>CM060376.1:45202261-47602261 GCA_030545235.1 Helianthus tuberosus
ACAACAAATTCAACAAAATCCATTTTCAAAAATAACAAATTCAACAAAACCCACTTCCAAATCAACAAATTCCACTAAACCCATATCTGCAGACACCCGGGCAGAAAACAAACTTATAACCGTTATTTGTTTTCTCAATCTTAAACCAGTTTTTCAATGTTTTTGGTCACGGGTTTCCTTCTACACCCCCCACCATCACAACATATTGCTTCATACCTTTATCATATTTCACCCTCCATACATTTGGTGATTCAAAAACCTTCATGGTGGTGGCGGTTGTGGGTCGGGAGGCTGTGGTGGTGGCTAGTGAGGGTTGTGGCGGTGGTGGTTGGTGAGGGATGTGATGGTGGTTGTTGGGGCAGTGTAGAGCAGGAGAGAGAGAGAGAGAGAGAGGAGTGGTGGAGGTGGCAGAAGGAGGTTGTAGTTGTGATGGTGGAAGGAGGTGGTGGGAAACGATGTAGGGGAAATTTGATAAAGTAGGGTTTGGGTTAGTTTATAATGGAGAAAAAGATAAGGGGATATAACAAATGACATATGTACCCTCATGTGATTTGCACATGGTCATACTTAACTAAAAAAACAAACCGCGTTAGGCCTAAGGACATAACATGATAGATTTTAAAACATAAAGTACAAAACTCATCAATTTTAAACATAAATGACAATGCCTGAAAATAGGTATAAAGATAAAGAATAATCCTTGTAATTCACTCTTGCTTTTATCTTTTTATTACGTGACTTAACTCGACTCGACTTATATCAGACCAAGAAAAAATAATACTTAGCGGTAGACAACTGACCACATGAAAAAATATTATGGCATTGATGTAGACATCTGACCACATGAAAAAATATTATAGGTCTACCATTGATCCTAAGATTAATTAATTATTTATTTATTAATTTTTTGTAAATAACGATCGATATAAGGGTGAACGGGGCACTATGCGGGGAGTGGTGCGGTGACCCAAGTCCCCGAGCGGGAACACTGCCGCCATCACTTCGGGGAGGGTATTCGGGGAGGGGGATCGGTGTATGTTCACCGCACAAAATTGCACAAGGATTGAGGATTTAAACGTTGGGCAACGGTCAAATGTTTAAAAAAAATCAATTTTACCCAATATAAATAACCAACTTTAATCTAATTTTTTACCATACGCATTCTCAAACTTACTCTAAAAATCTATCAAATACAACACAAAGCCAAACCGAGCAATGGAGAACCAACCCCGCGAAGCCAAGAAAAAATCTAAGGGACGCGGCTCGCAACCGTCTCGTGGTGGTTCGAGCGGTGCAAGTGCACAACCACAACCCCCTTTCGGATATACTTCACAACCCCCGTTTTTTTACCAACAACCTTCACACCCCTCCTTTTACAACACCCAACCACAACCCACTTTCGGCTATTTTCAAAATTTGTTATCAATGGATCCTCCTCAATCCCCCGCCTTCGACCCGTATGGTTTTCGTTCCCCACAAGTTCCATCTCCACGAGAAAATGTTGAACGTCCTCTACCTATTCACGAGGACGAGGACGAGGAAGTAGTGCCCGAAACTCAAAATTTGGGCGACTATGAAGATGACACCGGCGACGATGAATATAATGTGGATGAAGACGCCGGCAACGAAGAAGATGATGCTCGGGATAAAAAGGGAAAAATGGAGCGCCAAAATTGGACAAAGGTCCAAGAAGAGGCGTTGGCGAAGGCGTGGGTACATTGCTCTACCAACAAAAAGAAGGGCAATCAACAAACCCGCGATAGTTTTTGACGTAAGATTTTAGATCATTATAACGCCACCGTTGGTGGAAGTAACAGGACCGTGCATCAAGTACGGTCTAAATGGACCCCGATGATTACGAAGATAAACTTTTTCAACGGCCTATACCAACAAGCGGTAAAAATTATATTTTTAACGTGGTATATTTTTCTAATTTTGTTTACTAAGTTCATATGTTTTTAACACTTGTTATTTTATAATATGTAGGATCGCACATGAGGAAGCGGGTGTAGCGATCTCAACGTGATGAAAGTCCCTTTAAAGGAATTTAAAGATAGATATCCGAGCGGTTTTCAACATGTCGAGGCATGGGAGGTTGTTCGAAAACACGACAAATGGGCCCAAGTCCCATTGTTGGGTGAGGAAGGGGAAGGTTCGGCACAAAAAAGAAAGCCCGTTGAGGTGGACCCTTCCATACCCGATATGAACGAAGACCCCTCGCCACAAAGAACACAACGGTGAGACAAGCGTCAAGCGACATCGTCCGAGGGCTCGGCCGAGTTGGCCGCACAATTCAAAGAGTACACCGCCATGAAAGAAGCGAAGCACGCAATTTAATTGGAGGCGATTGAATTGAGGAAGAAAAGAGAGTCGGAGGCTCGCGAGCTCATAACGGAACAACGCGAGACGATGAGAAACTACGTGCACGATCGAGATATGAAAACATTCCTCAAGCCGCACGATGATGTTCCGCCGGAAATGTTGCCGTTCATCCTATCCTGAAAGCGCGAGATCGCTAACAAGTACGGGTAGCCGTGCAATTTCTAAAATTTTTATGTAGTATTGCGATGTAATTTTTATTTTATTAAATGAAATGTAGTTTTTTATTTTATGAAATTATGTTTTACTTTTTATATTTTCTTAATTAAAAAAATAAAAAAAACAAGTCCCCCAAGAGAGGAGTGCTGCCATTAAATTGAGGGTGTGAGCGGAGTTAATAGGACAGTTGACGTGACGCGTGCTGATTGGCCGTGCGTAAAAGGAGGACTCCCTTAAGAGGTGCCCCTCTCACCCTAAAAAGATAGAAATAGATAGACATGTACTCTTTGGGTCAAAAGTCTACTTAAGAAAATAATTATTGGTGTATCCACCAAGCAAGCAAGAAATTTCATGGAAACTTATAATTCAATTTTAGTCGCAATCCACTTATTTTTTCTATATATAATTGTTTCCCTTTTCTCCTCTGTGTTCCAACTTAATCTATCTATCTTGTATTGAATATTGATTATCTCTTAATGGATGATCATCCCTTGTACAGCTGCAACCGTTGCCGAAGTCCCATTGCGCTTCGTCACAACCTTCTTTCTAAAGATTTCAAGGTAAGACATGGATCTGTTAGACTAAATGTTGTAGTTCAGCCATTAACGACTTGTTTGTAACTATTAGGCAAGATCTGGGCAAGCGTATATGTTTTCAGAGGTGATGAACGTTGTGTTAGGGGAAAAGAGAGAGCAACAACTGATAACAGGGCGGTTTGTGGTGGCAGATGTGTATTGCAGCAACTGCAAGGAGGTGTTGGGGTGGAAGTACCTGAAATCTTTCAATGATTCACAAAGATACAAACTTGGAAGATTCATCATCGAGAAAGCCAAAGTTCTCAAGGAATACTCTTGATCTCATCGTCAACGTTGTTTTGTGGGATTTAACGACTATACAATAATTGATCTGATTGAAAATGAACTGTTGCATTACTAGTGTTGTATGTATGGTATGATATGTTATAAAATTATATATTTATCTAGCATAAAACTAGCGTGATGAACTAGTAGGTGATTAGTTATTATGGTTTACCAGTGAGGAACCTGTTGGTAATTTTAGTGTTATCAACGGATTTTAGGGTATTGGATTAACTTGTTGATCGAGATAATAACTTCGGTGATTAATCGAGTTAGGTGACGCGGGAGTGCGGGCTCGTTTAACACGAATGTTATTAGGGCCTCTTAATATATTAGTTTGTTTAATTAAATAATCATTAGCATATTTTATATTATTAATTTTGCTAAAAGTTATTATGTTGTGGGCTCATGATTTGTTGGTCCATAAAAGTTACATGTGCATTAATTTGTTGGGTAGTTTTTTGGCCGCTGATGGCAAGAGAACAAATATAAGGCCACATATGAAATCTTTTTGGGGTCCTGAACTCTCGATCAGAAACATTACGGAACAAAAGAAAACTTACGGTTACAGGTTCTTGTGCTCTTGATCATCTTCGTATCACAGAATCATCAAATTCAATTCCTTTACGAGTGATCTCTGTCTAATCCGATAAATCATTGCGTGTAACCCGCAAATAGGTTTATCTGATAGTTTTCATACGATTCAGAGATTAATCCAGGTTTTATCATAACTTTTGCAATTTCAATTCGGGTTTCAGGTTTGTTAATTTCTTTGAAATCACTTGTTCTAGACCAGTTATACAACAAAGATAAACCTGTTTTAGGGTTCAATTTGGTTCGAATTGTAGTTGTAGTTTTGTTTGAATATATGCCTGGCCTGTGATAATTTTTTTTTTATGGTTGGAAATTGTAAGTGGAAAAATTTTGAGTTTGAATTCAATCATAATTTTGGATTTCGAAATTGAATTTTGAATTTGGTCAGCAAAGGAAATCCTAATTATTAAATCATAGAGAACATTGCCATTTAATTTGATCGTGACTATATTTCAAGAATTTGATTATTTTGATTCACCGGATTTTGGTCAAGGAATTAAAGGGTATTAATATTATGATATTCCGTATCAAAATTTGTTCTCATCAATGACAGGTTATAGTTGGTGGATTAATTTGAAAAATTAATCAAGGATATAATTCTATTGATTAGAGAATTATCTTGGCGAATTAGGAAATTGTTTATTAATTAAAAGTGGGTTTTCAACTTGAATCAGAAGGGCATTGTATTTTATTTTATTTTATTTTATTTTGACCACTTCAAGTTTCAAAATCTATTGTTTCAAAATGGTTGTACGTGATGAGTCAAATGGGAAGTTCAACAAGGGTAAGGGTGATAAAAGAAAGCTTGATCGGGACACTAATAATTCCAACAAGAAACCAAAAGGGGGTTGTTGGAGATGTGGAAAACCCGGGCATTTTAGGAAAAATTGTCGCGTGAAGCTTGCGGTTGGAAACGAGGCCAACATAGCGGGTTCAAGTGGGTCAAAAGATACAAATGCGTCACAAGGTACGCTTACTGATTCCACTCTAAGTTTGACAAAACCTATGAGTTTTGTAGTTGATTCAATTGGTCATTCGGGACATGTTAATTATTTACAAAACACAAAAATTGGATTTGATTCAGATAAACAAAATTTATTTTGTGATTTGGATAATAAACAAATAAAAGGTAATGTTTCTAAATCAAACAAATTTAATACAAAGGTGCAGCCCGTTGGCTGTGGTGGTACACACATGGGGCAATTGGGCCAAATTACTAGAAGTGTACAAGTCGGGAAAAATCCCTCTAGGTGTGAAATAAATGAAACCCAGTCTTCGGGTTTGTTATTGGACTCAAAAAGTCCAATCGTTTATAAACATAATTTGGTTGAGAATTATGTATCATTTATTTCTGAATCCTTTTATGTACAAGATGATATGCTTGCATGGTGGGTAGACTCGGGTGCTACGAGTCACGTGTGCAAGGATCTCAAATGGTTTGAGGAATTCAAACCAATTGAAGATAGATCTGTACTAAGGATGGGAAATGTTGCAACTGAGCCCATCAAAGGAGTTGGAAAAGTTAGACTTGTATTCACGTCTGGAAAACATCTATTATTAGATAATGTGTTGTATGTACCAGGGATTCGAAAGAATCTCTTATCTGGAATTGTATTAAACAATTGTGGTTATAAACAGGTCATTGAGTCGGATAAGCTTATCTTGTCTCGACATGGCACCTTTGTTGGATTTGGATATTTATGTAATGGCATGTTTATGCTTAATATTAATGCCCCGTCTGCTATTGAATCTGTTTGTATGGCATCTAGATCCTCTAGTAATGTTGAGTATGATTCACGTCTATGGCATGTTAGATTAGGTCATGTTAATTATTATAGGATGAAATATATGTCTAAAATGAGCCTAATACCTACCTTTGACATGCAAAACTGTAGTAAATGTCATACTTGCAAATTGACTAAAATTACTAGGAAACCATTTAAAGATGTTAAAAGGGATTCTAAGGTATTAGAATTGATTCATTCTGATTTATGTGACTTTCATAGTACGCCCTCACTTGGAAATAAAAAGTATGTGGTTGCTTTTATTGATGATGCCTCTAGGTTTTGTTATGTCTATTTATTGCATTCAAAAGATGAAGCTCTTGATAAATTCAAAATTTATAAACAAGAGGTAGAGCGACATCAAAGTTGTTTGATAAAGAACCTTCGTACTGATAGAGGTGGAAAGTATTATGATCCAGTTTACTTTCAGTCTACGGGTATAATACATCAAACCACTGCTCCGTATACACCACAACAAAATGGTGTATCCGAGAGGAAGAATAGGACTTTGAAAGAAATGGTTAATTCCATGTTGTCCTATTCTGGGTTAAGTGAAGGTTTCTGGGGTGAGGCTATGTTAACAGCCTGTTATTTGTTGAATAGAGTTCCCAATAAAAAGTCTAAATTAACCCCACATGAACTCTGGTACAAAAAGGCACCAAATTAAGTCATCTTAGAGTTTGGGGTTGTAGAGCTGTTGTAAAGCTTACTGAACCAAAATTGAGAAACATAGGTGAAAGAGGCATTGATTGCATCTTTATTGGGTATGGTGAGCATTCCCCTGTTCATAGGTTCTATGTCACAGAACCAAATGACTATGTTTCTGTCCACACTGTGATTGAATCAAGAACTGCTGATTTTGGCAATGAGGATAGATTTTCTTCTGTGCCTAGACTAAAGGACATACCTTATAGTTTGAAAACATCAGCTGTAACTGAGTTTGGTAATAACTCTGTTGGTACCAAAGATGTACCATCTACTAGTACTGAACCCAGGAAAGGTACTAGGGTCAGGAAAGCCAAGTCTTTTGGCTCTGACTTTCATCTTTATTTGGTGGAAGGAACCAGGAATGGGGTTGAACATCAGTATCAATATTGTTTCAATATTGAGGAGGATCCTAAGACATACAGTCAGGCAATGGCATCTAGGGATGTTGCTTTCTGGAAAGAAGCCATCCAAGATGAGATGGATTCTATCATGCATAATAATACATGGAAATTGACTGATTTGCCTCCTGGTTGCAAACCTTTGGGTTGCAAATGGATTTTTAAAAGAAAGATGAAAGTTGATGGTAGCATAGATAAGTTTAAAGCTAGGTTGGTTATCCAAGGCTTTAGACAAAAGGAAGGAATAGATTTCTTTGATACCTATGCTCCTGTTGCAAGAATTTCCACCATAAGACTTCTTTTAGCTCTTGCTTCTATTCACAACTTGGTAATTCACCAAATGGATGTCAAGACCGCGTTCTTGAATGGCGAATTGGATGAAGAGGTATACATGAAACAACCTGAGGGTTTTGTATTACCTGGACAAGAGCACAAGGTGTGTAAACTCATCAAATCATTATATGGTTTGAAACAAGCACCTAAGCAGTGGCATCAAAAATTTGATGAGGTGATCTTATCTCATGGTTTTCTTCTAAACCAGGCTGATAAGTGTGTCTACAGTAGATTTGAATCTTCTGGTAAAGGAGTGATTATTTGTCTATATGTAGATGATATGTTGATCTTTGGCACTGACCAAGATCAGGTTGATAAGACAAAGAAACTGTTGTCTTCGAATTTTGAAATGAAGGATATGGGGGAGGCGGATGTGATCCTTGGAATAAGGATTAAAAGGAGTAACAATGGTATAACCATGACACAGTCTCATTACATTGAGAAATTGTTGAAGAAATTCAATCATTATAATTGTTCTCTTGTTAGCACTCCTCTAGACCCGAGCATCCGGTTAATGCCCAATTCTGGTGATTCAGTTTCACAATTAGAGTATTCTAAGGTCATTGGATGCTTGATGTATGCTATGATTAGCACAAGGCCTGACATAGCTTATGCTGTAGGTAAGTTGAGCAGATTTACTAGTAATCCTAGTGCTCAACATTGGCAAGCAGTGAACAGACTGCTTAAGTACCTAAAAGGAACCATGCACTTTGGTTTATGCTATTCAAGGTTTCCTTCGGTTATAGAAGGGTACTCTGATGCAAGTTGGATAAACAATAAGGAAGAAGATCATTCCTCCACAAGTGGATGGGTGTTCTTACTTGGTGGAGGTGCTATCTCCTGGGCTTCAAAGAAACAAACTTGCATCACTGACTCAACTATGGAATCTGAGTTTGTGGCTTTAGCTGCAGCTAGTAAAGAAGCTGAGTGGCTCAGAAATTTGATCTATGAGATTCCATTGTGGCCAAAACCGATATCACCAATCTCTATCAGGTGCGATAGTGCAGCTACATTGGCTAAGGCATATAGTCAAGTGTACAATGGGAAGTCTAGACACTTAGGTGTTAGACATAGTATGATTAGAGAATTAATCATGAATGGGGTGATATCCGTTGAGTTTGTTAGATCTGAGCTTAATTTAGCTGATCATCTAACCAAAGGGTTAGGAAGAGATCTCGTGAAGAAATCAGCTAAAGGGATGGGTTTAAAGTCCACTTTAAATATCTTATGTCAAGACACCCAATTCCCATCTAATACAACGTTAGATGCAGAATTCAATGCGGAAAGCTTGTCATAACGATATTGGAACACATTAGCAAATCATCCCAAGGTATGTGTTCAGACTGCAAGATAAAGTAGGTTGAAGTTGAACTTCTTAATAGTTCATTGATAAATTGCAGTGCAGGTGCAAGAGTAATGAACTACCTATAAGAATATGAAGTTTAGCCGCTTCAAGAAGCTTTGGACTTGAGCTTTGATATATTCTTTGAAGGATTAGGACACGGGCTAGTAAAATATTGTGTCAAGTGGAATTTGGATTTGTAAATGTTTGTGTATATTACCTACATGTATTTAAATGGATAACATGGGTTCAATCCATAGAGACACCCTGTTATTCTAATATTTGTAACGTGTAATATACTAAGTGAAAATTCAATCCTCAGGACATTTTCATTATGCATGCGTTTGTGTTTCTGTGAGAATTATTAAGTTAATCATGGATACCACTAAAATGGGGGAGGAATGTTGGTAATTTTAGTGTTATCAACGGATTTTAGGGTATTGGATTAACTTGTTGATCGAGATAATAACTTCGGTGATTAATCGAGTTAGGTGACGCGGGAGTGCGGGCTCGTTTAACACGAATGTTATTAGGGCCTCTTAATATATTAGTTTGTTTAATTAAATAATCATTAGCATATTTTACATTATTAATTTTGCTAAAAGTTATTATGTTGTGGGCTCATGATTTGTTGGTCCATAAAAGTTACATGTGCATTAATTTGTTGGGTAGTTTTTTGGCCGCTGATGGCAAGAGAACAAATATAAGGCCACATATGAAATCTTTTTGGGGTCCTGAACTCTCGATCAGAAACATTACGGCACAAAAGAAAACTTACGGTTACAGGTTCTTGTGCTCTTGATCATCTTCGTATCACAGAATCATCAAATTCAATTCCTTTACGAGTGATCTCTGTCTAATCCGATAAATCATTGCGTGTAACCCGCAAATAGGTTTATCTGATAGTTTTCATACGATTCAGAGATTAATCCAGGTTTTATCATAACTTTTGCAATTTCAATTCGGGTTTCAGGTTTGTTAATTTCTTTGAAATCACTTGTTCTAGACCAGTTATACAACAGAACCTGCACAAGAATATGATAAAACTTCATTGCAAATGAATCTTGAATGAGATTTCCTTGACAGCAACGGTTCCAGATGCGGGTCAGAATCTTTAGATATTGTCGAATCTCTCTGACCGGACTCCAGTTCAGATGTTGCTGATAAATCCTCTTTCTAGAAATCTAGAGGGAGATGAATCTGGTATTTTGGGTGGAATGTTTGGATTCGGAACGTGTTGGAGGCGAGCATCACGAAACACCATTCTTTTACGATTTGATCAATGGATCCAAATTTTGCAAGTGTATATACAAGTAGATGATTAATAAATCTTTTGTTAAATGGAAAGAAACTTACAGGGGGCCGTCTCCAAGATTACAAATATATATACTTTCAACTTCTGGTCCGTGTTTGCTAGACTGATTAACTACAATTTATCCTTGCCCCCATGGAAAACACGAATTGCACATTTAAACAAACGTATGACCTACCTTGTGAATGAAGTCAGATATATTTTGGTCGGATTCTGGCAATTCCGGGAAGAGGTAGAAAGCGTGAAACATGTTTGGGTAGTCCGCCAAGTACGCTTCATGACCAGACTTCTTGAGACACTCCCAGCCACAACCACCATGGCGATCCACTTTCGATATATCCACATCATTGGGCCCGCTAACATTGATGCTAGCATACATGGTCACGGTTGTACGTTTCACCTAGCGCCAGGAATGCCGTCTGTTTGCTTCATTGACAGGATATATAGGCGCTGATCCATCCAATCGTATCTCAGAATCTGTTCGCTCCTCCCCTCAAAAGAATTCTTGTGCTGATTACCTTCAAAACATTATACCATTGATATGGCTTTCATATACAAAATAGTGTTTTTGATTTTTTTTGTTGTTAATGATTGTAATGAACAAAAGTTTTTTGGTTGGAAATTGTTCATACGGAGTTCGAAGTAAATATAACATTTATTTATTATTTGATTTTAAGGATTTTCGCATCCTATGGAAGGGGTTTTTTTGATAGTTATTAAAGTTGAATAGCAAATGTCTTTAGGATTTAAAGGTGTTACTAGATTCTTGTAAAATAATACTTACTTGTTACCCCATGAAATTTTCCAACTAAGAAAACTATATACTTTAAACAAATTTTTAATCGAAAATGTTGCATGTTGATTTTGTTTTGTTCATACAGATAATTATGATGAACAAATATGGTTTTGTTTTAAGGGGTTTTGGGTTTTAATAACGTTAGATGGTTTGTTACATTTGTGTTTGACTGACAGTCTCCGAGGATAATCAATCAGATACTCAAGCGAAGGAATCCAAGAAAAAGAAAAAAAGGTATGGTTTAAGATTTAAAGTATATAACGTTAAGAGTAAATTTCACTTTTTGTCCTTTATGTATTATCTGAATTTTGAAACGTCCCTTTAAAAGTTTTCATTTCAGTTTATGTCCTTAAATCACATGTTTTATATCACTTTATGTCCTTTACACCAAACTGAGTTAAATTACCCAGTTAAGTTTATTTAATGCAAGGGTATTATTGGTATTTTAATGAAATTTACTCTAATTAATAATACAAAAGATAAACAATTAATCTTTGACTAAAAACGCAGAATATTCAAAAAAGAAATCTTCTTTTTAATAAAAATGAGACGGAGGCTCTGGATGTTTCTATTGACAACCTCTAATGACAAACTGGACTGCAGAATTGCCTTTAGCTCACTCTTTTGCCATCACCGCTCCCTCTCTCCGCTAGCGGCTGTTTCCGACCAACGTCCGCTGATCCCCTCCCTAAACATAGCAAACCGCCTCCTTAAACATCAACCTCCGGCGATCAGTAAACCATGACAGATTAACACATACACACTTTCTCATGTTTCTCTCTCTACTCCACCATCAAGCACCACCTCACCATCTGCCTACCACCACCACCACCGCTACCAGCTATCCACCACTTGCCGAGCACCACCACAAACAATCGGCCATCTGAACCCACCCCTACACATCAACAAACAAAAACAGCACCGAAAATCCCAAATTGGTATCCAACCCAAATCAATACCCAATCCCAAATAGGAACCCATCATTTTCATAACCAACAACCACAATCGTCGCCCACCCATCATCGCATGTAGCATCCAACCACAACCAACTTCTGCCACCAGCTCACCATCATCTCGCCACCAGTGACTCCAACCAACGACGGAAACAACAACATTAACCACCTGTAAATTAGCTATAAGAACCCTAGAGAGAGATGGGTTTGGGGTTGGGGTTGGGGTTGTGATTTACACAAATCTCTTCATCTCTTTGTTTGATTTTAGATAAGATCTTGCCATCTCTATTCGAATTTAGATATGATCTGTACATATCTGTGGCGGCGGCTATTGTTTATTTAGGGCTTAGACGACAGTAATGGGTTGGGGGTTTAGGTTAGGGAAGATATAGTTGGTTAGGGGTTTAGGTTAGGGAAGATGTTGTTGGTGGTGGGGTACAAAGGTGGCTGGTGTGGTACAATGGTGGCTAGTGTTAGGGTTAGATTGTGCAGATTGTTGTTGTTGGTGGTAGATGAAGGTTGAGAGAGAGAAAGAGTTATGTGTGTGTGAGTATAAAGAGAGAAAGAGATTTTTAATTTAGAAAAAATGTTATTAGTTATATAAATTTCCTTTTGTTTTGTTTATAAAATACCAATAATACCCTTGGATTAAATAAACTTAACTGAGTAATTTAACTCAGTTTGGTGTAAAGGACATAAACTGGTATAAAACATGTGATTTAAGGACATAAACTGAAATGAAAACTTTTAAAGGTCATGTTTCAAAATTCAGATAATACATAAAGGACAAAAAGTGAAATTTACTCTAAAGTTAATTGAATGTTACGACTTAATGATAAGTTTTTAAAAGTTTTTAACTTTATGTGTTTTAACATATGCCGAACATTACAACGAGTGATGTCGGTATGGTGGAGAGTTCAGAGAGTAAAAAATATGAAGATGTTGAAGAAAGGGGTATAAAAAGATAGAGGTTCATTAGAAAAAAGTAGTAAATATCAAGAGCTATTATAAGAAGTTTGAGTTGAAGAATATGTAACATATTTAGTTACAAAAATATTGTATTACACATGTGTTACAATATTATATATATCACAATATCTTATGTATAACAAAATAAGGTCTTATATTCATGTTTCTTTGTCATATACGTTACAATATTCATATTGGTTACACAATTGTCTTACATGTGTGTAACAGGATCATATATGTTACAATAACATATGTGTTACAAAATAATAATAATATGTACATTACATCTAATATGTTTTTCAGAAACTCATTAATAAAAATAACTGTCAAAAGAAAAATTGATATGTTCAAAATATCTTGAAAGTATATTGATTATTATATGTGGTTTGTGTACATGAAAAACAAAAAATTACATAGAGCTAAAATAAAATCAAACTACCTATAAAACAGAAAGTAAACTTACAATATCATAAGATGGATTTGAAATTATCAACTTACAAAAAATGGTGGTTGAAGAAATTCGGCCTATTGCTGTGGGGAGTATTTGGTGATGGTTGGTTTCCAAGGTGGTGATGAAAAAGGTCGGGAAAGATATGGCCTAGTACTTGGGGGACTTCTGATTCGGAGTAGGGACGCCAAATGGGGTAGATGTAGTGCTCCACAGTGCGAACATGTATCTCAACTTCTTTCATGTAGATGGTTCCTTGGTCTTGCTCACTAGGGGTGTTCAAAACCGGATATCCTAAAATTCGGATATCCAAAAATTTCGGATACTAGATTTCACTATCCGAATCCGTATCCGAAATTTTGGATATCCGATCGGATAGTGAATCGGATATCCGAATATCCGATTTTTATTTAATTTCTATCTTTTTATTATTATTTTTATATTCAGAACCGGATATTTCGGATATCCGAATATAAGTTTTCCGATACTTTTCGGATATCTGATATTTTTCGGATATTTCTGATATTTTTCGAATATTTTCGGATACTTTGGATATTTTCGGATATTCGGATATGCGAAAAAAATAAAAATTAAATTTTCGGATATTTCGGATATCCGAATTATCAGAAAATTTTTAAAATCACTATCCGAATCCGAAAATTCGGATATTTCGGATTCGGATAATTCGGATCGAATTTTCGGATGCAGATAGTTTTGAACACCCCTATTGCTCACTGTGGACTTCTCCAATGCTTTCAAAACGGTTGACCACACAGCCTTCCTCAAAGAGGTTCATCAAGGTTGCCCGTCAATCTATCGGTGGGTCCAAATCCTTTACGCCCAGCCTGCTAGGTTATATGTTGGTAACGAGTGTATTAGGGCTACTACCGAAGTGCAACAAGGGGATCCCTTGGGGCCCCTTCTTTTTGCCCTTGCCTTAAACCCCCCTTATCTTCCGGGTACAGGATCGTTGTAACCTCCCGTTCCACGCTTGGTACTTGGACAATGGGAAGATTATCGGCAACGAGCCTGAGGTTGTTATGGCCTTAGACATCATCAACGAGAAGGGCCCATCGCTGGGGCTTTATCTCAACATTAAGAAAACAGAGGTTTTCTGGCCGACATGTGATGGGCAGAGAGTTCAGGACGGGATTTTCCCGAGAGGGATTGGTGGAGTTGTTAGCCGTGATCCTATCTTTATTGGGGAGCTGGTAGGGCGACGGGCCTTAGGGGGCGGTTGACCTCATGAAACTCTTGCCATGCCTTAGGGACCCCCAATGTGAACTTCTTCTGCTAAGGTCATGCATGGGGTCGTTAAGTTACTTTTTGGGCTGTGGACCTGTCAACCCCATTTGATGGTGGAGGCGGCATCTCGTTTTGATGATGGCCTCCGGGAGGCTTGACGTGGAGTGAGTGTGTTATATAATTTTTAGATATGTTTTAGCTCTTTTTACTCGCAAATCATGTTTTAAATTTATAAAACACAATATAATACTATCACTCAACACACATGTTAGGGCAAGTGCACCCATCGCGAACGTAGTATAGTGATGGCAAGATACGAGGTCGTCCAAGGACGTAAGAGCTTTTAATATCGGCTTATCGTTAAAGTCTATTCTAACCAAATTTTGATAAAAAGTTTTGAAAGTTATAAAAAGTAAACTAGAAAACAAAAATAAAATATAAGGAAAAACAAATAAACAAGAAGGAATCACATGGTTCCAACTCCTCTTTTATGTATCCTTTAATGATTTCCGCACTTTGGGCATTTTAAGAGATTATCTTTATGTTATAGTAGTAAGCCCCCTTCCGGGCAGCGTTACCCAAAACCTATTGGTATGAGTCAGCATGGATACAATCCCGCAAGGTCGGATTATTGAAAGATAATTAAGTAAGTTATTAATGCGAAACGTGGTAGGCCCCCTTCCAGGTAGCGTTACCCTCAACCCATTGGTCCGAGTCAGCAAGGATACAGTGCCGCAGGGTCGGTTGAAAGTTTTAATAGTAGTTTATAAATAAGGGATTCAAGTGGTTTCTTACTTCTCCCGAGGCGGACATTACCGCCCACTCGTGAAGTCTTACTAAGCTTGAACCAGGTTCTCGCAGAATGTATACACTGAACGAGACATAGAATTACCCAACCACCATTCTAACCCCCTTCCAGGAAGTTAACGTGCTTTATATAGACCGTAAAGACACGAATGAGTGAATCAACAAAACATGAAGAATAGTGAAATAAATTCGTCTTTAATATAGAAAAATAGTTATTAAAGTCATTAATACATACCCAAATAAAAAGGAGCTAAAGGTTGGAAATAAAAAAGAAATATATAAAAGATTTGTCTTCACCAAGTGATGTAAGAGTTTAGCCAAGCATGGCCTTTGTTTGACAAGAACTCTTACGATCGATCTTGGATCCCGAGACTACTACACACTCTAAATATTGGATGATGGATGATGGTGGTGGGTGTTGGTGTTGTAGTGGTTGACAGAGTGGTGGCAAGTGTGAGAGAAGTGGTTTGCCAAGGGATGGATTGGAACGAAACCAAACACCCCTATTTATAGCTGAATTCAGACAACCAACATGGCCCGGTGCCCTCTTGGCACGGCCCTGTGGCCTTCAATCTCTCTCCTCTTCATTAACTGCATGTTAGACCTTGCACTAACACGGCCTCGTGCGTCAACGACATGGCCCATTGCCATTGTACTTGCTGTACTATCTTATATTCTGCGAATCCTAGAGTTGACCATGCCCCGTGTTGCCTTATCACGGCCCCATGTTGGTCTTCTGATTTGTCTTTTGCTGTTGTCTTTTCTTCTGCAGAGAATCTTGACTAGGTACATCCCATGCCTGGTAGACACGACCCCGTGCCAAAGCTTCTGATCTTGTTATTTTTGCTGGTTTGGATGTGGATGGGGGCTTGGCGAGTCGTGTCAACCCTCCTTCTTTGTATTTATGTTGGTTTTTGCTATTAATTTGCTTTTTTGTTCGTTTAAGCTCTTTTGG
Source organism: Helianthus tuberosus (assembly GCA_030545235.1). Taxonomy (NCBI): domain Eukaryota; kingdom Viridiplantae; phylum Streptophyta; class Magnoliopsida; order Asterales; family Asteraceae; genus Helianthus; species Helianthus tuberosus. Next base: position 45,218,301 of record CM060376.1, read on the forward strand.
CCCTATTAATTAAAAAGGAACAAAGAAACATGTTTTTTTTTCCAACATTAGTATCGAAAAAAGGTTGATTTTACGCCGTATTTGATATAATTTATATGTTGTATTTTACGCACATCAAGGCTATAGAAGACATAGTCGTGGGTGGCGGCCCGTTCTTCGGCGACCTCCAATGGCGTTTGGCATCTCTGCCAATGCGTCTGGGTGGTTTGGGTCTCCTCTCAGCTTGAGATGTTGGGTCTTATGCCTTTGTGGCGTCTAGAGCTCAGTCTTGGGAGCTACAAGATCATATTCTCCGAAACAGTGGGGTTGTCAGGCTTTACCCAGATTATCAGTAGGCGCTCGAACGCTTAAAAATCTCTCTCCCGGAATTTGATATCGGCGGTTTCTCTAATAAGGACACCGCCCCTCGAAGCCACAAAAAACCTTGGCGAATGCTCTGTTTAGCAAAATCGCTCAAAGCATAGGAGAAGTTTTTGAATTGTCAGCCTGCCCGAAGGCGGTGTTTGAGTGCCTGAAGGGTCCCCATGCTCAGGATTTTTTGTCCGTTATCCCGATTGAGGGGTTGGGACAATGCATGTCGGTAGTAGAATACAGAGCCATTCTCAAATACCGGTTGATGATTCCTATATACCCCGAAGATGAAACCTGCCCGATATGTCGTAAAGCTTGTACGGATAAATACAGAGAGCACACAGTTCACTGTAAGGAGCTCTCTGGGTTCAAATATCGGCATGACTGGGTGCGAGACGTTTTGTGGGATATCCTGAGAAGAGCTAAGATTTCTGCTAAGAAAGAGGCCCCTGTGAATTTCCTCACGGACCCTATGGAAGGGAGATCTACTCTACGACCAACGAACCTGCTTGTCTTCTGTTGGGCTGGGGGGAAACATGCTTGTGTGGACAACACAGGGGTTTCCCCTTTGGTTGGTTTTAAGGGAAAACGAGTTTGTAGATGTATAAGCAGCATGAAAGGCAGAATAAAAAGTGGATAAACACGCTAAAGCTTGCGCAGACAACCAACATGTTTTTGTCCCTTTTGCCTTTGATACATTTGGCTCCCTAGCGCTAGAAGCCATCCACCTTTTGACTAGGGTGCAACGGGTCATCAACACGGTAATTGTTCTGTCTCAGGGGGCAGGGGTTTGTATTTGGAAGATTAGGTTTGCAATTTAGAAAGGGGTGGCGGCGCAGCTTGTTGCCCGCTTACATTTTGTTTTGATATAACTTCGCAAGTTTGCTATATTTAAAAAATGTCATTTACCAATGTAAAAGTAATTATACCCTTATACAATTAGCAACTTGGGTTATGTTCCATTTGTTTAAAAGTCACACCCTTTAGTAACACACACCCCTTCAAAATGTTTCACCCTTTCATATATTATAAGACACACCCTTTCACAATATATTATATTTTGTATAGCATTACAAAAACAACTTAACGCATCCTTTAATAACTTTTAACGGTGTCACTACTTAACCTGTGCCACGTAATAGCAAATAAGTGTTTGAAATAATCTTATGCATCAAACATCTTATTGTGACAGTTATTATATATTATTGTGTCACTAAAAAGCGTTATTATATAGTATTAAATAGGCGGGTCATATGTCAAACGGTGCAACTCCGAGTTGGCTGTCATCTCAATCGTTGGCAACTGTAAAAACGATTGTATAACGGTCAACATTTGGATTATATGATGCATATATTAGTTTCAATTTTCAATTCTCTCACTAAATCTATACAAAGCATGTGTATTCGAATCATGAGATACCCTCCCTCGATTCTGTTTCCTGTCTTTGCGTCTCCTCTGTTTCTTCCTCTAATAATCATCTTCAACCGCCCAGTTTCTTGGCATATTCCGTCTGTTTACGTCATTTTCTTCTCCCCTTTTCTCTTCTATTTCGCCTTCTTTGGTTAACTCTCATTACATTTGTACAGTCTACCGCATATGGAGCGCATCGACCCCAACCCATCTCTCACATACAGTTGAATCCTTCAGTGTTGTTAGTTCGACATCCTCGGCAACAGTTTCTAACTACTTTCAATCAATTCACGCATATGTTGTTTCCATGTTTATGGTTTTCTTGCTTCTTGAATCCCAATTATGGTTTACAACTCCGATCAGACGATTAAATTATATACCATTATCATGCGTATCCATATTTTTCTTTTTTGAATCTGGTATCATACAGAGTAAAGATTTTTAACACATATAGTTTTTACACTTTGTTAATTGATTCAAACATATTCAAATTCTATTTTTGCCGCTTTTAAAAAAATTAATACAGACAACGAGTATTTGTTTGTTTGATCAGCATCCATGTTAGATCTGTTAAGAAATTGGGTTTACTTGGTAAATTTGACGTCTGGGCGGAGGTTTAAATGGTCAAATAGGGGGGGGGGGATAGTGCACGGTCCTCCCAACCGCCGGAGTGATCCCACTCCGGGAGCCGCTACCCGACCAAGATAGCTCCGCGGTGAATTCCCCTTGCCGAGTTCTTACCCTGGGCGACATATGCCACTCCCAAGGTTTAAATGGTCAAATATTTGAGAGTAAAAGTGGGGTATTATCTTTACTTCTGGGCAAAAGAGACACTTATCATATTTGTGATGATTTTGATTTTATTATATTAATAAAGTGAAAGTTGATTGATAAAAAGTAGACAGAAAAGAAATAAATATATTAAACGGAAAATATATTTCTTCCCAGGAATGGAACGTCTGTATCCTTCTTAATTTTAGTTTTGTTTGTGTTAATAATTCGGGGGAGATTGGTTTTTTAGTTTATGTTGAAATCTGCAAAGAAATATAATTTGCATGTTGTGTTTTTTTTTTAATCTTTGCATGTGTTTTTACTTTAGATTAATTTTATACATGTATCCATACTAATTGTTGGTTCGATATGATGTCTCCGCGTGAATCAATGGATATGTATGATTTGATTAATTTTTTGTTGTGCTTGCTATAGGTTCTTTTAAATAAATAATAATGGCATTTGTATACATGTAGTTATATAATATAATGTGGAAAACTTTATACAAATGTTACCAATTTTTATTTTACTTCTTGATAGGAAAGGAGGCTTTTTGTTAAAGGTAATTAACTTCTTTACTTTAGTTTTTAAATCTTAAAGAAAATATTATTTGTTAATGAACGGTGACTATTTTAATTAAGTTTTATCTATGTTTTTCTTAAAATATAATTCACTTATGAACCTACTTTTTTGAAACTCAAAACACAACTCACAATTGCATAAGTGATCACTGAAACTTAATTTTACTTAAAATAATTAAAATATAATTCGCTTATGAATATACTTTTTTTTTTGTAAAACTCCATCACTAATTCTTTTAATCACTTTCCTCATAAAATTAAGCGCATACGTTGCTTATCAATGTTTTCAAAAAAATTGACGAATGTGTTAATGGTGAAGATACTAACAAATAGGTAAAATATTATTGGTTAAATTGGATTGTACCTAAGGTGTCAAATTTGAATTGGGTTTTCGCATCTCATATAATAATTGTAGAAATATTCGTAAACCATTTATTCAAATGATAGGAACATCTCAAGCGAGATCTACCTACATAAAAACTCTTACTACGCAAAATTTGTTTAAATTATATTCCAACTTCCAATAGAGGCTTTTTGGTTTAAGGCTAACAAGACAACGTCCCGTCGCAACGCGCGGGTTAGCGTAAACTTGTTAAAAACAAATGCTAGAAGGTCTTAAAATTGTATGACATGTAACATGTATTCTAGAGAGCTATGTCTTTTGCTTCATCATATAGTTTTTGCTATACGTAACATTCTTGATTTAAAATGCTAGATAAACGGATGTTAACTGTTGTAGTTAATATATTACTATCTTTTGAAAGGCTATTGAATATATATAGGCTTTGTGTACATAAGCAAGAAAAAAAATACATATTTTTATTTCAAAGTCAACCTACCTAGAAATAAAAAGTAAACCTACACCTTCCTCGTAATATTGATTTGAAAAAAATAACATTTCCCAATGTAAGATGATTAAAAAAAGCTATAATGTCTTTCTCAAACCTACTTAGAATTAAAAAAGAAAAGTTACAAGTTTTGTCATTTATCTTAATACCATTTTGTAAGCGGTGTCATTTTCAACGAAATTTGACAGGCTTTGCCCTTTACAGCGAATTTTGTTACAAATTTTGTCCTTTAACCCTAACCTAGTTAGATTTCTTTATTAAATCTAGTTACCCAAGGGTATTTTAGTCTTTTTACCCTCTATTTAATATTATTTAAAAACTAAAACAAAACATTTTTAAAAATTATTATTATTATCTATATATAATTATATATAAACTCTCTCTCTTCTTACACACACACCCTCTCAAATGTTCAGATCCCACCACCGCCACCATTAACCCACCTACCATCACCACCACCATCAACCCACCACAATCAGCCACCCACCTGCCATCAACCCACCACCACCATTAACACGCCTGCCATCAACCCACCACCACGCAGCACCTACCTGCCGTCAACCTACCACTATTCCCCACCAGAAACACCCACCACCACCACCACCTGTTAGACACCACCCGAACCCCCATCGCCACTCAAAAACTTCCCCACCACCAACAACCCCCATTGCCACTCAAAAACTGACCACCGGCGGAACAACTCACCGGACCTCAATCGCTCAATTTATCTCTCAGTTTAAGTTTAACTCATTGGACCTTAATCGCTCAATCGCTCAGTTTATCTCTCCTACACACTCAGATCGGTTCGATTCGCCGCTCAATCGCTCAGTTTATCTCTCCTACACACGAAGTAGGTTGTCGCCATCTGAATATTATCAAGAAACTCCCCAATGTTGTTGTGTCATCCACCACCGTTATCCACCATTACCGCCGCCATACGACCGGCCAACAAACCCAAACGTGGTAATGTTGAAGGTGGTAATCTTACCTGCATCCACATCAATCACCATTGTCCTTCTCCGTTATTTCTTTTTAGCCTAAAATCAAAGTACAAATTAATGATATGAACCCAAATGATAAAACTTACTTCTTCAAATGCTATGGTGATGATATGATGACATCATCATCCAATTCTTCAACGTCAATTGGTGCAGGTAGTGTGGATCCAACTGGCTGATGAACTTGACCACTAGGAATCACTAGAGTAGCAGATAATGATAATAAACCTTGAACATCGTAATCCATTGAAAGGGCTTGCTCAAGGTTTTCAACTGGAGGAACGTTAAGATCCAGCACTCCTTTCCTTCGCCTAACATTTTGTTAGGATCGGAGGCTCTCATGATTGTGTTTGTTTGTTTAAAATGAATAATCAATGACAATGAAAACATGTAAAGTGCAGCGGAAATGAAAACAAACTTTGTAAACACAGTCAAAAGGAGAAAAATAGTTTGATAAACAATTGCTTCTCATAGAGTCGAATGATTTACAAATCAAAGCAAAAGATTACAGACATGCTTACAAACTAAGCTCCCCCTCAGCCTGATGCCTCAAGGTTGGATTGCACAAGATGAAAGGATTAGACATGAGAAGGGAAAACCAGCTCAGTCAATCAAATGTAACAGTACAGGGCACTGTTACATTTATAGGCAAACCAAACCACTGAGGTATTTCAGCTGACGTCACCATGAAAGCGACGTCTAACAGCCTAACAACCTGTATCTACTGACCTTACACAAACACTGCTATCCTAACCACTGGCTATACATAAGACAAACAATTTGCTAAACAGCTGCTCTCCCTTTCTGTCAGTGCTTTCCTCAAGGTTGATCAGTCCTTGACTGGGCAGTGCTTTAACATCAGTAGATAGGACCAGCAGTGTTGAATGCTTCAGGGTTTTCATCAGCAGTTGAAAGGACAGCAGCAGTTGAATATGAGCAGCAGATAGAGACCATCAGTTGTTATAAATCACTTTCAAGGGGAGAGCAAAGTGTAAACCGCTGCTTATTGTGAATCCACTGTTGTGACCTGGTTTTGGCTTTTCATTATCTGTTCCTTTGGTAGGGTTCAATCCCAACAATCTTCCCCTGGAACAGATAATGCCAAAACCTTTCATTATTTAGGACCTTTATTACTCATCAAGAGTGCCTTAGCTTGTTCTTTGAATTCAGCTTCAAATTCCTTTGCACTCTGGTCATCCTCATCCCTACACAGTGAAAGCCCAAGGAGATCCTGCAAATCTTGAACACTAAGGCCTAGTGCTTCTTTCCTTGATATGTGCTTCACATCGCCATTGGCTCTGACCAAGGTCAATACGTGAGTCTTTTGATCAGACATCCACTTTAGTATTTTTAAGCCAAGTGGGTTTCTTGGGAGAGACTTATTTGATGATGAGTTGAGGGATAATGGCCTTGAAAACAACTGCAGACTTTCAGACATTCTTTTGAAAGCTTCTTCAAAGACTTTGTCAACTGCAGCTATATCTTCTGCAGTTTCTTGTTCAATGAGTTCTTGTTTTTCAGCTTCTGTCTTGTCTTTAGCAGTGTTTGGAGATGCGGTTTTGTTTAATGCCTTAAAAAGGCTTTGAAGCTTTGTTGAAGTTTCTTCTTTTAGACCCATTTTCGTGATGGTATCTTTGAAGTACTCTGCTTCTTTTTCTATTACATCTTCTTCAGTCAACTGTTCTCCCTCTTCTTGATTTGTTACAAAAGTAGACCGGAACAGTGTGTCGAGGTTTCCCATCTTCTGTTCAAGCTTCATCATTTGTTCTTTCTTCTTAGAAGTGCCTGAAACAGTTATCTTTCTTTTCTTCAGCCTTTCATAGGCTTCATTAGTCTGCTGTTTAGACCATTTTGATATGGCTTCAGCAGTATCCATTTTTGCATCCACTAGCTCCTTTTTCTTTCTTTTATACTCAGCAGTGAAGTCAGCAATGAGCTTTTTGAATTTGTTCCAGTTTGGAGCATTCTTCTTCTTTGTAGGATCTTTCTTAATTCTGTCAATCCTCTCAGCCTCATGCTTTAGAGCGATTATTGGCCATTCTTCAAACTGTTTTTCTTCAGCAGGATAGAATTTTTCTTTCATAATGTAGGCAAGATATTGTTTTCTAAGCTCTTTGCGTTGTTCAGCCTTTTCTTTGATTAGTTCCTGTGCGAAATCTTCCATCTGCTTTACCTTTTCAAGAAAGAAATCCAGTCTTTGAGCAATGCCTTCTTCGCTTAGACGTTCACGTTCACTTTCAAATTTAGCTCTTGCTTTAGCCTGTCTTGCCTTGAGTTTGAGGTAATCATCCATATCCTCTGGTGGCATGTAGCCTATGAGTGAGGAGAATCTCCTTTTTGAAGGATCTTCTTCTGTATAGAATTGCCTCATCTCATTTTTTATGGCTTCAAGTTCCAGTGGATATTGTGTAGCATTAGGATCATGTATACCCTCATCGACAGAGATTGGCTTTCTTATTCTATTGAAGAGCTTTGGTTGTGATGTAGAAAGAATGAGAGCAGTGATGGATGCCTGACTAACAGCTGTTGAAACAACTGGTGTCTCAACATCTGTTGTCATTACAACTGCTGATATGTCAGCAGTTGTCTTCTGCTTTTGAGCAGGGGATGGAAGTGGTGATGTTGGTGGTGATGGTGGTGAATCATCATCTGATATGAGATTTCTTCTCCTTTTTAATGAAGAAGAAGCAGATGATGTTTTGAATGAATCAGTGGTTTGAATGATGGGAAGTGTCTGACAAACAACTGTTGAAACAACTGGTGCTTCAACCGCTGCTGTCATTACAACAGATGTTATAACATCTGTTGTCTTCTGTTTTATGACAGGAGGCAGTGGTAATTGTGTGATTGTAGATGATGGTGATGGAGCAGTAGTTGTAGTGGTGTGTGGTAGAGTGGTGTGTGTTGATGACATGGCAGCTGTTTGGCTACAGACAACAGTTTTTGTAACTACTGCTGTATCAGCTGTTTAGCTAACAGGTTTTGAGACCTGTTTTTCTTTTTCTTTTCCTTTTTCAGGCTCAACATGAAGGCCATGTTCTATTCCCCTCCTGTTCATTTTTCCCAACAGCTTGTTATTCTCCCCCTTTTTGGCATTATCTGAAGGGGGGTTTACAAGAAATGGTATGGAAGAAGGAACTTTGCCAGAAGCATTTTGAATGCTAGCCTTTATAGCCTTGATATCTGCTTGAGTGTCTTTAAATCTTGATTCAACCATGTTGGTCAGCATTTGTACTTGAATAACATGCTTTTTATCAGCCATTTGTTGCTGTGCTTCAAGCATGGGTTGAAATATATTCCATAGCTCATTTGCAGCAAATGCCTGTTGTGCAGGTGCTTGAGCAGGAACAGCAGATTGTGGTGGTGCAGCAGTGGATTGTGCTTTTTGAGCTTTTAAAATCTCTTGCACCATCTCCTTTATTTCAGCAACTGATTCTTCAAGTTTGTCAACTCTGCCCGTCAATTCCTGATATCTTGAATCATCACCTACTTTAGTAGGATCATCTGAATCCCCACCAGTAGTGGTTATATAAATGTTTGACTTAGGAACTGAGTCCCAAAAGTCACCCATTGATGCCCCTTGTTCTTGGTACTGGGGACTTCTTTCTTCAGCACTTGATAAACATTTGATGATGCCAGTGGTTAGATCCAACTCACTAGTGGTTATCAAAGTTGCCATGGAAGAAATTGCCTTCAAGGGAGTCTGATTTATGAAACAACTGGCCAACTGGAGACCTGTTGGTCCACCAGTTGTAGTTGCTGCTCCACTTGAACTACCACCGAGAGTTACTTGTAACTCAGGGGGTGTAACCTCCTCAATTGTTGCTGGGATAGCAGGAGTAGTAGCATCAGACCCAGTCACTTGTGGAAGTATGCTCTCAGTGATAGGTGTTAGAGAGGAACTGGTTTGTGTCTGAGCTATATCAGCTGCATGCAACAAAGGTAGCATGGTTTGTGGTAATATGATTGGTGAGGGGATGGGAGTTGAAAGAGACATGTCCTTGGGATCAGGACTGAGGAAGATGGATCCAAGTGGATTCAGAGCTTAATAGTGTGGTGTCCCTGTGCTTACAACCTGATCCTTTTGTGAGGATGCAAGAGGAGTTTTAGGCATGGGTTGAGATCTTTCTTCCAACTGCTATGAGGAAGTAGCAGCAGTGGTTTCTGGTGACTTTTGTGTTGTCACAGGAATTTCCTCTGGGATCTCATCTTCCAGAGTTGCCTTTGTTTTGGGATAGGTGGGTTTTCTGGATGTTTTCTTTTTGGTCTTTTTAGTGGTGGCAGGTGTGGGTTTCAAAGCAGTGGGAGTGCTGCTATGATCACCTGGAGTAGTGGGCTCAGCAGCTGATACCTGAGGAGCAGTTGTAACCGCTAAAGTCTGCTCAGGTACTCCTGCTTTTGTTTTTATTGGTGCCATCATCCTTGAAAATGTTTCTTTTGTTATGCTTTTTATTTGACAATGAACACCTTGTTTGAGCAAATTTACATTTTTCTTTTCAAATTTTTGTTCAAAATAATAACTCAAAAATCTTGGAAAAAGTAAAAATGCTTTACTTTCAACGTTTTTCACCATGTCATTGAAAATCTCCTGGGAGTAGTTATAGTCTTTATTATTCAAAATAGCGTAACCCAGGCTTTGAATTTTCAATGGTATTTCGTTGAAAGATGTTGTTTTATTTGAAGCACACATCAAGAGTGTGTGAAATAAAAACCTGGGTGCAGATGGAAAATAACCCTTTTGTAGGGTATCTACCTTTGGTTCTTCTGCATAACCCCTTTTCAGAAAATCAGCTTTTAACTCGTTTTTGTCAAAAGAGGTTTTACCGTTCTGATCGTCGAGTATGAAGACTTCTGATATCGATTTTGGTGTGACTTTGATCGCTTTTCCCTGTATCGAGGAGTTAATGGCTATGACTTTTCCGTCTTGTTTTTCAAGCGACGCCTTTTTCCAAAACTCTCTCTCGGTTTGCAGATAGATGGGAGCATTTGCTGTCAACAAAGTTTTGTACTTTGATGCAGATAATGCATCAATGATGGTGTCAAAGGTGTGATTATCAGTAGGTTTTGTGAATAAACCCAGATAGTTGTGAGATTGTTTGAATGGTATTTCGATGGGTTCTTCGGCCGTTTGATCGACCTCTTTGGAAGGTGATGGTGATTTAGGTTTTGATTTCGATTTTGATTTTGTCATTTTTGCGGAGAAGAACGAAGGAGGATTTTGGAAATTTTGAGGAAAGGTTGGAAACTGCTATGAGAAGAGAATTTTGGAATTCAATTCGACAGTGTAAAACCCTGTTTGGGGTTTAGGGCAGGTTTTATTTTAAAAAATGATCGCTGATGTGGCAGCGGTTATTAAGATCTGAGGGCTAAAAACTGACCACGTGTCAACCACTGATGAAACGGATGAAGTATGGAGAACATTTGTTTTAAGAGCCACTGACGTATCAAGCATCAGTGATTACAACGGTAAAAATCTTGGGCAGTGGATGATTTTTACTATCAGTAGATAGCATATCAGTGGATAAGACACTGATTTTAAGCATCAGTGCTTACAAGAAAATGAGGGATCAGTGGTTAACTTTCAGCAGTGGACAGTGTTTAGAGATCAGATGTTGGAACAAAACAGTGGTTAGGGTAAATGGTGCAAATCTGAAGAACAGCTGTTTCAGCAACAGTTTTGAGAATTTTCATTCAAGGTTTTGCCACATGTCAATTTTGAAAGACAGTGGTTTAGTACCCCAGATAATGAAAACTTTTTACTAAGGCAACTCATTTTCGTTTAATATTCAATTAACACATGAGTACCCTAGTAATTTAATCACAGTTTGCAATCATCCTTTGATAAAAATTTAGGAGCAAACCTGAGTATGACATGATCAAGACATATGTACCATTTCCTTTTGACCTATTTCTGAGGACACAAATACCATGCAAAAATAAGGTATTACATCCTGACAGGAGCTGAAACTATTGCCAACAAAAACAAGCAAAAGTTTCAAATATATTAAAAAAATGAATAATATATCCTGGTTATTCGAGAGAATCCTTTGAACACAAAAAAAATGGTTAAAGGATTTTCTAAGAATAGTGTCAAAAAGATCTGGTATAATTTCAATAGAGAATGTAATCACATCACTCACAGGTTTTTGAAAATGGTCAGTGGTTTAACAACAGTGGTAGGAAACTTTTGGATACATTTTGACCACTGTTTGGAACCATTTTCTTTGTCGGTTGATTGCAAACATGAGGACACATGGATATATTTTTAAAACATATGTCTAGTCCTTTTTGGATTTCATTTACTGGAATCAAAACCTTTTCCTGAACAGATGAATGCACATAGTTGCTTAATGACCATTATTACCCTAAACTTTGACTCATAAGTGTTTTATGTTTATACTCTTTTCTTTTGACTTCAAAAGTTTTGAGATAAACACACTTCTGAGTATTTGTGAATATTAGTCCAAAATCATTCTGCAGTAATGCTTTGAGAGACTTGGTCATGTTTTCACAAGTTTTTCATCCAATCTCACATTACATATGATGCGGACTATGTTGACCCCTGTTTTTCTTAGTGTATTTAGACAAAGTTGATTTGTTCCTTTTGAGGATCTCAACCTGTTTTTCTACACATAAGATCTAAATAACTAAAGTCTTAATTCCCTCTTTAAAGAAAATCAAAACACTAATGTCTTATGAATCATAGGTTTTGTTATTCTGAGGATCATACTTTAGTATTTAATGAAATCATCACAAATATCAAGACAACAGTTGAAATCAATTTTGAGAGTATAGACCAATCCCATAATTTATCAGATATGTTTACAGATCTGAAAACTATGAGTGACTTGTGCATGATATCACTTGTTGTATGAAATTTGTGTGTCATATGACATCTTGGTTGATTTACAGAGTTTTTGAATAACCACTTTGAACATGATCTACTCGTTACTCTGTTTTTCAACTGAATACAACCAACCTTAGTATCAATGAATTTTGAGCCAAACTGTTATGTCAAATTGATAGTTAGATCGAATTTGACTGTCCAGGCTCTGATACCAATTGTTAGGATCGGAGGCTCTCATGATTGTGTTTGTTTGTTTAAAATGAATAATCAATGACAATGAAAACATGTAAAGTGCAGCGGAAATGAAAACAAACTTTGTAAACACAGTTAAAAGGAGAAAAATAGTTTGATAAACAATTGCTTCTCATAGAGTCGAATGATTTACAAATCAAAGCAAAAGATTACAGACATGCTTACAAACTAAGCTCCCCCTCAGCCTGATGCCTCAAGGTTGGATTGCACAAGATGAAAGGATTAGACATGAGAAGGGAAAACCAGCTCAGTCAATCAAATGTAACAGTACAGGGCACTGTTACATTTATAGGCAAACCAAACCACTGAGGTATTTCAGCTGACGTCACCATGAAAGCGACGTCTAACAGCCTAACAACCTGTATCTACTAACCTTACACAAACACTGCTATCCTAACCACTGACTATACATAAGACAAACAATTTACTAAACAGCTGCTCTCCCTTTCTGTCAGTGCTTTCCTCAAGGTTGATCAGTCCTTGACTGGGCAGTGCTTTAACATCAGTAGATAGGACCAGCAGTGTTGAATGCTTCAGGGTTTTCATCAGCAGTTGAAAGGACAGCAGCAGTTGAATATGAGCAGCAGATAGAGACCATCAGTTGTTATAAATCACTTTCAAGGGGAGAGCAAAGTGTAAACCGCTGCTTATTGTGAATCCACTGTTGTGACCTGGTTTTGGCTTTTCATTATCTGTTCCTTTGGTAGGGTTCAATCCCAACACATTTCTTGCATACTTCATAACTTGTTGGTGGCGGAGGGAGGTTGCTTGGTCGTCGGAGTGGACGGAAGTGGACGGTGGTTGGTGGCGGCCAGAAATCTGGTGTGCCCTAAGAGAGAGAATAAAGTGTGTGTTTATTGTTTTAGTTTTATATAAACAAGAAACAAATGAAAGGGATGGGGAAAAGACCAAATTGCCCATGTGTGATAATATTTAACAAAAAAATCTAACTGGGTTAGGGTTAAAGTACAAAACGTGCAACAAAATTCCCTACAAAGGGCAAAACTTGTCAAAACTCGTTGAAAAGGACACGCCTGAAAAAGGGTATAAAGATAAAGGACAAAACTTGTAATTTTTTCATTAAAAAACTCTCTTTCTCTCCGGCATTTTTTTCAAACCTATATCATAATTCATCTTTCCTACTTAGGGGCTGTTTGGCAACATCTGAATGGTTAAGTGCTGAACCATTAAGAGGTCTGAACCATTAAGTGCTGAACCAGTAAGAGGTCTGAACCATTAAGAACCTATATAATGCTTAACCGTTCATAGGCAAATGTCTGACCAATTCAGATTAGAGGTTTTAACCATTCAGACTCTGTATAAATCTTAACCATTCAGAGGCAAATATCTGAACCATTCAGACATCTGCTCGTGAAACAAACAGTCTGAACCATTAAGTGCTTAACAAGTAAGAGGTCTGAACCATTAAGAGCCTCATTAAGAGGTAAACAAACAGCCCCTTACTCTCCCCCTCTCTAATTTCTATCCTTTTTATTTCCTTTTTCAAATATACATTTAACAACATAAAATGTTATAAAAAACGTTACAAAAATGTTAGCATAAAAACTTTCTTGATTCGATTGTTACATTTCTAATATCCATTTACGTAGTGTTACATAAAACGTTACATAAAATGTTACACATGATAATTACATTGCTAAGACCAGGTTGTTGGTATGTTACACAAATAACTTGTATGTTATGACCTTTGGTTCTTTGTCAAAATATTACAACTTGTATGTTACCACATTTTTTCATTTATGAACCTCATCTTTGATCAAAATTTAGTCGTCCGGAAGTTACAAAACTTGAAAGAACTAGGAATAAAACGCCTAATTCAAAATTTAGAACCTACAACATTTAATTTATTTACATAATATAAACTTGGAATATATATATATAAACTATTATCACTTACATCACTACACCAGAGAAACTAAAATAATTAAAGAACATAGATTTAATGTTTTTATCCACTATTTTAAATCAAAACATAACATCAAGTTTAACAAACAATAAACTTGAAACATAAAAATAAAACTCCACAAAATAAAATAAAATCAAACTAAAACCTAAAAATCATGTCTAAATCAATATGTTGTTGGATATATGTATGTCCGGCGTTAATTAAAGTCAACGTAACTAACTCGGTATGATCCGAAGAGTTACAAGTTGGTACACGAATCGTATATGTTGACGAGTAGGTAGATTATTATTTGTGAAATAATAATAGTTTAACCCCGAGGGACTTAATATTACTTAGATTATTATTAAGAGGATTATAATTGTATAATCTTAAAGGGCCTTAATGTAAGATTGGGTTTTATAAAAGGATGTTTAAGGTGGAAACCCTAGACACGCTTTTATAAAAACACAAAACCCTAGCCACCCTCCTTAGCTTGGCCGCCACCCTCTTGCCGTCGACCAAGCATCGCCGCCGCCTCCTTCTTGGCCGGTTCTACTCTCGGGTATCTTGTGCTCGGTTGTGAACTTCCTACTAGTGAGGATTCGTTGTAACCCGCGTGTTACAATTCTGGTGTAGTCGTCAAATGTTGATTACTAAAACCCTCTATAGTTGTTTATTCTTTTATTTGTTTATACGTGTATAACCTTGATCCTGATTTGGAATATTTATTAATCGGATTAATAAATCAAATTTATATAATCGGCTTTTGGTAAATTATATAAACCGCTTCCGCTATTATTTTGATACACTGGTTCCCAACAGTGATATCAGAGCCACAGTTACACGCGTATAGATGGTAAAGTTACAATTTTGATCTATGTTTTATTTGTCAAAAATTATTTTTTTTGACAAAAGATCAAAAGCTTTTGGTTGTCTATGGATTGTGATGTGAATCGAGCCCTAGGTTATGACCTTTATCATGGTTGTGTTGGGTATGGTTTTATTTTGATTTGTATTTTTTTTTCGGATATTGGATCCGATGTAATAGTATTTTTGATTTGTATTTTGTTGCGGATATTGGATCCGATGTAATAGATAGGATTAGAATATATTTGTTTTTATTGTATTTTCAAATTTATTATTGTAATCCCTCGAGTAAAAGATCAAGATCAAGATAAATGGTGAACAGGTACCATGAAGATAGAGATCGCGGGTCAAGTGGGAGCTTTCAAAAATTAGCTCTTGAAACCCTTTTTGACTAGTTCGTTTCGTTTCTGGCTAAAACAAAACGACCAACCTATTAGGGGCTCGATTCGTTTTTTTTATTGTGTTTTGTGGTTGTGTTTTATTTATTGTAAATAATCTAGATAACCCAAAATAAATAAAATTTTCACAATCATGACAACGGTTTTATTAAAACATGTTTTATAAAACTGAAAAGTATAATTAATAAAAGGTTTTTATTAATATTTAAAACAGGATCATTCGCGATAAAACGACTGACATAGTTTAATAGGGTATTTAAAACTATATCGTGCGAGCGTGGAAAGGAGTTTCTATTATCACGAATTATATAAAATCGGATTTTATAAACTATTGTTTAACTCGCCTCATGCTACGAGTTATTCAAAATATTTTTGGTAAATATTAAAATAAATCCCAAATTTTAAATTGATGTTTTATGCCACCCTTAACGAGTTAACACTTCATTCTAAATCGAACCTAAATGTTAGCGCTATACCCTGCATCTGGGCGTCCATCATGAAAGAAGTAATCATTGCGTTTCCTGTGTAACATAGGCCGGTGTTACAGTTAACAGTAAAGGACAAAACATCGCTTGTTCATCAATTGGGCATAGTTAGGGTTAAACATACATCGTTTTAAGCGATAACCCCAAATGGAGAGTTGTGTAGTGGACACAATTAACAATCGTTGTTTACCTACATAATCATACCAGTGGATAGTGCTTAAGCCCATTCACTGTCATATGATGAATCGGGATCTCATCTTAATTAAAATTTTGTTTTTGGGTCATAAATTAAATTAAGATATTAAAAACATAAAATACTAATTAATTAATTTTGAATTTTGTAGATGTCACCTGAAAACAATTCATCCCAATTCTCTCTCAAGTCCATCTTAGAGAAGGACAAACTGAACCACTCCAACTTCATGGACTGGCACCGCAACTTGAAAATTGTTCTCAAGGCGGAGAACAAACTGTATGTTCTTGAAACACTAGTCCCTGATGAACTCATCAATCAGCAAACTGTTGCATATAAAAACTATGCAAAGCACTTTGATGACTCTATGAAAGTCTCATGTTTAATGTTAGCATCCATGATTCCTGAACTTCAAAGGACCATGGATGACAAGATGGCATATGAGATGAATGAGCACCTGGTTGAAATGTTCCAACAGAAGGCTCGTCATGAGAGGTTTGATGTGATGAGATCACTCATAACCACTCGTATGTAAGAGGGTACATCAGTTAGCGTTCATGTGCTAAAAATGAAGGCATATGTTGATCACTTGGCTCGTCTGGAATCCCCCTTGAGTGATGAATTAGCTGGGGATATCATCCTCAACTCATTGCCTAAGTCATATGATCAGTTCACTATGAACTACAATATGAATGGGATGGAGAAGACACTTGCAGAGCTGCATCAGATGCTCAAAACTGCTGAGGTGAATATACCCAGCAAGACTGTACCAGTGCTGATGATCAAGGAGGGTCATGTTAAGAAACCTAACACCAAGAAAAGGGGCAATCAGGGAAAAGGCAAATCAGTTGCAAACAAGAAGCCTCAGAAGGATGCCAAGTGTTTTCATTGTAATGAAATTGGGCATTGGAAGAGGAACTGTGCTAAGTATTTAGCTGAACTGAAACAAGCCAAGGCTTCAGGAGGAGAGTCCTCAGGTATATATGTTATTGAAATCTTTCTTTTTCTGGCAAAATATGGGTGTTTGACACAGGATGTGGTTTTCACATTTGTAATGCTTTGCAGGGACTAAGAAAGATTAAGAAGCTGAAACAAGGCGACTTGGAGGTCCATGTTGGCAATGGACAAAGAGTTGCTGTGAAGGCGATTGGAGAATATGTTCTTTTACTTCCTTCTGGTTTAGAACTTGTTTTGAACAATGTTTATTTTATTCCTAGTGTTACTAGAAATATTGTTTCGGTTTCTGCTTTGCATGGACAAGGTTTCAATTATCATTTTAATGGTGAATTTGTTTCTGCTTATTTTAATGATGTATTTTACTTTGATGCAAAACCATATAATGGAATCTATGAGATAGAAATCCAAAACAATAACATATTATGCAACATCTCCCATAAACGTAATAAGTTGGACATTAACGATACGTATATGTGGCATTGTAGACTTGGTCACATAAGCGAGAACCGTGTTAAACAACTTAAAACCGCAGGAATATTAGATTCTAAGGGTTCAGAAATGTTTGGCAAATGCGAATCATGCTTAAGTGGAAAGTTAACAAAAGTACCTTTTTCAAATGTTGGAGAAAGAGCTAATGATCTGTTAGGACTTGTACATACAGATGTATGTGGTCCATTCAGAACAATGTCAAGACATGGAGAAAGATACTTTGTTACATTAACTGATGATTTCAGTAGATATGGTTATATTTATCTTATGAAGCGTAAATGGACATTTGAAAAGTTCAAGGAGTACCAAAACGAAGTAGAGAATCAGCTAAATAGAACTATTAAGATGCTTAGATCAGATCGAGGCGGTGAATATCTTAGTCAGGAGTTCATCGACCATCTAAAGGATTGTGGAATAGTTTCACAGCTCACTCCACCTGGAACGCCAAAACATAATGGTGTGTCTGAACGGAGATATCGAACTCTATTAGATATGGTTCGATCAATGATGTGTCGAACAACCCTCCCACACTCCTTTTGGAGTTATGCTCTAGAAACTGCCGCAAAACTTGTGAATATAGCTCCAACGAAGAAGGTTGACAAAATGCCTTATGAGATATGGCATGGAAAGAAACCAAAAGTATCCTATCTCAAGGTCTGGGGATGTAACGCTTATGCCACTCTAGAATCTTCGGATAAACTAGACCCAAGAGGTGAAAAAGTGGTTTTCGTCGGATACGCTAAAAAGATTGGTTACCTTTTCTACCACCCCACTGAAAATAAGATTTTCACTAAACGCAGAGGCACTTTCTTGGAGGAAGAGCTTCTGACATGAGGGATTGGATAAAATCATGTGGATCTTGAAGAAATTCGAGAATCACAAGTGACTGAACCAGTTGTTCAGACAGAACCAGAAGTAACTAATCTAGTTGTTAAAGTTGAGCCTGAGAGGACTCAAGAAACAACAGAAACACCAAGTGTTCGAAGAAGTATTAGGGATTGTCGTACACCTGAAAGGTATGAAGATAACTTCATGATTGATGAAGCTGAACCTGCGACTTACAAAGCTGCAATGTTGGATTCAGAATCCAAGAAATGGCAAGAAGCCATGAATGCAGAGATGCAATCCATGTATGATAACCAAGTCTGGGATTTGGTTGATCTTCCTACCGAAGGTCGGACTGTAGTAAACAAATGGATCTTCAAGAAGAAGACAAACATGGATGGAAATGTGCAAACCTACAAAGCAAGGCTTGTAGCAAAAGGGTTCACTCAGACTCAAGGAATTGATTATGAGGAAACTTTCTCGCTAGTAGCCATGCTTAAGTCTATTAGAATTCTACTTGCCATTGCTGCATATTATGACTATGAGATATGGCAAATGGATGTTAAGACCGCGTTCCTTAATGGACACTTACTTGAAGATGTCTATATGGTTCAACATGAAGGTTTTGTTGATCCAAATAATCCTAATAAGGTGTGCAAGCTAAATAAATCCATCTATGGATTGAAGCAAGCATCTCGCAGCTGGAATCTTCGTTTTGATCAGAAAATTAAAGATTTTGGCTTCATTAAAAACGAAGATGAACCGTGTGTTTACAGGAAATCTAGTGGGAGCTATATCACTTTTCTAATTCTGTATGTAGATGACATACTAATCATTGGAAACAATATCCCTATGCTAAAAGATGTTAAGGCTTGGTTGGGAAAATGTTTCACAATGAAAGATCTCGGTGAAGCCGCTTATATTCTAGTAATAAAGATTTATAGAGATAGATCAAAGCGGTTATTAGGTTTAAGTCAAAGTACATATATTGATAAGGTCATACGACGCTTCTCAATGCAAGACTCAAAAAGGGGGCTCTTGCCCATGGCATATGGAACCATTCTTAATGGCGAGCAGTGTGCTAAGACCGAAGAGGAAAAGAAGAAAATGGAAAGAGTTCCATATGCTTCTGCTATCGGTTCCATCATGTACGCCATGTTATGTACCAGATGTCTCGTATGCTCTTAGCATGACGAGTAGATATCAACAGAATCCAGGAGAGAGTCACTGGGCTTCAGTGGAGAACATTCTTAAGTACTTAAGAAGGACTAAGGACATGTTCTTAATATATGGAGGATTGGATGAGGAGCTATCAGTTAAGTGTTATACCGATGCAAGTTTCCAGACTGATTATGACGATTCAAGATCACAGAAGGGATATGTTTTCATTCTGAATGGTGGGGCTATTACTTGGAAAAGCTCGAAGCAAAGTGTGGTTGCTCAATCCACCTGTGAATCAGAATACAATGCTGCATTGGATGCTGCTAAGGAGGCTGCCTAGATGAAGAAGTTCATTACTGATCTCGACGTTGTGCCTAGCATAAAGAAACCAATCGAGATGCTGTGTGACAATACTGGTGCCATTGCTCTTGCAAAGGAACCAAGGTCGCATCAAACCACAAGGCATATACTCAGAAAATTCCACTATATTAGAGAGATAATAGAGCGTGGAGACATCGTAATAAGCAAAGTTCATAACGATCTAAATCTGGCTGACCCATTTACTAAGCCTCTACCTCAAGCAAAACATGAGGAGCATGCTAGAAAAAATAGGGCTTAGATTTGCTAGACAGTGGGCATGATCTGTAGTTAGTATTGGTGTTTTAATTTTGAACTACAACAGTTACATTGAAATAGTTATTTGATTTATTGGTTAAATGCAAGTTTAATTGTTTTGTAACTGTGTTCATTATTTGTATGTTTATATCATTGAATAAGCGTATTCTAAAATATCCGTAGTAGATCAAATTACATGGGAATGAATTTGAATGTAAGGCTATTGTGAATTGAGATGATTGTATTCATGAGATGAATAACTCAAGAGTTTGAGAATCAAAATTCACAGATATCACTAGGGAATGATATTGGATGTGACTCGCTTCAAAACGATCTCCATGGATCTAAGTCATGAGATGCTTTGATATTGGTATGTTCAATCTGTCCTTTTTCCTTAGGCACATATTAAACTACATTGATCAAGGACAATCTTTGATGTTATCTAACACTGTCCTGAAACATGGGTAGTAATCCGGGTAGCGTTGGGAGGCATCCAAGGTTAAGTGGGAATTGTATGATGCTGATGGAATTCTGTACTTCTATGGGATTAGAAGTTTAGACATTTTGGCGCCCTCGTTAACTCAAACTGGAATAAACGTGTGGCCACGCTCGGACTAAAAGTAGTTCGTTAGACCACTTTGAATTAAAGACGAGAATAGAGAATGGTTGATCACTATATAAGAATGAATGATCCATGTCTTATGATCAACGAATGTTCTATACAGAAGGGACTTATTGATAGAATTATCAGGGCTATAGTATTTGGTTAAGTAAGGTGTTACTTGAACGCAAAGAACTAGTTGACGACTGTAAAGTGTCATGCCGTGTTAAGAGCAGTGCGATGCAGCTAGGCGTCCAACTCTGCACACGTTGACTCATTTAATTAAAATCGTCCAAGTGGGAGATTGTTGGATATATGTATGTCCGACGTTAATTAAAGTCAACGTAACTAACTCGGTATGATCCGAAGAGTTACACGTTGGTACACGAATCATATATGTTCACGAGTAGGTAGATTATTATTTGTGAAATAATAATAGTTTAAACCTGAGGGACTTAATATTAATTAGATTATTATTAAGAGGATTATAATTGTATATTCTTAAAGGGCCTTAATGTAAGATTGGGTTTTATAAAAGGATGTTTAAGGTGGAAACCCTAGACACGCTTTTATAAAAACACAAAACCCTAGCCACCCTCCTTAGCTTGGCCGCCATCCTCTTGCCGTCGACCAAGCATCGTCGCCGCCTCCTTCTTGGCCGGTTCTACTCTCGGGTATCTTGTGCTCGGTTGTGAACTTCCTACTAGCGAGGATTCGTTGTAACCCGCGTGTTACAATT
Organism: Helianthus tuberosus; assembly: GCA_030545235.1. Lineage (NCBI taxonomy): Eukaryota > Viridiplantae > Streptophyta > Magnoliopsida > Asterales > Asteraceae > Helianthus > Helianthus tuberosus. The sequence continues at coordinate 45,239,595 of CM060376.1, forward strand.
CCAGTGTAGTCGTCAAAGGTTGATTACTAAAACCCTCTACGTTTGTTTATTCTTTTATTTGTTTATACGTGTATAACCTTGATCCTGATTGGGAATATTTATTAATCGGATTAATAAATCAAATTTATATAATCGGCTTTTGGTAAATTATATAAACCGCTTCCGCTATTATTTTGATACACTGATTCCCAACATATGTAGGGGAGAATAAGAATTCAATTAGAAACTCTCTTCAAGTTGAGCTGGTGCTGCAAAAATGCATGTAATATCAAAGTAAAACATACAAAAACTTCCAGATCCGGTTATGACACTTTGCTTCAAGATCCGGCTATCACACTTTGGTTTAAGATCTGGATACTAAACATCGTTGGATATTGATTCACACCGTCGGATCTGGTAACTACCACTCCTATATTAAACATCGCTGGATATTGATTCACACCGTCGGATCTGGTGACTACCACTTCGATGGTGGTGGGTGTTGGTTTTTAATGAAAGGTTTGCATGGATAAGTGTTGATTTACTTTTGTGTGGATGTAGCTTGGTTCAGTTCGAGACCGAAGTCGACGGCATTCCTCCGCGGTACGACCCGGAAAATGAGATACGAATGACGACGACACGATAACGACACAGTTGCATGTTTGAATAATGATGATCAGAGTTCTAATTGAATTCAAGCATTACTGTCGATGATATCTTTATAAAAGATTCAAAGAACTATCGATTAAAGGCCATTGTACAAGAGCTATCGACCGGAAGCTTATGACTATCGATCAAGAGTGAACACCAAGTATTGATCATAGCCTATCAATCAAACATGAAGTCTATTGATCATGAACAACGATTATCGATAGTATAACAACCCTCCCGAATATTTTTCTAACACCCTAATATATGTTAAAATACCCCTATATGTCTTAAAATACACCCCGTATGTGAAAACCGAACCCAAAATACATTATGCCATTAAAAATAAATAAAAAGTAAGAAAATTTGATTTCAGGCGGGTCGCGTAAACATTTGTTAACCCTTATGCGGGCCGCAACAACTTAAAGGTCCAGCACACCCCGGTGTTGACACGTGTCACGCAACGCGTCGACCCTAGTCATGACCCGGATCAGCTACGCGTAGACCCCTAGGCCACTCGGGCCGCATAAGCCTTCGCTTACATCTACGCGGGCCACGAGAAACTCGTTTTTCAGCACTATAAGTAGCAGGCATCGGGTTTCAGTATTCCTCGTTCATTTCTTTTCTTTCTTAACAAAATTCTGAGTAGTATAAGTAATACACGGGTATTATATCCCCCTAATTAGCGAGGTTCTGCTCCGTTGTAAGTATTATAACCCCAGTTTCGTATTAGATACGCTGCCCGATTGATCCAGGGTTCAGTAACAACTATCGTGGTTATGCCCGACGTAGTTGTTGGAATACCGTCTCGGGGAGGGTATCGTTAATATAATTAAACGGTTATTATACTAACATATGTACATTTGTGTAAATTATAGATTAAACCCAGGAAACCCTTACACGAAGTCTAAGATAGCAATGTGAGTTTATCCGCTTTTTGTTAACCTTTTTGTAATGTTTTACAAAATCTTAAATTCTTAATAATGAGATTAAGCAGTGATTGAGTCTTTGTAGTTCTTCAATTACTGCCGGTATGTTGGGGTTTTGTATACAAAATGTGGAACACGTTACCATTGGACGACGAGTTAGCCAATGTGTAATATGACCCACCAGTCAGGATTGACAGTACTGAATGAGTAATTGTGTAGAAATAAACAATGTGATGACTCTCAATACTGTGTTAATTGATAAAATGTTTCTTGATTACACTGGGATTCACTCACCAGTATTTCCCACTGATAAATGTTTTTAAAACGCGTTTCAGGTAACACAATGTGACAGCCAATTAGTAAAAAGCCAGCTGGAGAGCACTGACGACTTGGAAAAAATGTGGCTATAAAAGTTACGTAAAAGTAAATGTTTTAAATTCAACAAAATAGGGGTTATCGCTATAAACGTATTGTAATAAAGAAACTTGGGTTTACCCATGTGGTTATTAATATAAATTATGGTGGTTTTACTCTGATAAAAAATTTCCTAACTACGGTCCTGATGTAATTTCCGCTGCCAAATTGATAAATTAAACAAACTGATACCACCACAAACAAATGTTCGCGAACGCCCGTTCCTGGGACATATAAGGGGGCAGGGGTTGCGAAAGAAGGTGGTATCTGAGCCTAGCCACTGATTCAGCTACATGAGTGTTCTGCTGACATTAATATATTATTTAAATTGTTAGGAAACAAATTCTTAAAATACGTGAATATATGTATTTTATTGTTATGTGTTATTTGAATATTTGTTAGTTTACAGTATGAGTGATCAAGGACCCTCGGATGTGTATCGTCAGCTGTCCAATTCACCTAGGAGTGAAGGTACCTCTTCCCAGCCTACCCTCTCTGGGTATTCCACTGATCAGGAAGAAGGGATATTTGCTTTTAAAGCTCAGTCGGAAGAGCCATTCCCTCAGAAAAAGAGAGGATGGTTCAGTAAGGGAGCCTTTGAGCGTAGAAAAACAATGCGAAAGTTGCAACAGCAAAGAGTTCTAGCGGCTGTTAAGTGAGAGTTAGATGCCCATACACAGGATATGCTTAATAGAAGCCTAGCTAATTACCATATCCTAGCAACAACTGCTGCCGACCCAAGTCTGGAACAACTAGTAGCCCCACAACCCTTACCTCTAATTCCCACTCAGCCGATGGAGGTAGAAATGCATCATTTCAATCCTGAGGAAATACCTAGGATACCAACCCCTAATCCCTTAGACCCAATTTATGATCCATGGTTTGATGATCTTAGGGATTATGTGCCATGTTACCATCTAAATGACGAAACCTTGCCGAACATAGCAGCGTATCCAGGTCTGGACCCTCTAGATCCCTATTATGACAATGACGAATATATCAGGGAGATTTTAGAAAATCCGTACCCTCAGGAAAATCCCAGGTCACTGTATTCAGATCCCGTACCAGCACCTGCACCCCCAATGAGTGCAGAGAACTTGCAAGAACTCCGAATTTTAGGAGAAGAAATCATAGAAAGTAGTGAGAAGATGAGGTATGTAGGAGAGCAACTCGTATGGAAATACGATGAGCGCCAGATGGATTTCGGGGGAAATCCATATCCATGAAGGTGATGGTGAAGTTGGTAATAATAATAAAATAAATAAGATATGTGTAATAATAATAAATCTAACATAGTATAGACCACTTTGTGGTTAACGAGGCATAATAGTATTGTAATTCTTAATTTCCTATTTTAGTGTGTATTTGACGCATACTATATGAAAAGAGTAGAGTCGCAATGCTCGACGCTTTTGACCAATATGTGTATTATGTGGTTGTTACTTAAACTATTAATTTTCTTGTGATATTAATATGTGATAAATGTTTAAAATTCAGATGAACGACGAAGTAAACCAGGGAAATTTGAATAATGTAACCAGAGTAACAATAACTCGGGTAACGAAATTCCAAAAAACAATGGAAACCAAGGGGATAACAGTGCCATCCAACACATAGTAGCACAAGGAATAATAGATGCGATGCCATATATTCTGCAAATGGTTAGGGAAGTAGAAAATAAAAGTAAACATGATAGCAAGCGACCTTCCGAACCTGAACACAGCATAAACAATGGACCTATACTTCAAATGCCCATTCCCAAAAGAAGAACAACCGTGTCTTACGGTTGTTCTTATAAAGAATTTTGGTCTTGTAAACCAATAGAATTCTCAGGCAACGAAGGGGCCATTGCAACCCTACGCTGGATAGAAAAGACTGAGGCAGTCTTAAGAATAAGCAAATGCGCAGAAGAAAATAAGATAATGTTTGCTTCCTATTTATTTAAGAATTCAGCACTAGAATGGTGGAATACTATTCTCCAGACCAAAGGGAGTAATGGAACTTACAATATGGAATGGGAGGAGTTTAAAAACATGGTAGAAAGGACATTCTGCCCTCCTAATGAAAAAGAACAAATAGCAAACAAGTTCTTAAACCTTAGAATGACAGGTGTAGATAGTAAGGGGTACACTAAATTAATCTTTGAATATGCTAGAATAGTGCCAATTCTTGCTTCATCCGAACCAGTGTTAATCTCCCATTATATCTGGGGATTAATCGGGGAGATAAGGCATGTAGTTAAGGCAGCTATACCTCAAACCATAGAAGAAGTTGTAAAACTAGCCAATACCTTGACAGATGAATTAATCCGTACATGAGAAGAGGATCAAAGAAGGAACCTAACCCAGAAGCTCACACAAGAATTTCGTTCTGGAAATCCTAATCGTGGGAAAAATATAGGTTCTGCCTCTACACCCTACTGTAAGAATTGCAAAAGGAAGCATTCAGGAAGATGCTCCATATACTGTAACTTTTGCAAAATATCGGGACACAAGGAAGAAGACTGCAGGAAGAAAGCTAACAACAGGACATGTTACAACTGTGGAGAACAAGGTCATATCAAGCCTAACTGCCCAAAATTAGCTCTGGCTACAAACAACAAGAATACCAAAAATGCTAGAGCTTTCGTCCTAACGGCAGAAGAAGCAAAGATGATCCCGGATGTGATCACTGGTACGTTTTTAGTTAATGACATTTTTGCTAAAGTATTATTTGACTCTGGTGCAAACCAAAGTTTTATTAATACTTCATTTTGCAAACTTCTCAATCAATCATTAACTAAACTTCCACAAGAATGTCTAGTAGAGACAGCCAATGGTGAGACCATTAGAATTTCTGAAATCTTGCAGGGAGCAAGAATAGAAATTCTAAATCGGAAATTTATGGGAAACCTTTACCCAATGAATCTGGCAGGATTTGATGTAGTATTAGGAATGGATTGGTTAATAGCCAATAAAGCCAGTATTTTGTGTGATCAAAAGTCGATACAAGTAAATTCACTAAAAGGTGAACAGATCACAATTAAAGGATATAAAACTTCTAAATCCACTAAATTCATCTCTGTGATGAAAACAACAAGTTACATAAGAAAAGGATCATTAGTGTATTTGATTTCTATAATCACTAACACTAAAGGAAAAGAATTAAGGGATATTCCAATAGTATCTTAGTTTTCAGATGTAATTCCAGAAGAATTACCAGGGCAACCTCCAGATAGGGAAGTTGAATTCATAATCCATTTACTACCAGGAACAACACCAATTGCCAAAGCACCTTACCGTTTGGCACTTGCAGAAATGCAAGAACTAAAGAAACAATTAAACGAATTGCTAGAGAAAGGATTCATACAACCCAGTTCATCACCCTGGGGAGCGCCGATCTTGTTCGTTAAGAAGAAGGACGGATCAATGCGTATGTGCATTGACTACCATGAATTAAACAAAGTCACAATTAAGAATCGGTATCCATTACCAAGAATTGATGATCTATTTGATCAATTGCAAGGAGCATGATTTTTCTCTAAAATCGATTTAAGGTCAGGATATCATCAATTAAAGGTACAGGAAGAGGACATTCCTAAAACCACCTTCCAAACAAGGTATGGTCATTATGAATTTACTGTCATGTCATTTGGTTTAACCAATGCCCCAGCTGCATTCATGGACATGATGAACCGAATATGTAAACCATATTTGGATAAATTCATAATTATCTTTATAGATGATATTCTCATTTGCTCTAGGAGTAAAGAGGAACATGCAAAGCATTTGCACGCACTTTTAAGTTTATTAAGAAAAGAAAAGCTTTATGCTAAGTTTTCAAAGTGCGAATTTTGGTTAGAACAGGTACAATTTCTTGGACACCTAGTTGATCATGAAGGAATTCATGTAGATCCCACCAAGATCGAGGCAATAACCAAGTGGAAAATCCCTGAATCACCAACCGAGGTTAGAAGTTTCTTAGGATTGGCCGGTTATTATAGAAGATTTATTCAAGATTTTTCTAGAATAGCCATTCCCTTAACTAAGCTAACTTGTAAATCTGTTAAGTTTAAATGGGAACCAAAACAAGAAGAAGCCTTTAGAATCCTTAAGCAAAGATTAATTCATGCACCCATACTAGCATTACCAGAAGGAACTGAAGATTTTATAATCTATTGTGACGCTTCTAAATTAGGTTATGGATGTGTATTAATGCAACGTCAAAAGGTTATAGCCTATGCATTCAGACAACTTAAGAATCATGAAGAAAATTATTCCACTCATGATTTAGAATTTGGAGCTATAATTTTTGCTCTTAAGATTTGGAGACATTACCTGTACGGTAGTAAGTTTACTGTTTTCACTGATCATAAAAGTTTAAGGTATGTCTTCGGGCAAAAGGAATTGAATATGAGACAAAGACACTGGATGGAACTACTTAGTGATTATGATTGTGATATTCAGTATCATGCAGGAAAAGCAAATGTAGTTGCTGATGCTTTAAGTCGAAAATATCACTAACAGCCAAAAAGGGTACGTTCTCTTAAATTAAATCTACAAGTAGATTAGAAAAGCACAAGAATCAGTAATCAATGATGATACTGAAAAACTAAAAGGAATGATCAAGGAACTAGAACAAGGAACAGATGGAATTTGGAGATTCCATAAGAAAAGAATATGGGTACCTAAATTAGGAAACCTACGTCATCGCATATTAGAAGAAGCCCATAAATCTAAATATACGATGCATCTAGGAAACGATAAAATGTACCAGGATTTAAGAAAGAAATTCTGGTGGATAGGAATGAAAAAGGACATAGCAGCCTATGTTTCTAAGTGTTTAACGTGTTCACAAGTTAAAGCTGAACATTAGAAACCTTTAGTTTATTGCACCAGTTAGAAATGCCTGTCTGGAAATGGGAATTGATAACAATGGATTTTGTTACTAAATTACCCAAGACAAAGAAATGTAATGATACAATCTGGGTGATTGTAGATAGACTAACCAAGTCAGCTCATTTTCTATCAATGAAAGAAACTTTTAGTATGGAACAATTAGCTAAATTGTATGTAAATGAAGTAGTTTCTTTACATGGAATCCCTCTATCAATTGTTTTTGACAGAGATAGTCGTTTTACCTCTCATTTTTGGACAAGTTTCCAAAAAGCAATGGGAACCAAGTTGAATCTAAGCACAGCTTATCATCCTCAAACGGATGGACAAAGTGAAAGCACGATTCAGACAATGGAGGACATGCTTAGAGCTTGTGTAATTGATTTCGGAGGTAATTGGGACGATCACTTACCATTGATAGAATTTCTTATAATAATAGTTATCACACAAGTATAAATGTTGCACCATTCGAAGCACTTTATGGACGAAAGTGCCGAACCCCAGTCTGTTGGGCAGAAATTGGGGAAAAGCAACTATCTGGACCTGAGATAGTACAAGAAACAACAGACAAAATTATTCAAGTCAAGGAACGACTGAAAGCAGCACATGATCGACAAAAGAGTTATGCTGATAACAGGCAAAAACCCCTTGAAATTTCAAGTAGGAGATAAAGTGTTATTGAAAGTCTCTCCTTGGAAAGGAGTGGTAAGATTTATCAAAAGAGGAAAGCTAAGCCCCAGGTACGTTGGACCTTTCAAGATTATTAAAAGAATAGGAACTGTAGCCTATCAACTACAACTGCCAGAGGAAATGGCAGGAATACATGATGTATTTCATGTATCCAATCTCAAGAAATGCTTAGCTGATGAGTCACTATTAGTACCTCTTAAGGATATAGAGGTAAATGAGCAGTTAAAATTTGTGGAAAGGCCTCTACAGATTGAAGACAGGAAAATCAAGAATCTCAAGCACAAAAGACTAGTTCTAGTCAAAGTAAAGTGGGACTCCGAAAGAGGACCAGAATACACATGGGAGCTTGAAACCGAAATGTAAAGGAAATACCCACACCTATTCCAGTAGACCTCGTGGACGAGCTCTAAAACTAGGTGGGGATGATATAACAACCCTCCCGAATATTTTTCTGACACCCTAATATATGTTAAAATACCCCTATATGTCTTAAAATACACCCCGTATGTGAAAACCGAGCCCAAAATACATTATGCCATTAAAAATAAATAAAAAATAAGTAAATTTGATTTCAGGAGGGCCGCGTAAACATTTGTTAACCCTTACGCGGGTGCGAAAACTTAAAGGTCCAGCACACCCTGGTGTTTACACGTGTCACGCAACGTGTTAACCCTAGTCATGACTCGGATCAGCTACGCCTAGACCCCTAGGCCACGCGGGCCGCGTAAGCCTTCGCTTACATCTACGCGGGCCGCGAGAAACTCGTTTTCAGCACTGTAAGTAGCAGGCATCGGGTTTCAGTATTCCTCATTCATTTCTTTTCTTTCTTAATGAAATTATGAGTAGTATAAGTAATACACGGGTATTATATCCCCCTAATTAGAAGGTTCTGCTCCGTTGTAAGTATTATAACCCAGTTTCCTATTAGATACGCTGCCCGATTGATCCAGGGTTCCATAACAACTGTCGTGGTTATGCCCGACGTAGTTGTTGGAATACCGTATCGGGGATGGTATCGTTAATATAATTAAAGGGTTATTATACTAACATATGTACATTTGTGTAAATTATAGATTAAACCTAGTAAACCCTTAGACGAAGTCTAAGATAGCAATGTGAGTTTATCCGCTTTTTGTTAACCTTTTTGTAATGTTTTACAAAATCTTAAATGCTTAATAATGAGATTAAGCAGTGATTGAGTCTTTGTAGTTCTTCAATTACTGCCGGTATGTTGGGGTTTTGTATACAAAATGTGGAACACGTTACCATTGGACGACGAGTTAGCCAATGTGTAATATGACCCACCAGTCAGGATTGACAATACTGAATGAGTAATTGTGTAGAAATAAACAATGTGATGACTCTCAATACTGTGTTAATTGATAAAATGTTTCTTGATTAAACTGGGATTCACTCACCAGTATTTCCCACTGATAAATTTTTTAAAACGCGTTTCAGGTAACACAATGTGACAGCCAATTAGTAAAAAGCCAGCTGGAGAGCACTGACGACTTGGAAAAAATGTGGCTATAAAAGTTACCTAAAAGTAAATGTTTTAAATTCAATAAAATAGGGTTTATCGCTATAAACGTACTGTAATAAAGAAACTTGGGTTTACCCATGTGGTTATTAATATAAATTATGGTGGTTTTACTCTGATAAAAAAATTTCTAACTACGGTCCTGATGTAATTTCCGCTGCCAAATTGATAAATTAAACAAACTGATACCACCACAAACAAATGTTCGCGAACGCCCGTTCCTGGGACAGATAAGGGGGCCGGGGTTGCGAAAGAAGGTGGTATCTGAGCCTAGCCACTGATTCAGCTACATGAGTGTTCTGCTGACATTAATATATTATTTAAATTGTTAGGAAACAAATTCTTAAAATACGTGAATATCTGTATTTTATTGTTATGTGTTATTTGACTATTTATTAGTTTACAGTATGAGTGATCAAGGACCCTCGGATGTGTATCGTCAGCTGTCCAATTCACCTAGGAGTGAAGGTACCTCTTCCCAGCCTACCCTCTCTGGGTATTCCACTGATCAGGAAGAAGGGATATTTGCTTTTAAAGCTCAGTCGGAAGAGCCATTCCCTCAGAAAAAGAGAGGATGGTTCAGTAAGGGAGCCTTTGAGCGTAGAAAAACAATGCGAAAGTTGCAACAACAAAGAGTTCTAGCGGCTTTTAAGTGAGAGTTAGATGCCCATACACAGGATATGCTTAATAGAAGCCTACCTAATTACCATATCCTAGCAACAATTGCTGCCGACCCAAGTCTAGAACAACTAGTAGCCCCACAACCATTACCTCTAATTCCCACTCAGCCGATGGAGGTAGAAATGCATGATTTCAATCCTGAGGAAATACCTAGGATACCAGCCCCTAATCCCTTAGACCCAATTTATGATCCATGGGTTGATGATCTTAGGGATTATGTGCCATGTTACCATCTAAATGACGAAACCTTGCCGAACATAGCAGCGTATCCAGGTCTGGACCCTCTAGATCCCTATTATGACAATGACGAATATATCAGGGAGATTTTAGAAAATCCGTACCCTCAGGAAAATCCCAGGTCACTGTATTCAGATCCCGTACCAGCACCTGCACCCCCAATGAGTGCAGAGAACTTGCAAGAACTCCGAATTTTAGGAGAAGAAATCATAGAAAGTAGTGAGAAGATGAGGTATGTAGGAGAGCAACTCGTATGGAAATACGATGAGCGCCAGATGGATTTCAGGGGAAATCCATATCCATGAAGGTGATGGTGAAGTTGGTAATAATAATAAAATAAATAAGATATGTGTAATAATAATAAATCTAACATAGTATAGACCACTTTGTGGTTAACGAGGCATAATAGTATTGTAATTCTTAATTTCCTATTTTAGTGTGTATTTGACGCATACTATATGAAAAGAGTAGAGTCGCAATGCTCGACGCTTTTGACCAATATGTGTATTATGTGGTTGTTACTTAAACTATTAATTTTCTTGTGATATTAATATGTGATAAATGTTTAAAATTCAGATGAACGACGAAGTAAACCAGGGAAATTTGAATAATGTAACCAGAGTAACAATAACTCGGGTAACGAAATTCCAAAAAACAATGGAAACCAAGGGGATAACAGTGCCATCCAACACATAGTAGCACAAGGAATAATAGATGCGATGCCATATATTCTGCAAATGGTTAGGGAAGTAGAAAATAAAAGTAAACATGATAGCAAGCGACCTTCCGAACCTGAACACAACATAAACAATGGACCTATACTTCAAATGCCCATTCCCAAAAGAAGAAGAACCGTGTCTTACGGTTTTTCTTATAAAGAATTCTGGTCTTGTAAACCAATAGAATTCTCAGGCAACGAAGGGGCCATTGCAACCCTACGCTGGATAGAAAAGACTGAGGCAGTCTTAAGAATAAGCAAATGCGCAGAAGAAAATAAGATAATGTTTGCTTCCAATTTATTTTAGAATTCAGCACTAGAATGGTGGAATACTATTCTCCAGACCAAAGGGAGTAATGGAACTTACAATATGGAATGGGAGGAGTTTAAAAACATGGTAGAAAGGACATTCTGCCCTCCTAATGAAAAAGAACAAATAGCAAACAAGTTCTTAAACCTTAGAATGACAGGTGTAGATAGTAAGGGGTACACTAAATTAATCTTTGAATATGCTAGAATAGTGCCAACTCTTGCTTCATCCGAACCAGTGTTAATCTCCCATTATATCTGGGGATTAATCGGGGAGATAAGGCATGTAGTTAAGGCAGCTATACCTCAAACCATAGAAGAAGTTGTAAAACTAGCCAATACCTTGACAGATGAATTAATCCGTACATGAGAAGAGGATCAAAGAAGGAACCTAACCCAGAAGCTCACACAAGAATTTCGTTCTGGAAATCCTAATCGTGGGAAAAATATAGGTTCTGCCTCTACACCCTACTGTAAGAATTGCAAAAGGAAGCATTCAGGAAGATGCTCCATATACTGTAACTTTTGCAAAATATCGGGACACAAGGAAGAAGACTGCAGGAAGAAAGCTAACAACAGGACATGTTACAACTGTGGAGAACAAGGTCATATCAAGCCTAACTGCCCAAAATTAGCTCTGGCTACAAACAACAAGAATACCAAAAATGCTAGAGCTTTCGTCCTAACGGCAGAAGAAGCAAAGATGATCCCGGATGTGATCACTGGTACGTTTTTAGTTAATGACATTTTTGCTAAAGTATTATTTGACTCTGGTGCAAACCAAAGTTTTATTAATACTTCATTTTGCAAACTTCTCAATCAATCATTAACTAAACTTCCACAAGAATGTCTAGTAGAGACAGCCAATGGTGAGACCATTAGAATTTCTGAAATCTTGCAGGGAGCAAGAATAGAAATTCTAAATCGGAAATTTATGGGAAACCTTTACCCAATGAATCTGGCAGGATTTGATGTAGTATTAGGAATGGATTGGTTAATAGCCAATAAAGCCAGTATTTTGTGTGATCAAAAGTCGATAAAAGTAAATTCACCAAAAGGTGAACAGATCACAATTAAAGGATATAAAACTTCTAAATCCACTAAATTCATCTCTGTGATGAAAACAACAAGTTACATAAGAAAAGGATCATTAGTGTATTTGATTTCTATAATCACTAACACTAAAGGAAAAGAATTAAGGGATATTCCAGTAGTATCTTAGTTTTCAGATGTAATTCCAGAAGAATTACCAGGGCAACCTCCAGATAGGGAAGTTGAATTCATAATCCATTTACTACCAGGAACAACACCAATTGCCAAAGCACCTTACCGTTTGGCACTTGCAGAAATGCAAGAACTAAAGAAACAATTAAACGAATTGCTAGAGAAAGGATTCATACAACCCAGTTCATCACCCTGGGGAGCGCCGATCTTGTTCGTTAAGAAGAAGGACGGATCAATGCGTATGTGCATTGACTACCATGAATTAAACAAAGTCACAATTAAGAATCGGTATCCATTACCAAGAATTGATGATCTATTTGATCAATTGCAAGGAGCATGATTTTTCTCTAAAATCGAAAGGTCAGGATATCATCAATTAAAGGTACAGGAAGAGGACATTCCTAAAACCACCTTCCAAACAAGGTATGTTCCTCTAGGAGTAAAGAGGAACATGCAAAGCATTTGCACACGCTTTTAAGTTTATTAAGAAAAGAAAAGCTTTATGCTAAGTTTTCAAAGTGCGAATTTTGGTTAGAACAGGTACAATTTCTTTGACACCTAGTTGATCATGAAGGAATTCATGTAGATCCCACCAAGATCGAGGCAATAACCAAGTGGAAAACCCCTGAATCACCAACCGAGGTTAGAAGTTTCTTAGGATTGGCCGGTTATTATAGAAGATTTATTCAAGATTTTTCTAGAATAGCCATTCCCTTAACTAAGCTAACTTGTAAATCTGTTATGTTTAAATGGGAACCAAAACAAGAAGAAGCCTTTAGAATCCATAAGCAAAGATTAATTCATGCACCCATACTAGCGTTACCAGAAGGAACTGTAGATTTTATAATCTATTGTGTCGCTTCTAAATTAGGTTATGGATGTGTATTAATGCAACGTCAAAAGGTTATAGCCTATGCATTCAGACAACTTAAGAATCATGAAGAAAATTATTCCACTCATGATTTAGAATTTGGAGCTATAATTTTTGCTCTTAAGATTTGGAGACATTACTTGTACGGTAGTAAGTTTACTGTTTTCACTGATCATAAAAGTTTAAGGTATGTCTTCGGGCAAAAGGAATTGAATATGAGACAAAGACACTGGATGGAACTACTTAGTGATTATGATTGTGATATTCAGTATCATGCAGGAAAAGCAAATGTAGTTGCTGATGCTTTAAGTCGAAAATATCACTAACAGCCAAAAAGGGTACGTTCCCTTAAATTAAATCTACAAGTAGATTAGAAAAGCACAAGAATCAGTAATCAATGATGATACTGAAAAACTAAAAGGAATGATCAAGGAACTAGAACAAAGAACAGATGGAATTTGGAGATTCCATAAGAAAAGAATATGGGTACCTAAATTAGGAAACCTACGTCATCGCATATTAGAAGAAGCCCATAAATCTAAATATACGATGCATCTAGGAAACGATAAAATGTACCAGGATTTAAGAAAGAAATTCTGGTGGATAGGAATGAAAAAGGACATAGCAGCCTATGTTTATAAGTGTTTAACTTGTTCACAAGTTAAAGCTGAACATCAGAAACCTTTAGGTTTATTGCAACAGTTAGAAATGCCTGTCTGGAAATGGGAATTGATAACAATGGATTTTGTTACTAAATTACCCAAGACAAAGAAAGGTAACGATACAATTTGGGTGATTGTAGATAGACTAACCAAGTCAGCTCATTTTCTATCAATGAAAGAAACTTTTAGTATGGAACAATTAGCTAAATTGTATGTAAATGAAGTAGTTTCTTTACATGGAATCCCTCTATCAATTGTTTCTGACAGAGATAGTCGTTTTACCTCTCATTTTTGGACAAGTTTCCAAAAAGCAATGGGAACCAAGTTGAATCTAAGCACAACTTATCATCCTCAAACGGATGGACAAAGTGAAAGCACGATTCAGACAATGGAGGACATGCTTAGAGCTTGTGTAATTGATTTCGGAGGTAATTGGGATGATCACTTACCATTGATAGAATTTCTTATAATAATAGTTATCACACAAGTATAAATGCTGCACCATTCGAAGCACTTTATGGACGAAAGTGCCGAACCCCAGTCTGTTGGGCAGAAATTGGGGAAAAGCAACTATCTGGACCTGAGATAGTACAAGAAACAACAGAAAAAATTATTCAAGTCAAGGAACGACTGAAAGCAGCACATGATCAACAAAAGAGTTATGCTGATAACAGGCAAAAACCCCTTGAAATTTCAAGTAGGAGATAAAGTGTTATTGAAAGTCTCTCCTTGGAAAGGAGTGGTAAGATTTATCAAAAGACGAAAGCTAAGCCCCAGGTACGTTGGACCTTTCAAGATTATTAAAAGAATAGGAACTGTAGCCTATCAACTACAACTGCCAGAGGAAATGGCAGGAATACATGATGTATTTCATGTATCCAATCTCAAGAAATGCTTAGCTGATGAGTCACTATTAGTACCTCTTAAGGATATAGAGGTAAATGAGCAGTTAAAATTTGTGGAAAGGCCTCTACAGATTGAAGACAGGAAAATCAAGAATCTCAAGCACAAAAGACTAGTTCTAGTCAAAGTAAAGTGGGACTCCAAAAGAGGACCAGAATACACATGGGAGCTTGAAACCGAAATGTAAAGGAAATACCCACACCTATTCCAGTAGACCTCGAGGACGAGCTCTAAAACTAGGTGGGGATGATATAACAACCCTCCCGAATATTTTTCTGACACCCTAATATATGTTAAAATACCCCTATATGTCTTAAAATACACCCCGTATGTGAAAACCGAGCCCAAAATACATTATGCCATTAAAAATAAATAAAAAATAAGAAAATTTGATTTCAGGAGGGTCGCGTAAACATTTGTTAACCCTTACGCGGGCTGCGACAACTTAAAGGTCCAGCACACCCCGGTGTTTACACGTGTCACGCAACGTGTTAACCCTAGTCATGACTCGGATCAGCTATTCCTAGACCCCTAGGCCACGCGGGTCGCGTAAGCCTTCGCTTACATCTACGCGGGCCGCGTAAGCCTTCGCTTACATCTACGCGGGCCGCGAGAAACTCGTTTTCAGCACTGTAAGTAGCAGGCATCGGGTTTCAGTATTCCTCGTTCATTTCTTTTCTTCTTAATGAAATTATGAGTAGTATAAGTAATACACGAGTATGATATCCCCCTAATTAGCGAGGTTCTGCTCCGTTGTAAGTATTATAACCCCAGTTTCGTATTAGATACGATGCCCGATTGATCCAGGGTTCCATAACAACTGTCGTGGTTATGCCCGACGTAGTTGTTGGAATACCGTATCGGGGAGGGTATCGTTAATATAATTAAAGGGTTATTATACTAACATATGTACATTTGTGTAAATTATAGATTAAACCCAGGAAACCCTTAGACGAAGTCTAAGATAGCAATGTGAGTTTATCCGCCTTTTGTTAACCTTTTTGTAATGTTTTACATAATATTAAATGCTTAATAATGAGATTAAGCAGTGATTGAGTCTTTGTAGTTCTTCAATTACTGCCGGTATGTTGGGGTTTTGTATACAAAATGTGGAACACGTTACCATTGGAAGACGAGTTAGCCAATGTGTGATTGACAGTACTGAATGAGTAATTGTGTAGAAATAAACAATGTGATCGCTCTCAATACTGTGTTAATTGATAAAATATTTCTTGATTAAACTGGGATTCACTCACCAGTATTTCCCACTGACAAATGTTTCTAAAACGCGTTTCAGGTAACACAATGTGACAGCCAATTAGTAAAAAGCCAGCTGGAGAGCACTGACGACTTGGAAAAAAATGTGGCTAAAAAAGTTACCTAAAAGACGATGTTTTAAATTCAATAAAATAGGGTTTATCCCTATAAACGTATTGTAATAAAGAAACTTGGGTTTACCCATGTGGTTATTAATATAAATTATGGTGGTTTTACTCTGATAAACAATTTCCTAACTACGGTCCTGATGTAATTTCCGCTGCCAAATTGATAAATTAAACAAACTGATACCACCACAAACAAATGTTCACGAACGCCCGTTCTCGGGACAGATAAGGGGGCAGGGTTGCAACAGATAGGTTCTTAGTTGTTTAGTATAAATTGTCTATTCTGTCATTTGTAACCTAGAGCTTGAATGAGCTTAGAAAGAGAGTATCGGAGCACTTGTATTAGATTATCTTGTACCGAAACTCTTTCGAATTGAATACACGAATGCGTTAATCGTTAAATCCTTGTGTAGTGTTTACTCTCTCTCTCGGTTTGTATCGTAATGAGGATTCCACACTCGTTACGGCATTCGCACACGTGATTGTTTCAATACGAAATTCATCAATGTTGATTTGGTCCACACCAACTACCAACGTGCCAACATGTTTTTTTTTTCCAAAATTTTGATAAATCACTTTTGCTTAACAAATTTTGGTAAACGGCATTATGGTAAAACTTAAGTTACGCAACATCGGGAAATCATTTTTGTATATATTTTTCTTGAGAAAATCCAAAAAGATGTTTTAAAATTTTATGTTTACTTTTTGAATTTTAGGGGGAGTAAATTCAAATTAGAAAAATACAAAAAAAAATTAAAAACATCATAACGACAAAAACAAGAGAAAACCAAAAATGAGTTTCCTGACATGAAAAAAAGAAAATAATAGTACATCAGTGGTCTGTCGAAATCTCTTTGAATGATAAACGATAAGTAGCTCTACTAACGATGTATCTATAGGCTCACAATCATTTTAAAGTGTGCAGGGTGATATAAACATAGCGAACTGAAGACTGTGTGGGAACCGCTCATTGGCATATGGTCTTAGCACCAAATTTTCATTTGATAGATTGTCGAGGTTATGAGATACGTGGTCTTTATGTTGTTTATCATCTGGGTATCATGGTTATCTCTTTTACCGAAAACAACGGGGATGCAAGTCTTGAACTTCCATGATGACATACATATGTGTACATACTATATATACGCGTACATATCATACATACGTGTAAATATTGCATACGACCATCAATAAGTGATAACCATATCACATCCACCTTTGAATAAGTGATTTTGAAGCACATCAATCATCCGAGAGTTAAGTTCATCTCTTTGTTGGTACGACGGTACTAACCTGTTCACGAACTTGCTCTCATGCCCTTCGACCATCTGAAAAACAAGTTCCTCATAAATAAGTGATTTTATCACATAGGGCTTGTTTTCATCCACAAATAAGTGAGTATCTCACATCTTATATGCAAAACATATGATAAAAAGTATACTCGCCAGTAAGATGAACTCTCGTGCATACCTTGATACGGGAATGTGTCATGAGTGGATGAACACAGGTCGGTAAGTAAAGATCATAACTAAGCATATCCCCAAGCCATATGATTACATCTGATTGTTGAGTTCAAGTGGACAACAATACCGATAATTATTATAAGATACTTATCAAAATGCTAACTAATCGAACAACAAGTGTGTTTTGGCATGACCGTACACTGATATGATTCTCTTACCCTCGAACTCGCAAAAAGATTGTCTGTATATATTTATTTATTGCTTTCCGTCTTTACATTTGAAAAATTCAAAATACCAAAAAGATTTTAGGTGTATTTTAATATAAACTTTATAAAAGCCAAAAAGATTTTGCTACTATCTTATTTTTGATGGACCGATTTTGGAACTCGAAGCTATTGATGTGTGCAAAATGTAACATATAAATTACATCAAATGAGGCATAAAACTAACACTTTTTTAGTACTAATGTTGGAAAAAGTGTGTTTCTGTCTTCCTTTTGAATTTACATGACCGAATGAGCTTAAACAAACAAAATGAACAAATATACAGCCAAAACCAACATAAATACAAAGAAAAGGAATAAACGTGACATGCCCAACCCCTCGGAAGCATCCCCAAAGAAAAAACAAAGAAACAGAAGACTGACCACGGCCCGTGCCCACTGGACACGGGGGCGTGGTCAGGCGCCTGCAGAAAAGACAAAGCTGTGGAAGCTTCTACGCCCACCACAGGGGCGTGCCCAGCTCAGCACGGGGCGTGGTCAAAGCTAAGATACGCAGAATCTTGCAAAATCTTGATAGTACAGATACGCTTCTGCCCACGGGGCCGTGCCTGCTGCACACGGGCAATGTTGAGCCCTCTGCTAACACATGCATTTAATGAAGGAAGAGAAAAGGCTGGCCACGGGGGCGTGCCCGCTGGACACGGGGCCATGGCCAGAGCTCTGCTCAGGCTATAAATAGGGGTGCTTGACTCACTTCAAAGGCATCCCTTGGCAAACCACTACTCTCCCACTTTGCCACCACTCCACCACCACCACTACACCACCAACACCCACCACCATCATCCATCATCCATCTTTAGAGTGTGTAGTATTCTCGGGATCCAAGATTGATAGTAAGAGTTCTTGCCAATCAAAGGCCATGTTTGGCTAAGCCTCTTACATCACTTGGTGAAGACAAGTCTTTTATGTATTACTTTTGATTTTTAATCTTTCGGCACTTTTTTTTGGTTTTGTATTAATGACTTTAATAACTAGTTTCTTATGTTGAAGGTGAATTTTCTTTATCATTTGTCCGTGGTGTCTTGGCATTACTTTACTGTCTATATAAAGTAAAAGATTTACACCATTCATGTCTTTATGGTCTATATAGAGGCATGTTGGCTACCTGGTCGGGGGTTAAGGGAATGGTTTAGTAAGGTTCTTGCCTTGTTCAGTGTATAGATCCTGCAAGGACGTAGGTCAAGCTTACTAGGACCTCCTTCAATACCCACTCGTATTGGATGGCGGGGCTGCGAATAGCTTGATCCCCTCATATGTAAACTACTATTAATACATTAAACCGGCTACTTGGGATTGTATCCTTGCTGACTCAAACTATTTAGCCGAGGGTAACGTCACCTTCAAAGGAGGGGCCTGCCACTTTTCGCATTAATAACTTAATTAATTATCTTTCAATATTCCGACCCTTTGGGATTGTATCCTTGCTGAATCAAACCACTGGGTTGAGGGTAATATCTCCTTCAAAAGAGGGGCCTACTACTATAAGTAAGATAATCTCTTAAAAAGTCTGAAAGTGCAAAAATCATCAAAGGATACATTAAAGGCTAGTCGGGTCCAAGTGATTCATCTTTTCTATCTGTTTTTATTTTATTTTTATTTCTGCATCTTTAGTTTTTATTTTTTTTATGTTTTAAACCTTTTCTCAAAAATTTAGATTGATTAGACGTTGAGGATAAACTGGTACTAAAAGCTCTTGTGTCCTTGGATGACCTCGGTATCTTACCAACGCTATACTACGCTCACGATGGGTGCACTTGCCCAAGTGTGTGTCTAGTGTTAGTAGAATATCGTGTTTTATAAATTTAAAACTTGACTAATGTGTAAAATGGGCTTAAAATATCAATAAAAATATATCACGCTTTGCACACACCACTATCCACCTAAATCCCTGATTGAAAGCCAGAAAACTATTGCATCTTCATAATGGTCGAAGTTGATAAATTTTGAAAGTTAAAGGACTAAAATTAAACAATTTTAAAACTTTCAAAGTGTTGTCAGTTCATAGTTGAATGAGAGTTGGTCTTATGTGTACCGTCTATTAATATTGTTTAAAGTCAATCCTTAGTGAGGTTTTCAATTGAAAATTCTCTAAGATTAGTTAAGACCCTAGCGACTATTCTCATTACGCGTTTAGATTTGTTATGTGTGCATGTGTGACATTCAAGCAAGCTAAAGGCAAAGAGAACGTGTCAGATCATAAGCTATGGGAGTTACGACACGATATGCAATTAGTGGATCAAGTGGATAAATTTGCAGTTGACCACTCAACAACATCACGAGGATCTGAAGTTTTTGAAGATTAAAGATTCACAAGCCACATTCAAGGGGAGTTTGTTAATGCACTTCTTGATCGTGACAAGTAAAGACGTTTGAAGATCCGATAGCGTGAAGAACGAACCATCATGAGCAACATCCAAGGGGGAGTTTGTTGATATACTTTGTGTGGATGTAGGTCGGTTCGGTTTGGTTCAAGACCAAATTCGACGACATTCCTCCGTGTTGGTGCATACGTCTGTCGACTTCGTCTTGTATCGAGTCTTGTATTGTAATAGATAGATCAGGGCACGGAAAACGAGGAATTGTAAGTTTATAGGTAATTTCGCATGAAATGACACATAGGTCATTTCATGCGAAATAAAGGGTATTTCGCACGAAATTGTAATTTCGTGTGAATGTATTTTCGTTTGAGTGATTTCGTGCGAAATCACTATTTCGCATGAACCATCTCATGCGAAATTACTTCACCTATAAATACCTGTTGTGCCTATTCATTTGTAACAAAAATTACTTCCGGTAGCGAAGCTCTGCCGAAGTGTCCACAGCATTGTAATTGATCTGATATCAATCAAAAGACACTTTAAATTGATTTATCGTGCATTTCAGCTTAAATAACATGATACACTTGTTTCCGCCTTTTGTGTTAGTGAATACCTCTTCTGAACGACTCGTTCGGGTCCCAAAATGATCCTACAAGTGGTATCAGAGCTCAGGAGGAAGAGTTTTTACCATTTCAGCTGCAAAATCTGATTTCTACACCTTCTTTTCAAAATTGAACAACTTGTCAGGGTCAAAATGGCTTGATTTTCTCACATTATATGAGAAACAGTGTTTTAACAAACCCTAGAAAGAATCAGACTCTAATTCGAAGTAAAACATGATCAATTTTTGAAAAAACTATCCGAAAGTTTAATTTCGCTCGAAAGATTTGTTGGACCGTTCTTTGACCTTGAAAAGTCAGTCAAGGCAGTTCATCTTTACGTGTAAAGGCGGAAACAATGCACGCAAAGTTACAACAGCTGTTTCATTCAATTTCTTCTCTTTTATTGCTTTCAGAATACAATTTGACAGAGTTCCGACACCTAAGCAATGACCACGATCCGCTCCAACATACACGAATAATCCTCTCAGGTTCGCTTCTATGACCCTATATATAGTGTGATCAGGTTCGCTTATATGGACGTCCATATGAGCGGACCTATTAGCTTATGGTTCGCTTTTATGGACAATGTCCATATAAGCGGACCTATTAGCTTCTGGTTCACTTTTATGGACAATGTCCATATAAGCGGACCTATTACATTGACAAATAAGCGAACCAACCTGATGACCTATAAGTGAACCTGTTTGACACATAAGCGAACCTATACAAACACATGTTCACAAAAGCGGACCTATCAACATAAAACCTAATTTTGACATACTAGCTCCTATGTTGACCTATCTTAACCTAAGACGTAATGCAGACGAAGTCAACAGACATTCCATGCACCAACAAGATTGATATTATTTCGCTTGAACATGGTAATATTTCACACGAAATCAGATTGTAATTCCGCTTCAAAGGTGATTCCGCTTGAGTGTGAGCATCAGTGTGTAATTCCGCACGAAATAGCAGTTGATTTCACACGAAATCAGCTATTTCGTTTGAAGCTAATTCCGCACCAAAGGTTTATTTCGTATGAAAGTCTGATTTCGCTTGGAAAGTTAATTTCGCTTGAAATAGGATTGATTTCGTTTGAAACCTAATTCCGTGTGAAAAGTGATTTCGTTTGAGAAGTGTATTACGTTTGAAACTGACAGTTTGTGAACTTTTGAAAACTAAATCATGGATAACGAGTTTTATAATGCTTTTGCTAGTCCGATGACAATTACTCAGAGTACAATGCTTGAAAATGAAACGGGAACAACACAAAAACCGCCTAAACTTTTGGATATTGATCATTTTAGTGGATGGGCTGAACGTTTTGGTAACTGGGTGGAAGCTTATCACTTAGATGCATGGGAACATACCGAAGTTCAATATACTAGACTAGTCGGAAACAACAATGTGAAAATACCGATTAGAGAATTGAGTGCTGAGGAGAAAAAGAAGTACAAAGATGAGAAGTTGATTGTTAGTTTGTTGCAGCAACCGATTAAAGAAGACATATTGATCTTACTTCAACACAATGGAAGCGCATGTTCGATATGGAATGAATTAGAATCAAAGTTTCTTGGAAGTGATGATATGCTAAAGAAAAAAAAGTCGCTTATGAAGAAGGAATTTGATTTGTTCCGAGGTTTAAGAAATGAAAGCACCAAGCAGATCATTGAGAGATATTGCAATTTATTGAAGAATATGAAAAGATTGGGCAACAACAAAGATAAAGATGAGTTGATTGAGAAGCTGGCTGATGCGTTGCCACATGATGTTTGGGGGACGTATCTGATGATGTTGAAGAATAAAACAGATTTTAACAACATCACGTTGAGCGAGTTTATTAAACATCTTGAAGCTCAAGAGATGGAACAAAGGAAAATTGCTAGAATGAAGAACTATGATGGAGAACAAGATATTGGATTGTATTACAAAGGTGGTGTTAGTGATAAAACAAACCTTTCTCCAAAAGTTGAAACTGCGTTTAATGCAAAAAGTTCTTCTGAAAGTTCATCTCAGGGATCAAGCAGCAAAACGGGATTTACTTCATTTCCATCATTTGATCCACATATTTTTGCAACAAAGAGTGGCAAAGTTCTTCAATGCAACATTGCTTTAAATCTTGAGAATGATCAGAACTATTCAGAGGAAGTTGCAAAAAGTCATATGTCTTTGTTAGTAACTGTGCTTGAATCTTATGGTAGTTTAGTTGCAGGGAGGATCGGGAATCCAATGCTTACAAAAGAGGATTACGATCAAGTTGATGCTGTGGAGATGGAGTTGATGGATATAAAGTGGTGCTTGGCGAGCGTGTTGAGACGAGATGAAAAGTTTAAACAAATTACGGGAAGAGATGATTTCCGTGATGCAAATGTTTCAACTTTAGGATTTGATAAATCTAAAGTTACTTGTTTTCGTTGCAGGGAAAAGGGGCATTTCAAAAGAGAATGCACAAATCGCGAAGCAAGCGGAGCTCAAAGTCCTTTCAGAAACAACGACTACTATCGAAAGGCGATTTATCATCAAGTTGCTTAACAACCATATCAACAACAACAGCCACAAACTGCACATGCTAGAAAAGAGATTGAAGATTCAAAGAGAGCGTGTCTGGTCAATAAAAATGATGGAAGTTCATCAAAGGATTTCAGTTGGGATAAGTATATTCCAGCTGATAATAAAGCTTGTCTGATTAATCAAGATGATGAGAGATTACCAGAAGGTTTTAGCTGGAAAAACTTTAGCTGGGACAAGTTTTGTCCAGACAAAGAGATTTTAAAAGCTAAAGTTGTTGTTGCTCTGGTTATTAATGATTACACTGATGACTATTGGGTAGAAAAAGTCAGAAAACGTCTAAATGCTGAAACTGAGAAAAAGAAGGAAGTTGAAGAAGAAGTTCAAGTGAGAGTAGTCAAATAAATTCCAGCATTTGAAATTAAAACAGATGCTGATGCAGTTAAGGTCTCTGAGAAGTGTATGAACTGTGAGTCTATGATAAAGCAAAACAATGAATTGCTACACAACATAAAAAGGCTGAAAGAATTATATGATGTCTTGAACAAAGCCATGAATCAATACAACGAGACTAGCAGTGAACAAGCCATAGCAATGAATACACTCAAAGGAGCATATATGTGTGTCACACCCCGACCACGTAATACAACGAAACGTGGTGGAAACGTTGGGAGTGTTGTAACAGAATTAATTGTTTCACAACCATGGAAATTAAAGTTACGTTTTATTAATCAAATAAGAGAGTTACATTGTTTTAAACAAGAAACAAAGAGTACATAACAAAAATTAACTAGTTCTTGTCTCGTTTTAAATCACTAAGGCACATGTCCGCCTAAGTATGTATTGATAAGTCCTATGCATCAACTCCTGAAAACACATGTGAAAATAGGTACGTCAGCATAAAATGCCTGTGAGATACATAGGTTTTGTGAAAATATGATTCATGACTTGTAAGTTTAAGAAGATGTTTAATAAAGTTTAGTTATGAACCTTGTAAATTGATTTGTTTTGTAAATCGTTTGAAAAACAATAAGTTCAGATGATATGTATAAATAAGAGAATAATGTATGGTTAAATGAATAACCATTTAAATGAGTTTGTATAAGATAAGTTGTTTGTAAAACAATGTCTTGTGAAAAGTATGTTATTTGTATAAAATGTCATATGTCTCAAATTGAAATGATTCAAATAACGCTACGATATGTAATACCATACAAACACTTATATATAGGAAGTACCAGCGGCGTATCCACCATGCTTGTATCATATTACACACGCCTTTTTACTTAAATCACTTACTCAAACCAAACCATCAAGATGTAATGTTTAACAATTGTAGAAATGTTTAGGTATAGTCAAATGTCTATTGTCAAATGGTTCACAAGGTTCAATAGATACAAATGGTTCACATAATGTAATATAATGTGTTCATATGCTGGATGAGCATATGCAACAAAATGTAATGTAAAACAATGTACTAAGTATGCACACAATGGACATACATAGCATGAAATGTAATGTAAAACAATGTACTAAGTATGCACACAATGGACATACATAGCATGAAATGTAATGTAAAACAATGTACTAAGTATGCACACAATGGACATATATAGCATGAAATGTAATGTAAAACAATGTACTAATAGTGTACTAATGAACATAGCAAGTATATGATATGAAAACATGGAAAGTACGAAAGTAACAAGTAGGCACATGTGTTTCACCCCAAAATGTTTGAAAAACAGTAAAAGAGGGGTCTATGTACTCACTTGAGATTGCTTAGTTGTCCTTGGGTAACAACCAAACAATGCTAGAGATCACGGAAATCTACCGACACCTAATATAGGTTTGGGTATCCCACTATGAATCCCTTATACGAAGATATGGAAGATTCTATGACGATTTGGATAATAAAACTTGGATTACAAAAACATAAAAGGGAACACATAAGCACATAATCACATAGTTGTTTAACTTGATTATTAATTAGTTATTAACTTGTTATCGATTGAAAATGGATATGGAAACCAGTCGATGGACTTCAATGTCCTCTGGGATCTATCTGAAAAGATAGGAAGATCTCCCAAAAATTCGATTTTGTTTTCAAAGAAACGTAATATTCGAATTAAGGAACACAAAAATTTTAGTATTTACGGAAATACCCACCGGTACCCTATTACGGATTTATAGTGGTACTTTGGGTATTCGTCCAGTGTTGTAACTTGCGCCTTGTACTTCGTTTCCTTGGAAGAAACGGGTACTTAGGAATTTCGTGGAAAACGCAAGAGATCATAATATAGAAAAATTTTGGGGGGTAGTTTGTTTTTCAAGGAATACGATTCCTTGATTGTCGGTATTGTAGGGGATGTTGTTTATACATACAACCTCATAAATACATTGCAATGTAAATAAAAGATTTATTTATAAACAATGATAACAACTGTTTCATGGACCTTGACAACAAAAGAAAATAATACATAAGACGTGATTATTTCTAAACGGTGTTGTCTTCTAGTCGGTCAGATGCTCATCCCTGTGCTGGATTTGCGTTAGCAAGCTTTGGGCAATTTCTTCGGAAATGACCCATCTCGCCACAGTTGTAGCAAGAACCTGGTGGAAAGCGAGCTTGAGCAGGATTGTTGTCAGCTTGATTTGGTGCAACTGCAGCTCGGCAAACTTTTGCTGTATGACCTTTAAGTCCACAAATTTGGCATTCGCGGCACTTCACACTAGCATGATGATGAAGGTTACATTGGTTGCACAAGGGTGAAGTTCCATTGTATGGCTTCCTAGCAGGGGGTTGAGCTGGTTGGTTGGGGACGGCTTGATCATTGTTCGCGACCACGGCGAAGTTCTGAGAAGCCTTTCGCTTCTTTGACCCCTTAGGGGATCCAGTCTGTTCATCCATGATCTTTGATTCCTCGATTGGTTTCTTATCATCTTTTCAAAAAAGTTTACATTTCCTGATTTGAGATTCAGTCAAGGTAGCAGATAGCTCAATGGCCTGCCTAACCGTAGTGGGGTTACTACCAGTAACAATGTCTTGAACCGAGTCAGGGAGACCATCAATGTATTTTTCGATCGCCTTATCCAAAGGCGTAACCATGGTAGGACACAACAGGCTCAGCTCCTCATATCGATCAGTGTATGCTCGATGTTCACCGCTGTTTTGCTTAAGATCGTCGAATTCCCTTTCCAAGGCCCTGATCTCGTGACGAGGACATCATTCCTTCATCATCAGTGTTCGAAATTCTTCCCACGTTTGAGCCAGTGCCACTTCGGCACCCCTATCTCTCATCACACCGTTCCACCATGTCAAAGCTCGTTTCTCAAAGACACTAGATGTGAAATCTACCTTTCGCTCGTTTGGACATTGAACATGTCTGAAGGTGCTCTCTAAACTCTCGAACCATTGCAGAAGTGCAGTCGCTCCTTGAGACCCAGAAAACTTTGATGGCTTAGCCGAGTTGAACGTCTTGAAGTTGCAAGGGGTATTATTGTTGTTGAGGGCTTGGTTACATTGAGCAACGATGTTCGGGATTGCAGCAGTCATTTGCTGTGTAATGACAGCTGCCAGCTCTTCAATAGATACCTGATTTTCGCGTCGTGGAGGCATTCTAAAAGGGGAAAATAAGAGAGAAAACAAATGAAATGGCATTGGGTAAGAGTAGGATGTTATAACTACCGATCAAAATCAAGGGTGATGGTCATTTGTTTGAACCACGAAGCAAACAAACGACACACAAAGGCTGAATCAAAGCAAGTAGGTCCTCATAATGTATCGCGGAGACATGCTCGCCTATAAGTGGACACTCACCCCAAGAGTTCCCAGGTAAGAGTGACTGGTCCGATTAATGTATGGTTAAATGAATAACCATGTAAAATGAGTTTGTATAAGATAAGTTGTTTGTAAATCAGTGTCTTGTGAAAAGTATGTTATTTGTATAAAATGTTATATGTCTCAAATTGAAATGAATCAAATAACGCTACGATATGTAATACCATATAAACACTTATATATATAGGAAGTACCAGTGGCGTATCCACCATGCTTGTATCATATTACACACGCCTCGTTACTTAAATCACTTACTCAAACCAAACCATCAAGATGTAATGTTTAACAATTGTAGAAATGTTTAGGTATAGTCAAATGTCTATTGTCAAATGGTTCACATGGTTCAATAGATACAAATGGTTCACATAATGTAATATAATGTGTTCATATGCTGGATGAGCATATGCAACAAAATGTAATGTAAAACAACGTACTAAGTATGCACACAATGGATATACATATCATGAAATGTAATGTAAAACAATGTACTAAGTATGCACACAATGGACATACATAGCATGAAATGTAATGTAAAACAATGTACTAAGTATGCACACAATGGACGTACATAGCATGAAATGTAATGTAAAACAATGTACTAAGTATGCACACAATGGACATACATAGCATGAAATGTAATGTACAACAATGTACTAATAGTGTACTAATGAACATAGCAAGTATATGATATGAAAACATAGAAAGCACGAAAGTAACAAGTAGGCACATGTGTTTTGTCACACCCCCAAAATCCACACTCGGAGTACCACCGCTTGGAGGCGTGACTGACCAGGATCAAGCCACCAATCATATTGAACATATAAGTAAATAGTAAATGTCATTCATTAATACGATAGGTGTTTTCAAAACCAAACATAAACAAGTGTGTAGCGGAAGCAATAATGTAAAAACCCAACATAAGTATTAAGTTGAAATGTCATCAAAGAGTTTATCATAACATCCACAATCCGTGCCCACAACGACCGCGCCTCCCAGTGCAAGCTCCATGTACCTAACGACCTGCAAGGCATGTAACAGAGAGTCAACAACTAGTTGAGCGAGTTCACAGTAAGTAAGTTCGTAATAGTAAGTTTCTTTTCGTAACATGTGGCTCTACTAGGCCGATAGTATGTTCTATTAGTGGGGGCTTCCCATATTTGTATATACACTAGACTATTTGTAACCATAAGTGTTCTTCTTAACCCGAGAACAGTAGTACGTACAAGGTTTACGTAGGTTTTACGTAAGTGCCCTTCTTTACCCGAGGACAGTGGTACGCGTGGGGTTTACGTAGGTTTTACGTAAGTGTCCTTCCTGACCCCTGAAGACAGTAGCATGTGTGAGTTTACGTAGGTTTTACATAAGTGTCCCTCGACACCTGAGGACAGTGGAAAGTACTTTTTTACGTAGGTTTTACGTAATTGTCCCTCGAACCCTGAGGACGATGGTAAGTAGTCTAGTGTTTTACGTAGGTTTTACGTAAGTCTATCATATCAATCAAAACCATTCCATCAATACCATTCCCAACCCACGGGAATCCCATGCCTTGGTAAAAGTGTGAACTCACCTTGGTTTGCTCGGTATACTAAAGTATATGCTCACAGTTAATCAATCAAGTCCTATAGTACATGTATATACAATCAGTTTAAGTTCATAAAGTTTCACGTACAATCAGTATTACAGAGTGATTTGGCAATTAACATCAAATATCACATAAACAGTTTGTCCATCATACCATGTTCAAAGTTACATGCGTGTTCCTTAACCTAGTTATCATGCTCAACAGAGTTAATGTATTTATTAACTGAGTTAATAAGCCTAACATATTTAACAACTTAACATGATTATAATACATAACAGAAATAGTGAACTGATAGTGCTAGTTAACTAACAGAGTTAACAAACAAAGTTAACAAGCTAATAAAGTTAGCTACTTAATAGAGTTAAATTATTTAACAGACATAACAGTTGGGCCGAAATCAACTTAGTGAAGAAAACCCACTAGGGCCGAAATCCCTTGTTGACGAAAACACTTGGGTAACGAAATCCCAAAGTGTTTTCGTCGAGCAATGTTTTAGTCGGGGGGTTTGGTTTTCGTCGGCTTCATCAACATTATCAATGTCAGTTACATCAATGAGTAAATAATCATCACATATCACATAACCTTGTACAGCCTTGACCGAGTACATGGGTGCGGCCTACTACTAGCAAAGATTAGTCACATGAGTGTGGCCCAATGAAAACTTATTAACAAACAAAGTTGTCGGCCATTAATCACTAGAGACAATCCTATACTATTGTCAGTTATCATGTTTCAGCCCCCATGTGTTTATTTGTCCCATGTTATCAGCCACCATCATTAAACTTTGAACCAAACACTAACACATAAATCATAATCATACAAGTTACCAATTTACTGTGCGATCAATATCATCATTCCTTCATCAAATCAAACATGGGCAGACATAACACAACCGAGCATATCATCAGATTATAAAATTCTCTATCATACGAATTAACTCAATCCACACAACATCACATAACAATTCATAAATATTACATAACAGTCATCCAGAATAACAACAATCTATTTACAGAAATGGTTTACTAACCAGTTACGATACCAGACCAAGAACAACAAGGGTTTCAAGAAAGTTAGGGTTAGCCGTCGCACAAGAAGATGAAGAGGGAGAGAACTTAGGGTTTGCCGATTAGAAGTTTCACGCAAAGGTTGAGAACAATATAAAAACTGATCCACTACTGGGCCAAGGCCCATTTGATTTTTGGCAGCCACATATGGACGAAAACACATATGTGTTTTCATCAGTGAAGGTGTTTTTGGCTAAGAGTGATTTCGTGAGTGAGTGTTTTCAGCCAAGGTTCCCATGTTTGTTATTTTTAACATTCACAAATACAATTTAATACAGTACTCTATTATAAACATGCATGCTCATATTGCTCATCAATATTTATGAAACACACTTATAAGGCACATCATGTATATAGAAATGACATCCAGTGAACAAGTACTAAGTCAAGTAGAAACCTTGGAAACTCGGGTTGTCACATTATCCCCAACTTGAAAGAAATTTCATCCCGAAATTTAGTACGTGGTTACTGAGGAAGCTAGGTAAGTTGTATCGTTTACTGGTTTTCCTGGGGTGTCACATCATCCCCCCGTTGATTTGGAATTTCGTCCCGAAATTCTGTGGTAGCTTCAGCCGCAGTAGTGGTTGCACTGTTTTCGAACAACTGGGGATATTTGAGTTCCATTTGGTCTTCTCGTTCCCAGGTATACTCTAGGCCACGACGGGAGTTCCAACGAACTCGAACAAGAGGTATTCTAGTGTTCTTGAGGACCTTAACATCCCGGTCCGTGATTTCAACAGGTTCCTCGACGAATCGTAACTGTTCGTCGATAGTGAGCTCTTTCAAAGGAACTATGAGGGTCTCATCTGACAGACACTTCTTCAGATTCGACACGTGAAAGACGTTGTGAACTGCACTGAGTTCAGCTGGTAAGTTCAGTCTGTAGGCCACTTTGCCTATTTTCTCTATGACTTCGAAAGGTCCGACGTATCGTGGGTTAGGTTTGCCTCGTTTGCCAAAACGAACCACACCCTTCCAGTGTGACAACCCGCACAAAACCAGGTATCCGTACAACTTAATTAATGATTAATTATTACTTGATTACTGTGCTTGATTGAAACTAGCTGATAAACTGCTACCTGCATACTGATACATGCACTTACTTGCATCATACTTTATTTGCTGTCACTACATTATTTACGTGCTGAACCCTAGTGACAAACATGATGCACAAAGAGCACAGTAGCACTAAACGGATACACAGTGGACATGCTGATATAACCAGCATCAGGCAAATACTGCCTCAAGGCCTGTTAAGAGCCTCGTATATTTTGACTACACTGGTAGTGAGTGTAGGATATAAGGGTTGTGTTACCGCGTCTCTAGGGATAGGATACACTGATTCGGATGTGCCTAAAACGTACTTTAAGTACCAAACACAGCACTTTAACAATTTAACCAGCTTCTAGCTGACTAGTAAAGTGCCAGAAATAAGAAAATATTACTAGACACTTTCTTAAGTGTCGGGAAAACAAACTGTGTCACTAAAATGTAATAACGACACTTTAAAGTCTTTTGTAACACTTTAACGGATTACTATCCAACCGGACACCCGGACTTTACCCGGAACATGAAAACTATACTATTTTTATTATTACTCTTTTTCTGAGCCAGTTAGGGTCCCTGATTACCCTAACACCCATCATGACACATAACATAACACTAACTAAGTTAGATACTTAGTTAACCTTACTTAACATAAACTAGCTCCTAACTAGCACTTAAAATCGAACAAGGACCCCCCCCCCCCATGACCGAACTCGGTCACTTATGTGACCCCACTCATGTACTTGTGATCCTAGAAAATCTTGGCATGTTTAATATCTACACTACATAGGATCCAATGGACATTAGCACACTAAACTCTCCTATATATATACACACTAACTACAAGAATGTTATCACTACTCAACTCAACCAACTTTCACTCTCTTTCTCTCTTGTGGCTCTCGGCCGAAACCACCATCACCTACACACCCACCTTCGGTTCTTGTCTCATCATTCCATCACCATACAAACATCAAAGGTCGCATATAAGGAGCCTCGGTGCAAGCGGAACGCGAAGGACCTCAACCGTTTGCTTTTATCCACGCGCTTTTCGTCAAAGATCTTCCCTAGCCTTGAGCTAGAGGTATAACCTTTAAATCTTGTTTTTAAGCACATCTAAGGTGGTTAAAAGAAGTTTCGTCGGATAAATATCGTTAACACGCGTTTTGAATCTTTAAAGTCTACTAAAATCATAAAAATGGAGGTTAATAGCATATAACTTGTGTAAAAGTCGTAGGACTTGAAATTTGTGCTTATTGTGACCCGATCTATAATGTGGTAGCTCAAATCTTCGTTTAACCCGACTTTGTAAAATCATGTATCTTCACATAAGCTTGTTTTTGAAAGATACAAGGGTTAAAGGTGAACACTACCACATTTTAGAGACATGAACTTGTAGAGAAATATTTCACTTGTGTAAAAGTATTTTAACCGGTAAAATGGTGTTTAAAACTAGCGGATCTACGTATCCGCAAGTGGTATTTTTGAAAGACCACACTTTAAAGAAATCGTGTTTTTCTAAAGATGGATCTTGCACTAATAAATATGATTTGGTAAACCACAAGTGTATAGACACTTGTAAAATAAAGAAATCCGACAAAGAAGTGTATTTGTCACTTGTTACTAGAAGTTGTAATGACGGTTTTCTCTAAACACGAGGTTTTTACAAGATTAAAGTTACTTTATATAGAAATCTACATATATAAGGATGACTTACATTATTAATGCGGAAAAACTGCAAGTTCATGCGACTATGCAAGTTTACATATTTATTGACTAGTTTGATGTGTCGGAAATTGATTGATTGAATAAAGAAGTTGATTGAGTTGATTTGTTAAAAGAAAATGATACGCATAAAAGCGTGGCCACCTCCAGTTACAGAGGAAACTCTGGCGAAATTTTCTAAAAACCTAACACTTAGACTTTTTACACAACAAGTGTTAGAACTATTTTTGGGCATACTTTTGAAACATAAATCTCGCCAGTACTATATTTTACTAAACATTCGGAGGTGGGATTTTCACAAGGATTAACGTGATAAATATATTTGTCACAACACTGTTTATGATTATTTTGCGAAATACATAAATATTATTTTAGAGTGAAAATAATATTTACAAGCGTTAATGATTCCAAAACTTTGCGAACGCTTCCATAAACATATAAGTTACACCGGTAATTACATTACCACAAGATTGATAAAACGTAACTTACGCACATGTATTGTATCCCCCATCCTTGGGAAGAAGAATAACTATCAAGCATATACAAAATGTAACACGAAATAGTTGTCTAACTATTTCCCGCAAACATAAACTGTAAAGCTAAAGCACGGCCGTCCGTCTAATAGAATTAGCACTTGTAGGTCATTGCACAGCTTACAGTATCAGGAGACGCTTGATAGAGTTTACGCATCCACTGTGAGTTCATGTCCCCCTTTTCTCTAACTGTTTTCAGTTTTCTTAACTGCGGGGGTGAAATACATGTTACTTTGTTTACAAGTACTTTATACACGGTATGAATAACGTAAGGAGGTTTAGATCATGTGAATGGGTAGTTAGAACCCCGAGGGACTCGAGCGGTAGATCTATTTGGGTGTAGCGAGCCCAGCTCCCGGTCCAACAGAACAGGCCTCTCGAAGGACTAACAGAACGGATCCGGAGTGACTTGGTACCCAACGCAAAATCAGCTAGGGTTGTATCTTACTTACTTGCATTTCACGACATGCTAATGGCCTTGCAAACCATTGGTGATCACAAGTCCTCTTACACTGCTACATACCAGGAAACTTTTATACTTACAAGTGTTTTACTTACTCACTTGCACATGAACTCGCTCAACATTATTGTTGATTTTTCAACTCACATGTATTTCAGGAAATTAACGGATTCTGGCACGGTATGAACGTTTTCCCGCTGCGACCTTTCATGAAGTCATCTGGGTTTAGTGTTGTGCCTCTTTCCTGGACAAGGCATAATCCCTAAATCACGTTTATGTTTTATTTTAAGTTGTAATGTTATTGAACAAGGTTATGGATACTAGAGTATGTCCGCGTTAAACAATGGTAATGTATGATGATTTCTAAACTTAATGATGACTTGCATGGTTTTTAAATTCATATAGCTTTGTTATGATTAAGCTATGGTATTAAGAAGTCACACCAAAATTAACCACGCTTCCGCAAAGCCAGGGTGTGACATCCAGGGTGAGATTTTGAGTAGTACCCGCTCCCCATCCTGGAGCTCGAGTGGTTTCCTGCACTTATCGGCGTAGCTTTTCTGACGGTTACGAGCTGCTACCATTCGTTGTCGTATTTGAGCAATCTTTTCAGTAGTATCAAGTACAAGTTCTGGACCTGTGATCTGACTATCTCCCACCTCTGCCCAACAAAGAGGTGACCGGCATTTACACCCGTACAATGCCTCAAACGGAGCAGCTTTAATGCTGGTGTGGTAGCTGTTGTTGTACGAGAACTCCACTAACGGGAGATGTTTTTCCCAGCCGTTGCCGAAATCGATTACACATGCACGAAGCATGTCTTCTAAAGTTTGAATAGTGCGCTCAGACTGCCCATCCGTCTGAGGGTGATAAGCTGTGCTCATGTCTAAACGAGAGCCAAAATATTTGTGCATTGCTTGCCACAGTTCTGAAGTAAAACGTGCGTCACGATCAGAGATAATAGAGGTTGGCACCCCGTGCCTTGAAACCACTTCTTTTAGGTAAATGTCTGCTAAGGTAGAGAACTTGTCTGTTTCCTTAATAGCCAAGAAGTGTGCAGACTTTGTGAGTCGATCCACGATCACCCAAATAGTGTCATTTCCGCGCTGAGATCTAGGTAGGCCAGTAACAAAATCCATGGAAATTTGTTCCCATTTCCATTGTAGTATCTCAGGTTGTTGTAGTGGGCCTGATGGTTTCTGATATTCCGCTTTGACTCTCGCACAAGTCAAACACTTGCTAACGTAAGTTGCTATATGAGCTTTCATGCTAGGCCACCAATATGTAGTTCTGAGATCGTGGTACATCTTATCCGAACCAGGATGTACTGAGTAGCGAGACTTATGAGCTCCATCCATTACAAGCTCGCGTAAGTTGCCATATAGTGGGACCCAAATGCGTCCTGTTATATAGTAGGCGCCGTCTGCCTTTTGTTCTAGCCATTGCCTTGAGCCGCGTAGAGCTTTAGCCCTGACGTTTTATGGTTTCAATGCTTCTACCTGAGCATCTCGTATCTGAGAAGGAAGACTAGACTGAATAGTGAGTTGCAACGCTCGTACACGCCTTGGTGTAGTATCCTTTCGACTAAGGGCGTCGGCCACCACATTGGCTTTGCCCAGATGGTACTTATAGCACATTCGTAATCGTTCAGTAGCTCGACCCATCGACGCTGACGCATGTTTAACTCTTTCTGTTTGAAGATATGCTCGAGACTCCTGTGATCGGTGTAGATGGTGCACTTGGTGCCATACAGGTAATGTCGCCATATCTTGAGCGCAAAAACAACAGCTCCCAGCTCTAAATCATGTGTAGTGTAATTCCGTTCGTGAATCTTAAGTTGGCGCGAAGCATAAGCAATGACTTTATCCCGTTGCATCAACACACATCCAAGACCTTGGATGGATGCGTCGCAGTAGACTACAAAATCGTCCGTGCCTTCAGGCAATGAGAGGATAGGTGCGCTACAGAGTCTATCTTTTAAGTGTTGAAACGCTGTTTCATGTGTATTACCCCAACGGTAAGCATTTCTGTGTCAGTAGTGTAAGCGGCTGTGCAATCTTTGAAAAGTCTTTGATGAACCTTCTGTAGTAGCCTGCCAAACCCAAGAATTGGCGAATTTCTGTTGGTGTGCGAGGTGCAGGCCAGTT
This sequence comes from Helianthus tuberosus, assembly GCA_030545235.1. NCBI lineage: Eukaryota > Viridiplantae > Streptophyta > Magnoliopsida > Asterales > Asteraceae > Helianthus > Helianthus tuberosus. Next base: position 45,275,235 of record CM060376.1, read on the forward strand.
CTTAATCGAATCTACCTTGGATGGATCGATATGAATCCCATCCTTGTTTACCACGTGGCCTAGAAAGTGGACTTCACGAAGCCAGAAGTCGCATTTTGAAAATTTGGCGTACAGCTGTTCTGCTCGAAGGAGTTCCAAAATAAGTCGTAAATGCTGCTCGTGTTCCTTCTGACTCTTCGAATAGATCAGGATATCATCGATGAAAACAATGAAAAACTTGTCAAGATAAGGTTTGCACACCCTGTTCATAAGATCCATGAAAACCGCAAGCGCGTTCGTTAACCCGAATGGCATGACCAAAAACTCGTAATGGCCGTAGCGAGTTCTGAATGCTGTTTTGGAGACGTCCTCATCCCGGACTCTCAGTTGGTGATACCCTGACCTCAGGTCAATCTTCGAGTAGTAGCTCGACCCTTGCAACTGGTCGAATAAGTCGTCGATACGTGGAAGAGGATAGCGATTCCTCACGGTCACCTTGTTCAATTCGCGGTAATCTATGCACATGCGGAAGGTACCGTCTTTCTTCTTCACAAATAATACTGGAGCTCCCCAGGGCGAAGAGCTAGGAGGTATGAAACCCTTTTCCAAGAGTTCTTGCAATTGCTTCGATAGTTCTTCCAGTTCGGTTGGAGCTAAGCAATAAGGTGCTCGAGCTATGGGTGCTGCTCCTGGAGCTAGCTCGATCTGAAATTCGACCTGGCGATGAGGCGGTAGCTCAGGTAAATCTTCAAGAAACACTTGAGGAAAGTCGCGTACTACTGGAATATCCTCAATCTTCTTATCTTTCGTAGATGTATCTGTAACGAGTGTTAAAACAGCTATGTGGCCCTTTCGCAAACACTTTTGAGCCTTCAAGAAGGAGATGATGCCACTCACGACACCACTCTTGTCGCCTTGAACTTCTAGAGGTTCTTTGCCAGTACGAGGAATGCGAATGACCTTCTCCTTGCATAAGATCTCTGCTTGCTGTTGGGATAACCAATCCATACCAATGACGATGTCGAAACTACCCAGAGTTATAGGAATGAGATCGATAGAGAAAGTCTGACCAGCGAGGATAAGATTACAACCCTGAACTATGTGTGTGGCCTCTAGACTTCTACTGTTAGCTAACTCTACGACATGTTTGGTGTTCAAAAGTGTTGGTGCGCGTTTAAGCATTTGACTAACTTTCAGAGACATATAACTGGTATCCGCACCCGAATCAAATAATACAGTAACATAAAAGTCATCGAGAAGAAACTTACCCATAACCACATTAGGATCGTTCCTTGCATCACCCTGACCAATCACAAATGCACGACCCCTAGCACCATTGTTGTTATTGTTTCCCCCGTTGTTGTTCCCATTGCCCTGATTATTGTTGTTGTTGTTGTTGTTCTGGTTTCGGTTTAACTGGGGGTAGTGTCTCTTGAAGTGACCTTCTGCACCACAATGAAAACATCCCTTGTTACCATGTTGTTGGTTCTGCTGTGGTTGCTGCTGCTGCTGATTCTGAATTACAGGCCGTGGGCTCCTACAATCCTTGGCCTCATGACCCATCTTGAGACACCTTTGACAGCGACCCTTGTTGCAGTGGCCACTGTGGTGTCTGTTACAATTGTTGCACCTTGGGTGATTTCCTTGATATCTTTTCTGCCCCTGACTACCAGAGGATTGCTGGCCTGGGCTCTGAAGTGGTAGCGGTAGTAGTAGCGCTGATACATTTCGGCAGCCTGTTCTGTTCCACTGCCTGATCGGTGAGGCGATGAGCTAACTTGACGATCTGTTGAATGGTGCCAAGATTCGCTGAGGTTACATGACTTTGAATCTCCGGCACTAGACCCTTGAGATACAGTTCGATATGCTTAATGGGAGGATCTACCATAGTGGGACACAGAATAGCCAACTCATTCGATCTTTTGGTGTACGCTTCAATTTCCGATCCCGTCATCTGCAAATTGTAAAACTCTACCTCCAGCTTATGAATGTCATCACGGCTACAGTATTCCTCTTTGATCAACTCCTTGAAATCGTTCCAGGGTGTGGCGTTGGCAACTGCCAACCCTAACATCTGAACTTGCGCCTTCCACCAAGTCAGCGCAAGACCTTCCAGAGTACCAGTGGCGTACTTCACCCTGCGAGCCTCAGGGCATTCACACATCTCAAATACGGACTCAAGCTTTTCAAACCAATGGAGGAGTCCAACTGCTCCTTCCGTGCCACTAAAAGTAGTAGGACGACAGTCCATGAAAGTTTTGAAGGTGCAAACAGGTGGTTGACCTGTTGTGTATAAGAATCAGGACAAGGTTAAACACAAAAGTTGGATTAGGAGTGTAGGATCTAAAGATCCTAGTGTGAGTTACAACTGCAGGGTATACCTCCTGCTTGTGCAGCTGCAAGTGCCGCATCAACTTGTTCGTTAATGAGAGCCGTCAACTGGGCTTGTGTCATGTTAATGCGTCCAGCCATGATCTTCATAGCAAAGATAACATAAATAAGAGAGGTTCGCGAATAGTGCGATGACAGAAGAGAGTGAGCACTCAAGTATTCTCAAGCAATAGGGGTTATGTGTATCTAAGCATACCATGAGCAAAGTTCTATGTAATTCTAGCAATTAGGCAATAAAACATACCATATTACCTAGAATGTTGAGTCTTGCACTTGAAGCGAGGCGTCGTTGTGGATCGTTGAGCACTGTACAGGTTATAGTCTGGTTTTAATAAAAACGTTTTCCCCTTATTAAAACCGAGTTCTCTATAACCAATGGCTCTGATACCAATCTGTCACACCCCCAAAATCCACACGCGGAGTACCACCGCTTGGAGGCGTGACTGACCAGGATCAAGCCACCAATCATATTGAACATATAAGTAAATAGTAAATGTCATTCATCAATACGATAGGTGTTTTCAAACCAAACATAAACAAGTGTGTAGCGGAAGCAATAATGTAAAAACCCAACATAAGTATTAAGTTGAAATGTCATAAAAGAGTTTATCATAACATCCACAATCCGTGCCCACAACGACCGCGCCTCCCAGTGCAAGCTCCATGTACCTAACGACCTGCAAGGCATGTAACAGAGAGTCAACAACTAGTTGAGCGAGTTCACAGTAAGTAAGTTCGTAATAGTAAGTTTCTTTTCGTAACATGTGGCTCTACTAGGCCGATAGTATGTTCTATTAGTGGGGGCTTCCCATATTTGTATATACACTAGACTATTTGTAACCATAAGTGTTCTTCTTAACCCGAGAACAGTAGTACGTACAAGGTTTACGTAAGTTTTACGTAAGTGCCCTTCTTTACCCGAGGACAGTGGTACGCATGGGGTTTACGTAGGTTTTACGTAAGTGTCCTTCCTGACCCCGGAAGACAGTAGCATGTGTGAGTTTACGTAGGTTTTACGTAAGTGTCCCTCGAAACCTGAGGACAGTGGTAAGTACTTGTTTACGTAGGTTTTACGTAAGTGTCCCTCGAACCCTGAGGACGATGGTAAGTAGTCTAGTGTTTTACGTAGGTTTTACGTAAGTCTATCATATCAATCAAAACCATTCCATCAATACCATTCCCAACCCATCGGGAATCCCATGCCTTGGTAAAAGTGTGAACTCACCTTGGTTTGCTCGGTATACTAAAGTATATGCTCACAGTTAATCAATTAAGTCCTATAGTACATGTATATACAATCAGTTTAACTTCATAAAGTTTCACGTACAATCAGTATTACAGAGTGATTTGGCAATTACATCAAATATCACATAAAGAGTTTGTCCATCATACCATGTTCAAAGTTACATGCGAGTTCCTTAACCTAGTTATCATGCTCAACAGAGTTAATGTATTTATTAACTGAGTTAATAAGCCTAACAGATTTAACAACTTAACATGATTAGAATACATAACAGAAATAGTGAACTGACAGTGCTAGTTAACTACTTAATAGAGTTAAATTATTTAACAGACAAAACAGTTGGGCCGAAATCAACTTAGTGAAGAAAACCCACTAGGGCCGAAATCCCTTGTTGGCAAAAACACTTGGGTAACGAAATACCAAAGTGTTTTCGTCGAGCAATGTTTTAGTCGGGGGGTTTGGTTTTCGTCGGCTTCATCAACATTATCAATGTCAGTTACATCAATGAGTAAATAATCATCACATATCACATAACCTTGTATAACCTTGACCGAGTACATGGGTGCGGCCTACTACTAGCAAAGATTAGTCACATGAGTGTGGCCCAATGAAAACTTATTAACAAACAAAGTTGTCGGCCATTAATCACTAGAGACAATCCTATACTATTGTCAGTTATCATGTTTTAGCCCCCATGTGTTTATTTGTCCCATGTTGTCAGCCACCATCATTAGACTTTGAACCAAACACTAACACATAAATCACAATCATACAAGTTACCAATTTACTGTGCGATCAATATCATCATTCCTTCATCAAATCAAACATGGCCAGACATAACACAACCGAGCATATCATCAGATTATAAAATTCTCTATCATAGGAATTAACTCAATCCACACAACATCACATAACAATTCATAAATATTACATAACAGTCATCCAGAATAATAACAATCTATTTACAGAAATGGTTTACTAACCAGTTACGATACCAGACCAAGAACAACAAGGGTTTCAAGAAAGTTAGGGTTTGTCGTCGCACAAGAAGATGAAGAGGGAGAGAACTTAGGGTTTGCCGATTAGAAGTTTCACGCAAAGGTTGAGAACAATATAAAAACTGATCCACTACTGGGCCAAGGCCCATTTGATTTTCGGCAGCCACATATGGACGAAAACACATATGTGTTTTCATCAGTGAAGGTGTTTTCGGCTAAGAGTGATTTCGTGAGTGAGTGTTTTCAGCCAAGGTTCCCATGTTTGTTATTTTTAACATTCACAAATACAATTTAATACAGTACTCTATTATAAACATGCATGCTCATATTGCTCATCAATATTTATGAAACACACTTATAAGGCACATCATGTATATAGAAATGACATCCAGTAAACATGTACTAAGTCAAGTAGAAACCTTGGAAACTCGGGTTGTCACATGTTTCACCCCCAAAATGTTTGAAAAACAGTAAAAGAGGGGTCTATGTACTCACTTGAGATTGCTTAGTAGTCCTTGGGTAACAACCAAACAATGCTAGAGATCACGGAAATCAACCGGCACCTAATATAGGTAACTATGTTAATAAACCGGACCTAAATCGGAGGATCGGATAGAATGAGGGCTTGTAAACCAAATGAGTATGGGAACTCATGTAATGTGGTTCAACAAAGCCTACATACTAAAATGAAACCTAGCCTAAGTGCTTACGACACATTACGACCCGTTTAGGTAGCCTATGCTACTTTAACGCGTCGTTCGCGTAAAACGCGTTCGGAATTCCTAACTAGTCCTACGATAAGTAAAATATGCCTTAACATGTCTAATATTGTTACCAAATTAGTTTAGATATCAAAAGTTATGTTACATATGCTTAAAATGAATTTTGGCGTAAAAATGGCATTTTGGTAATTTACCTAAGGCATATAAACTACCTATCATACAACTACTTAAACGAAGCGACCATAAGGTATAACCTCGGAAGGTTATTCCCTATATAGTATGCTCACCTAATATGTTTGATCGGATCCTAATGATCGACCAAATGGGTCGGGTTCGAAAGTATAAGCGATTGTTTAGATCGCTTAACTTACGACCCTATATAAGCACTAAACTAAAAGTGACGAGCTAAGTATGTTAAAACATGCTTAACTAAGTTTAGAAAACAGGTTTGGTATAAAAACAAACGGTTTTGATACCCAAAAGTAGTTTGGTTACAAAATACGCAAGAATACGCATTTTGGCCGAAACTACAACTCGTCACTGAGCCTAGATAACGTGGTAATCAGTAGGTATAGTCACTAAGGACTATAACCATCGTGATTACGCTCATGTTATGAAGTTCAAACGCACTTCGCATTGACCATAAACTGGTCAACGCAGAAAGTCAAACAAAGTTTGACTTTTAACGTTAAAAGAATAAAAAGAACGAAGGAACACTTACAAAGGGTCCCCGAAAGCTTTGATTTCTCAAGTATTCTCAGGTATGAAGTGGTTTCACTTCAACTTAGAGAACTCTCAAGAATTCAAGTGGGTTTTTGGTTGTGATGTTGGTGGGTATTTATAGATGTGGTAGAACCGTTAGGATCGTTTATCAAAAATTGTGATTCAATCTCGTCCTTACACTTGTTGCAATACCTTGGTACATCAAGTTGGCCCCCCAACATCAGGGATTAACATGTGGCATTGGGTTTGGGAGTGCTTAACAGCTGTTAACAGCTGTTTAGAAGTTTCTGATGTTCTGGGGATGCCTTACGGACCGTAAGGGTGATGGCTTACGGTCCGTAAGCCAACAACTTTGCTGAATTGTCACTTTTGGTCCCTGTTATGCATTAAAGCCATTTCCGACACGTTTAAGGCCCGTTAAGCCAACGTTAAGGCCCTAAAATGATTCCTAAACAATGTGGACATGAAACATGCTCAAAAATATGTCGGATGTCGGTTTGTTTGGCCGTACGATCACGATGTTCGCTTAATTACGACGGAATGCGCATAAGCGCGAAAAACGATCCAAATTGTGTGACGAATGGATTTTTCTTATGCCAAACTTATGCACTTTTTGACGCTTTTAGTCCCTGAATGACCCAAAAGTTTATTTTAGCACACCGAACCCCTCAAAGCCTATTTCTAAGCTATGTAAAGGATATTTAGGGTATGTTTAACTTATGGTCATGTTCCGGAATGTCTGTTACAGTTCAAATTGGCATACTTTTGCAGTTTGTCAAATTTAGTCCCTTTAAGCGAATTAACTTGATTTCGGCATACCAAATCATCCAAAACTTATTTCTAAGTTATGTAAAGGTTATTTAAGGTATGTTAAGCCTATTTCACTATTCCGGAGTGTTCGTTGCATTAAACTGGTTATATTTACGCATCAGATCGTGTATAACCTTCCTGAAAGCGATTTAAAGCCCGAAATCGAACAAGAATTGATATGTGCCAAAGATACACATATTTATAAAGATCCCAAGTATGAAATACAATATTTCATTGGTTTGGTATTTGTTTGATGGTCACGGAGGCACAGTTGTCACAATGAGACAGCTTGACAATGTCAACTATTACACTGAAAAGTGTGCTGAGCTTGAGTTGAAACTAGAAACTCAGAGAATAGAAACCGAGAGAGTTAATAGATTGTTAAAAAGTTACTCATGTTCTACTTTTGTGGGTAACAGGATTTACCCCATAGTAGAAGAATTGAAGACTTTTGAAGAAGAAAAATCTGAAGAGAAGAAGTCTGAAATAAAAGAAGATGATGAAGTGAAGATTTCTGGTAAGAAACCAAGTGTTGTCTATAACAAATGTCAACCCCCGGTCGAAAATGGATATTCTCCTCGAAATCCAAATTCAGAAAGAGTCAAAAGGCAACAAACTTACAGTGGGAGTCTGAGTCTTCAGATAATTTGCCAGAAAACATTGATATCACGTTCACATCCTCTGACACTGATCTTGAGTCTGAGTTAATAAAGAAAGTGGTCGATCAGGTGTTAGATAAGGATGAAATGGAGGAGTCCAAATCAGAGTCAAAGTCTGAGTCCAACATGTCAAAGTCAACATTCAAAAAGGATAAACGGGTTTATAATAAAGAATTTTTGTTATCAAAATCTAATTTGAATGACGAACCGATCAAAGTAGCATATACTTTGAAAGATTCTGACAAATTATATTCTGATGAATTATTTCCAATAAGAGGTGTTAAAACTGAAATGATCAAAAAGGTTTTTAAACTAACAGAAATTAATATTTCTGAAATAAAAGATGAAAATCTTTCTAAAAAACCAAGACCTTACACCTCAAGAGTTCAACAACGTTTAAATAAGAAAAAGGGCTACAGTTCTAGTTCTGGTTATCAAAAGAAACCAAACCATAACGGTAATTTCAAAAAGAAAGGATTAGGTTTTATTCCTTCTAAAATTTATAAAAATGAGAAAGATTATAAACCAAAAACTGTTTTTGTTACAGGAAAATCATTAGAAGAAGAAAAAGAGCAAGTATTCAGAAAGCAATCCAACAAAGAATTCATTGCCAAGAAGCAAGAAGAAATGAAGAAAAGTGTTGCTCAGAAGAAGATAGAGACGAGAACCTGTTTCCAGTGCAAAATGGTTGGTCACATTGCCAGGAATTGTCCAAAGGCAATCAAATCAAAACAGGGAGTTTCTGAAAAATTCAAAGAGAAAATTGTTGAGAAAACCGAACCACCAACGAACAGATTTAAAGCTTTTGAAAATTCAATTTTTGAAGTTGGTGAATGTTCGAAAGGTGTTTACAAAAGAAAGGAGAAACTTAACAACCAAAAATGGGTTGTTAAGAATTCAAGTGAAAGTTCTGGTGATGAATCTGATTCCACAAAATCAGAGGAGCCAAAAGTTGTTATGAAGAAGAGAAGTCAGTTCCGCCTTTGAATGATGAAAATTTTCCACCATTGCGGGCTGAAAATTTTAAAACAAAAAGTTGGAAAAGTTGAAATATCAAATCAATTTTTTTTTAAAAAGAAAGAATTTGACATTTAAAAGGCTTTTAACCCCAAAGTAAAAATATTTTTGGAAAAATGATTAATCGAAGAGTCAAAGGGGTAAAGGAATTCTATGAGAAAAAGATGGAAGGTAAGCAACCGAGTGTTGGTAACTCGGAATCTCCCAAGGACCGTCAGGCTTGGGAGAATCTCTCTAACTGAAAAACCTGATTTGCCGGAGCTTCTAAGTTGGTAATCGCGGAGCATGAATCGGCATCATTCTTAAAAATTTGTTTTTGAAAATTGAAAATTTTTCACTAGTATGACTTGCCAGAACTCCCAGGTTGGTAAGTGTGGAGTAGGAATCGGCATTTTGAGATTTCAACCTACATGTGGTAATTGTTGGTTTACAAACCGACAAGTGGTTGAAAAAGAGGTTTTATCTTACAAGTGGTAAATCAGGGACATTAAGTTGTACTTGATTTTCTACAAGTGGTATTTGTTGATTGAATTTTTAAAAGTGTTATATTTTTCAAAAAGTTGAAGATGAAAGAACAATGTGATGAGACCCCTAACCTACAAGTGGTTTTATGAAATCAACAAAACTTATTTTCTGGAAAAACCATTTGATTAAAACAAAATTAAGTGTTTTGAAATCACAATGGGAAAATAGTTTGTTGTGATGGTGAGTTCTGATTGTTTCTGCCAAGTGGATGGATGGCGAATTGAAGTGATTTGATAACAGTTGTCACGTTTCTTGTACAGTTTGTTTTTAAATTTTCTTTAAATGATTTTGAATTTTAGGGGGAGTAAGAATTTTCAGAAAATCCAAAAACATTTGAAAATTTGAAAAAGCCAAAAACATGATAAAATAAAAAAAATGAGTTTTATTGTGAATAAGAGGAAATGATAGTAAATCAGTGGACTTTCACAGCATGCTAAAGAAATGTAATGTCAAATGTGATAAACGGTCTCACTAAAGATGTGACGATAGGCTCAGCTAGACTAGTAGATTTGCAAAAATGATACTAACATAACGCAAAATGCCTAAGTCTGGTAGGAAACACGGTCAAACGCATAGTACTTCGTTTTGTCCTTCTTGATTGTATACCTACTCAGTAATCGCTGAATACTAAAAATGCATAAAAACCGGTTAGTTTGTGAACTTTCACAACTTTCTGAAAAAGTCACTGTGATTGTGCTTTTTATTTTGCAAAAATTTAAACTTGTTTTATTTCTTTATTTTGTTTAAGCATTGGATATCCTCTGCGTATACGTGAGTATCGACCTGGATGTTAGTGCCTAAACGTTCTGCTTTATTTTCTTTGGTGTTTCGTTTAAGCTTTGGATTACCTCTGCGTATACGGAAGTTTCGACCTGGTGGTTAAAGCCTAAACATCTTCAACTTGTTTTTATTTCTTATTTTGTTTAAACATTGGACTTTCTCTGCGTATACGGAAGTATCAACCTGATTGTTAATGTTTAAACATTTTGCGTTGTTTTTGCACAAATCACAGTTGATGAAAGTTTAAAGGCATTACTTGAGTTAGTGTATTGCATGATGAGGGGATATGCTAAGATCGTGGGGTCCATAAGAACTTAGTGCAAAATTAATATATCTTAACGTATCGGTAAGCATTTCGAAAGTTTTCAGATTGAGCTTAAGAGGACAACTATATCGTCAATCAACGTGAATCGTTTAGAACTTAAAATGTTTAAAGCTTAACGGTGTTGGTGATTTGTCTCAAAAACTGATATGATCCTCTTACGCAAACTCACAAAAAATATTGTCTGTAAATATTTCTTTACTGCATTTCATTCTAAATTCAAAAATTCCAAAAAGATTTTACGTGTGTTTTAGCATAAATTTTGAAAAATTCAAAAAGATTTTCGACAACTGGTGTTGAAGAGCTGATTTTCAAAATTCCGAGTGCTAAGCATGATGAACAAAAGGTTTGGGAGAGTTTGTTTGAGATGTTTAAAGATGAAAAAGATATTTGAAAAGAAAAATGATATTTCTACAAGTGGTTCATCAGAGATCAACTTGTAAAATCATTTATTGATTGATTGGTACTTGCATGAGATTTCTAAATTTGACAAATTTTAAATTTGAGAAACTTATGTTTGAGGTAGAGATTATGCAGGAACGAAGTTTGAAGATAGCCAGGTTCAAATACCTGAGTTGGATAAGAACCAGGTCACGATCTTAGAACAAGAATTCCAGACTGCGATCCCAGATTATTGAAAGGGGGAGTCTGAAGCTGCTAATGCTAAAGCTAATGCTGATGATCTTAAGGAATCAAGAGACCTGATCAAGAGGAGTATAGAGCCAGGGTGAGATTCTAGGAGAAAGAGAAAGAGATTGATTGAGGATGCTTATAATGGAGAATCTTTGGAGAGATCAAGAAGACTGATAAAGGCTGAAGGTTTGACAACCGAAGACTCGACACTGAAGACTCGTCAACATCCGAGGGGGAGTCTGTTGGTGCATACGTCTGTCGACTTCGTCTTGTATCGAGTCTTGTATTGTAATAGACAGATCAGGGCACGGAAAACGAGGAATTGTAAGTTTATAGGTAATTTCGCATGAAACGACACATAGGTCATTTCATACGAAATCAAGGGTATTTCGCACGAAATTGTAATTTCGTGTGAATGTATTTTCGTTTGAGTGATTTCGTGCGAAATCACTATTTCGCATGAACCATCTCATGCGAAATTACTTCACCTATAAATACCTGTTGTGCCTATTCATTTGTAACGAAAATTACTTTCGGTAGCTAAGCTCTGCCGAAGTGACTACAGCATTGTAATCGATATGATATCAATCAAAAGACAGTTTAAATTGATTTCTCGTGCATTTCAGCTGAAATAACACTGATACACTTGTTTCCGCCTTTTGTGTTAGTGAAGACCTCTTCTGAACGACTCGTTCGGGTCCCAAAACGATCCTACACTCCGTTATATGACTCAAAGAACAAGATAGGAATGACGACATGATAACGACACATTTGCATGTTTGAATAATGATGACATTATCATGACATCATCAAAGTTCAAATTGAATCCTTGCATTACAGTTGATGATGTCTTTATAAAAAAATCAATGAACTATCGATTAAAGGCCATTATGCAGGAACTATCATTTGTAACCTAGAGCTTGAATGAGCCTAGAGAAAGAAAGAAATTATCGAAGCGCTTGTATTAGATTATCTTGAACCGAAACTCTGTCGAATCGAATACACGAATGCGTTAATCATTGAATCCTTGTGTAGTGTTTACTCTCTCGGTTGGTTTGTGTCGTAAGGTGGATTGCACACTCGTTACGGCATTCGACAAGAAATCATGGTAGTCTAACGATCCGTATTGGGACCTATAATAAGAATTTGAGTTAAAGCTTCTGAAAGGATAGAGAAAGTACAAAATAACATTTGATAATGAAAAATAAACATCTGAATAAATTCAAACATTAAATAGAGAATTGATAGTTTGACATGATCTGTATGAGAGTTATGTAAAACAAATTAAGCTAACTATGACCTTGTGCCTGCCTTTTGCACACATAGTACTGTTATTAATATATATTTTTATGATCCATACTATATCACAACGTGTGTGATTTATGTGCTTTCCCTTAACATTGCTATCATCAGTGAAATAATTAATTCGCAAAGAATGAGTTGTTTATTTAACAAATACTTAAACCCTTAATTACCAAAAGTGTGAAAACTCATGTTTTGCGTTTATTGACTCTTATCTAAATTCACTTTTTTGAACCGTGAAACTTCTATATATAAAATAAGAAATCAACCCCTGACAGTTACAATATTACATCATGGATATTAAACTCACACTACAAATCCTAATTAATATTGTCATACTTAGATCTACTTTTAATCCAAAAACAAATTCTCTTTGATTAGATTTGTCGGTCATGTGAAGTAAATGTGATGATTATTGAAGATCTTCTCGTTCCTGCAACCAAAAGAACCGCTCCGATAATCTTCTTCTAATCCTTAGAAGCTTTCATCTCCAACGCCGAACCAAGAATATGTTGAATTTGGAGCTCCCAATCTAGATATGGAATTTTAAGCCAAACCATAATCGACCACCAAATGGATTTAATTAGCTATCCAACAATCCCATAAAATACGATAAGTGGCCTCCTTCCTCAAACAGATGGAAGGCAGTTTTGGACGCCCACATCCACGCCATGACAAGCTAGATTCAACTTAGAAGGTATCCGGTTAATGGAGGCTTGAATCGGATTTAGCGGCATCAAGAAGCTTGAATCTGAATCCAGCAACCAACAAGCTCTCGTGATCGACACCACTTAAACTGTTGGTTGACCTTCCACCCTCTCAGTAGAGTCTCTAACCCAGTTCCAAGTCCATTAATTAGATTTGTCGGTCATGTGAAGTAATTAATATTGTCATACTTAGATCTACTTTTAATCCAAAAAAATATTCTCTTTGATTAGATTTGTCGGTCATATGAAGTAAATATGATGATTATTGAAGATCTTCTCGTTCCTGCAACCAAAAGAACCGCTCCGATAATCTTCTTCTAATCCTTAGAAGCTTTCATCTCCAACGCCGAACCAAGAATATGTTGAATTTAGAGCTCCCAATCTAGATATGGAATTTTAAGCCAAACCATAATCGACCACCAAATGGATTTAATTAGCTATCCAACAATCCCATAAAATATGATAAGTGGTCTCCTCCCTCAAACAGATGGAGGGCAGTTTTGAACGCCCACATCCATGCCCTAACAAGCTAGGTTCAACTTAGATGGTATGCGGTTAATGGAGGCTTGAATCGGATTTAGCGGCATCAAGAAGCTTGAATCTTAATCCAGAAACCAACACGTGATCGACACCACTTCAACTGTTGGTTGACCTTCCACCCTATCAGTTGGGTCTCTAACCCAATTCCTAGTCCATTGAACAGAAGTCTACAACCAGGGCCGGCTCAACCTTTTTGGAGACCTAAAGCGGATTTTAAATTCGGGGCCATTTTTGAAAAAATAAAAAAATGCATACGCTCCTAACACATGGGAATATGATGCATGTTTTTTATACGATTAAGGAAATTATAGTGAAATTATGACTAATAAGTTAGATTATACATTCGCGTAATAAAACTTTCTGACTCATCGAGTGATCTACTTTCTTCCGAAATTGAAGGCGTTAACTTAATTTCCCTAATAGCATTGAAGCAGATTTCTAAATATATAAAAATTATATGAATGTCGCCACCCCTTTCGCATTTCCAAAAACCTTAATGGGGATTTAGTCAGTTATAACCTTAACTAAATCAACTGATGCTTAACTATGACATGATAAAATATGTTAAAATACCTTTTAGATGGAAAAAACTCAGGTACCATTGTTTAGGTGCTTTGGCGATGGTAACACTAACACAATTATAAATGCAAAAAGATAGCAACAACACATACGGAAATTTTTTATATGTCGGTTCGGTTCGGTTACGGTGGGTATGGAAAAAATGATAACCATAACCGACCCGCTATTTTCGGTTTTCAAAAAAACCATTAACCGACCCACCGGTTTTTTATTTGGTTCGGTTTTTTTGTTTCGGTTATGATTCGGTTAATTCGGATTTTTGCAAACCCCAACGTAGTATATAAAAGATGTTAGGTGAGAAAAACTTGCACCTAAAATTACTACTTTAAGATATGAACAGTAAAATATAGAGATGGGAGTAAGTGGAAGGGGTGGAATGCAAAAAAAAATGGGTTAGATATGTAATTAGTGTAGGGTAAACTCGATTATAAAATCTACAATCTCTGTTGTTATTCGTTTGTCAGACTACCACCGCCGCCGTCAGAGATGGCTACTGCTTTTTCCTCCAACTGTAATAAAATATGGCCTCCCGATTTGGGTAAATCATCGGTGAGTTTGATCAGAAACTAGTTATGGTTTTATTTCAGTTTTTTGTTTTTGTTTTCATGACACATAGAATCGGTATCATCATGTAGGGTGTTGAAGAACGATCGTTGACTGCTCATCGGATTTCGGAATCTCGTTTCAGGTAGCTGTTAATCGTATAAATTCTGTATAATTCATTGAACTTTAACAAGCTATCCTTTAGATCTATCGCAACTTAAGGGTGTTTATAAATTCTGTTTTTTTTTTTCATAACTCACTGTGTAAAATGAATATTGACCAATATAAGGTTTAACGCTCTTTGTTGGGATTCAGTCGAATCTGAAAAATTTGGATAATTTTTTTGGTAAAGCTAATTAATCAGGATTCATATGTTTTCTATATTTTACATTAATTAATATTCTTTCTGTAGGTGTTTTAATAAACGTTTTTTCAATTACACACAAATCTTCAATTGGTTTAGTTCATATACATACAACTTGTTGTACAAAGCTTATACTAATAAAATTTTGTAGGGGCTATCCCCTTGTCATCGAAAGCACAAGCAACTTCTAAGTATCAAATCAGAAAACTTGAATCAAATTGGCATTGATTTTAAGGGCTTAACATTCTATGTTATTTCATTTTTAGGGCAATGGTCATAAGCCATCTCTGTGTGGAGAACCAGAAGGCTGATGATCATAACCATAAGAAAACATAGCATTAGGGGTGACATCTTTAGGGTTAATTGCTGCACTTTTTTGATAAATAGGCTTAGAGAGTAGTTGAAGTTAGAGGTGCACAAATCCGGTTAGGGTTTGAACCCGAACTGGGTTCAAACTAGTTCGAAGTGAAGCTTAAAAAACTCATGGGTTAATACAGGTTTAGGATGCTAAAACAGGCACCGACTTATTCATCTTTGAAGGACATGATGCACCTGTTAGTTCTATATGCCGCATAGTAGAGATAACATTCAGGTATGTGATAGTGTATGCTCTTCTTCAACATCAAACTTGTTGAACTCAGTTTTATCTTTGAGTACTTAATTGGAAAATTCTTTTTCTTCTTTCTAATTTGAAGTGTTTCTCTTGATAGTATATATCTTTTCAACTGCTATCAATAGAAAGATCAAGGCATGGTTGCATGTTGATCGAGTTACAAAAAATGATTATGAAACCGATGGTTATGTCTGGACAAAATGGCATACAATACTGATGGGTCATGTAACGCTTAGCATTTCTGTATAATCCATATTTAGATGAAATGGCATACAATACTGATGGGTCATGTAACGCTTAGCATTTCTGTATAATCCATATTTAGACGAAATGGCATACAATACTGATGGGTCATGTAACGCTTAGCATTTCTGTATAATCCATATTTAGAAAGTTGTATTTACATTTATATTTATAGAAACTTGTATTCGTATTTCATTTCCAATCTTGTAATCCAAGACTTCGATCATAATAAGAAAATCGTATTTATATCAATCATACTTGTGTTATATGCAATCAATCGTTAAATAACTGTTTATACGCAAAACCGAAACTTGTTATACGTACATACTATCACTCATGCACGCACAATAAGTAAAAATTATTTACTTAATTAAGGATACCTTCAAGTTTGAAAGTAAAAATATATGTGTTTAGCTGTTACTCTAAGAATAACAAACTTATTTAATTATTTACTTAATTAAGGATACCTACAAAAATTATGTATTTAGCTTGTTATAAGTTTTTTTTTTATCATACGTTTTTGTAATTTGCTGTTCATTGTAATTGTGCTTTTCAATTAAATATATCTCGGTTTTTTAATTTTTAATTTGTAATAAAAATACCTTTAAGTTAAATATATGTAGCTTGGCTTTTGTCTTAGTAATAAAAAAAATAATTTAATCATTCATCAATTTATTAAGAGAGTAATCTTGTTCTCTTTACTATTTTGTGTATTTTGTTCTCAATTGTTGTTCAACTCTGTTAATAAGTAATGACTAAATAAGATTTTATTCTTAGAATAAAAAGCCAAGCGAAATACATAATTTTTTACTTTTAAACTTAAAGTATTTTTATTACAAATTAAAAACAGACATATATTAATTATAATTAAAAAACGTAAGATAAAAAATATAATTATTTACAAAAAGTCAGTTTACTAAATAAAAATACTATGTTTTATTTAGGTATCATTAATTTAGGATTTAACCAATTAGATTAGGAGAGAGACAAACAAATAAAAAAAAGAATTAAAAAAGAGATAAACAAAAGTACCCATTTAGGTAAATACTTTTTAAAGTAACCAAAAAGGTAAATAGTTTTTGTAAATACACTACTTTGGGAAAAAACTTAACATTCATGCGTACACTTCCTATACTTGAAATCCCCTAAAATATAAACTTTTAACATAAAATGACAAACGTATGAAAGTTCAGGGGCCATTCTGTCAAGAAAAACAAACTTTGGGTGCCAAAAGAACACGCTGCATGCGGTGGGCAAGGACTTTAAGCCCGCGCGACGTGTAAAAGCTTAATCCACAATTTTTTTTGCCCGATGTAACACCTCATAAATTTGTGTCGAATGATATAAGGACACGTGTGTAAACTCTCATTTTATGCCACATTGTTTGGCGAGAGGGGCTAAATATGTAAAACATATGGAAGAATGTCGTGGAGGGACCATTTATGTCAACATGCCAATTTTTGGCCTTTGAGTGACGCTTACGGACCATAAGCCATACGTGCTTACGGACCATAAGCTAAATAAATTATTGGCACTGGCAAGCGGTTACGAACCGCAAGACTATAGGTCTTACGGTCCGTATAGGATTCAAAAACAATGGGCGCCTAAAAGGCTTACGAACCGTAACCCTTGGACCCATATGGTCCATAAGCCATTGAACTGGCAGCTTTTGTTTGGGAGCCAAGGAAGTCTGCCCTTATCCCACCTTGCTCACGAACCTGAGCTCTTGTGTAACTCTTGCCACCTCAAAGGACACATGCTAACATCCTAGAACATGTCCAAACACCTGGATTAATCTTGTGCATCCTCTTCTAGTATAAATAACAAGCTTGGGCAACCAATGTTCATTGATCATTTCTCATTTTCCTCTCTATCTACTATTTGAGTTGTTCCTGACCTTAAAAGGAGCTTCCTCCGAATTAATCTTTTCATCTTGGATCACTTGTATGTGTTCCATCTCAACTTTTTCATTTATAGGCTAAGTATTTAGTCGAAAGTCAAGCAAATTGACTTTTTCTTTAACTTTCGGTTTAGAACATTATGGTCCACCCATTATTCGAATCGAACGTGGCTACGTGATTGTAATAAGGTACTTTAAAAAGGGTACCTCTTGGAAATCACGCTAAGTTGGTCAAATGACGTGTCAAAGTTATGTTTAATAAAAAGTCAAAACGCAGATTTTCAGAAAACTGATAAAATGAACTTATAAATGTTTTAACCTATATTTTTGACACTAAATCAATTGGTAACTAATATTAGAACATGTCTAAGCATGTTCAGGCCGTCATTTTCAGTTTATATGTCGGTTCGCAACCGAAAGTCAAGCAATTTGACTTCTGCTTTGACTTTCGATTCTGACCCGAATTAGCAAACTTAGCTACTGATTCTAAGTTGCATTATGATCATAATTATATGTCGCATAACCCTCTATGGTTATACTACTTGATCCTAACCGTTTGTCAGGTTTTATGCAAGTTCTTGAATTATGCCTTAAAAATACCAATTATGCCCTTTTGTGCATAAATGAGTTTTAAACCAAAATGTACGTACAATATGGATAACCTACTGATGTGGTAATATAACTAACATGTTTTGGTATAATGAACTTGTTCATAGCTCATCCGATCACCCGATCCTGCCTAGGCGCGTACGGTTAGCTTATGTAACTAGTTTACGTAAGTTAACCAAATCGTGTCAATTCTTTACAATTTCTTTCAAATTCCATAATGTAATTATGTTTACCCGTATTATACAAGTCTTAGTACTTGTAAGGGATTTAACTACATTCTATCTGGTCACCGCTTAATCTAGTGTAATATACCGTTTTCATTGTTTATAAGTTAACTGGTCAAAGTCTATGACTTGAATAGGACCCGTTAACATTCTAATTGATTATTATACCATTCATTCCAGACTAGGGCGTCCAGTAGATTGCAACCACGCTAAGTTATTTGTTATATCCCTGTGCTTATTATTATATCTTAACTATAAGATATTAAGCCAGGTAAATACTCTTAACCTATTTTCCATATATGAGCTTGGGATACGGTGAAATTATTACCGCTTGGACATGTATGGGATCATATGTCGGATTGTGACTATAAAATTCGCATAACCCGTTTTAGTCTTTTTTCTTGATAACTTAAACCATTGGGGGTTAATGCGACCGTGTCCTGGATATCCTCGGCTCATTTAATTGCAAATGACCACGACTTAAGCACGAGGTAGGATTTCGCAGTAGTCAGCGGGACAACGACGTCCAGAAAAGGTTACGACGAATTAGGTAAGTATCTTTTCGTTTGTAGATTCAATTATTATGACGAATAACAGAGTCATAGAATAATTTTAACAGTTGTATAAGCAGCTATCTAGCTGCTTATTCTGTACCGGGTATGCTTATCTGTAACGCCCGTCTTATAAATCAAGATTTTAATAATAAGATACACATTTTAAATGCTAAAATGTGACTTTACAAAAACTTGTCATACTAACATTCCCATAAGTTTACAACATTTCAAAAACATGTTTATAAATGTTTACATAATTCACTTTTAGCAAAACAACTCAAGATTTGACGCGGAAGCTTCATTTAACGTGTGTTCGGTTCTTGCTCGGCACTTGATCTTCATCCGGGACTCTCGACATTCACCTATGATCAAAACCAACTTAGAAGTCATTTTTGATAGTTAAATAACAAGTACAACAAGGTAATTGGGTCAAATAATCGAAAAAATAAACAAGATTTTCAACATTTTAGGCCGTCACCGCGCGCGACGGCAAAAGGCCTTGGCCATGGCGCGACGCCACGGTCCCATTTTGACAGACTGTGTGCAGCTGGTGTTGCATATTCCCAGCATAACCCGATTTCACGGAAACGAGCATAACTCTCTCGTTTTTAATCCATTTTACCCGATTCTTTTTCCTACGCGCTCGTAATTTAATTCTCCATCTTATGGAGTTAAAATCCAACATCCGGATTAACAAAATTTCAGACTTTTAAGTCTTCGACTTATTATCTTTTTTTACCAAATTTTGACCCGTTCGTGATTTTATCAAACAAACATGTTTAACTGATCTATAAACTCATGAGATTCATAATTTTAATATCTCCTAACATATTAATCATAAATCACGGGTTTCTTAGTTAATTAAAACCCGTTTACGCTCAAGTGCTTATTTTGACCCATTAAGGGTATTTAAGCACTTTAAAGCTTAAAATCGTTTTCCTTCATTTCTAGCATCATATTCCTACATTTCTTATCAAGTAATCTTCCACCACAACTATATGTGTGGTGGATTTAATGTGGATATCTATATATTCCTAGTTTTACCCCTCGGATTATCGTTTTACGTCAAAGACTCATATAAAGTCATTCGACCAAAGAATTTACATCTTTCACTTTCTATACTTATTCCGAGTATTTATTTAACCATAAAACTTGTTTCCGACCCACCTTTAAGGGTCGTTCGCTCGAATTAGCTTACAAGGGCATTTTGGTCAATTTTCATCCTTCTTTTACTACGAAGGACTTTTAAATACTTGTTTGACCCAAAAATCCGACCTTTTAACTATAATCTTGTTTAGAAACCAATATGTTTCTAAAACACCATAATCATAACTCAATTTATTCGGTTTACCTAAAAGATAACCGAATATCTATATTTTAACCTTGCCTACTCTTATAGAACCTCAAGTTCTATATGATGAGTTGAATCATTATGCATACCTGAATCGGATTAATATATTGACCCGTTTCGATACCTTGCCTTAGTAGCCGCTAAGCAATAGCGATGTACATATCCATCTGATATTTATTCCTATAATCATATAACTCAACAAACCATTAGTCGATATTGTCAAAGGGTGATAATTTCACCTTTTGACCCGTTTGGTCTAGAGAACCATGAAACCCTATGAGATGATATTTATTACCATCTTATCCATATGCCTAACTCCGGTTTACACCGTATATGTCACACCCCGACCACGTAAAACATCAAATCGTGGCGGAAACGTCGGGGAGTGTTGTAACAGAATTATTTTTTCACAACCATGGCATACAAAGTTATATTTTATTTATCAAACAAGCGAGTTACATTTTCTTAAAACAGGAAATAAAGAGTTTAGAACATAATTAAACTAAGTCTATCTTCATTTTAAGTCTCTAAGGCACAGGTCCGCCCTAGTGTCACGATCATCATCCTAAGCAACAGCTCCTGAAAACACATGTGAAAATAGGTACGTCAGCATAAAAATGCCTGTGAGATACATAGGTTTTGTGAAAATAGGATTCATGACATGGGTTTCTGAAGAAAGGTTTAATAAAAATTAGTCATGAATCTTGTTAAGTGTTTTCTTTTATAAATCATATGAAAACTCGATAGGAAATCAGATTATATAAAAGAAAGGTGTATGGTTAATGAAATAACCAAGTAAAATGAGTTGTATAAAATAAACTGCTTTGTGAAACAATGTCTTGTGAAAAATATGTTATTTGTGTAAAATGTAATATGTCTATACTGAAATGATTTAAATAACGCTACGATATGTAATATTATACAAACACTTATATATAGAAAGTACCAGCGGCGTATCCACCATGCTTGTATCATATTACACACGCCTCGTTACTCAAATCATTTACTCAAACCAACCACCAATGTAAATTGTTCATGTATAAATCAATTGTCAAGTGTTATTGTATAAACCATATCAAAATGTCCATGTCTAATGTAAATCGCCAAATGTGTATATCAATGTCAAAATGTTTATGTTTAATGTAAATCATGAATTGTGTATCAAAAATATCATGTATGGCAAGTGGAATACATCAACTAAACCATAGGTAAAATGCACAAAAACAGGGTGTTGAATTAAACATAGTTTAAATCAAAGTTATGTTTTGTGGAACAAATGCATGCTATACTGATACAAACATCTATGCGGTATTGTTATAATGCATACATCGAAGCCTTGTGACTGTGGTAATAGACCTTTAAACAAATTAATGATTCATCTGTGTCATGTTTATCGAATTCGGTCATTCCTTCCACCCAAACAAACCTAGGGTTCAGGAATGGGAGTTGTCAAGTCCTATGGTACCACTACCTACTAACGAATGGCGTAGCTAATGTTAATGAATGTATTTTTGTCCCATTTAAACAAACCAAATGTCATACCAAAAATGTAAGCATGTGAAAACAATGCACTAAGTATGTAATCAAATGAACATACATAGCGTGAAATGTAATGTAAAACAATGTACTAAGTATGCACACAATGGACATACATAGCATGAATTGTAATTTAAAACGATGTACTAAGTATGCACACAATGGACATACATAGCATAAAATGTAATGAAATCATGCACTATAATGTACTAATGAAGATAACAAGCATATGATATGAAAACATGAAAGGCACGAAAGTAACAAGTAGGCACATGTGTTTCACCCCAAAATGTTTGGAAAACAGTAAAATAGGGGTCTATGTACTCACCTGAGATTGCTTAGTAGTCCTTGAGTAACAACCAAATAGTGCTAGAGATCACGGATATCAAACGACACCTAATATAGGTAACTATGTTAATATACCGGACCTAAAATCGGAGGATTGGATAGAATGAGGGCTTGTAAACCAAATGAGTATGGGAACTCATGTAATGTGGTTTAACAAAGCCTACATTCTAAAATGAAACCTAACCTAAGTGCTTACGACCCATTACGACCCGTTTAGGTAGCTTATGCTACTTTAACGCGTCGTTCGCGTAAAACGCGTTCGGAATGCCTAACTAGTCCTATGATAAGTAAAATATGCCTTAACATGTCTAATATTGTTACCAAATCAGTTTAGATACCAAAAGTTATGTTACATATGATTTAAATGAATTTTCGCGTTCAAAGGGCATTTGGTAATTTACCTAAGGCATATATACTACCTATCATACAACTTCTTAAACGAAGCGACCATAAGGTATAACCTCGGAAGGTTATTCCCTATATACTATGGTCACCTAATGTGTTTAGTCGGATCCTAATGATCGACCAAACGGGTCGGGTTCGAAAGTATAAGCGATTGTTTAGGTCGCTTACCTTTACGACCCTAGGCAAGCACAAAACTAAAAGTGACGAGCTAAGCAAGTTAAAACATGCTTTTCTAAGTTTAGAAAACAGGTTTGGTATCAAAATAAACGGTTTTGATACCTAAGAGTAGTTTTGTTACAAAATACGCATTTTGGCCGAAACTACGACTCGTCACTGAGCCTTGATAACGTGGTAATCGGTAGGTATAGTCACTAGGGACTATAACCATCGTGATTACGCTCACGTTATGAAGTTCAAACCAACTTCGCATTGACCATAAACTGGTCAATGCAGAAAGTCAAACAAAGTTTGACTTTTAACGCTAAAAGAATAAAAAGAACGAAGGAACACTTACAAAGGGTCCCCGAAAGCTAATCTTGATCCAAGTAGCTCAGGTATGAAGCAATGGCTTCAACTTAGAGCTTTTAGATCAGATTTTTGTGGGTTTTGCAAGTGATGTTGGGGGGTATTTATAGATGTGGTAGAACCGTTAGGATCGTTTATCGAATAATGTGCTTTGATCTTGTCCATACACTTGTTGCAACCTTGTGGTAACTCAAAATGGCCCCTCATGATCAGGAAAGGGCAAGTGTGGGTGAGTTTTGAGTGGTTAACAGCTGTAAACAGCTATTAAAACTGATTAATCTGATCTGGGAGGCTGACGCGGGCCGCGTAAGGAGACACCAGGAGTTTACGCGGGCCGCCTGGGCCTTCTGATCAGAAGAAAGTTTGCTGAAATGACAGTTTAGGTCCCTGTTGGTGTTTAAGGCCATTTCCGACATGTTTAAGGCCCGTTAAGCCAACTTTAAGGCCCTAAAATGATGCCTAAACATTTTAGACATGAAACATGCTCAAAAATATGTCGGATGTGGGTTCGTTTGGTCGTACGATCGCGATGTTCGCTTAATTACGACGGAATGCGCATAAGTGCGAAAAACGATCCAAATTGCGCGACGAATGGATTTTTCTCATGAAAAACACTAAAATAAAATATTTTAATGCTTACATAAATTTTTGGATGTCTGAATGTATCCAGAACGTAAGTTATGCGCGAAAGTGCAAACTTGTGCACTTCTTGAGGCTTTTAGTCCCTGAATGACCCAAAAGTTTATTTTAGCACACCGAACCCCTCAAAGCCTATTTCTAAGCTATGTAAAGGATATTTATGGTATGTTTAACTTATGGTCATGTTCCAGAATGTCTGTTACAGTTCAAATTGGCATACTTTCGCAGTTTGTCATATTTAGTCCCTGTAGTCGAATTAACTTGTTTTTGCTATACCAAAGCCTTCAAAACTTATTTCTAAGTTATGTAAAGGTTATTTAAGGTATGTTAAATATATGTTGATGTTCCGGAGTATTTATCGCGTTAAACTGATTATGCTTACGCACCAGTTTGCGTATAACTCTCCAGAAAGCATGAAAAATGTAAAACATGACCAAACAAACATTGGGACCAAATAAATTTGTTTTATTGATAACTGAATTGTTTACAATGATTTCAGACACAGATGTTACAGTCTCCCCTACTTGTGGAAATTTCGTCCCGAAATTTATTTAGAGGAAACTCGTGGGAATAGATGCGGATACTTCGCCTTCATTTGATCTTCGCGTTCCCAAGTAAACTCGGGTCCACGTTTAGATTCCCAGCGAACCTTGACCAAAGGAATGCGCTTGCGTTTAAGCCACTTGACTTCACGTTCCATGATTTCCACAAGCTTCTCAACAAATTTCAGTGTTTTATCAACACGAATTTCGTCAAGCGGTATGTGGAGGTTCTCATCAGCTAAACACCTCTTGAGATTGGACACGTGAAAGGTTGGGTGAACATTTCCAAGTTCAGGAGGTAACTCAAGTCTGTAGGCTACCTTACCGATTCTTTCGACGATCTTGAATGGTCCAACGTATTTAGGTGCAAGCTTTCCTTTCTTTCCAAATTTGATCACACCTTTCCAAGGTGAGACCTTAAGTAATACACGATCACCGACTTGAAAATCCAAGGGCTTGCGTTTTAGGTCCGCGTAACTCTTTTGACGGCTTCTAGCTGCCTGAAGGTTATCACGAACTTTCTTAACCTTATCAGTTGTCTCTAAAATGAGGGCAGGTCCAGTAAGCTGAGCCTCGCCGATCTCATTCCAGCAGACTGGTGAACGACATTTTCGACCATAGAGAGCCTCGAAAGGAGCCATGTTGATGCTGGAGTGATAACTGTTGTTGTAGGATAATTCAATTAATGGAAGATGTGAATCCCAACTACCACCAAAATCGATCACACAAGCTCTAAGCATATCCTCCAGAGTCTAGATTGTTCTTTCAGATTGACCATCCGTTTGCGGATGATAAGCTGTGCTCGGATTAAGTTGGGTCCCCATAGCAGATTGCATGGTTCTCCAAAAATGAGAAGTGAAACGAGTATCTCTGTCAGAAATGATGTTCAAAGGAACACTATGTCGAGCTACAATTTCATCCACATAGATTTTAGCAAGTTTGTTAGTAGAAAAATCCTCACGGATTGCCAAGAAATGCGCTGACTTAGTAAGACGATCAACGACTACCCAGATGGCATCATGACCTTTCTTTGTGCGTGGAAGTTTGGTAATGAGATCCATAGTAATGTTTCCCCAATTCCAAACTGGGATCTCTGGTTGCTCCAATAAACCCGAAGGTCGTTGATGTTCAGCCTTAACCTTAAGACAAGTAAGGCATTTTGATACATATAAGGCAATGTCTTTCTTCATACCAGGCCACCAATACTTAATACGAAGATCCTTATACATCTTATCTGAGACAGGATGAATAGAATAGCGAGACTTATGGGCTTCATCCATAAGCAAGGTACGAAGATTATCTTGGCTTGGGACCCATAAACGGTCCATGAAGTAATACGATCCATTGTCTTTCAGTTCCAGATCAGGAGTTATGTGATAGGGAAATTCCTTATCCATCAACCCTTGTGAAACACAAGTGTGTTGAGCCTGAGAAATGCGTGCTTGGATATCGGATCGAGCTTGAATATCAGATTGAACACGAACACAATGAAGCTTAGTACGTTCCTTACGACTCAATGCATCGGCTACGAGATTCGCCTTACCAGGATGGTAGCGAATTTCGCAGTCATAGTCGTTTAGAAGCTCAACCCAAAGTCGTTGCCTCATGTTGAGTTCTTTCTGATTGAAGATATGCTGAAGGCTTTTGTGGTCCGTGAGAACCACACATTTTGTACCGTATAAATAGTGTCTCCAGATCTTAAGAGCGAAGACAACTGCACCTAACTCAAGATCATGAGTGGTGTAGTTTTTCTTATTTATCTTCAACTGTCTCGATGCATATGCTATGACTTTGTTCCTTTGCATCAGAACACAGCCAAGACCCAATTTAGATGCATCGCAATAAACGACGAAATCATCATTGCCCTCAGGCAAAGTCAGAACAGGCGTGTCACAAAGCTTTTGCTTCAAGTTTTGAAAAGCTTCCTCTTGTTTGAATCCCCAATCAAAGGGTTTGTTCGTCTGAGTTAGAGCAGTTAGAGGAAATGCAATCTTCGAGAAGTTTTCTATGAAGCGGCGATAATAACCCGCTAGACCAAGAAAGGAACGAACTTCAGTAGGAGTAGAAGGTGTATCCCAATCCTTAATCGCACTGATCTTGGAGGGATCTACATGAATACCTTGTTCGTTGACAATATATCCTAAAAATTGAACTTCTTTAAGCCAGAATTCACACTTGGAGAATTTGGCGAAAAGTTGCTCTTTCTTTAGGAGTTCCAAAGTAAGACGAAGATGTTGCTCGTGATCAGCTCGCGTCTTAGAGTATATCAAGATGTCGTCAATAAAAACAATGACGAAGTGATCCAAATAAGGCTTGCAGACCCTATTCATTAAGTCCATGAAAACAGCAGGAGCATTAGTCAAACGGAATGGCATGACTGTGAACTCATAATGCCCATAACGAGTGCGGAACGCTGTCTTGGGAATATCTTCTTCATGTACACGAAGTTGATGATATCCAGATCGCAGATCAATCTTTGAAAAATAAGAAGCGCCCTGTAACTGATCAAAGAGATCATCGATGCGAGGTAGGGGATATCGATTCTTGATGGTAAGCTTGTTAAGCTCACGATAATCGATACACATCCTAAAAGATCCATCCTTCTTCATGACAAAAAGAACGGGAGCACCCCAAGGTGAAACGCTAGGATGGATAAAACCTTTGTCAAAGAGTTCCTGAAGCTGCTTAGACAACTCTTGCATCTCAGACGGTGCAAGACGATATGGAGCTCTGGCAATGGGGTTTGCACCAGGTACGAGATCAATACGGAACTTGACTTGGCGTGCTAGGGGTAGACCAGGTAACTCTTCAAGAAATACTTCAGAATAATCCCGAACAACAGGAATATCTTGAATAGACTTACCTTTACCCTTATCTGCTACAACATGTGCCAAAAAGGCCACATAGTTCTTTCGCAGATACTTCCGAGCTTTAAAACAAGACATGAGTTTGAGACCACCTGTAGGTTTCTCACCACGAACTTGTAGGATCTCACCTGTCGAAAGTGGCACACGAACGATCTTCTCAAAACAAACTACCTCTGCGTGATGCTTGGCTAACCAATCCATACCCACTATAACGTCGAAGCTTCCAAGTTGCATAGGCGTGAGGTCAATAGGAAAAGATGGTCGTTAAGGTTCAACTGGCAGTTGCGAAGAATAGAATCAAGAACAATGGGTTCACCACTAGCAACTTCTACTGTCAAAGGCTTACCTAGTTTTGTTCTAGACACGCGAAGTAATGGCTCAAAAGATAATGACACAAAACTCTTATCGGCACCCGAATAAAAAAGAACAGATGCAGGCTGCTTATTAATAAAGAACGTACCGTTCACCACTTCATTGTCTGCTTGTGCCTCTTGTGTATTCATGTTGAAGACTCGACCTCGAGCCTGAGCCTGATTCTGATTTGGATTAGCATTTACCAATCTTGGACACTAATTACGGTAGTGGGTCAGATTCCCACAATTGTAACAAGAACCTAGCGGGTAGTGTGGTCGTGTAGCTTGACCTTGTTGCTGAGCAGGAGGCTGAGCAACTCGTTGAGCCGGGTTCTGAACTGCTTGATTCTGAGCAAAACGACAAACACCAGCAAGATGACCTGACTTCCCACAGTTAGTACAGAAACGGACGGAAATTGCGGCTGATAGTGACTGTTGCATCTATTGCACAAAGGTGCATTTCTTGCATAAGGTTTCTTCGCTGGAGGCTGTGCGGGTTGGTTGGGAGCTGCCTGGTTAACTTGGGCAGTGACAGCAAAATTTTGGGAAGCCTTACGCTTCCTTAACCCCCTTGAGGAACCAGAATCCTTTCCCTTCTTGTTTTGACCTTTCTTGCTATCTTCTTTGTCAGACGACTGCTTCTTACCCTTTTCACCCTTTTTGTGCAGCTTTCCCTTTCGAACCTGCGACTCAGTCAATGTCGCTGCTAACTCGATCGCCTGACGGAGTGTGGTAGGGTTACTACCAGTAATGATGTCTTGCACTGAGTCAGGTAGGCCGTGGATGTACCTTTCGATAGCCTTCTCGAGTGGGGTAACCATGGTTGGGTAAAGCAGACTCAACTACTCAAACCTATCATTATACGCCCGATGTTCGCCACTATCTTGCTTCAAATCATCAAACTCTCTCTCCAAAGCTCGCAGTTCATGACGAGGACATAACTCCCTTATCATAAGGGCCCTAAGTTCAGCCCATTTCTGTGCTAGAGCAACTTCTGCACCACGATCTCTCATAACCCCGTTCCACCACGTAAGAGCCATCTTCTGAAACACACTCGAAGAAAACTCGACCTTGCGATTGTCAGGACACTACACGTGATGGAAAGTATTCTCAATGCTCTCGAACCATTGAAGAAGCCCAGTCGCTCCCTCAGAACCACTAAACTTGAGTGGTTTAACCGAGTTAAAATTCTTGAAATTGCATGGAGCATTGTTATTGTTGTTGGCTTGGTTCCATTGAGCAAAGAGGTTTGGGAATGCAGCAGCCATTTATTGCGCAATGATTTCTGCCAGTTCGGCAGTCGCTATCTGGTTTTCGCGTCGAGGAGGCATTCTAAAAGAGGAAAACATGAAAGAAAACGAGTGAGATGATTGGATGAAGAGAATGAGATGAAACAAAATCAACAAAAGCAAAGATGGTGGTCATTCGTCCGCATCACAAGGCAAACAAATGACACAAAGTGACTAATCAAAGTAAATGGGTCAAAAATAATGTATCGCGAAGACATGCTTGCCTATAAGTGAACACTCACCCCAAAAGTTCCCAGGTAAGAGTGACTGGTCCGATTATGTGAATTTGTACGAACACTCTAGCCTTAGACAGAAAACCCAGGGTATAGGCATTCACCCTTCCAGTTTGCACGTGTTCACACTATTTAAAACCCAAAACTTTGACGAGATTTTAGAAAATTCAAAGGGGTTCAAAACCTTATAACAGAGGGTTCAAAACCTTGTAATAAATCATTCAAAAACAGAAGATTGTTTTTCAAAATCGTTTCGGAAAATTGGGTTCTTGTTTTGATAATCACCTAAGGATAGGTGATGTGCATGTTTTAAGATCTAAACACAAGATAACTTGTGTTAGGGTCCTAGAAAGGTTATAGTCTAGGTCAAAGAATTACTAATAACCTAATTCCCTATAATCATTGGCTCTGATACCAACTCTTCTGTCACACCCCGACCACGTAAAACATCAAATCGTGGCGGAAACATCGGGGAGTGTTGTAACAGAATTATTGTTTCACAACCATGGCATACAAAGTTGTATTTTATTTATCGAACAAGCGAGTTACATTGTCTTAAAACAGGAAATAAAGAGTTCAGAACATAATTAAACTAAGTCTATCTTCATTTTAAGTCTCTAAGGCACAGGTCCGCCCTAGTGTCACAATCATCATCCTAAGCAACAGCTCCTGAAAACACATGTGAATATAGGTACGTCAGCATAAAAATGCCTGTGAGATACATATGTTTTGTGAAAATAGGATTCATGACATGGGTTTTCTGAAGAAAGGTTTAATAATAATTAGTCATGAATCTTGTTAAGTGTTTCTTTTATAAATCATATGAAAACTCGATAGGAAATCAGATTATATAAAAGAAAGGTGTATGGTTAATGAAATAACCAAGTAAAATGAGTTGCATAAAATAAACTGTTTTGTGAAACAATGTCTTGTGAAAAATATGTTATTTGTGTAAAATGTAATATGTCTATACTGAAATGATTTAAATAACGCTACGATATGTAATATTATACAACCACTTATATATAGGAAGTACCAGCGGCGTATCCACCATGCTTGTATCATATTACACACGCCTCGTTACTCAAATCATTTACTCAAACCAGCCACCGATGTAAATTGTTCATGTATAAATCAATTGTCAAGTGTTATTGTATAAACCATATCAAAATGTCCATGTCTAATGTAAATCTCCAAATGTGTATATCAATGTCAAAATGTTTATGTTTAATGTAAATCATGAATTGTGTTTCAAAAATATCATGTATGGCAAGTGGAATACATCAACCAAACCATAGGTAAAATGCACAAAAAACAGGGTGTTGAATTAAACATAGTTTAAATCAAAGTTATGTTTTGTGGAACAAATGCATGCTATACTGATACAAACATCTATGTGGCATTGTTATAATGCATACATCCAAGCCTTGTTACAGTGGTGATAGACCTTTAAACAAATTAAAGATTCATCTGTGTTATGTTTATCGAATTCGGTCATTCCTTCCACCCAAACAAACCTAGGGTTCAGGAATGGGAGTTGTCAAGTCCTATGGTACCACTACCTACTAACGAATGGCGTAGCTAATGTTATTGAATGTATTTTTGTCCCATTTAAACAAACCAAATGTCATACCAAAAATGTAAGCATGTGAAAACAATGCACTAAGTATGTAATCAAATGAACATACATAGCGTGAAATGTAATGTAAAACAATGTACTAAGTATGCACACAATAGACATACATAGCATGAAATGTAATGTAAAACGATGTACTAAGTATGCACACAATGGACATACATAGCATAAAATGTAATGAAATCATGTACTATAATGTACTAATGAACATAACAAGCATATGATATGAAAACATGAAAGGCACGGAAGTAACAAGTAGGCACATGTGTTTCACCCCAAAATGTTTGGAAAATAGTAAAAGAGGGGTTTATGTACTCACTTGAGATTGCTTAGTAGTCCTTGAGTAACAACCAAACAATGCTAGAGATCACGGATATCAAACGGCACCTAATATAGGTAACTATGTTAATAAACCGGACCTAAAATCGGAGGATTGGATAGAATGAGGGCTTGTAAACCAAATGAGTATGGGAACTCATGTAATGTGGTTTAACAAAGCCTACATTCTAAAATGAAACCTAACCTAAGTGCTTACGACCCATTACGACCCGTTTAGGTAGCTTATGCTACTTTAACTCGTCGTTCGCGTAAAACGCGTTCGGAATGCCTAACTAGTCCTATGATAAGTAAAATATGCCTTAACATGTCTAATATTGTTACCAAATATGTTTAGATACCAAAAGTTATGTTACATATGCTTAAAATGAAATTTGGCGTTCAAAGGGCATTTTGGTAATTTACCTAAGGCATATATACTACCTATCATACAACTACTTAAACGAAGCGACCATAAGGTATAACCTCGGAAGGTTATTCCCTATATACTATGGTCACCTAATGTGTTTAGTCAGATCCTAATGATCGACCAAACGGGTCGGGTTCGAAAGTATAAGCGATTGTTTAGGTTGCTTACCTTTACGACCCTAGGCAAGCACAAAATTAAAAGTGACGAGCTAAGCATGTTAAAACATGCTGCTTAACTAAGTTTAGAAAACAGGTTTGGTATCAAAACAAACGGTTTTGATACCTAAGAGTAGTTTGGTTACAAAATACGCATTTTGGCCGAAACTACGACTCGTCACTGAGCCTTGATAACGTGGTAATCGGTAGGTATAGTCACTAGGGACTATAACCATCGTGATTACGCTCATGTTATGAAGTTCAAACGAACTTCGCATTGACCATAAATTGGTCAACGCAGAAAGTCAAACAAAGTTTGACTTTTAACGCTAAAAGAATAAAAAGTACCAAGGAACACTTACAAAGGGTCCCCGAAAGCTAATCTTGATCCAAGTAGCTCAGGTATGAAACAATGGCTTCAACTTAGATCTTTTAGATCAGATTTTTGTGGGTTTTGCAAGTGATGTTGGTGGGTATTTATAGATGTGGTAGAACCGTTAGGATCGTTTATCGAATAATGTGCTTTGATCTTGTCCCTACACTTGTTGCAACCTTGTGGTAACTCAAAATGGCCCCTTATGATCAGGAAAGGGCAAGTGTGGGTGAGTTTTGAGTGCTTAACAGCTGTAAACAGCTGTTAAAACTGATTAATCTGATCTGGGAGGCTGACGCAGGCCACGTAAAGAGACACCAGGAGTTTACACAGGCCACCTGGGCCTTCTGATCAGAAGAAAGTTTGCTGAAATGACAGTTTAGGTCCCTGTTGGTGTTTAAGGCCATTTTCGACATGTTTAAGGCCCGTTAAGCCAACTTTAAGGCCCTAAAATGATGCCTAAACATTGTGGACATGAAACATGCTCAAAAATATGTCGGATGTTGGTTCGTTTGGTCGTACGATCGCGATGTTCGCTTAATTATGACCGAATGCGCATAAGTGCGAAAAACGATCCAAATTGCGCGACGATTGGATTTTTCTCATGCCAAACACTAAAATAAAATATTTTAATGCTTACATAAATTTTTGGATGTATCTAGAACGTAAGTTATGCGCGAAAGTGCAAACTTGTGCACTTTTTGACGCTTTTAGCCCTGAATGACCCGAAAGTTTATTTTAGCACACCGAACCCCTCAAAGCCTATTTCTAAGCTATGTAAAGGATATTTATGGTATGTCTAACTTATGGTCATGTTCCGGAATGTCTGTTACAGTTCAAATTGGCATACTTTCGCAGTTTGTTATGTTTAGTCCCTGTAGTCGAATTAACTTGTTTTTGCCATACCAAAGCCTTCAAAACTTATTTCTAAGTTATGTAAAGGTTATTTAAGGTATGTTAAATATATTTTTGATGTTCCGGAGTATTTATCACATTAAACTGATTATGCTTACGCACCAGTTTGCGTATAACTCTCTAGAAAGCGATATAGAGTTTGAAATTGAATAAAAGTCAAAACATGAAAAATGTAAAACATAACCAAACAAACATTGGGATCAAATAACTTTGTTTTATTGATAACTGAATTGTTTACAATGATTTCAGACACAGATGTTACAGTATAGTCGTTTTACTTCCAAACTCTATTTCTAACACATGTTTAGACTCATTTTATTTGTCTAAGAACTTCGTCACTTCCGTGACTTAACGAGTTTTTCTTGTTTGGTTATTTTCCAATACAACTAACTAGGATAAATAAATAACATAGTATAACGAAACCATAGGTCGCGTACCTTCATAATTCATCAACATTGTTTTCTAACCATAATTACCCATTCCCGGGGCTTGTCAACCTTAGCGTATCACGTCCATTCCATGGCTTATGATTTTACAACTCAAATTTAATGAGTGACGTTTAAGTCATTTCGACACTACATATTCAACCATTGTTCGACCCGTTTATTTACCTAGTGATCTTCATCACTTCAACTAAATACCAATTTCATATATTATGCTAATTTAAAGTCTACTAGCGAAAATACGTAATCAAGCATAACGTAACGAAACCGTAGTTACGTACCTTTTAAGCGTCCTTTTCAAACGCGTTTCTCCACCGGCTTGTCCACTTGACGATCCGGATTCCTTGCCTAAAGAGTTCAATTCACAATCGTTTTAGAACCCTTTTTATAAGTTTTAACGCATAATTCATCTCATCATTTTAATATGCGTTTTTGTTCAGAATTTTGATATTTAGCCCTCCTTTAGGCATTTCTACAAACACCTAAAGGGCATTATTTTTCCAATCCAACAACCAAGTCTCATGATTAGTTATTTTGCCAAATTTTAACATATACACAATGTTCATATATCAATTTTCACATTCTGGATTTATTTCATTTAGCTCAAATAACACTAGTTTAACAAATCGTGATTCTAGTGTTCATCATGTTTCTACTAAACCCATTACACACATAATGGATGATTATGAATTTCATGGTTTAGGCGCAAATTCGACAAACTAATGGCTAGGGTTTACTCCTAGACATGATTTCTTTACTGTTTCATCCAAACAACTATCATGCAAGCTATAATTTCAAATCTCATGTGTTCATCTAGAGTTTGAGATGAAATCAAAGTGTGAAATTTGACATACCTTGTGATCACTTCACTGAGGTGATCACTAATTTGTGCTTGAATTTCGATTTGGGTTTGATTTGGCCTCTTGATTTGATCAACTCTTGCACATTAGGGTTTTGAGCATGAGAGCTCTCCTGGCTCTGGTTGGGATCGCAGAACACACACATGTATGTGTGTGTTTTTTGTTTAATAATAGTTTTAATTAACACTTTAATTCCTTTGTCCATGTTTAGCCCCTCAACTTTACCCAAATTTTATAAAGGGTATTTTAACCATTGTTTGTTCTTATTATGTCAAGATATCCTAATATTCACCGGGTTACTTTTACCCCTACGGTAATTTACCCGTCTTTTAGTACCAACGTAGTTTAATTACCAAATCTGTTTTTGGGGTGTTACATTATCCCCCCGATATATATATATATATATACACACACACACACACACAGAGAGAGAGAAAGAGAGGGGGTCAGTTAACGTACAATACCTCTTATCCTACAGAATGTACGCGATAAGCCCGGCCGTCCGATTTTCTATCTATTAAACACTGCAAAACTAATTTATATAATTAAATTAATCAAATAAATATACATAAAACCAACCGCGAAGGATAAAACTGACAATTCCTCTATCAAAATCCTGGTAATTTCATTCGGATATTTCATAATCAAAACACTTTTAAACCCTATATCAACATCAAAACATTACCTTCTTCTTCTCTAACCGACTCTTCTGCAATCGACGTCCGCCGGTGCGATATCATCCAGTCGATTGCTCATCCGACGATTATGACAACTACAACAGCTTTGGGAGATAATATATCTCCAATCGACAATAATGTTTACTAGAATGATAAAAAATTTGATGCAATTGTTCTTGCCAGTTGTGCGGGAGCAGCGAAGCAAGAAAAACAACAACCGACCACATCGAACATGTGAATACTTGTAACTAATGTACAAAATGCCTTAACGTACTACATGTACGCGATGCATTATCAACATGCGAATACTTGTAACTAACATGCGGATTTGGGTTTCCAAAACAACATGCAAAATTGTATAACATGCGAAAATGTATAACATGCTAAATTATATAACATGCTAAATTATATAACATGCTAAATTGAATAACATGCTACATTGTATAACATGCTAAATTGTATAACATGCTAAATTGTATAACATGTTACATTGTGTAACATGCTAAATTGTATAACCTGCAGCATTATAAATTGGTGAAATTGTATAACATGCGAAATTGTATTTCATGATTTTTTTAACGTGCTAACTTTCATCGCGTACGCGGCATACGTTAAGGCACTTTGTACCATACATAACATGCGAAACCAGCATGTTATGCCTTTTCATAACATGCGATTTTTTGGCTCATGACATGTGACTTTTTAAACTCATAACATGCGAAAACCAGCATGTTATGCTTTTCATAACATGCGATTTGTTTAAATAATAACATGCGAAATAAATTTCTATTGGAACCCTCAGTTACAACATTTACAAAAATGGGATTTCTAACTTCCTCAATCGTAACTCATTGGTCACCACCATGCTCACCGACCAATTCAACATCTTCAAAATCAACATCTGTGTTTCGTCCGGTGCTGCTCTGTGGATCCATTGAAAATAACAATCGATTAAACCCTAATCACGTAGAAATGAAAACCGCAATGTATAGTTTTAAATATAATGAATATTTGAAACTGATATGATTCATAATTACCGGGATAGTGGTGTAACAAATTCGCGATCTGCTAATTGAATGAATTGTCTGTTGTACCCTTACGTAGGAACCTAATTCAGGGACACGTGTTTTGATCTTGTGGTCGCGTACATAATGTAAGATAAGGGGAAATGTATTCTACACTTCCTCTCTCTTTATATCTATATCTCTAATAAAGCAAACCATTGGGGGACACATGTTACCCTATGGTTGATGCCAAATAAGAAGCCACATAAGCATACATGTGGCATATCTCATAGGCCAGGATTGGAGAAGGCTTCTCACATACGCTATTCTATACTCTCTCTCATTCTCTCCAAACCATTCAAAACATTATTTGTAACCCTAATATGCGATTCCTGCTCCTTACCCTCTCAATCGATCCTGTGCACAAACCCTAATTTTGATATCTATTTTCTAGCCGTTTCACTCCGAATCTCAACGAAGACATCATTCATCATCGCAAACACTAATCGCATCAAAAATCATCGAGCATGAGCATATTCTGGTGTAAGTTATTGATTATTGGTATGAAACATCTCATCAATTTCATCATTCGTCCAGGTGATTGTTTACATTATCACCTTTTGAATTTCGCTTATATCCTTTCTTCATCGTTTCTGAAGTGTTGATTTGTTGAGTTTTGCCCTTTCGTTGATCATCTATCTTATCTATCTTGACATTTGGTTTTTTTTTATTTCCATTATTTCAGTTTTCAACGTTTGTTCATCGTTCAATGGACTTTTGTGTTGCAAGGGTTGATTTGTGGTTTATGTCAGACTGATTTGAGGTTTGATTTTTTTTTGGCAGATTGCGTTACATATTTTGGATTTGGATTAATTTTACTTTTTTTTGTTATTTTAGAGTTGTTGGGTGCAGGAGTCTTAGGAATTAGGATTTTGTTTCGGTACTTATTTTCAAATCGACTGAATATGCCTATGAAACGCTCAAAATGTACGTTGTTTGGCATCAAAGTTGAAGATGGATGGCTAAGCTTTTAAGCAGTTGTGTGGCGGCGGTATGGAGTTGGTATAAGGTATAATTTCTCAAGGTTGGTCCCCTTTGTTGGTAGCCTATGTTGTTAATCTATATCAAAGTATATTTGTATAAAGTCTGTTTCAATTCTCATGTTGAATAGTTTTTTAGGGTTTTTTTTCTTCTATTTGTGAGAAAACAAGTTATAATACGATTGCAGGGCTCACTAGGTCAAACAGGGGTTGTTATTTTAATCTATATCAAAGTATATTTGTAAAAAGTTTGTTTCAGTTCTCATGTTGAATAGTTTTTTAGGGTTTTTTTCTTCTATTTGTGAAAAAATAAGTTATAATACGATTGCAGGGATCACTAGGTGGAACAGAGGTTGTGATTCGGCATTTACCAGCTGCCACACAAAATTTCTCAGTTGGCGCTCATGGAGAAGATCGACAAGAGTAGGTTAGTGTTTTACGTGCATCAAATCCGGTGTGTCTTATACTGGTTCTGAATTTACAGAGCCCAAACATGGCTTCATGGATAATGGCAACTCAAAAAACCAAAACCATAAAACTTCAGCTGCATCTACACATTCATTAAAGAAGGATGGATTTGAAATATGGAGTTTGGGTCGATTCTTTGACGGTGGTCAGGCATCGTGACGACAAGCGAGCGGGCGAGAGGGTGGTGTGGTAATTATCGTTATTGCCATAATTTTGTGACATGTTCTAACAGTTAATTCTTATGATATCAACGATTTTTAATGGTTCGGGTGTCTATCACATATTTTCTTACATCATAATTGACTATCTTTGGATATAATGTGTTGTAACAGGTTATAATGGGCACGCAAGATAGAAGGTGCTGGTGTGTTTGCAGTTGAGCTGTTTTTAACAGAAGATGCCAGGTTACTATTATATATTTTAATTTTTTTTATGTTTTAACGTAAGACTTTTAATAACTTTGTATGTATACTGTTATATGTGAATGTTAATATGAATTTATGTGTTTAAAGGAGGTTGCTTTTAGACCTCATAACAGTGGCCACAAGACAACTACTTTATGTAACAATTTTGACTAACATGGAGACTATACACAAAACTAATAACATGACATCAAGTTTTGGGTAATTTATATTTTATTCTCCCACTTTTTTGTATAATTCATGAAGTAACTTTTTTCAATCTCTATTAGATGTTATTAGTGTGTCATTATATTTCAAAATACACTTATCATGTTACATAGCAAATCGTTCTCATGAATTTCTAAACTTCATGGAAGTTTTGAAATGTACCTACTTCAAATATAGGTGGGGGACAACTGACATGTAAATAACTCGGTCACAGCAGGTTTTGTTGAACTGTTATCCAATCTTTTTTTGTATAACTATGTATGCAGTATGCAACTCTTCCTTATGATTCTCTTGAAAAATAAAATAGACTATCGAGCTATGAATTTATTATGATCATTTTAAGTAGGTTGAATGGTGTAATGGAACTGAGTGAATTCATGTCATCGTTTTTAAGATACAACATAGAAAGGAAGCCAACAAGCGTGTGAGCGGGCCAAGGCGTATGTCTTCTCTAACCAAGTACATGTATTTTATTAAGGTGACAAGATTTCTAAAAGAAAGACAAACAGGCAGCAACGAAGAAGCAGTCAGCCCATCCACACCGGCCACTACTCCTGGCCAACGCGTCGCCGCTGCCGATGTCCTTCCACAGTCCTGCTACTACGGTTGCGACAAGCCCGACGGACGATCACTGGCCACTACACTAGGTTAAGTTTTTTTTTAGTTTAAATTAGATGTGATTATGTGAAATTGTTGTTGAACGTAACTTGAAATGTTTATCCTAAACTGAGCGTTTATAGGTTGGTGCGAAGGCGGTTCGGGTTTTTATTGTTAATGTGGTATTTGGTCCAGAATCAAGGTAATGAGCTTTT
Source organism: Helianthus tuberosus (assembly GCA_030545235.1). Taxonomy (NCBI): domain Eukaryota; kingdom Viridiplantae; phylum Streptophyta; class Magnoliopsida; order Asterales; family Asteraceae; genus Helianthus; species Helianthus tuberosus. The sequence goes on from CM060376.1 coordinate 45,314,060, forward strand.
GATTTTCGGTAAGTAGGCTTTTACTATCTGATTGTTCTTTGATTTCAATCGGTTGTTTTAATTGCATGGTATATCAGTTTATGCTAATTATATGTATGTTAATAAAAAAACAAGGTTGAATATGGCCTTACTATGCAAGTCCTCCCACAGACCAAAGCTTTTCGTGTATCCTACACTTTGGACTTGGATACTGACCTAGGGTTGCTCAGACTTAAGAAGGCGGTAATCAGGTACATATATCATCTAATATTATTTTATGTCGGGGGAAATTTGTTTATTTACTCACATGATATTTACAATTTACTTCTCCAGCGTGCAAGGGAGACATTTATAAGAGGTTGGGACCCACGAGAACATAGACTTCTACATAACAGATGGTTCACTTTTATACTTTTACGTTTTTACATTTATTGTTCGAGTAGAAAGAATGTTAATTTAGTTTTTTATGCATACTCGCTATTACATCAATGTGGACAAAGTTCGAGATTTTATAAAGAGTATCTACGTGGATAAGAAGTTTTTCGCTTCAAAGGCATCCGGAAAACCTCCTAGAGATACAGTGGATGGTTCAGTTCTATATTGGATGCGATGGAAGTTGTTTTGAAGGTAGTTTATTCCCACTTCGTATATTGTGTTTGAATATATGTTGTAGTAGTTGGTTGTGAAAGATATTTAGATTAGAACATAATAATTTATGGTGTGGTAAATTGGAGAGACTTTTTGATGCTGTTAATAGTTTAGGTTGCACAATAAAAGAAATTTATTTTGTTTATTATGGAATGACAGGCATTTGCACCAAGGATGTACTATGAAATCGACCTCTGTTAACGGCGTGAAGATGTATACAGTTGCAGGATAACATCCCTCGCTGGCCACTTGGCTACCGCCGAAGAAGCTTAGAGCTTTTTGCAAAGACAAATTTATGCATTTTGTTTATTGTTTTTAATTTCGTTAATAAACTTGATTGTGAATTTGATCTGTTAGATGTTGTACTTTTTTTTTCATTAGCTATACAAGAACTGTTGTTTTCTTTATTTAAGGGTGTTATTTCTATGAATAGATTACACGGAAAGGGTGGATTTGATCCAAGATTTAAGATTTGTCAACGTTCTAAAGCCATTGGTACATAATTGCATGCCAATTACTCGACAAAATGTCTCAATGAAGTGCTGGCATAAAAATTGAAGTCATAACAATGTCCAACAATGTTGCATCTGATGTATGTGTAAGAGTTGCAGCAATAAGCAACTTTCACACTTCTACTTCAAATTACACCAGCAATATGTAAGTTTAAGTGCACTAGAATTGTTAATTTGCCAAAAAAAAAAACCCATTTAAATATTTTATACTCTATTACAAGAATTGATATTTTGTCAAAAATCCAATTTATGGAGTGGATTTGGTCCACCAGGCACAAGTTGCTCTTATTCGTTCACTTGATTTAGTTGTCTAACCCTCATAGTTGCATGCCTTATTATTACTATCGTATTGTTTTTATATGAATTAAATATTTAAATTTCCTTACTTGTGTTAAATATATTTACTAATTTTTATGTTGCTTTATTAATAATAATTTTTTAGTAAAATTAAAGTATAAATGTGCATCATAACCCGTCAATAAGTTTATAGTCTGTAAATAAAATCATGGGACCGCCATTGGTATGGCATAGTAGCATACTATCGACACCAAAGTTGATTTTATGTAGTTAAACGCCTATCATTTGGTTGGTTCTTTTTGTAGAATGGACTCGATTTACTAAGGGAAAGATTTTGGCAACTTGAAGGATATGATCTTCAAAGGGACTCTGGTATCTTTAAATTGTATTTCCACTTTGTCACTAATTTGGGCCACTTGTCACTGAGAGCTGCTAGACAAAGATGAGAATGTAACAAATAAAACAACTAATGTGTGGTGTACAAGGAAGTTTTTTCGGGGATTTGAATAATTTTGTTTTTTTTGTCTTCCAATGTATGTGTTTTTTACATAGTATTAAATTTGAACCTAAATAGTTTGATGTTTATTTTCTTGATGTTTATAATGTAAAAACCATCAGTAATTTTCTATCAAGTGTTGTGCCATGTAGGATGTAGGCCTATAATGTGACAGACAATTATGACCTTTTGAAAAAATAAACAAATTCAATTTTCCATGTAGTCGCTTTTAATATAATAAATGTTTGGCAATAATGTTAACGTCTCTTCATTTTACTGTTTTGCAATTATTGTTTGGTTCAATTTCATCTGTCAATTAGTGTTGCTTTTTTCAGTAATACTTTGTTTGGCATTTTTTGGCATTTTATATAGCAACAATGTGCTTTGCTAGCATTCGTTCTCAAAGTTTTCACATTATCAGGCGTTTTGGTGTTTGTAGTTTTTGGCGTTTTATACTCAATTTTTTTATTAGTAGAGAATTAGATAATAAACAACAGAAAATTAGATAACAAACAATAGAAAATGAAAAAAAAATAAAAAAAAAATTAATCTAATATCTCATCCAAATCTTCACTGTCATCAGCATCTTCTACTTTAACCTTTTTGGCGTTTTAAACCTGCTTTGAATACCTTATGTAGATTCTTATTTTCCTACATAACGCTCGTCTTTAGAAGATGCTTATTTTTAGTGGCATCCTGTATTGTGGTTTGATATATACTTGTTTGGTGACATGTTGAAGATCAACGCCTGCTCGAATGTATTGATCCCTTCATATATCCATCAAGAACAAATTGACATGATGACATATCAGTGTCATCAGTGTCTTTTTATGAATATTTGTCCATCTCATTCAGCAAAAGCTTATAGAGATACCCACCTTAGAGAAGAATCCAATTCAGTGAAACTTCATTTAGATACTCAATATAGAAGAAACGAGGTTCCCCATATGTGGCTTTTTTAACTATTTTTTTGGCGTTTTAAAGTGAATGGTTTCTAGGAAACATGGCGTTGTTTTTAGTGTGTGATCAGTTGATTGTGCAGAGACGTCTCTCTTATAGGATGTTTTTGGCGCGTAGTTTAGGCCGGATTTTATTTATAATAAATTATATTAATAAAGTAGTCGTCTTTTCGGTTACTGTGTGTTTTTTTACTATTTTTGTTCAGCTTTTTATGAGTTTTTAGAGTGATAGACGTTTCATCTTCCAAATTTGGCGTTTTTAATGGCTTTAATTAGTTTTTGGCCTTTTTTTTCATTTTTAGCTTTTAATAATACTTGTCCAAATTACTTTTATTATAGTTTGAGAGTTTTTGGCGTTTTACTGGATTATGACGTTTCACAATCATTATGACTGTTTGGCGTTTTATTAAAATAATGTATTTTTTTGTTCTTAGCTGAAAAATACATAACAAACAATAGAAAAGAAAATTAAAAAAATAAAAATAGAAACAATTCATCTTCCAAATCTTCAATGTCATCGGTCTCTCTTTCTTCTTTGAAACATGTTCACTGGCGGTTTGACTTTGTCATGCTTGAGTTTTTGTTGTTGAAGTAGGCATTTTTGTGGCCGTTTGGAAAGACAAAATGACGTAAGTTTTTTGTTTGAATATGTATCTTCAAACCACTCATCAGTGTCATTCGTCTCTTCATGCCATTATAATATTCATCAATAACAAAACACAAAAAATAACATAAGTCTGACAACAACATCTTTTTGTTTAAGATTTATCCATCTCATGCAGCAAAATGTTATTGAGTCACAACACCTCAGGGAAGAATGCATTCTGCGAAACTTTGTGTAGAACAATACTGAATATACAAGAAACGATGTTTGCCATTTTGGCGTTTTACTGAGTAAATAGTGTATCTGAAAGAAACGTCGATTTTTTGGAATCTTTGATGTTTAAGTGTTTTGGTGTTTTCTAAGATAATTGGTATATAGTAAAATATCGCGTTTTTGAGTAGGTGTGTTTGATGTTTTGGTTTTTTGGCGTTTGTAAGATGAATGGTATATAGTAGAAAATATGGCGTTTCAGGTTCGGGGGGGTTATGTCTGAGATGTTTTGTTTATATAGGGATGTGTTTTAGCCCGTAATTACGTTTTATTCGTTAGTTTGGCGTTTTGGTAGAGAAGTGTAAAGACCCTTTTACCCTTAATGAAGCTCGTCCACTTAATAGAATTCGTGTTATTTACGAAAACGCCACCACGTCAATCTAGTCGATAGATTGTTTTGATCGGACGATCCATAAGCGTTCTCACCGTTCTCATTTAATTCTTCTCATTTAAACTCTCCACTATATATATATATATATAGGGGAAGGTTAAAATGAGAACCACCTCGAGTTGTAAGAACCAGCGAGAACCACCCCCGCGGGGGGCCGTTGACCACGATTTTTTTTACAACTAGATGTGTATATTTTAACACCCTACGCAAAGTTTGGGTTTAAACGGCGCGCCCGAGGGGGTAGTTTTTTACGCCCAATGTTTGGGTTTTTTAAATTTTTCTTTTTTTTTAACCAAACTTTGGGCGTAAAAAACTACCCCCTCGGGCGCGCCGTTTAAACCCAAACTTTGCGTAGGGTGTTAAAATATACACATCTAGTTGTAAAAAAAATCGTGGTCAACGGCCCCCCGCGGGGGTGGTTCTCGCGGGTTCTTACAACTCGAGGTGGTTCTCGTTTTAACTTATTCATATATATATACTAGTCACTTACCCGCGCGATGCGACGGGAGTGGCAATTTACAATAGGATACTCGTTTACCATTAGTTTATCCGTTGTCTCGTGATATATCGTATAGTACTTAAGTTAGTTTTCTTATTCGTGATCTTCTACAAGAATAGTACAAAACAAGGAAGTAGATGTAATTAAAAACAAGAAGAGTTCAAAACAGTCAAGTAGCTGGACAAAACAATAAAAACAAAATGCGGGGAGTCTCTTGTATCTCTTCCTGTTTTACCAATACATCCGTTCGCTTATGACTTTCTTGTATCTTCTCCTGTCCTGTACCAGATTTCGACACATAAAAAAATGTTACACGCTTACAGGTGCTTTAAAATAGTAATTAAAAAGTAATTTCTGGAAGCAAATAAGGCACAAAATCACTAACTTAACTTCGTTTTGATACGGATGCGATTAATTAATCACGCAACACTTCCTGGTACTTTGGGTACTCATGATATTTGAGTTTCTCAATTTGGAAATGATTTAAGGAAAAAAAACCACCCATCAATGCCGCGTCGTTATATATGTGTATCAAATGTTGTGGTACGAACGCAACAATTTTTTGTCTCTAAAAAGAAAAGAAATTTAGTGGTGGAAAAACGCTTACTCGTATAACACAAAGTAAATTAAAATAATGTTCTTACGTGTTGATCAAGAAAAATAACCACTAATCTCTTTTCATCCACGTCATGCCAAATAAACTCCACCTTAACAAAGATTATATTATACCATGCTCTGTCATTTGTCAATGATGAAAATTCTTCAACGGAAAAATGATCAGACATATCCTATTAAGTGTTTAATGTTAGTTAACTAAAAAAATAAAAATTCCAGAAACTTAAATTTAAACTAAAACATGATTAAAATTAAACAACAACAAATTTAAATTTAAAGTAATACATAATTAAAACTTACATAATTAAGATTCAAACTAATTTGAGAAAAAAAAACTACAGGAAATGTAAAAGTTGTTCTAAGGTTCCCAAACCATTTCTTCATCCAATGGTGGTTCGTAAACCGCCCCAGGGTCAGTTTCGTACCCTTCAGTCCAGCTCGGTAGTTCTTGTGTTTGACTGTGGTTTTCCACATAAGAGGGGTTTGAAGGTGGAGGATGCATAGGCAGTATAGGAGTATTTGCCACCGGACGATGATGCCCCTCCTCAATTTGTAGTCCACCAAATTGTAGTTGAGCGAATGTATAGTCATACGCCCAATTCAACTCTTCATCCGTTCAACCAAATGGATCATCGTGTTCAAGGTTTGTCACCGGATGAGGGTTTGCCACTGGAGGTGGGTTTGACACCGGAGGTGGGTTTGACACCAGAGGTGGGTTTGTTGATCTTTGTGGTTCAATAGGAATTGGATAACCACCACCCATACCTCTCAATTGATATTTGTTTGGAGTGATTTATAAACTGAAAAATACAATTTTGATTGTATATAAAGATCAATTTTAAAGCAAATAAAAATAGTTTGATTAAATATAAAAAAAGGATTGTGTAAACCTTTTGATACTAACAGTGTACTATTTTGCTGAGAAATCAAGAGCATTGTTTGAAACAAAGGATTGTGTAAACCTTTTGATACTAACAGTGTACTATAAAAAAAGGATTGTGTAAACCTTTTGATACTAACAGTGTACTATCTTTGTGATACTATTTGAAACAGATTGTTGGGTCTTAGAATGACCTTTTGTTCATTCTATTTTGCTGAGAAATCAAGAGCATTGTTTATTCATTCATACAATGTACTATGTTTAATTCCTTGAAACAGATTGTTGGGTCTTAGAATGACCTTCTGTTTGAAATAAAGAGAATTGTTTATTCATTCATACAATGTACTATGTTTAATTCCATACATGAGAAATCAAATAATTAGCCATACGTGTAATCTTTTAACTGCCCTTCATGCCCTGACTAAATTGTTTGTATAATTGCATGGTTATCGAACGTTAAAGCCTTTTAAGCCGGAAGAATCCATTGACCAAAAGAAATCGAACGTCGAAGCATTAATTACTCAATTGTTTGCATAATTGCATGGCGATTAACCTCTTGATAACGTCAAAAGTTGCTAGTTTTAAAAAGATTTACATTGTATATACAGGTATAAACGAATTACTACTTTTTTATTTTGTTCGCACGAAAAACCCATAGTTTAAGACTCAATCAATTAGAATGAATTAAATAAATTTTGCTATCAATTTTAGTGATAACAATAGCAATTAAGAATTTATATTCTTTCATATTCCGTTCTTATCATTAGTTAACTAATCAAAATATCCAAACCAGTAATCAAAAAAATTAAACCACAGTCAAATAAACCCTAGTAAATAAACAAAAAATTTAAACAAAAAAAATAAACCCTGGTTAATGATGAACATCTAGCCTCACAATTATATCATTTCATGGGTTAGGAAATTAATAAGTGTTCATTTCAAAACGTAATATATATTAGTTTAAAAAAAAGAAAGAAATAAATTATTAAATAAATAATATTAAAATAATAGTTAAACAAAATAAAGAAAGAAATAAATTATTAAATAAATAATATAAAGATATTGATGGGAATAAGATGCCGAGAGTGAGAGTTAAGTTATTGATTGAGTTTAATGTGATTTATATAATTTGTTAAAAGATACACATGATTGAAGGTAGGCTTAGATATATTTAGTTTTTATAAAGCAAATCCACCCTAAATAATACCCAAATAAGCACAAAAAGATATAACAAGTGTTGTAATTTCTTTTGACAGGATTTTAACCCTTTCAATTAAATAAAAAACAAAGAGGTAGTTAAACAATACATCTGGATTCAACAACAAACACTAATGAATAAAAAAAAAACAAAGAGGCAGTTAAACAATACAGATCCAAAAACCACAGTTAAAAGTTACAAAAAAACCCAAGAAATTTAGAAGAACTTACAACAATGCAAGAGGCAGAATTTTGTTACAGACGACAAAAAATGTGAAACCTTGATGTGAGAGCCGAGAAACAACGCAAGATCCAGATGCAAAGAGTCAATATATTCTGAAATCGAAGTATAATAGAAGTTGTTAGGTTGATGTTTTGAAGATTTAATTGATGCAAGATTTAAAAGTAGGATTTAGTTCAACTGAGATAAACTTACAATTTCAAAGTTTAATTCGACTCAGTTGAGTGTTTGTAGAGTGTTGAGCTTGATGAAGTATTTGTAGAGACTGAAGCAAGCATGCTCTCTTTCAGACAACAGTAGATGTAAAAGAAGTAAGTCAGTTGAGTGTAGTTGAGGGTTTGTAGAGTGTTGAGCTTCATGAAGTACTTATAGACACTGAAGCAAGCAAGAGACAAAAGTAAACACTGTTCTTTTACAGCTGTAGATGTAAAGTACACGGTAAGTAGTAAACAAAATAAAAAGGACAAAAGTCAAACAAAATAACCTGACATTACTTGGTTTCTGAAAAAGTTGATATATTCTAAAAGATATTATGTATACTTCTATACTAAAGACTTATAGTTATAATAAAAAAAGTCTTTGGATTATAACTTGAAGTTGGATTCTAACTAAAACATTTGGGAAATTCAAATCAGGATCAGACTTCAAATATAAATTTAATCTTATTGGTTAATATAAATTTAAGCATTATTTTAATAATAAATTTATAAAAAACGACGCTTCAAAAAATTGTCAATTGGGAAATTCATATCAGGATCAGACTTCAAATATTGTTTGGCTCTATTCAAAACTGGAAATTAATGTGAAATTTATAGGTTCGAAGTCGTTTTAAAAGCCGAACTTGGAATTCAATTCATATAAACACAGTTCTTTTTATTTTCTTAACCAACACAACATATAACTTTTATATGATAAACAGACCTTTTAAAAAGCCCACAGACGCTATATCTTGATAACATTCGCAGACATATCTTGATCCTCAGACGCAAATCCTGAACCAAAATAAACAAATACTTTATAAAGTTTCACACTTGCACAATCGAATTCTTGAAACCGTTTAACCGAACTTACTCTTGAGATTAGCAAACAGATTCTCGTTAACGAATCTTGACGTCTCCGGTCCACCATGTCCCTCATAGACAACATTCAAATAAATATAAATATTAATAAAAAATTTAAATAACATTCAAATAATTTTTTCAACAACTAAACCAGTAACCCTAGTTTGGACTTATCCAACTAAAAAACATTTTTAATGAACTCCCTAACAATCACAGACAAAATATCCAAACCAGTAACCAAAAAAATTAAACCACAGTCAATTAAACCACAAGCGCCATCGTTGACGAACCCACAACCAAAAGGAAGATATGAAACATTACCCATTGAAGATTCAAATAACAAAAAAATAAATAAGATATGAAATGAAATTTTTTGATGCGCTTGTAAGTAAACATGCTGACATGTCAGTAGAGATCCAAAAAAAGCAAATAAAAGAAAAAAATCAAGTAGTTACCACTTACCAGCTTTTTGTAAACCCTCAGATAAGCCACCGCAACCAGCAAAAATATTCAACGTGGCTAGACGATTATGTGACTCTTCACTGTAATACACCTGGAAATCCAATTAAAAATTATCATCAAAACACATTCAAGTGAACTAATGTAGGGTAAAAATTATCATCAAAATTATCATTAAAAATTTCCTCTATTTGCACATGAAGTTGAAGGGTAAATTATTTACCGTAAATATGTACATCATCCTCGTTATAAACAAATGTAGAGATTTTGGCCAGAGATTGTACGATTAAAGCTGAATGGCTTAACATGACCCCCTTTGGCTACCCAGTAGTCCCTAAAAGCGAAATACGTTAAATCGGTTTGTACATGTGAGACATAATGAAAACCATTATCCAAAACCGAGTAGTCGAGTACCTGAAGTGAAGCACACTATGGCTATTCCACTGCGATTTGAAGTGTAGTTGAATGAATGGGGTCTCGGAGAAGGCCTTTTAAGCATACTGGTGGTTGTAACTATAAAAAAGATAACATGATATAAGTATATAGCTATCTAAAGTTTTTTTATGGGCAGAATTCGTATAATATTGTCTAGTGACATACTGTTTTCTGTGGATCACTAAATGACTAAAACAATTATAATTATATAAGCATTTACACAGGACTTGTTCAATAAATTAAAATAATAATATATAATACAGATTATGAATAGTAACATTATTATATATCATTATTGTTTTTTAACACAAATTCTACATATTAACACCTGGTTATGTCAAACTGAATACAGTTAAATTTCAAACCTAACTTATACCAGTTAAATCAGCTTTCGTAATTTGGTGATTCTTACCTCTTCGGGATACATGTTTTCGCCTCCACTTTTGATACGCCCTTTCATGCGCCCAATGAGCCATAGATTACCATTAGCGTCTATCCGCCCGATATCACCAGTTTTATGCCAGCCTTCATTGCAATGATTTTCTTTCTTTTAAATTTGGTCCCAATATCCAAACATAGCTTATAAAGTGCAACCATACTGATGGTAGTAGGAAGTAGAGCTGACTAAATGTCAAGGCAAAAAGACATCAGAAATTGCAAAGACTTGTTACATTATTAGACATAGAATGGACAGGTGAAACTACCTGCTTGAGAGATCACTTATCGGGATCATAAAGCCGTTCTCAGAAAAACACATGATCAACTATGTAAGTGCTGTCCAAAGAGGAAAGGTCATTCTTCCTTCTAACTTCACACTTTCCTCTATTGCTGACACTGAAAACTTATGTGTCTCTTCACTGTAATACACCTGGAAATCCAATTAAAAATTATCATCAAAACACATTCAAGTGAACTAACATTATAAGTGCATTTAAACCCTACCTCTTGAATGTCAGACCGGTTACGCTTTGTCTGCAGAATCAGAGTCAACCCATTTTGAAGTCTTGGGAGATTCGATCTGCAGCAACTGAAAAACGACAAACGCTTGACTTCAAATATTGTTTGGCTCTATTCAAAACTGGAAATTAATGTGAAATTTATAGGTTCGAAGTCGTTTTAAAAGACTTGTTACATTATTAGACATAGAATGGACAGGTGAAACTACCTGCTTGAGAGATCCCTTATCGGGATCATAAAGCCGTTCACAGAAAAACACATGATCAACTATGTAAGTGCTGTCCAAAGAGGAAAGGTCATTCTTCCTTCTAACTTCACACTTTCCTCTATTGCTGACACTGAAAACTTATGTGTCTCTTCACTGTAATACACCTGGAAATCCAATTAAAAATTATCATCAAAACACATTCAAGTGAACTAATATTATAAGTGCATTTAAACCCTACCTCTTGAATGTCAGACCGGTTACGCTTTGTCTGCAGAATCAGGGTCAACCCATTTTGAAGTCTTGAGATTAGCAAACAGATTCTTGTTAACGAATCTTGACGTCTCCGGTCCACCATGTCCCTCATAGACAACATTCAAATAAATATAAATATTAATAAAAAATTTAAATAACATTCAAATAATTTTTTCAACAACTAAACCAGTAACCCTAGTTTGGACTTATCCAACTAAAAAACATTTTTAATGAACTCCCTAACAATCACAGACAAAATATCCAAACTAGTAACCAAAAAAATTAAACCACAGTCAAATAAACCCTAGTAAATAAACAAAAAATTTAAACAAAAAAAATAAACCCTGGTTAATAAACAAAAAATTTAAACAAAAAAAATAAACCCTCGTTAACCACAGTCAAATTCTATAAATTTAAACAAAAAATCAAGAACAGATCTACTTACAAAGAACAGATCTACTACAAACAACAGATCTACTACAAAGAACAGATCTACTACAAAAAATTTAAACAATTAAACAAAAAAAAATAAACCCTCGTTAACCACAGTCAAATTCTATAAATTTAAACAAAAAATCAAGAACAGATCTACTTACAAAGAACAGATCTACTACAAAGAACAGATCTACTACAAAGAACAGATCTACCACAAAAAACAGATCTACTACAAATAACAGATCTACTACAAATAACAGATCTACTACAAAGAACAGATCTACTACAAAGAACAGATCTACTACAAATAACCCTCGTTAACCGAGAACAGATCTACTACAAAGAACAGATCTACTACAAATAACAGATCTACCACAAGCACCATCGTTGACGAACCCACAACCAAAAGAAAGATCTGAAACATTACCCATTGAAGATTCAAATAACAAAAAAATAAATAAGATATGGTAACAATAAAGAAAGATCTGAAACATTACCCTGAAATAGTGTCGGATCTCCTACAAATAACAGATCTACCACAAGCACCATCGTTGACGAACCCACAACCAAAAGAAAGATCTGAAACATTACCCATTGAAGATTCAAATAACAAAAAAATAAATAAGATATGGTAACAATAAAGAAAGATCTGAAACATTACCCTGAAATAGTGTCGGATCTCTTGAGATAGTGTTGGATCTTGTAAAGCCACCGGGAAAGAAGCCATAGAAATCGATGTTGTGTCGGATCTGGTGTCGGATCTGATGTCGTCAACGATGGAGGAGTTGTGGAGGAGCGGTGGAGGAGCGGTGGAGGAGCGGTGGAGGAAATGAAGGTTAGGGTTAGGGTTTGTAGAGAAACGTGAGTGTCTGGATGGATGAAACGAAATATGTGGATAGATAGATTGAATGAAACTTTATATAGGATCCATTAAACTAAAAACGGGTCAAGGTAACCCATATATGATCCGCGTGGGTACCAGGTGGAAAACAAGTTTTCAACATGGAAAACAAGTTTTCAACACTTGTGCTTAACAGGTGTGTACATTGGGCTTTAAAGAGTTTTAAAGTGGCAAAAGACCATTCTATCATTCTAATATGCTTTATAAAGTAGTATAGATATATATATATATATTGGGGGCCGCTAGAATGAGAACCACCTCGAGTTATCAGAACCGCGAGAACCACACCGTACGGGGCGAGGTGGACCAATTTTTTTTTTTCAAAAACGTAGATGCATGTATTATAAACACATTCGTAAAAAAAATTAAAAACAATGCGGTGTGTGTAGTTTTTTACACCACAAGTTTGCGGTTTACGAGTTCCGTAAATTTACGGAACTCGTAAACCACAACTTTGAGGTGTAAAAAACCACGAACACGGCATTTTTTTAAAAAAATTTTTTACGAATGTGTTTATAATACATGCATCTACGTTTTTGAAAAAAAAATTTGGTCCACCTCGCCCCGGATCAAGTAGTTCTCGCGGTTCTCATAACTCGAGGTGGTTCTCATTCTAGCGGTCCCTTTTATATATATATATATATATATATATATGTATGATAAGGATCCATTAGGAATCACCTTTTATTATGAGAACCGCGAGAACCAATATGAACACAACAAAAAAATACCTAAAAAATTAAAAAAACACACACAAATATATATATTTTTTTTTATAAAAGGAGCATGCGCCTAATTGTGTGGCATATTATCGACCGTTTGTTGTTGACGTTTTCTTTATCTTATAAGAAAATTGATCATATTTCTCGGTATATAGAACTCCCTATTGTTGGTCTTTTGGGAGAACTTCCACCGATTCTTATTGTAAATATCCAGGTACTTTTTATCATTCAAAGTTTTTCCTCTCAAGGATAATAACAATTTTTTTTATAATATTTTTTTGGTAGTTTTTTTTAATATTTTCCGTTTTATTAAGTAACGATCAAATGAAACTAATCTTAATGAACATATAAATTTTATATTTTATAAAAAAGCCAATTGTATATTATATATATCTATATGATTTTTAACATTGATGAATTGTTTTTTCTACATGTAGCTGCATTACCACACGTCTTTGCCATAAAAAAACTACTTCATCCTCTACACTGGCTTCATTACTTTATGTTCCCCCACTATTCCATATTAGGTTCGAATTGATTGGGTTTTAGTTCAAAAATTGGAAGAATTCGTTTTTTTTTGGTGGTTTTTGACTCTGTAAAGACCAAACTTTTCAATGGTTGGATGAACTTTGTTCGGACATTTTTCCTTGCACCACAAGAAAAAGGTTACTTTGTGATGAATGACATCTTTCACTTTGTAATTGATGAGGTTACACACCATCATCCAATACCTGTGGCCCCTAAGACCATAGTTGATTCTTAACCAATTTGTCTGCGTTCATAACTTCATACAGTATGTTAAGCTGTGTAGGATTATCCAAAGCGTGAGGTTTTAATGTTTTACAGATTTCTTATTAAATAATTAAAGTTTAAAATATGATTACAATTACAGAGAAACTATACTACTAGGTAGTTATAACAAATAGCTAGCACTGAGCTTGATACTAATTAAGATGATTTTTATTGAATTCAGCAAAGAAACAAACAGGACAATGAGTGCTTGGATGTGTCAGGAATAAGAAAGTTTCTTCAATGCTCTGCGTCAAGTTGGCAAGGTAAGTTACAATGTGATGCATAAAGAACTTTTTTTTTCATCTGAGGGGTTCTTTTATTTTTATAGAGTTTACGGGTTTTCTACCTGTTACTTTAATTGTACCTCGGAAGGTTTCCCGTTGGATGTGGCTTTGTAATTGGGTTGTTTTTTATGCTCAAAGAGCCTGACAACAGGCCAATAGGGTGCCCCATTTAACCGTCTTGGGCTACCGTCATGAAGGCCCAATAGATAAGGCCCAAAAGCGGTGATACTTGCCCACTAAGGTTTCTCTTATATGAAAATGAGCGGGAAGGAAAGGATCAGAGAACACAGGGTGCATTTAATGCATGACATAAAGAGGATCTTTGGCCGGCATCGTACTTCTAAGCCGGAATCATTAAATGAGAAGATAATCCTACCGTTGGGGGCCAGACACGTGTCTGAGCCCCCCAAAGACCGACAGAATCCGTTGGATCATCTCGATGTGATCCCATTAGAGAGATAAGGGCTTCCGGCTATATAAGGAAGGTATGGGATAATCTTAAAGGTAGGTCCAAGGTATCACACTAAATACTCTCGCATTTATTCCGACCATAATTCCTCTACACACACATATTTGTTAGATTCACACCATAGAGAAACATTCCGGTGATCACACTCATCGGAATAAGCTTCTCATACTTTCCGGCAAGTTTACTTACTCTCACGCTGGAGCTTGGTCACGGATCCCCCCCGGGGCCCTCCGTGACGAGGCTAACGGTTTACTTTTTTGTAGCAACTAAGGCTAGGATATTCCGACGTCAGCGAAGATGTAACGCCCCAAAATCTGAATGTTAATATTTTTCGTGTGTTCCGATATGACACGTCATGAAATAAATAACTAGGCTATTTAACCTAGTTAAGGGTATGGTCAAAAGAATTAAAAGAGGAAGGTAATGTCAGTTATGTTTTAAAGGTAAACCCGAGGGGCTAAAGTGGGAAAGATGAAAGTTAAGTTATTAAATAACTTATCACACACAAACACACATATATGTGTGTGTTCGAGAAGGAGCAGGAGGCTCCTATGGAGCCTCAAACCCTAGCATCATCTTTATGCTTAAATCGGAAGGCAAGATGAAGCTTAAATCCATAACCGAGCATGGATTAATGATCACCAACACGAGAGGATCATAAGTTATGTTTTAAATCTAAGATTGGTGATCATGGGTGAAGTGGGTTATGCTCTAATCCGTGAGTTAATATGAAATTGATCATGTACAAGGGTTAGAATCCTCGTATAGAACATGGGTTATGTATGGTTTGTGTTAATTTGATGATTAGAGGTTAAACCCGTTAGTTAGGGTGAAGATGATGACTAGAATCACCTCCTATGATTCAAGTCTTGTTGAATGATTGATGTATTATGTGGGTATGATGAATTATTGTTAGATGAAAGTATAGGAATATGATGATGTTATGTTTAATGTTCATTTTGAATGATATATGATGATTAGTAGTAGGATTTGATGGGTTATGTATGAGTTTAGAAGATTTGTGCATGAAATAGTTGTACGTTATGTTTAGGGGTGAGCAAATTAACCACCATAACCGATAACCGAACCATAACCGACATAACCGAACCACTAATAACCGATAACCAATATAACCAATGGTTATGGTTATGAAACTTTGTATAACCGCTCAATCGGTTATGGTTATGGTTATGAAGCTTTGGTTAACCGAATATAACCGAAACCGAACCGAAGTTGTGATGTTAACTTTATATAATAGATTTGTGTTTTACAAAACCATATAGAGGGTTTTTACTAAGATAAAAGTATGTTGGTAACAAAATGATCTTGATATAGATGTCATTTATTTTGATAAAGAACTAAGGTGTTATGGCCATAATTGCTTTTGTTTGAGAATTACCTTATTAAAAAGAACTTTAAATCGGTAGTTTAACCAAAAAGTTTAGTCTTTGTTATCTTATAAAATAGGCTCAAGCTAAGTTCAAATCGTGCACAACCCTATTTATTTCAAACCTTACTTGGTTATTTAACCGAAATTAACCAAAACCGAACCATAACCGACTTCATAACCGATTAACCATAACCGAAGTTTGGTTATGGTTATGGTTACCAAAACTCCATAACCGAACTAGCGGTTATGGTTATGGATAATAGTAAAAACCGACCCAAACCGACCCATGCACACCCCTAGTTATGTTTACAAGGTAGTACTCACATCAAGTGTGTGATGCAATGTATATAGTTTCGTCCGTATAGTCGATTATGATGTTACGGGTATATGTTGATAAGTCGATGGTTACATATGGTTAATAGTTGACTTTTGAAAGTCAACAAGATTAAGAAACATGATTTGACTCATTGTCGTAAAGGTAGGAATATAGGAAGTCATTTGGTACATGTTATGTTAATATGTACTATTTGTAATTACATGATGAATTACGTGTGATGGAAAGGGTATGAAGTCGATTATATGTTTTAATGCTTGTTAGTAATGACTAAGGAAAGTTAAGTGTGAATTATGCGAATGATATGATTGTTACATGTACAAATGAGTATGCTAATAAGGGCGTGGTTTCGGTGAAATGAAAGTATAGGAAACACATCGAGACGGACTCAAGCTTGAGGTGTTAACGGGTCAAGAGGAGGCAAGGAATCAGATACGAGCACGGACGCATAAGGTAAGTGATTTCTGTAATCACTTCTTAGTTCGATTAAGTAATATGGTGTTTTAATTAACTAAACACGATGGTTGAAGACAAGTATGTGTCGTAGTCTTTTGTCATAAAGTATGGGATTAAAGTTGACCAAAATGCCCTTGATGGGTATTTTGGGCAAACGATCTTAAAAAGTAGTTTAGAAGCAAGTTACTCGATTAGTGTAATGTTTTGGTTAAGTATGAAAGTGAGAAGTATGGTTTGTAAGTCATAAACGTTTTAATGCGCAATTACCCTTAACGGGTCAAAATAAGCTTTTGAGCGAAAACGGGTGGAATGAGATGTAGGGCATCCGAGAATGAATCTTTTATGATAAATGACCTTGAAACTATCAATTCATATGAAGTTAAGGTCAAACAAACAAGTTATGTGGGTAAATGCATGAACGGGTAGAAATCATGGAAAAGGGTAATAAGCCGAAGGCTTAAAAGTTAGAAATTTCGGTAGTCCAAATGTTGGATCTTAACTCCATAAGATGGAGAATTAAATTATGGACGCGTAGGAAAAATAATCGGGTAAAACGGACCAATAACGAAGAAGCTATGACCGTTTCCGTGAAACGGGATCGCGCTGGGAATATGCAACAAGTTGCTGCAAGGTTTCTGTCAAAACAAGGGCCTAGCGTGACCTTGGCGTCACGCGAGCCCCCTGGTTGTCGAAAGTTGCTCGTTTGCTCAGTTTTGGCTTGGGAACTCGTTTAAACACGTTTTAAGTTGCGTATGACTAATTTAACTCATGTTTTGTGACCATTAGGGTAAGCGTACGTGTGGATAGGTATGCATGGATGTTGTATATCTCTATACACATATGTAGAAGTGTATGTAAGCGTGTATGCGCGAATGTATGTAAGATTATAGTGTGTAAGCGAGTACATAAGGATATATGAAGACGTATATGAGTAGACAAGTATGAGTCGGGTATATTGCAATGGGTGATTGAAAATATGAAGGTAGGTATGTATGTGGGTATATACGTATGTATGTCGTATAAGTATAAGTGTATGTATGTAAGGGTGTATGTAGATAGTATGTATATGTAGTCAAGTGAGTATGTAGGAAGGTATGCACGTATGTAAGTTGTGAGAAGGTATCTAATAAGTATGTGCGTATGTATGTGCGTATGTATGTATGTGTGCAGGTATGTATGTATGTATGTATGTATGTAGGTATGTAAGAATGTATGTATGTATGTATGAATGGAGGTATTTAGGTATGCACGTATGTAGGTACGTACGTATGTAGGTACATAGGTATGTATGTTGCTATGTGTAATCGTAAGTGTATGTATAAGTAAAATGAAAGTATGTACGCATGCATTCAATGAAATTGAGTACTAACGACAATAACAGCGTGCCTGGTGATGACGTGTAACGCAGGAATACCAAGGAAGTCTCACTACGGATCGTATGATCAGAGGGAAAGCCGGGATGTAAAGAGTTAATGAAATGAAAAGTAAACGTGAACAAATCTTGTATGCTTATGATACGTACTAACGTTATGAATTTTATGTGGTGAGCACAGGTAGTACCAGCCACGAGGATTATTAAGGAATAGAGATCGAAGATCGAGTCACAAGACAGATTGTACGGGAATGTTTAAATATGTAATTTAATGTTGATAAGTTATGTTCTTATATTATAAAATGAATTTTTAGAATGTCAAGATGTATGTCATGAAAGAAATTTTAAGACTCGAAATTCCGCTGCGTCGTTTTAAGGTTAAACGTGTTAGGGTCTTACAGAAGACCCTTTGAATGTCAGCAGGGATTTGGGTATTCGACATTGGAGTCATCCGTGGGACAATTCAGTCTAGCTGGTATTTCCACTCCAAAACTCCGACGTTATAATAACCCATTTCAAGAGAAACAACATGGCAACACCACCAAGCTCACGAACCATCCAAACGGTGCAGAACAATCGTGATAAGGTCACAGTAGAAGACATCACTCACGAAGAAGAGAATGAAAACCAGGTGAAAACCCTGGAAAGGGAGGAAGCTATCACTCCAGATTTTGTTGCCATGCATAGGGAAAAGTTGAAAAAACATCTTGAGGATCTAGAAAGACGGGAGAGACTTGATAGCCTCAGGGCTAGACTATCCTTTGACACACCATCCAACCAGGAAGGGGTGGATCCACAAAGCAAAAACAGTGGCACTGACCCTCTAGAAACCTTCATGACAGCCCACAGGCAGATGTCCTCGGAGGAGAGAGAAGATCTCATTACGGGGAAGAAACAGAAAGGAAAAGAAAAGGAGAAGGAGAATCAAAGCGATGATGGTCTGGATCAGCCTTACCTCCCTCGGGATTTGGCCGAGATTTCAAAGTTCACTAGGAGGATCGCTGAGGCGCCCATGCCCCCAAGACAAAGCTCCCTCCGAACTTCGACAGGTACGACGGGACAAGAGATCCTGAGGACCATCTCCATGCTTTCAAAGGTGCAAGACAACTAGGGCGGTGGCCTATGCCGGTTTGGTGCCACATGTTTGTACAAACTCAAACGGAGGGAGCCAGGCTCTGGTTTGACAGCCTTCCCCAAGGAGGAATTGACAGCTACGAGGAGTTAAGTGAAAAGTTCCTAAGGAACTTTGGTCAGCAAAGAAAAGTGATAAAAAAACCCAAACGAGATCATGCATATAAGGCAAAGGGACAATGAACGGATAGACCAGTACATGGAGAGGTTCGTCAAGGAAAGTATGAACATCAAGGATGTCCCGGAGGTCATGAAGATCAGCAGTTTCATCATCGGACTAAAGCATGCACAGCTATGTGAAAAGCTAAGGGAGGAGTTCACACATTCATTCGATAATCTCATGGACAGGGTCAGGGCCTTCGTTAGGGGCAAAGACACGGTCAGCAAAGCTAAAGAAATGGACACCCCACCCCGAAGGATCAACCCAACTCCAAAACCTCCCGAAAAAGGTACGCCTTACTTATGAAAACCAGCTCTTGATACAATGTTGCATGATAGGATGAGACCCCCATATTCCCCATACAGGCCTTGGGGGGGAGGCTCATTCCCCTACTCTGACAGCTTCAACCCTCTCACTAAGACTCCAAGTGAAATACTGTCCACTGAGAGGGTGAAGATGTGATAACCCGAGTTTTCAAGGTCTCTACTTGACCTAAACTAGTACTTATTTGCAAAGTGTGAATTATATAATTGGTGTGCATGATAGTTTATTTTTTTTTAGTATATGTTATTATGTGGTGTTGTTAATTTATGATTGGTAAATAAACAAATGTTGGAATCTTGCTGAAAACACCCACCCACGAAAACACAAAGGTGTTTTCGTCTATCATGGGTCCAACGAAAACAACAAATGGGCTTTGGCCCAGTAGCAATCTGTTTTAATATTTTGTTCCCCCACTTTAAGTAAAAGCTAATCGCCAAACCCTAGAGTCTCTATTTGCTTTTTCTCTGTGCGACGGCAATTCCAAGTATCCAAAGCCTTTCCTTCTGATCGACCTAGAGACCCTTCCATCTTGGTTAGTATCCACTGTTGTTTGACTATTTGGCATGAAATCCTTAACAAATCACCACATGTCTGTATGTACATATTTGATCAGTTAAGGTTGATAATTCTATTGTGAATTGTTGGACTAGATTTGATTATTATTTGATTATTCGTATTGCTAAACATGATCGACTGGATTATATGTGTAGGTGTATGTCTAAGTTTTGATGTTTACAAAATGCTTAGATGATGATGATCTTGATTTCATGAATGATTGAGTAATTCGTATGAGTTGCATGAAATTGATATTGCATGTTAGTGGCTGATATCGGTTTGTGTGTGGGTGTACAAATGGATAATTAATGACAATCGGTGGTGAGACCCATAGAGTGATGTTACATGGTTGCACAAAGATTTAAAAATCTGAATATGAACATGGCGGCCATGTGCGATCAGACATAATCATGTGGGCATTTAATGAGTTGTCAGTAGGAATATAGGTGATTTAGATTGTTTGTGCATAATGATTTTATGAATGGATTGAGTGGTATTGCCGTGATGATGATTAGGTTTGTTATTGTTTGATAACTGTTACTGATAATGTTGCTGCCACAGACGAAAACACAAAGGGCCAGACGAAATCACTTGGTGATTTCGTCACTTAAGGGATTTCGCCAAGCATGTGTTTTCGGCACATGTGATTTCGTGGAGTGACTTCTGTTAAGCATGTAACCTTGTTAGTTTATTAAACCTTTTAACTCTGTTAATTCAGTAACCGCAGTTAGTCTATTAATTCCGTTAGATGTTAACTCTGTTAAGATATGCATGTAACCTTGTTAAATAAGTAACTTCGTTAAATATGCAACTCTGTTGGTTGATTTAACACTGTTAGTTTATTATTAACCTTGTTAAGCTTGTTAACCCTGTCAAGTATGTAAGAGAATAACCATGATAGAATAAACTGTGAAGGACATGTATGTGAAACATGAGTTGCACGATATTGACTGACTGCTTACGTGATACATGATGTTAACTGCCAAGCACACTTTGTGACATAGATCGTGTGTGAAACATTACAAACATGTACTGATTATGTATACGTGCATAACTATAGGACTTGACTGGTTTCTTGTGAGCATATAGTTTAGCATACCGAGAAAACCAAGGTGAGTTCACACTCTTACCAAGGCATGGGATTCCCCGGTGGGTTGGGAATGGGATTGAATGATTACTTGTACTTACATCACTACTAGACTACTTACCATGGTCTTCGGATTGGGAAGGATGCCTGTGCCAAACTCTACGTAAAACCTACGTACCATTGTCCTTGGATTGGGAAAGACACCAGTGTTAAAACCTACGTAAAACCTACGTACCATAGTCCTCGGATTGGGAAGGACGCCTGTGCAAAAACCTACGTATTCTCATACGTACCTCTGTCCTCGGATTGGGAAGGGCACTTACGTAAAACCTACGTAAACTTATACTTACTACTATCCTCGGGTTGGGAAGGATACTTACGGATACAACTAGTCTAGTAACTTACTGTGTGGGAAGCCCCCACTAATTGAACTTACAACATGGGAAGCCCCCACTAGATGAACATACAAATGGCCTAGTAATACATGGCATGGTTATAAACGAACTTACGATTTATTAAACGAACTTATTACTGAACAACCAACTGTGAACTCGCTCAACTTTGTTGTTGACTCTCTGTTACATGCCTTGCAGGTCGTTAGGTATCTATGGAGCTTACATAGGAGTGGAGAGGAGTCGTTGTGGGGCATGGACAGTTGTGTGCCATGCTAAACATTTGAAACGTTTAAACTTATGTTGGGTTTTACATATTTATGCTTCCGCTAAACGCTTAACTATGTTATGGTTTTGAACACCTTTTGTATTGATGAATGACTTTTATTTATTATTTACAATGTTCAATATGATTGGTGGCTTGATCCTGGTCAGTCACGCCTCCAAGCGGTGATACTTCGTGTGTGGATTTTGGGGGTGTGACAGATTGGTATCAGAGCCATTGGTTATAGTGAACTCGGTTTTAATAAGGGAAAAAAGTTTTTGTTAAAACCAGACTTTAACCTGTACAGTGCTCAACGATCCACAATGACGCTTCGCTCCACGTGCAAGACTCAACCCTATAGGTAATACTGTTCATGTTTACATTGCATACTTGCTAGATTACATAGAACTTTGCTCATGGTATGCTTAGATAAACGTAACAACTATTGCTTGAGAACACTTGTGTGCTTACACACTTCTGTCATCACATTTCTCGCGAACCTCTCTCACCTATGTTGCCTTTGATATGAAGATCATGGCAGGACGCATTAACATGACTCAAGCCCAGCTGACGGCTCTGATTAACGAACAAGTTGCTGCGGCACTTGCAGCCGCACAAGCAGGAGGTATACCCTGCAGTCGTAACTCACACTAGGATCTTTAGATCCTACACTCCTAAAACAACTCTTGTGTTTAACCTTGTCCTGATTCTTATACACAACAGGTCAGCACGCTCAGCCACCTGTTTGCACCTTCAAGACTTTCATGGACTGTCGTCCTAGCACATTCAGTGGCACGGAAGGAGCAGTTGGACTCCTCCATTGGTTTGAAAAGCTCGAATCTATCTTTGAGATGTGTGAATGCCCTGAGGCTCGCAGGGTGAAATATGCTACTGGTACTCTTGAGGGCATAGCGCTCACGTGGTGGAACGCTCAGGTCCAAATGCTGGGGTTGGTTGCTGCTAACGCCACCCCATGGAACGATTTCAAGGAATTGATCAAAGAAGAATACTGCAGCCGTGACGACATTCATAAGCTGGAGGTAGAGTTTTACAACTTAAAGATGACGGGGTCAGAAATTGAAGCGTACACTAAAAGATCGAACGAGTTGGCTACTCTGTGTCCTACTATGGTAGACCCTCCCATCAAACGTATCGAACTGTATCTCAAGGGTCTAGTGCCAGAGATTCAAAGTCACGTGACCTCAGCAAATCTAGGCACCATTCAACAGATCATCAAGTTGGCTCATCGTCTCACAGACCAGGCAGTGGAACAGAACAGACTGCCTAAACGTATCAGTGCTACTACTACTGCTATCACTACTGCTACTCCCAGTGACAACAAGCGGAAATGGGATGGAACCTCCAGCAAGGGTTCAACTTCAGTACGGTCCCAGGCACAACAGCGAAAGACAAATAATTACCAGAGCCCTAGTCAGCAGTCTTCTGGTTGTCAAGGGCAGGGTGGATATCGAGGAAATCACCCAAAGTGCAACAGATGCAACAGACATCACAGTGGTCAGTGCAACAAGGTTCGTTGTCAGAGATGTCTCAAGATGGGTCATGAAGCCAAAGATTGCAGGAGCTCACAACCTGCACATCAGAATCGTCAGCAGCAACAGCAAACACCGCAGAACCAGCAACAGCAACAGGGTAACAAGGGATGCTTTCAGTGCGGAGCTGAAGGTCACTACAAGAGACACTGCCCTCAGTTAAATCAGAATCAGAACAATAACAACAATAATCAGGGCAATGGGAACAACAACGGGGGAAACAATGATGGAAACAATGGTGCCAGGGGTCGAGTGTTCGTGATCGGTCAGGGTGACGCAAGGAATGATCCTAACGTAGTGATGGGTAAGTTCCTTCTCGATGACTTTTATGTTACTATTTTATTTGATTCGGGTGCCTACACCAGTTATGTGTCAATAAAAGTTAGTCAAATGCTTAAACGCGCACCAACACTTTTGAACACCAAACATGCTGTAGAGATAGCAAATGGTAAAAGCTTAGAAGCCACACACATAGTTAAGGGTTGTAATCTCATCTTGGCTGGTCAGACTTTCTCTATCGATCTCACTCCTATAGTTCTGGGTAGTTTCGACATCATCATTGGGATGGATTGGTTATCCCAACAGCAAGCAGAGATCCTATGCAAAGAGAAGATTGTTCGTATTCCCCGCTCTGGCAAAGAACCTCTCGAAATTCAACGCGACAAGAGTGGTGCTGTGGAAGGCATCATTTCCTTTCTCAAGGCCCAGAAGGGTTTGCGAAAGAGCCATACGGCTATGTTAGCCCTTGTTACTGACGCATCAACGAAAGAGAAGAAGATCGAGGATATCCCAGTAGTACGCGATTTTCCTCAGGTGTTTCCTGAAGATTTACCTGGGCTACCGCCTCATCTCCAGGTCGAATTTCAGATCGAGCTAGCTCCTGGAGCAGCACCCATAGCTCGAGCACCATATCGCTTAGGTCCAACCGAACTGGAAGAACTGTCTAAGCAATTGTAAGAACTCTTGGAAAAGGGTTTCATTCATCCTAGCTCTTCGCCCTGGGGAGCTCCAGTATTATTTGTGAAGAAGAAAGACGGTACCTTCCGCATGTGCATAGATTACCGCGAACTGAACAAGGTGACCGTGAAGAATCGCTATCCTCTCCCATGCATCGACGACTTGTTAGACCAGCTGCAAGGGTCGAGCTACTATTCAAAGATTGATCTGAGGTCAGGCTACCATCAACTGAGAGTCCGGGACGAGGACGTTTCCAAAACATCATTCAGAACACGCTACGGCCATTACGAGTTTCTGGTCATGCCATTCAGATTAACAAACGCACCGGCAGTCTTCATGGTCCTTATGAACAGAGTGTGCAAACCTTATCTTGACAAGTTCGTTATTGTTTTCATCGACGACATCCTGATCTATTCGAAGAGTCAGGAGGAACACGAGCAGCATTTATGACTCATTTTGGAACTCCTTCGAGCAGAACAACTGTACGCCAAGTTTTCAAAATACGACTTCTGACTTCGTGAAGTCCACTTTCTAGGCCACGTGGTAAACAAGGATGGGATATACGTTGATCCATCCAAGGTAGACTCGATTAAGAACTGGCCTGCACCCCGTACACCGACAGAAATCCGCCAATTCTTGGGTTTGGCGGGCTACTATAGAAGGTTCATCAAAGACTTCTCCAAGATTGCGCAACCTCTCACCTCACTAACTCAGAAAGGCGTTATCTATCGTTGGGGAAATGCACGGGAATCAGCATTTCAGCACTTAAAGGATAGACTTTATAGTGCACCTATCCACTCATTGCCTGAAGGCACAGACGATTTTGTAGTCTACTGCGACGCATCTATTCAGGGTCTTGGATGTGTGTTGATACAACAGCATAAAGTCATTGCTTATGCTTCACGCCAACTTAAGATTCACGAACGAAATTACACTACACACGATTTAGAGCTGGGAGCTGTTGTTTTTGCACTCAAGATATGGCGACATTACCTGTATGGTACCAAGTGCACCATCTACACCTATCACAGGAGTCTCGAGCATATCTTCAAGCAAAAGGAATTGAACATGCGACAACGTCGATGGGTCGAGCTATTGAATGATTACGAATGCGCGATCAAGTACCATCCGGACAAAGCCAATGTTGTGGCCGACGCCCTCAGTCGAAAGAATACTACACCTAGGCGTGTACGAGCGTTGCAACTCACTATTCAGTCTAGTCTTCCTTCTCAGATACGAGATGCTCAGGTAGAAGCATTGAAACCCGAAAACGTCATGGCTGAAGCCCTACGCGGCTCAAGGCAACGGTTAGAACAAAAGGAAGACGGCCCCTACTACGTTACAGGGCGCATTTGGGTCCCACATTATGGAAACTTACGCGAGCTGGTGATGGATGAAGCACATAAGTCTCGCTACTCAATACATCCTGGTTCGGATAAGATGTACCACGATGTCAGAACTACATATTGGTGGCCTAGCATGAAAGCCCACATAGCTACTTACGTCTGCAAGTGTTTGACTTGTGCGAGAGTCAAGACTGAATACCAAAAACCATCAGGTCTACTCCAACAACCAGAGATACCACAATGGAAATTGGAGAAGATTTCCATGGATTTTGTTACTGGCCTGCCTAGATCTCAACGTGGGAATGATACTATTTGGGTGATCGTGGATCGACTCACAAAATCCGCACACTTTTTGGCTATTAAGGAAACAGATAAGTTCTCCACTCTAGCAGACGTCTACCTTAAGGAAGTTGTCTCGAGGCACGGGGTGCCAACCTCTATTATTTCAGATCGTGATGCACGATTTACTTCAGAACTGTGGCAGGCAATGCACAAATCTTTTGGCTCTCGATTTGACATGAGCACCGCTTACCATCTGCAAACAGATGGGCAGTCTGAACGCACCATCCAAACTCTTGAAGACATGCTTCGTGCATGTGTAATCGATTTCGGAAACGGCTGGGAAAAACACCTCCCGTTAGTGGAGTTTTCGTATAACAACAGTTACCACACCAGCATTCAAGCCGCTCCATTTGAGGCATTGTACGGGCGTAAATGCTGATCACCTCTTTGTTGGGCAGCGGTGGGTGACAGTGAGATCACGAGTCCAGAACTTGTGGTAGACACAACAGAAAGGATTGCTCAAATACGACAACGAATGGCGGCAGCTCGTGACCGTCAGAAAAGCTACGCTGATAAGGGCAGGAAACCACTCGAGTTCCAGGTTGGGGATCGAGTGCTACTCAAAGTCTCACCTTGGAAAGGTGTTGTTCGTTTTGGAAAAAGGGGCAAACTTAATCCGCGATATGTCGGACCGTTCGAAATCATTAAGAAGATAGGCAAAGTAGCCTACAAACTAAACCTACCCGCAGAACTCAGTGCAGTTCACAACGTTTTTCACGTGTCAAATCTGAAGAAGTGTCTGTCAGATGAAACCCTTATAGTTCCTTTGAAGGAGCTCACTATCGACGATCAGTTGCGATTCGTCGAGGAACCAGTTGAAATCACGGACCGAGACGTTAAGGTCCTCAAGCACACTAGAATACCTCTTATTCGAGTTCGTTGGAACTCCCGTCGTGGCCCAAAGTTCACCTGGGAACGAGAAGATCAAAAGAAACTCAAATATCCCCAGTTATTCGGAAACAGTGCAACCACTACTGAGGCTGAAGCTACTACAGAATTTCGGGACGAAATTCCAAATCAACGGGGGGATGATGTGACTCCCCAGGAAAACCAGTAAACTACACAACACAACTAGCTTCCTCAGTAACCACGTGCTAAATTTCGGGACGAAATTTCTTTCAAGTTGGGGATGATGTGATAACCCGAGTTTTCAAGGTCTCTACTTGACCTAACCTAGTACTTATTTGCAAAGTGTGAATTATATAATTAGTGTGCGTTATAGTTTTTTTTTTAGTATATGTTATTATGTGGTGGTGTTAATTTATGATTGGTAAATAAACAAATGTTGGAATCTTGCTGAAAACACCCACCCATGAAAACACAAAGGTGTTTTCGTCTATCATGGGTCCAACAAAAACAACAAATGGGCTTTGGCCCAGTAGCAATCTGTTTTAATATTTTGTTCCCCCACTTTAAGTAAAAGCTAATCGCCAAACCCTAGAGTCTCTATTTGCTTTTTCTCAGTGCGACGGCAATTCCAAGTATCCAAAGCCTTTCCTTCTGGTCGACCTAGAGACCCTTCCATCTTGGTTAGTATCCACTGTTGTTTGACTATTTAGCATGAAATCCTTAACAAATCACCATATGTCTGTATGTACATATTTGATCAGTTAAGGTTGATAATTCTATTGTGAATTGTTGGACTAGATTTGATTATTATTTGATTATTCGTATTGCTAAACATGATCGACTGGATTATATGTGTAGGTGTATGTCTAAGTGTTGATGTTTACAAAATGCTTAGATGATTATGATCTTGATTTCACGAATGATTGAGTAATTCGCATGAGTTGCATGAAATTGATATTGCCTGTTAGTGGCTGATATCAGTTTGTGTGTGGGTGTACAAATGGATAATTAATGACAATCGGTGGTGAGACCCATAGAGTGATGTTACATGGTTGCACAAAGATTTAAAAATATGAATATGAACATGGCGGCCATGTTCGATCAGACATAATAATGTGGACATTTAATGAGTTGTCAGCAGGAATATAGGTGATTTAGATTGTTTGTGCATAATGATTTTATGAATGGATTGAGTGGTATTGCCGTGATGATGATTAGGGTTATTATTGTTTGGTAACTGTTACTGATATTGTTGCTGCCACAGACGAAAACACAGAGGGCCAGACGAAATCACTTGGTGATTTCGTCACTTAAGGGATTTCGTCAGGCATGTGTTTTCGGCACATGTGATTTCGTGGAGTGTCTTCTGTTAAGCATGTAACCTTGTTAGTTTATTAAACCTTTTAACTCTGTTAATTCAGTAACCGCAGTTAGTCTATTAATTCCGTTAGATGTTAACTCTGTTAAGATATGCATGTAACCTTGTTAAATAAGTAACTTCGTTAAATATGCAACTCTTTTGGTTGATTTAACACTGTTAGTTTATTATTAACCTTGTTAAACTTGTTAACCCTGTCAAGTATGTAAGAGAATAACCATGATAGAATAAACTATGAAGGACATGTATGTGAAACATGAGTTGCACGATATTGACTGACTGCTAACGTGTTACATGATGTTAACTACCAAGCACACTTTGTGACATAGATTATGTGTGAAACATTACAAACATGTACTGATTATGTATACGTGCATAACTATAGGACTTGACTGGTTTCTTGTGAGCACATAGTTTAGCATACCGAGCAAACCAAGGTGAGTTCACACTCTTACCAAGGCATGGGATTCCCCGGTGGGTTGGGAATGGGATTGAATGATTACTTGTACTTACATCACCACTAGACTACTTACCACGGTCCTTGGATTGGGAAGGATGCCTGTGCCAAACTCTACGTAAAACCTACGTACCATTGTCCTCGGATTGGGAAGGACACCAGTGTTAAAACCTACGTAAAACCTACGTACCACAGTCCTCGGATTGGGAAGGACGCCTGCGCAAAAACCTACGTATTCTCATACGTACCTCTGTCCTCGGATTGGGAAGGGCACTTACATAAAACCTACGTAAACTTATACTTACTACTATCCTCGGGTTGGGAAGGATACTTACGGATACAACTAGTCTAGTAACTTACTGTGTGGGAAGCCCCCACTAATTGAACTTACATCATGGGAAGCCCCCACTAGATGAACATACAAATGGCCTAGTAATACACGACATGGTTATAAACGAACTTACGATTTATTAAACGAACTTATTACTGAACAACCAACTGTGAACTCACTCAACTTTGTTGTTGACTCTCTGTTACATGCCTTGCAGGTCATTAGGTATCTATGGAGCTTGCATGGGAGTGGAGTGCTAAACATTTGAAACGTTTAAACTTATGTTGGGTTTTACATATTTATGCTTCCGCTAAACGCTTAACTATGTTATGGTTTTGAACACCTTTCGTATTGATGAATGACTTTTATTTATTATTTACAATGTTCAATATGATTGGTGGCTTGATCCTGGTCAGTCACGAATCCAAACGGTGATACTCCGCGTGTGGATTTTGGGGGTGTGACAGAAGAATTCCTTTCCGAGACAACCACCCATAAAACCAGGGCCAAAGTCGCAACCGAACGAGTACTTTGACTTCCACAGGGGATTTGGTCATAAAACTGATGATTGTATGTGTCTAAAGAGAGAAATAGAGGCCGAAGTAAAAACAGGTAAACTGGCTCATTTGGTTAAGGAGATTAAGGAAGGAGGGGATCACAAGGGGAAAGATGTGAGGGAGACTAGAAGGGCAGATGTAGACATGATCAGGAGAAGGGATGAGTTTGATACTACTAGGAGTGTAAAAGCCATAGTCCTGGGCCCCCCAGACCGCATGAAAGCCCCTATTTTGATGCCACACCTAGAGGAAAACGAGGTACAACGGCTCCCCCTCAACATTTCATCCATAATAGCTGGGCACAAGGTAGCCAGAATACATGTGGACGGGGGAAGTGGAGTAGAGGTAATATATGAACACTGTTTCCTAAGGTTTGACAGGGATGTGAGGGATAGGCTCGAGGAAGACTCTATCCCCCTAGTGGGTTTCAACAACAGTGTGTCACCTACCTTGGGAAAGATCAGACTCCCATTTACAATCGGGGTAGGGGATCATGTTCGAACCATAAATTTAACTTTCACAGTGGTCCGAGCACCATCGAAGTACAATGCAATCCTGGGAAGACCCGGGATTGGCGATTTGCAAGCACAGGCATCAACCCATATGGAGCTTTAGTGTTCTAAATGCGAAAAGGCTTGGCTTGGGTAAAATCTTCATATGAAGTAGTATCTTCAGTCTCTGAGGGAGAAGTGTCTGAGACACCTCAAAAAGATGGGGTAGAAGAGTGGGTCCTTTGTGACAGGTTCCCAGAGCAGACTGTTAAGGTGGGAAGCCACCTGAGTGACAAATGTAAGAGTGCTCTCAAGGAGCTGCTTCTCTTCAACATAGACGTGTTTGCATTTCAACACGGAGACATGACATGAATCCCAATAAGCCTGACCGAGCATCAACTCAATACATACACCTGGGCGAGACCAGTAAAGAAAAAGAAACGAAGCATGGCTCCTAGCAAGAGGAGGGCCGCCTGTGAAGAGACCAGGAAGCTGCTTAGAGCAGGGATAGTAAGAGAAGTGAAGTATCCGTCCTGGGTTTCTAACCCGGTCATGATCAAGAAGAAAGACGGGGGGTGGAGGATGTGCATTGACTTTCAAGATCTGAATAAAGCATGCCCCAAGGACCGCTATCCCCTCCCGGAGATAGACGTCCAAGTGGACTCCTTATCTCAATACCCCCTGAAGTGCTTCTTGGATGCTTACAAAGGATATCATTAAATACAAATGTCAATGGAAGACGAGGAAAAAACCGCCTTCATCACAGACGAGGGAACCTTTTGCTACATCAAAATGCCCCTCGGGCTAAAAAATGTTGGGGCCACTTACCAAAGGTTCATGAATACCCTTTTCAGAGAGCAGAGGGGGCGGAACTTGGAAGTGTACGTCGATGACAATGTCATAAAAAGCCTAACCGAGATGGCCATGATAGAAGATATAGCCGAAACCATCCGAGCTATGCAAGATGTGAATATGAAGCTGAACCCTGGGAAGTGTTGCTTCGGGGTAGAAGAAAGGAAATTCCTGGGAGTAGTGGTTACTAAGGGTAGAATCAAAGCTAATCCGGAGAAAACTCAAGCTGTAGCCGAAATGCGATCCCCCAGGTCCCTAAAGGACATTCAGCAGCTGAATGGAAGGTTAATCACCTTAAACCGCTTCCTATCAAAGGTAGCCGACATGACTCTTCCCTTCATGAAGGTACTGAAGGATTGTCTCCAGACGGACAGGTTTAAGTGGAACCCGGAGGCGGAAGTCGCTTTTCAAGAAATGAAAGATTACATCTGCAAGCTCCCAACCTTAGCCACCCCAGTACCCGGGGAGGATTTGCTTTTATATATGTCTGCCTAAAAAACGACCATAAGTGCGGTTATAATGGTGGAATGGGAGGGAAAGCAGATACCAATATACTTCATTAGCAGGACCCTCAAGGGTCCTGAAGAACGCTATATGCCCATGGAGAAGTTGGCTTTGGCTCTTGTCCTTTGCCTCTCAGAGACTCAGAAGATACTTCCAAGGACACCAAGTCACCCTAATGATAGATCAAACCCTCCAAAAAGTGCTAAGGAGACTGGAGTTATCGGGCCGACTGGCCAAATGGGTAGTTGAATTGGGAGAACACTCCTTAGAATTCAAAGCCAGAACTGCTATAAAAGGACAAATACTGGCCGACTTCTTGGCGGATGTCCCTGAGGATGAGGAGAAAGAACTTCTAAAGTGGGAAGCCCTGGAGAGGAAAGAAAAAGAGAAGGAAGATGAGGCAATATGGAAACTATTCACAGACGGGGCCTCCAGCGACGAAGGAAGTGGAGTAGGCATCACACTGATCAGTCCTGAAGGAGTTGAGCTAATTTATGCCATCAGACTGGACTTCAAAAATACCAACAACACAGCAGAATATGAAGCCCTTTTGGCAGGACTAAGATTGGCTAAGAAGATGAAGGTATGGAATGTGGAGGCCAGTACTGACTCGCAGCTAGTAGTCAAGCAATACCAAGGGGAGTACGAGGCCAAGGACAATACAATGGCTTAGTACGTAGCCAAAGTGAAAGAGACAACCAAGGCTTTCAAGACCTTCAAGCTAGAATATATCCCCCGCGGGAGAAACAGGAAATCCGACGCCCTCAGCAAGATGGCCTCTGTGGCATTTGACCACCTAGCAAGAGAAGTCAAAGTGGAAGTCCTGACCTCCCCTTCCTTTGGCACAGAAGAGGTAGTTGCGATTGAAAACGCACAAGAGACATGGATGACACCGATTGTAAGATTCCTCAAAGATGGGATACTACCTGAGGGAGACTGGGCGGCCAGGAAGGTAAGAGTCAAAGCTTTGCAATACGAGTTGATTAACGGAGAACTTTACCGAAGGTCATACCTGGGCCCATTGAAGTGCGTCGATAGTGAAGAGGCTAAGTATGTGATTAGAGAAATACATGAGGGGATTTGTGGCATGCATTCTGGGCCAAGGACAGTAGTGGCAAAGGCGATGAATGCGGGATTTTATTGGCCTAGAATGTATGAAACAGCATCAGAGGAGATCAAGAAGTGTGACAATTGCTAGGTCTATGCACCCATGACGCACCGCCTTAAACACCCAATGATACCCGTGTCAACGTCTTGGCCCTTCCAGATGTGGGCCATCGACATAATTGGGCAATTCCCAGAAGGCCCAGGAGGGGTTAAGTATGTGGTGGTTGCCATCGATTATTTTACCAAGTGGATAGAGGCAAGGCCCTTGGCGAAGATAACCAGGAAACAGATGAGACGGTTTGTACTAGACAACATCATCTTCAGATACGGGGTCCCAAAGGAACTGGTGAGTGACAATGGTGTTCAATTTGCTGGAAAACCCTTCAGGCCATGGTGCGAGCAGATGCACATACACCAAGTGTTTACCTCCGTCACCCACGCCCAGAGCAATGGATTAGTAGAAAGAGCAAATCAAAGCGTTATCAAGGGAATGTAGGGGAGACTCAGGAGGAAATAAAAAGGATGGCTGGAGGAATTGCCATTTGTGCTATGGGCATATAGGACCACCCCCAAGGACTGTAATGGGGAAACCCCCTTCAGCTTAACTTATGGGACGGAGGCTGTCATCCCAGCTGAGATAGGGTCCCCAACTGCAAGAATGAAGCTCAGAGAAGCCGAAAATGAACAAGACCTCTGAATGAATTTGAACTTGCTTAAAGAAAGAAGGGAAATAGCAGCGCTCAGGGAGGCCAAGTACAAAAAGCAGCTTGAAAGCTACTACAATGCCAAGATGAAAAGGCTCAATCTTGTTCCGAGAGACTTGGTTCTGAAAGCAAACGAAGCTAGCCTACCAGAAAGCACTGGCAAACTAGGGCCTAACTGGGAAGGGCCCTACCGGGTTACTTGGGCAAGCGGCAAGGGAAGTTGCAAACTGGAAACACTTCAGGGCAAGGAGGTCCCAAGAACATGGAACCTTATGCAGCTCAGGAAGTACCACATGTGAAACATAAAGATGCCTTTAAGGGAAAACGGACAGGGAGCCACTTTTGTAATGATTAACTGCTAGTCAAGGGCTTACCCCAAGAAAAATATTTTGTAAAAACTTGTACTGGAAGACATGGTCCCCAAGAAATGAATGATAACGGACAATTCACTTGTCCTTTTTTTTTGACAAAATAACAGGTATTGTATCAAGGCAGACGTGCCCAGAAAAACTACAAACCTAATAACGAACAAACACACGTGTAAAAGGTATTCTCAACATACCAAACGCCTGGCTGTGGGGTGAAACAGGGTCTAGCTAACCCAAAGAAAACGGACAAATAAGCCAAAAAACATAATCTCATGTTATAGACTTGTCCAGTGATTGTCCTCGAACAGACAATCCTGGTTTATAAAGAAAACCATGAACACAACATACTTTTGTAAACAAACAACGAAAGAAGCCAACACATACACATTAAGAAATTTTTCGTGTATAAGCTACAAAGTGAACGTACAACATGAAGCCCTACTTACCCTAAAAGAAAAGCTAATATACAAGCTAGAAGGCCTGGTAAGCGGACTAAACAGAGTTTTTTGTAAACATACTAAAAGTCTTCAGGAAAATGTTGGCCCGGTCCCCGGCAAAGACTCCTGTAAAAAAAACACACCAAAAAACAGGCAAAAGCAAGATGGCAATATACAATCACAAGTCATACGATTAAGTACCAGGAGAGCCCCTACACAAAGACTCTCCCCCCAAGCATCAAAAAGTTAAAAGTATCATAGAGTGCATAATTGTTTAGATTACAAACATATCGAAGTAAGTTAATGTTCAGAAATTACTGGGAGTCACTCCCAGACAAAGACTTCGGAGACGAGGACCAGCATGAGTAAGAAGGGCTTTCAATTCATCGATGAACATCATAGGATGCTCCAGGATTGTAACACCTGTGCCTCCACGGCCATCAAACAAATACCAAACCAATGAAATATTGTATTTCATACTTGGGATTTGTAAAAATATGTGTATCATTTGCACATATCAATTTTTATTCAATTCCAAACTCTAAATCGCTTTCTGGAAGGTTATACGCGCACCGATGCGTAGATATAACCAGTTTAATGCAACGAACACTACGGAATAGTGAAATAGGCTTAACGTACCTTAAATAACCTTTACATAACTTAGAAATAAGTTTTAAAGGCTTTGGTATGGCAAAAACAAGTTATATCGCTTACAGGGACTAAAGTTGACAAACTACGAAAGTATGCCAATTTGAACTGTAACAGACATTCCGGAACATGACCATAAGTTAAACATACCATAAATATCCTTTATATAGCTTAGAAATAGGCTTTGAGAGGTTCGGTGTGCTAAAATAAACTTTTGGGTCATTCAGGGACTAAAAGTGTCAAAAAGTGCACAAGTTTGCATTTTCGGGCATATCTTACGTTCTGAATACATTCGGACATCCAAAAATTTATGTAAGCACTAAAATATTTTATTTTAGTGTTTGACATAAGAAAAATCCATTCGTCACGCAATTTAGATCGTTTTTCGCGCTTATGCGCATTCCGTCGTAATTAAGCGAACATCGCATTCGTACGACCAAACGAACCATCATCCGACATATTTTTGAACATGTTTCATGTCCACAATGTTTAGGCAACATTTTAGGGCCTTAAAGTTGGCTTTACGGGCCTTAGAAGTGTCGGGAATGGCCTTAAACACGTGCAGGGGCTGAAACTGTCATTTCTGAAACATATATGCAGATCAGAAGCTTCAGGCGGCCCGCATTGTGTTTGGCTGATCCTGAAGCGGGCCGCTTTAGCCCTTCAGATCACCCAAAGGTCAAGTTTCAGCTGTTATAATCGTTTTTACCCCTTCCAAAGGTCAAATGACACTTGTTAAACTCCTATGGTGGCCAAAAATCAGTACCACAACATTGTGACAAGTGTACGCACGAGATTCGATCACGTTATTCAAGAAACGATCC
This sequence comes from Helianthus tuberosus, assembly GCA_030545235.1. Lineage (NCBI taxonomy): Eukaryota > Viridiplantae > Streptophyta > Magnoliopsida > Asterales > Asteraceae > Helianthus > Helianthus tuberosus. Next base: position 45,349,791 of record CM060376.1, read on the forward strand.
TAACGGTTACCCGAGTACTATAAATACCCATGCCATCCAACCTCATTACTTACTAGAATCTGATCAAAATGCTCTAAGTTGATGCCATTGCTTCATACCTGAGCTCTTTGATCTAGATTAGCATTCGGGGACCCTTCGTAAGTCTTCTTTCGTTCTTTTATTGCTTTTCGAGTCCGAAAGTCAAACTTTGTTTGACTTTCTGCATTGAACAGTTTATGGTCGATGCGAAGTTCGCTTGAACTTCATAACGTGAGCGTGATCACGATGGTTATAGTCCCTAATGACTATACCTACTGATTACCACGTTATCTAGGCTCAGTGACGAGCCGTAGTTTCGGTCAGAATACGTATTCTTGCGTATTTTGTAACCAAACTACTTATGGGTATCAAAACCGTTTGTTTTGATACCAAACCTGTTTTCTAAACTTAGTTAAGCATGTTTTAACATGCTTAGCTCGTCACTTTTAGTTTAGTGCTTAGATAGGGTCGTAAGGTAAGCGATCTAAACAATCGCTTATACTTTCGAACCCGACCCGTTTGGTCGATCATTAGGATCCGACCAAGCACATTAGGTGACCATAGTATATAATAACCTTACGAGGTTATACCTTATGGTCGCTTCGTTTAAGTAGTTGTATGATAGGCAGTTTATATGCCTTAGGTAAATTACCAAAATACCCCTTTGATGCCAAAATTCATTTTAAACATATGTAACATAACTTTTGACATCTAAACTGATTTGACAACCATATTAGACATGTTAAGGCATATATTACTTGTCATAGGACTAGTTAGGCGGTCCGAACGCGTTTCATGCAAACGACGCGTTAAAGTAGCATAAGCTACCTTAATGGGTCGTGATGGGTCGATAATACTTAGGTTAAGTTTCATTTAGTATGTAGGCTTTGTTAAACCATATCATATGAGTTCCTACACTCATTTGGTTTACAGACCCTCCTGCTACCCAGTCTTCCGATTTAGGTCCGGGTTATTTATGTAGTTACCTATATTAGGTACCGTTTGATTTCCGGGACTCCTCTAGCTTACTTGGTAGTTGTTCAAGACTCCTAAGCACTCTCAGGCGAGTACATTATTCCCCTCTTTTACTGTTTTCAACTGTTTTGGGGTGACTCATATGTGCTAAATGTTTTAACAATGATTTCAAGAACGATTACAATAACAATTACAATGTGATTTCAAGAACGATTACAATAACAATTACAATGTGGTTTCAAGAACGATAACAATGGTTTCAAGAACGATTTCAATAAAGTGAACGAACTTGTTGGTTGTAGTTACATAACCAATGACATTCATTAGCAATGATCAAGCCGACCAGTATTAGGTTATGGTACCATAGGATCTGACAAATCCCGTTATTTTCTATACCCATGGTTATGTGTGGGTATTTTGGGTAACGACTGAATCTGTAATTATTAATTTACCCTTTGGTAAGGGTTTATTAAGAACGAGAACGAGAGCGAGTTGGAACGAGGAACGAGTCAAGAAGGTTTGAATGTTATTAGAGAATCGACCATAAAGTAGTTTCACAATTAAAACAAGAACGACTAGAACGATTTTACAAAATGGGTTAACGATTGGGTAAACATCGAAACATGATTGACATTTGATCATGCATTTCCACGAAACATAGTATTGATTTAAACCAAGTTTTACTTCAATACTTTGTTTTGTGCATATGGTTTAGTTGAGACATTTCACTTGCCATACATGGATATTTGACATAGACATTTGACATGGATATTTGACATAGACATTTGACATGGATATTTGACATAGACATTATGACATGATTTACATCTTGACATATTATTCAATACATTTGACAAATGATTTAAACATAGACATTTTACATTGTTTGGTTTGGTTTGAGTAAATGATTAAGTAACGATGCGGGTGTAATATGATACAAGCATGGTGGATACGCCGCTGGTACTTCCTATATATAAGTGGTTGTATGGTATTACATGTTGTAACGTTATTTGAATCATTTCAGTTTGAGACATAGAACATTTCATACAAATAACATATTTTTCACAAGACATTGATTTATAAACAACTTATCTTATGCAAACATATTTTACATGGTTACTCATTTAACCATGCATTATTTGTTTATTTATACATATCATCTGAACTTATTGTTTTTCAAATGATTTACAAAGACAAAGCAAATTACAAGGTTCATGACTAAACATTTTCTTAAAACAGAAGTCATGAATCTTATTTTCATAAAACCTATGTATCTCGCCAGCATTTCTTTGCTGACCTCGTTTTCACATATGTTTCAGGTATTGTTGGATGATATCGATTGATAAGATGCATGCTCATATAGGACTGGACAAGGCCTTAGTGACTCAATAACAATGATAGACTATGTTTAAATAGTGTATTTAGATTTCCAGACGATGTAATTACTCAATGTTTAATAAAACGAAATACTCTTGATATCCATGGTTATGAAACATTAATTCTGTTGCAACACGCCCCGATGTTTCCGCCGCGATTTGTTGTTTTACGCGGTCGGGGTGTGACAAGGATCTTTTCAAGAAGGGCTGGGGTCTTACCCCCAAACTCCTTTTCCAGCTTAGACAACCGCTTTTTGGCCTTGGAATTATAAAGCGGAGACCCTGAGCAGAGTAAATGTACCCATCCTTCAGGCCTGTTGATATCCCACATCCTGATACGCCCTATAAACTATAAACCTGCTCAAGACCACTTTTGAACTCCTCTGATTGAGAGACAACAGTGAGAAAGGCTCCAAAGCCTTCAGTAATTAGCCAATGCTTCTCCTTAGCCAACTTCTGATTGTCATCAGAAGTTATCCCCCAATCAGCACACATGGTGTTCAGCTGCTCTTGAGAAGCGGAATCGACTTCCTTCAGATGTTTCAACTCCACGGCTTGCTCCTCCTTCTCCTCCACCAAAGCTGCCATCTCCCTCTCCCAAGCTCGCTCTGTCCACTCTAGCATAGCTCCAGCCCCCTTATCAAAAGACATCACAAAAGATCCAAGATGAATCAAATAAAAAAAAGAGGGGAGAAAGGCTATGCACCTTTTCCTCATGCAGTTTATGCTCAGCCTCAACCACTTGACATCGAAGCTCAGCAGCAACAAATTGAGAGGTCTTAAGGTCACTCCTGAGTCCCTCATTCTCTTTCCTCAGATCATCAACCCGTTGTAACATGCCAACGCCCCTGAAAAGCCCCTCACAGAGTGACATGTTGTACTGATTGTCAAAAAGATCATCCCTCAAAGCAGAGTTCATAAACCTATGGGAGGGAGGAACGACATGAGTCAAGAAGTCCTGGGTAGTTTCAGGGGTCCCCACCACCGAAGATTGAGTAATTTTCCACTTAGGAATATAGGGGAACGGAAGGGCATCGGCAAACAGGGGAGCCAAGGGGGATCGAGAAGCAAAACCCTCAAATTGAGAGGGTTTGCTGGTCCCGGTGGCATGATGAGGAGAGATCTTAAATGCCGAAGTAATACGAGCAACACTTACTTCGGGAGTTTTGTCTCGAACACGAGAAGAGGAGGGAGCAGTAGGGATCTCAATCGGAGCATGAGAGCTTCCCTGTTCAGACAAAGAACGGAAAAAGAACATTAGAAATCTGCCAAAACAAAGTAAATATAAGACAACAGATAAACAGTGGCCTCACCAGCAAAGGCTCGCTCACAAAGCTGGAGGATCGCATATGCTTAGACAAAGAGCCTTTAACACCGGTAAGAGGAAGCTCAGAAATAGCTTTTGCCACATGAGGGGCCTTCTGACCACTGGCACTCTGGAGCCTCAGCCGGATGCCACTCGGGGCAGGGACTTGTTTGGGACTAACAGTCTTCCGCTTGCGAGCCAGACGGCTCTCCAGGTCTTCCTTGTCATCATGGCTAGAGTCCTTCACTTGAAGAGAATCAGGGGAGCTTTCCTCTCCATCAGAAGAAGCCCCCTCATCTCCTTCCACAGCAGCAGAGCCCCCTGTCTGAACGGACCCTCCAGTAACCCTCATCTCAACATTCTGGTTCAAGCCCGGTTCAACCTCATCATCAACCACAAATTTAACATCTCAGGAATCCCCTCGAAGAAACCTCCACAAAGTCATCTCTACACAAAAGAAATACTAAAGATGACTACACAAGGCCCAAAAAATAAAGACAGATACAACAAGCCAAGAACAAGAGAATACCTTTTTTGCCAAAAAAAGACCTTGGGTCGGACCGAGTAGGAGGGGCTCAGCCCTCCCATAGCTAGGATCCCTTCAGAGAAAGTAAAAGCTCTCGTCGGATTCTCGTACATACGCTTCCATTGGACGATTTCGTCAGCAGACAAGATAGGAACACTATCTTCAATAGAAGCCTCAGCATCCCTCAATGGTAGGGACTCTGGTATCATAGGAATAGAAACAAAGATAAACGTACTCTTCCATTCTTTAGGATAGGTGGAGGTCGGCATGAAGGAATAACAAGGCCGAGACACACTATCCTTCCGCTTGGCGAAGGTGAACCAGTCCCCATCAGAAATTAACTTATAAAACATACAGAACAGGGGAATAGACTGTTCACCGGAAACCGCCACACAAGATAACTCAAAATGTACCACCCTCATAAACCCTAGAAGGTGCAATTGGGAGAAATGAACTCCGAAATGGCGTAACAAAGCTATCTTGAAGGAAGAAAGGGGGTACCGGACACCACAGGAAGAAAACACCAAAGTGTAGAGAACAATCCGATCTGGTGTGCATTCGGCCAAGTCATCAGGGCCTGGTAAAGTTGGAGAAAAACGCTTGGGTATCTTGTAAGTATCGATGAAGGACTCCAAATCCTTTGCCGTCAGAACATAGCTGATCATGGAGAGACCGGTATGAATCATGATCAGGCAAAACAGTGATCAGAAAAGTGCAACGGAAGAAAGAAAAGGGGAGCAGTAATGGAAGTTAAAGAAAAATTCAAAAGGCAAAGAAGGTATTTAAAGAATGTAACTGACAAGCAAGGGGAAACAGGGGCACATAATGATTAGCTAAGGGGATTCAAAACCACCCTACACGTGTACTAAGGGGATTAAACCCCAACCGTCGATTCTCGGCGATTAATGACCCTCGAAAAAGAAATAGGGGCACATAATGATTAGCTAAGGGTGGGCCCACATTCCTAGCCCAAGTAGATCATCCCCGTTAATAGTTATGACTCAGCCCTGGATCATAAGATGTTAATCTCAAAACCAGGGACTAAAGATGACATGACGACGGGCCAATAGGGTGCCCCATTTACCCGTCTTGGGCTACCGTCATGAAGGCCCAATAGATAAGGCCCAAAATCGGTGATACTTGCCCACTAAGGTTTCTCTTATATGAAAATGAGCGGGAAGGAAATGATCAGAGAACACAGGGTGCATTTAATGCATGACATAAAGAGGATCTTTGTATGGCATCGTACTTCTAAGCCTGAATCATTAATTGAGAAGATAACCCTACCGTTGAGGGTCAGACATGTGTCTGAGCCCCCCAAAGACCGACATAATCTGTTGGATCATCTCGGTGTGATCCCATTAGAGAGATAAGGGCTTTCGGCTATATAAGGAAGGTATAGGATAATCTTAAAGGCAGGTCCAAGGTATCACACTAAATACTCTCGCATTTATTCTGACCATAATTCCTCTACACACACATATTTATTAGATTCACGCCATAGAGAAACATTCCGGTGATCACACTCATTGGAATAAGCTTCTCATACTTTCCGGTAAACTCTCACGCCGGAGCTTGGTCACGGATCCCCCCCCCCCCGGGCCCTCCATGATGAGGCTAACGGTTTACTTTTTTGTAGCAATTAAGGCTGGGATATTCCGACATCAGCGAAGACCCTTTGAACATCAGCAGGGATTTGGGTATTCGACAGGGCCAAAAAATCAGATTCTGCATATGCCATCGACAGAGGTAATTGCGTTAAAGTTTTGGACTTAAATAGAGGCGATATGTTGGGCAGGTTAGGTGGTTCACGAATTAAAATGGGTTATTTTTAGTGTGGATGTAAACTTAGTTTTAAAAAGCACGCCTCAGGCACGCTTAAAAGCGACGCGTAACAAGTCGCACACACTGAGTCTTTTTGGCTCTGCGCCTAGAGTAATTACAAGAAGTGCCAAAAGGCGCACAAAAACCATTTCAAGAACAACAGGCAAACATTTTTAATTGTACAAAATAAGATTATAGTGTCAACAATCTTCTGCGCCATTTTTGAACTGTACTATCTAAGTAATGTTTAATAAGATTATAGAAACCATTTCAAGAACAATAGTCAAGCATTTTTTAAGGAAAACAATCTAACGGTTCTAATCATCTTATACATTGGGTGTCTTTTAACATGTTTGATATGGTCGATCTATTTAACCTGTTTCCATTTTTGGTAAGTTTTATCTTTTAACTATCTGACCCGTTGGAGATGATAAAAGTAACCCAAAACAAATGGGTTGAAATCGTCACCTTAATAAATACATTTAATTCATGTTGTTATTATCTTCTATAATCCTAAGTGTTGTAAGTTATAAAATAAATATGTTGAAATTGTCACCTATAATAAATACATTTAATTCATGATGCTATTATCTTCTCTACTCCTAAGTGTTATAAGTTATAGCATATTTATCATCTTGCTGAGACTTCCTTTCACTCTGTGTCTATAGTGCCATATATGTGTCTATGGTGTTATTTATGTGTCTATGGTGCTTCATTGCCACATCCTTTCTGTATATGAAAGATCATGTTTCTTTTGTGTACCAAATTGCCATCCGTAAGGATTATTAAAGTGTCATTTTTCTATGTGTAATTAATTCTTAATGCTCATAGTTTGTTTGTTACCTGAAAAGGATCAAACTCAAGGGATGTTAAACTATCGACTTTCCAAATAGATATGTGATACGATTACACAGCAAACTCAAGGGTGTGGGGTAATTCATGATTAGTTTCCTTGTATTGTAATGGCTTGCTAATCAAGATTACTTGTGGTCTAAGCTAAGGGTTTATGGTAAGTCTAGGAACTTTTCAAATATAAATAGGGTACTAGGATCAAGGGTTTTGATTATAAGAGTTAGGAGTCTTTGGTTTGTGCAACCACAACTAGCGCATTAGTGTTTATCAAATTTCATTTTTCTGCATACATGTATTTTTTGTGCTGATCTCCTGGATTTGAGCAATTGAGCAAGTGTAAACCCACGCTCACAAAGTTAATCATACTGGGCCGGACATGTTGCGACATCTTACATTACCAACAAGATTAGTTCATTGACCCAAAAGTTGACAAGGGCTTCTTTTTATAAGATCTGACATCAACATTTAATGAAAGGTTCTTGCCCTTGCTTACTACTGTATTTCATACTTTCTGGTCGATCGGCGGGGATGAAGTTTCTAACATCTTCTTTGACTTCTTCGGTTTTGAAATGTTTCGACCGGTGACCATCAACACTTCCTCACTTCTACGATACACTTCAACAAAATTGGTTTATGAGACGAGTTCATGTTTTTCCTGTAAAATTTTAGCTTATGGCAACACACATTGAGATTTGATTAATTAGTATGTAAGACATGAACTGACTAAACCTTTCATTATTGTTATTCAACCTTTTTAGTCTGTTATAAGATGAGTAAGAAATGTTGATGCATATTTGTGTGGATGCAGCTCGGTTCGGTCCGGCTCGGTTCAGCTCGACTCGACTCGGTTCGAGACTAAAGTTGACGACGTTCCTCCGTCGTACGACCTGACATTCACGATACGAGAACGAAGATAATGCGAGATGACATCATCATGACATCATGATGATGATGTCACTTACAAATATAAATTGAACTTTGCTTAAATGTCATGAAGGATCATACTTCACGAAGGACTATGGGTTCATCGCGGGTCTTTAGTCTTTCGTGGCCCAGTAGGTTCTTCGTGAACCTTACTGGGTCACGGTCTATAAACACCAACCCATGTTAACCAGTTTCTGTAAGAGTGCATAGAGAGATAAGTAGTTTGTTCAAGAGTGTATATACTGGGTCTCTCTACAAATCAATATAGTGAATCTTTCAAGTTATATCTTTTGTTATATTGATTGTGCTCTTGCTTTGGTTTGCATATACACTTGGATTCCGCATTCATGTGTGTGTTAAACAAGAAGGAAGTAGGTTATCTTGATCATCCGAGAGGGACCTACAAGTAGTATCAGAAAGCTCTCTTCCTTGTTTAAAACCAAGCATTTTGTTGTGTTTGAGCAAGTTGTGGAGCTTCCTGGAAGTGTTCTTGAACTTAAAACAAGATACTTATGTTTTTACAAGTAAAATGAGTTAAAACCTAGGAAAACCTTGTTGTTTGCAGATAATTTTTAAAAAAACCTTGTTAAAACACATGGTGGCATGTTAAGATACGGTTTTTCTTGAAATTTCTAGCAAAATTTTCGTTCGACATCTTTTCCAGTGAAGTGTTTTGGCCGGAAAAGTCACCGGAAGTGACATTTGGAAAGTTTGTTTTGTAACCATATCTGGAAAACTAGCTTTGAACTTTCATACTTCAGAAACAAGATTCCTCTGTAAAAGGATAGTTCTTACCTACCCTTTCACGAAGAACATTATACAAAGAACCTTCCACGAACAACTACCATTCACGAAAGTTGTTCACTTGGTCCTTGGTCCTTCGGGAGTTGTTTTTGTTTTTGTTTTGTAACACAAAAACAACATTATCCACGAACAACTACCATTCACGAAGGTTGTTCACTTGGTCCTTGATCTTTCATGGGTTGTTTTTGTTTTTGTTTTTGTTTTGTAACACAAGAACAAACCATCCACGAACAACTTACACCTAAAAAGAACATGTAAATCCAAGAACAACTACTTTTTTGTTTTGTTTTTGTTTTTCGTTACCAAGGTTTTTCGTGAGACAACTTATACAAAAACCTACTTTTTCATGAGACAACTTTTTCGTGACCAAGGTATTTCGTGGACATCATTCTTCGTGACCTAGTTCTTCGTGGACATCGTTGTTCGTAGATAAGAATTTCATGGACATCATTCTTCGTGGGTTCTACACCTTTTGTTTTTCACATAAAGGTTTTCTTTCATTAATAATCTGTTTAAATTGTGGTTTTAAGCAAACATTCATAATTCAAACATCTAAAATGGGTACAAATCCTTAGGATTGGGGTAGTAGCTCAAGTACAAGCCATGATCCATCACAAACTAGCTCCGCAACCTCATGGGTATGATCCTTAATGCCTCAACAAATAGGAACGATTACCGCAAATCAATGGGCGTGTGTTACGAATCAAAATCAAAGCGTTCAAACTCTTCTCATTAGCGAGAGTGAGACAGGAAGCAACAATCATCCACCAAAGTTAAATCACATGAACGATTATCCATCATGGAAAAATTGTTTCCATACGTATGTTCTTGGTCAGAATACCGAGTTGTAGACGTGTTTTACTACTCCATACAAAGAATCTCTCGAAGAAGTAGTATCAAATTCAACCTCTTTAGCAGGATTGGACGAGAATGATAAGAAGGATTATGATCTAGAGAAGAAGGCTTTTGCGATTCTTACACAAGCACTTCATAAGGATATTTATTATCAATTTCTGTATTGTACCACTACGAAGACTTTATGGGACACTTTGGAATCAAGAGGGGAAGGAAATACAGCAACGACAAAGATCCGACATGATCTTTTAAAGAAAGAGCTTGAAGGGTTTTTGTTCATGGAGAATGAAACACTAAGCGACATGACTACTCGGTTCTATCATTTGCTTAGTGAGATGTACTCGTACAAGGTTAACGCATCACCACGGGATATTGTCATGCATTTTGCTGATGCTTTACCACCTAAGTGGAGTCAATTCATTGAGTTGCTGAAGCATACCGGTGTTTTGGATGTAATCAGCATTTACCAATTTTTTCAGAAGCCTGAAAACAAAAATGAAGAAGAAATTCGTAAAGCAAAACGAATTCCATTTCCAAAAAACCCAGAGATGTATTTTGGAGGTATTAACACAGGTGTAAGTACAAGTCAGATACTGAAGCTTCAGACAACATTTGTATCAAATGCAAACCCTTTTCTGCCACAAGTTCAACTAGATCAGTTTGTTGGTTCGAGTGCTCAAGTCTATGGACAAGCATTTGATCCAAAAGCCTTTCTTCCTCAACCACAAGTTGCTACACCACAAGTTCCACTACAAGGTCTCTATGGTAACAAGTTTCAACCTTCAAACCCTAACACCGTCAGACTTGATACATCAAATATGTCTAAGGTAAGTGTGGAAGTTGCCAAGGAACATGGAGCTTCTAAACACTTTGGTGAGTTCTTACTGCGGATTGGTAGCTGGACAAATTGGCAACATCAATCTAACCAGTGAAGATTGCGCACAAATTGATAAAGAGGAGATGTAGTTTATTGATATCAAATGGCCGTTTGCAAGTGCAGTGAGAAGAGCAAAAGATTTTATGGAGAAAATGGGAAGAACTAATCTAGAGAGCAACAAGGATACTCTATACGGTTTTAACAAAAGGAAGGTTACATGTTTTAACTGCAGATAAAAGGGGCATTTTAAAAGAGAATGCACGAAGCCTCCACAGTAAGGGAATCAATATCCTTTCAACAGAAATCATGTTGCTAACAACGAAAGAGCAATGGTTCCCGCAAACAATTCCAATCGAGCTTTGATTGTTTAGACAGATGAAGGTTGTGATTGGTCTGTTCAATTGGGAAACAGTGGTGGAGGAGGCACTGCATACTATTCCGAAATTGCAAAGAATGATAGTAATGGAGAATCTTCCAGAAATGATGTCAGTTCATGGGATAGAAGCAGTTCAGATGAAGCAGGTTTGACTTCAAGTGAAGATCGATCTGAAGATGCTGGTGCTGAGTGTAACCACCTTGGTTTTTATACATGTGTATGTTCGTTTTACAATATAGCATTTATCATATATGAATGTGCAATTTGTTTGATACATGCTTGTTTTATGATTTTACATGAAATACCGCCCCAAACGCGTAAGTAGTTGCTAATTTGATTGAGTTTTATACTTATAAACGAGGCCACATTAATTACAAGGGCCTAATGTGTCTTATGTGAAAATATAAGTTGAGGGACCTAATTGTCATTCCTTAAAAATTGTCCAAAAACCTTGATTTTTAAGTCCGAGGACTAAAACCATCATTTTTAGAAAGTACAAAATTCGGGGACTAAATTGTCATTTTTGAAATCTTATAAGTTTGGGTTAAAAATGTAATTCTTTTGAAAACTATAAGTTTAGGGTCCTTTATGACATTTTTGAAACTAGTTTTATAAATAAAATAAATGAATATATTTTTGAAATAAAAGTCAACAGACCATTTGGTCATTTTATGAAACTTGTACTCCAGGGACCGAAATGGTCATTTTTAAAATTGTTTTTAACTAAAAGTCCTAACTGGGTTAAATATTACAAGGGTTTTCTTATTTAAATACTAACCAAGTTAGTTATTTAACTAATCTATTTCAGGGACTAATTGCGTCATTTACTGAACATCAGGGACTAAACTGTAATTTTTAAAACCTTTAAAAACAAAACAAAAAAGTTGCAAACCTGTCACGGGGGGATCGAGCTCGGAACCTTTCGCTTGACATACGACGTTGTGACCGGTCGGCTATAAGCCTCATCCGGTATTTATTTAGAATCCTATTATATATATACACACATTATAATTAAATACTATATTTCAAACCTGCAAACACCTGCCGTCTGTCACCGGATTCCAACCCGAACCATGTGCTAAGTGGTTTCTATGCCCAACGAGAATGCACGCGGAATCTATACCTCGGAACTTACTCCCCCACGCGTTTAATTTTACCCAAGATCGTGCCTGACATCGCATAAACGGAATTTTTTTTATTCCGATTCAAGTTTAATCCCACTGATAATTGTCGATTCCTTGTCGAATTGAATGGTTATAAAGAATCACTGAACTCCCTCGAACCTGCTACACCCTTCAAACTTCACTAACACTTCGAAAAACGTCTCTGTTCTTCGTCACCGGAGTTGCGGACTTTCAGTCGCCGGATTTAGCCGATAACCCGATTCACACGATACCGGTTCGATTTTTTTCACTCAATCAGTGTGTTTTGGCTTATACATTGTGTCCGTTGAATTAATTGGATTATGAACCTGTTTTGAGCGAGAATCGCGATCGTTTGACTTTCTGTTGACCAAATTTGGGGAAGATGATGAATTTTGTTTATTTATTTATCTTTTTAAAAACAGTTTAAATCTTTTATTTTTCTTCAATCCTTTATTTTAATCTTTTAACCCTCCAAAAAAAATTTATAACATTAATAAACACTGATACTTATATTGAAAATATAATATTAGTCAAATTATTTATAAAACTAATTTTTATAATATTAAAACAGTTTAACATTTAAAAATTCATAATAAATTCAAATTTTAGAAATAAATACTGAAATTTTTATGATAATTATTTAAAGTGATAACCTTTACAAAAATAATATTCTTGCTGATATTTAATATAATTTTGATATTTATATAAATAAAACAGTATTTACACTTTAAAAGTATAGTTTAATTTAATATATTTAAATTAAATAACTATATAAATTTTGTCCGAGATTAATTTTATAATATTATATGCATTATTCTGAGATTATATAAATTTAGTTACTGTTTGATTATTTACAGATTATTTTACATAATTTAATCAGTTAAATCACTTAATTAAACTTAACTAGTTTAATTATATAATTATATAATTTCTGCTCAAAAATATTTTCATAACAAAATACACATGTTTCTGAGTTTATAAAAAGTCAGAAACTATTTTGGGCATTTTCAGAACATTTGTAATAATTAAACTTTATAAACCTAAATATTGATATTTTAACCTTTTTAATTCCATCATATTTATATAAAATTATTCAAAGGCCCTAATAATTATTGTAAATCAGTAATATTTCATGTTCATAATTAAATATGTTAATTTTAATTATTCTGATTTAAACTAATTATTGAGATAATTATTTAGATAATTACCATGTTATTTCATTTTGAAACTATATAAATATTTGTTTGTTTATTTTAAAAATATATATATTCTGCCATGATAACCATTTTAAATCAGATATATATATATGTTCAATAATTAAAAATGTCATTTTTAATTATCTTGTCTTAAATTAATTATTTAGATAATTAATTATATAATTGCAATTTTTGAGTTAAATATATATTTAATTGTTTGTTTTAATTATACAAATATTGTTTCTATATCCATTAATTGTATAACTTAATTAATTGTATAAAATATTTTTCTTAAATAAATAATCCCTGTATATTTATCCGATGTTTCCCCAAATAAGACTGTTTAAGCCCGTAGTTACCTTTCTGGTCAAACAGTACAAACACGATAAACATAGTTTCCTGTTTATACAGTTGCACATTTTACCCATTTGTTGATGCCAATTTCCGTGTTTCATGCATGTTCAAATACAATTAGAGTGACGTGGAAATCGTGTGCCCGCAAAACTCTTACCCGTTTACTTGTTTGGAAATTATTCTCAAACAAGGTGAGTTCATAGTTCCCATTTTCTTTTTACAATATTTTCGGGATGAAACATATGAAATAATGTGATACAAACAAATTTGCATTTTGTGGCTATCTTGATTGTTTCTTGCAATTGCCTGATACTTGTTCCTTAACACCTACATTCATTAACTCCGTACAAGCCGAACGGTAATATTATAGCGTTATAGGTGTGACGCCCCATCTTAACTTCCAGTTCACCATTTGTTGTTGTTGATGTTGTTGTTCACATTTTGCAATTCGGAAGTTTGGATGATAGATTTACGTCTACAAGGTTTGAATGTTCCACCTAGCATACTTGTATTACTCATTTTGCTAAGATATATCAAATGCCACATTGTTAAACATTTCATTTTATTATCACATTATTTATTTATTACCAAACTAACCAAAACCTATGAATTCACTCAACCGTTTGTTGACCCAAATTGTTTTTAACATATGTTTCAAGTGAAAATGTTGAAGTTAGCTTTTGCAAGGACCATATAGGATTGCTCAAGACAAGTGCCTTAGTTTAAATAAAAACAAAGACTTTTGTGAACAATGTGTTGTGTTGTGTTTGTTTTGTACTAGCTTGGATATGAATGCAATCCTATTAACCAAACCTAATTATAATTCAACTTTAATTTAATCACCATGTGCTTATATGCATTCTACCAAGTTTTGTGATGCCCTCGACATTTCCGCCTCCGGTCAGGGTGTCACACTGAGGTAGACGATGTGATTATTGAAACTGAATCGACAGATAGTGACAAAGCAGCTTTGGAGCATGAAACTAAAGGGCCATCTGATGAGTTTTCTAAGCATCTCTCATCAATCGGATCTTCCACTCTTTGTGCAGCATTCATGGCTCGTTTGGATTGCCAATCCAGTCAGGTAAGTTTCGATAAACCTACCTTGTCTAAGTGTTTTGAATGTATAGTTTTAAAAGGCAAATACTTAGAACTTGAAGGTCAATTTGATCATACGAAGAAACATCATCAGAGTTTGATTGTAGATCTGATAAAGTGCACTGAGCTAAACACAGCTCTTAAGAAAAATGAAAAGGAATTTAAAACGACAATTAAAACCTTAAGGAAAGATGTATCTGAGTTAACAAAGAATGTTTTGAGAAAACAAAAAACCATTAACAATTATATTAGCATGCTTGAAGAAACGAAAAAGGAGTTAGCATGTGCAAATGTGAACATGATGCGATCAAACTCAAGTTGGATAGTTACTCCAACTTGAGATATGTTTTGGATCATATCATCGATGTTCAAAAGAAGAAGGGTGATGTAAAGTGCATTGGTTATAAGGCTTGTCCTCCCCCGGTTAGATACAACTACACCAAAATGCCTGATAACGAGGATATGCCCCATTTTGAACCCACAGTTCCTTTATATTTTGATGACTTTACAGTTGTTCTAGGGTTCACTAAGGGGGGATCCTCAATTCAAAGTCAACCGAACGAAGTCAACGATTCAAAGTCTACGTATAATCAAAGTCCTCCCATTATTGAGGATTGTGATAGTTCAGATGAAGAGTCGGATGAGGACAAACCCGAACAGTCAGAGACGGTAACAAAAGAGTAAAACATACCTCTAAAATCACATTCTTTGTGATCCACCTGTAAAACCGTTTGTGACTTCTACAGCCAAACCAATTGAACCTTCTGCTAAGAGTTGTGAAAGTGTGAACTTTCTCTACACGTTGATTGGATCTGATATAATATATATTCAGATAAGGATTTCCCCATCAAAAATGTAAATCATTCCTTGATTGATAAAGTTTTCAAAGATTCTACTAGTCAGTTTTTGGGTAAGTCGAGCCCAAGAGTTGTAGTAACTAAGTGTACTCCTATCCCAAAATCCGAAGTTAAAAAGCAATACGGGAATCCAAAAATTGTAATCTCAAAACAATCAACAAATGCAAAGTCACGCTCACCAAGGAAAGGAAAAGGCAAACAAAGCCAAACCAAGAAGAAGGTTCAGAAGGTAAACTTCATGAAATCCCGACGGACTGATAAAATTGAGTCTTTGAAAACAAATTGTCACACCCCGATATTTCCACGTATTACCGGTGGGCCTGGTGGGGAGTATCGTGACGTAGTTGATATCATCATAGTCAAACAACACAATTTTAAATGCACAGCGGAAGCAAAAGATAGATTTATTTCAACCGAATAAATTATAATATTAAGTATCACAAAATAGATGAAACAGATCCACAGGCGGATCAAATAAAAAGGAAACATAGTTCAACAGACTTAAAATGCATCCAAGCTTGCGAGACTCTTATTGATGCTAAGGAGAGGCCAGCCTATTTCGAGTAGTACCTGCACTTAACCTTTTTGGGAAAATACGTTAGTTTACACTGGTAAATACAATTAACTGACTCATTTTGAAAATGTTTAAAAAATTGATTTAAATGCACAAGGCACAAAACATTTTATAACTTGGGATAATTATGTATATATAAACTTGTAAAAGAATTACAAGTTTCTTATATGTTCAGTAGCCCGGATTGACACCGGGTTAAAGATTAATAGACACACCACATGATATAGTCCTGTGGCGGGTTATTCCCAAAACCGGCGGTTATACCTTATTATGTATTTATGCACTGTCGGGTGTACGCCTACACCCCGTGCTTAGGTCGTGGCCATTTTTTAAAATGATGCCAAGGATATCCGGGACATGGTCATTAACCCCCCAAAGGCTTTAAGCAAACAAAACAATTTAAACGGGACATTTCAATAAATTAATCTTTATACAATTAAAAATTCAATGCCCGACCAAGCGGTATTTTATATACCATACCCCAAGCCCGTATAGGGAAAATAAGTTAAAAGTATTTACCTTTGCAAGTAATAATCACAAACAGCAAATGCACGTAGCTTTTACCGGGTCTCCTAGTCTGGAACAAAGGTTTATAATAACCTATTAGATTCCTAACGGGTCTTTAATTAAGCCTAAACTAAGACCGGTTAGCTTTTTTTAAAGGAAGATATGGTTTAAACGCACGATTAAGCGAAGACCGGAATAGAATGTGATTTAGACCCGACAAGTTTGAAGACTTGTATAATATGGGTAAACTAAACACATTCTGGATTTTGAGACAAAAATGATAAGGTTTGACCCGTTTCGGTCAATATATGCAAACTAGTTACATAAACCGAACCGAACGCGCAAGGTGCGTAACGGGTAACCATATGTGTCATATACAGGTTTCCTAAGTTAATATGCCTTAAATATGTTGTGACATCAGTAGGATATCTTCTATTATGCCCAAAACGGATTTAAACCCAAATTATGCCCCGTAGGGGTATTTTGGTCATTCAAAAGGTTATAAAAGAGATTTAATATGATTCTGAGTTTCAAATCTAATATAAACAGTAAATATACTTAAATTAATAGGTTATATCAGTAGGGTATCACATATATGTGAAATTTACCATTTATAACTAAACTATGCACCGAAGGGGCATTTTGGTAATTTCACTTAAGCGTAAAAGGTCAAAACTGGAAACCTGGGTTTAAAACTTTTACTTACTGTTAGAATATAAAAATTTACTTAATATATCAGTAGGTATTAAGTCTTATATATCTAAAATGGTTTTAATACATACTATGCGCTTAGAACGCGTAAAAAGGCGATTTTGAGCGATTACGGGGTTTTATAAAGAAAGTTGATATTTTTATTATTCCAGAAGGCTTAAAATATTTTATTTATCCTATAAAATCAGTAGCAGAAGGTTTGGAATCAAAATGATTTGTAAAATTCATTTTATAGCCTAAAAGGGCAAAACCGACAATAACCGAATCCAGCTTAGAACTCTATGTTATGCTCAGTCTAAAAATAAATAAAAAATCTTCAAAAATCTCAAAATATTATTGTTAGGATCTGAGGCTCTCATGATTGTGTTTGTTTGTGTAAATTGAATCATCAATAGAAATGAACATAGTTTAAGTGCAGCGGAAATGAACAACAAACTTTGTAAACACAATCAAGGAAGAAAATAGTTTTGATAAACACATGATTTGCATTAGTTGAAAGATTACAAAGTTAATCAAAAGATTACAAAGCATGCTCACAAACTAAGCTCCCCCTCAGCTTGATACCCCATGGTTGGATTGTACAAGATGAAAGGATTGAATTGAGGAGAAGAACTCAATCAAGACGTTCAAATGTAACAGTACAGGGTACTGTTCCATTTATAGATAAACCAAACCACTGAGGCATCTCAGCTGACGTCACCATGAAAGTGACGTCTAACAGCCTAACAACCTGTATCTACTGTTCTCATACAAACACTGCTAAACCTAACTACTGACAATACATAAAACTAATGATATACTAAACTACTGCTCTCTCTATTCATTAGTGCTTTCCTCAAGGTTGATCAGTCCTTGATTGGGCAGTGCTTTGTCATCAGCAGTTTGTACCAGCAGTGCTTAGTTTCCAGCAATCTTCTAGGCTTCATCAGTAGTTATGCAGAGCAGCAGCAGTTGTATCCGGACAGTGGATATAAGATCATCAGATGTTATAATTACTTTCAAGGGGAAAGCCTAATGTCAACCGCTGTTTATTGTGAATCCACTGTCATGATCCGGTTTTGGCTTTCATTATCTGTTCCTCTGGTAGGGTTCAATCCCAACAATATCCCCCTGGAACAGATAATGCCAAAACCCTTCATTATTCTAGATCTTTATTCCTCATCAGAAGTTCCTTAGCTTGTCTTTTGAATTCTTCTTCAAATTCCTTGGAACTTAGACCATCCTCATCGCTGCACAGTGTAAGCTCAAGGAGATCTTGTTGATCTTCAACACCCAGGCCTAGTGCTTGATACCTTGATATATGCCTCACTTCTCCATTGGTTCTGACCAGAGTCAATACATGGGTCTTTTGATCAGAGAGCCACTTTAGTATTTTTAAACCAAATGGGTTTATTGGGAGAGATTTATTTGCTGATGAGCTTGGAGATTTTGGCCTTGAGAAGAATTGTAGAGCAGTATCCTGAACTTCAGACATTCTTTTGAAAGCTTCCTCTATGACTTTATTTGCTGCAGCTATGTCTTCTGCAACTTCTTTGTCAATCAGCTCTTGTCTCTGTTGTTGATCAAGCTCACTGTCTGTGATATCTGCTGATGATGATTGGTTCAAAACCTTTTTGGTAAGGTCTTGTAGCTTTGCTAATTTTTCTTTATCTAAAGCCATTTTCTTGATGGCTTCTTCAAAGTAATCAGTTTCTTTTTCTTTTTCTTCTCCAACAGTCAGTTGTTCCCTCTTTTCTTTTCTCAACATTGTGACAGAGGTTTCTGCTGCATTGATCTGTGTTTCAAGAGTCTTGATCTGCTCCTTTAGCTTTTTGTAGTTAGACTTTTTAGGAGTGTCAGAGACTGTCATCCTCCGTTTTTTAAGCCTTTCATAAGCTTCATCTGTTTGCTGCTTAGTCCATTTTGCTATGGCATTTGCAGTATCCACCCTTGCATCCACCAACTCCTGCTTCTTTCTTTTATATTTAGAAGTCATATCAGCTATGAGCTTCTTGTATTTGTTCTAATTTGGAGCTGTCTTCTTCTTTCTTGGATCATTTTTAATCTTTTCAATTATGTTAGCCTCATGCTTTAATGCAACTATTAGCCATTATTTGAATTGTGTTTCTTTAGCAGGATAGAACTTTTCTTTCATTATGTATGCAAGGTATTCTTTTCTCAATTCATTTTGTTTATCTGCTTTAGGAGATAGGCTTGACATTTCTTTGTTCAGATCACTTGCATATTCTTCCATTTGTTTGATTTTGGTGAGCATGAATTCCCTTCTTTCCAAACTGGCTTTATTACCTTGATCCTTGCATTCAACTTTGGCTCTTATCCTTGCTTGCCTTGCTTTTATTTCGAGGTATTCATCCATGTTTTCTTGAATTATGAAGCCTATGAGAGAAGGAAATTTCGTTTTAGAAGGATCATCCTCAGTGTAGAATTGTTTCATCTCATTTTTCACAGCTTCTAATTCCAGTGGATATTTAGCAGCAATAGGATCATACTTTTCATCAGTAGCCTGAGTTGTTTCTCTTTTTCTTTTGTGAAGCTTTGGAGGGAATTTTGGTTGTGATGTAGAAATGATGAGAGCAGTGGTGGATGGTTGATCAACAGCTGTTGAAACAACTGGTGTCTCAACAACTGTTGTCATTACAACTACTGATATGTCAGTAGATGTCTTCTGCTTTTGAGCAGGGGTTGAAGATGGTGAGGTAGTTTTTGATGGTGGTGATAGTGGTGGTGAATCACAGGGTATGAAGACCCTTCTCCTTTTTGTTATAGGAGAGGAAGATGATGTCTTGGGTGGATCAGTGGTGGTGATATGAGTGGCAGTGGTTTGTGATAGTGATTGACTGACAGTGGTTGAAACAACTGGTGTCTCAATCACTGTTGTCATTACAGCAGGAGGTAATGATGATGATGTGAGGGCAGTGGTTTTGGTGGTGTGTGATGGAGTGGTGTGTGTTGAAGAGATGGCAGCTGTTTGGCTAGTAGTTTTGTAACTACTGCTGTATCAGCTGTTTGGATGGAAGTTTGGGATTTTGTGGTTTGAGGTGGTTTGGATGGCTGTTTTTCTTGTTCTGGTTCAATATACAGCCCATCTTCTATTCCTGTCTTCCTCAACTTGATTTTCTCCCCCTTTTTGGCATTATCTGGAAGGGGGTTATCCATGAAGAGGATAGTGGAGGGAACTTTTTCACTATGGACAGTCCTTTGTATGCTGGCCTTTATAGCCTTGATATCTGCTTGAGTATCTTTGAACCTTGATTCCACCATGTTTGTCAGCATTTGTACATGTATAGCATGCTGCTGATCAGCCATTTGTTTTTGTTTTTCAAGCATGGGTTGGAAGAGATTCCAGAGCTCGTTTACAGCAAATGCTTGGGGTGGAGCAGGTGCTTGAGGTGGAACAGTAGTGGATTGTGCTTTTTGAGCTTTCAGAATCTCTTGCACCATATCCTTTATTTCAGCAACTGAGGTTTCCAGTTTTTCAACTCTGTCCGTCAATTCCTGATATTTTGAATCATCACCTACGTTAGTAGGATCATCTGAATCCCCACCATCAGTGGTTGTGTTAATGTGTGACTTAGGAACTGAGTCCCAAAAATCACCCATTGATGCCCCTTGTTCTTGGTACTGGGGACTTCTTTCTTCAGCACTTGATAATCCTTTGATGATACCAGTGGTTAAAACTAACTCACTGGTGGTTATCGAAGGTGCTATAGAAGAAATTGCCTTCAAGGGAGTCTTACTAATGAAACAACTGTCCAACTGAAGATATGTTGATCCATCAGTTGTAGTTGCTGCTCCACTTGAACTACCACCGAGAGTTACTTGTAACTCAGGGGGTGTAGCCTCCTCAATTGTTGCTGGGATAGCAAGAGTAGTAGCATCAGACCCAGTCACTCGTGGGAGTATGCTCTCAGTGACATGTGATAGAGAGGAACTGGTTTGTGTCTGAGCTATAGCAACTGCATGCAAAAAAGGTAGCATGGATTGTGGTAGTATGATTGGTGAGGGTATGGGAGTTGAAAGAGACATGTCCTTGGGATCAGGACTGAGGAAGATGGATCCGATTGGGTCCAGAGCTTCATATTGTGGAGTCCCTGTCATTACAATCTGATCCTTTTGTGAGGATGCAGGAGGAGTTTGAGGCAATGGTGGAGATCTTTTTACCAGCTGCTGTGAGGAAGTAGCAACAGTGGTTTGTGGTGACATCTGTGTTGTCACAGGCAGTTGCTCTGGGATCTCATTTTCCAGAGTTGCCTTTTTCTTGGGTTTGGTGGGCTTTTTGTAAGATTTTCTTTTGGTATTTTTGGTGATGTCAGGTGTGGGTTTCAAAGCAGTGGTTATGCTGCTCTGATCACCTGGAGCAGTGGGCTCAGCATTAGTTGCCTGAGGAGCAGTGGTTGTTTCTAAATTTTGCTCAGGCACCTCTGCTTTTAATTTTATAGGTGCCATCATTCTGGAAAATGTTTCATTTGTTAAACCTTTTATTTGAAAATGGACACCTTATTTGAGCAAATTTTCATTCTCTTTTTCAAATTTTTGTTTAAAATAATAACTCAGAAATCTTGGAAAAAGTAGAAATGCTTTGCTATCAACATTTTTTATTAAGTCATTGAAGATCTCCTGGGAGTAGTTGTAATCTTTATTGTTTAAAATAGCATAGCCCAGGCATTGAATCTTCAATGGTATTTCATTAAACGCTGTAGTTTTATTTGAAACACAACTCAAAAGTGTATGAAATAAAAACCTAGGTGCAGAAGGGAAATAACCTTTTTGTAAGGTATCTACCTTTGATTGTTCTGCATACCCTCTTTTTAAGAAATCCTTTTTCAACTTGGTTTTATCAAAAGTAAGTTTACCTTTCTGATCGTCGAGTTTAAAGACTTCAGAGATTGATTGTGGAGTGATTTGAATCACTTTACCCTGTATCGAGGAGTTAATGGCTATGACTTTATCGTCTTGTTTTTCAAGCGTCGCCTTTTTCCAGAACTCTCTCTGGGTTTGTAGATAAATGGGAGCATCTGCTGTCAACAAAGTTTTGTACTTTGATGCAGATAATGTATCAATGATGGAGTCGAAGGTGTGGTTATCGGCGGGTTTTGTTAGCAAACCCAGATAATTGTGAGGAGATTTGTATGGAATTTCGGTGGGATTGGCCTTTTGAGAGGCCTCATTCGAAGATGATTTGGAGGTGGGTTTTGCAGATGGCTTCGATTTTGTCATTTTGAGGATGATGATCGAAGAAATTTGTGAAGAAATGAGATGGAAAAACTGCTTTGAGAAGAGAATTTTTGAGAATTCAATTCGATAGTAAAACCTTGTTTTGGTGGTGAGTGGGGGTTTTATAGAGGAAAAAGTGAATTCAAAAATCAACAATATAAAACAATCCCATAATTTATCAGATATGTTTTCAGATCTGACAACTATGAGTGACTTGTGCATGATGTCACTTGTTGTGTGAGATTTGTGTGTCATATGACATCTTCGTTGATTTACAGAGTTTTTGAATAACCATTTTGATCATGGTTTACTCGTTGCTCTGTTTTCAAATGAATACAACCAACCTTAGTATCAATGAATTTTGAGCTGAACTGTTATGTCAAATTGATTGTTAGATCGAATTTGACTGTACAGGCTCTGATACCAATTGTTAGGATCTGAGGCTCTCATGATTGTGTTTGTTTGTGTAAATTGAATCATCAATAGAAATGAACAGAGTTTAAGTGCAGTGGAAATGAACAACAAACTTTGTAAACACAATCAGGGAAGAAAATAGTTTTGATAAACACATGATTTGCAATAGTTGAAAGATTACAAAGTCAATCAAAAGATTACAAAGCGTGCTCACAAACTAAGCTCCCCCTCAGCTTGATACCCCATGGTTGGATTGTACAAGATGAAAGGATTGAATTGAGGAGAAGAACTCACTCAAGACGATCAAATGTAAAAGTACTACAGGTTACTCTTCCATTTATAGACAAACCAAACCACTGAGGCATCTCAGCTGACGCCACCATGAAAGCGACGTCTAACAGCCTAACAACCTGTATCTACTGTTTTCATACAAACAATGCTAAACCTAACTACTGAGAAACACATAAAACAAATGATATACTAAACTACTGCTCTCTCTATTCATCAATGCTTTCCTCAACGTTGATCAGTCCTTGATTGGGCAGTGCTTTGTCATCAGCAGTTCGTACCAGCAGTGCTTAGTTTCCAGCAGTCTTCTAGGCTTCATCAGTAGTTATGCAGAGCAGCAGCAGTTGTATCCGGACAGTGGATATAAGATCATCAGATGTTACAATTACTTTCAAGGGGAAAGCCTAATGTCAACCGCTGTTTATTGTGAATCCACTGCATGATCCGGTTTTGGCTTTCATTATCTGTTCCTCTGGTAGGGTTCAATCCCAACAATTATATTACATCAGTGGGTAAAAAGTTTGATATCAAAAAATGGGTTTAGATAGGCTATATGCTAATTACACTGTTTAATTAATAAAAAACTTTTCATTTACGCTAATGAGCATAACTCCTAATCTAGACCTCAAACTGATGTCAAATTTTAGGTACAAGTCTAATAATCAGTAATGAAAGTTTCTACTCTTTTACTTTTAAAAAATCATGTTTTAAGGTCATGTGGGCATAATAGTTAACATATAGGCAATAAACGGAAACATGCATATGAATCGGATAACTATTGAACCGAGTTGTATAATCAGAGAGGGTTATACACTTATACTAACATGAAACCTGGTCAAAATAAAGCTCTAAGGCATTTCTAAAACATGCTACATTAGGTCAGAACTGAAAGTCAAGGCAAAAGTCAATTTATGCGACTTTCGGTTCCGAACCGAGCCTAAACTAAAAAATTGTCGGGTTGAACATGTTTAGACATGTTCTTACATTAATTACCAAGTTATATTAATTATAAAATAGGTTGCATGGCTCCTACATTGCTAATTATGCATTAATTTGAAAATAAGTTTTTTTTTTTACTTTTTAAGGTTAGCTTTGACCCGACAATTGACCTAGTTAGAGTGGGAATCAGAGGGTGCCCTTTTTAAGGGTTTATTGCCCACATAATTACCAACTCATAGGTACTTTCAATTTGAAATTTGACTGGACAAATTATGATTAATTACGAAGTCAAACTCTAATTACGACGGTTTGACTTTAAGCTAATTAACTAAGCTAAACTGAATTAAAGAAAGTTAAGGACACTTACAAGGGTCCTAAGTACGACTAGTGACTCCTAGGAAGGGTGCTTGAGCTCCAAAATTCTCCAGAACTTGAGTTGTGAGAGTTTCCAAGTGAGTGTGCACAAGAGTTGCAACTTGGGTGTCCTTATATATGCATTTTGATCACTTAGGATCATGCCAAGGAAGTCTACAAGAGTTATGAGATTAGTACAAGTTCCCCTATTACATGTAATACCATTGGAGGAGTCCCTGGTATGCAAAACAAGCTTCAAAAGTCGGTTAACAGACCTGAACTAGCACCTGCAGGTGAATTCTGTCGCTGGGGTATTCAGGCGGCCCACGTAAGGGTCCCCTGATACCTTACGCGGCCCGTGTGGCTTTCCAGAACCAGCCAAACAAGTTTCGTTAATTGCACTTTAGGTCCTTGGTCCTTCCAAACGTTGTTTTACCTTTATTTCTTGCACTTTTGGCCCTCTAACTTGACTTTCAAGGGCGCCAAGACATAACCAAACTTTGTTAAGTCCTTGGTTAACTTTATGATCACCCGAAAAGACATAAATTTCAACGTTGACGCTTTTAACCCTTCGTATACGAATTTTATCATAACTTTCTCATACGATAACGAAACTTGGTGAAATTTTTACCACATATCCTAGTGAGTATAATTTATCGTTACAAAGCTTCGGGTTCGCCAAAAGGTCACTCAGAGGTATACTTTCAACATGTTGACACATTTAACCCCTGTAGTTTGCAATTTCTCACTATCTTCCACAATTAGCTTCCTATGATCCATAATTCATTCGTTTAAGGGTATAAACGTCGAGTAAGGTTATTGTAAGGTATATTTATCCATTGTTGACACTTTGAACCCTTATATTCACATACTTTCTTTGTTTGTCAACTTTAGTCCTTCATAGGTGATCTTTTACACGTTTAAAGCTCATGACACGTGTCGATACATTATTGGACATAAATTTACGAGGTTTTACATCCTCACCCCCATAAAAGAAATCTCGACCTCGAGATTTACTGATATAAATGAGGGTATTTTTCTTTTATTGTGGACTCTGCCTCCTACGTATACTCGGGACCTCTACGGGCATCCCATTTAACCTTTACAATCGGTACTTGCTTCCTTCGAAGCTTCTTGACTGTCGATCCTCGATCGACAAGGGTTTTTCAACAAACTTTAAGCTCTCATCAATATGCACATCAGTGTGTGGTATGACTAGTGATTCATCAGCTAGACATTTCTTCAGATTACAGATGTGAAATACATTGTGAATACCACTGAGCTCTTCAGGCAAGTTTAACTTGTAAGCCACTGATCCGACACATTCGATGATCTCGAATGGTCCTATGTACCTTGGGCTTAATTTTCCTTTCTTACCAAAACGCATCACTCCTTCTAGGGTGATACTTTAAGCAACACTTTGTCACCAACCTCAAACTTTAGAGGTTTACGCCTTAAGTCTGCGTAGCTTTTCTGCCCATCTCTGGCAGCCTTGAGACGATCTCTTATCTGCACAATCGTGTCTGTTGTCTCCAGTACTATATCAGGTCCTGTTAGTTGGACATCTCCAACTTCTGCCCAGTAAACGGGCGTTCTGCACTTCCTTCCATAAAAAGCTTCAAATGGTGCAGCTTAGATACTTGAGTGATAGCTATTATTGTATGAAAATTCAATTAACGGAAGATGTTCATCCCAACTTCCACCTAGGTCAATAACACAAGCCCTTAACATATCTTCCAGTGTTTGTATCGTTCGCTCACTTTGACCATCCATTTGCGGATGATATGTCGTGCTGAAGTTCAATCGAGAGCCTAGGGATTGCTGAAAACTCTTCCAGAAGTGCGACGTATACCTTGTATCCCTATCAAAAATGATAGACATTGGCACTCTGTGGAGAGATACAATCTCGTCCACGTACAGCTGAGCTAACTTGTCTGAGCTATGTGTTTCCTTAATAGGAAGGAAGTGAGCTGACTTAGTCAATCTGTTGGTACACTTTATGTGGACGCGACTCGGATCGGTTCGACTCGGTTCGATTCGGTTCGGGTCGACTCGGTTAGGTCCGGCTCAAGCCCGACGTCACGACATTCCTCCGTCGTGCGCCCCAAAGTTCGACACGCGAAGCACGGAGCGCCGCGAACCTATCCCGTTTACACATCATCATGACATCATCATGATGAAGTCATGATGATGTCACAAAGTTGACTAATGCATGCAAATGTTGAAATGGTGAACGATTGGTAAACAGATTCATGTACTGGGCCGCAACTTTCCATATTTGGGCTTTGACTTGTCTTTGGATCAAGCAACTTGAATTGGGCCTTGGACTTCATATGGGCTTCAACTACATGTCGACGAAACTGAATAAGGATTTAATATGTATGTCGACGAAACATAAGTGTTTCGTCGACTTTGTGTGTTTCGCCGAGAGTTAGTTGTGTTTCGTCATGTTCTGTGTCTGTTTAGTATAAATAGGTCTCATAGTTTCTGTGAAAAACTTAGATGAGAGATGTGAGTTTACCCTTGGTGCTTGTAAGAACTGTGTTTGTATCAGTTTGCATTTCTCATCTTGTTAATCAAACGATTGTGTTTCTTTGGTTAACCTTGTGTTTATCTTGTTCTATGTTTGGTTGGCTAAGTTAAGTGGATTCCGCACACTTAACTTTGTTTGTTATAAACAAGGATTCCGTAGTGAAAATCGATCCTCCGATTTAGGGACCTTCAAGTGGTATCAGAGCGTTGGCTCTTATCCTTGTTTAAAATCAAACATAGTTCGGTTTGGTTGTCTTGTATTTGTGTTTGTTTTGCTCAAAAGGTATTCTTGATAACTTTATATTTTTCTGGAAAAAGTTATCATAAACTGTGGACTTTCTTGGGATTTTGCTAAAATTTTAGTGAAAACCTTGCTTGTTTGTGTGTTTTTCATACTTACAAGTTGGTTTTTGTTGAAATTATTAGTTAAAATTGGTTTTTGTAAACTGTCAGTTCATCCGGTTGTTTAGTGTTCTTCACATCTTCATAATATCTTCAAGTGTTTTTTTATTAAAAGTGAACTTTTAATCTAAAAGATAAGGTTATGTTTATTTGAAAAGTGTTTGACCAACTTCTTTTATCCACCATACTTCTAAGTTGGTGAAATAGCAGGTTTGAAAATCGTGTGAATTGACAGCTTGGGTATAAACTTTTCACCAACTTTTACCAACCTCTGACAGTTTCTTTTTGACGAATCAGGACTCAACGAAATAGAAAGTCAATGAAACAGGAAGCATCTCGCCAAAGGTATCTTTGACGAAGCTGAAAAGTGTTTCGCCAAAGATCCCTTGACGAATCACATCTATTTCGCCAAAAGTCCCTTCGACGAATCAAAGTCTGTTTCGCCAAAGGTCCTTTTGACGAATCACAAATTTGTTTCCTCAAACTTCTTTGAAGAAACAGGATCTGTCTCGTCAACTGCTGTTTCGTCAAAAGCTTTTTCTGTTTCGTAAAGACAGTTTCAAAGTTTTCAACAGAAGGTTTGCAAGTTCACCATAACAGTGTGTTTTCAAGTGTTTGTTCAGGTTTTCAGGTAGTAGTCATCGAAAATGAGTTGCACAAGTCCATGGGACTGGAGTACGGACCCACGACCAGGTCAAAGTTCAAATCAGACATCTATGGCCTCTTACTTAGCAAACTCCATACCTCAACAACAACCGTCCATAAGTGCAAGTCAATGGGCCTTGGTATCAAATCAAAACCAAAGCATTCAAAATCTCTTGTTGAGCGAGAGTGAGACGGGTAGCAACAATCGCCCGCCAAAGCTAAATCACATGAATGATTATCCATCATGGAAGGGACGTTTTCATACCTATGTTCAAGGGCAAAGCACCGAACTTTGGACGTGTTTCATTAATGCAGTCAACCCTGCCCTCGAAACAGCAGCATCAACTTCAGCAGGTTATGCTAATATGCTTGAGGATGATAAGAAAGCTTATGACCTAGAGAAAAAGGCGTTTGCCATTCTTACACAAGCACTTCACAAAGAAATCTATCATCAATTTGGGTATTGTAAGACCACGAAAAGCCTATGGGATGCATTGGTGGCGAGAGGAGAAGGGAATGCAGCTTCTAGGATGACTCGCCATGATCTGTTAAAGAAAGAGTTTGAATCATTTTAGTTCTTGGAAAATGAAACCCTAAATGATATGACTTCTCATTTCTATCATTTGATTAGTGAAATGAGTTCTTACAATGTTAATGCTACCCATCAGGAAATGATTGCTCGGTTTGCTGATGCTCTACCTCCTAAGTGGAGTCCATTCATTGAGCTTCTGAAACATACGGGTGCACTGGATGCAGCCAATGCCAGTCTCTATGAATTCATTCAGAAGTTAGAGCACAAGAATGAAGAAGAAATTAGGAAGGCAAAAAGAATTGCAGCTGCACCTCCTCAAAATACAGAAATGTATTTGCCTGGTTTTGGTCCTTCAGCTAGTTCTAGTTTCGTTCAACAACCGAAGCTTCAAACGGCGTTTGTATCCAATACAAACTCTCCTCCGTTTCCACAGTTCAATCAAGCACAACCACAGTGGGATCAAAGTGCTTATCTTTCACAAACCATTCCCACACCTCAAGTTACCACTGCTCAACCACAGTTTGATCAAAGCGCCTATCTTTCACAATCAATACCCACACCACAGTCACAACCACAACAACAAGCTCATTATGCCAACAATCCTCCACCCCTCAACCCTAACACGGTCAGAGTCGATACTTCAAACCTCTCACAAGTTAGCATTGAAGTAGCAAAGGAGCATATGGAACTCATTAATACAATGGTCAGTGCTTATTGCGGGTTGGTAGCAGGTCAAATTGGAAACATCAATATGACCAATGAAGATTATCAACAGATCGACATGGATGAGATGGAGTTAATGGATATTAAATGGGCTTTTGCTAGTGCGGTTAGAAGGGCAAAAGACTTTATGGCTCGAACTGGAAGAACTTCGTTGGAAGGGAAAAAGGATACGAAGTACGGGTTTGATATAAATGCTGTCACATGCTTCAATTGTGGGGAGAAGGGGCATTTCAAACGTGAGTGCACCCGACCAACCAAACAAGGCAATCATAACCCATTCAGAAACCAGACGAGTACTTCAAATGTGAATGCCCAACAAGAAAACCGTGACAGAAGGATTGTGGCAGTCAACAACAATCAGAGCCAGTCTGGACCATCAAATCCCAATCGGGCTTTGACTGTTCAAGGTGATTAAGGATGTGACTGGTCTGTACAGTTTGGTGAAGGTGATCAAGCAGGAGGAACAACTTGTTATGCAAAGATCATCAATCACATCAAGCATGTTCATAAAGAAGAATTTTCTGAGAGTGATGACAGTTCTGGTTATTCTGGAAGTTCTGATGAAGAAGGCTCTATTTCTGGGGATAATCAATCTGAGTCTGATGTTAAGGAGGAAGGAGGTGCTGATGTTGAAGATCTTTTGAATGAAGCTGATGAGCTCATATGTCAGAAATCTATTCTGATCAGGAAGGCTGCTACTGCATCTAAGGAAATGGAGAAGTTCTTTTCTGAAGATGGAGCTTTTTCTTTTCAAACTGCCTTTATGGCAAATGTCTCGGCTTCTTCGAGTCAGGTAAATTCTGAACCTTCTACTCCTAGTGTTTGTAAATCTTGTGCAGATATGAAACTTGAATCAGAAAACTTCATAGTCATAATCAAAGTTTGGTTATTGAACTATCAAAGTGCAAAGAGGCTAATATGGCTTTAGTTCGAAACGAAAAAGAATTTAAATCGGTAATTGAAACCCTAAAGAAAAGCGTTTCCGAAGTTAACAAAGTGGTTTATCATAAACAAGTTAGCATAAACGATTACATAAACATTGTTGAGGAAACCAAAAAGGAACTAGCCATAGCCAAATGCGAGCATGATGCTATCAAGCAAAAGTTGGAAAGTTATTCTAACTCCCGATTTGTGCTTGATCACATCATTGATGTTCAACAACTGAAGGGAAACAAGAAAGGCGTAGGGTATAAGAAGTGTCCGCCCCCTTTGAGACATAACTATACCAAAATGCCTGATGAAGAAGATATGCCACGGTATGAACCCAATGTGCCTCTTGATTATGAGGAATTTTCCACTGGCCTAGGGTTCAGACCGGACAGTTCTTCAAACACATCATCTGTGCAACCAGAAACCTCGACATGTACGAAACATAGTCCTCCAATCATTGAGGAGTATGAGTCGTCAGATGATGAATCAGAATCATATGATAGAGATCAGGATAAATCACTCAACAAGATGAAAGGAGTAGAAATTCCACTTGAAAATCATATTCTTTGTAATCCTGATACTCCTGTGGTCAAACAAGTGATAGATCCTGTCAAGAATGACAAGACATCTGTGTCTACCATTAAGAGCAGTAATGTGTTGTACACTTTGGTTGGTGATTCAAGAATTTATTCAGACCATGACTTTCCAATTAAAAATGTCAATCCATCCTTGATTGATAAAGTTTTTGAAGATAACACAAACAAGTTTTTGGGAAAAACACTTCCGGGAGTTGTTGTGACTCAATGTGATCCAGTTCCTAAGACTGAGATTAGAAAACAATTTGGAAATCAAAGAACACCAACAAAACAACAACCTATTGCTTCTAAGGGTAAACAACCAGAAAGGCGAGCTCAAAAGCCAAATGTTTCTCAATCAAAATCTGAAATAAAATGAGCTCGTTACAAGAAGAAAGCAAAAGATGTCAAGTTTGTAGCATCAAAGGGTACTGATAAAATTGAGACTTTTGAAAACAAATCAAACACCGACTTTATCCAACAAGTCAAGATTTTAAAACGTAACAGCCAAAACAATTACACTCAACACACAAACGGGTGTGATGAAAGAGCAAGTACCTCAGGTTCTACAGGTTCGACATCTGCCAGTCGATCAAATTCTCCTAAGTTTGTTGAAAGGTGAACGTGTTTAAAATGTGGGAAGTTTGGGCACATCATTAAAGACTGCACAAACACGCCTAAACCAAATTTTGTTGAAAGAACCCCTTCTGAACAAGGTCACTCACAACGTCGTCCTGTTTCTCCAAAACATGATAAAAGAACTGTTAAGGAACAAGAAACGAAACAACAACGTCATAACATCAAAGCTGTTGAAAAGGCTTTAAAATCTGAAGTCAAAACGGTTAAAAGGAAACCTAGTTTGTCACAACCATTAAAACCAGAAACTGTACATAATACACAATCTGGTAAACAAAAACAAACTTGGAAACCTAAAACGGGTGAAAGTTCAGGGGGAGGTGCTGTGTTTGAAAATCATCAGGAAATTGAAATTACATTTCGTGATTCTCAGGGGCAACCTAAGTCTATGAAGGCTTGGGTCCCCCTCTCCAACTAATCTCTGAGTGAGTGTGTAGGATGTTCCAGGAGGAACTTTTGATAGTCGTAAGATTGTTGATAGTGGAGCGCCCTTGCACAAGATAGGCGACAGAAGAAATTATTGCCTTTGATGGAGAGAAAAAGAAAGGGGAAACAGAGTTGTCTGTTGAAAGAAATTGATAACTTCGACAAAATGCAAATCATTTCAAAGTGTGATTGTTAAAGGCTTTGATCGGGTCCCCAGGGGTAGATTCAAATCAAAATGTACGCACCTGCAGCACGTCTGAAGTTCACAATCGACAAGATGAACGTGCAGTGTACATTTCTTCGCGGTGTATTTGAAGAAAATGTGTTTGTTGAACAATCCAACCGGGTGTGCGGATGCCTTGGCGTGGATTGAACAACCGCACACTACTTCTCAAGAGAAAGACAAAGACCGTCGTTGGTGCAATGTGGAAGACCAGCCGGACCCAAAGGTTTCTGATCTTGTTGCTGTGAAGAGATTTCTCGATAAATTGAAGTAGCTACAAGGAATCGACCTTGAAATCCACACCGGGTGGATATGCAGTTTGGGAGAGCACTCAGATTCCTGACAATGCACGAAGCAGTTGCAGGATACGGTTTTAAATTTCTAATCTCTCCTATACTTGTCGATATTTAAGCTGCTTTTTGAATTATTATCTCGTACAGCACTCTTTGGCCAGACAATGTTGTCATGGTCCGCACCGCTTACCGGCATGCCAACTGATTTTTCCAAAATTCGATTAAACCATTTCTGATTCAAATTAATTTTGGTAAACGGCATTGAGTTAAAACATGAGTTAACCGACATCGGGAAATCGTTTTTGTAAATATCTTCGTGTCTTTTAAATTTTATCTTAGTTTGCTGATTTTAGGGGGAGTAAATCCAAATTTGAAAAATCCAAAAACATCGAAAAATTTAAAAACATAAAAAACAATAGAAAAACAAAAATGAGTTTCCTGGCGAGCAAAAGAGAAAATGATAGTACATCAGTGGTCTGTCCAAACCTCTTTAAACCTAAACTGAAAAACGATAAGCAGCTCTATATAAGATGTATCGGTAGGCTCACAATAATTTTAAAGTGTGCAGGGTGATATAAACCTTAATCGACTGAAGACTAGGTGAGAACCATACATTGGCATATGGTCTTGGTACCGAAATTTCGTTTGAGAGATTGCCGAGGATCTGAGATATTCGGTCTTTATGCTGCTTATCATCTGGGTATCATGGTTGTATCTTTTACCGAAAAAAACGGGGACGCAAGTCTAGATCTTCCATGATACCATACATACGTGTACATATTGCATACGACCTCAATAAGTGATCAACAATCACATGTCCAAACAAATAAGTGATAATATATCACATTTATCCGGGAGTCAAGTTCGTCTCTCTGCTGTACGAAAGTACTGACCTGTTCACGGACTTGCTCCTGTGCCCTCATGCATCTGAAAGTCAAGTTCCTCATCAATAAGTGATTTTATCACATAGGGCTTGTTTTCAAATCAAAATAAGTGAGAATCTCACATCATATACGGTCAAACAGATGATAAACGGTATACTCACCGGTAAGATGAACTCTCGTGCATACCTTGATACGGGAATGTGTCGTGTGTGGATGAACACCGGTCGGTAAGTATAAATCATACCTTAGCGTATCCCCTAATCATGATTACATCTGATAAGTTGAGCTTAAGTGGACAACAATACCGATAATTGTTATAGGATGCTTATCTTAATGTTAACTAATTGAACAACAAGAGCGTTTTGACGTGACCGTTCACTGATATGATTCTCTTACCCTCGAAACTCGCAAAAAGAATGTCTGTAAATATTTGTTTACTGCTTTCGTTTCTGCATCTTTGTATATATTTATTTATTGCTTTCCGTCTTTACATTTGAAAAATTCAAAATTCCAAAAAGATTTTAGGTGTGTTTTAATATAAACTTTATAAAATCCAAAAAGATTTTGCTTCTAGTTTATTTTTGATTGACCGATGTTGGAACTCGAGTCTATCCTACCCAAAATCCTGATTATAAGCCGGAAAACAATTGCACCTTCATAAATGGTCGAAGTTAACACGTTTTGAAAGTTAAAGCATTAAAATTGTACATTTTCTAAACTTTCAAACTGTTGTCGGTTGGTGTTTGATTGAGATTTGATCTCATATGTGTCTTTTGTTTAAATGTTAACTATATTCCAAGCGGTTGTTCTCATTATGCGTTTAGCTTTCTTGCCTGTGCGGCTGTGCAGATGCTAAAGGCGAGGAGAACATGTTCGATGATAAGCTTTGGAATGAAGACACGACGTGAAGGTACTCAAAAGATAAACATGATCGAGTTGCCGCTGACCACTCATCAACACCACAAGGATCTAAAGAATTGAAGTTCAAAAGATTCACAAGCATGACTCAATGGAGAGTTCATTCTAAGGGGGAGTTTGTTAACACACTTCCTAAATTAAATGGGGAGTTTGTTGATACACTTTCTGCTTACGACTCGTGAAGACTTTGAAGATCCTCCGACATGAAAGACACAGAAGACGAACAATCACAGAAGACGAACCATCACGAGTAGCGTTCAAGGGGGAGTTTGTTGGTACACTTTATGTGGACGCGACTCGGATCGGTTCGACTCGGTTCGATTCGGTTCGGGTCGACTCGGTTAGGTCCGGCTCAAGCCCGACGTCACGACATTCCTCCGTCGTGCGCCCCAGAGTTCGACACGCGAAGCACGGAGCGCCGCGAACCTATCCCGTTTACACATCATCATGACATCATCATGATGATGTCATGATGATGTCACAAAGTTGACTAATGCATGCAAATGTTGAAATGGTGAACGATTGGTAAACAGATTCATGTACTGGGCCGCAACTTTCCATATTTGGGCTTTGACTTGTCTTTGGATCAAGCAACTTGAATTGGGCCTTGGACTTCATATGGGCTTCAACTACATGTCGACGAAACTGAATAAGGATTTAATATGTATGTCGACGAAACAGAAGTGTTTCGTCGACTTTGTGTGTTTCGCCGAGAGTTAGTTGTGTTTCGTCATGTTCTGTGTCTGTTTAGTATAAATATGTCTCATAGTTTCTGTGAAAAACTTAGATGAGAGATGTGAGTTTACCCTTGGTGCTTGTAAGAACTGTGTTTGTATCAGTTTGTATTTCTCATCTTGTTAATCAAACGATTGTGTTTCTTTGGTTAACCTTGTGTTTATCTTGTTCTATGTTTGGTTGGCTAAGTTAAGTGGATTCCGCACACTTAACTTTGTTTGTTATAAACAAGGATTCCGTAGTGAAAATCGATCCTCCGATTTAGGGACCTACACAATCTATCCACTATCACCCAAATAGTATCATTTCCTTTCTTTGTCTTTGGTAACTTGGTGATAAAATCCATTATCACCATTTCCCAATTCCAGGTGGGAAGTTTAGGTTGTTGTAGCAAACCTGATGACTTTTGGTGTTCAGCTTTAACTTGCGCGCACGTCAAACATTTGGCTACATAGGTAGCTATAGATTTCTTTAAGCCTATCCACCAAAAATTTGCCTTCAGATCCTGGTACATCTTATCAGCTCCATGATGAACAGAGTATTTAGAACTATGGGCTTCCTGGAGGATGACATCCCAAAGTCCTCCATACACTAGAACCCATATTCGTCCATTTAGTCTCAGGATTCCGTCCTTGCCATAAGATAACTGTTCTTCAGTTACTCCTAGCTTTTCATCAGGATAGTTAGCTTCTAATACAGCTTCCTTCTGTGCAGCTAACAACCTTTCATTCAAACTATTCTTTAATTTAATGCTTTTGGCATTTATTCTTATAGGCTTCACTCATTCCTTTCTACTTAAGGCATCTGCGACTACATTTGCCTTTCCTTGATGGTATCGGATTTCATAATCATAGTCATTTAGAGTTTCCATCCACCGACGGTGCCTCATGTTTAAGTCCTTCTGATTAAACAAGTGTTGGAGGCTCTTGTTGTTCTATACAAATAATGCCTCCACAGTTTTAGTGCAAATACAACGGCACCCAACTCCAAGTCATGCATGGTGTAATTCTTTTCATGCACCTTTAGTTGACGTGAAGCATAGGCAATGACCTTGCCTTTCTGCATAAGCACACACCCCATACCGGTGTGTGATGCATCACAATAAACCACAAACTCTTCGATTCCTTCAGGCAATGTCAATACGGGTGCATTGCTCAACTTCTGCTTCAGAATATCGAAAGATTCTTGCTGCTTAGGCCCCCAGTTGAACTTGCTATTCTTTCGAGTTAGTAGAGTTAGGGGTGCTGCAATTCTTGAGAAGTTTTCAATAAATTGCCTGTAGTATCCTGCCAGTCCTAGAAAGCTGCGAATCTCTGTAGGCGTCTTTGGCTCTTGCCAGTTCATAATGGCTTCAATCTTAGCGGGATCTACTTAGATACCACGCTCACTAGCAATATGTCTAAGGAATTGGACTTCACGAAGCCATAATTCACACTTAGAAAACTTGGCATAAAGCTTCTCCTGCTGAAGTAGTGAAAGAATACAGTGAAGGTGCTTCTCATGGTCAGCTTGATTCTTCTAGTAAATCAGAATGTCGTCAATGAAGACGATAACAAATTTGTCCAAGTATGGCTTGCAGACATGGTTCATGAGATCCATGAACGCTGCTGGTGCATTAGTGAGCCCAGAATGCATCACTAAGAACTCGTAATGACCATAACGAGTCCTAAATGCAGTCTTGTGTACATCTTCATCTTTAACCTTCAGTTGATGGTATCCTGACCGCAAATCGATCTTGGAGAAATAACTTGCCCCTTGAAGTTGATCGAACAGATCGTCGATCCTGGGCAATGGATATCTATTCTTGATAGTGACCTTGTTAAGTTCGCGGTAATCGATGCATAGGCGCATCGATCCATCCTTCTTCTTCACAAACAAGATTGGTGCTCCCCAAGGAGATGAACTAGGATGTATAAAACCTTTTGCCAACAAATCATCTAACTGAGTTCTCGACTCTTTCATCTCTGTTGGTGCCAACCAGTAAGGTGCCCTTGCAATAGGTGCTGCTCCTGGAATAATGTCAATTCTGAATTCTACTTGCCTATCTAGTGGCAAACCAGGTAGTTCTTCAGGGAATACTTCGGGATATTCAGAAATGACTGGAATATCTTCAATCTTAGGCTTCTGCTCATCAATAGTTATCTGTGCCATATAAATGACACAACCCTTCTTCAAACACTTAGATGCCTTGAGCATAGACACTTGCTCAAGCAGTCCATACTGGGTATCACCCTGAATGGTAAGTGACTCACTAGACGGAGTCTTGATCACTACTTGCTTCTTGTCACACACGATTTGGGCTTGGTTATGGGCTAGCCAATCCATGCCTATTGCTATATCGAAACCAGCTAACTTCAAAGGAAGTAAGGACAATGGAAAAGAGTGGTTCCTAATGGATGTGAAACATCCGTCTAACACGGTTGATGCGATTTCTATGGTGCCATCGGCTAATTCCACCTCATATTTTATGCTTAGGGTTCTAACAGGTAGATTTAACAACTTACAAAACTTATCATCAACAAATGACTTATCTGCTCCAGAATCAAATAACACCCTTGCATAAACATCATT
Source organism: Helianthus tuberosus (assembly GCA_030545235.1). Taxonomy (NCBI): domain Eukaryota; kingdom Viridiplantae; phylum Streptophyta; class Magnoliopsida; order Asterales; family Asteraceae; genus Helianthus; species Helianthus tuberosus. The sequence continues at coordinate 45,387,180 of CM060376.1, forward strand.
AATAAGTAAGGTACCTGTTATGACATTATCATTCTGGATTGCCTCCTGTGCGTTCATCTGGAAGACCCTAGCATTGGTCTTTTTCCCATCCTCAGCCTTCTTTGCAAACTTCGGGCAGTTGGACTTGATATGCCCTTTTTCATTGCAGTTGTAGCACGTCGCGTCCTTTATTTTCTTACAGTCCAATATCTTGTGCTCATAAGATTTATAAATCCCACAAACTCTCGGCTGTGACTGGGATTTTGATTCGTATCTGCATTTCCCGAAATGGTGCTTCTTACAGATTTTACACTTGGGTTTATCGCCCGATTGATGACCATCCTTTTTACTTCCAGAACCCTTTTTGTGGTCATTGTTTCCCTTATGCTTCTTGTCTGACCTTCGTGAGTTATCATTCTCACGCTTTCTTTTCTCAGCATCGGTGTTTCTGAGCGATCTCTGCCGGACCGCGTCCAAAGTGAGAGACAATGAAATATCAGCTGCATACCTAAAAGTAGTTGGTCTAGAGGCCTTCACACTGGCCTTGATTTCTGGGGCCAAACCCCCAATGAAACGAGCTATCCTCTTGGGTTCTGGAGTCACCAGATACGGAACCAGTCTTGACATAGTATTGAAACTCGTAAGGTAGGCTTGACAATCTAGGTTTTTCATAACCAAAGACAAGAAACCAGCTTCAATATTTTCAACCTTGTGCTGAGGGCAGTAGTTTTCCTTAATAAGAGTAACAAACTGACCCCATTTCAATTTGTACAATGGGATCTTCCCAGTGGCTTGAATCAAAGACCTCCACCACGCTAGTGCCTCGCCTTTGAACGACTGAAATACAAACTTTACCACATCCTTATCAGCGCAACCATTGATATCCACCACAGTGTCCATCTCGTCTAACCATGACATGCAATCAACTGTTCCTTTCTCCCTAGTGAAATCCCTGGGTTTGCAGGAGACAAAGTATTTATTGGTGCATCCTTTAGCATGTGGTTCTTGATTTAACACAACTCTCTTAGATGGAACACTCCTCTGATTTATTGAGTGATGAGAATCACTTTTATGAGCGGTATGAGTTCTAGAGGGTGGTTTAGAGTGTGGCACAGACTGGGTCCTTATATGGGTACCACTGGATTCATTGAACTGTCTGTCCAAAGCTCACGTAACAGCATTATCTATTAACGCTTGTAATTCCGCTCCTGCTACGTTGACCCTGGAGGTGTCATGATTTTCTCTGGGGTGACTGTTGGCTTCGTCTGACCCGGCCATGTAGCTTGTTTGCTACATAAAATAATGATTTTAATTCATTCAGAGGTCTATAACAGTTTTATCATTCCAGGTGATTTATTAATCATGGTATTTAAGAAACCGTTTTGATTAATTAAGCATATAATTTTTCAAGATTTTCATTATATTAGTCCTTAGTTATAATTAAAGTATATTAATGGCAAAAAGGCCTAGTCCTATGGACAATTTTAAATCTTGAATCATGATCTTATAGGGTCATGGTATTGAAGTTTTAATTATAATTCATTACCTCTTCTTAACAGGAGGTCGAAGACCACGATTGTCTTTTGTCTTATATGACAATGAGTATATCCCGTAGGCATTATATCCATAATGGATGTTTTAATTAATTTAAGTATTTGGGAGAATCCAATATAAGGATGACTTATGCGATTTTATCGAATAACATTTTGTCAAGAGTGTTAGCAGGTTTTCAGATGTTAACAAGGATTGGAACCTTTTGAATAGTTTTACCAGCTTGGTCATGTCTGCAACGACATATAGCCTAGGTTTTACCTTTAAGATTCTTTTTAATATTTAATGCAGAACAATCCTAAATTGAGGTGTTAATAAGGACCTGAATCTAATTTGAGGAATTACCATCTTGGCCCTGTCTTATAATGACACATGGCTAGGTTTTGTCCGTTTTTAGATTTTTATTATTTTATTATAATGGTAGGTCTTATAAGAGGAATATTATATTTTCATTTATTTCCCATATTATATTTATGCATATAATTTAATCAAAAATGAAAAATTAAATTCAACCATTTAACTACAAAAATTTAAACAAGTACAAGTTTGCCCTAAACGGGACTTCTACAAGAAATAACATGCCCGCGCAGGGGCTTAAACAGAAATAACATACCCACGCAGGGGTTAACCGAAAGACATGCCCACGCAGGGGCAGAGTACAGAAAGACATGCCCACGCAGGGGCATATTAAACATTTAAAAATAACAAACAAATAAAGGATTTAATGATCCTTTTTGCCCTTCCCTTTAATTAAGTTCGCCAGACTCTTGAACATTCATCGGTTTTGTCTACGGTCTTCCCGCACTTCCTGCCGCACCTCATTAATCCTTTGAAGAATCTCCTGATGCTGTGGTGGCGACATCACTAGCGGCTGCGGGGGTTGCTGATATAGCGGAGGTTGAGGAAGTGGCGGTTGATGATACCCATAAGGTGGGTACCCATAGTGCGGGTATCCAGCTTGATATGGGATCCCAAAGGATCCTTCCGGATGATGGGCATTGTAGTTTGTCGCTGCTACCAGGTAAGGGTCGGCCTCGGCATAGTTGTAGTTCGTGTGGATCGGCTGCTCAAAGCAATTATACGCCGCTGAACCGGCGTATGTAGGAATCGGGTCGCCAAAACCCAACGGTGGTGGCGCGACAGGCGTAGAGTTTACTTCTGAGACGGGGTCTGAAGGTCCACCCATCTGCGGGTCTTCATGTAGTGGCGGGTAGCGGCTGCCACTTGAAGGTTGAGGGGTGCTGATTCGCACTTCTCCTCGCACGGACATCCATGCGTTCGATCTTCTTCGCCTCGGCGGCTCCGGAGGCTGTTGCTGGGCTGGTTGTGGTGGCGGAGTGACCGCTACAAAACGAGAATCCTCGGAGGGATCCTGATGTGGCTGCTGCGGCTGTGGTGAGTTGTGGTAACTGGGAGTGAACACCCAGTCAATCTGTCTGAACCTCTCCTCATAGCTGTCGGGACCATTATAAGGTGATCCCAGAAAAGGTGACCCATCCGAAATTTCGATGGAGTGATTAGGGGTTCCGGACGGTGGTTCTGTGGGATCGGTGTCCTCGTCCATGTCCATCGCATGGTCGCCCTAGAAGTGGTCTTCAGGTCCTAGTGGGTTAAAACCCATTGGTTCTTAAATGTAGTTTGCCGGGTTGAACCGGCTTTGGAAGACAGGTGTCGGGTCGTCGAAGGAATAGTGAGGACTGGATCCCTGGAGGGGGATGAAAGATGGTTGCGGGTTATGGGGCTCATTTTCAGAATGAGGCCCGTAGGAATGGTGATAGGATGGTGACGAACTTAGCGAGACGGATCGCCTCGCTGGCTCTATATACGTCCTCCAATGCTCCTGAGGACTCGTACTCATCGAGGCTGGTGGGGTTCATCTGTGTGAGGGCCCGACCTCATGGCCGTGGCCTGTGATTGGTGCCTTTCCTCTTCCCCTGTAGAATTTTGGTGGCATGATTGAACCTGTCAACATAAACAAAATAACAACAAGGGATATATACAAAAGACCAAATAAAACAAATCGGGATTTGTCCTAAGTTCTTTGTCTAGACTCGAAAATTTAGGAATGTGCAACTGTGTAACTGAGATTAAACACAAAAGGCTAGTGTTTAATTCACTCAGTATTGGCTCTGATACCAACCTGTCACACCCTGATATTTCCACGTATTACCGGTGGGCCCGGTGGGGAGTATCGTGACGTAGTTGATATCATCATAGTCAAACAACACAATTTTAAATGCACAGCGGAAGCAAAAGACAGATTTATTTCAACCGAATAAATTGTAATATTAAGTATCACAAAATAGTTGAAACAGATCCACAAGCGGATCAAATAAAAAGGAAACATAGTTCATCAGACTTAAAATGCATCCAAGCTTGCGAGACTCTTATTGATGCTAAGGAGAGGCCAGCCTATTTCGAGTAGTACCTGCACTTAACCTTTTTGGGAGAATACGTTAGTTTACACTGGTAAATACAATTAACTGACTCATTTTGAAAAGGTTTAGAAAATTGATTTAAATGCACAAGGCACAAAACATTTTATAACTTGGGATAATTATTTATATATAAACTTGTAAAAGAATTACGTGTTTCTTATACTTTCAGTAGCCCAGATTTACACCAGCTTAAAGATTAATAGACACACCACATGATATAGCCCCGCGGCGGGTTATTCCCGAAACCGGTGGTTATACCTTATTATTTATCTATGCAGTGTCGGGTGTACGCCTACACCCCGTGGTTAGGTCGTGGCCATTTCTTAAAATGATGCCGAAGGCTTTAAGCAAACAAAACAATTTAAATGGGACATTTCAATAAATTAATCTTCATACAATTAAAAATTCAATGCCCGACCAAGCGATATTTTATATACCGTACCCTAAGCTCGTATAGGGGAAATAAGTTAAAAGTATTTACCTTTGCAAGTAATAATCACAAACAGCAAATGCACGTAGCTTTTACCGGGTCTCCTAGTCTGGAACAAAGGTTTATAATAACCTATTAAATTCCTAACAGGTCTTTAACTAAGCCTAAACTTAGACCGGTTAGTTTTTTTTAAAAGAAGATACGGTTCAAACGCACGACTAAGCGAAGACCGGAATAGAATGTGATTTAGACCCGACAAGTTTGAATACTTGTATAATATGGGTAAACTAAACACATTCTGGATTTTGAGACAAAAATGATAAGGTTTGACCCGTTTCGGTCAATTTATGCAAACTAGTTACATAAACCGAACCGAACGCACAAGGTGCGTAACGGGTAACCATATGAGTCATATACAGGTTTCCTAAGTTAATATGCCTTAAATATGTTGTGACATCAGTAGGATATCTTCTATTATGCCCAAAACGGATTTAAACCCAAATTATGCCCCGTAGGGGTATTTTGGTCATTCAAAAGGTTATAAATGAGATTTAATATGATTCTGAGTTTCAGATCTGATATAAACAGTAAATATACTTAAATTAATAGGTTATATTAGTAGTTTATTACATATATGTGAAATTTACCATTTATAACTAAACTATGCACCGAAGGGGCATTTTGGTAATTTCACTTAAGCCTAAAAGGTCAAAACTGGAAACCTGGGTTTAAAACTTTTACTTACTGTTAGAATATAAAAATTTACTTAATATATCAGTAGGTATTAAGTCTTATATATCTAAAATGGTTTTAATACATACTATGCGCTTAGAACGCGTAAAAAGGCGATGTTGAGCGATTACCGAGTTTTATAAAGAAAGCCGATATTTTTATTATTCCAGAAGACTTAAAATATTTTATTTATCCTATAAAATCAGTAGCAGAAGGTTTGGAATCAAAATGATTTGTAAAATTAATTTTATAGCCCAAAAGGGCAAAACCGACAATAACCGAATCCAGCTTAGAACTCTATGTTATGCTCAGTATGAAAATAAATAAAAATCTTCAAAAATCCCAAAATATTATAATACATTAGTGGGTAAAAAGTTTGATATCAAAAATTGGGTTTAGATAGACTATATGCTAATTACGCTGTTTAATTAATAAAAAGCTTTTCATTTACGCTAATAAGCATAACTCCTAATCTAGACCTCAAACTGATGTCAAATTTTAAAGACAAGTCTAATAATCAGTAATGAAAGTTTCTACTCTTTTACTTTTCAAAAATCAATTTTTAAGGTCATGTGGGCATAATAGTCAACATATAGGCAATAAACGGAAACATGCATATGAATCGGATAACTATTGAACCGAGTTGTATAATCACAGAGGGCTATACTAACATGAAACCTGGTCCAAATAAAGCTCTAAGGCATTTCTAAAACATGCTACATTGGGTCAGAACTGAAAGTCAAGGCAAAAGTCAATTTATGCGACTTTCGGTTCCGAACCGAGCCTAAACTGAAAATTGACGGTTGAACATGTTTAGACATGTTCTTACATTAATTACCAAGTTATATTAATGATAAAACAGGTTGCATAGCTCCTACATTGCTAATTATGCATTAATTTGAAAATAAGCTGTTTGTTGACTTTTTAAGGTTAGCTTTGACCCGACAATTGACCTAGTTAGAGTGGGAATCAGAAGGTGCCATTTTTAAGGGTTTATTGCCCACATAATTACCAACTCATAGTTACTTTCAATTTGAAATTTGACTGGACAAATTATGATTAATTACGAATTCAAACTCTAATTACGACGGTTTGACTTTAAGCTAATTAACTAAGCTAAACAGAATTAAAGAAAGTTAGGGACACTTACAAGGGTCCTATGTACGACTAGTGACTCCTAGGAAGGGTGCTTGAGCTCCAAAATTCTCCAGAACTTGAGTTGTGAGAGTTTCCAAGTGAGTGTGCACAAGAGTTGCAACTTGGGTGTCCTTATATATGCATTTTGATCACTTAGGATAATGCTAAGGAAGTCTACAAGAGTTATGAGATCAGTACAAGTGCCCCTATTGCATGTAATACCATTGAAGGAGTCCCTGGTATGCAAAACAAGCTTCCAAAGTCGGTTAACAGACCTGAACGGGCACCAGCAGTTGAATTCTGTCACTGGGGTGTTCAGGCGGCCCGCGTAAGGGTCCCTTGATACCTTACGCGGCCCGTGTGGCTTTCCAGAACCAGCCAAACAAGTTTCGTTAATTGAACTTTAGGTCCTTGGTCCTTCCAAGCGTGGTTTTACCTTTATTTCTTGCACTTTTGGCCCTTTAACTTGACTTTCAAGGGCTCCAAGACATAACCAAACTTTGTTAAGTCCTTGGTTAACTTTATGATCACCCGAAAAGTCATAAATTTCAATGTTGACGCTTTTAACCCTTCGTATACGAATTTTATCATAACTTTCTCATACGATAACGAAACTTGCTGAAATTTTTACCACGTATCCTAGTGAGTATAATTTATTGTTACAAAGCTTCAGGTTCGCCAAAAGGTCACTCAGAGGTATACTTTCAACACGTTGACACATTTAACCCCTGTAGTTTGCAATTTCTCACTATCTTCCCCAATTAGCTTCGTATGATCCATAATTCATTCGTTTAAGGGTATAAACGTCGTGTAGGGTTATTGTAAGGTATATTTATCCATTGTTGACACTTTGAACCCTTATATTCACATACTTTCTTTGTTTGTCAACTTTAGTCCTTCATAGGTGATCTTTTACACGTTTAAAGCTCATGACACGTGTCGATACATTATTGGACATAAATTTACGAGGTGTTACACAAATCCAACATGGATTTTGTTATACAAAGTCAAATTTTGAAAAGAAACAGTCAAAAACAACTACACACAACACACAAACTGTTGTGATGTAGAACCAAGTACCTCAAGGTCACGAAGTTCATCATCAAGCTCCTACAGTTATGATACTCTGAGGTTTGTTGAGCGGAGATCATGTTTTGAATGTGGTGAGTATGGGCACATTGTCAGAAATTGTCCATGTCTCATGAAAGGAAAGGAAAAAGTTGATGCCCCCATGGTAACAGTTACCATAAAAGATCTGTTTCACCAAAACAGGACCCTCGTCTTTTAAAACGACGAGAAATGAAACAGAAAAAGAAACAAAGAAAAGTAGTTGACAAGGCTTTGAAACAAGAGGTTATCCAAACAAAGTCTGTTAAATCAAAGGTTAAAAACCAAAAACAGAAACATATTTGGAAACCAAAATCGGTAACTGTTTCAGGGGGAGCTACATCAATTCTGAATCATCGTGAAATGGATGTCACAATCCTCGATGATGACGGAAGACCCAAGTCTATGAAGGCTTGGGTCCCCCCCTCTCCAACTAATCTCTGAATGAGTGTGTAGGATGTTCCATGAGGAACTATTGATAGTCTTAGGATTGTTGATAGTGGAGCATCCAGGCACAAGATCGACGACATAAGGCTCCGAAACATTGTTACATCTAGAAGAATATTGTTGCCTTTGATGGAGAGAGAAAAAGAAAAGAAGACAAAAATGTCCGATGAAAGAATGATGATGGAAAAATTTTAAAAACTTCGACAACATGAAAAACATACCAAAGTTTGATTGTTGAAGGCTGTGATCGGGTCCACGGGATAGATTTAATCGAAATATACGCGCCTGCAGCACGTGAGAAGATTATCGAAGATTCATGTCTTATATCTTCCACAAGAAGTTCAAAGTCTACAAGATGAATGTGCAGCGTACATTTCTTCACGGTGTGATTGAACAACCGCACACTACTTCTCAAGGAGAAAGATGAAGACCTTTGTTGGAGCAAAAGCATGTGGATGACATCATATATGGACCATCCAAAGATGATGTGTACAAGCTTTCCCACATGCTCACTTGCTTCTTACCAGCCGGAACCGGAGGTTTCTGATCTTGTGGCTGTGAAGAGATTTCTCGGTTAATTGAAGTAGCTGCAAAATCGAGCTTGAAATCCACATCGGGTGGATATCCAGTTTGGGAGAGCACTAAGATTCCTGGCAATGCACGAAGCAGTTACAGGATTATGGTTTTGAATTTCTAATCTCTCCTATCCTTGTCGATATTTAAGCTACTTTATGAATTACTAACATCTCGTACAACACTCTTTAGCCAGACACGTTGATCTCGAATATCACCTCACACATGATTGTTTAAATATGAAACTCGTCAATGTTGTTTTGGTCCAAACCGATTACCAACGTGCCAAATCATTTTTCCAAAATTCGATAAATCATTTCTGATTAAAATTAATTTTGGTAAACAACAACGAGGTAAAACATGAGTTAATCCACATCGAGAAATCGTTTTTGTGAATATTTTTCTTGAGAAAATCCAAAAAGATGTTTTTAAAAGTTTAAATTTACTTTTTGAATTTTAGGGGGAGTAATTTCCAAATCAGAAAACTACAAAAAACAATAGAAAAACAAAAATGAGTTTCCTGTCGAGAAAAAGAGAAGATCATAGTAAATCAGTGGTATGTCAAAACCTCTTTGAACTTAAAATGAAAAACCATAAGTAGCTCTATATTCGATGTATTGGTAGGCTCACAATCATTTTAAAGTGTGTTGGGCGATACAAACATAATCCACTGAAGACCGTGTGGGAATCGCTCATTGGCATATGGTCTTGGTATCGAAATTTCGTTTGATAGATTGCTGAGGTTCAGAGATATGTGGTCTTTATGCTGTTTATCATCTGGGTATCATGGTTGTTTCTTTTACAAAAAACAACGGGGACACAAGTCTAGAACTTCCATGATACCATACATACGTTTAAATACTATACATACATGTAAATAATACATGCTGCGTACGACCATCAATAAGTGATAAAAATATCACAGTCACCCCTGAATAAGTGACTTTAAATCACATCTATCATCCGAGAGTCAAGTTCATCTCTTTGTCGGTGTGATGGTACTAACCTGTTCACGGACTTGCTCTTATGCCATGCATGCATTGAAAATCAAGTTCCTCATTAATAAGTGATTTCTTCACATAGGGCTTGTATTCATCCTCAAATAAGTAAGTATCTAACATCATATACGTTAAAACAGATGGTAAATGGTATATTCACAGTAAGATGAACTCTCGTGCATACCTTAATACGGGAATGTGTCGTGAGTGGATGAACACCGGTCGGTAAGTATAAATCATACATTATTCGTATCCCCTAACTGCGAGTTCATCTGATAAGTTGAGCTTAAGTGAAAACAATACAGATAATTGTTATAGGATACTTATCTAAATGCTTACTAATCGAACAACAAGTGTATTTTGGCAGGACCGTATACTGATATGATTCTCTTATCCTCGAAATTCACAAAAAGGATGTTTGTAAATATTTATTTATTGCTTTCTGTCTTTACATTTGAAAAATGAAAAATATCAAAAAGATTTTAGGTGAGTTTTAATATAAATTTTATAAAAGCCAAAAATATTTTGCTTCTAGTTTATTTTTGATTGACCGATATTGGAACCCGAGTCTATCCTACCTAAAATCCTGATTGTAAGCCGGAAAACAATTGCATCTTCATAAATGGTCGAAGTTCACAAATTTGAAAGTTAAAGGATTAAAACTGAACAATTTTAAAACTTTCAAAGTGTTGTCGGTTGGTAGTTGAATGAGAGTTGGTCTCCTGTGTGTCATTTGCTAATTCTGTTTAAAATTAATTCTTCGTGAAGTTTTCAAATGAAAATTCTCTAAGACTGATTAAATCCCTAGCGGTTGTTCTCATTACTTGTTTAGCTTTGTTGTGTGTGCAGATGTAGCATCCAAGCAAGCTAAAGGCAAAGAAAACGAGTTTGAAAAAAAGTTACGGGAGTGAAAACACAACATAAATGCAAGCCGTGGATCAAGAAGATCAATTCGTAGCTGAGCACTCATCAACACCACAAGGATCTAAAGATTTGAAGAACAACGTTGTCACACCCCAACCGATGTGTCACACCCCAACCGATGGCGGAAACATCGGGGTGAGGCATTGAGCGAAACAGATTGTCCAAGAGATTCCGTAACAACTTTAATTACCAAATATTTAATCATTACGTCCCATACCATAACATATAAAGTAACATAATTATTACAGACAAATTGTTCTTAAAGATAGATAAAAACTGTTCTGACAACTCATAAATTATTTAGTTTGTTTCTAGACCACCTAAGCTTGGTTCCATGACATCCAACAATCCTAGCATCTTAAACACCTGTCACATACGTTAAAATAGGTCAATACACATAGTGTAAAGGTGAGCATACAAGTTTAATAGTATAATAGTAGTGAAAGCGGTTTACGCATAACCACCATGTAACATGTTGACATTGTGAAGCTAGTAAGTTATCGACAATGAAATATGCACAGACATGACTGCAAGTTGTAGAATGCGCAACACATAAAACCACTGTGACACGTGAAGTAAAAACCCTTAACAACCCCTGTCCACGACAGGTGCTGAGTCCAAACCATAGTACTATCATTGTTATGGTGTCAGGCAACAGTCACTGTGTAAACATAACATACAAGCATTCATCAAATAACACGTATAACATGCAGAACGGTTAGCGTATAAAAAGTGTTTGCATTGTGTGTCGAATGTGATTTGAAATAGGTAACGTATGTAACACCTAATAAGTGCGTAAAGCAAAAAGGGTTCGAGAATACTCACAGATCGTGTTTAATGAAAAAACACAGTCTTGGATTGAAGGGAGCGCTGGAGAGTTAGCCTAATCACAGTATGATAGTATAAGCGATGAACAGTGCCTTAAACGGTGTCGAGTGAACTGAGTGACGAAGGGTGATCCGATCGAATGACCTTCCGGACGGATGGTCATCTGGACGGATGACCATTCTATCGGAGGGTTGTCCGTTTCGGAAGGATGTGTTTGTATATGATGTGACTTTGAAGTTTTCGTTGTAGCCTTTGTAAAAGTGAGAAGTATCTCCACCCATTCAGGTCGTCCGGTCGAACGGTCATCAGGACGGAGGGCCGTTCGCTCGGATGGCGATCTGTTCAAGTGAGACATTTCAAAGATCCAAGTCTCCGGATAGAATAGTCATTCGATCGGATGGTCATCCGATCGGATGACTATTCGTTGGAAACTAATATTGCAAAATTAGTTTACATGTTGAAGATCATATGTCATCCGTTCGGATTGTCGTTCGATCTGATAGCAATCCGATCAGACGGCAATCTGTTCAGCGATCTGCTCGTTTGAAGACTTGTAAAAAATCGTTAAGTTTCGAAAGTTTTGCGTTTGAACCGATACGGTATGACTACATGTTAAACAACGGAAACCCCATCAAGTCCAAGTCATCCAATCGGATAGTAATCACCCCGTCTGATCAGTAACTATTCTTGATGGAACTTCATGTTCAACCCGTTTAGTTGATCACATCGTCGATAGAAATCAGTTCTCAAACTGGAACTTCACTAGAGAATGAGTAGAAGGCTTGAACGAGATCGGGTTCTATCGATTTTTGAGTGAAAAGTTAAGAACATTGAAGAAAAGTTTGAAATACTTGAAATGGGTTAGATTTAGGTGAAAACAGTGTTTAAACATTATAGAAATCCTCTAGTTCTGAGTGGTTTTTGGTGGAATGAGGTGTCACTTTGGTGTTCATGAGAACCCATGATGACATCATCCTAAAACAGCCCAAATACACCGATTTCATGGTGAAAAGTTAAGATTTGATGGTGAAATCGATGAGGAAGTGTGTGTAGATCAAAGAAGTACAAGATTTGAGATGAAAACTTACAAGAATTACGAGGAATCGAGAGAAAACCGGCTAAGAAGGCGAAGGGTCGGAGGAGAGCTGTCACATCATGAATAGTGATGTAACAGGTGGGTATTTATAGGTGAAGAGGAGAGAAGGCGGTGTGAGTTAGTGGGTCGGATGGCCTTTCGATCGGATGGCCATCCGATCAGATGGTCATCCATTCGGATGACCATTCGATCAAAGGGTCATTCGATCGAAGGACTTTGGTGAGTTGGTTTTCAACGTTTTGTTCCGTGCGTTGCACGTTACGTTGTGTTTAAAAGAGTGTCGAATAAGCGTTGCGATAGTTTTAAGTAATAGTTACACAAATAACATAACTAATATACAACAACCTAAGTAATATTGAGTTTCCAGTTCGCGATGAGATTGCGTTGCAATAGAGTTGCGATTGCGTTTGCGATAAACACCTTTACCATAATTAAACATGCACAAGTAACACATAATAGCACACACACACACGTAAAACAATATCCAGAACTTGCGATTAAAGTTGCGATGCGATAGCGGTGAGATTAGCGTTAAGTAAATTAGCGTTAAATAGTGTTTATTGCATTGATACTCCACATAATACAACTAAAACAACATAAATTAAAGTATCGATTAGCGAGTCAAAGAGTACAAGTAATAATTAAGCAAGGAACGATAGATCGAATTTGCAACATTTTCTTCCTTTGACTTTGACTTTAAAAAGCCGGGTTGTTACAGCCTCCCCTACTTTAGGGAATTTCGTCCTGAAATTAAGGCGCAGGGGTAACAAATAGCTGTGGATACTTAGCCTTCATGTCAATTTCGAGTTCCCAGGTGAACTCGGCGCCGCGTTTGTCTTCCCAGCGAACATTCACTATGGGAATGCGTGAGCGTCAGAGCTTCTTGGTTTCTCGATCCATGATCTCGACAGGCTTTTCCAGAAAGTGTAATGTTTCGTCCACTTGTAGATCCTCAAGTGGTACATGTAGATTCTGCTCGGCCAGACACTTTTTGAGGTTCGAAACATGGAAATTCAGGTGGACGTTGCTAAGTTCCTCTGGTAGTTCAAGTCTGTTGGCCACCTTGCCGAATCTGATCACCCCCTTCCAAGGTGAAACCTTTAGGAGTACGTGATCGCCAACGTCAAATTCAAGGGGCTTGCGGCGTCTATCAGCGTAACTTTTCTGACGACTCCGAGCTTTTAGTAGATTGTCTCGAATTTGGAGGATCTTGTCAGTCATTTCTTGCAGCAGCTTAGGACCGGTAATTTGCGCATCTCCGATCTCGTGCCATACAATAGGGGATCGACATTTTCTTCCATACAATGCCTCAAATGGTGCCATTTGAATGCAAGAATGATAACTGTTATTGCACGAGAATTTGACCAAAGGTAAGTGCGCGTCCCAATTACCACCGAAATCTATGACACACGAGCGAAGTATGTCTTCAAGAGTACATATCGTGTGTTCAGTCTGACTGTTGGTTTGGGGATGGAAAGCGGTACTCAGATTAAGGGTAGTACCGAGAGCAGATTGAAACGTTTCCCAAAGACGCAAGGTAAATCGACCATCACAGTCAGAGATGATATCATGAGGCGTCCCGTGTCGACAGATGATTTCGTCGGTGTAGATCCGTGCTAATCATTCTACCTTAAAGTCTTCTCGTATCGGCAGAAAATGAGCAGATTTTGTCAGACGATTAACGATAACACAGATGCTATCGTGACCTGATGGCATACGCGGAAGTTTCGTTATAAAGTCGATAGCTATACTCTTCCATTTCCACATAGAGATCTCGGGTTGCACAAGTAAGCCAGAGGGTCTTTGTTGTTCGGCCTTGACTTTCAAACAAGTCAGGCACTTCGAAACATAGATAGCGATATCATTCTTCATTCCAGGCGACCAATACCGTAGACGAAGGTCGTGGTACATTTTGTCAGCACCGGGATGAATGGAATATCGAGACTTGTGCGCTTCAGTCAATAATATCTCCCGAAGGTTATTGCAACTTGGAATCCAGATGCGATCGAGATAGTAGTAGATACCATTCTATTTGGTGACAAATTGAGATTCATCACCACACTTCTTCATTTCCTCTCACAAGGTATTCTCAATGAACCAGGCGTGCTGGGCATCGCGGATTAAGGCTTCGAAGTCGTGCTGGGCGTGAGTATTACGAACGCTATGTAAATAGCTTCGTCGACTTAAGGCATCGGCAACGACATTTGCTTTGCCAGGGTGGTAACGGATCTCACAGTCGTAATCGTTATGAAGTTCAACCCATTGGCGTTGGCGCATATTCAGTTCCTTTTGGTTTAAGATGTGTTGCAGGCTCTTATGGTCGGTGAAGACCGTACACTTGGTACCATAAAGGTAGTGTCACCAAATCTTCAACGCAAAAACAACTGCACCAAGCTTGAGATTGTGGGTTGTATAGTTCTTCTCGTGGATCTTGAGCTGACGAGAAGCGTACACGATAACCTTGTCCCGTTGCATGAGCACACAACCGAGACCGAGGTTAGAGGCATCGCAATAGACTACGAAGTCATCATTTCCATCAGGTAAAGCGAGGATAGGAGCATTGCAAAGCATATGCTTTAGAATCTGAAAGGCAGTCTCATGTTCAGTTTCCCAAACAAAAGGTGTGTCTTTATGCGTGAGAGAAGTAAGCGACACGGCGATTTTAGAGAAATCAGCGATGAATCGGCGGTAGTAACCCGCCAATCCGAGGAACGAACGAACTTCAGATAGGGATTTTGGTGTAACCCAACTCTTAACAGCTTCGATCTTCGCGGGGTCGACGTGTATACCTTGACTATTGACAATGTGATCGAGGAATTGAACCTCCTCTAGCCAGAATTCACACTTGGAGAACTTGGCATAGAGTCGATTCCCTTGGAGTAATTCAAGAACCAAATGTAGATGCTGCGCGTGTTCGGCTTTTGATTTCGAATAGATAAGGATATCACCGATAAACATGATGACAAAACGGTTGAGAAAGGGTTTACACACGTGATTCATCAGATCCATGAAAACCACGGGTGCGCTGGTTAAACCAAAAGTCATAACGACAAACTCGTAGTGACCGTATCGGGTTCGAAAAGCGGTTTTAGGTATATCTTCCTCCTGGATTCGTAACTGGTGATAGCCTGAGCGTAAATTGATCTTCGAGAAACACGTTACACCTTGCAATTGATCAAACAAATCATTGATTCAGGGCAGGGGATAGCGATTCTTGATAGTCAGCTTATTCAACTCCCTATAATCGATGCACATCCGGAACGATCCATCCTTCTTTTTCATGAAAAGGACAGGTGCGCCCCAAGGAGAGGTGCTAGGGCGAATGAAGCCTTTGTCAGGCAATTCCCGGAGTTGACTCGAGAGTTTACGCATTTCAGACGGAGCGAGATGATAGGGAGCTTTAGCAACAGGATTTGCTCCAGGAATGAGATCGATACGGAAATCAATATCACGACTCGGGGGTAAATAGGTAAGTCGTCAAGGAATACAGCAGGAAAATCACGAACCACATGCACCTTATCCATTTGCTTCTTTTCCTTTTCCTCCGCTACTACGATGTGTGCCAAGAAAGCTTTGTATTCCTTTCGGAGATACTTGCTCGCTTGGATACACGACATGAGTTTGAGATCCTTCGATGAGACTTCGCCATAGACACAGAGATAATCACCATTAGCGAGCGAGAAACGAATCATTTTATTAAAACAAACGATTTCAGCATGATTTTCGCAAAGAAAATCCATGCCTACTATGATATCGAAACTACCAAGCTGCATCGGGATAAGTTCAATAGGGAATACGTGATTGTTGAGTTCAAGCGTACAGTCACGGAGAACAGAATTAACAGTGACGGTTCTTCCAGTGGCAACTTTTATGTCGAACGTCGAAGGGAGATTATCGCGCTTACGATTTAGGAGCTTTTCAAATTCTAACAAAACAAAACAGTTATCAGCTCCCATACCAAATAAACACGAAGCATATATACCATTGACAAGCAATGTACCATTAACCACATTGTTGTCTGCTTGGGCCTGGCGGGCGTTGATGTTGAATGCACGTCCACGGGCTGCTAGCTATTGCGGCTGCTGAGGCTGCTGCTGTTGATGTTGTTGCGCGGGTTGCTGCTGTGGCACTTGCTTCACCACTCTGTTTGGGCAGACATTTGCAAAGTGTTTAGGATCACCACATGCAAAGCAGGCTCTTGCGTAAGCAGCGGGAGCAGGAGCTGCTTGTTGGCCCTGGGGAGCAGGAAGAGGAGCTGGCAGTGCAGGAGCTTGAACTTGAGCTTGAGCTTGACGAGGAACAGTACGACAATTGGCAGTAAAGTGGCCGTACAGGTTGCAGTGCACACAAAATCGACATGCGATCCCAACAGGATGATGATAACTACAGGTAGGGCAGAGCGGGTGTAGACCAGTATATGCACGCTTAGCTGGTGGTGCATTGGTCACTGGTGTCGCTAGTTGGCGGTTCTGGGGTTGCGGTTGGGTAGGTACGGCGTTTAGCGGTGAGGCGGTGACAGTACAGTTCTTGTTGTTGTTGTTGTTGTTCTTGCACTTGCGGCGTGAAAACTTAGAGGCTTGCGGTGCAGCGGTTTCAGCGGTGGGAGCAGTGGTAACTTGATGAAGACCTTTGGTGGTATTCTTGAAATAACTAGCCAATACTCGCTTGTCATTAATCTCGGCAGCGAGCAGATAAGTCTCTTCGATAGTTCGTCTTCGATGTTTGCACGATATCAGCAACACAATACGGTAAAGCACTGATGTATTTCTTGATCGTCATCTCAAGTGTTGCCACCTGGCTGGGACAAATGATACTCAGCTGCTTGAAGCAGGCAGTTAGACCGGCGTTATCGCCACCCTCTTGCTTGATGTTCCAAAATTCGTTCTCCAGCTTCTGGAGATCATGGGGAGGGCAGAATTATTTCTTCATAACTTCCTTCAACTGATCCCAAGTAAGCCCATAGGCAGCGTCGTTCCCACGTCTGTTCCTTTCGGCAGTCCACCACTCCAGAGCCCTGGACTGGAAAACGCCAGTTGCGTTGACAGTGCGTAGGTAATCGGGACATCGCTCTGGCATAGCGTGACTTCAATTGAGTCGAACCATTGAAACATAGTGCTTGGTCCGTCTTCGCCCGTGAAGTCTTTGGGGCCGCAGGCCTTAAACTGCTTGAAGCTGAAGGTATCCTTTGGAGAGTCGATCCTAGATTCCTCAGAGGACTTTCTAGCATTCTCATTAAGCTCGCTGACAATTTGCGGAATGACCTTAGCCATTTGCTTTGCGACTAGGGAAGGGATACGCTTGTCAGCGTGATTTCTGCGAGCGGCGCGAGAAGTATGCGAACCAAATGACGACATTGTCTGCAACAGACATCGCTATAGGACTCAGACACAATCGATTAAATCTAGTATAGTCTACAGTATTATCTCGCGCTACCCTATATAAAGCACAGGAACACGTCTACACATAATCACGTAATCAAATAGGCACATAAACCACGTAAGCACGTAAACACATAGGCACATAAGCACGTAGAGCACGCAAGCACATAGTCAACTATATTTTGCACGGATTCACCTACATATATTGCACGTATTCACCTATCATTCCAGTTCGCGAGCGCGTTCGAGAATAGCGAGTAGCAAGTATCACAGCGAATAGTATAGCGTAAGCGAGTAACATAGCATGCGATTTGTTAACGTTTTGAGAAAGATGTGCAGTGCGAGTTGATCAAAGCGAGGAGCGACAAGCGTATAAATCTCAAAAATCGAACACCTAAATATGTAAAACCACATAAAATACATAATCCACATAAAAGCGGTAAATCACAAAGTTAGTGGTTGCGATCTCAGAATCGAAACATATAAACACATAAAATTAGCGATCGAAAAATAGATTTTCTCGAGTAGTAGACATCGACTATCCAAAGTGATTCGACTATTCTCAAGGACTTCGAGTACACGTTTTGGCCTAACAGACTGTGCTCTCTCACCGGCATACGGTGAATGGCACGCATCCTTTCAGTTATTCACACAACTCGAGTCAATGGAATCCATCGAGACTTTGGTGAGAGTTTTGTAAAAACCAAAGTAAAGAACGGAACACGTCATCAAGGTTCGGGTTTCACCTGTAACTTGGCGACTACATTCCTATTTGTGTGATAGAATCACAAGATAGAGAGGGAGATTTGTGTGGAAATATGGATTTCACTCCTGATTCAACGCAAATTCTCGTGTTTATAGTAAAAAAGCGCGTCGAACGAACGGTTTAATCGAGAGTTTGCGGTTTTCACACCTAATATCGACCCAACCACTCGTTTATTTTTGAAAATTTTGCATGTGCTAGCCTTAGGAAAAGCTAAGTGATAGAATTCCAGCCTTAGGAAAAGCTGGTTTGCGCAAAGCTGTAGTATGGGGTGTTCATGCAAGGATGAGTTCGAGAAAATAACAAAATATGCTTGTGCGAAACCTCTACTGGGTTCGCAGAGGCGGTATGTTGGTTCTTAGACTATAGACTTGGTCGTTTCTAAGACATCGACCCGGACTAGGTCGAGTCTTGCCTAATTCCCTATAGTTATGGCTCTGATACCAATCTGTCACACCAAAACCGATGGCGGAAACATCGGGGCGAGGCACTGAGTGAAACAGATTGTCCAAGAGATTCCATAACAACTATAATTACCAAATATTTAATCATTACGTCCCATACCATAACATATAAAGTAACATAGTTATTACAAACAAATTGTTCTCAAAGACAGATAAAAATGTTCCGACAACTTATAAATTATATAGTTTGTTTCTAGACCACCTAAGCTTGGTTCCATGACATCCAGCAATCCTAGCATCTTAAACACCTGTCACATACGTTAAAATAGGTCAATACACATAGTGCAGAGGTGAGCATACAAGTTTAATAGTATAATAGTAGCGAAAGCGGTTTACGCATAACCACCATGTAACATGTTGACATTGTGAAGCTAGCAAGTTATCGACAATGAAATATGCATAGACATAACTGCGAGTTGTAGAATGCGCAACACATATCACCACTGTGACACGTGAAGTAAAAACCCTTAACAACCGCTATCCACGACAGGTGCTGAGTCCAAACTATAGTACTATCATTGCTAAGGAGTCAGACAACAATCACTGTGTAAACATAACATACAAGCATTCATCGAATAACACGTATAACATGCAGAACGGTTAGCGTATAAAAAGTGTTTGCGTTGTGTGTCGAATGTGATTTGAAATAGGTAACGTATGTAACACCCAATAAGTGCGTAAAGCAAAAAGGGTTCGAGTATACTCACGGATCATGTTTAATGAATAAACACAGTCTTGGATTGAAGGGAGCGCTGGAGAGTTAGCCTGATCACAGTACGATAGTATAAGCGATGAACAGTACGTTAAACGGTGTCGAGTGAACTAAGTGACGAAGGGTGATCCGATCGGATGACCTTCCGGACGGATGGTCATCCGGACGAATGATCATTCTGTCAGAGGGTTGTCCGTTTGGGAAGGATGTGTTTGTGTATGATGTGACTTTGAAGTTTTCGTTGTAGCATTTGTAAAAGTGAGAAGTATCTCAGCCCATTCAGGTCATCCGGTCGAACGGTCGTCTGGACGGATGGTCGTTTTCAAGTGAGACATTTCAAAGATCCAAGTCTCCTGATAGAATAGTCATTCGATCGGATGGTCATCCGATCAGATGACTATTCGTTGGAAACTGATATTGCAAAATTAGTTTAAGTGTTGAAGATCATATGTCATCCGTTCGGATTGTCATTCGATCGGATGGCAATCTGATCGGACGGTAATCCGTTCAGCGATCTGCTCGTTTGAAGACTTGTAAAAACTCGTTAAGTTTCGAAAGTTTTGCGTTTGAACTGAGACGATATGACTACGTGTTAAACAATGGAAACCCCATCAAGTCCAAGTCATCCGATCAGATGGGAATCACCCCGTCCGATCAGTAACTGTTCTTGACAGAACTTCATGTTCAACCCGTTAAGTTGATCATCTCGTCGATAGAAATTAGTTCTCAAATCGGCACTTCACTAGAGAAAGAGTTGAAGGCCCGAACGAGGTCGGATTCTATCGTTTTTTGAGTGAAAAGTTAAGAACATTGAATAAAAGTTTGAAATACTTTAAATGGGTTAGATTTAGGTGAAATCAGTGTTTAAACATTATAGAAATCCTTTAGATCTGAGTTGTTTTTGGTGGAATGAGGTCACACTTTGGTGTTCATGAGAACCCATGATGACATCATCCTAAAACAGCCCAAATCCACCGATTTCATGGTGAAAAGTTAAGATTTGATGGTGAAATCGATGAGGAAGTGTGTGTAGATCAAAGAAGTACAAGATTTGAGATGAAAACTTACAAGAATTGTGAGGAATCGAGAGAAAAGCGGCTGAGAAGGCGAAGGGTCGGAGGAGAGCTGTCACATCATGAATAGTGATGTGACAGGTGGGTATTTATAGGTGAAGAGGAGAGAAGACGGTGTGAGTTAGTGGGTCGGATGGCCTTTCTATCGGAGGGCCATCCGATCGGATGGTCATCCATTCGGATGACCATTCGATCGAAGGGTCATTCGATCGAAGGACATTGGTGAGTTGGTTTCCGACGTTTCGTTTCGTGCGTTGAGCGTTACATTGTGTTTAAGAGAGTCTCGAATAAGCGATGCGATAGTTTTAAGTAATAGTTACATAAATAACATAACTAACATACAACAACCTAAGTAATCTTTCGTTTCCAGTTCGCGATGAGATTTTGTTGCGATAGAGTTGCGATTGCGTTTGCGATAAACGCCTTTAACATAATTAAACATGCACAAGTAACACATAATAGAACACACACACGTAAAACAATATCCAGAACTTGCGATTAAAGTTGCGACGCGATAGCGGTGAGATTAGCGTTAAGTAAATTAGCGTTAAATAACGTTTATTGCATTGATACTCCACATAATACAACTAAAACAACATAAATTAAAGTATCGATTATCAAGTCAAAGAGTACAATTAATAATTAAGAAAGGAATGACAGATCGAAGTAGCAATCTTTTCTTCCTTTGACTTTGAATTTCACTTGTACTTTGACTTTAAAAAGCCGGGTTGTTACTCGATGACGGAAACATCGGAGTGAGACGAAAACGAGATTGCAATAGACTTCATAACACTATTTGTGACAATAATTAAATAATAGATTTCATTTTATTTCTAAAAGTCAATTACAAAGATTAAATTCAAATACAACACTTGATATTCAATATGTTCAATACAAGAATACAACGAACAAGAACAAATTGATACAACATAATAAAACTTAAGACGTCTAAGTGGGTATCTAAGCATCACTACTTCAATTTCAAAGCGCCGTCATCCTCAACTTGTAACATGTTTAAAATAAAGTTCAATGCAAAAGTAAAGGCGAGTATACAAGTTTGATACATACATAGCGTAAAAATGAGTTTAAACAATTCCACATGGCAAGCTATTGATACAAGATAAACAATAAAATCGGCATGTGTTTAAATAATCAAACCAACGATGAAACGCATTAAGCTCATGACATAACCCAAAGTCTACAGGTGGTGCGTTAATCCTATAGCGTATATATGTCAAGGATAGGTTCGTACAAAGTTAATCATAAGTCTAACACAAAACGTATAATCCCAAGTTTAAAGTATCAAGTAATCAAGTACGTAAGCATATATAAGAAATGTTTATGTATTTACGAATAAAGTTTAAGTATAAGTTTTCATAGATAAACATGTTACACCCTAAAAGGTGGTAAACGAAAAAAGGGGTTCAAGTATACTCACAGAATTGCTAAGTCTTCCGATTATCCAATTGTTGACGAGTGTATGAGATTAGGAGGATGGAACACCGAGGTCAGCCTATATGGGCAAGCGAAGGTGTACGAGTAATCAGAACTATGACGGAGGATTTGAAGTGGAATTTTAAAGTACCACTTGATGATATATATGTGTGTATATATATATTATATAGTTTATACAATAATTCTAAATTAAGTCTATCAAAAATATTATAGAAGTGTCGTCAAAATAAATATACATTTATATTTATTGTAAAAAAATATTTGAATCCGACATGCTTCGTTTTATAATTAAACACGTATGGTTTCACGGATTTTTACGAAAAACGGGCAAAGTTTCCTCGGTTTTTGGATGATCCCGACAATGTAAGCTGTCGTTATAATTTTTCAAAATTAAATAAACAATAAACGAAACAATATGAAATAACAATATACGATTATCTTTGTAAAGTTGATGAATACTAAACAATACATAAACTATGATTCGACGGCTCAAGCTCGGTTTTACGCTAAATAATGTATATGTTAAACAATATAAACGAACTCGCACCTTACATGTATTTTCGAGTCTCGCGTTGACCAGCGTTGACCATGTTTGACTGAGTTGACCAGCAGTTGACTGGAACCCGAAACAAAACCGAACCACTTGTTCCTTGTAACCCGAAACTGAAACAAAACCTGAACCGAACTCGGACTTGATCGAGAAATAGAGCTGAACCATAATACGAGGCAAGACCCGAGCCAGATGTTAACCAGCTTTGACCGGTCAACGCGAATCGAAATCCAACTAAACCGAACACTAATTTGGACCGTTTTTCCCTGGGACCCGAACCTGAGCCGAACTCTAGTTGATTCGTACCAAGAAGAACCGAGTCTCCCGAAACCACATCAAACCCGAATCAAACAACCTGAGTTCACCCGAGTGAACAGAAACCCAGAACACTAATCCGAACCTGAACATGAAATCTGACCCAAACTGATTGTGTCACGAAAGTCGACCGGAGTCCCGAAACTCGAACCAAACTAAACACCACCACTGTCGTGAGAAACCAGCTCCACCACCGTCATCGAGCCATCCCGCCACCGCAGACGACGCTCCTTTAACAGCCGTCGCCGGCTTGACGTAGACCGCCGATTGCCTGCTCCACCTCTCTCCTCGGTCAGCCATCGTATGCCACAACCGTCGTCACCGTATGCCACCACCATCCGGTGGTGGCCGATCGTTCAACACCATTCAATAGGGGGGCTGTGAAGTGTCGTCGATTGGAACATCTTTCGTCGGTCGCCGGTTAATTGGCTCCGGTAGGTGAGGTGAGGTAGATGGTTTGGTTTGTGTTCTTGGAGGTGTATCGAGAAGGAGAGGGTAGATGTGAGTGTTGTGTTTGTTTGAACTCCTTTCGTCAGTGTTTTTAATGGTAGAAGACAAGGTTTAGGATATTTGGGAGGGAATCAGTATATATGGGAGTGGCTAATGAATTTTGGATGGATAGGGTTTCGAACTTAATGGATAGGGATAAGCTATACTTCATTTATATAGTTAGGGTTTGGTTAGTGGTCTTTGGGCTTGGGCCCAAGGCCCACAAGCCCAATTTTTCAATCCGATTTCGACCGTGATTCCAAGAATAGGAAAACGAACACGTATTTTCTAAAAATAGAAATACGGAAAGAGCAGAGAGTTACAGTCTCCCATCCTTTAAGAAATTTCATCCCGGAATTTATTCAAGAGGAAGACTTAATAAGGATTTGGCTAAAGAACTATCATCTGAAATCAAGATTTGGAAGTTTGGATACGTGTGGAAAAGTATGAGGTTTTGAGGAATGAAAAGTTTGGTTTGTAAAAAGAGGTTGTCTAACTAAAATGATTTAAGGCATTAGTCGTAAAATAAACGTGCAAGTGTGTGTATAGGCAAACGAGTTTAAACAAGTTTGAATAACTCAGAATGAAGAGATAAATTTAAAATATGATATCCAAGGAGTAAAACTTTCGTATAAAATGGTAAGCATTTCGATGAAAAGTGTGGTCGCACTGTAAATTGTAAGAAGAATTTCATTGATTTAAAAGAAGAATAATAAATCACTTGTTTGTAAGAAATTATTTATTGATGAGGAACGAGAACATTAGGTATTTTAAGTAAAACAATTTTGGAGGTAACGGCCAATTAAGTATGTTTGCACATAAATAAAGAATAGAAAGATAGTTTTAATCATGAAAGTACTTTAAACTTCGAATGTGTAAACGGATTTGTTCGTAACGAGGCTTGTATGAAGGACAACAGATAACGGGGAATAACGGAGGTAGGAGAGGGAATGATTGATCTAATAAATGAATGCAAGTATGAGAAGGGTAAGCGCACAGGACGAACGAAAGCAATGTGTTAAGAATGAATTCTCGTCATGAATAATCGTCTATCGCGTGCTTAGCAACGCGTTTGTGAGTTGTTAAAGTTTTGTATTGGGTTTAAAAGGTTTGCAAAACACCAAATTTCTCATGGCACATTTTACAAAAGTTCGGTAACATCGTGAAAACACTTATATATAGGAAGTACCAGCGGCGTATCTACCATATTTTGACCACTTTACGTCTATTTCGTATTCGGTGTCATGTTACGTTCCGTGTCTTACCATACACAATAGTACACTCCATGATTCTCATGCACCTATCACTATAATCCCATGTGCATCCGCGATTATATTGATCGTCGCATGATCCACCTAGCTTGTACTAGTTGCATATGAGTTAGGGTATTTAAAAATAAGAACGAGTACGTATACATATACGAACGTAGTATATAAGCATGTTGATGTTTAATCATGTATGGGTCCCACGTAAGCGAATCCCTCGCATTCTGCTCGCGTACGGGTACGAATGTTGTATATAAGCATGTATGGGACCCACGCAAGCGAATCCCTCGAATTCCGCTCATGTACGGGTACGAATGTATGAATCATGAGTGTGAAGGAAAGTATGAGCATACATATAAGTGTAAGTATAAATACGCATGTGGATGTAAGTATAAATATAAAACGTATAAGTATGGGTGTAGGTACGAATAATAAAGATTGCATAAATTGTATAAATTGAAACATAACGAATTTAAGCATGTGAAAATGATCGAAAGGTTGAGTATGTAAAAATGAATGGTTCAAGTGGAGTTATCATGACTAAAACACGTACGATGATATGCATGTATAGTTGTTTAAGCGAAATGTTGAGTTTATCGAAACGAAATAGATTGAGTTTGACTAGTAATATAGATTCTAGCTTGTAAATGTAAGAAGAATATAGGGTACTTATTGGTTATACATAACGTATTTTGTAAGGGACGTAAATGCTACTTTTATTTTAAAAGAATATTTACGTAAGTTGAAGATTGTCGGTCCCCATGAAGTTTTCTTGCCCATGTGTTTAGAAATTTGAATGACGTATTGAGTGGCGTATAAAAGTTTGTTGTAAATAACAAGTTCGTATTACTTCAAAGGATCTTGCATTAAAATATGAAATTTGAAATTTGGAGGTTCTTGTGAAAACGTTGATTGTTAAAAGAAGTTTAGCAATGAACTTAGTGTTTGTTGAAAAGAGTTTTTAACAAAATGATTTGTTGGTTTTGAAAAGAGTTTGTGGTAAAACGATCTTATAATATCTATAAGATCTTATCAATATATGAGAAAGTTGGTTTGATTTACGACTGAGGATGAAAGTCTTTAGTACAATGGTATAACGTGAGCGCATTTTAGTGATTAGGTTAAATAAGAAGTTCATGGGTAAGAGATCCATTGGACAGATTAAGTTGAAAGGTAGCATTTCGCAAGGTTTTGAAATTCGGGTGATAAAACGTTTTAAGGCATGATTAAGAATTTTTGTGTATATGATTTACGTGAAATAGATTATGAGATAAAGAATACGTTTGATAAAATAATGAATTTTAAATTTCGCATAAGTAGGAATTTTAACGAATGATAAATGATTTAGGTGTAAAATATGATTGTGTTGTATGATGAAGTCTCTTTTGAAAGAAAATTTTGGTAACGATCACCTAGGTAAGGGAATCACCCCTAACTCGTCGGTGAGGTCGTTTTAAGAAAAGAAGGAGTGGAGTCAATCGTCAAGGTAAGGAAATCACCCTATCTCAATGATATATCTCCGTTTTGGTGTTACAATGAATGTAAACAAAATTGAGTGACGTTTTGAAATCATGCA
Organism: Helianthus tuberosus; assembly: GCA_030545235.1. Classification (NCBI taxonomy): domain Eukaryota; kingdom Viridiplantae; phylum Streptophyta; class Magnoliopsida; order Asterales; family Asteraceae; genus Helianthus; species Helianthus tuberosus. Next base: position 45,413,460 of record CM060376.1, read on the forward strand.
TATGTATAAATGTATGAAAAGATTTAGTATGATGTGTGTGTGAGAAAAAAATGATCTCGAAAATAAATTTGAATTTGAAACGAGAGAATTGTATCATATAAAAGCGATTGATAGTAAAGCACAAGTTTGAATTTGAGAAACATGCTTTGGCCTATTAGGTGGATTACTCTCGTCGATATCTCGGTTAACGGTGTTCACCCTTCCAGTTACTACATGTTACAATTCAATCGAAAATTCGAGACTTGGCTGGACTTTTTGAAAATCAAGGAGCGGAACTAGTCGACAAGGTGCGGGTTTCACCCCTAACTTGACGATTTGGTACCCTAAGTGTGGTTGGTGCTCGTTGGGTCAAAATTTATTTTCGACACTTTGACGAAGGTCCACTAGAATTTGAAATCAAAATTCTCCATCAAGGTGAGGATTTCACTCCTAACTTGATGGCGAATTTCGTGTAAAAAGAATAGATGAATTGAGAGTCGTTCACCAAATTGTGGGTTTCATGCCTATTTTTGTGAAGTCGTCTCGTTTGTACAATACAAGTGATTTCGAGTTTAGTATAAACAAGTAAAAGACATATGTTCGAAATAGTAATAACAAATATGAGCACATAAAGCATTTCAAGAAAATAACGCGTAAGAGGCATTTCAAGAATAGCACGTACAGATGTTTCATAAACGTAGCATGTGAAGCAAGTATGGTCGAATTTGGTGCTTAACTATAGACTAGGTCAAAAGCATGGCAATTTCCTAATTCCATATAGTTATGGCTTTGATACCAATCTGTCACACCTAACCGATGGTGGAAACATCGTAGTGAGACGAAAACGTGCAAGAGACTTCATAACACTATTTATGACAATAATTAAATAATGGATTTCATTTCATTTCTAAAAGTCAATTACAAAGATTAAATTCAAATACAACACTTGATATTCAATATGTTCAATACAAGAATACAACGAACAAGAACAAATTGATACAACATAATAAAACTTAAGATGTCTAAGTGTGTATCTAAGCATCACAACTTCAATTTCAAAGTGTGGTCATCCTCAACCTGTAACATGTTTAAAATAAAGTTCAATGCAAAAGCAAAGGCGAGTATACAAGTTTGATACATACATAGCGTAAAAATGAGTTTAAATAATTCCACATGGCAAGCTATTGATAGAAGATAAACAATAAAATCGGCATGTGTTTAACTAATCAAACCAATGATGAAACGCAATAAGCTCATAACACAACCCAAAGTCTACAGGTGGTGCGTTAATCCTATAGCGCTATATATGTCAAGGATAGGCTCGTATGAAGTTAATGATAAGTCTAACACAAAACGTATAACCCCAAGTTTAAAGTATCAAGTAATCAAGTATGCAAGCATGTATAAGGAATGTTTGTGTATTTACGAATAAAGTTTAAGTATAAATTTTCATAGATAAACATGTTACACCCCAAAAAGGTGGTAAACGAAAAAGGGTTCAAGTATACTCACAGAATTGCTAAGTCTTCCGATTATCCAATTGTTGACGAGTGTATGAGATTAGGAGGATGGAACACCGAGGTCACCCTATATGGGCAAGCGAAGGTGTATGAGTAATCGGAACTTTGACGGAGGATTTGAAGTGGAATTTTAAAGTACCACTTGTTGATATATATGTATATATATATATATTATATAGTTTATACAGAAATTCTAAATTAAGTCTATCAAAAATATTATAGAAGTGTCGTCAAAATAAATACACATTTATATTTATTGTAAAAAAATTATTTGAATCCGACATGCTTCGTTTTATAATTAAACACATATCGTTTCACGGATTTTTATGAAAAACGGGCAGAGTTTTCTCTGTTTTTGGACGATCCTGACAATATAAGTTGTCGTTAAAATTTTTCAAAATTCAATAAACAATAAACGAAACAATATGACAACAACAATATACGAGTATCTTTGTAAAGTTGACGAATACTAAACAATACATAAATTATGATTCGACTGCTCAAGCTTGGTTTTACGCTAAATAATATATATGTTAAACAACATAAACGAACTCGCGACTTACATGTATTTCCGAGTCTCGCGTTGACAAGCTTTGACCATGTTTGATTGAGTTGACCAGCAGTTCACTGGAACCCGAAACAAAACCGAACCACTTGTTCCTTGTAACCCGGAACTAAAACATAACCTGAACCGAACTCGGACTTGATCGAGACATCAAACTGAACCGTAATACGTGCCAAGACCCGTGCCAGATGTTGACCAGCTTTGACCGGTCAACCAGAACCGAAATCCAACTGAACCGAACACTAGTTTGGACCGTTTTGCCCTGGGACCCGAACCTGAGCCGAACTCAAGTTGATTCGTAGCAAGCAGAACCGAGTCTCTCGAAACCACATCAAACCCGAATCAAACAACCTAATTTCACCCGAGTGAACGGAAACCCAGAACATTAACCCGAACCTGAACATGAAATCTGACCCGAACTGATCATGTCGCGAAAGCTGACCGGAGTCCCGAAACTCTAACCAAACTGAACACCACCACTTTCGTGAGAAACCAGATCCACCACCGCCGTCAAGCCATCCCGCCGCCGCAGACGGCGCTGCTGTCGCCGCTCCTTCGACAGCCGTCGTCGGCTTTACACAGACCGTCGCCTGCTTGCTCCACCTCTCTCCTAGGTCAGCCTTCGAATGCCACCACCGCCGTCACCGTATGCCACCACCACCGTCACCGTATGCCACCACCATCCGATGGTCGCCGATCATTCAAAACCATTCATTAGGGGGGTGTGATGTGTCGTCGATCAGAACATCTATCGCCGGCCGCCGGTTAATCGGCTCCGGCGCAGGTTAGTCACAGGGAGGGAGTGGAGGTGAGGTGAGGTAGATGGTGTGGGTTGTGTGCTTGGAGGAATATCGAGAGGGAGGGGGTAGATGTGAGTGTTTTGTTTGTTTGAACTCCTTTCGTCAGTGTTTTTAATGGTAGAAGACATGGTTTAGGATATTTGGGAAGGAATCAGTATATGGGAGCGGCTGATGAATTTTGGATGGATAGGGTTTTGAACTTAATGGCAAGGGATAAGCTATACTTCATTTATATAGTTAGGGTTTGGTTAGTGAGCTTTGGGCTTGCGCTTGGGCCCAAGGCCCACTAGCCCAATTCTCATGTTTAAGTGGCCCGTAATTCCTACAAGACCCGTTATCAAAACCCGAACTTTCCGTAACGTCATAAATTAAAATTTAGTATTAAAACACGTCAAACAAGATCGGTAGTCGTTGGTCGTTTCTAGTCCGTTTTTCGATCTGATTTCGACCGTGATTCCAAGAATAGGAAAACGAACACGTATTTTCTAAAAATAGAAATACGGAAAGAGCAGAGCGTTACAAACGTCTCACAAGCAACATCCAAGGGGGAGTTTGTTGATGCACCTCCTACTATGACAAGTGAAGACATCTGAAGATCCAACAGTGTGAAGAACGAACCATCACGAGCAACATCCAAGGGGGAGTTTGTTGATGCATATTTGTGTGGATGCAGCTCGGTTCGGTTCGGCTCGGTTCATTTCGACTCGACTCGGTTCGAAGGACTATGTGTTCCTCCGTCATACGACCTTACATTCACGAAGGACTATGTGTTCTTCTCGGGTCTTTAGTCTTTCGTGGCCTATGTTAACCAGTTACTGTAAGAGTGCATAGAGAGATAAGCAGTTTGTTCAAGAGTGTATGTACTGGGTCTCTCTACAAATCAATATAGTGAATCTTTGAAGTTATATCTCTTGTTATATTGATTGTGCTCTTGCTTTGGTTTGCATATACACTTGGATTCCGCACTTGTGTGTATTTAACAACAAGGAAGTAGGTTATCTTGATCATTTGAGAGGGACCTACAACAATATTTGTCTGAAATGGTGTTCCTGGGTCTCACTTTTAACTTTGCTTATACTTATTTCTTGAGAGACGATTTTAGTTTGAAGAAAATGTAAGAGAACACCTAACAAGATTAAGATAAAAGACATCATAAAAAAATGATTATAGCAATCCGGGCGAACATTTTAACTAACTCATCTTTAAGTTATCATTTATTTATTGTCTTCCTTTTAAATCTATAGAGATAATTGTTTGGAATCTTCTCTTTGATAATGTGATATTGATCACCACTAATATCTACATGTACATTCTTAGTATAGATAATCCCTTTTTCTTTCTAATCAAAATACAGATCATCTTATCAACTTGATAAGGATCACAGCTCTCTTTATTTTATAACTTGTATCGATGCTGGTAAAGATCATCACTTTTCATTTTAGGGTGTTTGTTTTTAAAACAAGCCCTCTACTGGATTATTTTTACCAAATAATAACTATAGAAAAAAACATGATATGTAGTCTTGTAATGATTTACGTATCCATAATGTAGTTAGTCTCCTATCTCTTATATTGTTGTTTTTCTTATGTTACTTCTTTAGTTTATACTCAACTGTTTGTAAATTGATGTATCAGTTGCCTTAGCAAATTGGTCTTATAAAATTACGTGAAATCCACTACGCATTATGCATCAAACAAAATAACTTCCAGCAGTAACGTGAGGGCATTACTACTAGTTTACCAAATACTTAGACCCTTAATTTACCAAAAGTGTGAAAACTCATGTTTTACGTATATTGACTCTTATCTAAATTCACCTTTTTGAATCGCGAAACTTCTATATATAAAATAAGAAATCAATCCTCGATAGTTACAATATTACATCATGGATATTAAACGCACACTATCTATCCTAATTAATATTGTCATACTTAGATCTACTTTTAATCCAAAAACCAATTCTCCTTGATTAGATCTGTCGGTCATGTGAAGTAAATGTGATGATTATTGAAGATCTACTCGTTCCTGACTTCCAAATCTCCCAGGCTGCAACCAAAAGAACCGCTCCAATAATCTTCTACTAATCATTAGAAGCTTTCATCTCCAACTCCGAACCAAGAATATGTTGAATCAGGAGCTCCCGATCTAGATATGGAATTTTAAGCCAAACCATAATCGCCACAAAATGGATTTAGCTATCCAACAATCCCATAAAATATGATAAGTGGTCTCCTCCCTCAAACAGATGGAGGGCAGTTTTGAACGCCCACATCCATGCCCTAACAAGCTAGGTTCAACTTAGATGGTATGCGGTTAATGGAGGCTTGAATCGGATTTAGCGGCATCAAGAAGCTTGAATCTCAATCCAGAAACCAACAAGATCTCGTGATCGACACCACTTCAACTGTTGGTTGACCTTCCACCCTATCAGTAGGGTCTCTAACCCAGTTCCAAGTCCATTGAACAGAAGTCTACAATCAGGACCGGCTCAACCTCTTTGGAGACCTAAAGCGGATTTTAAATTCGGGGCCCTTTTTGAAAAAATAAAAAAATGCATACGCTCCTAACACATGGGAATATGATGCATGTTTTTTATACGATTAAGGAAATTATAGTGAAATTATGACTAATAAGTTAGATTATACATTCGCGTAATAATACTTTCTGACTCATTGAGTGATCTACTTTCTTCCCAAATTGAAGGCGTTAACTTAATTTCCCTAATAGCATTGAAGCAGATTTCTAAATATATAAAAATTATATGAATGTCGCCACCCCTTTGCATTTCCAAAAACCTTAATGGGGATTTAGTCAGTTATAACCTTAACTAAATCAACTGATGCTTAACTATGACATGATAAAATCTATTAAAATACCTTTTAGATGGAAAAAACTCAGGTACCATTGTTTAGGTGCTCTGGCGATGGTAACACTAACACAATTATAAATGCAAAAAGATAGCAACAAAACATACGGAAAATTTTTACATGTGGGTATGGAAAAAATGATAACCATAACCGACTCGCTATTTTCCGTTTTCAAAAAAAATCATTAACCGACCTACCGGTTTTTTATTTGGTTCGGTTTTTTTGTTTCGGTTATGATTCGGTTAATTCGGATTTTTGCACACCCGTACGTAGTATATAAAAGATATTAGGTGAGAAAAACTTGCACCTAAAATTACTACTTTAAGATATGAACAGTAAAATATAGAAATGGGAGTAAGTGGAAGGGGTGGAATGCAAAAAAAATTGGGTTAGATATGTAATTATTGTAGGGTAAACTCGATTATAAAAGGCCTGGTCTATTCGCACACGGCCTTGTCTGTTGACCTTGGCCAAAGCGCCCCGCTATGGCCAAAGCGGGGCGCTTTGAGTGTGCAAAAAGACAAAAAGCATTGGCTGGAATTTGTGTTGATTTTTTTTTTGAAATAGGTGAGATGTGGGTTAGTTTGGTAGTGTTTTTTCGAGGAAAAAATTGTATTTGAGTTTTATAATGGGTGGCCTTTATAATACGTTGTTTTATAATTACGTTTTTTACGTCATTATTTTTATAGAACGTATATAATATAAGTGCGTCTTTATAAACTGTTAACCTGGTTTATTTTGTTAAATTAAACGAACACGTTAAATAAATTGTACAGAAAACCATAAGAATTAAACGTAAACAATCCAAAACCAACGTGATGTAAATAGAAGATTAACTGCAATATATATATATATATATCAGTTTGTACATACAAAACAAAAAGGTACAACTAACTGCATAATACATAACAAAACACTATACAAACAAACTAAGATACTAATCCTCATGCGGTGGGGACGGTGGGAGGGGAAGTGGAGGCAACCCAGCGAGCTCTCGTAGAGAAACGAGCGTCTCGATGATCCAGTCCTGGCGTGCGGCCTGGCGTCTGAGGCGCCGGTCGAAGTCCCGAGCTACCTCACGCGCTACCGGAGGCAGGTCAGCGTAAACGTGCTGCGGGTACTGTGGCGGCTCAGGAGCTGGCTGAACTGGTGGTACCGGGATCTCCTCGATATGCTCCTCCTGAGCCGGATCCTCTAATACAGGCTGAGCCTGAGGCTGAGCCTGAGCCTCAGCCTGAGGCTGGCCCGGGAACTCATCGAGTCCCAGAGCCTGTAGCTGAGCCTGCCGAGCGGCCGCCTGCTCAGCAGGAGGGGCCAACACTCCAGGCCTCAACTCAATAACAACCGGGATGACCTCCGGCACCGGCTCCGGCTGCCAAATCAGCCCGTCCATGCCCCTAAACCTCAGACCAACATCAAAGCGACGGGTGATCTGCATGCTAGAAACTGACGCGCGGCCCAACCTGGTAGACGGGACCGGATCGGACAGCAGCGGATCTCCCTCGGGCACGATCCCGAGCGAGCGTGCGATGGCGGTGATGAATGAGCCAGTGTGCACCCACCCGCGGAGCTGCCGGTGGTATGCTGTGGCAAAGTAATCTGCCAGGCAGGCTGCTAGATTGCAGGGCTGGCGGCGCAGTAGGCAGTATAGAAAGAAAAGGTCACTGAGGTTGACCTTCTCCCTGCTGGCACCCCGCGGCACGATAGTTGCCGCGATAACATGCTGCAAGTATCGGAACAAGGGGTCTCTAATGGAGGTGGCCTTTTGCCAGGATCTCCCAAAGGGTCTAATGGAAATGGACCTCCAGAAACTGATAAGCGTCTGCCTGTCCATCATCGTAACCGCATGCGTATATAAATCAGTATCAAGATCGGCCTCTGTGTACAAACCTGTATAAACAAATAATATTAAATAAACAAATAACATTAAATAAACAAATAACATTAAATCAACAAATGATATTAAATATAAAATAATAAATAATATTATTTAAACAAACCTGTATGGACAACAAACTGCTGCACACTCATCCGAAACTCCTGACCGGCAAGACGGAATGTAACCTCGTAGACTGGAAAATCCGGGTCCTCCACGTAATCCGCCGGGGAAGATCATCTGTGACGGGGAAGATCATCTGAGGCCTCGACCCAAGTTTCTTCCGACGGAATGTACGAGCTTTTTCTAGCGGCTTCAACCTTTCTTTCTTCCTGCGTTTTCAATGTTGGGCGACCACGAGTTTTCTTCAGAATAGCAGGAGGTTTTTTGTTATTGTTCCCTGGATTGAGGATTTGCTGAAACTTTTCAAAGAAGCTCCTTTTCACTTGAGGGGGTGTTGGATCGATCTTTTGTTTCAATTTTTCAAATTCCGCGTCTACATCGATATCCTCTATGTTTTTCTTTGCAGGCTTGAAGTTAAGCTTCTTCCAGAACACGTCTATGTGTGTGATCCGGAGTTGCTGACCTGTGGATGAAAACAAATTAGGTGGCAGAATCATAACGAGAAAGGTCAAAGATATTAATTACCTTTATTTTCCAACTTTTCCAAACGACAGGCACATGGCAAACCACAGCTGGTAAAAAGTTGGCAACCACAGCTTGCACCGTAGGCTCTCAACCCGTCTTCCTTACGTTTTAGTTCCCTACTCAAAAGCTCAATCGCATATATTGAAACCTTTCTGAGAATATATGCAAGCATGGGCTGCTTCTTGTGGTGCGTCATCACTTTTCGGAGGCTTGTTTCAAAGCTTGTACTAATCTCGGTGTATTGTCTGTCTATCAACAACATGATCAACATACAGTACAAGTTTATCCAGTGTGTTGCGATGACTTGGAAAGTGACTTTTTAGTGTTGCATGCATGCCCTCAACCCTGTTGGTCGTAGTTTGGTGAAAGTTGATAGTTTTGTTAATCCAGCATGATACAAACTTTTCACGGTACGGATCCAACCAGGATTTCTTCAAATAATCAAAAACCTCTAAAATTAAAAAAAACGTAAATAGTCAGTTTTTGTTATTATATAAAATTTGAACATAATTATGTAAGAAATACCTACGTTCACGGTCATCTTCTTTCAGTTGTGCTTCAAGGTTTTCCAAGTTATACCTGTATATTTCCTCGGTCGTAGACTCGCACAATAACGAAAATGTACGTACGAATTCTTTCCATTCCTTGTCAGAGAATTTCTTCTTGCTGTTCTTATTAATATTTTGTTGAATATGGAACCGACAAAGATACTTATGCGCTTTTGGAAAAACTTGTTCACACGCGTTCATTAGCGCAAAATCCCTGTCTGTTAAAATCACGCGCGGTTCCATACATCCTACCAGCATAGACTTGATCCTCTGCAACACCCATAGGTAGTTCTCTGACTTCTCAGCGGAAATTACCGCACAAGCAGCCGTAAACGATTTGTTTGTCGACGTCATGCCTACGACCTGAACAAATGGCAGGTTGTACATGTTCGTTTTGTAGGTGGCGTCAATCATTAGCACATGCGGGAAGGCACACCACATATTGAATGATCTTTCGTGAACAAAGAAGACATCTTCAACTTCGTTTGATATCTCATTCGTGCGCATGTAATAAGTGTAATTTTTTTCGAGAAGAATGCTTTCAAGTTTTTGCATCGGAGACTTACCGACATTTTTTTCGGCGTTGATCTTCTGAACAGCGTTGTGTATATCTTTCGGAATAAGCTTTCTAGCCGGATTTTTTTTTTGTCAGCGTTCGCCAGATACTTTGGTTGGGAATGTCTTGCTCTGCCAGCTCCTTAACCAGTTTTGTATCCTCCGAAGAAAGCCTTTTCGCATACGCGTGACCCTCTAAGTTTTCAATAGGAGTGTGGTTATGCTTCGCCTTCGTCACCTCGATCCTCCAAACACTTCCGGATGATTCCGAAAACCCGATCATCTCGAACGGGCAGCCTATTTTCTTGCTACCCGTTTTCCTCTGTGTAGCTATACTCTTATGCTCCCCACCAAAAGTACATTGAAACCAAATCTTGTAATTCTCTCCTCTTTTATTCGACCTCTTAGTCACAATGAGGTAACCGTTGTCTTTTGCCGTGTCTTGTACCCAACGCACCAACTCTTTACGTGACGAAAAGGTCTGCGTCGTATTAAACGAAAACGTAACCGGGTAACAGCCTTCCTCGTCAACAGACACATCCCCCGGCTCACCATCGTCACCGAGGTCCGAATATACTTGATGTTCAAAGTTGTGCTCGCCACCGTAACCGAAATTCGAATAACCTTGTAAGCTCTGTTGACAACCGTAACTGTCGTTTGGACCACACTCCTGCTGTACAAAGCTGTACTCGCCACCGTAACCGAAATTCGAATAACCTTGTTGTGCGTAAGGGTCCTCCACAGGGGTATTCAAATCCAGCGTCACCGTGTTATCACGATAATGAATGCCAGATACAACCTCTGCCTCCCTCAAGTTGGACGAGACCGGTTTCTCATACGAGTCAGAAATAGCGGTCCCCTCGTAAGAATCAGGAACAACTGTCTCGTCAGAATATTGACCGAAAATATAGTTGTTTAACCACGACATCGTTTTTTCAAGAGATGTAACTAATACAGCAAAACCGCGCGTTATTTTGAGAAGAAACACAACGGATCTGAAATGAAGGCAAAATGTATATCGAAGACAATGTGTGGGATCGAAATGTGTGTCTCACAGGTTGCTTTTAAAAGGGGAAAAGGGTGAAATTTGGGGTCGAAGCGCCGCGCTATGGCCAAAGCGCGACGCTTAGGGTTAACGACAAAACATCATGATTAGCTTTATGTCTGTCAAACAGTATCGAATGTTTCAAACGTCAATTGAAGCACGTATTGTCGATCGAAGCGCCGCGCTTTGGCCATAGCGCGGCGCTTTGGGGTGTGAAAATAATTTTGGGCGTGTGCAGCTAGCATGACCCTTATAAAATCTACAATATCTGTTGTTATTCGTTTGTCAGACTACCACCGCCGCCGTCAGAGATGGCTACTGCTTTTTCCTCCAACTGTAATAAAATATGGCCTCCCGATTTGGGTAAATCATCGGTGAGTTTGATCAGAAACTAGTTATGGTTCTATTTCAGTTTTTTGTTTTTGTTTTCATGACACATAGAATCGGTATCATCATGTAGGGTGTTGAAGAACGACCGTTGACTGCTCATCGGATTTCGGAATCTCGTTTCAGGTAGCTGTTAATCGTATAAATTCTGTATAATTCATTGAACTTTAACAAGCTATCCTTTAGATCTATCGCAACTTAAGGGTGTTTATAAATTCTGTTTTTTTGTTTTTTTTTTTTTTTAATAACTCACTGTGTAAAATGAATATTGACCAATATAAGGTTTAAGTTTAACGATCTTTGTTGGGATTTAGTCGAATCTGAAAAATTTGGATAATTTTTTTGGTAAAGCTAATTAATCAGGATTCATATGTTTTCTATATTTTACATTGATATTCTTTCTGTAGGTGTTTTAATAAAACTTTTTTCAGTTGCACACAAATCTTCAAGTAGTTCATATACATACAACTTGTTGTCCAAAGTTTATACTAATAAAAATTTGTAGTGGCTATCCCCTTGTCATCGAAAACACAAGCAACTTCTAAGTATCAAATCAGAAAACTTGAATCAAATTGGCATTGATTTTAAGGGCTTAACATTCTATGTTATTTCATTTTTAGGGCAATGGTCATAAGCCATCTCCGTGTGGAGAACCAGAAGGCTGATGATCATAACCATAAGAAAACATAGCATTAGGGGTGACATCTTTAGGGTTAATTGCTGCACTTTTTTGATAAATAGGTTTAGAGAGTAGTTGAAGTTAGAGGTGCACAAATCGGGTTAGGGTTTGAACTCGAACCGGGTTCAAACTGGTTTGATGTTGTCACACCCCGACCACGTGGAACATACAAAACGTGGCGGAAACATCGGGGAGTGTTGTAACAGAATTAATTGTTTCAAATCCATGGCAATTGAAGTTTCGTTCTATTGATTAAAAGTGTTACAATGTCTTAACAAACAAGAAATACAACATAATTAACTAGTCTTGCATCTTTTATTGTCACTAAAGCCCAAGTCTGCCTATGTGTATCTTGATCATCTTATGCAACAGTTCCTGAAAAACACATGTGAAAATAGGTACGTCAGCATAAAAATGCCTGTGAGATACATAGGTTTTGTGAAAATAGGTTTCATGACTTATGTTTGAGAAAATGTTTAGTCATGAACCTTGTTATTTGCTTTGCTTTGTAAATCATTTGAAAAACAATGAGTTCAGATGATATGTATAAATAAGTGAATAATGTATGGTTAAATGAATAACCATTGTAAACTGAGTTTGTATAAGATAAGTTGTTTGTAAAACAATGTATTGTGAAAAGTATGTTATTTGTATAAAATATTATATGTATCAAACTGAAATGATTCAAATAACGCTACGATATGTAATACCATACAAACACTTATATATAGGAAGTACCAGCGGCGTATCCACCATGCTTGTATCATATTACACACGCATCGTTACTTAATCACTTAATCAAACCAAACCAAACAATGTAAAATGTTCATGTCAAGATGTAAATCATGTCAAAATGTCTATGCCAAATATCCATGTCAAATGTCTATGTCAAGTATCCATGTCAAATGTCTATAGTCCAAAAGTAGTCAAGTAATGTATAACCAAAATGATATGTATGGTAAGTAAAATGTAGACTACTTAAACCATAAGTAAAAATGTACAAAACAAAGTATTGAAGTAAAACTTGGTTTAAATCAAAGTTATGTTTTGTAAGATATATGCATGCTATACTGAATATGAACATTTATGCGGTATTGTGAAAATTCATACATCCAAGCCTTGAGACAGACGGATAACTATGTAAAAGTGAGTTATCAAGAGAATATGTATTCGGATTCGGTCATTCCTTTCATCCCCTTTCCCTGGGATGTCCGGAACGGGATTTGTCAAGTCCTGTGGTACCACTACCTACTACCGAGCGGCATGATCGGTGTTAATGAATGTATATTATAGTTTAAACAAACCAAATGTCATACCAAAATGTAAGCATGTTTTATGAAGATAATGTACCTAGTATGCTAGAGTAAACATACAGGGTAGAGCTATAAAACAATGTGTCCATATGTTACTGGAACATATGCAACAGAGATGCAGTATAAAACAATGTACTAAGTATGCAAAGTCATCATACAAAGTAGAAAAGTCATGTAAAACAATGTACTAAGCATGTTATCAGTCAACATACATAGCAGAAAAGTCATGTAAATCAATGTGCTTAGCATGTTATCAGTCAACATACATAGCAGAAAAGTAATGAAATCATGTACTATAATGTACTAACAAACATAGTCGGTATATGATGTGAAAACAGGAAAGCATGAAAGTAACAAGTAGGCACATGTGTTCCACCCCAAAACAGTTTGGAAAACAGTAAAAGAGGGGTCTATGTACTCACTTGAGATTGCTCAGTTGTCTAAAGATAACCACCAAGTAATGCTATAGATCTCGGAATCAAACGGCACCTAATATAGGTAACTATGTTAATAAACCGGACCTATATCGGAAGACTGGGTAGCATTAGGGTTTGTAAACCAAATGAGTGTAGGAACTCATATGATATGGTTTAACAAAGCCTACATACTAAATGAAACTTAACCTAATTGTTTACGACCCATTTCGATCCGTTTAGGTAGCTTACGCTACTTTAACGCATCGTGCGCGTGAAACGCGTTCGGACCGCCTAACTAGTCCTATGACAAGTATTATATGCCTAAACATGCTACATAATCAGTTATGTGACAAGAGTTTAGGTTACATATGCTTAATTACCAATTATACATGAAAAGGGTATTCTGGTAATTTACCTAAGGCATATAAACTACCTATCATACAACTATTTAAACGATGCGACCATAGGGTATAACCTCGGAAGGTTATTCCCTACCTACTATGGTCACCTAATGTGTTTGGTCGGATCCTAATGATCGAACAAACTGGGTCGGGTTCGAAGGTATAGGCGATTTATTAGATCGCCTACCCTACGACCCTAGACAACGTGGTAATCAGTGGGCATAGTCCCAAGGGACTATGACCAACGTGATTACAATCACGTTGCGAAGTTCCTACGAACTTCGCATTGACCATTACTGGTCAACGCTGAAAGTCAAACAAAGTTTGACTTTCTGACTCGAAAAGCAGTAAAAATAAGGAAAAGAACGAAAGAATACTTACCCAGGGTCCCCGAATGCTAATCCCGATTCAAGAACTCAGGTATGAAACAATGGTTTCAACTTAGAGCTCTCAAATCAGAATTCTTGTGGGTTTAGAAGCAATGGGGGTGGGGTATTTATAGTATTCGGTCCACCGTTAAGATCGTTTGTTGAATAACGTGCCTTAATCCAAGCCGTACAAGTGTCGGGACCTTATGGTCACTAAAATTCCATCCTTATCACATGACTAGATAATTAGGAACTTGTGGTTGTGGTTAAATCTGCTGAAAACAGGCTGTTTAAACATTGCACCTGGTCTGGAGACCCCATACGCATCGTATGGTATATATACCATACGCATCGTATGGGTGAACTTTGGCAGAATTACAGTTTTGGTCCCTGAACTGTATTTAGGCCATTTTTGACACGTTTAAGGCCCGTTAACCCCATTTCAAAGCTCTAAAATGAAGTTAAAGTATAGGGAACTTAAAATGTGTTCAAAAATATCTCGGATGTCGGTTCGTTTAGCCGTACGAACGCGATGTTCGGTTAATTACGACGGAATGCGCATAAGCGCGTAAAACGATCCAAATGACGCGACGAATGGATTTTTGACAAGCCAAACACTAAAGCATAATATAGTCATGCTTCCATAAATTTTTGGATGTCCAGATGTATTCAGAACGTAAGTTATGCGCGAAAATGCAAACTTGTGCACTTTTTGACACTTTTAGTCCCTGAATGACACCAAAGTTTATTTTAGCACACCGAACCCCTCAAAGCCTATTTCTAAGCTTTGTAAAGGATGTTTATGGTATGTTTAACTTATGGTCATGTTCCGGAAGGTCTGTTACAGTTCAAATTGACATACTTTCGCAGTTTGTCAACTTTAGTCCCTGTAAGCGATTTAACTTTGATTTCACCACACCAAACCTTCCAAAACTTATATCTAAGTTATGTAAAGGTTATTTTAGGTATGTTAAACCTATTTCACTATTCCGGAGTGTTTGTTGCATTAAACTGGTTATATTTACGCATTAGAGCGCGTATAACCTTCCAGAAAGCGATTTAGAGTTTGAAATCGAACAAGAGTTGATATGTGCAAAAGATACACATATTTATACAAGTCCAAAGTATGAAATACAATATTTCATTGGTTTGGCATTTGTTTGATGGTTGAAATGACACAGGTGTTACAGTCTCCCCTACTTTAGGAAATTTCGTCCCGAAATTTATTTAGAGGAAACTTGTAAGAGTTTAAAACATGAAGTTGAAAAGATCGAACAATATTGGCTAGATTTCTGAACTTCTAGTAACTTTAATAATCATCATGATTTCAACGTAAGAGGGATACCTATATATACAAGTATATAAAGCATCATTGGTGCGTCCACCGTACCTCAATTACATCGTCCTCATTTTGTTATTGTTGTCGCTATCGGTTCTTTCACATAATAAATCTTACTGGATTTCTGTGCACTAAATTTCATAATTATGTGCGCATTCATAATTAGAGAATTCCTTGCACAGTTCACACAGTCTATTTTATAATGTGTAGTGTAAAACCAAATGAATAATCCTGTGATGAGTGTAACTAGACTGCCATAGAGTCCTTTAGACTAAATCAATAAATGATTTAAATAGACTATCAAGGAGTCTGTTCAGTTACATCACTAGATGTCATTCTTTAACCAAATTGTGAATCAATCTTTTTGATTAGACCACTAAAGGGTCTCTAATGGATCATGGAGCAGTACTATATAATCCAAGGGTCTTAACTATTACATAGAAGCCCATTCAGGATTTAAGGTAGTACCTTTTTGAATATCCTACTACGAATCCCTCATATCAAGATATGAAAGATTCTACGAGGATTTGGATAATGAATACCCAGAGTATACCAAAAACATAAAATGCATTAATGAAAACACCAAATATGTAACCACATAATCACATAACCACAAAATTGTTTGTTAACTTGTCTTGTAAATTGCGTACATGCATTTAAAGCACACTAGGAATTCATTCCGTGGATTTCATTTGGTACTTTAAACGTTATCAAGAATCCAATTATTAAGATAGAAAGATTCAAAAAGAAAATTCGATTTCGATTATTAGGAACCGAAATGTTCGAATTTAGGTATATGAGGAATCCAATTAAGGACTCTGATTTGAATGATGATCATCCACAAGGATCTAATTGTGAAGATAAAAAGATCCCTTATGGATTTTAGAAGTTGAAGATGTTTTGATACCTTGCACTGGACGTGCTTATGTCAAAACATGAAGTAAAAATGCTTATGAAATTGAGATGCTAGATATGCCAAGGCGACATATGAAGCAGAATTTTGAAGGTTAAGTCAATGTATGAGGAAAATATTTTTGAAAACTATGCATGGGGTTCTTTTAAGAAAAAGGTGTTTGACGTTTTTGAAACCTTATATATAATACTTTTGAAATCATAAAGTAGATGTATTAGATAGATATATTTACAAAAAATGTTTTAAAAATCATGCGAGATGAATTTTGAAATTATGTATAAGGTTTTTGAAAGACATGAATGATGCTTTTCGAAATCATGCACTTGATAAGAAAATGTATTGTGTTAATATTGTCTTCAGACTATATGAAATACTTTGAAATTAGAAAGGTTGGTTTTGATAACATGGCCAATGTTTTTGAAATAACATAGACAATGCATCTAGAAATTTTTTTTTTCAAACTATATGAAATGTTTTGAGATCATGAAGATTGTTTTGAAATACTGGTACTGTGTATGTTGAAAAATCAAAACGTAATGAGTAAGAGATTTGAAAATACCCTTAGTTATCTCACCAAAGATTTAATGGCACAGATGTGCAGAAGCATGATCACTCATAATGTCACTTTATTCTTTGTACTTTGTTTCTTAGAATGAAACGAGTACTTAAAATTTTTGAGGAAATTATGAGAGATCACTTGAAAGTGAGAATCACAAGATTAGTTTGTAAGGAACATAGTTCCTTGATGTAGGTATCATAGGAAAATCATACACACATGTAACTATACTTGTATATCAGAATCTGTGAACAACTACTTTTATTTATGAACGAGACAGATTGTTTCACAATCAAGAAAACGAAAGAAACAAAAGCATAAGATAGCAACATCTTCTACTCGGCCAACTGCTCATCCGTGGGTCAGATTTGTCTTAGCAAGCTTTGGGCAATCCCTTAGGAAATGGCCCATCTCGCCACAGTTATAGCAAAGCCCTCGTGAGAAACGAGCTTGAGCAGGAGTGTCGCCAGCTTGATTTGGTACAGCTGTAGTTGGGCAAACCCTTGCTGTATGACCTATAAGTCCACAAATCTGACATTTGCGGCACTTCACACTAGGGTGACGATGAAGGTTACATTGGTTGCACAAGGGTGCAGTTCCATTGTATGGCTTCCTAGCAGGGGGTTGAGCTGGTTGGTTGAGGAAGGCTTGACCATTGTGAGCGACAATGGCGAAGTTCTGAGAAGCCTTTCGCTTCTTTGACTTCTTAGGGGATCGTTCATCCATGGTCTTTGATTCCTCGATTGGTTTATTGGCTGATGGTGTTGTCACCTGACTAGGTCCTGCCTGTCTTGGTGACTCTTGAGTGGCTTCATCCAGGAGACGATACATGGCAGTAGCTAATTCCACAGTCTTCAGGACTACTTCGCCTATTCGCTGAGCGAATTTGGCTGCTTGCTCAGATATCTGGGCGTCATCGTGATGAAGAGACATTCTTGAAGAAAAAGAAAGGCATAGGGAGAAACAGGTGAAAGATTATTGGACAATCAAAACAGAATGATAACGCATGAAGATTGCGATCATTTGTTTGTTACCTAAGGCAAACAAATGAGACGGTGACTAATCAAAGTAAATGGGTCAAAAATAATGTATCGCGAAGACATGCTCGCCTATAAGTGAACACTCATCCCAAGAATTCCCAGGTAAGCACAACTGGTCTCGCGTCTGATGAGATGTATACGAAGTGCTTGCCTAGACAGAAAACCCAGAATACAGGCATTCACCCTTCCAGTTTGCACGTGTTCACATTATTTAAAACCCAAAACCTTGACGAAGTTTTGAAAACTCAAAGGGGTTCAAAACCATATAATAAAGAGTTCAAAACCTAGTAATCAATCATCCTAGAACAGATGATTAGTTTTCAAAGCGGTTTTGAAATTTATGTTCTTGTTGTGGTCGTCGCCCAAGGATAGGTGACGGTATTGTTTTATGACTAAACGCAAGTAAACTCGCGTTAGGGTCCTAAGAAAGTTATAGACTTGGTCAAAGCATTACTAATAACCTAATTCCCTATAACCATTGGCTCTGATACCATCTTTTCTGTCACACCCCGACCACGTGGAACATACAAAACGTGGCGGAAACATCGGGGAGTGTTGTAACAGAATTAATTGTTTCAAATCCATGGCAATTGAAGTTTCGTTCTATTGATTAAAAGTGTTACAATGTCTTAACAAACAAGAAATACAACATAATTAACTAGTCTTGCATCTTTTATTGTCACTAAAGCCCAAGTCTGCCTATGTGTATCTTGATCATCTTATGCAACAGTTCCTGAAAAACACATGTGAAAATAGGTACGTCAGCATAAAAATGCTTGTGAGATACATAGGTTTTGTGAAAATAGGTTTCATGACTTATGTTTGAGAAAATGTTTAGTCATGAACCTTGTTATTTGCTTTGCTTTGTAAATCATTTGAAAAACAATGAGTTCAGATGATATGTATAAATAAGTGAATAATGTATGGTTAAATGAATAACCATTGTAAACTGAGTTTGTATAAGATAAGTTGTTTGTAAAACAATGTATTGTGAAAAGTATGTTATTTGTATAAAATATTATATGTATCAAACTGAAATGATTCAAATAACGCTACGATATGTAATACCATACAAACACTTATATATAGGAAGTACCAGCGGCGTATCCACCATGCTTGTATCATATTACACACGCATCGTTACTTAATCACTTAATCAAACCAAACCAAACAATGTAAAATGTTCATGTCAAGATGTAAATCATGTCAAAATGTCTATGCCAAATATCCATGTCAAATGTCTATGTCAAGTATCCATGTCAAATGTCTATAGTCCAAAAGTAGTCAAGTAATGTATAACCAAAATGATATGTATGGTAAGTAAAATGTAGACTACTTAAACCATAAGTAAAAATGTACAAAACAAAGTATTGAAGTAAAACTTGGTTTAAATCAAAGTTATGTTTTGTAAGATATATGCATGCTATACTGAATATGAACATTTATGCGGTATTGTGAAAATTCATACATCCAAGCCTTGAGACAGACGGATAACTATGTAAAAGTGAGTTATCAAGAGAATATGTATTCGGATTCGGTCATTCCTTTCATCCCCTTTCCGTGGGATGTCCGGAACGGGATTTGTCAAGTCCTGTGGTACCACTACCTACTACCGAGCGGCATGATCGGTGTTAATGAATGTATAGTATAGTTTAAACAAACCAAATGTCATACCAAAATGTAAGCATGTTTTATGAAGATAATGTACCTAGTATGCTAGAGTAAACATACAGGGTAGAGCTATAAAACAATGTGTCCATATGTTACTGGAACATATGCAACAGAGATGCAGTATAAAACAATGTACTAAGTATGCAAAGTCATCATACAAAGTAGAAAAGTCATGTAAAACAATGTACTAAGCATGTTATCAGTCAACATACATAGCAGAAAAGTCATGTAAATCAATGTGCTTAGCATGTTATCAGTCAACATACATAGCAGAAAAGTAATGAAATCATGTACTATAATGTACTAACAAACATAGTCGGTATATGATGTGAAAACAGGAAAGCATGAAAGTAACAAGTAGGCACATGTGTTCCACCCCAAAACAGTTTGGAAAACAGTAAAAGAGGGGTCTATGTACTCACTTGAGATTGCTCAGTTGTCTAAAGATAACCACCAAGTAATGCTATAGATCTCGGAATCAAACGGCACCTAATATAGGTAACTATGTTAATAAACCGGACCTATATCGGAAGACTGGGTAGCATTAGGGTTTGTAAACCAAATGAGTGTAGGAACTCATATGATATGGTTTAACAAAGCCTACATACTAAATGAAACTTAACCTAATTGTTTACGACCCATTTCGATCCGTTTAGGTAGCTTACGCTACTTTAACGCATCGTGCGCGTGAAACGCGTTCGGACCGCCTAACTAGTCCTATGACAAGTATTATATGCCTAAACATGCTACATAATCAGTTATGTGACAAGAGTTTAGGTTACATATGCTTAATTACCAATTATACATGAAAAGGGTATTCTGGTAATTTACCTAAGGCATATAAACTACCTATCATACAACTATTTAAACGATGCGACCATAGGGTATAACCTCGGAAGGTTATTCCCTACCTACTATGGTCACCTAATGTGTTTGGTCGGATCCTAATGATCGACCAAACTGGGTCGGGTTCGAAGGTATAGGCGATTTATTAGATCGCCTACCCTACGACCCTAGACAACGTGGTAATCAGTGGGCATAGTCCCAAGGGACTATGACCAACGTGATTACAATCACGTTGCGAAGTTCCTACGAACTTCGCATTGACCATTACTGGTCAACGCTGAAAGTCAAACAAAGTTTGACTTTCTGACTCGAAAAGCAGTAAAAATAAGGAAAAGAACGAAAGAATACTTACCCAGGGTCCCCGAATGCTAATCCCGATTCAAGAACTCAGGTATGAAACAATGGTTTCAACTTAGAGCTCTCAAATCAGAATTCTTGTGGGTTTAGAAGCAATGGGGGTGGGGTATTTATAGTATTCGGTCCACCGTTAAGATCGTTTGTTGAATAACGTGCCTTAATCCAAGCCGTACAAGTGTCGGGACCTTATGGTGACTAAAATTCCATCCTTATCACATGACTAGATAATTAGGAACTTGTGGTTGTGGTTAAATCTGCTGAAAACAGGCTGTTTAAACATTGCACCTGGTCTGGAGACCCCATACGCATCGTATGGTATATATACCATACGCATCGTATGGGTGAACTTTGGCAGAATTACAGTTTTGGTCCCTGAACTGTATTTAGGCCATTTTTGACACGTTTAAGGCCCGTTAACCCCATTTCAAAGCTCTAAAATGAAGTTAAAGTATAGGGAACTTAAAATGTGTTCAAAAATATCTCGGATGTCGGTTCGTTTAGCCGTACGAACGCGATGTTCGGTTAATTACGACGGAATGCGCATAAGCGCGTAAAACGATCCAAATGACGCGACGAATGGATTTTTGACAAGCCAAACACTAAAGCATAATATAGTCATGCTTCCATAAATTTTTGGATGTCCAGATGTATTCAGAACGTAAGTTATGCGCGAAAATGCAAACTTGTGCACTTTTTGACACTTTTAGTCCCTGAATGACACCAAAGTTTATTTTAGCACACCGAACCCCTCAAAGCCTATTTCTAAGCTTTGTAAAGGATGTTTATGGTATGTTTAACTTATGGTCATGTTCCGGAAGGTCTGTTACAGTTCAAATTGACATATTTTCGCAGTTTGTCAACTTTAGTCCCTGTAAGCGATTTAACTTTGATTTCACCACACCAAACCTTCCAAAACTTATATCTAAGTTATGTAAAGGTTATTTTAGGTATGTTAAACCTATTTCACTATTCCGGAGTGTTTGTTGCATTAAACTGGTTATATTTACGCATTAGAGCGCGTATAACCTTCCAGAAAGCGATTTAGAGTTTGAAATCGAACAAGAGTTGATATGTGCAAAAGATACACATATTTATACAAGTCCAAAGTATGAAATACAATATTTCATTGGTTTGGCATTTGTTTGATGGTTGAAATGACACAGGTGTTACAGATGTGAAGCTTAAAAAAGTCATGGGTTAATACAGGTTTAGGATGCTAAAACAGGCACCGACTTGTAGGATCGATTTGACCGATCAAATGAGTCAATTTGAATGTATTTACACTATTTAGATGGCGGAAACATCTAAACAGCTTAGAATCAGATAGAAAAGAGTAGAAAACAGAATAGATTCACTTTTAACACTTGTTCTCTGTTATATATTGACTTGAAAAACTGGCAGCACTTCGTTACAACTTCTCGGAATGCGTACCAACTGAGAACTACGCAAGCCTATTTATAGGCAACTAGATTTCGCTTAAACATGCCTCAAGCGAAATCTCATCACTTGATTTCGCTTGAGGTTTACATCATGACCCCTGAAGCGAAACCCTAATAAACTAAGTTAAACTTTACATTCAGACCCCTACACTTAACAAACTTGACATATATAGACCCTAGACTTATGACGTAGGCTTTAGACATCGTGTATCAACAAACTCCCCCTTGGATACAGCCGAAGTCTTCAGTCTAGATCTTCACATGGATTTGAACTTTTCTTCTCTAGGCTTAGGTTTCCTTGACAACAACTTCCTAAGCTTTTCATTTTCATCAACTCTTTTCTTTACTTCAGCAGCTTGCCTTTGAACAAATGTCTCCCGAAGATATCTATCTTTATCTTCTCGAGCTTTACGTTCCTTTTCAGCTTTCCTTTTGACTTTCTCCTCCAAAGCCCACCAAGATGACTTCCATTTAGTTCCAGAATTTATATTCTTTTGAAAACACACATTCACAACTCTCTGAAACTGCATTGCCTGATCTCTATCTTTTGGCAAATGATGAATCTTGTTGATGAACAAGCATTCTATATCTTTTGCCGAGCAATTAACAAGCCACATTGGATCAAAGACACGAATTTCTCTAAGTTTACCTCCTGCTTGATACGAGATCACTGCTTCAGTAGACAAACAACTATATACCCAATGTATAAATTCTTTATAGAATTCTTGTTCCATTGGAGGTACTGGTATAATCTTCATTGTCTTTGGCTTCTTGATATTAAGAATCCTTTCTTCAACACCAGTATCAGGATTAATTCTTGGAATAATCTTTGGACGATGAGGCTTCCAGAATCTGAATCCCTTAAATGATTGAAATCTGATAAACCCCCACATTTTAATGTCATTCTTCCTCACAGGATATTCCAAAGCTTTGACCTGTGATAACTCCTCAACATCCCACCATGGGAGTGACATAAGATCAAACAACTTTTCAAAATACTGAACACCACATTCTCTTCTGACTGCATAAGCATTCACGTGTGGTAGAAAACCCCAACTAATAATATCTCCCAAAGAAATACTTCGATCACGTTGATAAAACTTCAATGGTCTTTTGAACTTTCTATCATGATCAACTTTGAACCATTTCTTTTTCTCTTCTTTATCCAGATCTTTCTTTGTACCATCAGGATTAAAGTTTTTAATAACTTCAGCAACTTTTCTCCTCAACTCATCTCGATTTTCTTTAGTGAAAAATTCCATCAGTGTAGGCAACTGAGAAGTATCTTCATGTACACTTTCATCATCTTCCCAGTCTTCAACTTCTACTCGATCATACAGATCAGCATCTTCAACATATCGATATTCATAATCATCATAATGATCAGCATCAAATTCATTCAGCTCTCTTTCTAAATCAGAATTCATTTCTTCTTCGAAATCAAACTTGAACTCTGGATGATCTCTTCGAGTCATTTCTTTTATGATTTCCAGCGTATAGTTATGAAAATGCTCTCCTTCTTCTCGATATGTATCCAGTCAAAGAATCAACTTTTCAGCTTGATCAACATTTTGATCATCACCACGCTCCCCCTTACTTGTTGCACTATCATGTTCAACATTTGCATCATCTTGTAATAAATCATCAATTGCTTCTTCAGTTGTTTTCTCAGAAATTTTCAGACCAGAAGCACCTTGATCTTGATCATCATCTCCATCATCATCATCACTACTACTTGCAGATATCACATCATCATCTGCATCTTCTTCCTCATCTTCGTCATCATCTTCTTCATTCTCTCCAGTAAGAAGATCATCAATTTCAACATCCACATCAAAAATACCAGAAACTGATGTAAGAGGACGAACATTCAGAATGATATCTTCAGAAACATCAACTGGAATAATAGCTTTTTCTTCAATTTCAGGACCCTTTCCCTTATCCTTCATTTGCTTATCAATTTCAGCCTGTTTCTTAGCTTTCTCTTCATCACGAACAAATTCATTGAATTTCAACTCTAAAGATGTACCCACCAACTTTTCCAACACTTTCTTCATCATTTTGCTTTCATGTTCATTTCGTGCTTTGATTTCCTCCAGCTCTTGATTTTTCAACTCATAGTACTCGAGATGTTCATCCCTATTCTTCTTTTCTTCTAGTAGCTCTGCAATCTGAACTTTCATAATATCCATCTCTGCTTCATTAGATTCTATTTTCTTCAGCAAAGACTTGTTTTCAGCTTCAGTTGCCTTTACTCTCAATTCAAGAACTTTCTCACGATTTTCCATCTTTTTACACTCAGCTGCTAACTTCTTGTTTTCATCAGCTACAACATCAATTCTCTTTTCAACATGTATAATCTGTTCATCTGTTGCAAAAGTAATATTTCCAATATCATCAAGAGAAATATTTTCAGGAATACCAGCAAAACCTTTAAATCCAGAAGATCCAGGTGTTGTTTGAATGTTAGGTTGTGAAGATGGTGGTGTTTGGATATTAATTTGTGGAGTAGAAATAGGTTCATGTGGTGGTGAGAGATGTGGTGGTGAAGTTTGATGAGATGATGAATGAGGTGAAATAGGTTCAGATGGTGGTATAGATTGACTGGTTCCTTCAGGTATTTTCTTTTTCAAGACAATTTTTGGAATCTTGATTGTTGGACTAACAACTCGAGTCTTCTTCTGAGCAACTTTCTTTCGAGCTCCTCTATTCTTTTTACCACTATCAGGAGTTTGTGATTCAGATACATGTTCCGGTGAAGGTTCATAAGCAGTATCATCTTTCTCTTGTCTCTTTCTCTTTTTTAACAACTTTTCTTGTTCAGCTGCTTCTTTAATTCTTCTTTGACGTGCAACTTCATCAATAGCTTCATCTGAAGAACTAGAAGAACTTTCATCAACATCTTCAATCACTACATTATCAGCAACTTTACTTTGTTCAGGAACAGATTCAGAAATCCCTTTCAAAAACTCTGTAGATCTTGGAGAAAAATGAATATCTCCTTCAACATTTGTTTCAATTTCAGTTTCAGCATCAATGTTGATTTCAGCTTCAGTTTCAACATTAGCTTCTGCTACAGCTTCAACTACTACTTCATCTTCAGGTTCATCAACCAATAGCGTTTTAGCAACCTTCTTACGATGCTTCTTTGGTTGTGAAGATGAACCTTCTTCAGCTTGCACTTTAGGAGTTGATTTCTTACTCTTCTTCTTTTGTTCTTTTACAAACCACACACTTCTTGATGGTTTAAACTTTGTCAGCTTTTCCAACTCATCAGCATAACCAGTTTCAGTTCTTTCATCTTCATTCCTCCAGTGTTCATGATTAACTGGATCAGGATCTTGATAATCTGGATTGCTTATAAAACCAAAAAATGCAACTTCCTTCTCAGGTTCAGGATGATTTGTATGATATCTTGCTAATTGAACAATAGAATCATTATTCATGTGAGCCAGAACCAACAAGTCATTCTCCATATCTCGAACAATTCCTGGATAAGCATGATCAATCATTATTTGAATGAATCTAGGATATATCCAGCTTCTCCTTTTTGATGTCACCTCTTCCACAAGATAATGAAATACAATATGAGAGAAATTGTACTTCTTGTTTAAAACAAGAGCAACTACCATGTTCATGTGATAATCACGCATAGCATCGTAACTACCCTTTTGATGACTTAGAGCAATCAACACTGAATGAATAAAGAATTTGAACGGCTTTGTAAATTTTGATTTCAAAACATTAGCAGCTTTCACATCTCCAATGTATCCCATTCTAAGCAAACATCCTTTCACCATCCTTTCAGGAAATGCTGTTGGTGAATTTTCAGTATCAGGAAAATCTAGAATCTCACGAACATATGCCTCCGTTATCAGAATTTGTTTCTTTTCATCAGCAACATTAACAAGCGAAGTAATTACTTTGTTTTTCTCATCATACACAGCATGCTTCCAAAAGCGTTTGATGTGTGACTTATACACCATTCGTCTATCTGTTAAAGCTTTCTGAATTGGCAATCTTTTCATGAATTCCAGAATACTAGAGAACTCAGACAATTTTGAACTCCTTGTCACATCAAGATCACAACAAGAGTTGTGAAGAGCTTTGAATAGAATATTCGAAGGCTGCACATCAAATACCACAAAAATTCAAACACATTAGACAATTTTTTATAAAATTTCAAATTTCTTCATAATTTCAAGCGATATCTATGATTTCGCTTAAAGAACATCTGATCATATAACACTGTGTTCAAGCGAAATTAATATCTAAACATTTCTTGAAGCGACACAGACATAACCCTCGAAGCGACACTGTCCAATCATCAAAAAATTTTCAAACAAATGAACAAATTGATCACACAGTCCTGTTCTACTTACAATTCCGAGCAACAAGATATGAATTTCATTCATTTTAACCCATCTATCTGTTCTAGATCTAAGATTGAAATTCTGTTCATTCGTCAAATATGTATAAACTCAGATCTGAATCAATCAAACAATACACATCAATATACACATGATTCCGACAACACACATAAGTTTTGATTTGATTTTTATCAAGTTAAAGCCCTAAAACTATGTGTTCTAACCCTAACCGACGCCGACACATCAGAAATCAACTAAAAACGGTACAAATCAACACCATTACTTACATTCACCATGTTAGTAGTTGTGTATGCCAACTAAAAACACACGATTTGAAGAAATTTGGGCAGAGTAACGGCAGAAAAACACAGATTCAGTCAAGATCGCTTGAAAGCGCTCTGAAAATACTTGAAGCGAAAACGTGTTACAACTGATGCTTCAAGCGATGACTTTGTCCTTTTAAACTCCTGAAGGTCTCGCTTGAGGCTTACTTAAAAACTCTTGAAGCGAAAACATTTATATGAAGGTGTCGCTTGAAACAGATTTAAAAGCAATTTTTCTTGAAGCGAAAACCTTAAAAAATTGTTTTACCTTTTTGAATTTTTAAATTTTAATGTCACACCCAGTTAACCAAGTCCAAGTTAATGACCTTGGCTAACCAAACTATGAAGATACCGGATTTCTTGAAAAAAAAAATTAAGTTCAAATTAATGATCTTTTGAATCATTTTGATCTTTCAAACTCATTTTAATCAACAAACACTTGTACCAATCATTGTACTGCATCACAAGCTTACCCAATCCTCATCAATCACAGACATGATCTGCACAAGACTTTGAACTTTCGATTCCCAATGTCAGTTGTCGAAAATAAAATGAAAGATTAAAATCTTCTTGGATTTTAAACTGAATAAGCTGAAACTATGTACACACAATCTTTTTGTGAGCGTGTTAAGGGATCATATCAGCTGCCAACAAGATACAAGTACCGTTAAGCTGAGATACATTACCAATATTAAACAATTTGCATTGATTTCCGATATACTGATCCACTTTAAATCTTCACACATTTCTCAAACTGTTCAGGATACAAATTTAATGTTTTAAGACTTAAACTTTTATATGTGTCCCACTTCAGAATATACTCCCGTATCCAGATCCCAATATTCAGTCTTACAGGAAAGATTTAACACAAATAATATCTGTAAGGGGTTAATAACTTATGAAGAATCATGAGAGCTCAGGTCAGAACTACCGTTCAGCAGAGAGATCATGACTCGACTTTTGGTATGTCCCCTTTAGAGGATCTTTTTTACAACAGCATTGCTAAGCAATTTTATTGTCTTATCATATATGCTGAGGGTGATGCTATATTTCAAGCATTTGCGAAAAGTATTATTCGAGGACTAGGTCAGAACCACCGTTCAGCAGAAGTCCTGGAATAATACCCCAGAGATTATTGAGTAAACAATCCTAGTATATCAGAATATGAGACCTTTCAAACGAGATTTCAGGGGTTACCTATATATCCTGGAGGTGTTCCCCACATAAAAGCAAGTAATTTTATGTTAATATCCCGAACATTTTTACTGAATGTGTAAAAACCTATCGGAACATCATCTACAAGACTGCTTAACACATTTATACTTTACAAATCTTTAGCATACTGCACCCGTTTAGCTGATGTACTATCATTTCCCTTTTATACACAAACTCATTTTTACTTTTTCAAATGTTTTTGATTTTTATAGATTTTATCATGTTTTTGTATTTTTCTGCAAACATTCTCCCCCTAAAAATAAAAACATATTTTTGTGTTTTTGTTTTTATCGAAAAGCAGAAAATAAACTGTACAAACAAAAATTGACAACACGACAAAAGTTCACGTCAGATCGCCGTCCAATTCGGCATCACATTCAACAACCCTCCCAGATTGCAGATTTTTCATTCCATTCAATTTTAAAAGATAATAAAATCTCTTTTTATCAAATGGTTTGGTATAGAAATCCGCTTTCTGTTCATCGGTGTGCACATATTCAATCCGAATTAATTTTTTCTCGTTACAATCTCGAATAAAATGATGACGAATCTCAATGTGTTTTGTTTTTGAATGGTGAACCGGATTTTTAGTAATATTAATGGCTGCTTCATTGTCCACGAAAATTGGAGTATCTAAGAATTGCAAACCAAAGTCACGCATTTGCTGTTGGATCCAAAGGATCTGCGAACAACAGCTGGAGGCTGAAACGTATTCAGCTTCACAAGTAGAAAGCGCTACAGTGGTTTGTTTCTTACACTGCCAGGTAACGAGTCGAGTTCCTAAGAACTGACACCCGGCAGTGGTGGACTTTGCATTCTGTTTGCAGCTTCCGAAATCTGAATCAGCGAAACCAGATAAAGTAAAGTCACCCAATCTAGGATACCACAAACCAATGTTTGGGCAGCCTTTCAAATACCGTAGTATACGTTTCACGATTGTCAGGTGTGACTGCTTCGGATTCGACTGATATCTGGCACATAAGCATGTCGGATACATGATGTCCGGACGGGAAGCTGTGAGATACATCAAGGAACCAATAATTGATCGGTACAATGTTTCATCCATCTTCACTCCATTCTCATCTGGACAAATCCCATGATTCTGTGCAATGGGAGTGAATGCTGGACTACAATCTTCCATATCAAACTTGTCTAGCACATCCTTCACATACTTTGACTGATGAATGAAGATTCCGTCGGGCATTTGTTCTACCTGCAACCCGAGGAAAAACTTCATTTCGCCCATTGAGCTCATTTCAAACTTTTTCTTCATTACTAGCTCAAACTCTTTGCACATCTCGTCGTTAGTGGATCCAAAAATGATATCGTCCACGTAAATCTGCACAATCAACAAATGGTTTTCTTTTTCTTTAATAAACAAAGTGCTATCTATTGTACCTCTTGTGAACCCGTTGTCCAACAAGTATGTCGAGAGCGTTTCATACCAGGCTCTTGGAGCCTGATGAAGTCCGTATAATGACTTGTCAAGTAGAAACACCTTGTTTTTGTGCTGTGGATCTGTGAAACCCGGAGGTTGCCCCACATACACTTCCTCTTTGATAGTTCCATAGAGAAAAGCAGATTTCACGTCAAGTTGATATACTTTAAAGTTCTTCGATGATGCAAAGGCCAGAAAAATCCGAATTGCCTCTAGTCTTGCAACTGGTGCGTAGACTTCATCGTAATCAATTCCTTCTTGTTGACTGAATCCTTGAACGACCAGTCTTGCTTTGTTTCTCACCACGACTCCTCTATCATCTCTTTTGCATTTAAAAACCCACTTTGTTTTAATCAACTTTTGATTCTCAGGCAAATCTACAAGTCTCCAGACACCCAGCTTCTCAAACTGTTGCAACTCCTCCTGCATTGCATTAACCCAGCTCTCCTCGGTCAATGCTTCTTTGTATGTCTTGGGCTCTATCTGCGAGATAAAACATTTTAAAGAAACCTCTTTCTGCATATCAGCAATATATGAATAAAAACAAGTAAGAGCTTGATCTATTTGGTGTCGAGTTTTAACACCACTCTGCAAGTCGCCAATGATTTGTTCTGAGGGGTGATAAGACAACGTTCGTGGCATTGCACTGTCAAGCACTACAACTTCCGATTCCAGATTTGAAATGTCAAGATCAACGATTTGGTCAACAGCCTCTACTGTTGTCTCATTTGGTTCCTCGTCAAAGGTAGGAGCGGGTTCCTCCTCTGAGTCGTCAGAAACGTCAAATGACTGAGTTGGTTCCTCTGGTGGTATATGAACGGTTCCACTTGGTCCGGCTTCATCATCATGAATACCCACGGTGGGTGTAGGAACATCTAGCGGTCTAGATTCCGGCTCTGACAAATGACTTTGTTGATACAAGTACATGAGAGCAAGTTCCTCCTCACTTGGCTCGGATGGCAGATGAAACGATTCCCAGAGTTTATCGTAGTCAAATAGGAATCTTTGTCCGGGAAGTTGTGGTGACGGAGTATGCTTCTGACAATCCACATGAAGCACCTGAATTACCTTGCTCAGACATGGTACGAACACCCTTTTTAGCGGGCTGGCGTATCCTACAAAGAAACCTTCATTTGATTTTGCCCCAAACTTTCCGTCTTCATCAATAAACGTACACGGTGATCCGAAAGGTTCCAAGAACTCAAGATTCGGCTTGTAACGATGCAGTAACTCAAAACATGTCTTTCCATACTTCTTGACAGTAAGGACTCTGTTCAGTGTATAACACGCTGCAGATACTGCTTCACTCCAGAAGAAAATAGGTAACTTGGAATCTGCTAACATTGTACGTGCTGTCTCGATTAGGGTTCTATTCTTTCTTTCAGCTACGCCGTTTTGCTGTGGAGTATACGGCGCACTGAATTCATGAAGAATTCCCTTTTCATTACAAAACTCGTACATTCTGTTGTTTTTGAATTCAGTTCCATTGTCGCTTCTAATTCTCCGGATAGGCAGTTTGTATACAGTTTCCATCTTCTTGAAAAGTATCATCAAAGACTCAAATGTTTGATCTTTCCGTTCTAAGCACACAACCCAAGAAAATCTTGAAAAATCATCTGTAACCACCAAGCAGTACAAATCCCGGCTGATGCTCTTAACATTGACAGGCCCGAAGAGATCCATGAGCAATCTCTCAAGAGGTAACCTGATCGAATTCATGGCTTTCAAAGGATGTGATTTTCGTACCTGCTTACCATTCTTACATGCAATACAATCATCATTTAAGTGAAAATTTTTCAAGTTTACACCTTCAACTAAATCATTATGAACCAAAAAATTCATTTTACGAACATGAATGTGGCCCATCTTTCGATGCCACATGATTGAATCTTTTTCTGTTGCTTTGTTTTTAGACACAAAACACTGTTTCTGATGAGACGTTGGCGTCGCTGTGCTCATATCAAGATAATAAAGATCATACTCCCGTGGAGCACGCAACAGCACCATCTCATCAGGGATTTTAAACCCTGGTTTCAAAATCACACATTCAGTTTTTTGTAAAATGAACACTGAAATCTTTATCACAAATCTGTGAAATACTGAGTAGATTGTTTGTCAACTCCACTATGTAGTTTACTTTGTCAAAAGATATCACACCATTTGTCAAAATTCCTTGACCAACAATTCTTCCACCTTGACTTCCAGCAAATCCTACATGACCTCCATTGATGGATTTTACATCATAGAGCAAAGCAAGCGTCCCAGTCATGTGCCTTGACGCACCACTATCCATGATCCAATTTGATAGAATTGACTTGGGCAGCCCCTGCACATATCATATCAAATTCATTCAAACAATGAACTCCATGACTTCTTGACTTCTGAAACACTTCCAAACACTACATCACACTTTTCATCAATCTTAGGAAAATCAAATGTGACGTTCGAAGCAACAGGTTCCACTTTTGATTTTAACATATTTTCTTTGATTGGAGGAAACTCTGCAAGAAACTTATCAAGTTCAGATTCAAATTCTTGTTTATCATTAGCACCCACTTTTGATGCATAAAATTCCTTTGTTCCTTTGACCTTTCTGTCAACCATTTTTCCAAAAATATTTTGAACAATAGGATTAAAAGCTTTTGAATCAGACTTTAACTCGTTCTCCATTTTCTTTACCTCAACTGATTGTGATTTGGTTTCAACAATTTTTGTTTCATTTTTCAAAATATTT
This sequence comes from Helianthus tuberosus, assembly GCA_030545235.1. NCBI lineage: Eukaryota > Viridiplantae > Streptophyta > Magnoliopsida > Asterales > Asteraceae > Helianthus > Helianthus tuberosus. The sequence continues at coordinate 45,445,667 of CM060376.1, forward strand.
TCCATCTTTTTCTCCTTGACTGATGATTTTGATTTTACAACCCAAACTTGATTTTCAAAAATTTTCGTTTTTGGATAAATCTTTGAAGTCATTTGGGACTTTGAAGATTCACCAATCTCAAATGTTGATTTCAGCTTATCTTCCGACTTCAATGATTCACCCCTTTTCAAGATTCGAATTGGTGAAACCATCGGCTCTTTGCCCTTTGTGTTAATTGGTGACTTAGGTTGAAATTTTTTAACAAATGGTTTAATGACAGGTTTTTCAAAAACTTTCTTGCATTGTCTTGCCATGTGTCCGATTTCATTGCAACGATAGCAAACTCTTTTGTCATACTCAACAAAAGTTGACTTGAACGACTCTTCTTTTAGTTTCTTTGCTGCATTGAAATCGTCAATTGCTTTTTGACTAAAAATGTATTCCTTCTCATCATCCACACTTGGTCCAACAACAAAAACATCATTCATTTTATCTTTTGGCTTGACAACCTTCTTAGCCATCTTTTTCTCAAAACCAATTCCTTTTTTTTTAAATTGTTACCATTTTTCTTGTTACCATTACCTTCCCATTCCTTTTTCCCAAAATTGTTAACATGTGTTGTAACAAATGATTTTTTAGTTTTTGAAAAAAATTCTTTGTTATTAACCTCATCAATGTTCATTTCAACCAATTTGAAAACTTTCTCAACATTCTCAATTTTCACATTCTGAAGAGGATACTCGAAATCGGAATAAAGTTTGTCTGTTCCAATCATAGTATATACTACCATAATCGAATCATCATTCGCACTCTTGACCGATTTTGGTATAAACCGTTCCAAGAAATTACTTTCATCTTCAGAATTTGTAACACCTTTCTCAGATTGTGACTTCTCAGAGTTATCAATCTCTTCATCTAACACTTGATCGACAACAGTTTTGATAATCTGTGATTCGTTGTCGGTGTCGGATGCAGAGAATGTAACATCAATGCTTTCAGGCAAATCATCCTCAATTGATCTCAATTTGAGATTCAAAGCAGCTTCCACCCCATCTGGATATTTCTGTGTGTAATGATTCCACATTGGGGGTGGAACACTCTTAAAGACTGGTGTTTCATCAGGTTGTTTTGGGACAATCTGTTCAATCACATATGAAGATGCTATATAACTCATCAACTTCTTGTCAATTCTTTCATTTTCAATTTTTGTTAACTCCAATTCCATTTTTAAGGAAGCAATTGTGTCCAAATGAAAATTGATTTCTATTTGTTTATCCAAAACAGTTGATTTTAGTAATTTCGTGGCTTTATCATTTTCAAGACTTTCATCCTGAATCATTTTGATAGATTTAGCCAATTTGTCATATGCTTCTTTTACTTCGCTCAGATCAAATTTTAGCATGTCTACATGATGTTTCATTTCCTGATACTTAGTGTCTTTCTCAAGACACTCCATGCAAGGTTGTAAACACTTCTGGCATGGTGTTTCAGGAATTGAAACAACTTTTTCAACATCCTGTTCATGACAAACATTTTTCACATCTTGTTTACCGACATTCTCAGACTCTGACTCAGACAGTTTGACTGATTCGTTTTCCTGAACTCCAGATTCCTCTCGTTTGACAGACTCATTACTGACAAACTTAGACTCCTCAGATTCTGAGTCTACCTCTCTCAGTTTCGCCATGAGAGCTTTGTCAGCAATTTCTTTCAAAGTGTCTACTGTCATTTCCTTTGTCACATCTATCATTTCTTCAACAAACTCTTTCTTTTCATCATATCTTGGACACAATCCAGTCCTTGGTTCTTCAAAGAAATCTGCAAAAGATTCAAAAATTTTAGGAGGCATGATAGATTTCAAAGAACTAGTTAATACCTCCTGTTCAGATTGAGATTGATGAACTTCAGCAGCTATTTCTTCAAAATTGTCCACATTTTCAACAGAAACCTCTTCAACAACTGCAGAAACATTTTCAGTAACTGTTTCTGATTCAGACACCATTTCGGAAATTTCAACAACTTCAGCCATCATTGCCCGTCCGTCACTACTGGGAATATATTTATCCCAGCTGAACCCTGCAGCTACCTTCTCATCATCTTGATTCACAATCATTGCCTTTTCTGGTTTATTTTCAATTTGTGGTCTTTGAACAGTAGGCTGTTGATTTGGTCGATGATAAATTGCTTGCTTGTAGTAGTCATTGGTGAATGGGTTTTGATGATTGTTTACTTCACGATTCGGACATTCTCTCTTAAAATGACCACGTTCTTTACACTTGAAGCACGTAACTTTCGATTTGTCAAACCCTAACTTCTGATCAGGGCCTGATAAACTGTTTCGGCCTGTAATCTCCATAAACCGTTGTGCTCTTCTAACCAAACTTGCCATGCCCCATTTTATATCAATCAGTTCAAGTTCCTCCGGGTCAATCTGGTCATAATCCTCTTTGGTCATATCAGGATTACCAATCCTACCCGCCACTAAGCCTTCATAAGCCTCTAGAACGGAAGCAAGTACCGCAATGTGTTGTCTCGCGGCAGTTTCAGTAATTTCATTTCCATTCTTAATATTCACCGCGATGTTGCACTGCACCCCAGAAACATAAGCCTGATTTTTTGAACTTGTAGGGCTTTGAGATGAAGACTGCTCTTGAACTTTGAAATTTGGATCATAGTTCACAAATGGTGAAGGCTTGTTTGATTGTGGAGTGTTTGTAGAACTACCCAAATTTACATCAGCACTAAAACCCGTCTGTATCTTTGGACTTTGATTTGTTATTACAGGATTACTTCCTTTGTAATACAAAGATATGTCTTGCTGCACATTTGCTGAATTCATTTGTTTGATCTTTGATAGTTCTAATTCATGTGCCTCAATTTTCTCAATGAAACCACTCAAACTCATACTAGCAAAATTTGTATTGTTCTTCATCACCATTAGGTACGTTCCCCATTCATCATAAGGTAACGCGTCTGCTAATTTGTCGATCCACTCTTCATTTGTTTTGGTTATCTTCAATCTACCCATCTCCAAAACCAAATGACAGTATCGTTCAATCAATTGCTTTGTGGTCTCTCCTTTCATTCCCGTGAAAATGTCAAACTGCTTGTTTATCAATGCCTTTTTTCTTTTCATCATTTCTCCACTTCCTTCAAACTTTAACAACAATTTATCCCAAAGAGATTTTGAATTGTCTTCGTGATGTAACAGTACTAAGATGTCCTCCTTAATTGCTTGTTGAAGGATGCTCATCATTTTCTTTTCAGCCTTAAAGTCAGCTTGTTCCGTTTGGTTCAGACCTCCAATACCTTTCGGATGACCCATAGCATTAACAGGAGATACATATTTATCCTCAATCTTCAACCAACTTTCAAAATGATTAGCTTGAACCCACGTTTTAAATCTTCCTGCCCAACTCGAATATTCGTCGATGTTCATGAGTTTAGGAGGCTTTTGCATTGTTCCCAATTCGTTCTCCATGTTGACGTTTTGTAAAACACTACCCGAGGTTTGTCCTGCTACCATACCACTTCCCGAGAAGAAGTTATAAAACTCTTGGTTTTCCATTTTTAGAAATTTACCGAGTAGTTTTTTTTTTTTTTTAATTTTCACACACACTTTTCACAAAATCAGACTATCGAACAAGTTCACGAACACTATGGACTTTCAGAAATCTCAAGCGAAATCACTCAAACTTCAAGCGAAATCACAGAAGATTTCAAGCGAAACTCACAAAACAAACACAGTATGATTTCGCTTCTAACAACAAGATCTCAAGCGAAATCAATGGTTTCGCTTCAAACTTTCTTTTCAGCCAAAAACAAACTCCTCAAGCGAAATATACGATTTCGCTTCAAACAAACAAAATATTTCAAGCGAAATCAACAGTTTTGCTTCAAAACACCAACAATCAATCTGCTCGCTCAAGCGAAATCTGGTTTTCAAGTCATTTTTGTCAATTTTAGTCCGAGTTTTAATCTGAATTTCTCAAGGCTTTGTTAAAACACACTTTTACACACACTGTAAAAGTCTTAGTCCATTTTGTCCGTGTTTTCATCCAGAAATCAATTTTTGTGAGTAAAAACCAACTGATTCACGTGAACACACTCATAACTGGCTCTGATACCAATTGTAGGATCGATTTGACCGATCAAATGAGTCAATTTGAATGTATTTACACTATTTAGATGGCGGAAACATCTAAACAGCTTAGAATCAGATAGAAAAGAGTAGAAAACAGAATAGATTCACTTTTAACACTTGTTCTCTGTTATATATTGACTTGAAAAACTGGCAGCACTTCGTTACAACTTCTCGGAATGCGTACCAACTGAGAACTACACAAGCCTATTTATAGGCAACTAGATTTCGCTTAAACATGCCTCAAGCGAAATCTCATCACTTGATTTCGCTTGAGGTTTACATCATGACCCCTGAAGCGAAACCCTAATAAACTAAGTTAAACTTTACATTCAGACCCCTACACTTGACAAACTTGACATATATAGACCCTAGACTTATGACGTAGGCTTTAGACATCGTGTATCAACACGACTTATTCATCTTTGAAGGACATGATGCACCTGTTAGTTCTATATGCCGCATAGTAAAGATAACATTCAGGTATGTGATAGTGTATGCTCTTCTTCTACATCAAACTTGTTGAACTCAGTTTTATCTTTGAGTACTTAATTGGAAAATTCTTTTTCTTCTTTCTAATTTGAAGTTTTTGTCTTGATAGTATATATCTTTTCAACGGCTATCAATAGAAAGATCAAGGCATGGTTACATGTTGATCGAGTTTCAAAAATTGATTATGAAACCGATGGTTATGTCTGGATAAAATGGCATACAATACTGATGGGTCATGTAACATTTAGCATTTCTGTATAATCCATGTTTAGATGAAATGACATACAATACTGATGGGTCATGTAACGCTAAGCATTTCTGTATAATCCATATTTAGACGAAATGGCATACAATACTGATGGGTCATGTAACGCTTAGCATTTCTGTATAATCCATTTTAGAAAGTTGTATTCACATTTATATTTATAGAAATTTGTATTCGTATTTTATTTCCAATCTTGTAATCCGAGACTTTGATCATAATAAGAAAATCGTATTTATATCAATCATACTTGTGTTATATGCAATCAATTGTTAAATAATTATTTATATGCAAAACCGAGACTTGTTATACATAGTACTATCGCTCGTACACGCACAATACGTAACATATTCATGCGTACACTTCCTATACTTGAAAGCCCCTAAAATATAAACATTTAACATAAAATGACAAACATATGAAAGTTCAGGGGTCATTATGTCAAAAAACAAACTTCGGCTGCAAAACGAACACGCTGCGTGCAGTGGGTAAGGACTTCGCCGACACGTAGAAGAATCCACAAGTTTTTTTACCTGATGTAACACCTAGGAAATTTGTGTCCAATGACATAATGACACGTGTCTGATAAACTCTCATTTTATATCACGTTGTTTGGTGAGAGGGACTAAATATGTAAAACATATGGAAGAATGTCGTGGAGGGACCATTTATGTCAACATGCCAATTTTTGGCCTCTGAGTGACGCTTACGGACCATAAGCCATACGTGGTTACGGGCCATAAATTAAATAAATTATTGGCACTGGCAAGCAGTTACGGATCGCAAGACTATAGGTCTTACGGTCCGTATGGAATTCAAAAACCATGGGCGCCTAATGGGCTCATGGACCGTAAGCTCTGGACCCATACGGTCCGTAAGGCAGTGAACTTTCATCACCAACGCCGAACCAAGAATATGTTAAATCAGCAGCTCTCGACCTAGATATGGAATTTTAAGCCAAACCATAATCGACCACCAAATGGATTTAGCTATCCAACAATCCCATAAAATATGATAAGTGGTCTCCTACCTTAAACTAGATGGAGGGCAATTTTGAACTCCCATATCCACGCCCTGACAAGCTAGGTTCAACTTATATGGTATGCGGTTAATGGAGGCTTGAATCAGATTTAGTGGTATCATGAAGCTTGATCTCGTGATCGACACCACTCAACCTCCAATTGTCTTTCCCTCCATTAAAATTACAGTCGTTTAAGGATTGCCGACTATTGGTTGACCATATAATCTTTAAATATAGCTTCTTTATTTAAAGCTATCTTGAATATATGCTTTCTCCTTTACCCCTCACCAGACAATGGGATCCCCTCACCCGAGGGTCCTACCCAGCAGGTTTTTGAAGGTTCCCACAATTATCCCCACATAGAGGAGTTGGGCAACGGGAAAGATGAAACAGAGATTCCTTTATCTCACAAGAGGAAGCCTGAATCTACTACATTTGTCATTCATGGGAAGGAGATCCAAGGGAAACAACAAAGGTGTTGATGCAGATTTTGTGTCTGATGCTGTTCGAATAGATTAGATTTATTTTATGCTGATTTTTGTAATAGTTTGTGAATCGGTCTAACGAACGTGTATAGACCCGCTCGTTTGAAGTGGTCAAACGAGAGGGTTATTCGTTTGACCGTGTATGTTTGAAAGACAAAGGGGTGTGGCTATAAATAGCAACCGTTTGTCATTTCAAACATTTGAAGCTTTAGGAGATTTTAGACCTCAGAGGGAAAGATCACCACTTCGTCTCTCCCCGGACGTGTACTCCTTTGGTATGGTTCGGTTAGCTTGTTAATCGGGCCGGCTTGTAATTTTATGTTATAGAATCAAATACAAGTAAGTAATTTTATCCGTCTCTAATCTTCCCGTCTATGAACTGATCACACACCGATCACAGTTTCGGTCCTGAAACACGGTCCTACAAGTGGTATCAGAGCCATGGTACCCGATTTAGTAAATCTAACCGTTTGCTAAATCACATGTGCTATAGATCTTTGATTTTTTTTTGTTCAAGATGTAAAAAATGGGGAAACATGAAGAAAACCCAGATCTGAACCGTATATGCGGATCTGAGCTGAAACGGAACACACCAGTGGGTTAGGTTTTATGTTTTACACCAAAATCATCAAGTTTTCATCACTTTGAGGTATTTTTCGTCAAATCTGCAAATCTGCAGATGGTGTTCTTCACTGTGTTCTTGATGAGTATGGCGGCTGTTAAGAAAGAACTAGGGTTTCTCCAGTTACCCTTACGAAGAACCTCATCAGATACACTTACGAAGAACCACTCAATCATTCCCACTCATGAATAATCCACTTACGAAGAACCAGTCAATCATGTGACTTACGAAGAACCATACTCATATGTTTCCTGCGAAGCACATGAAACTGCCGAAGAACCTCAGCATACCAAACATGATGAAGAACCTGGTTAATATGTCACCACCAAGAACCATGTTGGCCGAAGAACCCACAGTTCTTCGTGGGTAGGTTGTACAGCTATGTTTTGTTGGTATACGTCTCACGAAGAACATGCTTCGTCCTTTATGTTTTGCTGGTCTCCTACGAAAAACCCTATAACAACGAAGAACCCATGAAGTTGACAACTGACGAAAGATGTTCTTCACCAGGTAGTATTTCATGGGTTTGGGCATTGACGAAAAACCATATGGTTTTTCGTGACATCTGGTCTTTCGTGGGCTGCTTACATTCTTCGTGAGCAAGGGCAGATGATGTTTATTAGCGGCTGTACAAATTGCTGATGTTTCTTCGCAGAGAGAGAAGGAGAGATTGACAGCGGTTAACGGCCGTGTGGCGGACATGATTTCCGGTGAGAAGTGGGAATTGAATGTCTGATTACATTTGTCGGCTGGAGTTGTCGGCTGGAGTTGTTTGATGGAGGCTAAGGTTTGCATGAGCCAAGGAAATGATGGGCTGTGGTTAACGATGGAGGATGTCTGATGATGTATGATCTTGTTGTATCGAAGAAGAAGAAGAAGAGTCAGACAGATAATGTTAGCGGCTGAAGAAAATTTTAGGGTGTTTGACCTTTGGGCTCTGTAAGATGCTTTCAAATGAAATGGGTAGTATATGCATGATGACAACTTTATTTGGGCATATTTGTTTTGACAATTTCTATTTGGGCCTTATAAATCTTAATTGGACCTAATCATCTACTGTAGTAACATTGGACCGATTCCTTTATATTCTTGGTGAGGGGAATTCAGTTAGTGGACGGTCATTATAAAACTTTAGGCTTAACTGGTTTTGGGCTCAGTTTAGTGATTGGGCCAGTTCTATTCCTTGATTTAAAATCATGGTTTTAAATGTTTAAATGAGACCTGGAGTCATGGACTTGTTTCTACTCGCGATTTGCAAAGTGGGGGTCGGGTGTTCGTAAAGTTTATCTATTTTCCAACGCCAAATTCGTATGGGTTCGGAAGTGCGCGGAATGATGAGATATGATGAAAACTTGATTTCTGTTAAAACGTGGGGTAGTCACGGTTACCGATACAAATGTGAAATTTGGTGACTTGACTACTATGGGCCAGAAACGGTATGTTTAGTTCCGCACCTTAATGTTTATGTTGTTATCGGTTTTAGTAAATGCTCGAAAGAATTTTGTTTATTGTCATATTCTCGCATTTGGTAATGATTGAATGAACCTAGAGAGCCAAGATAGGTCCTAACGAGTCACAAAGTCGAAGAGTTATGCCTATGATGAAAGCTTTTGGATTAGGTGTTAGCAGAACTTTGGGGGGATACAAGTCAGATCCTACGGGGCTAGGGGACTTTAATTATCAACTAGAATATGCAAAGAAGAAAGTCGTTTTAGTGATTTTTCAAAAAACCGAGATCATTTGAAAGATTCTACTCAGTGGAGAGAATTTGTTCAGTAACGTTGACGACAGTTCCGCTCAGTGGAGGGAATTGGTGAACATTTGAAAGATTCTACTCAGTGGAGAGAATTTGTTCAATAAAATTGACAACAGTTCCGAAGTGGAGGGAATCTGTTAAGGTTTAGAGATTTTACCAAAGAAATGGGAGGATAAAAATCTTCATATGTTGAATTTCTTCAGTAAATTTCTAAACGCATCACAGGTGGTAGATTTGTGATTTTTTGGTGATACTAACGGTTCGGCATGGAATGTTTTGCACAGACATATATTTGTGGATTTTAATTAATTCTCCATCCAGCTTGAAGGGTTTTGTACGGAAACATACAAGTATCTAAAGTCTACAGTAGTTTCAAAGCGCTGTTCACAAAGACCTAGAGAATCTTTATGAAAGCTGATAGTTCAAGGCTGAAGACCTGCAGGATTCGGTTTTGGGTTTGCTGTTTCTTTGGAATTTTACAGGGATCTGGGGGTAACTCAATTCATTGAGTTTGCATACGATGTACTTGGTCAAGCCGACTTCCTGAGTACTGATGCTGAAGATCCATAGTTCATTACGTGGTCAACTTGTAGGTCCAACTAGCGGAGGATCTAGTCGCCTAATCCTTGTATACGAACTGACCCGGTTGTGCGGAATCCAACCGAGAAAGCAAACCGAGATCAAGACATGAAAACACAATGATTCAACGGTTTCAAGCTCAAATATATTAACACCAGAAAGTTGTTTACAAGATTTAAACAATAAACTCTCACAAGCTCTCTGATATTCTCTCACTGTAATCACTTCTGTGTGTTGTGTGTCTTCTGGTTCTGTTTTCTGTCTGCTGCTGTTATATAAGGCAAGGACGACGAAACATAAGTAGGTCGACGAAACTCATGGTTCTCTTGACGAAACATCAATTGTGACGAAACTTCAGTGTGTTTCGTCACACTCATAAGTCGACGAAACATGCTCATCAAGATGGAGTTTCATCGTGAAGGAAAGGTAGGAGTTTCGTCATCATCAGCAAGCTTTTCATGTTGGTCTTTCGTCAACAAGTTGACCAGCTCTTCGTCAACATCAGCATATGCACAGGAAATAAGTTAAATTGTTTCTCAAAGCAAATGCACGTGAACATGGCATCTATCCATTTGAATGTCATCATATGATATCATCATGGTGATGTCATGGTGATGTGGTGACGGGAAAGGTTCGCGGCTCTTCGTGCTTCGCGTGTCGATCTCTGGGGTGCACGACGAAGGAATGTCGTGACGTCGGGCTTGAGCCAAACCTAACCGAGTCGAACCGAGCTGAGTCAAACCGAACCAAGTTGTGTCCACATAAAGTGTATCAACAAACTCCCCCTTGGACGCTACTTGTGAGGTTCGTCTTCCATGTCTATCATGTCGGGGGATCTTCAAAGTCTTCACGCGTCGTAAGTAGAAAGTGTATCAACCAACTCCCCTTTTCATTTAGGAAGTGTGTTAACAAACTCCCCCTTAAAATAAACTCTCCTTTGAGTTATGCTCGTGAATCTGTTGATCTTCAATTCTTTAGATCCTTGTGGTGTTGATGATAGGTCAGCGGCAACTCGATCATCTTTATCTTTTGAGTGCCTCCACGTCGTGTCTTCATTCCAAATCTAGTCTTCTATCACGTTCGCATCTGCACATACAAGAAAGTTAAATGCGTAATGAGAACAACTGCTTGGAATAGAGTTAACATAAACAAACAACACACATGTGACCATGTTTCAACTACCGTCCGACAGTTTGAAAGTTTAACAAATTGTTCAATTTTAGTCTTTTAACTTTCAAAACTTGCAAATTTCGACCGTTTATGAAGAATCAGTCGTTTTGGTTTTCGTTCAGGTTTCATGTAACGAAGACTCGAGTTCCAAAATCGGGTAATCAAAAGAAATTATAAATAAAATCTTTTTGGCTTTTATAAAGTTTATATTAAAACACACCTAAAATCTTTTTGGAATTTTGAATATTTCAAACGTAAAGACTGAAAGCAGTAAATAAATATATACAAAGATGCAGAAACTGAAAGCATTAAATAAATATTTACAGACATTCTTTTTGCGAGTTTCGAGGGTAAGAGAATCATATCAGTGTATGGTCACGCCAAAACGCTCTTGTTGTTCAATTAGTTAACATTTAGATAAGCATCCTATAACAATTATCGGTATTGTTTTCCACTTAAGCTCAACTTATCAGATGTAATCATGGCGAGGGGATACGATTAGTGTATGATTTATACTTACCGACCGGTGTTCATCCACACACAACACATTCCCGTATGAAGGTATGCACGAGGGTTTATCTTACTGGTGAGTATACCATTTATCATTTGTTTTGACGTATATGAAAATGTGAGATACTCACTTATTTTGAATGAAAAACAAGCCCTATGTGATAGAATCACTTATTGATGAGGAACTTGATTTTCGATGCATGAGCGCACAGGAGCAAGTCCGTGAACAGGTCAGTACTAACGTACAGCAAAGAGACGAACTTGACTCCCGGATAAATGTGATATAGTGGACATGTGATTGTTTATCACTTATTGAGGTCGTATGCAGTATGTACACGTATGTATGGTATCATGGAAGATCTAGACTTCGTCTCCATTATATATCGGTAAAAGAAACAACCATGATACCCAGATGATAAACAGCATAAAGACCGCATATCTCAGAACCTCGGCAATCTCTCAAACGAAATTTCGGTACTAAGACCATATGCCAATGAGCGGTTCCCACACAATCTTCAGTCGATTTAGGTTTATATCACCCTGCACACTTTAAAATGATTGTGAGCCTACCGATACATCTTATATAGAGCTGCTTATCTGTAACACCTCGAAAATTTACGTCCAATAATGTATTGACACGTGTCATAAGCTTTGAACGTGTTAAAGAATGCTTTAGAGGGACTAAAGTTGACAAACAGAGAAACTATGTGAATATAAGGGTCCAAAGTGTCAACAATGGATAAATATATTTTAAAAATGGCCCTACATGATGTTAACGAATTACAAACTACAGGGGTTAAATGTGTCAACATGTTGACAGTATACCTCTGAGTGACCTTTTAGCAAACCCGAAGCTTTGTAACGATAAAATATACTCACTAGAATATGTGGTAAAAATTTCATAAAGTTTCGTTATCGTATGAGAAAGTTATGATCAAATCCGTGTACGAAGGGTTAAAAGCGTCAACGTTGAAACTTTTGACTTTTCAGGTAAGCACAAAGTTAACCAAGGACTTAACCAAGTTTGTAAAAGTCTTAAGGCCCTTAAAAATCAAGTTTGAGGGTCAAAATTGCAAGAAAAACAATCAAAACAACGTTACAAAGGACCAGGGAATGAGTTGTAATAAATGGAAACTTGTTTGGCCTGTTGCGCGATTTTAGGCGCCCCGCGAGGGGCTTCTCGCGGCCCGCGAACAAGCAGCAACGACAGTAGCTGCGAACAGCTGCCAGTTACAGCCCTGAAACCGACTTTACTCCTTTGTTTTACATACCAGGGGCCGCTCCAATGGTTTAACATGCAATAGGGGCACTTGTCTTGATCTGGAAACATTCATAGGCTATCTTGGCATCATCGTGAAGGATCAAAATTGATATATAAAGGCACCCAAGTTGCAACATTTGATCACTTGCATTTACAAAACTCACAAGACTCACATCTGGAGCTCTCTGGTCAGCAACAAGGATTCATTAGGCTCCCTAGTCGTGATTAGGACTCTTGTAAGTATTCTTAACCCTTTCTAATTCAGTTTAGCCTAGTTAATTAACTAAAAGTCAAACCGTCGTAATTAACGTTTGACTTTGAAATTAAATAAAATATGTTCAGTCATTTCTCGAATTGAAAGTACCTATAAGTAGGTATTTATGTGGATAATAAACCCTTAAAAGGGTATTCTCTAATTCCCACTCTAACTAGGTCAATTGTCGGGTCAAACTTGTTATTAAAAAGTCAACATAATGCTTATTTTCAAATTAATGCATAATTAGCAATGTAGGAGACATGCAACCTGTTTGATCACTAATATAACTTGGTAATTAATGTAAGAACATGTCTAAACATGTTCAACCCGACAATTTTCAGTTTAAGACCCGGATCGGAACCGAAAGTCGCATAAATTGACTTTTGCTTTGACTTTCAGTTCTGACCCGTTTATGCATGTTTTAGATTTGCCTTAGAGCTTATTTTGGACCAGGTTTCATATAAGTATAACTCTCTGAGATTATACAACTTGGTTCATTAGTTATCCAATTCATATGCATGTTTCCGTTAAGTGCTTAAATGTTGACTAATATGCCCTTTTGACTATAAAACGTGATTTTTGAAAAAGTAAAATAGTAGAAACCTTAGTTACTGATTTATAAACTTGCACCTAAAATTTGACATCAGTTTGAGGTCTAGGTTAAGAGTTATGCTCATTAGCGTAATTTGAAAGCTTTATGTTAATTAAACGGTGTAATTAGCGTATAGCCTATTTAAACCCACTTTTTGATATCAAACTTTTTACCCACTGATGTAATATAATATTTTGAGATTTTTGAAGATTTTTATTTAATTTTTCGTAGAGCATAACATAGGTCTCTAAGTTTGATTCGGTTTATGACGGTTTTGCCCTTTTAAGCCATAAAATGAGGTTTACAAATCCTTTTGACCCCAAACCTTTTTCTACTGATTTTATTTGATAAATAAAATATTTTGAGCCTTCTGGAATTTTGAAAATATCAGCTTTCCTTTGAAAACCCGGAAATGGCTCTAAATCGCCTTTTTAGGCGTTTTTAACGCATAGTATGTGCTAAAACCATATTAAACATATAAGGTTGATACCTACTGATATTTTTAGTATATTTTTATATATTAACAGTAAGTACAAGTTTTTAAACTCAGGTTTCCAGTTTTGACCTTTTTAGCCTAAGTGAAATTACCAAAATACCCCTAATGTGCATAGTTTGGTTTTAAATGATAAGTTTCACATATAGGTCATACCCTACTGTTATAACTTATTAAATTAAGTGTATTTACTGAATAACTCAGACCTGTAACTCAGATTACTAATTAAACTCTTTTATAATCTTTTAAATGACCAAAATGCCCTTATGAGGCATAATTTGAGTTTAAATTCGTTTGGGGAATAATTGAAGATATTTTACTGGTATCACAACATGTTTAAGGCATATTAACTCAGGGAACTTGCATATGACTCCTATGGTTACCCGTAACGCCCTTTTTCGCGTTCGGTTCGGTTTATGTAACTAGTTTGCATAAATTGACCGAAACGGGTCAAACCTTATCATTTTTGTCTCAAAATCCAGAATGTATTTAGTTTACCCATATTATACAAGTCTTCAAACTTGTCAGGTCTAAATCACATTCCATTCCGGTCTTCGCTTAATCGTGCATTGGAACCGTATCTTCCTTTAAAACTAACCGGTCTAAGCTTAAGCTTAAATAAAGACCCTTTAGGATTCTAATAGGATAATAAAAACCTTTGTTCCAGATTACGAGCCCAGTAAAAGCCATCTGTACCTGCTGTATTTGACTTATACATTGCTCAGGTAAATACTCTTAACTTATTTTCCCTATACAGGCTTGGGATACGGTATTATAATACCGCTTGGTCGGGTGTGTAATCATTTAAATCGGATTGTGATTAATGTATTTACATAACTCGTTTAATATGTATTATTTGGTGTATGGCCTTTGGGGGTTAAATGACCATGTCCCGGATATCCTTGGCATCATTCAAAGAAATAGTCACGACCTAAGCACGAGGTGTAGGCGTACACCTGACAGTTACATTATGTAAAAACTGGTAATCCACTTTAAGGAATAATCCTTGTGGGCATTATACCTGTGGCGTGTCAATTAATCTAGACCGGCCCTACCAACCGGCCCTAATGGACGACAAATAAGTAAAACTGTATACATGATTATTTAATAATTGTCCCAAGTTATAAAAATATATTTTTGCCAAAGTGCATTCAAATCAATTTTCAAACTCTTTTCAAAATGAGTCAGTTAAGTTGTATTTACCTGTGTAAACTGACGTATTTTCCAAAAAGGTTAAGTGCAGGTACTACACGTAATAGGCCGGATACTCCAGGCACCAGTAATCAAGTCTCGCAAAGCTTTAGGTGTCAAAGTCTGTTGAATAGTTTTCCTCTTTATTTTGATCCGCCTGTGGATCTGTTTCAACTACATTGTGATACTTTATATTACAATTTATTTGGTTGGAATAAATCTATCTTTTGCTTCCGCTGTGCATTTAAATATTGTGTTGTTTGATTATGATTATATCAACTACGTCACGATACTCCCCACCGGGCCCACCGGTAATACGTGGAAATATCGGGGTGTGACAGGTTGGTATCAGAGCCAACACTGAGTGAATTAAACACTAGCCTTTTTGTGTTTAATCTCAGTTACACAATTGCACATTCCTCGATTCTCGAGTCTAGACAAAGAACTTAGGAATTATCTAAAATTTTGTTTTATTTCTAACTTTGTCTTATATATATTTCTTGTTGTATCACTTGTTTGTTTTTGACAGGTTGACAAAATGCCGCCAAGGATGAGAGGAAGAGGAAAAGGGCCACTCGTCGCCCTAAATAACCATGAAGCCGGACCTTCGCACCGGCGAACACCTTCAGATCCCCACAACCCGGGTTCTCAAGAGCCCTGGAGGACCTACATTGAACCAGCTAGGTGCTCAGTTTCACTGAGTACCTCCCCTTCTATTCCACACTCTTATGGGCCTCATTCTGAAAATGAGCCCCACAACTCCCACCAATCCTACATACCTCTTCAAGGACATAACTCACCTTTCGACCACCTGTCGCCTGTTTTCCAAGGACAGTTCAACCCTGCCGACTACCTTGGAGTACCAATGGGTTTTAACCCACTTGGACCTGAAGATCATTTTTCCGGTGGCAACGCGATGGATATAGATGAAGACACCAATCCTGCACCACCACCATCAGGAACTCCTAACCACCCCATCGAAATTTCTGATGGGTCACCTTTTGTGGGATCACCTTACAATGGTCCCGACATCTATGAAGAGAGATTCAGACTATGTGACTGGGCGTTTACTCCCAGTTACGACAACTCTCCCCTGCACCAGCCGCAGCAGCTTCAGCAACAGCAGATTCCTTCCTAGGATTCCCGATTTGTCACGGTCACTCCACCGCCACCACCACCTCACCTACAGCCTCCGGAGCCCCCGAGGCGAAGTAGAACGAATGAACGCACGGATATCCGCGTGAGGGGGAGTGCGCATCAGCACCCCTCCACTTTCAAGTGGCAGCCGATACTCGCCACTTCACGAAGAACCCGAGATGGGAGAATCTTCACACCCCGTCTCAGAAGTGAACTCTGCGCCAGTCGCGCCACCACCACCACCACTGGGTTTTGGAGACCCAATTCCTACTTACACTGGTGCGGCGGCGTATAATCCCTTCGAGCAGCCGATCCACACCAATTACATCTATGCCGAGGTCGATCCTAACTTGGTAGCTGCAAACTACAACGCTCTCCATCCGGAAGGTCCCTATGGAGGTCCCTAGACTACGGGACACCCGACCTATGGATACCCACCATATGGGTATCAGCAACCGCCACCTCCTCAACCTCTACATTATCAGCAACCCCCACAGCCACCGGTGATGTCACCGCCCCAAATTCAAGAAATCCTTCAGGGGATAAATGAGGTGCGGCAGGAGGTGCGGGAAGACCGTAGGCATAACCGTGGGATGTTCAAGAAGATGGTGGATTTGATCAAGGGAAAAAGCAAGAAGGATCACTAAATCCTTTGTTTGTTTGTTTATTTTAGTGTTGTAATCATGTCCCTGCGAGGACATTTGTTTCTGTACTCTGCCCCTGCGTGGGCATGTTTTTCTGTTGACCCCTGCGTGGGTATGTTTGTTAGTTTAGCTCCTGCGTGGGCGTGTTATTTATGTAAAAGTCCCATTTAGGCCAAACTTGTACTAGTTTAATTTTAATTGGAATGGTTAGTTCAATTTTTCATTTTTAAATTATGTGCATGAATATAATATAGGAATAAATGAAAAATGACATTTATTTTTTTGATTTACCATTTTAATAAAATAATAAGAATCTTAAAAGGTAAAACCTAGCTTGTATGTTATCATAAGACTTAGCCAATCTGGTAAAACCTGTTTTTTTTAAAGATTCAAAAATCTCTGTTAACATCTGCAAACATGTTAACATTCTTGGCTAATGTGATCCGCAAAATCACACATGTCACCCTTTTAATAAATTATCCAAATTCCTTATTATTATTTAAACAATCAGTTGTGATGTAATGCCTACGGGCTACAATTATTGTCATATAAGACAAAAGACAGTGTAGCCTACAACTCCCTGTCAAGAGAAGGTGATGAACTTTGATTCAAACCTCAATGCCTCGATTCCATAAAATCTAGGCTTACGAAATAAATTTGCCTACATAACTTGACCTATTGTGTTATTATTAATTTATGATTCTGGATTATGATAAAGATCCTGAATAATTAACAAATTAACTAAAATGGCTATTAAAACCGTGGTTAATAAATCGTCAAGAACGATAGTACTGTTTAGGCTTATAAATAAACCTTGTCCCTATTTCTTTATGTAGCAATTACAGCTATATGGCCAAGTCAGAAGAAATAAACAGTCATTCGGCGGAAAACCCTGAAAATGCTAAAATACTAGTAAATGCTGCGGAACTGCAAGCATTAGTAGAAAATGCTGTTACCAAAGCAATAAATAGGCAGTATAGTGAATCAAGCGGGACCCGAAGTAGGACCCGATCCGCACCACATTCCAAGCCAAAGAATCACTCGGAGGCTCATAGCAAACCACCCTCTAAGAAGGATGAACCCAAGAAAGATGATGATCGACATTCATCTAATCAAAACAGTGTTCCCTCAAAAAGGATAGTGTTTGATGCTAAACCTCATACCAAGTCCTGTACCTACAAGTACTTTGTTTCTTGCAAACCCTGGGACTTCACTGGGGAGAAGGGAGCAATAGATTGTATGGCCTGGTTGGATGAACTGGACACGGTAGTTGACATCAGCGGATGTGCTGAAAGGGACGTAGTGAAATATGTATCCCAATCGTTCAAGGGAGAGGCACTGGCATGGTGGAAATCTCTCATTCAGGCTGATGGAAAGATCCCACTCTACAACTTGTCATGGGATCAGTTTGTTGCGCTCATTAAGGAGAATTATTGCCCACAGCACGAAGTCAAAAGAATCGAATCAGACTTCTTATCATTGGTGATGAAGAATTTAGATTGTCAGGCTTACCTCACTAGTTTCAATACCCTATCTCGGTTGGTTCCGTATTTGGTCACCCCGGAACCCAAAAGGATTGCTCGCTTCATCGGGGGTTTAGCCCCAGAACTTAAAGCCAGTGTTAAGGCATCCAGACCCGCTACCTTCAGATCAGCAGCTGATCTATCCCTATCCCTTACTTAGACGCGGTCAGGTTAAGATCGCTCAAGAATTCAGAAGAAGGTAAAAGGAAGCGTGAGGACGATAACTCACGAAGATCTGAGAAGAAGCATAAGGGTAATACTGAATCCAGGAAGAAGTCTGGATCCAACAAGGGTAGCCAGCAAGCTGAGGAAAAGCCAAAGTTCAAGACTGCCAAAAACGCCACTTTGGAAAGTGCAGACTTGAGTCCAAGTCTAAGTCAGGACCACATGCGTGTGGGTTATGCAAGTCTAAAGAGCACAAGACTGTCGATTGCAAGAAGATTAAAGATGCCACATGCTACAACTGCAATATAAAGGGGCACATTAAAACCAACTGCCCTAAATACGCCAAGAAGCCGGAAGATGTCAAGAAGACTAATGCTAGGGTCTTCAAAATGGATGCAAAGGAAGCAGTCCAGGACGATAATGTGATTACAGGTACTTTTCTCATTAATGATGTTTATGCAAGAGTATTATTTGATTTCGGAGCAGATAAGTCTTTTGTTGATGATAAGTTCTGTAAGTTGTTAAACCTACCTGTTAGAACCTTAAGTGTGAAATACGAGGTGGAATTAGCTGATGGAACCATAGAAATAGCCTCAACTGTTTTAGATGGATGTGTTATATCCATTAGGAACCACTCTTTTCCTTTGTCCTTACTTCCCTTTAAGCTAGCCGGTTTTGATATAGTTATAGGTATGGATTGGTTATCGCATAACCAAGCCCAGCTTGTGTGCAACAGAAAGCAAGTGGTAGTCAAAACTCCGTCTGGTGAGTCACTTACCATTCAAGGGGATACCCAGCATTGATTGCCTGAGCAAGTGTCTATGCTCAAGGCATCGAGATGCCTGAAGAAGGGTTGTGTCATTTATATGGCACAGGTTACTATTGATGAGCCGAAGCCTAAGATTGAAGACATTCCTGTCATTTCAGAGTATCCTGAAGTTTTTCCAGAAGAACTACCAGGTTTACCACCAGATAGGCAAGTAGAATTCCGAATTGACATCATCCCTGGAGCAGCACATGTTGCTAGAGCACCTTATAGGTTGGCACCGACAGAAATGAAGGAGTTAAGGACGCAGTTAGATGATCTGCTAGCCAAAGGTTTCATTAGGCGTAGTTCGTCTCCTTGGGGAGCGCCGATCTTGTTTGTCAAGAAGAAGGATGGATCGATGCGTCTGTGCATCGATTACCGTGAGCTTAATAAGGTCACTATCAAGAATAGGTATCCTTTGCCCAGGATCGACGATTTTTTCGATCAACTCCAAGGGGCAAGTTACTTTTCTAAGATCGATTTGAGGTCAGGCTATCATCAATTGAAGGTTAAAGATGAAGATGTGCACAAGACTGCATTCAGGACTCGTTATGGTCATTACGAGTTCCTAGTGATGCCTTTTGGGCTCACTAATACACCTGCCGCATTCATGGATCTCATGAATCGCGTCTGCAAGCCTTATCTGGATAAATTTGTCATCGTCTTCATTGACGACATCCTTATCTACTCGAAGAACCGAGCTGACCATGAGAAACACCTTCGCTGTATTCTTAAACTTCTACATCATGAGAAACTCTACGCCAAATTTTTGAAGTGCGAATTTTGGCTTCGAGAAGTCCAATTCCTTGGACATGTGGTTAGTGACCGTGGTATCCAAGTAGATCCCGCTAAGGTAGAAGCAGTTATGAATTGGCAAGAACCAAAGACACCTACTGAGATTCGTAGCTTCCTGGGTTTAGCAGGATACTATAGGCGATTTATCGAAAAATTCTCAAGGATTGCTGCGCCCCTAGCTTCGTTGACACATAAGAAGATTAAGTTTGATTGGGGCCCTAAGCAGCAGGAATCCTTTAACATTCTTAAGAAAAAGTTGAGCAATGCACCAGTGTTAACATTGCCAGATGGAATAGAAGAATTCGTGGTGTATTGTGATGCATCACACACTGGTATGGGCTGTGTGCTCATGCAGAAAGGCAAAGTTATTGCCTACGCTTCACGACAGCTAAAGGTGCATGAGAATAACTACACCACCCATGACTTGGAGCTGGGTGCCGTTGTATTTGCATTAAAACTATGGAGGCACTACTTGTATGGAACCAAGTGTGTGATCTATTCAGATCACAAGAGCCTTCAACACTTGTTCAATCAGAAGGACTTGAACATGAGGCAGCGATACTGGATGGAAACTTTAAATGATTACGATTGTGAGATAAGATACCATCCAGGCAACGCAAATGTAGTTGCTGACGCCTTAAGCAGGAAGGAAAGAGTAAAGCCGATAAGAATCAATGCCAAGAGCATTGAAATAAAGAATAGTTTGAACGAAAGGTTGTTAGCTGCACAGAAGGAAGCTG
Organism: Helianthus tuberosus; assembly: GCA_030545235.1. NCBI lineage: Eukaryota > Viridiplantae > Streptophyta > Magnoliopsida > Asterales > Asteraceae > Helianthus > Helianthus tuberosus. Next base: position 45,466,289 of record CM060376.1, read on the forward strand.
TGTTGGAAGTTAACTATCCTGAAGAAAAGCTAGGAGTAACTGAGGAGCAGTTATCCTATGACAAGGACGGAATGCTGAGATTGAATGGACGAATATGGGTTCCAGTTTATGGAGGACTTCGGGATATCATACTCCAGGAAGACCACCGTTCTAAATATTATGTTCATCCTGGAGCTGATAAGATGTACCAGGATCTAAAGGCAAACTACTGGTGGATAGGCTTGAAAAAGTCTGTAGCTGCCTATGTAGCTAAATGTTTGACGTGTGCGCAAGTCAAAGCTGAGCATCAGAAGCCGTCAGGTCTGCTACAACAGCCTGAACTTCCCACATAGAAGTGGGAGATGGTGACAATGGATTTCATCACCAAGTTGCCAAAGAAAAGGAAGGGAAATGATACTATATGAGTGATAGTAGATAGACTGACGAAGTCAGCACATTTCCTACCCATTAAGGAAACTTATAGCTCTGACATGTTAGCTCAATTGTACGTAGATAAGATTGTAGCTCTGCATGGCGTACTAGTGTCAATTATCTCTGACAGAGATACAAGATACACCTCTCATTTTTGGAAAAGTTTCCAACAGTCTTTGGGCACGCGCTTAAATTTTAGTACGGCTTACCATCCACAGACGGACGGACAGAGTGAGCGTACCATCCAAATGTTGGAAGACATGCTCCGAGCATGTGTGATTGATTTAGGTGGTAGTTGGGATAACCACCTGCCATTGATTGAGTTCTCCTATAACAATAGCTATCATACCAGCATAAAGGCTGTGCCTTTTGAGGCATGATATGGTAGGAAATGCAGAACACCTATTTGTTGGGCGGAAGTAGGAGAAGTCCAATTGTCAGGACCTGATTTGGTCTTTGAAACGACGGACAAGATTATCCAGATTCGCGATCGCTTGAAAGCTGCCAGGGATAGGCAGAAAAGCTACGCAGATCCAAAGCGTAAACCTCTAAAGTTTGAGGTTGGTGATAAAGTTTTGCTTAAGGTATCACCCTGGAAAGGGGTGATGCGGTTTGGTAAGAAAGGTAAGTTAAGCCCAAGGTATATAGGACCATTCGAGGTTATCGAATGTGTTGGGTCAGGGGCTTATAAGTGGAACTTGCCTGAAGAGCTCAGTGGTATTCACAACGTTTTTCACATCTGCAATCTAAAGAAATGTCTAGCCGATGACTCGCTAGTCATACCACACACGGATGTGCATATAGATGAGAGCTTGAAATTTTTGGAAAAACCATTGTCGATTGAGGATCGACAGGTAAAGAAGCTTCGAAGGAAGCACGTGCCTATTGTGAAAGTCAAATGGGATGCCCGTAGAGGTCCCGAATATACGTGGGAAGTAGAGTCCACGATGAAAGAAAAGTACCCTCATTTGTTTCAGTAAATCTCAAGGTCGAGATTTCTTTTAAGGGGGTGAGGATGTAACACCTCGAAAATTTACGTCCAATAATGTATTGACACGTGTCATAAGCTTTGAACGTGTTAAAGAATGCTTTAGAGGGACTAAAGTTGACAAACGGAGAAACTATGTGAATATAAGGGTCCAAAGTGTCAACAATGGATAAATATATTTTAAAAATGTCCATACAAGATGTTTATACCTTCAAACGAATAAATCATGGAACATACGAAGCTGAAAATGAAAGAAAGTGAGGAATTACAAACTACAGGGGTTAAATGTGTCAACATGTTGAAAGTATACCTCTGAGTGACCTTTTAGCAAACCCGAAGCTTTGTAACGATAAAATATAATCACTAGAATATGTGGTAAAAATTTCATAAAGTTTCATTATCCTATGAGAAAGTTATGATGAAATCCGTGTACGAAAGGTTAAAAGCGTCAACGTTGAAACTTGTGACTTTTCGGGTAAGCACAAAGTTAACCAAGTTTGTAAAAGTCTTAAGGCCCTTAAAAATCAAGTTTGAGGGTCAAAAGTGCAAGAAAAACAATCAAAACCACGTTACAAAGGACCAGGGACTGAATTGTAATAAATGGAAACTTGTTTGGCCTGTTGCGCGATTTTGGGCGCCCGCGAGGGGCTTCTCGCGGCCCGCGAACAAGCAGCAGCGACAGCAGCTGCGAACAGCTGCCAGTTACAGCCCTGAAACCGACTTTACTCCTTTGTTTTACATACCAGGGGCTGCTCCAATGGTTTAACATGCAATAGGGGCACTTGTCTTGATCTCGAAACATTCATAGGCTATCTTGGCATCATCTTGAAGGATCAAAATTGATATATAAAGGCACCAAAGTTGCAACATTTGATCACTTGCATTTACAAAACTCACAAGACTCACATTTGGAGCTCTCTGGTCAGCAACAAGGATTCATTAGGCTCCCTAGTCGTGATTAGGACTCTTGTAAGTATTCTTAACCCTTTCTAATTCAGTTTAGCCTAGTTAATTAACTAAAAGTCAAACCGTCGTAATTAACGTTTGACTTTGAAATTAAATAAAATTTGTTCAGTCATTTCTCGAATTTAAAGTACCTATAAGTAGGTAATTATGTGGGTAATAAACCCTTAAAAGGGTATTCTCTAATTCTCAATCTAACTAGGTCAATTGTCGGGTCAAACTTGTTATTAAAAAGTCAACAAAATGCTTATTTTCAAATTAATGCAGAATTAGCAATGTAGGAGACATGTGTTGGTGCACTTATGTCTGTACTTTGTCTGTATTCGGTCACGATGTAAAACGATGTCGTTGTTAGTCTTGTAAGTTTGACCAAGTCAACCATCCTCCTGGTTTGACTTGGCCAAACAGTCAACATTTTGGTTGTAATGTGTTTGAGTCGAAGGATGGTCATCGAAGGATCACTTATATCCTTCGATGATGATGAGCTCGAAAGATAGCATTCGATACATGGACCACGAAAGATCACATCCTTCGAGGTACATGTTGATCATTCGAGCTGTTTCTGGTCGATAGATGATCTTTCGATCATCCTATCTGATCCTTCGACCAGACTCACTGAGTTGGGTATAAATACCCGTGTGTTGTTTTTCACTTAAGACAGATAGACAGATAGACAGATAGAGAGAACAAGGGAGAACACTTAGAGCAGAAAAACACACACACACACTGAGAGAGTTTACAGGACTGATTTGTAAACCTTGTGCTTGTAACTGGACCTTTCATACGTTTAATACAAGTGGTGTTAATCGTTGAGTCTTGTGTGTTGATTATTTGCGTGTTCTATCTCGGTTTGCTATCTCAGTTGGATTCCGCACAACCGGGTTGGTTTGTACACAAGGATTAGGCGACTAGATCCTCCCCTAGCCGGACCTACAAGTGTTATCAGAGCCTTGGCTCTTATCCTTGTTAAAACCGAGGTGTTCTTGCTGTTTTTCGAGATTGAAGTTTATATTTTCTGGAAAAACTTGTTAAAATCGGGTTTCGGTTTGTTGTCGGTTTGCAGAAATATTCATATTTCTGGGTTTGTTCTTCTTATCTTCAACCGATATCTTAAGTGTTCTTGGTAGTTTTCACCTTTTTTATCTTTAAAAATTTTGAATTACCAAGTGTTTGTGTGTTGGAAGTTGTATTTTGATTAAAATATTGGACATTACCCGGTTGGTGAAAAACCTGCATGTTCAGACCTGAAAGATATGGTCTGAACATACTTTCTGCCGAAAGTTCTCACCAACCCGTCAACTTTTCACCAACCTGTCACCCATTGTCAACTGTGTCAGAGCAAGTTCGAAAGATATCCTTCGAAGTCGAAAGATCATCTTTCGACCAAAGGAGGTTCGACAGATAGTTATCCTTCGAGCATCCTTCGAAGTGTGAGACTTATCCTTCGTTCCAAGGAATATTTTCGAAACATATATCCTTCGGCCTACAGTTATTTTTCGAAAGACCAGGATCCTTCGATTGGGGAGTCTTTCGAAGTCATCTTTCGTGTTCATCTTTCGGTCTACAGTCCTTTTTCGAAAGATAAGGATCCTTCGGTTGGAGAATCTTTCGAAAACTTTGTTTTAAAAACTCAACAGTGATCTTTCGAACACTGTTGATCCTTCGAACAGGTGTTGATCTTTCGATCATTAGTCTGTTTGTGTTTAACAGTTTGTGTTTTTCAAGTCTTTCGACAGGTATCCTTCGGCTGATCAAAAATGAATTCGATGTGGGGTGTTCCGGTAAATGCAGAGATGTATTTTGGTACTCCAGCTCCGGATTCGGGTTCGCAAGCTAATGCTACATCTACCGGTCAATGGGCATTTGTATCAAATCAAGCTCCAAGTGTTCAAAGCATTTTGCTAAGCGAAAATGAAACAGGAAGTTTGAATAGGCCTCCAAAGTTGATGCACTTAATTGAATATCCGGGATGGTTTGGTAGATTTCATACATACGTTCTTGGTCAAAATACAGAATTGTGGTTGCGGTTCATTACAGATTTCGATCAAACAATAGAGGTTGCCGCATCATCTGCTGCCACGTTTGCAGATCTTACGGAAGATCAGAAGAAGGTCTATGATCTGGAAAAGAAGGCATACGCCATTCTCACTCAGGCTTTAAGTAAAGATATATATCATCAATTTGTCAGTTACAAGACGACAAAGAGGTTGTGGGACGCATTAAAGACAAGGGGCGTAGGAAATGAAGCGACACGTCAATTGAGAAAAGAACTGCTGAAGAAAGAGTTTGATGGTTTTATTTGTATGCAGAATGAATCTCTAGGAGATTTGACAAGTCGATTTACTCATTTGCTAACTGAATTGGCAAATACTGGGGTGGTGACGACTTCAGCAGAGATAGTGAAGAAGTTTGCAGATGCCCTGCCACCTCAATGGAATAATTTCTTAGAAATCATGAGGTACAATGGCACTTTGGATACAACAAGCTTCAGTGATTTTGCTCAACTCCTGGAAAACAAGAATCAGGAAGAAACTCTCAAGGCAAAAAGAGTTCCAGTAACACAAAATCCTGAGATTTATTATGGAACTTCTAGCACTTCTACAAAACCATCTTCACACGCTCCAATTCAAACAGCATTTGTGTCTAGCACGAGCTTGTATGGCACTCCTCCTCCAACAACAGACATGTTTGGAAATCCGCTTAATCCAACTCCTCAACCAGCACCACAACAGCAACAGCAAATCAGAGCAACTGATATGTTCTGGAATCCACTTCATCCTCCACAGCAAGCATGTTATGGAAGTACATCATCTGCTAGTCAGCAATCTAAGCCAAATACAGTACGGCTCGACACTTCAAGCTTTTCTAAAGTTAGTGTGGAAGTAGCAAAGGAACATATGGAGCTGCTAAACACTTTGGTGAGCGCATACTGTGGATTAGTGGAAGGTCAGATTGGCAACATTAATCTGACTCAAGAAGACTATCAGCAGATTGATAAGGAAGAGATGGAGATGATGGATATTAAATGGGCCTTTGCCAGTGCTGTTCGGCGAGCAAAGGATTTTATGGAAAGAACAGGCCGAACCAGCTTGGAAAGCAAGAAAGACACCAAGTATGGGTTCGATAAACAGGCCGTCAAGTGTTTCAATTGTGGTGAACGTGGTCATTTCAAGCGTGAATGTACAAGGCCATCTCAGCATGGGAACCAGAATCCTTTCCGAGGTCAAGGAAACAGGGCAAATCAGAACCAAGGAAGGAACAACGAGTGCACACTGGTGCCTGTCAACAACCAGAGTCAAGCAGGACCATCAAATGCCAACCAGGCACTTGTGGTTCAAGTAGATGAAGGTTGTGATTGGTCAATTCAGCTGAATAATGATGCTCCAGATGGAACAGCGTGTTTTGCTGAAATTGTCAAGGATCTTAAACACGCCAGTGGTGGAGAATCTTCCACCAATGGTGTTGAATGTTCTGAAGATGAAGACAGCTCCGGTTACAGTGGAAGTTCAGATGAAGAGTCCTCCGCTTCAGGCGATGATCATGTGGATGACACATCAAGTGCGTCAGTCGATGCAAATATTGATGAGCTATTGGAGGAAGCTGCAGCAGGAATTCAAAGAAGATCTATTTTGGTGGATCAAGCTGCTTATTCTTCGTCTTCTCTCCATTCAGCCTTTATGGCTAATGTCGACAGTTCATCAAGTCAGGTATGTGTCGATGAACCCACTTCTGTTAGCTGTGATAATTGTGATAGTTTGAATGTTAGATGTGCTGATTTGGAAGCAAACATGTCTGAGTTGCAAGGCAAACACGATGCTTTACAAGCTAGTTTGTTTGAATTGCAAGATAAACATGTCTTAGTGAATGATAAGTGGTGTGAATTGCAAAGCAAGCACGAGGCTTTGCAAGAGAAATATGATGTGACATTCATTCACAACCAAAAGTTGACCGTTGATCTTTCCAAGTGCACAGAAGCCAACATGTTTTATGAAAACCATGAAAAGGAATTTAAGTCAATGATTGAAACGTTAAAGAAAGATAAAACAGAGTTGACAAAAATGGTTTCCAGAAAACAAACTGACATTAACCTTTATATAACTCGTCTTGAGGTAATGCAAAAGGAAATGGCTTGTGTTAAAACAGAAAGTGAGGCGATCCGACTCAAGTTAGGCAGTTATTTGAGCTCTAGCTATGTGTTGGATCACATCATTGATGTTCAGAAAGAGAAAAAGGATGTCACATGCATAGGTTATAAGAAATGTCCACCACCCGTGAGAAACAACTTTGATGCACTGCCTGATGAGGAGTATAGAACTCATTTTGAACCATCTGTTCCTTTGGACGTTGAGGAATTTGCAGCAGGGCTCGGATACAAGAAAGAAGTATCATCAGATTCGGATGTGTCAGCAGATACATTTGTAACTGCTGAACAGAATCAGGATCCTCCAGTTGTGATTGAGGATGCTGATTCATCTGATGATGAATCTGATGATACTGATTCAGCAAAGTCTGATGCGGAGATAAAAGAAGAGGACATACCTCTTGAGAATCATATTCTGTGTGATCCTCCTACAAAACCCGCTAAGACTGTTGCAATCGAGTCCTCGTCTGAAAAAGAGTCGGAGAGTGTGGATTTGCTGTACACTCTTGTTGGTGATGATAAAATTTACTCAGACAAAGATTTTCCCATTAAGAATGTTAATCAATCCTTAATCAGTAAAGTCTTTGAAAATTCAACAAGTAAGTTTTTGGGAAAGACAGGACCACATGTTACAGTCACACAGTGTCCTCCTATCCCAAAGGCTGAAGTTAGAAAACAATTTGGGAACAAGAAATTACCAACAGTGGAAAAACAGCAAAATCATACCAAATCCAAAGGTAAAGCACCGACTCAGAATCAAAAGAAGCCGAATCAGAAGAAGAAGAAGAATGTGAACTTTGTGAAATCGAAGGGAACGGACAAAATTGAAAAGTTTGCAAATCAATCTAACTTAGATTTTGTCCAGAAAGTAACAGTAATGAAAAGGAATGAACCGAATAGTTCAAAACCTAGTACCTCGAGATCACAAAGTTCATCATCGGCAAGACGATCACATGATACTTCGGGGTTTGTTGAACGAAGATCATGTTTTGAATGTGGTACAATCGGGCATATCATTCGAAATTGCCCGTATCTTCATAAGTTGAAAGCAAAGGTTGATGATCCCCGTGGCCCAACTGACCGCAAGCGATCTGTGACTGTAAAACAAGATCCCCGACTCATAAGAGAAAGGGAAAAGAAACAGAAACGCCAACAGGTCAAGAAAATTGAAAAGGCAATTAAAACCGATGTGGTTCAAAAACCATCTGTTTCTGTCAAACCAAACAATTTAAAAACTTCAGACAACCATGAAGTTAAGTTTTTAAAGAATAACACTGGTATAACAAAACAGACTTGGAAACCAAAAACGGTTACTGAATCAGGGGGACCATCACAATTTTCCAATCATCAAAGAATAGAAGTAATTGTTGTTGATGAAAATGGAAGACCCAAGACCACAATGGCTTGGGTCCCCATCTCCAACTAATTATGTGAGTTCATGTGCAGGGTGTTCCAGGAGGAACTGTCAGTAGTCATTGGATTGTTGATAGTGGGGCATCCAGGCACATGACAGGCGACATGAAGCTTCTCTACGACGTCAAATCTATTAGAGGAGGTTATGTTGCTTTTGCTGGAGATAAGGGCGGATATATAACTGGTGAAGGAATGATTTCCAACGGGGTTGTTAGCTTTGATAAGATCAACTTTGTGCAACAACTTGATCACAATCTTCTTAGTGTTTCTCAAATTTGTGATAAGCAGTTCTCAGTACACTTTGATGCAAATGGATGTTATGTGCTGAAGCCCGGATTCAAAATTCCAAAAGAATGGATTCTCTTGTCGGCTCCAAGGATAAATGATTTGTATGTCCTTGATATGAGCCAAGCTATCACAACGTCTGCACAAGCAACTTGTTTCGTTTCCAAAGCCACAGAAAAAGACACAATCTCTTGGCACAGACGAATGGGTCACATTCACTTACGCAAAATGAATCATTTGGTTTCAAATGAATTGGTGAATGGTGTTCCTCTTAAAAATTTCCATCTTCAAGACGTCTGTGTTTCGTGCCAGAAAGGAAAACAAACGAAGAAGCGACACCCTACAAAGAAAGTCAACACGGTGGTTGTTCCTCTTGAACGTTTGCACATGGATTTGTTCGGTCCTGTCAAGCACAAAAGCATTAGGAATGATCAATATTGCCTCGTGATAACTGATGATTATTCAAGATTTTCTTGGGTGGCGTTCATGGCACATAAGAGTGAAACCTTCGGTATTATCAAAAACTTGATCATTCAGATTGAGAATCTCTATAATTTGAAGGTTAGGCGGATACGTAGCGACAATGGTACTGAATTTAAAAATCATGCCATGGCGGAGTTTTGCACTTCAAAAGGTATTCTTCACGAATTTAGTGCAGCTTATACTCCTCAACAAAATGGTGTCGCTGAACGTAAAAACCGCACATTGATCGAGACTGCTAGGACAATGTTGGTAGAATCGCAGTTGCCCATTCCATTCTGGACTGAAGCTGTGTCCTCTGCATGTTATACGTTGAACCGAGTCCTTACAGTCAAAAGGCACAACAAGACCTGCTTTGAGCTTATTAACAAACGGAAACCAGATTTGTCATATCTTGAACCGTTTGGAGCTCCGTGCACAATAATCGATCCTAATGGAAAGTTTGGGGCAAGAGCAATTGAGGGATACTTTCTTGGGTATTCCACCCCTAACTTAAGAGTCTGGAATCTAGAGACTAAAAGGGTCGAGGAATGGTCTGAAGTCAGAGTACAAAGGCACACTTTACCAGTCAGAAATCCTGGTCAGCCTTGGATGTTTGAGTACGATGACTTTTTCAATTCGATCAATGTTCAAGCAGTTGAAGAAAATGCTGCGGCAAGGATGTTTTTCGAGAGTGACAATGCAACAGATTCACCGTTGGTTCGTCCCATTATTGTCAATCAAGAACCATCTTCAGTGAACAATAATGCTCTCGACAATGAGGATTTTCACGATGCTACCGAATTGAACGAATCTTCAGAGGATGATGAATTTCTAGATGCAGATCAAGAAGCTCCAGCAACAGCAGTACATGGTACTTCAGAAGGTACACCTCCAGTGGATGTCCCTAGAACAGCTGAAGCTACTGCATCATCCTCTTCGTCAATTTCGGGCCTTGAATTGATTGTTGATCTCAATCTCAACAATCTGGGTACAAATATTCCAGTTCAAGATAATCCAGAAACCAGGATTCACAATACCCATCCTCAACAAAACATCATCGGAAATGTACAAAGTGGCGTTCAAACAAGAAACATGTTGCGAAACAACAACAATGCAGGCTTGAATGCAACTATCCGAGAATCTGGTCAACAAAATGATTGGTCTTTCGCGTGTTATGTCTCACAGGAAGAGCCAAGAACTTGTAAAGATGCTTTGAAAGATAGCTCTTGGGTTGAAGCAATGCAGGAAGAACTGCAACAATTCTAGAAGCTTGGTGTCTGGAAACTCGTAGAGAAACCTGCTGGTTATAAGAAGATTGGTACCCGTTGGGTGTTTAAATGCAAAAAGGATGACCGTGGAATCATTATTCGAAACAAAGCAAGGCTAGTCGTTCAAGGTTTTCGTCAGATAGAAGGGATCGACTACAACGAAGTGTATGCACCTGTTGCACGTCTAGAAGCAATTCGGATTTTTCTGGCTTATGCCTCATTCAAAGGTTTCAAGGTATACCAGATGGACGTGAAAAGTGCATTCTTACATGGTGTGGTAGAAGAAGAGGTGTACGTCGAACAACCTCCAGGTTTTGAAGATCCTATCCATCCCGATCGGGTTTGGTTGCTCAACAAAGCTCTATATGGTCTACATCAAGCACCGCGAGCTTGGTACGCAACCTTATCTAATTATTTGCTGGAAAATGGATTTCGCAGAGGTCTTATCGATTGTACTCTTTTCATCAAAGAACAAGATGGAGATCTTCTACTGGTACAGGTATACGTTGATGATATTATTTTTGGTTCTACTAATGATGTTTTGTGTAGGAATTTCGAGCGCATCATGCAGGATAAATTCGAGATGAGTGCTATGGGGGAAATGACTTTCTTTTTGGGCCTACAAGTACAACAAACTGAGTCTGGGATATTCATCCATCAGACTAAATATGTTGGTGACATCTTGAGCCGGTTCCAGATGTCTGATGCAACGCCCACTGGTACCCCATTACCACAAAATCACGGAATTACTCCAGACTTGAAGGGTGAAGCTGTTAGCCCCTCGTACTACCGCGCGATGATCGGATCTCTTATGTACCTCACAGCATCAAGACCAGATATAATGTACCCAACGTGCCTGCTTGCCAGATATCAAGTGAACCCGAAGGCCTCACATCTTGCAGCTGTAAAAAGGATTTTTCGTTATTTGAAGGGTTGCCCTGACACCGGTCTGTGGTACCCTAGGGATAATAACTTTGACTTGATCGCATTCAGTGATTCTGATTTTGGCGGATGCAAAATCGACGGCAAATCCACAACGGCTGGATGTCAGTTTTTGGGAAATCGCCTAGTCACATGGCAGTGCAAGAAGCAGACATGCGTCGCTACATCAACATGCGAAGCTGAATACATTGCTGCCTCAAGTTGTTGCTCCCAAGTTCTATGGATCCAACAACAAATGCGTGACTACGGTTTTGAATTCCTAACTACTCCTATTTACGTTGATAATTCTGCTGCATTACAGATCACTAGAAATCCTGTGCAGCATTCAAAGACTAAGCACATCGAAATTAAGTATCATTTCATACGTGATTGCTTTGAGAAAAGGCTAATCGATGTTGCTTACGTCCACACCGATGATCAACGTGCCGACCTTTTTACCAAAGCATTTGACAAATCAAGATTTGACTATTTATTATTGGTAAACGGCATTAAGGTCAAGCAAGAGTAATCCACATCGGAAAATCATTTTTGTAAATACCCTTGTGTTTTAAATTTGTCTTAGTTTATTGATTTTAGGGGGAGTAAATCCAAAAATTTGAAAATCCAAAAACATCGAAAAAATTTCAAAAACACAAAAACAATAGAAAAGCAAAAATGAGTTTCCTGGCGAGCAAAAGAGAAAATGATAGCACATCAGTGGTCTGTCCAAACCTCTTTAAACTTTAAATGCAAAATGAAAAACGATAAGCAGCTCTATATAAGATGTATCGGTAGGCTCACAATCATTTTAAAGTGTGCAGGGTGATATAAATCTTAAATCGACTGAGGACTGGGTGGGAACCATTCATTGGCATATGGTCTTAGTACCGAAATTTCGTTTGAGAGATTGCCGAGGTTCTGAGATATTCGGTCTTTATGCTGCTTATCATCTGAGTATCATGGTTGTTTCTTTTACCGAAAAATTACGGGGACGCAAGTCTAGATCTTCCATGATACTATACATACGTGTACATATTGCATACGACCTCAATAAGTGATAAACAATCACATGTCCCCAAAATAAGTGATAATATATCACAAATTCTTTCCGGGTGTCAAGTTCGTCTCTCTGCTGTACGAAAGTACTGACCTGTTCACGGACTTGCTCCTGTGCCCTCATGCATATGAAAATCAAGTTCCTCATCAATAAGTGATTATATCACATAGGGCTTGTTTTCAATCAAAATAAGTGAGAATCTCACATCATATACGGTCAAACAGATGATAATCGGTATACTCACCGGTAAGATGAACCCTCGTGCATACCTTGATACGGGAATGTGTCGTGATGTGGATGAACACCGGTCGGTAAGTATAAACCATACCTTAACGTATCCCCTCGTCATGATTACATCTGATAAGTTGAGCTTAAGTGGACAACAATACCGATAATTGTTATAGGATGCTTATCTTAATGTTATCTAATTGAACAACAAGAGCGTTTTGGCATGACCGTACACTGATATGATTCTCTTACCCTCGAAACTCGCAAAAAGAATGTCTGTAAATATTTATTTAATGCTTTCAGTTTCTGCATCTTTGTATATATTTATTTACTGCTTTCAGTCTTTACATTTGAAATATTCAAAAAGCCAAAAAGATTTTATTTCTATTTTATTTTCGATCGTACGATGTTGGAGCTCGAGTCTTCGTTACCTGAAACCTGAACGAAAACCGAAAATGACTAAATCTTCATAAACGGTCGAAATTTGCAAGTGATGAAAGTTAAAAATTGAAATTGATAAAATACTTTAAACTTTCAAACTGTCGGACGGTGTTTGTTTGAACAATGGTCACATGTGTGTCATTTGTTTATGTTTACTATATTCCAAGCAGTTGTTCTCATTACGCGTTTAGATTTCTTGCATGTGCAGATTCTAAAGGCAAGGAGAACATGGTCGATGACAAGCTTCGGAATGAAGACGCGACGTGAAGGCACTCAAATGATGAAGATGATCGAGTTGCCGCTGACCATCATCAACACCACAAGGATCTCACTTCATAAAAATCAAGACTTTCACGAGCATAACTCAAGGGGGAGCTTATGTTAAGGGGGAGTTTGTCAACACACTTCCTACATGAAACGGGGAGTTTGTTGGTACACTTTCTGCTTTCAAGACGTGAAGACTTTGAAGATCCTCCGACATTGAAGACTTGAATAGAAGTCAAAGACTTGAAGACACGAGAACTTACAAGAATGAAGATCGAGACAAAGCTACAGCCAGACAAAGCTACAGCCAAGGGGGAGTTTGTTGGTGCACTTATGTCTGTACTTTGTCTGTATTCGGTCACGATGTAAAACGATGTCGTTGTTAGTCTTGTAAGTTTGACCAAGTCAACCATCCTCCTGGTTTGACTTGGCCAAACAGTCAACATTTTGGTTGTAATGTGTTTGAGTCGAAGGATGGTCATCGAAGGATCACTTATATCCTTCGATGATGATGAGCTCGAAAGATAGCATTCGATACATGGACCACGAAAGATCACATCCTTCGAGGTACATGTTGATCATTCGAGCTGTTTCTGGTCGATAGATGATCTTTCGATCATCCTATCTGATCCTTCGACCAGACTCACTGAGTTGGGTATAAATACCCGTGTGTTGTTTTTCACTTAAGACAGATAGACAGATAGACAGATAGAGAGAACAAGGGAGAACACTTAGAGCAGAAAAACACACACACACACTGAGAGAGTTTACAGGACTGATTTGTAAACCTTGTGCTTGTAACTGGACCTTTCATACGTTTAATACAAGTGGTGTTAATCGTTGAGTCTTGTGTGTTGATTATTTGCTTGTTCTATCTCGGTTTGCCTTTCCGGTTGGATTCCGCACAACCGGGTTGGTTTGTTCACAAGGATTAGGCGACTAGATCCTCCCCTAGCCGGACCTACAACATGCAACCTGTTTGATCACTAATATAACTTGGTAATTAATGTAAGAACATGTCTAAACATGTTCAACCCGACAATTTTCAGTTTAAGACCCGGATCGGAACCGAAAGTCGCATAAATTGACTTTTGCTTTGACTTTCAGTTCTGACCCGTTTATGCATGTTTTAGATTTTCCTTAGAGCTTATTTTGGACCAGGTTTCATATAAGTATAACTCTCTGAGATTATACAACTTGGTTCATTAGTTATCCGATTCATATGCATGTTTCCGTTAAGTGCTTAAATGTTGACTAATATGCCCTTTTGACTATAAAACGTGATTTTTGAAAAAGTAAAAGAGTAGAAACCTTAGTTACTGATTTATAAACTTGAACCTAAAATTTGACATCAGTTTGAGGTCTAGGTTAAGAGTTATGCTCATTAGCGTAATTTGAAAGCTTTATGTTAATTGAACGGCGTAATTAGCGTATAGCCTATTTAAACCCACTTTTTGATATCAAACTTTTTACCCACTGATGTAATATAATATTTTGGGATTTTTGAAGATTTTTATTTAATTTTTGGCAGAGCATAACATAGGTCTCTAAGTTTGATTCGGTTTATGACGGTTTTGCCCTTTTAAGCCATAAAATGAGGTTTACAAATCCTTTTGACCCCAAACCTTATTCTACTGATTTTATTTGATAAATAAAATATTTTGAGCCTTCTGGAATTATAAAAATATCAGCTTTCCTTTGAAAACCCGTAAATGGCTCAAAATCGCCTTTTTAAGCGTTTTTAACGCATAGTATGTGCTAAAACCATATTAAACATATAAGGTTGATACCTACTGATATTTTTAGTATATTTTTATATATTAACAGTAAGTACAAGTTTTTAAACTCAGGTTTCCAGTTTTGACCTTTTTAGCCTAAGTGAAATTACCAAAATACCCCTAAGGTGCATAGTTTGGTTTTAAATGATAAGTTTCACATATAGGTCATACCCTACTGTTATAACTTATTAAATTAAGTTTATTTACTGAATAACTCAGACCTGTAACTCAGATTACTAATTAAACTCTTTTATAATCTTTTAAATGACCAAAATGCCCTTATGAGGCATAATTTGAGTTTAAATTCGTTTGGGGCATAATAGAAGATATTTTATTGATATCACAACATGTTTAAGGAATATTAACTCAGGAAACTTGCATATGACTCCTATGGTTACCGGTAACGCCCTTTTCGCGTTCGGTTCGGTTTATGTAACTAGTTTGCATAAATTGACCGAAACGGGTCAAACCTTATCATTTTTGTCTCAAAATCCAGAATGTAGTTAGTTTACCCATATTATACAAGTCTTCAAACTTGTCGGGTCAAAATCACATTCCATTCCGGTCTTCGCTTAATCGTGCATTGGAACCGTATCTTCCTTTAAAACTAACCGGTCTAAGCTTAAGCTTAAATAAAGACCCGTTAGGATTCTAATAGGATAACAAAAACCTTTGTTCCAGATTAGGAGCCCAGTAAAAGCCATATGTACTTGCTGTATTTGACTTATACATTGCTCAGGTAAATACTCTTAACTTATTTTCCCTATACGGGATTGGGATACGGTATTATAATACCGCTTGGTCGGGTGTGTAATCATTTAAATTGGATTGTGATTAATGTATTTACATAACTCATTTAATATGTATTATTTGGTGTATGGCCTTTGGGGGTTAAATGACCATGTCCCGGATATCCTTGGCATCATTCAAAGAAATGGCCACGACCAAAGCACGGGGTGTAGGCGTACACCTGACAGTTGCATTATGTAAAAACTGGTAATCCACTTTAAGGAATAATCCTTGTGGGCATTATACCTGTGGCGTGTCAATTAATCTAGACCGGCCCTACCAACCGGCCCTAATGGACGACAAATAAGTAAAACTGTATACATGATTATTTAATAATTGTCCCAAGTTATAAAAAATATATTTTTGCCAAAGTGCATTCAAATCAATTTTCAAACTCTTTTTAAAATGAGTCAGTTAAGTTGTATTTACCAGTGTAAACTAACGTATTTTCCAAAAAGGTTAAGTGCAGGTGCTACACGTAATAGGCTGGATACTCCATGCACCAGTAATCAAGTCTCGCAAAGCTTTAGGTGTCAAAGTCTGTTGAACAGTTTTCCTCTTTATTTTGATCCGCCTATGGATCTGTTTCAACTACATTGTGATACTTTATATTACAATTTATTTGGTTGGAATAAATCTATTTTTGCTTCCGCTGTGCATTTAAATATTGTGTTGTTTGACTATGATGATATCAACTACGTCACGATACTCCCCACCGGGCCCACCGGTAATACGTGGAAATATCGGGGTGTGACATTATCGTTTTTCATTTAAGGTTTAAAGAGGTTTGGACAGACCACTGATGTACTATCATTTTCTCTTTTACTCGCCAGAAAACTCATTTTTGTTTTTCTATTGTTTTTGTGTTTTTGAAATTTTTCAATGTTTTTGAATTTTTAAAGTTTGGATTTACTCCCCCTAAAATGTAAAAACTAAGATAAATTAAAAACACAAAGATATTTACAAAAACGATTTTCCGATGTCGGTTTTACTCTTGCTTGACCTTAATGCCGTTTACCTATAATAAAAAGTCAAATCTTGATTTGTCAAATGCTTTGGTAAAAAGGTCGGCACGTTTGTCATCGGTGTGGACCTTAACAACATCGATAAGCCTTTTATCAAAGCAATCACGTATGAAGTGATACTTAATTTCGATGTGTTTGGTCTTTGAATGCTGCACAGGATTTCTAGTGATCTGTTAGGCAGCAGAATTATCAACGAAAATAGGAGTAGTTAGGAACTCAAAACCGTAGTCGCGCATTTGTTGTTGGGTCCACAGGACTTGGGAGCAACAACTTGAGGCAGCAATGTATTCAGCTTCGCATGTTGATGTAGCGACACAAGTCTGCTTCTTGCACTGCCATGTGACTAGGCGATTTCCCAAAAACTAACATCCAGCCATTGTGGATTTGCCCTGATTTTGCATCCGCCAAAATCAGAATCACTGAAAGCGATCAAGTCAAAGCTATCATCCTTAGGGTACCATAGACCGGTGTATGGGCATCCCTTCAAATAGCGAAATATCCTTTTAACAGCTGCAAGATGTGAGGCCTTCGGGTTGACTTGATATCTGGCAAGGAGGCACGTTGGGTACATTATGTCTGGTCTTGATGCTGTGAGGTACATAAGAGATCCGATCATTGCGCGGTAGTATGAGGAGCTAACAGCTTCACCCTTCAGATCAGGATGAATTCCATGATTTTGTTGCAGTGGGGTACCAAGGGGCGTTGTGTCGGACATCTCAAATCGGTTCAGGATGTCATTGACATACTTAGTCTGATGGATGAATATCCCAGACTTCGTTTGTTGCACTTGTAAGCCCAAAAAGAAAGTCATCTCCACCATAGCGCTCATTTCAAATTTCTCCTGCATAACACGCTCAAAATTCCTACACAAAACATCGTTAGTAGAACCAAAAATAATATCATCTACGTATACCTGTACCAGTAGAAGATCTCCATCCTGTTCTTTGATGAAAAGAGTGCAATCGATAAGACCTCTGCGAAATCCATTCTGTAGCAGATAATTAGATAAGGTTGCATACCAAGCTCGTGGTGCTTGATGTAGACCATAGAGAGCTTTGTTCAGTAACTAAACCCGATCGGGATGAATAGGATCTTCAAAACCTAGAGACTGTTCGACGTACACCTCTTCTTCAACTATACCGTGTAAGAATGCACCTTTCACGTCCATTTTGTAGACCTTGAATCCTTTGAAGGACGCATAGGCTAGAAAGATCCGAATAGCTTCTAGACGTGCAACCGGTGCATAAACTTCGTTGTAGTCGATCCCTTCAATCTGACGAAAACCTTGAACGACTAAACTTTCTTTATTTCGAATAACTACACCACGGTCATCCTTTTTGCACTTATAAACCCAACGGGTACCAATCTTCAGGTTTATCAATGAGCTTCCAGACACCTAGCTTCTGGAATTGCTGCAGTTCTTCCTACATAGCTTCAACCCAAGAATTGTCTTTCAAAGCTTCTTTAATAGATTTTGGTTCTTCTTGTGATACATAACACGCGAAGGACCAATCGTTTTGTTGACCAGATTCTCGAATCGCCACATACAAGCCTTCATTGTTGTTATTTCACAACATGTTTATCGTTTGAATGCCACTTTGTACATTTCCGATGATGTTTTATTGAGGATGGGTATTGTGATTTCTTGTTTCAGGGTTTTCCGAAACTGGAATGTTTGTACCCAGATTGTTAAGATTGAGATCAACAACCAATTCAATACCCTGAACTGGCGAAGAGGATGATGCAGTAGCTTCAGCTGTTTTAGGGGCATCCACCGGAGGTGTAGCCTCTGAAGTACCATAAACAGCTTCTTGGTCTACATCGAGAAATTCATCATCCTCTGAAGATTCGTTCAATTCGGTAGCATCGTGAAAATCCTCATTGTCGAGAGCATTATTGTTCACTGAAGTTGGTTTTTGATTGTTGACAATAATTGGACGAACGAACGGTGAATCTGTTGCGTTGTCACTCTCGAAAAACATCCTTGTCGTAGCACTTTCTTTGACTTGTTGAATATAGATCTAATTGAAAAAGTCATCGTACTCAAACATCCATGGTTGACCTGGACATTTGACTGGCAAAGTGTGTCGTTATACTCTGACTTCATACCATTCCTCGACCTTTTTCGTCTCTAGATTCCAGACTCTTAAGTTCGGGGTGGCATAACCAAGAAAGTAACCTTCAATAGCTTTTGCCCCAAACTTTCCATTAGGATCGATCATTGTGCAAGGAGCTCCAAACGGTTCAAGATATAACAGATCTGATTTTTGTTTGTGAAGAAGCTCGAAGCAGGTCTTGTTGTGTCTTTTGACTGTAAGGACTCGGTTCAATGTATAACAAGCAGAGGACACAGCTTCAGTCTAGAAGGGAATCGACAATTGTGACTCTACCAACATTGTCCTAGCAGTCTCGATCAATGTACGGTTTTTACGTTCAGCGACGCCGTTCTATTGAGGAGTGTAAGCCGCACTAAATTCGTGAAGAATACCTTTTTAAGTACAGAACTCCTTCATGGCTTGATTTTTAAACTCAGTTCCATTGTCACTGCGAATCCGTTTAACCATCAAAGTATACAAATTCTCAATCTGAATAATCAAGTTTTTGATAATACCGAAAGTATCACTCTTGTGAGCCATGAACGCCACCCAAGAAAATCTTGAATAGTCATCTGTTATCACGAGGCAGTACTGATCATTCCGAATGCTTTTATGCTTGACAGGACCGAACAAATCCATGTGCAAACGTTCAAGCCGAACGGCCACCGTGTTGATCTTCTTAGTCGGGTGTCGCTTCTTGCTTTGCTTTCCTTTTTGGCATGAAACACAGACGTCTTGAAGATGGAAATTTTTAAAAGGAACACCATTCACTAATTCATTCGACACCAAATGATTCATTTTGCGTAAGTGAATGTGACCCATCCGTCTGTGCCAAGAGATTGAGTCTTTTTCAGCGGCTTTGGAAACGAAACTAGTTGCTTGTGCAGACGTAGTAATTGTTTGGCTCATATCAAGGACATATAAATCATTTATCCTTGGAGCAGATAAGAGAATCCATTCTTTCGGAATCTTGAAGCCGGGTTTCAGCACATAACATCCATTTGCATCAAAGTGTACTGAAAACTGATTATTACAAATTTGTGAAACGCTGAGAAGATTGTGATCAAGTTGTTGCACAAAGTTGATCTTATTAAAGCTTACAAGCCCATTGGATACCATTCCTTAACCAGTAATATATCCGCATTTATCTCCAGCAAAAGCAACATAACCTCCTCTAATAGATTTAACGTCGTAGAGAAGCTTCATGTCGCCTGTCATATGCCTGGATGCCCCGCTATCAACAATCCAATGACTGCTGAAAGTTCCTCCTGGAACACCCTGCACATGAACTCACATGATCAAGTCAGATTTTTGAAATTTCATCTCCTTGGCATCATTCGACAAGCTATCAGCTTCAGAATCCATTCCCTCCTTCACGTCCGATTCTTAACTGTAATCACTCAGACCTGAGCCATCTTCATCAGTACTGCCACTATATCTTGAACAATCATCATTTCCCGAAGATTCACCATCATTGACATTCTTGACAATTTCAGCATAAAATGCAGTTCTTGTTTGATCACCGTTTCCCAACTGTATGGTCGGACCACAATCGACAGTAGGTTTAGAAAAATAGGCACTTGGATCGAGTTGAGGTTGTGTTGTGGAAACTTGAGGTTGAGGTTGGGGTTTAGGGAGCCAGACACTCGGATCGGTTTGAGGTTTTGAAAGGGCGTGAGCTTGAGCAATAACGTGCGGTGGAGGAAGATATGCACGTGGATCGAAAACCGGAGAAGGAGCTGACTGGGGAAAGGGACTTGTATTGAACACTGGAATCCATTTGGCTTTTCGGATTTCTTCTTTATCTTTGTTCTCTAGCTTCTGAACGAATTCATAAATGCTACTATCTTCAATCTCTAGTTTGGATCACTTTCGGATCTAACAATGGATCGACCAACCTCTACGGTTTTCAACTATTATATTGATGCTTTTTAATCGCTTCCCAACCGGTCTCTAGATCTTTGATTGTTTTAAGTTCAATTTGATTATGAAAAGTGGGGGATTTGTTTAGATCTGCTTCTAGCCTACAAGATTTCTGGTTTATGTACTCTTAAGTACTATCTTTGTTATAAAATTCACCAAAAGTCAACCCAGTTTACAGATCTTGGTTCCTTTGAGCTTTTAATACCATTCAATGGATGTGGAAATTTTTTTTATAAAGATGTGTTTCTGGAGTTGCTTACCTGCTGGCTGCTGCTCTTGTTGTTAGATATCAAACTGTGTCCATAGCAATTCAACTTTCCTTAACTAGGTAAATTTAACATATTTATTAGTTACAACTTAAACAAGTTTTAGATCTGATTCATAGGAAACTACCTGCACTAAACTAGTTAGAGTCAACTATTCAACTCATAATGAATTTAGTTATGTCTCCAATAAGTTTTTTGTGTCCACTACCAAAAACCTCATTTGTTTTCTTGAAATTATGGGCGTAGCATTTTAGTTCATCATATATTGTCCTAAATATGGTTTGTATACCTTGCAAATATATGTGTTCCGACAACTAGGGGAGGCAATTCTTGACACGACCCGTCAACCAGACCCGAACCCGAGACGAAAGAAAACAAGTTTGGGTCGACTAATACGACCCGTTTAAAAAACGGGTCGGGTTCGGGTTGACACCTATTAAAAACGGGTCGGGTTCGGGTTGACTTGTATAAAAAATGGTTGACCCATTAATCCGTTGAACTATTTAGAAAAAAAAAACTTTTATATTTTTGTTTTTTTTATTCCATTTTACATGCTTAGTTATAAAAACACATTATATTTTTTATTTGTTACACTCATACTCATCATTAAATTTATTATCGATAACCTGCTTAAAACCCAACAACTCGTTTATAAATCGTCAACTTATATGACTCATTTAAAAATACGAGTTAAACGGGTCAAATTCGGGTTGACCCGAATTTATGTGAGTCGGGTTAGGGTTGAAGAAGCCTACAACAAACAATCGCACCGCCATAAGCTTCATCCGTGATTCTTTATTTATTTATTTATTTATTTTTTTTTGATATGGGAAATCCAAATTTGAAAGATCTTGAGAGCTATTTGAGCATGCTGTTGAAATGGTATGCATGGTACTTTTCTTTAAAAACTTTGTTTGATATAAAAATTTGCCATCTTTTGTTGTAAGTAAGATACGCATATGTAATTTGAACTTTTTAATTATTTATGACTTAATCTGGTTTTTAAACATGGTTCAAGATCCAACATGTCTAACCAGTGCCGATAAGACGCACAGTTCACTATCGAGTCCGGTTATGAAAATACTAGTGTTAATTGGCATTTTCATTTTAAGCAGGATGAGATACTCTCACGTCTCAGTAGTTTATTAGTTACTGATTTTCTTTGCTTTGCAGTTCTT
This sequence comes from Helianthus tuberosus, assembly GCA_030545235.1. NCBI lineage: Eukaryota > Viridiplantae > Streptophyta > Magnoliopsida > Asterales > Asteraceae > Helianthus > Helianthus tuberosus. The sequence continues at coordinate 45,488,186 of CM060376.1, forward strand.
TTGATAAAGCTTGTGATTTGTTTACTCGTAAGCTAAAGGAGTTGTACTTTGATCTTAACAGCAGAGATGGACACGGGGCTTGAAGGTAATCAACGATTCAAGAAATATTATTTTTTATATTATTATTGAGCTGCAAGTGATTCGGGATAGTAATGATTGCGGTAGGGTAATGTTGGGCTAGAGTTGACTTTGTGTAAAGTCAGCTAATGTGCTATATTTGCCAAGTCAACAATCCGTACAACATGATTGGTTAGAGGCAAAGGTATGGTCAAAGGCAATTAATTATAGTGCATCAGTTGAGTTCCATTTTTTTTTTTTTGAACGGCCAACAAAAAATTTATTATAATCATAGGACCAACAACGTGTTAGCCCACACCAATTACATACACCCATTACATTAACCCAATTACGACCAAAACTACAACCATTTACTTGCTACATCAAATCTACTCCATTCCTCCCATGTGATTCCTTTTAGGCTTGACCGATTCTCAATCCACAAAAAGCTCAAATGTTTGATTTCCTCCATAATTCGTGCCAATAGTATTTCCTTGTTGTTGAAGATAAGGTTGTTTCTGCCCCGCCACAATACCCATAACGAAACTTGCATTATTGCATAAATTAACTTCCTCCATTTCATATTGCCGCGGACATGTTTGTGCCACCACAGTAGATCTTTTGCACAAAATGCATAAATGCTTGAAATTTTGCACCAGACTGAAATAAAATTCCAAACTTGTTGTGCCAATTCACAACTTACGAACAAATGGTCAATGTCTTCAGGTTGTTGATCACAAATTCTGCATGATACCTGGCCGGTTCCAACATTTATTCGGGCTAAAGCATCCAGCGTAGGCAGCCTCTCCAAAGTGATTTTCCAAGCCAAGAAATTCACCTTCGATGGGATCAAAGAGTTCCATTGATTTAGAGACTCAAATGCCAAAAGTCCCCAGGTATGTCAACATTGTAATTGGGATTGCCATTCCAGCAGTTTGGATACTGGTGCAATTGGCCAGTTCACACTGATCCATGTAAACTTTTTTTTATTTTGGCATGCAATTGGATGCCCACTACAAATGCACCTGGTTATGTTTTATGAACTCCGTATGTGCAAAGACTAAAAGTGCAAAGATGTTATTGTTGGATCCTATGTTGTCAAAGACGCAAGGCGCAGGCGAGGTGCACCGGCCTCGCCCAGAGCCTAGGTGCAAGTCGCAAAAAAAACGTGGGCTTTTTTTAAGAAAAGCGCATATAGAGAAAAAAATATATAAAAAATATGTTATGCTTTGAAAATAAATAATATTCCACATATAAAACTAAAAAAAGGACGGTTTTTGCACCTCCGCACCGTTTTTTCAAAAAAAAAACTCATTTTTGCGCCTAGGCTACCACCAGGCGCTATAGGTGCGCCTAGGCGCGCGCTTTTTGCGCTTTTGACAACATAGGTTGGATCAAAAGGGAACAAAATAAGCCAAAGTGCAAAATTGCAAAGATGCTACTGGTCAAATTATATTTTATTTTCTTTGCAACCAACTTGACCCGTTATTACTTTCGTTAGTTCTGCCTTCTTGATTCTATTCATTGGTTGTTTTGTAGATTGAAAAGTTGAACTTAGTTATCAAGGAGCTCGTCAATGATAATGATGAAGAAAAAGAAAGGTTAAATGGAATTATTGCGAAGTTGTTGGCTGAAAAGAAAAAGATAAAGTGGATAAAGACGCTATGCTCGAAAGGATGTCACAAATTGAAGCTATGTTAATTGCCGCAGTTCGAAGATAGGCTATAAACACTTGGTTTCGAACGTTTCGATGTTTATCAAAATAGAATACTTTTAGTTGTTTTATGTTTTAGTTGGTATTTTTATTAGAATGTTTTATATGCTTTTGAAACAGAAATGTTTTATATAACTTTGGGATTTTGTGATTTTATTAGACTTTTTATATATAATTTTGTAGTTTTATTGATATGTAATTTTGATGAAAAAAGCAGGGAGAAATCTGAATCAAAACCCAAAATCAAAAAAGAGAGATGGTCACAACTCGGTGGCAAATAAATGGTGGCTAAATGGTATTAAATGGTGGCTAATGGGTATCTAAACGTGTGGCTAAATGGTATCTGGTGTCAAAAATGGTGGCTAAATGGTATTAAATGGTGGCTAAATGGTATCTAAACGTGTGGCTAAATGGTATCTAGTGTTAAAAAAAGGTGGCTATATGGTGGCAATATCGGTGGCTAAATGGTATCAAAGCTGTGGCGTAGCAAACATGTAACGTGGCAAATAATTTTGACTAGTTTTGTGGTGGCAAAAATTTGGTAGCAAAATATAAAAATGGTCGCTATTTGGTGACATTAGGGCAATTGACACGGATGTTTTTGTCACCGCATTATCGGTGGCAAAATGGTGACAACAAGCAAATTGCTACCGTTTTGTTACCGAATATTTCATGGCAAAAACCCTATTTTCTAGTAGTGTTTGTGCTTCGAGTGTCGAACTCTGGGGCGCACGACAAAGGAATGTCGTGACATCGGGCTTGAGCCGAACCTAACCAAGTCGAACCGAATCGAGTCGCGTCCACATAAAGTGTACCAACAAGCCTTCCTACACCATTGCACACATATTAATGTCTTAGCTACACATTAATGATCTGCTCATAGACGCTTTCATACCGGGTTATCAAAGGACTACTTACAAATGTTTACAAGATTATTCGAGCTCACATACAAAACACATGAACTCGCTCAGCTTTTGTTTATGTTTTCAAATTACATGTATTTCAGGAAACTAATGGATCTGGCGACGTTAAGAAAGTTTCAAGAAGTGTTTTCCAGAAGTGATGTCATCCTATTTTGGAAGGGTTTGGTTGGGATATCTTATCTTAGATAAGATATACGAATCAAAGCCTTGTTTTCAAAGTCTCGTGTTTAAAAGTCCTTTTTATGGAACTTATTACTTTGTATGGTTTGTAAACTAAACATGAAGTGTGTTGGCTGGTACTGAACAACTTGTGTTATTTCAAAACTTATGAATGGATGAACACGTTTTAATCATATAGTTGTTTATTATAATTGAATGCAATGATATTAATCAAGTCACACATTACACGCTTCTGCAAAAAGTCAGGGTGTGACAAAGGTATGGTCTCAGGTGGGTAAGATGTAGAAAGCCTTACCTCTACCCCTTGACGGTGGACTCGCATCGACGAGGATGTCACCAACGACCAAGGATGGAAGAGCAATGTTGGCTGGTTGTCAGTGGTAGTTTTGTGTAGGTGGTGGTGGTGGGTATGTGACTGGGAGAGAGAGAGAGAGAGAGAGAGTGGTGGTGGTGGTCGGGTGATGGTTGTTGAGAACAGAGAGAAAGGGGTGAGAAAAGAGAGGATTGTTTATAGTGGTGGTGGTGGTGCTAGAGTGGTGGTGGGTGGTGATGGTGGGAACAAGAATTGAGAGAGAGAGTTAAGAGAGAGAAACAGAGTGAGAGTTGAGAGAGAGAGACAGATTACTCTATATATATATATATATATATATATATATATTATTTTCAGATATATTTTAAATAAATTAGTAAAACTACCAATCTACAGTGATTTAATATTGAAATTTAATTGAGTTAGGGCTAAAGGATGAATCGGGTAAAGGTTTGCAAACATATAGTAGGTTTTCTGTAATTATTGAAGACAAAGGACACACTTTGCAATCCTAAACAAACATAAAAGACGATTTTTGCAATTTACTCTTGATTATATTGAAGAAGACCTTGTTTCCAACAATTAGTATCAGAGCGGTTTATCAAATTGGGAGGTTAAAGGGAAGGAAAACGGTTGTTGCAATCAAGAAGGCTGGTGGAAGAGGGTTTGTTGATCAAACAACAATAGCAGGTTGTAGTGATCAAGGTTGTGATCAAACAACAGCAACATCGTAGCAATCATGGAGCAGTGATTGCAGGCATGATTAAAGGAGAAAACCCAGATGTAGTGTAGTGTTAGACCGGATCAACAACAGACTTCAAAGGTGGTGAAGTGGCGGGTTTGATCAAGGTGGAAGAGGAAGAGGAAGGATGTTGCTTTGTTTGTGGTTGTTGGTTCAAGTGTTTGGACAAGTTATAGGCGTGATCTCAGATGAGTAAGAAAATAGGGGGTGTGGTGTTGTGTCAGTTGTAGCTAGGGTGTTGTAGCAAAGAATACAAGAGACCGAGTATTAAGGTGGAAGAACTTTGGGTCTTACTTGGTATTCTAGAACTAGGAGGAACTTGACAAAATTAGGGGGTGATTGTTGGAAGTAATACTGTAAATACTCAAAAGTTGGGAAATTTAATGGTTTATTTTTAATTGTATTTTATTTTTCGTAGAAAGATTTAGGATTTATAAATTGTATTTTATTTTTCGTAGAAAGATTTAGGATTTATAAATTTTATACTAGTTTTATTTTTTTGGTTCCCTTATAAGAGTAAGTTACTTATTCTCCAAGGTGTTGTTTAATATAAATAGGGATCATAGTTTAGGGTTTATTACCTTCAATTTTAATCAAAAAGTTTTTTCTTGTTAAATCCATTGTTTGATTATATTGAAGAAGACCTTATTAGCCAATATGTTGTTTGGGAAAAATCACTAAAACACATAGAATATGATTATGACTGCTGAGTAATTTGGTGACTACTCATGAAAACCAATTTGGTGATCTTCTTAATAGGAGATGCACAGGCGCCCTCCTCACTCCTTACCAGCTACAGGAAGTAGTTACTGAATGTCTAGAAAGTAAGTATTACGTTGAATACTTGGATATAATAGTGAAAGATGTGCATGGGGTCTTTTTGTTAAGCGTGTCAACCCATGCAAGAGATCAATACGGAAATATTGTTTTAAAGGAAGAACATATATTATAGCATGCTGCATGCAAATTTGGATTGATACATTTGACCTCAAAAAATCTATAGATTTCTTACAATGACAACTACGTAGTAGTTCATTATATTTTGTGTAAATGGAGTTGAATATAAAATATGGTTATTATCTTTGCAATGGGTATACCCTAGTTGGGCGACTGTGTTAACTCCCCAAATTTTTTTAAAAAAGGATTTTATTAATAGCTCATGAGGGACAAAGTATTTAAAGGAAAGAAACCCAAAAGCTTCATTTTGGTTCTTCATCTTGATCATTATAGAGAGAAAGGAGTGAGTATAAAGAGAGAAAGATCTGGAAGGAGATCTAAGGGAAACAACGAGGGGTTTCTAAGGGCTCGTTTTCTAGCAGAAGGATAAGGATTTGAAGCCCTTTAGTTGGTGAACTCAATTGTGGGTTTCAAGCGTTTCAAGGTTAGTTTTACATTAAAGGTGACATGGTATCAAGTGTTTATAGTCATAAAGGACCTATATGATGCTTGTGATGCGTTTTAGGTCAGAAACCGTCGATCTTCGCGTAGATCTGATGAGAGCAAAAACCTTGGTCAACATTAATGGAGATTAGGGTTTTTGTTAGAGGTTGTGCCTCACTATACAACTGGCATGAGCGCAACCTATTTATCATAAATGGGTGCAACGTTGGATTCCAAGCGATTAGGGTTGCTGTTAAAGGTTGCACCTCGCTGTTTTTACAACGTTCAAGACCTGGGTTATAGAACGACTTTTGATTGTTCGTAGTATTTCAAAAAGGAATTATGTGAACGTATGCACACAATGCTAATAATTTTCTGAATATCTATTACTTTAGCTGCCATACAAATGATGTGTTTCCTTAAATTCCGAGGAAAATTTGTGTGTCTATAATAGCTTACGTATATACCCACATGGCTTTTAGAAACAGACATTGCTAGAACTTTTATTTTTGACACATTTCATATGTTTTTCATTAGGTGCACCATTCTTTTAAAATGCTAACTACATTCTTTTCATTAAGATTCATTGTTGTTTTTGATATACTAACCATGAGCTCATAGTTGTGTGCTGACAAATCTATTATTAATATTAGGTATATTTTTAGGAGATTATTAAAGATATATCATATAGAGAATACAAGGAAATATGAATGAAGGCAACCGATTTACACATAGTACATAATAAAGTTCTGGGTTGTCAACTTCTAGGGATTTTTCATATTTACGACGATTTGATGTAAGATTTGGAGGATTTGAAAAATCAATGTTGCCTAGGTTTTCTTTAACTATGAAGTTGTGTGTAATGCATTCACGTCTACCGCCACATTAGCCCAAAAGGCAGAGTGAAACAATGCTCCTGGGGCGTGATGAGCGGGTAGGTGTCGCAAGTCATTGTCGTGGAGCGGATTATGACCATTGGAAAAGAGCTGTTGCCTCCCTCACCTTTGCTAAAAAAGTAACTATAAATTTAAACCTATAAATAACTCCAAACCTTTCTACTTCCAATAAAAATTGACACCCACATTTTACTATAAGATCTATGCAAACTCTCTTCAATTTCTTTTACAAAATTTGATATTTCATAACATTTCTAGGGATGCTTGGAAACATTGATTTTCGAATAAGAGTTATTGTTGGTGCACTTGTGTCTGTACTTTGTCTGTATTTTGTCATGATACCAAACGATGTCTCTGTTAGTCTTGTAAGTTTGACCAAGTCAACCATCCTCCGGTTTGACTTGACCAAACAGTTAAGCAATGGTTGTAATATGTCTGTGTCGAAGGATGTGTCATCGAAGGATTGTTTAGATCCTTCGATGAGGTCGAAAGATGAACCTTCGATAGATGAACCTCGAAGGATATCATCCTTCGAGGTATATGTGATCCTTCGGTAGGTTTCAGATCGACAGATGATCTTACGATCAGCCTGTCTGATCCTTCGACCAGACGAGCTGTGTTGGGTATAAATACCCATGTGTTGTGTTCACTTCTTAGACAGACACTAGATAGACAGACAAGAGAGCACACACACTAGAGAGAGAGAGAGAGTTTGCAAAACACATTTGTAAACATAGCTTTGTAACCGAACCTTTCTTCGTATTAATACAAGTGGTGTTAATCGGTGAAGTTTGTGTGTTGTGTTTGTGCTTGTTCTATCTCGGTTTGCATGCTAGCTTGGATTTCGCACTTGCTAGTGTGTTAGACATAACAAGGAATAGGTTTAACCTCAACCTCCGAGGGACCTACAAGTGGTATCAGAGCCGTGGCTCTTTTCCTTGTTAAAAACCGGGTTTTATACAAGTTTTTGGAGTGTTTTGGACAAAAACTCACTTGGTTTAGCTCCCGTTTTTACTGTTTTTCTCGCATTTCCAGTTGTTAAAACGTGTTCTAAACTAACCGGGTGTGTTAAAGGTCGGTTTGGGTAACTTAAAAACTTGTTTTTGAGAAATTTGGCTATTTCCGGCCAAAATTCCGGCTTCTCCGGTGACCGGTTTTTCTGGATAAGTTTATTATATTTTATGTTTCAAATCATGGTTTTGGTAAATGGTATGGTCTGACTGTCTGAGCATACCTTCTGCCGAAATATTTCACCAACCCATCACCTTTTTCACCAACCTGTCATCTTTTGTCAACTGTGTCAGTACCGATCGAAGGATATCCTTCGAAGTCGAAAGATCATCTTTCGATCAAAGGAGGTTCGATAGATAATCATCCTTCGAACATCCTTCGAAGTCTGTGACTTATCCTTCGATCCTAGGAATCTTTTCGAAGCATACATCTTTCGGTCTACAGTTCTTTTTCGAAAGATAAGGATCCTTCGTTTGGAGAATCTTTCGAAATCATTGTTCGAAATTCAACAGTGATCTTTCGAACACTGTTGATCCTTCGAACAAGTCTTGATCCTTCGACTTTGGTCTGTTTATGTTTAACAAGTTTGTGATTTTCAAGTATTATTATTATTATTATTGATCAAAAATGAATCCAAGATGGGGTACTCCGGTAAATACAGATATGTATTTTGGTACTCCGTCTCCCGCACCGGTATCTTCTCAAGCTAATGCAATTTCTACCGGTCAATGGGCATTCGTATCAAATCAAACTCCAAGTGTTCAAAGCATTCTCTTAAGCGAGAGCGAAACCGGAAGTTTGAATCGGCCTCCAAAGTTGATGCACTTATATGAATATCCAGGATGGATTGACAGATTTCATACATACGTCCTTGGCCAAAATACAGAATTGTGGTTGCGGTTCATCACAGATTTCGATCAAACAATAGAGGTTGCCGCATCATCTGCTGCTACGTTTGCAGACCTTACGGAAGATCAGAAGAAGGTCTATGATTTGGAAAAGAAGGCATATGCCATTCTTACTCAGGCGTTAAGTAAAGATATTTATCATCAATTTGTCAGTTACAAGACAACGAAGAGGTTGTGGGACGCATTGAAGACAAGGGGCGTAGGAAATGAAGCGACACGTCAATTGAGAAAAGACCTGCTAAAGAAAGAGTTTGATGGTTTTGCTTGTATGGAGAATGAATCTTTAGGAGATTTGACAAGTCGATTTAATCATTTGCTGACTGAATTGGCAAATTTTGGGGTTGTAACAACTCCAGCAGAGATTGTGAAAAAGTTTGCAGATGCGTTGCCACCTCAATGGAATACCTTCTTGGAAATCATGAAGTACAATGGTACTTTAGCTACAACGAGCTTCAATGACTTTGTTCAACTCCTGGAAAACAAGAATCAGGAAGAAACTCTCAAGGCAAAAAGAGTTCCTGTGCCACAAAATCCTGAAATGTATTATGGAACTTCTAGCACTTCTACAAAACCTTCTTCACACGCTCCAATTCAAACAGCGTTTGTGTCTAGCACTGACATGTATGGCAATACTATCCAAGTTCCGGTCAAGCCTCCTCGAACAGACATGTATGGAAATCCGCTTGAACCAGTTCCTCAACCAGTACCACAACAGCAAAGCCAACGACCTATCAGAGCAACTGATATGTTCGGAAATCCATTACCTGTTCGATCTTCCGGACCAACAGACATGTATGGGAATCCACTTCCTCCTCAATCTACCGGACCAACAGACATGTATGGGAATCCACTTCCTCCTCAACAGCAAGCGTGTTATGGAAGCACATCATATGCTGGTCAACAATCAAAGCCAAATACAGTACGGCTCGACACCTCAAGCTTTTCTAAAGTCAGTGTGGAAGTAGCAAAGGAACACATGGAGCTACTAAACACTTTGGTGAGCGCATACTGTGGATTAGTGGAAGGTCAGATTGGTAACATTAATCTGACACAAGAAGACTATCAGCAGATCGATAAAGAGGAGATGGAGATAATGGACATCAAGTGGGCCTTTGCCAGTGCTGTTAGGCGAGCAAAGGATTTCATGGAAAGAACTGGCAGAACCAGCTTGGAAAGCAAGAAAGACACCAAGTATGGGTTTGATAAGCAGGCTGTTAAGTGCTTCAATTGTGGTGAACGTGGTCATTTCAAACGTGAATGTACGAGGCCATCTCAACATGGAAACCAAAATCCTTTCAGAGGTCAAGGCAACAGGGCAAATCAGAACCAAGTAAGGAACAATGAGCGCACATTGGTGCCTGTCAACAACCAGAGTCAAGCAGGACCATCTAATGCCAACCAGGCACTTGTGGTTCAAGTAGATGAAGGTTGTGATTGGTCAATTCAGTTGGGAAATGATGCTCCAGATGGAACAGCTTGTTTTGCTGAAGTTGTCAAGGATCTTAAACACGCCAGTGGTGGAGAATCTTCCACCAATGGTGGTGAATCTTCTGAAGATGAAGACAGCTCCGGTTACAGTGGAAGTTCAGATGAAGAGTCCTCGAGTTTAGGGAATGATCAGGAAGATGACACATCAACTGCGTCAGTTAATGCAGATATTGATGAGCAATTGGAAGAAGCTGCAGCAGGAATTCAAAGAAGATCTATTTTGGTGGATCAAGCTGCTTATTCTTCGTCTTCTCTCCATTCAGCCTTTATGGCTAATGTCGACAGTTCATCAAGTCAGGTATGTGTCGATGAACCCACTTCTGTTAGTTGTGATAACTGTGATAGTTTGCGTATTAATTGTGCTGATTTAGAGATAAACATGTCTGAGTTGCAAGGCAAACATGATGCTTTACAAGCTAGTTTGTTTGACTTGCAAGACAAACATGTTTCATTGAATGACAAGTGGTGTAAATTGCAAAGCAAACACGAGGCTTTGCAAGAGAAATATGATGTGACATTCATCCACAATCAGAAATTAACCGTGGATCTTTCTAAGTGCACAGAAGCCAACATGTTTTATGAAAACCATGAAAAGGAATTTAAATCGATGATTGAAACATTAAAGAAAGATAAAACAGAGCTGACTAAAATGGTTTCCAGAAAACAAACTGACATTAATTTGTATATAACTCGTCTTGAGGTAATGCAAAAGGAAATGGCTTGTGTTAAAACTGAAAGTGAGGCGATCCGACTCAAGTTAGACAGCTATTTAAGCTCTAGCTATGTGTTGGATCACATCATAGATGTTCAGAAAGAGAAACGGGATGTCACATGCATTGGATACAAGAAATGTCCACCACCTGTGAGAAACAACTATGATGCCATGCCTGATGAGGAGTATAGAACTCACTTTGAACCATCTGTTCCTTTGGACGTTGAGGAATTTGCAACAGGGCTTGGATACAAGAAAGAAGTTTCATCAGATTCGGATGTGTCAGCAGATACATTTGTAACTGCTGAACAGAATCAGGATCCTCCAGTTGTGATTGAGGATGCTGATTCTTCTGATGATGAATCTGATGATACTGATTCAGCAAAGTCTGATGCGGTGATAAAAGAAGAGGACATACCTCTTGAGAATCATATTCTGTGTGATCCTCCTGCAAAACCCGCTAAGACTGTTGCAATCGAGTCCTCGTCTGAAAAGGAGTCGGAGAGTGTGGATTTGCTGTACACTCTTGTTGGTGATGATAAAATTTATTCTGACAAAGATTTTCCTATTAAGAATGTTAATCAATCATTAATCAGTAAAGTCTTTGAAAATTCAACAAGTAAGTTTTTAGGAAAGACAGGATCACGTGTTACAGTAACACAGTGCCCTCCTATCCCAAAGGCCGAAGTTCGAAAACAATATGGCAATCAGAAATTACCAACAGTGCAAAAACAGCAAAATCATACCAAACCAAAAGGTAAAACACAGACTCAAAGTCAAAGGAAGCCGAATCAGAAGAAGAACAAGCATGTGAACTTTGTAAAATCTAAGGGAACGGACAAAATTGAAAAGTTTGAAAATCAATCTAACTTAGATTTTGTCAAGAAAGCAACAGTGATGAAAAGGAATGAACCGAATAGTTCAAAACCTAGTACCTCGGGATCACAAAGTTCATCATCGGTAAGACGATCACATGACACTTCGGGGTTTGTTGAACGAAGATCATGTTTTGAATGTGGTACAATTGGACATATAATTCGAAACTGTCCGTATATTCATAAGTTGAAAGCAATTGATGATGATCCCCATGAACGCAATCACCAAAAGCGATCTGTTTCTGTAAAACAAGATCCCCGACTTGTAAGAGAAAGGGAAAAGAAACAGAAACGCCAACAAGTCAAGGTGATTGAAAAGGCATTTAAAACTGATGTGGTTCAAAAACAATATGTTTCAGTTAAACCAGAAAACTCAAAATTTTCAAAAACATCAAACAATCACGAAGTTAAATTGTCAAACAATCAAACTGGTAAAACTCAACAGACATGGAAACCTAAATTGACCACAAATTCAGGGGGACCATCACAATTTATGAATCATCAAAGAAAAGAAGTTATTGTTGTTGATGAAAATGGAAGACCCAAGACCACAATGGCTTGGGTCCCCATCTCCAACTAATTATGTGAGTTCATGTGCAGGGTGTTCCAGGAGGAACTATCAGTAGTCATTGGATTGTTGATAGTGGGGCATCCAGGCACATGACAGGCGACATGAAGCTTCTCTACGACGTTAAATCTATTAGAGGAGGTTATGTTGCTTTTGCTGGAGATAAAGGCGGATATATTACGGGTGAAGGAATGATTTCCAACGGGGTTGTTAGTTTTGATAAGATCAACTTTGTACAACAACTTGATCACAATCTTCTTAGTGTTTCTCAAATTTGTGATAAGCAGTTCTCAGTACACTTTGATGCAAATGGATGTTATGTGCTGAAACCCGGCTTCAAAATTCCAAAAGAATGGATTCTCTTGTCGGCTCCAAGGATAAATGATCTGTATGTCCTTGATATGAGCCAAGCTATCACAACTTCTGCACAGGCAACTTGTTTCGTTTCCAAAGCCATAGAAAAAGACTCAATCTCTTGGCACAGACGAATGGGTCACATTCACTTACGCAAAATGAATCATTTGGTGTCAAATGAATTAGTGAATGGTGTTCCTCTTAAAAACTTCCATCTTCAAGACGTATGTGTCTCGTGCCAGAAAGGAAAACAAACGAAGAAGCGACACCCTACAAAGAAAATCAACACGGTGGCTGTTCCTCTTGAACGTTTACACATGGATTTGTTCGGTCCTGTCAAGCACAAAAGCATTAGGAATGATCAATATTGCCTCGTGATAACTGATGACTATTCAAGATTTTCGTGGGTGGCGTTCATGGCACATAAGAGTGAAACCTTCGGTATTATCAAAAACTTGATCATTCAGATTGAGAATCTTTATAAGTTGAAGGTTAGGCGGATACATAGCGACAATGGTACTGAATTCAAAAATCATGCCATGGCGGAGTTTTACACTTCAAAAGGTATTCTTCAAGAATTTAGTGCAGCTTACACTCCTCAACAGAATGGCGTCGCTGAACGTAAGAACCGCACATTGATCGAGACTGCTAGGACAATGTTAGTAGAGTCACAATTGCCGATTCCATTCTGGAGTGAAGCTGTGGCATCTGCATGTTATACGTTGAATCGAGTCCTTACAGTCAAAAGGCACAACAAGACCTGCTTTGAGCTTATTAACAAACGGAAACCAGATTTGTCATATCTTGAACCGTTTGGAGCTCCATGCACAATGATCGATCCTAATGGAAAGTTTGGGGCAAAAGCAATTGATGGATACTTTCTTGGGTAAGCCACCCCGAACTTAAGAGTCTGGAATCTAGAGACTAAAAGGGTCGAGGATTGGTCTGAAGTCAGAGTACAAAGGCACACCTTGCCAGTCAAATGTCCTGGTCAGCCTTGGATGTTTGAGTACGATGACTTTTTCAATTCGATCAATGTTGAAGCCGTTGAAGAAAATGCTGCAGCAAGGATGTTTTTCGAGAGTGACAATGCAACAGATTCACTGTTGGTTCGTCCCATTCTTGTCAATCAAGAACCATCTTCGGTGAACAATAATGCTCTCGACCATGAGGATTTTCACGATGCTACCGAATTGAACGAATCTTCAGAGGATGATGAATTTCTCGATGCAGATCAAGAAGCTCCAATGACAGCAGTACATGGTACTTCAGAGGGTACACCTCCAGTGGAAGTCCCTAGAACAGCTGAAGCTACTGCATCATCCTCTTCGTCAATTCCGGGACTTGAATTGATTGTTGATCTCAATCTCAACAATCTGGGTACAAATATTCCAGTTCAAGATAATCCAGAGACAAGGATTCACAATACCCATCCTCAACAAAACATCATCGGAAATGTACAAAGTGGCGTTCAAACAAGAAACATGTTGCGAAACAACAACAATGCAGGCTTGTATGCAATTATCCGAGAATCTGGTCAACAAAATGATTGGTCTTTCGCATGTTATGTCTCACAGGAAGAGCCAAGAACTTGGAAAAAAGCTTTGAAAGATAACTCTTGGGTTGAAGCAATGCAGGAAGAACTGCAACAATTCCAGAAGCTTGGTGTCTGGAAACTCGTAGAGAAACCTGATGGTTACAAGAAGATTGCTACCCGTTGGGTGTTTAAATGCAAAAAGGATGACCGTGGAGTCGTTATTCGAAACAAAGCAAGGCTAGTCGTTCAAGGTTTTCGTCAGATAGAAGGGATCGACTACAACGAAGTGTATGCACCTGTTGCACGTCTAGAAGCAATTCGGATTTTTCTGGCTTATGCCTCATTCAAAGGTTTCAAGGTATACCAGATGGACGTGAAAAGTGCATTCTTACATGGTGTGGTGGAAGAAGAGGTGTACGTCGAACAGCCTCCAGGTTTTGAAGATCCTATCCATCCCGATCGGGTTTGGTTGCTCAACAAAGCTCTCTATGGTCTACATCAAGCACCGCGAGCTTGGTACGCAACCTTATCTAATTATTTGCTGGAGAATGGATTTCGCAGAGGTCTTATTGATTGTACTCTTTTCATCAAAGAACAAGATGGAGATCTTCTACTGGTTCAGGTATACGTTGATGATATTATTTTTGGTTCCACTAATGATGTTTTGTGTAGGAATTTCGAGCGCATTATGCAGGATAAATTCGAGATGAGTGCTATGGGGGAAATGACTTTCTTTTTGGGCCTACAAGTACAACAAACCGAGTCTGGGATATTCATCCATCAGACTAAATATGTTGGTGACATCTTGAGCCGGTTCCAGATGTCTGATGCAACGCCCATCGGTACCCCATTGCCACAAAATCACGGAATTACTCCAGACTTGAAGGGTGAAGCTACTAGCCCCTCATACTACCGCGCGATGATCAGATCTCTTATGTACCTCACAGCATCAAGACCAGATATAATGTACCCAACGTGCCTGCTTGCCAGATATCAAGTCAACCCGAAGGCCTCACATCTTGCAGCTGTAAAAAGGATTTTTCGTTATTTGAAGGGTTACCCTGACACCGGTCTATGGTACCCTAGGGATAATAACTTTGACTTGATCGCATTCAGTGATTCTGATTTTGGCGGATGCAAAATCGACGGCAAATCCACAACGGCTGGATGTCAGTTTTTGGGAAATCGCCTAGTCACATGGCAGTGCAAGAAGCAGACGTGCGTCGCTACATCAACATGCGAAGCTGAATACATTGCTGCCTCAAGTTGTTGCTCCCAAGTCCTATGGATCCAACAACAAATGCGTGACTACGGTTTTGAATTCCTAACTACTCCTATTTACGTTGATAATTCTGCTGCCTTACAGATCACTAAAAATCCTGTGCAGCATTCAAAGACTAAGCACATCGAAATTAAGTATCACTTCATACGTGATTGCTTTGAGAAAAGGCTAATCGATGTTGCTTACGTCCACACCGATGACCAACGTGCCGACCTTTTTACCAAAGCATTTGACAAATCAAGATTTGACTATTTATTATTGGTAAACGGCATTAAGGTCAAGCAAGAGTAAAACCAACATCGGAAAATCATTGGTCTGTCTAAACCTCTTTAAACCTAAAATGAAAAACGATAAGCAGCTCTATATAAGATGTATCGGTAGGCTCACAATCATTTTAAAGTGTGTAGGGTGATATAAACTTAAATCGACTGAAGACCAGGTGGGAACCATTCATTGGCATATGGTCTTAGTACCGAAATTTCGTTTGATAGATTGCCGAGGTTCTGAGATATTCGGTCTTTATGCTGCTTATCATCTGGGTATCATGGTTGTATCTTTTACCGAGAAAAATAACGGGGACGCAAGTCTAGATCTTCCATGATACTATACATACGTGTACATATTGCATACGACCTCAATAAGTGATAAACAATCACATGTCCAAACAAATAAGTGATAAAATATCACATTTATCCGGGAGTCAAGTTCGTCTCTCTGCTGTACGAAAGTACTGACCAGTTCACGGACTTGCTCCTGTGCCCTCATGCATATGAAAATCAAGTTCCTCATCAATAAGTGATTCTATCACATAGGGCTTGTTTTCAATCAAAATAAGTGAGTTTCTCACATCATATACGGTCAAACAGATGATAATCGGTATACTCACCTGTAAGATGAACCCTCGTGCATACCTTGATACGGGAATGTATCGTGATGTGGATGAACACCGGTCGGTAAGTATACATACGTGTACATATTGCATACGACCTTAATAAGTGATAAACAATCACATGTCCAAACAAATAAGTGATAAAATATCACATTTATCCGGGAGTCAAGTTCGTCTCTCTGCTGTACGAAAGTACTGACCTGTTCACGGACTTGCTCCTGTGCCCTCATGCATATGAAAATCAAGTTCCTCATCAATAAGTGATTCTATCACATAGGGCTTGTTTTCAATCAAAATAAGTGAGAATCTCACATCATATACGGTCAAACAGATGATAATCGGTATACTCACCGGTAAGATGAACCCTCGTGCATACCTTGATACGGGAATGTGTCGTGATGTGGATGAACACCGGTCGGTAAGTATAAATCATACCTTAACGTATCCTCTCGCCATGATTACATCTGATAAGTTGAGCTTAAGTGGACAACAATACCGATAATTGTTATAGGATGCTTATCTTAATGTTAATTAACTGAACAACAAGAGCGTTTTGGCATGACCGTACACTGATATGATTCTCTTACCCTCGAAACTCACAAAAAGAATGTCTGTAAATATTTATTTAATGCTTTCAGTTTCTGCATCCGTGTATATATTTATTTACTGCTTTCTGTCTTTACATTTGAAATATTCAAAAATACCAAAAAGATTTTAGGTGTGTTTTTATATAAACTTTCTAAAAGCCAAAAAGATTTTATTTCTATCTTATTTTCGATCGTACGATGTTGGAGCTCGATTCTTCGTTACCTGAAACCTGACTGAAAACCGAAACGACTAAATCTTCATAAACGGTCGAAATTTGCAAAGTTTTTGAAAGTTAAAAACTAAAATTGACAAATGTGTTAAACTTTCAAACTGTCGGACGGTGTTTGATTGAACAATGGTCACATGTGTGTCGTTTGCTTATAATATTCCAGGCAGTTGTTCTCTTTAGGCGTTTAGATTTCTTGCATGTGCAAATTCTAAAGGCAAGGAGAACATGGTCGATGACAAGCTTCGGAATGAAGACACGACGTGAAGGCACTTAAATGATGAAGATGATCGAGTTGCCGCTGACCATCATCAACACCACAAGGATCTCAATTCATAAAGAACAAGTATTTCACGAGCATAACTCAAGGGGGAGCTTATGTTAAGGGGGAGTTTGTCAACACACTTCCTACATGAAACGGGGAGTTTGTTGGTACACTTTCTGCTTTCAAGACGTGAAGACTTTAAAGATCCTCCGACATTGAAGACTTGAAAAGACGTCAAAGACTTGAAGACACGAGGGACCTACAAGAATTAAGATCGAGACAAAGCTACAGCCAAGGGGGAGTTTGTTGGTGCACTTGTGTCTGTACTTTGTCTGTATTTTGTCATGATACCAAACGATGTCTCTGTTAGTCTTGTAAGTTTGACCAAGTCAACCATCCTCCGGTTTGACTTGACCAAACAGTTAAGCAGTGGTTGTAATATGTCTGTGTCGAAGGATGTGTCATCGAAGGATTGTTTAGATCCTTCGATGAGGTCGAAAGATGAACCTTCGATAGATGAACCTCGAAGGATATCATCCTTCGAGGTATATGTGATCCTTCGGTAGGTTTCAGATCGACAGATGATCTTACGATCAGCCTGTCTGATCCTTCGACCAGACGAGCTGTGTTGGGTATAAATACCCATGTGTTGTGTTCACTTCTTAGACAGACACTAGATAGACAGACAAGAGAGCACACACACGAGAGAGAGAGAGTTTGCAAAACACATTTGTAAACATAGCTTTGTAACCGAACCTTTCTTCGTATTAATACAAGTGGTGTTAATCGGTGAAGTTTGTGTGTTGTGTTTGTGCTTGTTCTATCTCGGTTTGCATGCTAGCTTGGATTCCGCACTTGCTAGTGTGTTAGACATAACAAGGAATAGGTTTAACCTCAACCTCCGAGGGACCTACAGTTATAGAAAACAAATTAAGCTAACTATGACCTTGTGCCTGCCTTTTGCACGTACATAGTACTGTTATTAGTATATATTTTTATGATCCATACTATATCACAACATGTGAGATTTATGTACTTTCTCTTTTTGCTATTATTGGTGAAATAATTAATTCGCAAAGAATGAGTTGTTTATTTAACAAATCCTTAAACCCTTAATTTACAAAAAAAGTGTGAAAACTCATGTTTTGCGTTTATTGACTATTATCTAAATTCACTTTTTTGAACCGTGAAATTTTTATTTATAAAATAATAAATCAACCCCCGACTGTTACAATATTACATCACGGATATTAAACTCACACCACAAATCCTAATTAATATTGTCATACTTAGATCTACTTTTAATCCAAAAACAAATTCTCTTTGATTAGATTTGTCGGTCATGTGAAGTAAATGTGATGATTATTGAAGATCTTCTCGTTCCTGCAACCAAAAGAACCGCTCCTTCAACCAAAAGAACCGCTCCGATAATCTTCTTCTAATCCTTAGAAGCTTTCACTCTAACGCCGAACAAAGAATATGTTGAATCTGGAGCTCCCAATCTAGATATGAAATTTTAAGCCAAACCATAATCGTCCATCAAATGGATTTAGCTATCCAACAATTCCATAAAATATGATAAGTGGTCTCCTCCCTTAAACAGATAGAGGGCAGTTTTGAACGCCCACATCCACGCCCTGACAAGCTAGGTTCAACTTAGATGGTATGCGGTTAATGGAGGCTTGAATCGGATTTAGCGGCATCAAGAAGCTTGAATCTCAATCCAGCAACCAACAAGATCTCGTGATCGGCACCACTCCATCTGTTGATTGACCTTCCACCCTATCAGTAGGGTCTCTAACCCAGTTCCAAGTCCATTGAACATAAGCCTACAACCAGGGCCGGCTCAACCTTTTTGGAGACCGAAAGCGGATTTTAAATTCGGGGCCCTTTTTGAAAAAATAAAAAAATGCAAACGCTCCTAACACATGGGAATATAATGCATATTTTTTATACGATTAAGGAAATTATAATGAAATTATGACTAATAAGTTAGATTATGCATTCGCGTAATAATACTTTCTGACTCATCGAGTGATCTACTTTCTTCCCAAATTGAAGGCATTAACTTAATTTCCCTAATAGCATTGAAGCAGATTTCTAAATATATAAAAATTCAATGAATGTCGCCACCCCTTTTGCATTTCCAAAAACCTTAATGGGGATTTAGTCATTAGTTATAACCTTAACTAAATCAACTGTTGCTTAACTATGACATGATAAAATCTATTAAAATACCTTTTAGATGGAAAAAACTCAGGTACCATTGTTTAGGTAGCATCGTGAAAATCCTCGTTGTCGAGAGCATTATTGTTCACTGAAGTTGGTTTTTGATTGTTGACAATAATTGTACGAACCAACGGTGAATCTGTTGCGTGGTCACTCTCGAAAAACATCCTTGCCGTAGCACTTTCTTCGACTTCTTGAATATTGATCGAATTGAAAAAGTCATCGTACTCAAACATCCATGGTTGACCTGGACATTTGACTGGCAAAGTGTACCGTTGTACTCTGACTTCAGACCATTCCTCGACCCTTTTAGTCTCTAGATTCCAGACTCTTAAGTTCGGGGTGGCATAACCAAGAAAGTAACCTTCAATAGCTTTTGCCCCAGACTTTCCATTAGGATCGATCATTGTGCAAGGAGCTCCAAACGGTTCAAGATATAACAGATCTGGTTTTTGTTTGTGAAGAAGCTCGAAGCAGGTCTTGTTGTGCCTTTTGACTGTAAAGACTCGGTTCAATGTATAACAAGCAGAGGACACAGCTTCAGTCAAGAAGGGAATCGACAATTGTGACTCTACCAGCATTGTCCTTGCAGTCTCGATCAATGTACGGTTTTTACGTTCAGCGACGCCGTTCTGTTGAGGAGTGTAAGCCGCACTAAATTCGTGAAGAATACCTTTTAAGTACAGAACTCCTTCATAGCTTGATTTTTAAACTCAGTTCCATTGTCGCTGCGAATCCGTTTAACCATCAAAGTATACAAATTCTCAATCTGAATGATCAAGTTTTTGATAATACCGAAAGTATCACACTTGTGAGCCATGAACGCCACCCAAGAAAATCTTGAATAGTCATCTGTTATCACGAGGCAGTACTGATCATTTCTAATGCTTTTATGCTTGACAGGACCGAACAAATCCATGTGCAAACGTTCAAGCGGAACGACCACTGTGTTGATCTTCTTAGTCGGGTGTCGCTTCTTGCTTTCCTTTTTGGCATGAAACACAGACGTCTTGAAGATGGAAGTTTTTAAGAGGAACACCATTCACTACTTCATTTGACACCAAATGATTCATTTTGCATAAGTGAATGTGACCCATCTGTCTGTGCCAAGAGATTGAGTATTTTTCAGTGGCTTTGGAAACGAAACTAGTTGCTTGTGCAGACGTAGTAATTGCTTGGTTCATATCAAGGATATATAAATCATTTATCCTTGGAGCAGATAAGAGAATCCATTCTTTCGGAATCTTGAAGCTAGGTTTCAGCACATAACATCCATTTGCATCAAAGTGTACTGAAAACTGCTTATCACAAATTTGTGAAACGCTGAGAAGATTGTGATCAAGTTGTTGCACAAAGTTGATCTTATCAAAGCTTACAACCCCGTTGGATACCATTCCTTCACCAGTAATATATCCGCCTTTATCTCCAGCAAAAGCAACATAACCTCCTCTAATAGATTTAACGTCGTAGAGAAGCTTCATGTCGCCTGTCATCTGCCTGGATGCCCCACTATCAACAATCCAATGTCTGCTGAAGGTTCCTCCTAGAACACCCTGCACATGAACTCACATGATAAAGTCAGATTTTTGACATTTCATCTCCTTGGCATCATTCGACAAGCTATCAGCTTCAGAATCCATTCCCTCCTTCACGTCCAATTCTGAACTGTAATCACTCAGACCTGAGCCATCTTCATCAGTACTGCCACTATATCCTGAACTGTCTTCATTTCCCAAAGATTCACCATCATTGACATTCTTGACAATTTCAGCATAAAATGCAGTTCTTGTTTGATCACCGTTTCCCAACTGTATGGTCGGACCACAATCGACAGTAGGTTTAGAAAAATAGGCACTTGGATCGAGTTGAGGTTGTGTTGTGGAAACTTGAGGTTGAGGTTGGGGTTTAGGGAGCCAAACACTCGGATCGGTTTGAGGTTTTGAAAGGGCGTGAGCTTGAGCAATAACATGTGGTGGAGGAAGATAGGTACGTGGATCGAAAACCGGAGAATGAGCTGAGTGGGGAAAGGGACTTGTATTGAACACTAGAATCCATTTGGCTTTTCGGATTTCTTCTTTATCTTTGTTCTCTAGCTTCTGAACGAATTCATAAATGCTACTATTATTCAAAACACCAGTGTGCTTCAGCAACTCAATGAATTGATTCCACTTAGGAGGTATAGCCTCGGCAAAACGCATAACCATCTCTTGTTGTGATGCGTTGACCTTGTATGAGTACATCTTACTAATCAAATGATAGTACCGAGTAGTCATCTCGCTAAGTGTTTCATTCTCCATGAACAAAAACCCTTCAAACTCTTTCTTTAACAGATCGTGTTGGACCTTTCTTGTTGCTACATTTCCATCTCCTCTGGTTACCAAGATGTCCCACAAATTCTTTGTAGAGGTACAATAAGCGAATTGATGATAAATATCCTTATGAAGCGCTTGTGTAAGGATAGCGAAGGCCTTCTTCTCAAGATCATAAGCCTTCTTATCACCTTCGGCCAATTCCGCCAAGGTAACTGGATTGGAAACTGCTACTTTGAGAGCCTCATTGAATGGCGTAGTAAAACACGTCCATAACTCGGTGTTTTTCCCTAGAACATAAGTGTGGAAATGACCTTTCCAAGGCGGATAGTCGTTCATATGATTCAGCTTTGGCGGGCGATTCTTGCTACCCGTTTCACTCTCACTTAACAACAGATTCTGAATGCTTTGATTCTGCTTTGTCACGAATGCCCATTGACTTGCACTAATAGATTGTTGTGGCATAACATTCCTCATCCAAACGGCTGCGGAGGTCTGATCTTCACCTGGTCTTGGGTCCGTACACCAATCCCATGGACTAGTACTCATGATTGGTGTAGGAAAGAGAATACCTAGTCACCCACTTGAAAATAAACTGTTAAATGATAGATTTGCAAAGCCTCTGTGAAAAAATTACAAGTATCTTGACGAAACTCTATGTCTTTGGCGAAACACTTAACTGACAAAACAAGGATTTTTCTAAATGACAAAGTGACGAAACTCTAGGAAGTTTCGTCTAGAAAAATTATGACGAAATTATGAGTTTCGTCAAAAACAATTCAATAAGAGAAATGGGAGTTTCGTTGACCTTTGTGACAAACAAAAAAAATATCTTCAAAAGACAAATAGTTTAAAAGGAAATCAAATCAAATCTTATGTTCCTTTATCTTCTGACACAAATAAAGTTGGTAAAGAAACTTTCAAACACCCATGCCTTTTGAACCCAATTTTCAATGTTTCATCATTCTTTGTATGTCACAATAGTCAAACAAATGTATTTTAATCAACAAACACTTCATACAAATCAACAAAGCCGATTTAACTTCAACAACCCAGAATTTTTAAGAACTTGAAGAACAAATGAAGAACACAATGAGTTTTTGATGATTCCGGCTAAACGATAATATTTCCGAACAACAATTTTGTACAATGTTTCAATAATAACCTTATCCTAACATGTATAAATGAGATATAACAAGGTTTTTATAAAAACAAGAAGCAAAACATCAAGATTTTCACGAGTTTAAACTGTTTTTCCAGAAAGTATTAAACTTTTGTTTCAAACTTTCAAGAACAAATATGGGAAAAACACATGAAAATCTACTCGGTTTTAAAAAGAAGAAGAGCCAAGGCTCTGATATCACTTGTAGGTCCAACTAGCGGAGGATCTAGTCGCCTAATCCTTGTATACGAACAGACCCGGTTGTGCGGAATCCAACCGGGAAAGCAAACCGAGATAAGAACACCAAAGCACACAGATTCAACGTTTGAACTATCAAATATATTAACACCAGGAAGTTTGTTTACAAGATTATATTACATGAAGCTCACAACTCACTGGTGTCTCTCGTGTGTGTGTGTGTGTTATCTTTGTCCTATGTGTTCTCTACTCTCTTTTGTTTATGTCTGCTGCTTATAAAGGGACTAGGACGACAAAACAGAATGTAGGTCGACGAAATCTTGTTGAGTCGACGAATCCTCATGGCGATGAAACAATTCGACAAAACTTCAATGTGACGAAACATGCAAGAGTTTCTTCACACTCACAAGACCGATGAAACTTGTCTTTCTTCAGCAAGTTTCGTCATCAGCATGCTGGAGTTTCGTCATGATCACATTGGCAGGATTTCGTCAGACATGTATGATGTGCAGGAGTTTCGCCATGGACAGTTTAACAGGAGTTTCGTCAATGGTTCCATCATGAAGTTTCGTCAACAGCAAGTTAGGATCAGAGTTTCGTCATGCAGAAGTTATAAACCAACAGCAGCATCTGATTGGATCAAATTAATGAAATTCTCGTTGAATGAAAGCATGCATTTGAATGAAAAGTCTTCACATGACATCATCATCATGGTGATCTCATGATGATGTGTCAGCGGGAAACTGCTCACAGCTCTTCGTGCTTCGCGTGTCGAACTCTGGGGCGCACGACAGAGGAATGTCGTGACATCGGGCTTGAGCCGAACCTAACCAAGTCGAACCGAATCGAGTCGCATCCACATAAAGTGTACCAACAAGCCTTCCTACACCATTGCACACATATTAATGTCTTAGCTACACATTAATGATTTGCTCATGATGTGCGATAAAGTGTCGTATATATTAGGTGTATATTTTAAGCCCTTTTTAACACTTATTTTAGCCAAGTTTTAAATTTATAAAACACGATATTTCACTAACACTAAACACACATATGGGCAAGTGCACCCATCGTTGAGTGTAGTATAGCGTTGGTAAGATACCGAGGTCGTCCAAGGACACAAGAGCTTTTAGTACCGGTTTATCCTCAACGTCTAACCAAAATAAAAGTTTAGAAAAATGTTTTAAACTAAGAAAAATAAAACTAACTAAAATGCTGAAAATAAAAATAAAAATAAAAACAGATAGACAAGATGAATCACTTGGTTCCGACTCGTATCTAGTATAACCTTTGATTATTTCCGCACTTTTGCACATAATTAAGAGATTATCTTAGTTATTGTAGTAGGCCCCTCTTTTGAAGGCGACGTTACCCTCACCCCAGTAGTTTGAGTCAGCAGGGATACAATCCTAAAAGGGTGGATTATTGGAAGATAATGAATTAAGTTATTAATGTAGTATTGTGGTAGGCCCCGCTTTTGGCGGTGACGTTACCCTCGGCTAAGTAGTCTGAGTCAGCAGGGATACACTCCTAAATAGCCGGGTTATAGTATTAATAGTAGTTAACTTATGAGGGGATCAAAGAGTTTGGACCCCCGCCATCCAATACCGTGAAGTATTGAAGGAGGTCCTACTAAATTTGACCCAGGTCCATTGCAGGACCTCTAAACGCTAAACAATGGCAAGACCTTTACCAAACCGTTTGTAGGTCCCGAAATCTGAGGATCGATTACGAACCGAATCACTTGTTTATAGTAAACACGGTTACGTGTGCGGAATCCACGTAACTATGCCAAATCAAACATATATAGCAATAAAAACAACGGATTAATCAATGATACACACTCTATTGAGTAACGGGATGAGAACCGATTACAACTGATACAAACACAGTTCAGACGGAATTTCGGCAGAGTTTTGTTACTATGGTCTGTTTCTCATCTCTGGTTGATAATGAAACAGAACTGTTGTTTATATAGTCCCTGGACCACTGATATCGACGAAACACACAAGTGTTTGACAAATCTGAACATGGGCCAGACATTGGGCCTGGAACAGCCCAATACATGACGAATCAAGGTCTGATTCGTCAGTACATGACGAATCAAGGTCTGATTCGTCATGACCTTCAACGAAACAGAAGTTTGTACAATGGTCTGTTTCGCCATGAAGTGTTCCGACGAAACAGGTCTGTTTCGTCGAGGACTGCAACTGTTGTGTTTGTTCCTGTTATCAGACAGCAACAATCAGCAACATATAAACATAGTAATGACTAAACTACCCTTTAATGCAACATGCATTGTTCATAATACTTTACATATCAAAAGAGACAAACAAGTTGTACACAAGTAGATAGGAGGATATCTGACTTGGTCAACATAACATACAGATTCGATAATTAATAAAAGACCATTCAAAATACATCGTTAAACAAGACTAGTTACAGACACTAAAAATGCATCAACAAACTCCCCCTTGTCTGTTACTCGTCTTTGGTCTTCTAATCTTCCATCAGTGTTGTTCGGACCACGAACTGCCCGAATGTATACCCCTGTAGTAGCAAAAACAAGCTACTCGCTGAAACTTTAACGCTTGACGTGCATCTTGGTCTTCATAGAAAATATCATGACGATATAATCTGCCAATATCAGCTTCAGACATGTTGACGATCCACATCGGATCCAACATCCGGTAATTAGCACGACCATCTCTAAACACAATTACAGCTTCATGAGTATCCGAGTCGTAGCACCACAATGCCATGTCTTCAAGAAAATCCTGCTTCATAGGCATCAATGGGATTTTATCTACTACCCTCGGAGGCTGATATACCAGTTTATATCTGCAAGTGTTGGTGTCCGGATCAAGAGTAAACTTGATCGGTTGATAAACAGGAAATTGTGGCTTGTAGGATTCATCCTTCCAGCCTGTCTTCTTGTTTACTTTCACCAGACGCTCAAATAAAGTAGCGCCATCGTATTTTTCACGATTGATAAGCTCAAGCCTTGTCAACGCAGAGACATCATAAAATGGCAAGGAGAGAATGCTCAGTAGTGAATTGAAATACAGAATTCCATATTCACGTTTAATAGCAATGCAGTGAATATCTTGAACAAACATCCAGCATAAGATCCTTCCACTTGGCTTCTTTTCAAATTGCAAATAATCTACTTGAGCTTTTTCAGGTAACGGCTTGGACACTTTAGATAAAAACTGTTTTCTCCATTCAGAAAAAGCATTTGTGTCTTTTTCAGACGAATTCCTATTCTTCAAGTGCTCGTCTATGTCATCAATGTTTTCTTTCATCCAATTTTCATCAAATGATGCAAATTCAGTACCATCTTCTCTGACATATGTTGATTTTGGAGCTTCACCTTCAAACACAATTTCATCAATCTCTTCAACATTCGTTGTATCAGTCTCAGTAGACATTTTGTCTATCTCAGCATCATCTACTTCTCTCAAAGACTGTAAAATACTTAATTGCTCCGGAGAAAGATCTTCTATTAACTCCCCTTCTTCAAGCAACTCTCCTGTAAATGGATGAACAGCTTGTAGAGCAATATCAGCACTGCTAAATATAGAAGAAGTACCTTCTATCTGTTGTACTTTTCCAGTAGAAGTTCCATGAGATGATTCAACAACGGTAGGTTGAACTGTAACAATGTCAGAAGAAAGTGTGGTTGGCTGTTTCTGTGATGTACCAGAGGTATCAGGATTTCCTTGATCTTCCGTATCATCATCCTTTTTCTTTAGTACATCTTGTTGTTTACAATGATAGTCCCACAGAATAGCAAGCCTTCTCTCTTTCTCTTCATCAAGAGCCTTCAAGCGAGCATTTTCAGCTTTAAGCACATCAATTTCACCTTGTTGTCGCTCTATAACTGTTTGCTGTTGACCAACTATTGACTTCAATTTGTTAAGTTCCACAGATTGTTTAAGTTGATCATGCTTCGTGAGATTTCCAAAATGAGATTGCCTTTGAAGACGATCAGCAGCCGCTTCAAGTGTAGAAAACAGATATTTGATCTTTTCATCTTGAGAAAATCCAGCAAATGTCCTATGACGTTCAGCACTGATTTCAGAAGTAGTTGCCCTGATTGCTGAAGCCATAGATCTTACAGGAACTGCCTGAGGCACAACAGATGGAGTAGCAGTAGCTGGTGTAACAACTGGAGCAACTGGAGTTTCCATAGCTGAAGTAACTACCGTAGGAGTTTCTTGCACAGGCTCCTGAGGTACAGATTGTACAGATTGAGCTGGCTCCTGAGGAATAGATGAAGACTCCTGAGGCACAGATTTCCGAGTATAAGTACTCAGATATCTCCTAGCTTTCTTCTTTTGTACTTCAACAGCTTTCTCTGCTCTTCTTTTTGTTCTCCTTTCACCTTCAGGATCCTCTGGAACATATTCCGGGTCATCCTCTGTTCTAATCTTTCTGTACCTTCTTACTCCACGTATATCAATATACATTTCGTAACCAGGTTCAACTATATGATCACTAGAACTCGAATCAGTTCCATCATCACCACTTGCTGATGAACTACTATCTGATGTACCAGAAACAGCACCTTTGCTTGATGTACCAACAGCACCTGCATCACCTGCATCACCTGCATCACTATCTCCACCACTTTCATCATCATCACTACCAGATTCATCTGAATCAACTGGGTCAGGACCAAATTTTTCTATCCTTAACCTTTCCAACTCAGGTTCTTCATTGTCTGATTGGCTGTCTTCATGACGCCATTTGTCATTTGCAGGAGCAACATAATCAGGATTCACTAGTGCGCCAAAAAGCTTCCTTGGAGGAACACTTTCTTTGTATCTTTTGGCCGCCATAGTCTTGATTAGCCTTAACGAGTTGAAATTCATTGCCTCTATTTTCAAAAGATCATATTCAGCTTTAGGAAGGTCTGGATGCTGAACATTCATTATCATTTGCAGAAACCGTGGATACATCCAAAACTTGTTCCCTGTGGTTCTACTACCAGTCCTTGTCATATTCTCTTTCATGTTGCTGAAAATGTACTTCGAGATGCTAAACGGTTTGTTTAACACTAAAGCAACCATGAAACCAACAAGATCATCTCCCGCCATATCATATCCAGCTCGTCTATTGCTGAGACACTGAATAAGAACATGTAATAAAAACTTGTATCGTAATGGAAGATCACCTTTGTTGATTTGTTTGACGAAAAGATCTCCTTTGCATTTCATCCTTAGTAAACAGCCTCGCGAACACATGATTGGTATTGAATATGGTGCATTCGGTTGATCTTGTAATTGAAGAACTTCATTCAATATCTCCGGAGAAACAACGACATACAGATCATTCACACGACCTCTGATAATATCCTTTCCATCGATTTGAACGACGCTTGCAGAATCCCAGAACGCTTTAATTAGAGATTTGTAGACGGGTGTCGAGTATGTAACAGCATGATTGATACGTGACTCCCTGATCCACTTCGTCATATCTTTAAATTCCGTGAGCTTGTCTTCCAGATCCAAATATGCAACTTGATTATGGCGTTTTTCTGACATAATCTCCTCTTCAGTTTTATTTTCTTTCTTTATCGCCTTCTTGCGTTTTCCCTTTTCTTGCTGTGCTTTAGGAGCCATCTGTACATGAAAATGTCCAGAATAAGTCACAATTTATATAGCATAGCATTTAGACATGTATGAATACACTTTTATGTATTCACATAACATATAACCTATTTAAACATGTCTACTGTGAACAAACAGCAACATCAGAAAACTGCTAAGTCATTTACGACGAAACAGAGTATCAACGACGAAACAGAAGATTGAACGACGAAACAGAGGGTTGACCATTGACTGGTTTAATTCGTCGACTTTTTGATTCGTCGAGTCTATTTCGTTCCATTTCTGATTCGTCATCTTTGATTCGTCGTCTGATTCGTCGAATATTTGATTCGCCGGAATTAGGGCTAATTTTGATTCGTCAAAATGGGGGTTTTATCAGTTTCGCCGTATTGGGTTTAAACACACATCAAATATAAACACAAACACATTCAATCATCTTTGTTTATACCCAACCCATTTATAAACACCCATAAATGTTTTTCCGAACAAAAACCCTTGTAAAAACAGATAATACCATTTTCAAAAACAAACCCCTGTTTTTGTTATAAAAACCCACTAACAAATCAAAGCAAATCAAACATTAATAACCCTAAATCTATCAGATTAAGAAATAAAACATAAAACATGCAACAACAACACATATTTAATCAAATAAAAACAAGGTTTCAAAGGGTTTCGGATGAAAAACCGAACGGTTCAAAGTGTTCGGAATGTGAATCAGAACATGTTTCTACCTTTGAAGTTTGTAAAATTTTGAGTAAAAACTGATGTTTTGTGCGATTTTGACGAGAAACCGTAGGTTTGGGTTTTTGGTTGTGTGAAGAAGAAGATAACTGTGATGTTTTGAAAAAGTGAACAAGTGGGACCTATATATACACTGCCTTGTCTCGACGAATCAGAGGATTCGACGAAACTGAAATGGGCCCGGCGAAACAGAAACTTGGGCTTGAACTTGGGCCTAAACTTTTAGCCCATGACGAAACAGATTTGGGCTCCTGTGATTCGTCGTCTGTTATGACGAATCAGATTTGATTCGCCGACTAAGGTCTGATTCGTCGACTATTGTGATTCGTCGACACTTGTGATTCGTCGACAAGTCTGTTTCACCAACAGATTTTTCAAAACAGCAACACCCAGGCTGGAAATATTTTGCAGACACAATTCCATTCAGTTGCAAGAACGTTTTTATGAAGAAGGTTTCAGGCTTCCGGTAGAAAACACCAAGCAACAACTTCGGCTTAATAAAAAACGAACTTTACACAAATATACTAAAAACAAATTTAAAGCACGGTAAACTAAATGAAAATGCGGAAAACTGTTAAAAACACTAAACAACTGTACAAGTGCAACCTTTTTGCGAATCTCAAGGACAAGGAATCATACCAGCTTACGGTCTTAGTCAACATGATTTTGATTTCTGTTTAAAGCTCTGGATAAGTATACTACCTCGATTATCGGTATTGTGGTCCACATAAGCTCAAACTGATCAGACATAATCATAATTTAAGAGATACGATTAACGGTAAGGATTATACTTACAAGTCGATGTAAATCCACTCACGACACATTCCCGTATCAAGGTATGCACGAGAATTCATCTTACCGGTGAGTATACCGATTATCATCTGTTTGACCGTATAAAAATGTGAGAGACTCACTTATTTTGATTGAAAACAAGCCCTATGTGATAAAATCACTTATTGATGAGGAACTTGATTTTCAGATGCATGAGGGCACAGGAGCAAGTCCGTGAACAGGTCAGTACTTCCGTACAGCAGAGAGACGAACTTGACTCCCACAAAGAATCTGTGATATAAAATCACTTATTTTGTTTGGACATGTGATTGTTGATCACTTATTGAGGTCGAATGCAGTATGTACACGTATGTATAGTATCATGGAAGATCTTAGACTTCGTCTCCGTTATTTTTACGGTTTGATACAACCATGATACCCAGATGATAAGCAGCATAAAGACCGAATATTTCAGATCTCGGCAATCTCTCAAACGAGATTTCGGTACTAAGACCATATGCCAATGAGCGGTTCCCACCTGACTTGAAGTCTGTTAGGTTTGTATCATCCTGCACATTTTAGTCTGATTGTGAGCCTACCGATACATCGTTAGTAGAGATACTTATCATTTTTCTTTTTATTTTGCATTTTGAGCACATTGACCGACCACACCAGTGAATATCATCATTATTTTTCTTTATCCAAGAAACTCATTTTTGGTTTTTCTATTGTTTTTGAATTTTTTTTTTCAAACGAAACGACAGAAAGTAAAAACATCTTTTTGGATTTTGAACTTTTGCAATGTTTTTGTATTTTCTTGAAATATCTCCCCCTAAAATTCGCAAAGTTTACGAAAACTAAAATCTTTTTGAATTTTCAAAGTTTATAAAGAAAATATTTACAAAAACGACCAGCCAAAGAAGTTTACTCGGGTATCACCTTAATGCCATTGACCAAAAGTAGATAATCAAAACGTGATTTATCAAAAGCTTTTGTAAACAGGTCGGCACGTTGGTGATCAGTGGGGACATGAACGACATCGATTAACCTCTTATCAAAACAATCACGGATAAAGTGATATTTAATGTCGATGTGTTTAGTCTTAGAATGTTGCACAGGATTTCTAGTGATTTGCAAGGCAGCATTATTATCAACAAAAATACGAGTAGATAGGAATTCTAAACCGTAGTCGCGCATTTGTTGTTGTATCCAAAGAACTTGGGAGCAACAACTCGAGGCAACAATATATTCTGCTTCACATGTTGATGTAGCAACACACGTTTGCTTCTTGCACTGCCACGTGACCAGGCGATTTCCTAGGAACTGACATCCTGCTGTTGTTGATTTGCCATCTATTTTGCAACCACCGAAATCAGAATCACTGTATGCAATTAATTCAAAACTATCATCCCTAGGGTACCAAAGACCTAGGTCTGGGCATCCCTTCAAATAGCGTAGAATCCTTTTGACAGCTGACAGATGAGAGGCCTTCGGGTTTGCTTGATATCTTGCTAGCAAGCATGTTGGGTACATGATATCAGGCCTCGAAGCGGTAAGATACATGAGAGATCCGATTATGGCACGATAGTACGAGGAGTTGATGCTTTCTCCCTTCAAATCCGGAGTAATCCCGTGATTCTGCGGAAGTGGGGTACCAATGGGCGTTGCATCTGACATTTGGAATCGGCTCAAAATGTCACCAACATATTTAGTCTGATGGATGAATATCCAAGACTCTGTTTGTTGAACTTGAAGGCCCAAAAAGAAATTCATCTCTCCCATAGCGCTCATTTCGAACTTTTCTTGCATAACACGTTCGAATTGCCTGCACAAAGAGTCATTAGTAGACCCAAATATTATATCATCAACATATACCTGCACCAGCAGAAGATCTTCATCTTGTTCTTTGATAAAGAGTGTGCAATCAATAAGACCTCGTCTAAATCCATTCTCCAGAAGATAGTTTGATAAGGTTGCGTACCAAGCCCTAGGTGCTTGATGTAGACCATAAAGAGCTTTGTTGAGCAACCAAACCCGATCGGGGTGAATAGGATCTTCAAAACCTGGAGGTTGTTCGACATGCACCTCTTCTTGAACAATACCATGAAGAAAAGCACTTTTAACGTCCATCTGGTAAACTTTGAATCCTTTGAAAGAAGCATAAGCTAAGAAGATTCGAATAGCTTCCAGACGTGCAACAGGTGCATAAACTTCATTGTAGTCAATGCCTTCAATCTGACGAAAACCCTGAACAACCAGTCTCGCTTTGTTGCGAATAACAACTCCACGATCATCTTTCTTGCATTTATAAACCCATCGTGTTCCAATTTTCTTGTAATTCTCCGGTTTTTCAACAAGCTTCCAAACACCAAGCTTTTGAAATTGCTGCAGTTCGTCCTGCATGGCTTCAACCCATGAATTATCTTTTAAAGCTTCCTTCCAAGATTTTGGTTCTTCTTGTGAAACGTAACACGCGAAAGACCAATCATTTTGTAGACCAGATTCTCTAATAGCTGAATACAAACCAGCACTCGGGTTGTTTCTCAGCTGATTACGTGTCTGCACACCTTGTTGGACATCTCCTATGATATTCTGCTGTGGATGGGTATCGTGTATCCTCATTTCAGGATTTTCAGGAACACGAGCATTAACACCCAAATTGTTAATATTAAGATCAACAACCAACTCTACACCTGGAATATGCGTAGAAGTGGATGCATTTCCTTCAGCAGTATCATCGACTTGCACATGAGGAGTATCAACAGAAATACCCTGAACTGGAACAACTGGAGATTTAGTGCCTTCAGTCGCATCCAGATTTTCTTCATCTTCTTCTGATGACTCATTGTATTCAGTAGCATTCTCAACTTCCTCATTTTGAACCGTGTTGTTAGACGAATTAGAACTTTGTGAGTTAACAACAACAGGTCTAACTAATGACGACTCAGCAGCATTGTCACTATCAAATATCATTCTAGCAGCTGCAGAATCTTCATCAAAGATTGGCAGGTCAAAGGAGTTGAATAGCCCATCATAATCGAACATCCAAGGATCACCTGGAGCTTTAACAGGATTTGTATATCTCTGAACCCTTACTTCACTCCATAGTTCAATCTTTTTGGTAGTCAGATTCCAAACACGAAAATTTGGTGTAGCATATCCAAGGAAGAAACCCTCGATAGCTTTCGCTCCAAACTTTCCATCTGGATCAATCATAGTGCATGGACCACCAAAAGGTTCTAGAATTGAAAGATCTGGTTTCCTTTTCTGTAGAAGTTCGAAACAAGTCTTGCCATGTCTCTTAACCGTAAGAACTCGGTTTAATGTGTAGCAAGCAGTCGACACAGCCTCTGCCCAGAACTGAACAGGAAACGCCGACTCTACCAGCATTGTTCTTGCAGTTTCAATTATCGTCTGATTCTTCCTCTCCGCGACACCATTTTGTTGTGGAGTGTAAGGAGAACTGTATTCATGAAGAATGCCTTTAGAAGTACAGAACTCATCCATAACACGATTTTTGAATTCAGTTCCATTGTCGCTTCTGATCCTCTTAACTTTCAACGAGTAGAGATTTTCCAACATTGTAAGAAGATCCTTGAGGATTTGAGGAGTATCACTCTTGTGTGCCATAAAAGCTACCCAAGAAAATCTAGAGTAGTCATCAGTAACTACTAAACAATACACATCTCCGAACGTTGTTTTGTGTCTCATAGGTCCAAAGAGGTCCATATGAAGACGTTCGAGAGGCATGCCAACAGTGTTGATTTTCTTCAAAGGGTGAGACTTCTTTGTTTGTTTCCCTTTCTGGCACGAAACACAGATATCTTGTAGATGAAAACTTCTCACGGGTACGCCATTCACAAGATTGTTTTTCACCAAATGGTTCATTTTTCTCAAGTGAATGTGTCCCATTCTTCTGTGCCAAGATATAGACTCCTTCTCCGTGGCTTTCGAGACAAAACATGTGACTTGTGCAGAAGTCGTAATCGCTTGACTCATATCAAGAACATAAAGATCATTGATTCTTGGAGCCGATAAGAGAATCCATTCATCAGGAATTGTGAAACCAGGTTTAAGCACATAACAACCGGCATCATCGAAATGCACGGTGAATTTTTTATCGCAGATTTGCGACACACTGAGAAGATTATGATCAATTTGATGAACATAATTGATCTTATCGAAACATACCACACCATTGGAAATCATTCCCTCTCCAGTGATGTAACCGCTTTTGTCTCCAGCGAAAGCAACATAGCCTCCTTTAATGTTTCTCATATCATATAGAAGCCGTAAGTCGCCCGTCATGTGCCTAGATGCCCCACTATCAACAATCCAATGACTATTGATAATTCCTCCTGGAACATCCTGCACATATCATCCAATGATTAGTTAAGGATGGGGACCCAAGCCAAAGTGGTCTTGGGTCGTCCCTGAGCATCACGAATAGTGATCTCGATTTGTTGATGGTTTTCCAAACAAACAGCTCCCCCTGAACCTTCACTCTTCCTAGGTTTCCAAGTTTGTTTTTGTTTACCAGATTGAGTTTTGTAAACAAATTTTGAAATTTCTGGTTTTACAAGTGAACTTGGTTCCCTTGGAACAGAATTTACCTTAAATTTTAAAGCCTTTTCTATTTTCTTCACATCTTGATGTCGTTGTTTCGATTCCTGTTCTTTAATAGTTCTTTTATCATGTTTAGGTGAAACAGGACGACATTTATGGTGAATCGATTCAGGTGATGCTCTTTCAACAAATTTCGCTTTCGGAGTGTTAGCACAATCTTTGATGATGTGCCCAAACTCCCCACATTTAAAACACGTTCTCCTTTCAACAAACTTAGGAGAACTTGATCGACGATCAGATGTCGAATTTGTATAACCCGAGGTACTAGCTTTTTCATCACACCCGTTTGAATGTTGAGTGTAATTGTTTTGACTATCACGTTTTAAAATTTTGACTTGTACAAAATCATTGTTTGACTTGTTAGCAAAAGTCTCAATTTTATCTGTACCCCTCGATTCCACAAATTTGACATTGCTGTTTTTCTTCTGATAACGAGCTCCTTTTGTTTCAAATTTTGAGTTGGAAACATTTGACAATTTAGCTCGTTGATCTGATTGTTTACCCTTAGAAGCAATAGGTTGTTTCTTTGAAGGTGATTTCTGATTTCCAAATTTCTTTTTAATTTCAGTCTTAGGAATTGGATTACATTGAGTCACATTAACTCCCGGAATCGACTTTCCCACAAACTTACTTGTGTTATTTTCAAAAACATTATCAATCAATGAAGGATTGACATTTTTAATTGGAAAATCATTATCTGAATAGATTTTAGAGTCACCAACCAAAGTATACAACACAATATTACTTTTAACAGTAGACACAGGATTTATCACTTGTTGAACAACAGGTTGAACAGCAGGGGTAGGAGGATCACACAGAATATGATTCTCAATTGGAACTTCTACTCCTTTAAGTTTGTCAAGTGATTTATCCTGATTACTCACATCTGATTCAGATTCATCATCCGACGACTCATAGTCCTCAATGGTTGGAGGACCTTGTTTCGTAGATGTTGACCCTTTTTGCTCAGAATTTTTACTTGGAGAATTGTCCGATTTGAACCCTAGGCCAGTAGTTACTTCCTCATAATCAAGAGGCACACTGGATTCAAACCGTGGCATTTCTTCTTCATCAGGCATATAAGTATAATCATGTCTCAAAGGGGGCGGACACTTCTTATACCCAACACCTTTCTTGTTTCCCTTTAGTTGTTGGACATCAATAATGTGATCGAGCACAAATCGGGAGTTAGAGTAACTCTCCAATTTTTGCTTGATTGCATCATGCTCACATTTGGCAATGGCTAGTTCCTTTTTAGTTTCCTCAACAATGTTAATGTAATCATTTATACTAACTTGTTTATGATAAACAGTTTTTGTCACTTCGGAAACATTTTTCTTTTGAATTTCAATCATAGATTTAAATTCTTTTTCGTTTCGAACCAAAGCCATATTCGCTTCTTTGCATTTAGCCATTTCAACAACTAAACTCTGATTGTGAATATGAATCGTATCACATTCAAGTTTTATTCTATCAAATTCATTTTTCATATATTCACAATCTCTACAGTTGATAAGAATTTCAGATTTTACCTGACTTGTAGAATCTGAGACATTTGCCATAAAGGCAGTCTGATAAGAGAAAGATCCGTCTTCAGAAAAGAACTTCTCCATTTCTTCAGATACTACCTCAGCCTTCTTGATCAGAACTGATTTCTGACATTTCAACTCTTCTGCTTCATTCAATAAGTCATCAAGATTAGAACTTGCTTCTTTGCTCACATCAGATTCAGAACTCGAAGTAGAACTTTCTTCATCAGAACTCCCGGAATTACCAGAACTATCGTCACTATCAGAAAATTCTTCCTTATGAACGTGCTTGATGTGATTGATAATCTTAGCATAACACGCTGTTCCTCCTTTATCTTGATCACCTTCCCCAAGTTGTAAAGACCAATTAAACCCTTCATCAGCTTGTACGGTTAATGCACGACTTTCATTTGATGGTCCAGACTGATTCTGGTTAGTGGTGTTGTTTACAGCCACTATCCCTTTTCCACGATTGTCTTGATTAGCATTTGAAGTACTCGTCTGATTACGGAATGGGTTCTGATTGCCTTGTCTGCTTGGTCGAGTGCACTCACGTTTGAAGTGACCCTTTTCCCCACAATTGAAGCATGTAACTGCTTCTTTATCAAAATCGTACTTTGTATCTTGTTTGCTTTCCAAAGAACTTCTTCCTGTTCGAACCATAAAGTCCTTCGCCCTTCTAACAGCACTTGCGAATGCCCACTTTATATCCATCAACTCCATTTCATCACAGTTAATTTGTAGATAGTCTTCGTTGGTTAAATTGATGTTTCCAATTTGACCTGCGACCAAACCGCAGTAAGCACTGACCATGGTATTAATAAGTTCCATATGTTCCTTTGCTACTTCAATGCTAACATTTGAGAGGTTTGATGTATCAACTTTGACTGTGTTAGGATTTGGAGTTGGAGGATTGTTGGTATAACGAGCTTGCTGTTGTTGTTGTGGTTGGACTTGTGGTTGTGGTAGGGATGGATTAAAACCTCCTCCTGAATATGCCTGAGGTTGAGTAGTAGAAACTGGAGGTATAAAAGGAATAAAACCTCCTCCAGAATAAGTCTGAGTTTGTTGAGGAAACGGAGAAGAGTTTGTATTTGATACAAACGCCGTTTGTAACTTTGGTTGCCTCAGACTAGCTGACGGGTCAAAACCTCCACCACAATACATTTCAATATTCTGAGGAGCAGCAATGCGTTTTGCTTTTCGAATTTCTTCATCATTTTTATGTTCCAGCTTCTGTACAAATTCATAGATAGTTATAGTGTCAGCATCTAGAATACCTGTATGCTTTAGAAGCTCAATGTATGGACTCCACTTTGGTGGTAGAGAATCAGCAAATCGTGCACAAACTTCCTTTTGAGTTGCAGAAACAGCATAGGCAAACATCTCACTAATCAAATGATAAAACCGTGTGGTCATATCATTTAGAGTTTCGTTTTCCAAGAACTGGAACGATTCAAACTCTTTCTTTAATAAATCATGCCGTGTCTTTCTGGAAGCTGCGTTTCCTTCTCCTCTTGTCACCAAACAATCCCATAAGGATTTCGTGTCCGTACAATAAGAAAACTGATGATAGATATCTTTATGAAGTGCTTGAGTAAGAACAGCAAATGACTTTTTCTCAAATTCATATGCTTTCTTGTCATTTTCCTGCATGTTAGTAAAACCTTCGGCCGTTGAAGCTGCTACTTCAAGAGCATCATTGCGTGGAGTAATGAAACACCTCCAAATATCAGTGCTTTGACCTTGAACATATGTAATGAATCAACCTTTCCATGATGGAAACTCGTTCATATGATTCAACTTTGGCGGGCGATTGTTGCTACCCGTTTCGCTCTCACTGATCAAAAGATTTTGAATGTTTTGGTTCTGATTAGATGCCAAAGCCCATTGTCCGGCACTTATAGTTGGTTGACCAAAAACACTCTTTACCCACGCTGGTGCGGACGTCGGATCTTCACGTGGTCTAGAATCCATACTCCAATCCCATGGACTAGTACAACTCATATTTGATGTATGTATGATAGTACCTGCACAAATTCTTGAAAACAAACAGTAAGCAAGCTGATATAAGTCCTCTGTGTAAAACAGATCTGTTCTCGACGAAACAGAATTCACGAAACAGGTTTGTTTCGTCTGAATGAATGACGACGAAACAGACTTGTGATAATTGTGATTTGTGGCGAAACAGAATTTGTTTCGTCAAAGATGTTGTGGCGAAACAGACGTTAGAGTCGTCAAAGATGTTGCGACGAAACAGATGTGATTCGTCGGCTGCTTGTTTCGTCAAAACTGGGTAAAAGTCAGTTGGTTTAGATATTTAAAATATCTACTGACCAGTCAAAGGATAAGATGAGACACAAAGATATTTATCCTGACACAAGGTATGTTTGTAACTTCTTATTTTCAACGAAACAGAGACTATTACTGAAACCAATTATAACCTTTTA
The DNA here is from genome assembly GCA_030545235.1 of Helianthus tuberosus. Lineage (NCBI taxonomy): Eukaryota > Viridiplantae > Streptophyta > Magnoliopsida > Asterales > Asteraceae > Helianthus > Helianthus tuberosus. The sequence goes on from CM060376.1 coordinate 45,526,724, forward strand.
CACAAAAGTCAAGTAATATTATTATAAGTTATAACACTTGGTTTTAATCAATTTTAACAGATCAAATACTCAGTTTACATAAAAAAACTTATGAAGATATGAAGAACACCACCAAGAACATGAGTTTTCCGATGAGTTTTCCGATCACCGATAATTTTCCGAAACACGAAAATACACTAGATTTTCACTAAAAACCCGGTTTAAAGCATAAACAAACAATCTAACAAAGGTTTTTTTTATAAAAATCTGTAGCAAACACCAATAAAACAGCAGATTTATGAATATTTTTCCAGAAAATATTAATTTTTCAAGAACTCATTTTCAGAAAAACACACACAAAATACTTGATAAAAACCGAACAAGTTTGATTTTAAAACAAGGATAAGAGCCAATGCTCTGATACCACTTGTAGGTCCCGAAATCTGAGGATCGATTACGAACCGAATCACTTGTTTATAGTAAACACGGTTACGTGTGCGGAATCCACGTAACTATGCCAAATCAAACATATATAGCAATAAAAACAACGGATTAATCAATGATACACACTCTATTGATTAACGGGATGAGAACCGATTACAACTGATACAAACACAGTTCAGACGGAATTTCGGCAGAGTTTTGTTACTATGGTCTGTTTCTCATCTCTGGTTGATAATGAAACAGAACTGTTGTTTATATAGTCCCTGGACCACTGATATCGACGAAACACACAAGTGTTTGACGAATCTGAACATGGGCCAGACATTGGGCCTGGAATAGCCCAATACATGACGAATCAAGGTCTGATTCATCAGTACATGACGAATCAAGGTCTGATTCGTCATGACCTTCAACGAAACAGAAGTTTGTACAATGGTCTGTTTCGCCATGAAGTGTTCCGACGAAACAGGTCTGTTTCGTCGAGGACTGCAACTGTTGTGTTTGTTCCTGTTATCAGACAGCAACAATCAGCAACATATAAACATAGTAATGACTAAACTACCCTTTAATGCAACATGCATTGTTCATAATACTTTACATATCAAAAGAGACAAACAAGTTGTACACAAGTAGATAGGAGGATATCTGACTTGGTCAACATAACATACAGACTCGATAATTAATAAAAGACCATTCAAAATACATCGTTAAACAAGACTAGTTACAGACACTAAAAATGCATCGACACCGTTCCCTTAACCCCCTACCAGGTAGCCAACATATCTCCATATAGACCGTGGAGATATGAATGGTGAAAATCCTTTATTTTATATAGACAGTAAAATAATGCAAAGACACCACGGACAAACGATAAGGAAAGATCACCTTCAACATAAGTAACTAGTTATTAAAGTCATTAATACAAAACCAAATAAAAAGTGCAAAAGATTAGAAATAAAAAGTATTATACTAGACACTTTGTCTTCACCAAGTGATGTAAGAGACTTAGGCAAACATGGCCTTGATTGTCAAGAACTCTTACGATCAATCTTGGATCCCGAGACGACTCACACACTCTACGATGGACAATGGATGATGGTGGTGGATGATGGTGTTGCGATGGTGGTGGGTGGTGGATGAAGTGTGAGAGAGGTGGTGTGCCAAGGGATGAGATGAAATGAATCCAAGCACTCCTATTTATAGGCTGAACAGAGAGCTGGACACGGCCCCGTGTCCGCTGGGCACGGGCCCGTGTCCGTCTGACACTCTCTCTCCTCATTAATTGTAATTCGCAATTACAATAAATGCGCCTGCTGTACTTTCGACACGCCCCCGTGTCCGCTGAGCACGGCCCCGTGATGGGCAATAGAAGCTTCTATAGGTTTGTCTTTTCTGCTGCTTCTTGGGCACGGCCCCGTGCTGGCTGAGCACGGGGCGTGTTCAGTCTGCTGTTTTCTCTATTTTGCTTTGGAAGGTGCCATTGAGGGTTCGGGCAGTCCACTAATGTTCCTTTTCTTGTATTTATGTTGGATTTAGCTGTCTTTTTACTTCTTTTGCGTTTTTGAGCTCATTTAATCCTGAAAATACAAAAGGAAGACAAAAACACTCTTTTTCCAATATTAGCACTAAAAAAGGGTTAGTTTTATGCCTCAATTGATGTAATTTATATGTTGCATTTTACACACATCAAATACCCCCACACTTGAACTTTTGCTTGTCCTCAAGCAAAACTCTTAATATGTGGCTTACACTCCCAAATGGAATAGGTAGAAGAGAAGGTTTTGGGCTTGTCGTAGAGTGTCGGGATTTCCAAGATCTTTTTGGGTTTTATTTTTATTTATTTACACTCCTATTCGTAATGATTTATTTAGAACTGTTCATAAAATAAATTACTTATTTGGGCATAACATGCCTTTTTAAAATTCTATTTATATACAAGTTCACATACCTCGCGGGGAAATCACTCACACTCGGCCGAAGGTGTATTTTTAGTGAATAACTCGAGAGCGGCACGGAACTTATTCCTACCATAGGCTTGCCAAGAAATCAATCCTCCTCCTTTTTAACTTTTATACCTTTGTAGATATCAAGAGGACTTTGTGGGTTAAGGGTTGGCTAGGGTTAAAGGTAGGTGGTTGGGTTAGTGGTTAGTAGAAAAAGGGCTAAAAGCGTAACAAGTGTCGGTTTTCGTATTTTTGCAACTTTTTTATTTTGATGAAGCTTTTATTCAAACTAAGTTATTTTTGATTAACTTGTTTGTTTATTTTCTTTTTGCTTCATCATTATTAAATTTTTTTTTTCACGAAGAACCGAACTTGTTACTAAAATAAAGGGTTAAAAATGAAAAAGGTTTTGGTGGATGAAAGGGTTTTTTGTTTGGGTGATGAAACGAAAAGGTTTAGGCTCAAAGGGGCTAACTAGGGGGATTTTTGGGTAGGTGGTAAAGGAAAAAGAAAAATAATGGTGTAGAAATGAAAAGGGTTAGTCCTAATGCCTCTATCATTTACTTACTCGGGTTTAAGTTGATAAGGACCGGGAATGTATTGTCATGGCAAGTTCTAGAGTCGTAAGAACCAAGCGGCTATTCACACAAGAAACGAAAAATGAGCATTTAGTCAAATGATATGAAATTGTGTGCTCAATTAAAGGCTCAAAACTCACTTTTGTGGGAAATGGGTTTTTATGTGATCAAGTATATAATCAAATTTTAAATAAGTTTGCTATGCCTTTTCATAATTTTCTTATGTTGGTTCTTTTTATCACTACGCTATCTGTTGTAAATTTGTAAAAATATAACCTTTTTGAGAACTTGAATTTCCCGAGTTAAACCTAGACAAGTAAAAAAAAAATGAAATTTTTTTGAAAAAAATTTGGGGTGATTAGCGGTTCCAATAGAGTTTTGTGTAAGGCTTGTATTTAGGACTTGCAAAATTCAAGGTTTTAGCATCCCCCCATACTTAAATTACACATTGTCCTCAATGTGTCCCAAAAATAAATTTTTAGGTTGATTAGATGTGTAAAATAGTGTTTAAAAAGCAAAAAATTTGTGTTACTGGGCGCTGAACACGGCCCCGTGTTATCCGGGCACGGCCCCGTGTTCAAGTGCCAGTAACAAAATTGAAATAAGTCAAACAGAAGGCTGGACATGGGGGCGTGTTGGGTGAACACGGCCCATGTCCAGGTACCTGTACTGGGCGTTTTTCTGCAGGTGGTTCGGCACGGGGCCGTGTTGGTTGGGCACGGCCCGTGTTGAACCTTCTGAAATGGAGAAAATTGTCGGGTTGCCTCGTTCTTGTGCATGGGATCATTTTTCTCGTTCCCCTCTTCATCCTTTACCACCATGAGTGTGTTGTACTCATTACAAACCATCCAAACCTTAAAACCATCATTTCATTTCACCATAGAGAGAACTTACATAATCCTAAATTAAAATAAAACTAAAACTTATCTAGATAGGTCAGCAGGTACACGAGGTTATCATAAGGAGTTCTACTATTTTAAGAAAATTTCGAGAACGATTTCCCGATATAGTAGGACTTTTAGCCGAACGAATTCTTCCCTAAACGTTGTTTAAAGCCATTCTCCGATCTCCCTAGGGAGGAAGAATGCGGCTTCGTTTTCCTCGGCTGCTGGTGGTTGAGGGGGAACATTCACCGGGACTCCTTGCACCACTCTTCGCGGAAGCTCTTGGTGCATGGCGTACCATTCGGCTGGAATGACAACTTCGGGCACCATGTTCCACGCCCTTTGGGTTATTATGGGTACCAAAGGCGGGGAGGCGAGAAGGTTCAACCTCTGGTGCAAGAGGTTTACTTCATGGAGACAGCCTTCCAGCCCCACAGTAAGATGGTTGATACGGTCGACCAATGCTTCTTCCACTCCCGTCATTTCATCAATAGCCTCCCTTAGAGCGTAAACATAGTTTACAAGAGAGTCTTCTGCTGTTGAAGATCTCCTCCCTTGTCGGTTATTCCTTGAAGATGATCCGCTTATTCTGCTTGCCATTTTCTGCGAAGAAAACCGAAGAAAGCTAAATTTTTACAAAACAGAGCCCCTGGTCACGGCCCCGTGCTCGTTGAGCACGGCCCCGTGTCCATTTGTCTGCAGGATTTTTGGCTAAAGAATCTTGGAGTTTTAAATTATTTTTATGATTTCTATCTGGGTTTTAAGCTCAGATAATTTAAAACAAAGTTATACAACTAACTTTAAGCCAGAATCTTTAGCAAATAATCTTACAAACTTCACATAGAGGGTTGGAATCAAGGGATTTCCAAGCTTCCATGGAGGAACTTTTGAAAAATTTTTGAAAGAGGAGGAAATGAATAAAAGTGGAAGGGACAAGAGGATCCCTTGGAACCTTCTTTTAACACTTACCTAGGATGGTATGAGTGAAAATCCCAGGGATCTCTGTCAATTGAAGTGGTTAAAATGAGCAGGAATCAGGCTGCATTTAAAGAAAACGACAGCGCCCTGGGCACGGCCCCGTGTTGACTGGACATGGCCCCGTGTTCAGAGGAAATCCTGACACATTTTGTCCGTATTCTGACCAAATCAGCAGAGAATCTTTCGATGGACACGGGGACGTGTTGGATGGACACAGCCCCGTGTCTAGGGACTGTTTTATGAAGTTGTCTAATTTAAGGAACTTGTTAGTATCGGGTGGCTCCAGACTGGTTGGAACAACCCCAAAGTGCCTAATATACCTTAATTGTCCTAGAGTAAGGCGAGAACACAAGAGGTTGTCGGTGAGGGTAATTCCTATTTTCATTCTAGGTGGACAAGTCCAACCCTTTCCCGGGCTCTTGTTAAAGAAGGTATATGCCGAATCGCTCAGGTCTATGTATGCACCGAACGAAGTCGATGGAGAGTCCTTCACGGCACAATCGACACAGGGACGACTATCGTCCAAGTCTTTGCTAGGTACGAAGGTATTTTTGGGAGCAACGAGGTTGTCGAAATGCGGTTCCAACATTTCTTCATGGGTATCGTCTTGGGGTGGATCAATAAAATCCTTCCCAAGCTCTTCTATCCATTTCAGAATTAGCTCTTCTAGTTGAAATAACTCGCTAAGGAGCATTTCCCCTAGAATATCTGGCTGGGCACATTCGAGGGAGAAATAGTGCTTATTTTTACTTTCGCCCCTCTTAAGGTTGTGAGAAGATGGTGGGTCCATGTAGTGGGGCCTATAATTTAGGAAGTAGCATTTTAGTTCTTCATGTTCGCCACCACATAATTGACACCACGTACCATAAGAGTGCCGAAAGTAAAAATAATTACTATCACTCATGTTTATGTCAGAAATTACCAACCGTCGGGATCTAACGGTTCTGTTTTCAGTAACTGAAACTTGGGCACGGGGGCGTGTTGAGTGGGCACAGCCCCGTGTTCAGCTTACTGTCTGATGTAAAACAGGATTGCCAGTTCCAATGATTGAGCACGGGGGCGTGTTCAGCGGGCACGTCCCGTGCTGAGCTCTGCAGAAGCTGAAAAACTAAGAAAATCCTAAAAAAAATAAAAAGAAAAATAAAAGATGATTAGGCCGTTGATTCCTAACTTTCTTAAAATCCTTGTGTCCCCGGCAACGGCGCCAAAAACTTGATGTGCGATAAAGTGTCGTATATATTAGGTGTATATTTTAAGCCCTTTTTAACACTTATTTTAGCCAAGTTTTAAATTTATAAAACACGAAATTTCACTAACACTAAACACACATATGGGCAAGTGCACCCATCGTTGAGTGTAGTATAGCGTTGGTAAGATACCGAGGTCGTCCAAGGACACAAGAGCTTTTAGTACCGGTTTATCCTCAACGTCTAACCAAAATAAAAGTTTAGAAAAATGTTTTAAACTAAGAAAAATAAAACTAACTAAAATGCTGAAAATAAAAATAAAAATAAAAACAGATAGACAAGATGAATCACTTGGTTCCGACTCGTATCTAGTATAACCTTTGATTATTTCCGCACTTTTGCACATAATTAAGAGATTATCTTAGTTATTGTAGTAGGCCCCTCTTTTGAAGGCGACGTTACCCTCACCCCAGTAGTTTGAGTCAGCAGGGATACAATCCTAAAAGGGTGGATTATTGGAAGATAATGAATTAAGTTATTAATGCAGTATTGTGGTAGGCCCCGCTTTTGGCGGTGACGCTACCCTCGGCTAAGTAGTCTGAGTCAGCAGGGATACAGTCCTAAATAGCCGGGTTATAGTATTAATAGTAGTTAACTTATGATGGGATCAAAGAGTTTGGACCCCCGCCATCCAATACCGTGAAGTATTGAAGGAGGTCCTACTAAATTTGACCCAGGTCCATTGCAGGACCTCTAAACGCTGAACAATGGCAAGACCTTTTCCAAACCGTTCCCTTAACCCCCTACCAGGTAGCCAACATATCTCCATATAGACCGTGGAGATATGAATGGTGAAAATCCTTTATTTTATATAGACAGTAAAATAATGCCAAGACACCACGGACAAACGATAAGGAAAGATCACCTTCAACATAAGTAACTAGTTATTAAAGTCATTAATACAAAACCAAATAAAACGTGCAAAAGATTAGAAATAAAAAGTATTATACTAGACACTTTGTCTTCACCAAGTGATGTAAGAGACTTAGGCAAACATGGCCTTGATTGTCAAGAACTCTTACGATCAATCTTGGATCCCGAGACGACTCACACACTCTACGATGGACAATGGATGATGGTGGTGGATGATGGTGTTGTGATGGTGGTGGGTGGTGGATGAAGTGTGAGAGAGGTGGTGTGCCAAGGGATGAGATGAAATGAATCCAAGCACTCCTAGTTATAGGCTGAACAGAGAGCTGGACACGGCCCCGTGTCCGCTGGGCACGGCTCCGTGTCCGTCTGACACTCTCTCTCCTCATTAATTGTAATTCGCAATTACAATAAATGCACCTGCTGTGCTTTCGACACGCCCCCGTGTCCGCTGAGCACGGCCCCGTGATGGGCAATAGAAGCTTCTATAGGTTTGTCTTTTCTGCTGCTTCTTGGGCACGGCCCCGTGCTAGCTGAGCACGGGGCGTGTTCAGTCTTCTGTTTTCTCTATTTTGCTTTGGAAGGTGCCGTTGAGGGTTCGGGCAGTCCACTAATGTTCCTTTTGTTGTATTTATGTTGGATTTAGCTGTCTTTTTGCTTCTTTTGCGTTTTTGAGCTCATTTAATCCTGAAAATACAAAAGGAAGACAAAAACACTCTTTTTCCAATATTAGCACTAAAAAAGGGTTAGTTTTATGCCTCAATTGATGTAATTTATATGTTGCATTTTACACACATCAGCTCATAGACGCTTTCATACCGGGTTATCAAAGGACTACTTACAAATGTTTACAAGATTATTCGAGCTCACATACAAAACACATGAACTCGCTCAACTTTTGTTGATGTTTTCAAATTACATGTATTTCAGCAAACTAATGGATCTGGCGGCGTTAAGAAAGTTTCAAGAAGTGTTTTCCAGAAGTGATGTCATTCTATTTTGGAAGGGTTTGGTTGGGATATCTTATCTTAGATAAGATATACGAATCAAATCCTTGTTTTCAAAGTCTTGTGTTTAAAAGTCCTTTTTACGGAACTTGTTACTTTGTATGGTTTGTAAACTAAACATGAAGTGTGTTGGCTGGTACTGAACAACTTGTGTTATTTCAAAACTTATGAATAGATGAACATCATGTTTTAATCATATAGTTGTTTATTATAATTGAATGCAATGATATTAATCAAGTCACACATTACACGCTTCTGCAAAAAGTCAGGGTGTGTGTTGGTGCACTTGTGTCTGTACTTTGTCTGTATTTAGTCTTGATACAAAACGATGTCTTTGATGTAAGATTGATGTAAGTTTGACCAAGTCAACCATCCTCCGGTTTGACTTGGCCAAACAGTTAGACAATGGTTGAAAGATGTTTGGGTCGAAGGATGTGTCATCGAAGGATAGTTTAGATCCTTCGATGAGCTCGAAAGATAAACATTCGATAGATGGACCACGAAGGATGTCATCCTTCGAGGTACATGTAGATCCTTCGAGCTGTTTCAGATCGATAGATGATCTTTTGATCAATCTATCTGATCCTTCGACCAGACATGCTGTGTTCGGGTATATATACCCATGTTGTGTGTTCACTTGGATAGAGTTAGTAAGTTCGAAAGACAGAGAGAACACACACACTGAGAGAGTTTGCAAAACTGATTTGCAAACATTGCATTGTAACCAGACCTTTCATACGCATTAATACAAGTGGTGTTAATCGTTGAAGATTGTGTGTTGTGTTTTGTGCTTGTTCTATCTCGGTTTGCATGCTAGCTTGGATTCCGCACTTGCTAGTGTGTTAGACATAACAAAGAATAGGTTAAACCTCAACCTCCGAGGGACCTACAGTGTGACATCCCTACACAGTGCACCAAAATTTGAAAATCCAAAAACATCGAAAAATTTCAAAAACACAAAAACAATAGAAAAACAAAAATGAGTTTCCTGGCGAGCAAAAGAGAAAATGATAGTACATCAGTGGTCTGTCCAAACCTCTTTAAACCTTAAATGCAAAACGATAAGCAGCTTTATATAAGATGTATCGGTAGGCTCACAATCATTTTAAAGTGTGCAGGGTGATATAAACTTAAATCGACTGAAGACCGGGTGGGAACCATTCATTGGCATATGGTCTTAGTACCGAAATTTCGTTTGAGAGATTGCCGAGGTTCTGAGATATTCGGTCTTTATGCTGCTTATCATCTGGGTATCATGGTTGTATCTTTTACCGAAAAATAACGGGGATGCAAGTCTAGATCTTCCATGATACCATACATACGTGTACATATTGCATTCGACCTCAATAAGTGATCAACAATCACATGTCCAAACAAATAAGTGATAATATATCACAAATTCTTTCCGGGAGTCAAGTTCGTCTCTCTGCTGTACGAAAGTACTGACCTGTTCACGGACTTGCTCCTGTGCCCTCATGCATCGAAAATCAAGTTCCTCATCAATAAGTGATTATATCACATAGGACTTGTTTTCAAATCAAAATAAGTGAGAATCTCACATCATATACGGTCAAACAGATGATAATCGGTATACTCACCGGTAAGATGAACCCTCGTGCATACCTTGATACGGGAATGTGTCGCGATGCGGATGAACACCGGTCGGTAAGTATAAATCATACCTTAACGTATCCCCTCGCCATGATTACCTCTGATAAGTTGAGCTTATGTGGACAACAATACCGATAATTGTTGTAGGATGCTTATCCAAATGTTAACTAATTGAACAACAAGAGCGTTTTGGCATGACCGTACACTGATATGATTCTCTTACCCTCGAAACTCGCAAAAAGAATGTCTGTAAATATTTATTTAATGCTTTCAGTTTCTACATCTTTGTATATATTTATTTACTGCTTTCTGTCTTTACATTTGAAATATTCAAAAATTCCAAAAAGATTTTAGGTGTGTTTTAATATAAACTTTATAAAAGCCAAAAAGATTTTGTTTCTTTCTTATTTTCGATCGTACGATGTTGGATCTCGAGTCTTCGTTACCTGAAACCTGATTGAAAACCGAAACGACTGAATATTCATAAACGGTCGAAATTTGCAAGTGTTGAAAGTTAAAATTTGAAATTGATAAAATTTGTTAAAACTTTCAAACTGTCGGACGGTGTTTGTTTGAACAATGGTCACACGTGTGTCGTTTGTTTATGTTTACTATATTCCAAGCAGTTGTTCTCATTACGCGTTTAGATTTCTTGCATGTGCAGATTCTAAAGGCAAGGAGAACATGGTCGATGACAAGCTTCGGAATGAAGACACGACGTGAAGGCACTCGAGTGATAAAGATGATCGAGTTGCCGCTGACCATCATCAACACCACAAGGATCTCAATTCATAAAGATCAAGATATTCACGAGCATAACTCAAGGGGGAGCTTATGTTAAGGGGGAGTTTGTCAACACACTTCCTACATGAAACGGGGAGTTTGTTGATACACTTTCTGCTTTCATGACGTGAAGACTTTAAAGATCCTCCGACATTGAAGAACTTGAAAGGACGTCAAAGACTTGAAGACACAAGGGACTTACAAGAATTAAGATCGAGATCGAGACAAAGCTACAACCAAGGGGGAGTTTGTTGGTGCACTTGTGTCTGTACTTTGTCTGTATTTAGTCTTGATACAAAACGATGTCTTTGATGTAAGATTGATGTAAGTTTGACCAAGTCAACCATCCTCCGGTTTGACTTGGCCAAACAGTTAGACAATGGTTGAAAGATGTTTGGGTCGAAGGATGTGTCATCGAAGGATAGTTTAGATCCTTCGATGAGCTCGAAAGATAAACATTCGATAGATGGACCACGAAGGATGTCATCCTTCGAGTTACATGTAGATCCTTCGAGCTGTTTCAGATCGATAGATGATCTTTCGATCAATCTATCTGATCCTTCGACCAGACATGCTGTGTTCGGGTATATATACCCATGTTGTGTGTTCACTTGGATAGAGTTAGTAAGTTCGAAAGACAGAGAGAACACACACACTGAGAGAGTTTGCAAAACTGATTTGCAAACATTGCATTGTAACCGGACCTTTCATACGCATTAATACAAGTGGTGTTAATCGTTGAAGATTGTGTGTTGTGTTTTGTGCTTGTTCTATCTCGGTTTGCATGCTAGCTTGGATTCCGCACTTGCTAGTGTGTTAGACATAACAAGGAATAGGTTAAACCTCAACCTCCGAGGGACCTACAAGTGGTATCAGAGCCGTGGCTCTTTTCCTTGTTAAAAACCGGATTTTTACAAGTCTTTGGAGTGTTTGGATAAAACTCACTGTTTTAGCATCCGTTTTTAAACTGTTTTTCTCGCTTTTCTTGACGTTAAAACGGTTCTAAACTTACCGGGTGTGCTAAAAGACGGGTTGGGTAACTTGAAAACTTGCTTTTAAGTTGTTTTGGTCATTTCCGGCCAATATTCCGGCTTCTTCGGTGACCGGTTTTCTGGATAAGTTTATTATATTTTATTTGTTCAAAATCTGATTTTGGCAGAAAATCATGGTCTGACCATACCTCTGCCGAAAGATTTCACCAACCCATCACCTTTTTCACCAACCTGTCACTCTTTGTCAACTGTGTCAGAGCAGTTCGAAAGATATCCTTCGAAGTCGAAAGATCATCTTTCGATCAGTGGAGGTTCGATAGATAATCATCCTTCGAATCAAGGAATCATTTCGAAGGATACATCTTTCGTTTTATGGCTTTTATTCGAAAGACCAGGATCCTTCGATAGGGGAGTCTTTCGAAATCATTGTTCGAAACTCAACAGTGATCTTTCGAACACTGTTGATCCTTCGAACAAGTGTTGATCCTTAGATCCCAGGTTGTTTATGTTTAACAAGTTTGTGATTTTCAGGTATTATTATTCTTGATCAAAAATGAATTCGATGTGGGGTGTTCCGGTAAATGCGGAGATGTATTTTGGTACTCCGGCTCCGGATTCGGGTTCGCAAGCTAATGCTACATCTACCGGTCAATGGGCATTTGTATCAAATCAAGCTCCAAGTGTTCAAAGCATTTTGCTAAGCGAAAGTGAAACGGGAAGTTTGAATAGGCCTCCAAAGTTGATGCACTTAAGTGAATATCCGGGATGGTTTGATAGATTTCATACATACGTCCTTGGTCAAAATACAGAATTGTGGTTGCGGTTCATCACAGATTTTGATCAAACGATAGAGGTTGCCGCTTCATCTGCTGCTACGTTTGCTGATCTTACGGAAGATCAGAAGAAGGTCTATGACTTAGAAAAGAAAGCATATGCCATTCTTACTCAGGCGTTAAGCAAAGACATTTATCATCAATTTGTCAGTTTCAAGGCAACGAAGAAGTTGTGGGACGCATTGAAGATAAGGGGCGTAGGAAATGAAGCGACACGTCAATTAAGAAAAGATCTACTAAGGAAAGAGTTTGATGGTTTTATTTGTATGCAGAATGAATCTTTAGGAGATTTGACAAGTCGATTTAATCATTTGCTGACTGAATTGGCAAATATTGGGGTTGTAACAACTTCAGCAGAGATAGTGAAGAAGTTTGCAGATGCACTGCCACCTCAATGGAATAATTTCTTAGAAATTATGAAGTACAATGGCACCTTGGATACAACAAGCTTCAGTGACTTTTCTCAACTCCTGGAAAACAAGAATCAGGAAGAAACTATCAAGGCAAAAAGAGTTCCAGTAACACAAAATCCTGAGATTTATTATGGAACTTCTAGCACTTCTACAAAACCTTCTTCACACGCTCCAATTTAAACAGCATTTGTGTCTAGCACGAGCTTGTATGGCACTCCTCCTCCAACAACAGACATGTATGGAAATCCGCTTAATCCAGTCCCTCAAATAGTACCACAACCAGTACCACAACAGCAAGCATGGTATGGAGGCACATCATCTGCTGGTCAGCAATCAACGCCAAATACAGTACGGCTCGACACCTCAAGTTTTTCTAAAGTCAGTGTGGAAGTAGCAAAAGAACATATGGAGCTGCTAAACACCTTGGTGAGCGCATACTGTGGATTAGTGGAAGGTCAGATAGGGAACATTAATCTGACACAAGAAGACTATCAGCAGATTGATAAGGAAGAGATGGATTTGATGGACATCAAATGGGCTTTCGCCAGTGCTGTAAGGAGAGCAAAAGATTTCATGGAAAGAACTGGAAGAACCAGCTTGGAAAGCAAGAAAGACACCAAGTATGGGTTCGACAAGCAAGCTGTAAAGTGCTTTAACTGTGGTGAACGGGGTCATTTCAAAAGGGAATGCACAAGACCAGCTCAGCATGGAAACCAGAATCCTTTCAGAAACCAAGGCAACCAGCAGAACCAGAACAGGAACAATGTTCGTACGCTGATACATGTCAACAACCAAAGCCAAGCAGGACCATCAAATGCCAACCAGGCACTTGTGGTTCAAGTAGATGAAGGTTGTGACTGGTCACTACAGTTGGGAAATGATGGTCCGGATGGAACAGCGTGTTTTGCTGAGATTGTCAAGGATCTTAATCACGCCAGTGGTGGAGAATCTTCCACCAATGGTAGTGAATCTTCTGAAGATGAAGACAGCTCCGGTTACAGTGGAAGTTCAGATGAAGAATCCTCCACTTCAAGCAATGATCAGGTGGATGAGACATCGAGCGTGTCAGTCGATGCAGACATTAATGAGATTTTGGAAGAAGCTGCAGCAGGAACTCAAAGAAGATCTATTTTGGTTGATCAAGCTGCTTATTCTTCGTCTTCTCTCCATTCAGCCTTTATGGCTAATGTCGACAGTTCATCAAGTCAGGTATGTGTCGATGAACCCACTGCTGCTATCTGTGATAATTGTGATAGATTGCGTGTTAGATGTGCTGATTTGGATGCAAACATGTCTGAGTTGCAAGGCAAACATGATGCTTTACAAGCTAGTTTGTTTGACTTGCAAGACAAACATGCTTCATTGAATGATAAGTGGTGTGAATTGCAAAGCAAACACGAGGCTTTGCAAGAGAAATATGATGTGACATTCATTCACAACCAAAAGTTGACCGTTGATCTTTCCAAATGCACAGAAGCCAACATGTTTTATGAAAACCATGAAAAGGAATTTAAGTCAATGATTGAAACGTTAAAGAAAGATAAAACAGAGCTGACAAAAATGGTTTCCAGAAAACAAACTGACATTAACCTTTATATAACTCGTCTTGAGGTAATGCAAAAGGAAATGGCTTGTGTTAAAACAGAAAGTGAGGCGATCCGACTCAAGTTAGACAGTTATTTGAGCTCTAGCTATGTGTTGGATCACATCATTGATGTTCAGAAAGAGAAACGGGATGTCACATGCATAGGTTACAAGAAATGTCCACCACCCGTGAGAAACAATTTTGATGCACTGCCAGATGAGGAGTATAGAACTCATTTTGAACCATCTGTTCCTTTGGACGTTGAGGAATTTGCAACAGGGCTCGGATACAAGAAAGAAGTATCATCCGATTCAGATGTGTCAGCGGATACATTTGTAACTGCTAAACAGAATCAGGATCCTCCAGTTGTGATTGAGGATGCTGATTCTTCTGATGATGAATCTGATGATACTGATTCAGCAAAGTCTGATGCGGTGATAAAAGAAGAGGACATACCTCTTGAGAATCATATTCTGTGTGATCCTCCTGCAAAACCCGCTAAGACTGTTGCAATCGAGTCCTCGTCTGAAAAAGAGTCGGAGAGTGTGGATTTGCTGTACACTCTTGTTGGTGATAATAAAATTTATTCAGACAAAGATTTTCCTATTAAGAATGTTAATCAATCATTAATCAGTAAAGTCTTTGAAAATTCAACAAGTAAGTTTTTGGGAAAGACAGGATCACACGTTGTGGTAACACAGTGCCCTCCTATCCCAAAGGCTGAAGTTAGAAAATAATTCGGCAATCAGAAATTACCAACAGTGCAGAAACAGCAAAACCATACCAAACCAAAAGGAAAATTACCGGCTCAAGGTCAAAGGAAGCCGAATCAGAAGAAGAAAAAGAATGTGAACTTTGTGAAATCCAAGGGAACGGACAAAATTGCAAAATTTGAAAATCAATCTAACTTAGATTTTGTCAAGAAAGCAACTGTGATGAAAAGAAATGAACCAGGTAGTTCAAAACCTAGTACCTCGGGATCACAAAGTTCATCATCGGCAAGACGACCACATGATACTTCGGGGTTTGTTGAACGAAGATCATGTTTTGAATGTGGTACAATTGGGCATATCATTCGAAACTGCCCGTATCTTCATAAGTTGAAAGGAAAAGATGATGATCCCCGTGAACGTAATCACCAACAACGATCAGTTTCTGTAAAACAAGATCCCCGACTTGTAAGAGAAAGGGAAAAGAAACAGAAACGCCAACAAGTCAAAGTGGTTGAAAAGGCACTTAAAAATGAAGTGATTCAAAAACAAACGGTTCCAGTTAAACCAGAAAATTCAAAATTTTCAAACAATCAAACTGGTAAATTTCAACAGACATGGAAACCTAAAATAACCACAAATTCAGGGGGACCATCACAATTTTCGAATCATCAAAGAATAGAGGTTATTGTTGTTGATGAAAATGGAAGACCCAAGACCACAATGGCTTGGGTCCCCATCTCCAACTAATTATGTGAGTTCATGTGCAGGGTGTTCCAGGAGGAACTGTCAGTAGTCATTGGATTGTTGATAGTGGGGCATCCAGGCACAAGACAGGTGACATGAAGCTTCTCTACGACGTCAAATCTATTAGAGGAGGTTATGTTGCTTTTGCTGGAGATAAAGGCGGATATATTACGGGTGAAGGAATGATTTCCAACGGGGTTGTTAGTTTTGATAAGATCAACTTCGTACAACAACTTGATCACAATCTTCTTAGTGTTTCTCAAATTTGTGATAAGCAGTTCTCAGTACACTTTGATGCAAATGGATGTTATGTGCTGAAACCCGGCTTCAAAATTCCAAAGGAATGGATTCTCTTGTCGGCTCCAAGGATAAATGATTTGTATGTCCTTGATATGAGCCAAGCTATCACAACGTCTGCACAAGCCACTTGTTTCGTTTCCAAAGCCACAGAAAAAGACACAATCTCTTGGCACAGACGAATGGGTCACATTCACTTACGCAAAATGAATCATTTGGTGTCAAATGAATTGGTGAATGGTGTTCCTCTTAAAAACTTCCATCTTCAAGACATCTGTGTCTCGTGCCAGAAAGGAAAACAAACGAAGAAGCTACACCCTACAAAGAAAGTCAACACGGTGGCTGTTCCTCTTGAACGTTTGCACATGGATTTGTTCGGTCCTGTCAAGCACAAAAGCATTAGGAATGATCAATATTGCCTCGTGATAACTGATGACTATTCAAGATTTTCGTGGGTGGCGTTCATGGCACACAAGAGTGAAACCTTCGGTATTATCAAAAACTTAATCATTCAGATTGAGAATCTCTATAATTTGAAGGTTAGGCGGATACGTAGCGACAATGGTACTGAATTCAAAAATCATGCCATGGCGGAGTTTTGCACTTCAAAAGGTATTCTTCACGAATTTAGTGCAGCTTATACTCCTCAACAGAATGGCGTCGCTGAACGTAAGAACCGCACATTGATCGAGACTGCTAGGACAATGTTGGTAGAGTCACAATTGCCGATTCCATTTTGGACTGAAGCTGTGGCCTCTGCATGTTATACGTTGAACCGAGTCCTTACAGTCAAAAGGCACAACAAGACCTGCTTTGAGCTTATTAACAAACGGAAACCAGATTTGTCTTATCTTGAACCGTTTGGAGCTCCGTGCACAATAATCGATCCTAATGGAAAGTTTGGGGCAAGAGCAATTGATGGATACTTTCTTGGGTATTCCACCCCGAACTTAAGAGTCTGGAATCTAGAGACTAAAAGGGTCGAGGAATGGTCTGAAGTCAGAGTACAAAGGCACACTTTACCAGTTAGAAATCCTGGTCAGCCTTGGATGTTTGAGTACGATGACTTTTTCAATTCGATCAATGTTGAAGCAGTTGAAGAAAATGCTGCAGCAAGGATGTTTTTCGAGAGTGACAATGCAACAGATTCAAGTTGGTTCGTCCAATTATTGTCAATCAAGAACCATCTTCGGTGAACAATAATGCTCTCGACAATGAGGATTTTTACGATGCTACCGAATTGAACGAATCTTCAGAGGATGATGAATTTCTAGATGCAGATCAAGAAGCTCCAACAACAGCAGTACATGGTACTTCAGAGGGTACATCTCCAGTGGATGTCCCTAGAACAGCTGAAGCTACTGCATCATCCTCTTCGTCAATTCCGGGCCTTGAATTGATTGTTGATCTCAATCTCAACTATCTGGGTACAAATATTCCAGTTCAAAATAATCCAGAAACAAGGATTCACAATACCCATCCTCAACAAAACATCATCGGAAATGTACAAAGTGGCGTTCAGACAAGAAACATGTTGCGAAATAACAACAATGCAGGCTTGTATGCAACTATCCAAAAATCTGGTCAACAAAATGATTGGTCTTTCGCGTGTTATGTCTCACAGGAAGAGCCAAGAACTTGGAAAGATGCTTTGAAAGATAGCTCTTGGGTTGAAGCGATGCAGGAAGAACTGCAACAATTCCAGAAGCTTGGTGTCTGGAAACTCGTAGAGAAACCTGCTGGTTACAAGAAGATTGGTACCCGTTGGGTGTTTAAATGCAAAAAGGATGACCGTGGAGTCGTTATTCGAAACAAAGCAAGGCTAGTCGTTCAAGGTTTTCATCAGATTGAGGGGATCGACTACAACGAAGTGTATGCACCTGTTGCACGTCTAGAAGAAATTCGGATTTTTCTGGCTTATGCCTCATTCAAAGGTTTCAAGGTATACCAGATGGACGTGAAAAGTGCATTCTTACATGGTGTGGTGGAAGAAGAGGTGTACGTCGAACAGCCTCCAGGTTTTGAAGATCCTATCCATCCCGATCGGGTTTGGTTGCTCAACAAAGCTCTCTATGGTCTACATCAAGCACCGCGAGCTTGGTACGCAACCTTATCCAATTATTTGCTGGAGAATGGATTTCGCAGAGGTCTTATCGATTGTACTCTTTTCATCAAAGAACAAGATGGAGATCTTCTACTGGTACAGGTATACGTTGATGATATTATTTTTGGTTCTACTAATGACGTTTTGTGTAGGGATTTCGAGCGTGTAATGCAGGATAAATTCGAGATGAGTGCTATGGGGGAAATGACTTTCTTTTTGGGCCTACAAGTACAACAAACCGAGTCTGGGATATTCATCCATCAGACTAAATATGTTGGTGACATCTTGAGCCGGTTCCAGATGTCTGATGCAACGCCCATCGGTACCCCTTTGCCGCAAAATCACGGAATTACTCCAGACTTGAAGGGTGAAGCTACTAGCCCCTCATACTACCGCGCGATGATCGGATCTCTTATGTACCTCACAGCATCAAGACCAGATATAATGTACCCAACGTGCCTGCTTGCCAGATATCAAGTCAACCCGAAGGCCTCACATCTTGCAGCTGTAAAAAGGATTTTTCGTTATTTGAAGGGTTACCCTGACACCGGTCTATGGTACCCTAGGGATAATAACTTTGACTTGATCGCATTCAGTGATTCTGATTTTGGCGGATGCAAAATCGACGACAAATCCACAACGGCTGGATGTCAGTTTTTGGGAAATCGCCTAGTCACATGGCAGTGCAAGAAGCAGACGTGCGTCGCTACATCAACATGCGAAGCTGAATACATTGCTGCCTCAAGTTGTTGCTCCCAAGTCCAATGGATCCAACAACAAATGCGTGATTACGGTTTTGAATTCCTAACTACTCCTATTTACGTTGATAATTCTGCTGCATTACAGATCACTAAAAATCCTGTGCAGCATTCAAAGACTAAGCACATCGAAATTAAGTATCACTTCATACGTGATTGCTTTGAGAAAAGGCTAATCGATGTTGCTTACGTCCACACCGATGACCAACGTGCCGACCTTTTTACCAAAGCATTTGACAAATCAAGATTTGACTATTTATTACTGGTAAACGACATTAAGGTCAAGCAAGAGTAAAACCAACATCGGAAAATCATTTTTGTAAATACCTTTGTGTTTTAAATTTGTCTTGGTTTATTGATTTTAGGGGGAGTAAATCCAAAATTTGAAAATCCAAAAACATCGAAAAATTTCAAAAACACAAAAACAATAGAAAAACAAAAATGAGTTTCCTGGCGAGCAAAAGAGAAAATGATAGTACATCAGTGGTCTGTCCAAACCTCTTTAAACCTTAAATGCCAAACGATAAGCAGCTCTATATAAGATGTATCGGTAGGCTCACAATCATTTTAAAGTGTGCAGGGTGATATAAACTTAAATCGACTGAAGACCGGGTGGGAACCATTCATTGGCATATGGTCTTAGTACCGAAATTTCGTTTGAGAGATTGCCGAGGTTCTGAGATATTCGGTCTTTATGCTGCTTATCATCTGGGTATCATGGTTGTATCTTTTACCGAAAAATAACGGGGACGCAAGTCTAGATCTTCCATGATACCATACATACGTGTACATATTGCATTCGACCTCAATAAGTGATCAACAATCACATGTCCAAACAAATAAGTGATAATATATCACAAATTCTTTCCGGGAGTCAAGTTCGTCTCTCTGCTGTACGAAAGTACTGACCTGTTCACGGACTTGCTCCTGTGCCCTCATGCATCGAAAATCAAGTTCCTCATCAATAAGTGATTATATCACATAGGACTTGTTTTCAAATCAAAATAAGTGAGAATCTCACATCATATACGGTCAAACAGATGATAATCGGTATACTCACCGGTAAGATGAACCCTCGTGCATACCTTGATACGGGAATGTGTCGTGATGTGGATGAACACCGGTCGGTAAGTATAAATCATACCTTAACGTATCCCCTCGCCATGATTACCTCTGATAAGTTGAGCTTATGTGGACAACAATACCGATAATTGTTATAGGATGCTTATCCAAATGTTAACTAATTGAACAACAAGAGCGTTTTGGCATGACCGTACACTGATATGATTCTCTTACCCTCGAAACTCGCAAAAAGAATGTCTGTAAATATTTATTTAATGCTTTCAGTTTCTGCATCTTTGTATATATTTATTTACTGCTTTCTGTCTTTACATTTGAAATATTCAAAAATTCCAAAAAGATTTTAGGTGTGTTTTAATATAAACTTTATAAAAGCCAAAAAGATTTTATTTCTTTCTTATTTTCGATCGTACGATGTTGGATCTCGAGTCTTCGTTACCTAAAACCTGATTGAAAACCGAAACGACTGAATCTTCATAAACGGTCGAAATTTGCAAGTGTTGAAAGTTAAAATTTGAAATTGATAAAATTTGTTAAAACTTTCAAACTGTCGGACGGTGTTTGTTTGAACAATGGTCACACGTGTGTCGTTTGTTTATGTTTACTATATTCCAAGCAGTTGTTCTCATTACGCGTTTAGATTTCTTGCATGTGCAGATTCTAAAGGCAAGGAGAACATGGTCGATGACAAGCTTCGGAATGAAGACACGACGTGAAGGCACTCGAGTGATAAAGATGATCGAGTTGCCGCTGACCATCATCAACACCACAAGGATCTCAATTCATAAAGATCAAGATATTCACGAGCATAACTCAAGGGGGAGCTTATGTTAAGGGGGAGTTTGTCAACACACTTCCTACATGAAACGGGGAGTTTGTTGATACACTTTCTGCTTTCAAGACGTGAAGACTTTAAAGATCCTCCGACATTGAAGAACTTGAAAGGACGTCAAAGACTTGAAGACACAAGGGACTTACAAGAATTAAGATCGAGATCGAGACAAAGCTACAGCCAAGGGGGAGTTTGTTGGTGCACTTGTGTCTGTACTTTGTCTGTATTTAGTCTTGATACAAAACGATGTCTTTGATGTAAGATTGATGTAAGTTTGACCAAGTCAACCATCCTCCGGTTTGACTTGGCCAAACAGTTAGACAATGGTTGAAAGATGTTTGGGTCGAAGGATGTGTCATCGAAGGATAGTTTATATCCTTCGATGAGCTCGAAAGATAAACATTCGATAGATGGACCACGAAGGATGTCATCCTTCGAGGTACATGTAGATCCTTCGAGCTGTTTCAGATCGATAGATGATCTTTCGATCAATCTATCTGATCCTTCGACCAGACATGCTGTGTTCGGGTATATATACCCATGTTGTGTGTTCACTTGGATAGAGTTAGTAAGTTCGAAAGATAGAGAGAACACACACACTGAGAGAGTTTGCAAAACTGATTTGCAAACATTGCATTGTAACCGGACCTTTCATACGCATTAATACAAGTGGTGTTAATCGTTGAAGATTGTGTGTTGTGTTTTGTGCTTGTTCTATCTCGGTTTGCATGCTAGCTTGGATTCCGCACTTGCTAGTGTGTTAGACATAACAAGGAATAGGTTAAACCTCAACCTCCGAGGGACCTACAGTGTGACAAAAGTAGGGTCTCAGGAGGGTAAGATGTAGACATCCTTACCTCTACCCCTTGGCGGGGGGCTCGCATCAACGAGGATGTCACCAACGACGAAGGATGGAAGAGCAATGTTGGCTGGTTGTCGGTGGTAGTTTTGTGTAGGTGGTGGTGGTGGGTATGTGACTGGGAGAGAGAGAGAGGGAGAGTGGTGGTGGTGGTCGGGTGTTGGTTGTTGAGAACAGAGAGAAAGGGGTGAGAAAAGAGAGGATTGTTTATAGTGGTGGTGGTGGTGCTAGAGTGGTGGTGGGTGGTGATGGTGGGAACAAGAATTGAAAGAGAGAGTTAAGAGAGAGAAAGAGAGTGAGAGTTGAGAGAGAGAGACATATTACTCTATATATATATATATATATTATTTTCAGATATATTTTAAATAAATTAGTAAAACTACCAATCTACAGTGATTTAATATTGAAATTTAATTGTGTTAGGGCTAAAGGATGAATCGGGCAAAGGTTTGCAAACATATAGTAGGTTTTCTGTAATTATTGAAGACATAGGACACACTTTGCAATCCTATACAAACATAAAAGACGATTTTTGCAATTTACCCTTGATTATATTGAAGAAGACCTTGTTTCCAACAATTAGTATCAGAGCGGTTTATCAAATTGGGAGGTTAAAGGGAAGGAAAACGGTTGTTGCGATCAAGAAGGCTGGTGGAAGAGGGTTTGTTGATCAAACAACAATAGCAGGTTGTCGTGATCAAGGTTGTGATCAAACAACAGCAACATCGTAGCAATCATGGAGCAGTGATTGCAGGCATGATTAAAGGAGAAAACCCAGATGTAGTGTAGTGTTAGACCAGATCAACAACAGACTTCAAAGGTGGTGAAGTAGCGGGTTTGATCAAGGTGGAAGAGGAAGGATGTTGCTCTGTTTGTGATTGTTGGTTCAAGTGTTTGGACAAGTTATAGGTGTGATCTCAGATGAGTAAGAAAATAGGGGGTGCGGTGTTGTGTCGGTTGTAGCAAAGAATACAAGAGACCGAGTATTAAGGTGGAAGAACTTTGGGTCTTACTTGGTATTCAAGAACTAGGAGGAACTTGACAAAATTAGGGGGTGATTGTTGGAAGTAATATTGTCAATACTCAAAAGTTGGGAAATTTAATGGTTTATTTTTAATTGTATTTTATTTTTGGTAGAAAGATTTAGGATTTATAAATTGTATTTTATTTTTCGTAGAAAGATTTAGGATTTATAAATTTTATACTAGTTTTATTTTTTTGGTAATTCCCTTATAAGAGTAAGTTACTTGTTCTCCAAGGTGTTGTTTAATATAAATAGGGATCATAGTTTAGGGTTTATTACCTTCAATTTTAATCAAAAAGTTTTTTCTTGTTAAATCCATTGTTTGATTATATTGAAGAAGACCTGGTTTCCAACAAAGATGACAAAGGTCAAACCCCGTTAATGTTAATTAGCCAATATGTTGTTTGGGAAAAATCACTAAAAACACATAGAATATGATTATGACTGCTGAGTAATTTGGTGACTACTCATGAAAACCAATTTGGTGATCTTCTTAATAGGAGATGCACAGGCGCCCTCCTCACTCCTTACCAGCTACAGGAAGTAGTTACTGAATGTCTAGAAAGTAAATATTATGTTGAATACTTTGGATATAATAGTGAAAGATGTGCATGGAGTCTTTTTGTTAAGCGTGTCAACCCATGCAAGAGATCAATACGAAAATATTGCTTTAAAGGAAGAACATATATTATAGCATGCTGTATGCAAATTTCGATTGAGACATTTGACCTCAAAAAATCTATAGATTTCTTACAATGACAACTACGTAGTAATTCATTATATTTTGTGTAAATGGAGTTGAATATAAAATATGGTTATTATCTTGGCAATGGGCCGGGTATACCCTAGTTGGGCGACTGTGATAACTCCCCAATTTTTTTTAAAAAAGGATTTTATTAATAGCTCATGAGGGACAAAGTATTTAAAGGAAAGAAACCCAAAAGCTTCATTTTGGTTCTTCATCTTGATCATTATAGAGAGAAAGGAGTGAGTAAAAAGAGAGAAAGATCTGGAAGGAGATCTAAGGGAAACAACGAGGGGTTTCTAAGGGCTCGTTTTCGAGCAGAAGGATAAGGATTTGAAGCCCTTTAGTTGGTGAACTCAATTGTGGGTTTCAAGCGATTCAAGGTTAGTTTTACATTAAAGGTGACATGGTATCAAGTGTTTATAGTCATAAAGGACCTATATGATGCTTGTGATGCGTTTTAGGTCAGAAACCTGTCGATCTTCGCGTAGATCTGATGAGAGCAAAAACCTTGGTCAACATTAATGGCGATCAGGGTTTTTGTTAGAGGTTGTGCCTCACTATACAACTGGCATGAGCGCAACCTATTTATCATAAATGGGTGCAACGTTGGATTCCAAGCGATTAGGGTTGCTGTTAAAGGTTGCACCTCGCTGTTTTTACAACGTTCGAGACCTGGGTTATAGAACGACTGTTAATTGTTGGTAGTATTTCAAAAAGGAATTATGTGAACGTATGCACACAATGCTAATAATATTCTGAATATCTATTACTTTAGCTGCCATACAAATGATGCGTTTCCTTAAATTCTGAGGAAAATTTGTGTGTCTATAATAGCTTACGTATATACCCACATGGCTTTTAGAAACAGACATTGCTAGAACTTTTATTTTTGACACATTTCATATGTTTTTCATTAGGTGCACCATTCTTTTAAAATGCTAACTATATTCTTTTCATTAAGATTCATTGTTGTTTTTGATATACTAACCATGAGCTCACAGTTGTGTGCTGACAAATCTATTATTAATATTAGGTATAATTTTAGGAGATCATTAAAGATATATCACATAGTGTAGGTCCCTCGGAGGTTGAGGTTAAACCTATTCCTTGTTATGTCTAACACACTAGCAAGTGCGGAATCCAAGCTAGCATGCAAACCGAGATAGAACAAGCACAAACACAACACACAAACTTCACCGATTAACACCACTTGTATTAATACGTATGAAAGGTCTGTTACAAGCCCAATGTTTACAAATCTATTCTGCAAACTCTCTCTAAGTGTGTGTGTGTTCCCTGTCTCACTCTTGTCTCCCTAGTGTCTCTCACTTGTGTCTTACAAATGAAGTGAACACAACACATGGGTATTTATACCCAACACAGCTCGTCTGGTCGAAGGATCAGACAGACTGATCGTAAGATCATCTGTCGATCTGAAACCTACCGAAGGATCACATATACCTCGAAGGATGATATCCTTCGAGGTTCATCCATCGAAGGTTCATCTTTCGAGCTCATCGAAGGATCTAAACAATCCTTCGATGACACATCCTTCGACACAGACATATTACAACCATTGTGTTGACTGTTTGGCCAAGTCAAACCAGGAGGATGGTTGACTTGGTCAAACTTACAAGACTAACAAAGACATCGTTTGGTATAATGACAAAATACAGACAAAGTACAGACACAAGTGCACCAACAAACTCCCCCTTGGCTGTAGCTTTGTCTCGATCTTAATTCTTGTAGGTCTTTCGTGTCTTCAAGTCTTTGACGTCCTTTCAAGTCTTCAATGTCGGAGGATCTTTAAAGTCTTCACGTCTTGAAAGCAGAAAGTGTACCAACAAACTCCCCGTTTCATGTAGGAAGTGTGTTGATAAACTCCCCCTTAACATAAGCTCCCCATTGAGTTATGCTCGTGAAATACTTGTTCTTTATGAATTGAGATCCTTGTGGTGTTGATGATGGTCAGCGGCAACTCGATCATCTTCATCATTTGAGTGCCATCACGTCGTGTCTTCATTCAGAAGCTTGTCATCGACCATGTTCTCCTTGCCTTTAGAATCTGCACATGCAAGAAATCTAAACGCGTAATGAGAACAACTGCCTGGAATATCATAAGCAAATGACACACATGTGACCATTGTTCAAACAAACACCGTCCGACAGTTTGAAAGTTTAATAAAATTTGTCTATTTTAGATTTTAACTTTCAAAAACTTTGCAAATTTCGACCGTTTATGAAGATTTAGTCGTTTCGGTTTTCAGTCAGGTTTCAGGTAACGAAGACTCGAGCTCCAACATCGTACGATCGAAAATAAGATAGAAATAAAATCTTTTTGGCTTTTAGAAAGTTTATATAAAAACACACCTAAAATTTTTTTGGTATTTTTGAATATTTCAAATGTAAAGACAGAAAGCAGTAAATAAATATATACACGGATGCAGAAACTGAAAGCATTAAATAAATATTTACAGACATTCTTTTTGTGAGTTTCGAGGGTAAGAGAATCATATCAGTGTACGGTCATGCCAAAACGCTCTTGTTGTTCAGTTAATTAACATTAAGATAAGCATCATATAACAATTATCGGTATTGTTGTCCACTTAAGCTCAACTTATCAGATGTAATCATGGCGAGAGGATACGTTAAGGTATGATTTATACTTACCGACCGGTGTTCATCCACATCACGACACATTCCCGTATCAAGGTATGCACGAGGGTTCATCTTACCGGTGAGTATACCGATTATCATCTGTTTGACCGTATATGATGTGAGATTCTCACTTATTTTGATTGAAAACAAGCCCTATGTGATAGAATCACTTATTGATGAGGAACTTGATTTTCATATGCATGAGGGCACAGGAGCAAGTCCGTGAACAGGTCAGTACTTTCGTACAGCAGAGAGACGAACTTGACTCCCGGATAAATGTGATATTTTATCACTTATTTGTTTGGACATGTGATTGTTTATCACTTATTGAGGTCGTATGCAATATGTACACGTATGTATAGTATCATGGAAGATCTAGACTTGCGTCCCCGTTATATTTCGGTAAAAGATACAACCATGATACCCAGATGATAAGCAGCATAAAGACCGAATATCTCAGAACCTCGACAATCTATCAAACGAAATTTCGGTACTAAGACCATATGCCAATGAATGGTTCCCACCTGGTCTTCAGTCGATTTAAGTTTATATCACCCTGCACACTTTAAAATGATTGTGAGCCTAGCGATACATCTTATATAGAGCTGCTTATCGTTTTTCATTTTAGGTTTAAAGAGGTTTAGACAGATCACTGATGTACTATCATTTTCTCTTTTGCTCGCCAGGAAACTCATTTTCGTTTTTCTATTGTTTTTGTGTTTTTGAAATTTTTCGATGTTTTTGGATTTTCAAATTTTGGATTTACTCCCCCTAAAATCAATAAACTAAGACAAAATTTAAAACACAAAGGTATTTACAAAAATGATTTTCCGATGTTGGTTTTACTCTTGCTTGACCTTAATGCCATTTACCAATAATAAATAGTCAAATCTTGATTTGTCAAATGCTTTGGTAAAAAGGTCGGCACGTTGGTCATCGGTGTGGACGTAAGCAACATCGATTAGCCTTTTCTCAAAGCAATCACGTATGAAGTGATACTTAATTTCGACTTGCTTAGTCTTTGAATGCAGCACAGGATTTTTAGTGATCTGTAAGGCAGCAGAATTATCAACGTAAATAGGAGTAGGTAGGAATTCAAAACCGTAGTCACGCATTTGTTGTTGGATCCATAGGACTTGGGAGCAACAACTTGAGGCAGCAATGTATTCAGCTTCGCATGTTGATGTAGCGACGCACGTCTGCTTCTTCCACTGCCATGTGACTAGGCGATTTCCCAAAAACTGACATCCAGCCGTTGTGGATTTGCCGTCGATTTTGCATCCGCCAAAATCAGAATCACTGAATGCGATCAAGTCAAAGTTATTATCCCTAGGGTACCATAGACCGGTGTCAGGGTAACCCTTCAAATAACGAAAAATCCTTTTTACAGCTGCAAGATGTGAGGCCTTCGGGTTGACTTGATATCTGGCAAGCAGGCACGTTGGGTACATTATATCTGGTCTTGATGCTGTGAGGTACATAAGAGATCCGATCATCGCACGGTAGTATGAGGGGCTAGTAGTTTCACCCTTCAAGTCTGGAGTAATTCCGTGATTTTGCGGCAATGGGGTACCGATGGGCGTTGCATCGGACATCTGGAACCGGCTCAAGATGTCACCAACATATTTAGTCTGATGGATGAATATCGCAGACTCGGTTTGCTGTACTTGTAGGCCCAAAAAGAAAGTCATTTGCCCCATAGCACTCATCTCGAATTTATCCTGCATAATGCGCTCGAAATTCCTACACAAAGCATCATTAGTAGAACCAAATATAATATCATCAACGTATACCTGTACCAGTAGAAGATCTCCATCTTGTTCTTTGATGAAAAGAGTACAATCGATAAGACCTCTGCGAAATCCATTCTCCAGCAGATAATTAGATAAGGTTGCGTACCAAGCTCGCGTTGCTTGATGTAGACCATAGAGAGCTTTGTTGAGCAACCAAACCCGATCGGGATGGATAGGATCTTCAAAACCTGGAGGCTGCTCGACGTACACCTCTTCTTCCACCACACCATGTAAGAATGCACTTTTCACGTCCATCTGGTATACCTTGAAACCTTTGAATGAGGCATAAGCCAGAAAGATCCGAATTGCTTCTAGACGTGCAACAGGTGCATACACTTCGTTGTAGTCGATCCCTTCAATCTGACGAAAACCTTGAACGGCTAGCCTTGCTTTGTTTCGAATAACGACTCCACGGTCATCCTTTTTGCATTTAAACACCCAACGGGTACCAATCTTCTTGTAACCAGCAGGTTTCTCTACGAGTTTCCAGACACCAAGCTTCTGGAATTGTTGCAGTTCTTCCTGCATTGCTTCAACCCAAGAGCTATCTTTCAAAGCATCTTTCCAAGTTCTTGGCTCTTCCTGTGAGACATAACACGCGAAAGACCAATCATTTTGTTGACCAGATTCTCGGATAGTTGCATACAAGCCTGCATTGTTGTTGTTTCGCAACATGTTTCTTGTTTGAACGCCACTTTGTACATTTCCGATGATGTTTTGTTGAGGATGGGTATTGTGAATCCTAGTTTCTGGATTATCTTGAACTTGAATATTTGTACCCAGATTGTTGAGATTGAGATCAACAATCAATTCAAGGCCCGAAATTGACAAAGAGGATGATGCAGTAGCTTCAGCTGTTCTAGGGACATCCACTGGAGGTGTACCCTCTGAAGTACCATGTACTGCTGTCGTTGGAGCTTCTTGATCTGCATCGAGAAATTCATCATCCTCTGAAGATTCGTTCAATTCGGTAGCATCGTGAAAATCCTCATTGTCGAGAGCATTATTGTTCACCGAAGATGGTTCTTGATTGACAATAATTGGACGAACCAGCGGTGAATCTGTTGCATTGTCACTCTCGAAAAACATCCTTGCCGCAGCATTTTCATCAACGGCTTCAACATTGATCGAATTGAAAAAGTCATCGTA
This sequence comes from Helianthus tuberosus, assembly GCA_030545235.1. Classification (NCBI taxonomy): domain Eukaryota; kingdom Viridiplantae; phylum Streptophyta; class Magnoliopsida; order Asterales; family Asteraceae; genus Helianthus; species Helianthus tuberosus. The sequence goes on from CM060376.1 coordinate 45,555,630, forward strand.
CTCAAACATCCAAGGCTGACCAGGACATTTGACTGGTAAGGTGTGCCTTTGTACTCTGACTTCAGACCATTCCTCGACCCTTTTAGTCTCTAGATTCCAGACTCTTAAGTTCGGGGTGGAATACCCAAGAAAGTATCCGTCAATTGCTTTGGCCCCAAACTTTCCATTAGGATCGATCATTGTGCATGGAGCTCCAAACGGTTCAAGATATGACAAATCTGGTTTCCGTTTGTTAATAAGCTCAAAGCAGGTCCTGTTGTGTCTTTTGACTGTAAGGACTCGGTTCAACGTGTAACATGCAGAGGCCACAGCTTCAGTCTAGAATGGAATCGGCAATTGTGACTCTACTAACATTGTCCTAACAGTCTCGATCAATGTGCGGTTCTTACGTTCAGCGACGCCATTCTGTTGAGGAGTGTAAGCTGCACTGAATTCGTGAAGAATACCTTTTGAAGTGCAAAACTCCGCCATGGCATGATTTTTAAATTCAGTACCATTGTCGCTACGTATCCGCCTAACCTTCAACTTATATAGATTCTCAATCTGAATGATCAAGTTTTTGATAATACCGAAGGTTTCGCTCTTGTGTGCCATGAACGCCACCCAAGAAAATCTTGAATAATCATCAGTTATCACGAGGCAATATTGATCATTCCTAATGCTTTTGTGCTTGACAGGACCGAACAAATCCATGTGCAAACGTTCAAGAGGAACAGCCACCGTGTTGGTTTTCTTTGTAGGGTGTCGCTTCTTCGTTTGTTTTCCTTTCTGGCACGAGACACAGACGTCTTGAAGATGGAAGTTTTTAAGAGGAACACCATTCACTAATTCATTTGACACCAAATGATTCATTTTGCGTAAGTGAATGTGACCCATTCGTCTGTGCCAAGAGATTGAGTCTTTTTCTGTGGCTTTGGAAACGAAACAAGTTGCTTGTGCAGACGTTGTGATAGCTTGGCTCATATCAAAGACATACAAATCATTTATCCTTGGAGCCGTCAAGAGAATCCATTCTTTTAGAATTTTGAAGCCGGGTTTCAGCACATAACATCCATTTGCATCAAAGTGTACTGAGAACTGCTTATCACGAATTTGAGAAACACTAAGAAGATTGTGATCAAGTTGTTGTACAAAGTTGATCTTATCAAAGCTAACAACCCCGTTGGAAATCATTCCTTCACCCGTAATATATCCGCCTTTATCTCCAGCAAAAGCAACATAACCTCCTCTAATAGATTTGACGTCGTAGAGAAGCTTCATGTCGCCTGTCATGTGCCTGGATGCCCCACTATCAACAATCCAATGACTACTGATAGTTCCTCCTGGAACACCCTGCACATGAACTCACATAATTAGTTGGAGATGGGGACCCAAGCCATTGTGGTCTTGGGTCTTCCATTTTCATCAACAACAATAACTTCTATTCTTTGATGATTCAAGAATTGTGATGGTCCCCCTGAATTTGTGGTCAATTTAGGTTTCCATGTCTGTTGAGTTTTACCAGTTTGATTGTTCGACAATTTAACTTCGTGATTGTTTGAAGTTTTTGAAAATTTTGAGTTTTCTGGCTTAACTGAAACAGATTGTTTTTGAACCACATCAGTTTTAAGTGCCTTTTTAATCACCTTGACTTGTTGGCGTTTCTGTTTGTTTTCCTTTTCTCTTACAAGTCGGGGATCTTGTTTTACAGAAACAGATCGCTTTTGGTGATTGCGTTCACGGGGATCATCTTCTTTGGCTTTTAATTTATGAAGATACGGACAATTTCGAATTATGTGTCCAATTGTGCCACATTCGAAACATGATCTTCGTTCAACAAACCCCGAAGTATCATGTGATCGTCTTACCGATGATGAACTTTGTGATCCTGAGGTACTAGGTTTTGAGCTATTTGGTTCATTCCTTTTCATCACTGTTGCTTTCTTGACAAAATCTAAGTTAGATTGATTTTCAAACTTTTCAATTTTGTCCGTTCCCTTAGATTTCACAAAGTTCACATTCTCGTTCTTCTTCTGATTCGGCTTCCTTTGACTTTGAGTCGGTGTTTTACCTTTTGGTTTGGTATGATTTTGCTGTTTTTGCACTGTTGGTAATTTCTGATTGCCATATTGTTTTCGAACTTCGGCCTTTGGGATAGGAGGGCACTGTGTTACTGTAACAGGTGATCCTGTCTTTCCTAAAAACTTACTTGTTGAATTTTCAAAGACTTTACTGATTAATGATTGATTAACATTCTTAATAGGAAAATCTTTGTCAGAATAAATTTTATCATCACCAACAAGAGTGTACAGCAAATCCACACTCTCCGACTCTTTTTCAGACGAGGACTCGATTGCAACAGTCTTAGCGGGTTTTGCAGGAGGATCACACAGAATATGATTCTCAAGAGGTATGTCCTCTTCTTTTATCACCGCATCAGACTTTGCTGAATCAGTATCATCAGATTCATCATCAGAAGAATCAGCATCCTCAATCACAACGGGAGGATCCTGATTCTGTTCAGCAGTTACAAATGTATCTGCTGACACATCCGAATCTGATGATACTTCCTTCTTGTATCCGAGTCCTGCTGCAAATTCCTCAACGTCCAAAGGAACAGATGGTTCAAAGTGAGTTCTATACTCCTCATCAGGCATGGCATCATAATTGTTTCTCACGGGTGGAGGACATTTCTTGTAACCTATGCATGTGATATCCCGTTTCTCTTTCTGAACATCTATGATGTGATCCAACACATAGCTAGAGCTTAAATAGCTGTCTAACTTGAGTCGGATCGCCTCACTTTCAGTTTTAACACAAGCCATTTCCTTTTGCATTACCTCAAGACGAGTTATATACAAATTAATGTCAGTTTGTTTTCTGGAAACCATTTTAGTCAGCTCTGTTTTATCTTTCTTTAATGTTTCAATCATCGATTTAAATTCCTTTTCATGGTTTTCATAAAACAAGTTGGCTTCTGTGCACTTAGAAAGATCCACGGTCAACTTTTGATTGTGGATGAATGTCACATCATATTTCTCTTCCAAAGCCTCGTGTTTGCTTTGCAATTCACACCACTTATCATTCAACGAAACATGTTTGTCTTGCAAGTCAAACAAACTAGCTTGTAAAGCATTATGTTTGCCTTGCAACTCAGACATGTTTGTCTCTAAATCAGCACATTTAATACGCAAACTATCACAGTTATCACAACTAACAGAAGTGGGTTCATCGACACATACCTGACTTGATGAACTGTCGACATTAGCCATAAAGGCTGAATGGAGAGAAGACGAAGAATAAGCAGCTTGATCCACCAAAATAGATCTTCTTTGAATTCCTGCTGCAGCTTCTTCCAATAGCTCATCAATATCTGCATTAACTGATGCAGTTGATGTGTCATCTTCCTGATCATTCCCTGAACTCGAGGGCTCTTCATCTGAACTTCCACTGTAACCGGAGCTGTCTTCATCTTCAGAAGATTCACCACCATTGGTGGAAGATTCTCCACCACTGGCGTGTTTAAGATCCTTGACAACTTCAGCAAAACAAGCTGTTCTATCTGGAGCATCATTTCCCAACTGAATTGACCAATCACAACCTTCATCTACTTGAACCACAAGTGCCTGGTTGGCATTAGATGGTCCTGCTTGACTCTGGTTGTTGACAGGCACCAATGTGCGCTCATTGTTCCTCACTTGGTTCTGATTTGCCCTGTTGCCTTGACCTCTGAAAGGATTTTGGTTTCCATGCTGAGATGGCCTCGTACATTCACGATTGAAATGACCACGTTCACCACAGTTGAAACACTTAACAGCTTGCTTGTCGAACCCATACTTGGTGTCTTTCTTGCTTTCCAAGCTGGTTCTGCCAGTTCTTTCCATGAAATCTTTTGCTCGCCTAACAGCACTTGCAAAGGCCCACTTGATGTCCATCATCTCCATCTCCTCTTTATCGATCTGCTGATAGTCTTCTTGTGTCAGATTAATGTTACCAATCTGACCTTCCACTAATCCACAGTATGCGCTCACCAAAGTGTTTAGTAGCTCCATGTGTTCCTTTGCTACTTCCACACTGACTTTAGAAAAGCTTGAGGTGTCGAGCCGTACTGTATTTGGCTTTGATTGTTGACCAGCAGATGATGTGCTTCCGTAACACGCTTGCTGTTGAGGAGGAGGAAGTGGATTCCCATACATGTCTGTTGGTCCGGTAGATTGAGGAGGAAGTGGATTCCCATACATGTCTGTTGGTCCGGTAGATCGATGAGGCAATGGATTTCCGAACATATCAGTTGCTCTGATAGGTCGTTGGCTTTGCTGTTGTGGTACTGGTTGAGGAACTGGTTCAAGCGGATTTCCATACATGTATGTTCGAGGAGGCTTGACCGGAACTTGGATAGTATTGCCATACATGTCAGTGCTAGACACAAACGCTGTTTGAATTGGAGCGTGTGAAGAAGGTTTTGTAGAAGTGCTAGAAGTTCCATAATACATTCCAGGATTTTGTGGCACAGGAACTCTTTTTGCCTTGAGAGTTTCTTCCTGATTCTTGTTTTCCAGGAGTTGAACAAAGTCATTGAAGCTCGTTGTAGCTAAAGTACCATTGTACTTCATGATTTCCAAGAAGGTATTCCATTGAGGTGGCAACGCATCTGCAAACTTTTTCACAATCTCTGCTGGAGTTGTTACAACCCCAAAATTTGCTAATTCAGTCAGCAAATGATTAAATCAACTTGTCAAATCTCCTAAAGATTCATTCTCCATACAAGCAAAACCATCAAACTCTTTCTTTAGCAGGTCTTTTCTCAATTGACGTGTCGCTTCATTTCCTACGCCCCTTGTCTTCAATGCGTCCCACAACCTCTTCGTTGTCTTGTAACTGACAAATTGATGATAAATATCTTTACTTACGCCTGAGTAAGAATGGCATATGCCTTCTTTTCCAAATCATAGACCTTCTTCTGATCTTCCGTAAGGTCTGCAAACGTAGCAGCAGATGATGCGGCAACTTCTATTGTTTGATCGAAATCTGTGATGAACCGCAACCACAATTCTGTATTTTGGCCAAGGACGTATGTATGAAATCTGTCAATCCATCCTGGATATTCACATAAGTGCATCAACTTTGGAGGCCGATTCAAACTTCCGGTTTCGCTCTCGCTTAAGAGAATGCTTTGAACACTTGGAGTTTGATTTGATACGAATGCCCATTGACCGGTAGAAATTGCATTAGCTTGAGAAGATACCGGTGCGGGAGACGGAGTACCAAAATACATATCTGTATTCACCGGAGTACCCCATCTTGGATTCATTTTTGATCAAGAATAATAATACCTGAAAATCACAACCTCGTTAAACATAAACAGACTAAGGTCGAAGGATCACGACTTGTTCGAAGGATCAACAGTGTTCGAAAGATCACTGTTGAATTTCGAACAATGATTTCGAAAGATTCACCAAACGAAGGATCCTTATCTTTCGAAAAAGAACTGTAGACCCAAAGATGTATGCTTCGAAAAGATTCCTTGGATCGAAGGATAAGTCACAGACTTCGAAGGATGTTCGAAGGATGATTATCTATCGAACCTCCTTTGATCGAAAGATGATCTTTCGACTTCGAAGGATATCCTTCGATCGGTACTGACACAGTTGACAAAAGATGACAGGTTGGTGAAAAAGGTGATGGGTTGGTGAAATCTTTCGGCAGAAGGTATGCTCAGACAGTCAGACCATACCTTTTACCAAAACCATGATTTGAAACATAAAATATAATAAACTTATCCAGAAAAACCGGTCACCGGAGAAGCCGAAATTTTGGCCGGAAATAGCTAAATTTCTCAAAAACAAGTTTTTTAAGTTAACCAAACCGACCTTTAACACACCCGGTTAGTTTAGAACACGTTTTAACAACTGGAAATGCGAGAAAAACAGTAAAAACGGGAGCTAAACCAAGTGAGTTTTTGTCCAAAACACTACAAAAACTTGTATAAAACCCGGTTTTTGACAAGGAAAAGAGCCACGGCTCTGATACCACTTGTAGGTCCCTCGGAGGTTGAGGTTAAACCTATTCCTTGTTATGTCTAACACACTAGCAAGTGCGGAATCCAAGCTAGCATGCAAACCGAGATAGAACAAGCACAAACACAACACACAAACTTCACCGATTAACACCACTTGTATTAATACGTATGCAAGGTCTGTTACAAGCCCAATGTTTACAAATCTATTCTGCAAACTCTCTCTAAGTGTGTGTGTGTTCCCTGTCTCACTCTTGTCTCCCTAGTGTCTCTCACTTGTGTCTTACAAATGAAGTGAACACAACACATGGGTATTTATACCCAACACAGCTCGTCTGGTCGAAGGATCAGACAGACTGATCGTAAGATCATCTGTCGATCTGAAACCTACCGAAGGATCACATATACCTCGAAGGATGATATCCTTCGAGGTTCATCCATCGAAGGTTCATCTTTCGAGCTCATCGAAGGATCTAAACAATCCTTCGATGACACATCCTTCGACACAGACATATTACAACCATTGTGTTGACTGTTTGGCCAAGTCAAACCAGGAGGATAGTTGACTTGGTCAAACTTACAAGACTAACAAAGACATCGTTTGGTATAATGACAAAATACAGACAAAGTACAGACACAAGTGCACCAACACATAGAGAATACAAGGAAATATGAATGAAGGCAACCGATTTACACATAGTACATAATAAAATTCTGGGTTGTCAACTTCTAGGGATTTTTCATATTTACGACGATTTGATGTAAGATTTGGAGGATTTGAAAAATCAATGTCGCCTAGGTTTTCTTTAACTATGAAGTTGTGTGTAATGCATTCACGTCTACCGCCACATTCAGTGGCGGAACTAGAACTTTTTAACTGGGGGGTCATAATAATAAAAAAAAGTTTTACATTGGTTAGTGTAAATCAATCACATTTTATTCCTAACCGACGTATCTTTTGGTAGTTGTAACCTTCGGGGTCCCATTGCTTGAAATCGTTGTAAAACTGCTTCATTTTCGACACTTGCAAAAATATCTTTCTCAACATAACATAACAATGAATCCATAAGAAAAACATCACCCATCTTGTTGCGTAAATCAGTCTTAATAAACTTCATCGCGGAGAACGATCTTTCTACAGTAGCCGTTGCAACGGGCAAGACCAAAGCCAATTCAAGTAGTCGATAGACCAATGCATATGTGATGTGATATTTCATATCAACCATTTTCTTTGCAAGTTCTCCGATATCACGAAGACCATAAAAGACTTCATTGTTTTTCACATTTGAAATGTATCGGTCAAGTTGTATCTTAAGTAGACCTCGATCCGAAGCACTAAAATCTTCTGAATATAGCTCGGCTAGACGTAATAACCTCTCACGATCAAAATTTTGAAATGAATCTCTTGGATCAAGGGACGCTATACACATAAGCAACTCGGAGTTTGACTTGGTAAAACGCTCATTCATCTCATTTAGAAGAAGATCAACAACCTACAATTGTGTGAAGAAAATGAAATTCTTATTAAAATAAAACGTAATAAGTTAAACATTGTTAACTAAATAAATAAAAATAAAAATAAGATACCTGATAAAAGATATCGACACGAAAACGATGGAGATATGTTTGTGGCTCATCATCAATTGTTCGTCTAACGCGGCCAGGAATGACATCTTCCATATTAGGCATATGAATTTCATTTTGAGAACAAAATGTAGTGACTTCTTTCATTAATTCCTCCCACCCATCATCCCTATATTTCTTTAGATCATATTTCATATCTTCAATCAAGCGAACCGCATTGCCTATATTTTGATTCTTTAATTGTAGCGCTTGTGACAAGTCATTTGTCATTCTTAATAAGTTCAACATTAAATGACCAATAAACACAAATTCAAAATTTTCCATTTTCTCAGCCAAACTTAACGCATTACCTCGAATTTTTCCATCAGCACCCTCTCTAGACAAAGCAATAAGCACTTCTCTCACTGGCTTCCACAAGTCTAAAAGTCGATGTATAGTTTTAAGATGAGAACCCCAACGAGTGTCACCAGCTCGAGCTAAGCTAATTTCTTGGTTTTTTTTCCTTTTCCTGTGCAAATTTCGCCCATCTCTATACGTTTCACAAAATCATCATATTGTTTTTGCCGAATAGAATCTTTCCTTTTACATGAAGCTCCAACAATATTCACAATTTTCGCAAGGTAATCAAAAAAACCACTCACAGATGCATATTCAGATGATGTAGCCACGACAACTAACTGCAACTGGTGAGCAAAACAATGAATATAGAATGCATACTTATTTTCATCTAAAATTTTTTGTTTTAACCCATTAAGCTCACCACGCATATTTGAAGCCCCATCATAACCTTGGCCTCTAACTCTGGACATTGTTAAACCATGTTTTGCAAAGAAATTGTCAATAGCACTTTTTAAAGATGATGCACAAGTGTCGGTTACATGCACTACCCCAACAAACCGTTCAATCACTTCTCCACCATCATCCACATATCTCAAAACCACTGCCATTTGCTCTTTTATTGAACAATCACGAGACTCGTCAATCAATATAGAAAAGAACTTATTTTTAACCTCTTTCACTATAATGTTTCTTACCTCTGTAGCACAAGCATTAACAATTTCCTTTTGAATCTTAGGTGAAGTCAATTGATTATTTCTAGGTCTTGAATTAAACAGCTTATTTAATTCATCATTACGCTCACAATACCATTTGACAAGTTCGAGAAAATTACCTTGATTATTAGAAGTTATAGACTCATCATGCCCGCGAAATGCCAAACCTTGTTTTAGAAGGAATCGAATCACATCGACAACAACAGTTAACCGCATACGATAATCAATCTCATCTTGCTTACAGTTTTTTGACATCATGTAGTTTAAGTTACGCCTTTGATCTTTGAATGACTCGTACTGAACTCTAGCATGATTATGTCTACTATTCGGACCCCCTTCATGATCACGAAAATTTTCAAAAGCCTTTCTCCAGTTTCTAAAACCATGGTTGATAAAGACATAATCTCCATGTTTGTTACCTGTAGGGAACAGATAACACCATAAACAAAACGCCGCATCTTTTGATACACTATATTCTAACCAACAAAAGTGGTTAAACCATGTTTCATGAAATTTCCTCATTCGTCCATAAACTTCTGTTTCAGGGAAAATTTGACCTTTTGGTTGGCAAGGCCCTTTCGCTATATACCGTCTCCTTACTTCTTCCCGAATATTAGCCGAATAATCATTAATTGGTTTACGGAAGGCCGGGTCACCAACAATTTCATCTTCCGATAATTCAATTTCTTCTCGACTTCTCTTATTATTACTTTCATCAGTGACTGTTGATGCATTTTTAGTGTCTGTAACTAGTTTTGTTTAACGATGTATTTTGTATGGTCTTTTATTAATTATCGAGTCTGTATGTTATGTTGACCAAGTCAGATATCCTCCTATCTACTTGTGTACAACTTATTTGTCTCTTTTGATATGTAAAGTATTATGAACAATGCATGTTGCATTAAAGGGTAGTTTAGTCATTACTATGTTTATATGTTGCTGTTTGTTGCTGTCTGTTAACAGAAACAACCACAACAGTTGCAGTCCTCGACGAAACAGACCTGTTTCGTCGAAACACATCATGGCGAAACAGACCAGTGTTCAAACTTCTGTTTCGTTGAAGGTCATGACGAATCAGACCTTGATTCGTCATGTATTGGGCTGTTCCAGGCCCAATGTCTGGCCCATGTTCTGATTCGTCAAACACTTTGTGTGTTTCGTCGATATCAGTGGTCAGGGACTATATAAACAACATCTTGTGTTCATTTGAACTAGGAGAGATGAGATATTGACCATAGTAACAAAACTCTGCCGAAATTCTGTCTGAACTGTGTTTGTATCAGTTGTAATCGGTTCTCATCCCGTTAATCAATCGAGTGTGTTTCATTGATTAATCCGTTGTTATTATTGCTTTATATGTTTGATTTGGCATAGTTACGTGGTTTCCGCACACGTAACCGTGTTTACTATAAACAAGTGATTCGGTTCGTAATCGATCCTCAGATTTCGGGACCTACAAGTGGTATCAGAGCATTGGCTCTTATCCTTGTTTAAAATCAAACTTGTTCGGTTTTTATCAAGTATTTTGTGTGTGTTTTTTCTGAAAATGAGTTCTTGAAAAATTTTATTTTCTGGAAAAATATTCATAAATCTGCTGTTTTATTGGTGTTTGCTACAGATTTTTATCAAAAACCTAAGTTAGATTGTTTGTTTATGCTTTAAACCGGGTTTTTAGTGAAAATCTAGTGTATTTTCGTGTTTCGGAAAATTATCGGTGATCGGAAAACTCCTCGGAAAACTCATGTTCTTGGTGGTGTTCTTCATATCTTCATAAGTGTTCTTGTTTTAAACTGAGTAATGGATCTGATAAGTTATTTAAATCAAGTGTTATAACTTATAAAATAATAACTTGACTTTTGTGTAAAAGTGATAATTGGTTTCAGTAACAAAGTCTGTTTCGTTGAAAATAAGAGTTACAAACATACTCTGTGTCAGTTTAAATATCTTTGTGTCTGGTCTTATCCTTTGACTGATCAGTAGATATTTTAAATATCTAAACCAACTGACTTTTACCCAGTTTTGACGAAACAAGCAGCCGACGAATCACATCTGTTTCGTCGCAACATCTTTGACGAAACAAATTCTGTTTCGCCACAACATCTTAGACGAAACAAATTCTGTTTCGCCACAAATCACAATTATCACAAGTCTGTTTCGTCATCATTCATTTAGACGAAACAAACCTGTTTCGTGAAATCTGTTTCGTCGAAAACAGATCTGTTTTACACAGAGGACTTGTAACAGCTTGCTTACTGTTTGTTTTCAAGAATTCGTGCAGGTACTATCATACATACATCAAATATGAGTTGTACTAGTCCATGGGATTGGAGTATGGATTCGAGACCACGTGAAGATCCGACGTCCGCAGCAGCGTGGGTGAAGAGTGTTTTTGGTCAACCAACTATAAGTGCCGGACAATGGGCTTTGGCATCCAATCAGAACCAAAACATTCAAAATCTTTTGATTAGTGAGAGCGAAACGGGTAGCAACAATCGCCCGCCAAAGTTGAATCATATGAACGAGTTTCCATCATGGAAAGGTCGATTCATTACATATGTTCAAGGTCAAAGCACTGATATTTGGAGGTGTTTCATTACTCCACGCAATGATGCTCTTGAAGTAGCAGCTTCAACGGCCGAAGGTTTTACTAACATGCAGGAAAATGACAAGAAAGCATATGAATTTGAGAAAAAGTCGTTTGCTGTTCTTACTCAAGCACTTCATAAAGATATCTATCATCAATTTTCTTATTGTCAGGACACGAAATCCTTATGGGATTGTTTGGTGACAAGAGGAGAAGGAAATGCAGCTTCCAGAAAGACACGGCATGATTTATTAAAGAAAGAGTTTGAGTCGTTTCAGTTCTTGGAAAACGAAACTCTAAATGATATGACCACACGGTTTTATCATTTGATTAGCGAAATGTTTGCCTATGGTGTTGTTGCAAGTGAAAAGGAAGTTTGTGCACGGTTTGCTGATTCTCTACCACCAAAGTGGAGTCCATACATTGAGCTTCTAAAGCATACAGGTATTCTAGATGCTGACACTATAACTATCTATGAATTTGTACAGAAGCTGGAACATAAAAATGATGAAGAAATCCGAAAAGCAAAACGCATTGCTGCTCCTCAGAATATTGAAATGTATTGTGGTGGAGGTTTTGACCCGTCAGCTAGTCTGAGGCAACCAAAATTACAAACGGCGTTTGTATCAAATACAAACTCTTTTCCGTTTCCTCAACAAACTCAGACTTATTCTGGAGAAGGTTTTATTCCTTTTATACCTCCAGTTTCTACTACTCAACCTCAGGCATATTCAGGAGGAGGTTTTATTCCATCCCTACCACAACCACAAGTCCAACCACAACAACAACAGCAAGCTCATTATACCAACAATCCTCCAACTCCAAATCCTAACACAGTCAAAGTTGATACATCAAACCTCTCAAATGTTAGCATTGAAGTAGCAAAGGAACATATGGAACTTATTAATACCATGGTCAGTGCTTACTGCGGTTTGGTCGCAGGTCAAATTGGAAACATCAATTTAACCAACGAAGACTATCTACAAATCAACCGTGATGAAATGGAGTTGATGGATATAAAGTGGGCATTCGCAAGTGCTGTTAGAAGGGCGAAGGACTTTATGGTTCGAACAGGAAGAAGTTCTTTGGAAAGCAAACAAGATACAAAGTACGGTTTTGATAAAGAAGCAGTTACATGCTTCAATTGTGGGGAAAAGGGTCACTTCAAACGTGAGTGCACTCGACCAAGCAGACAAGGCAATCAGAACCCATTCCGTAATCAGACGAGTACTTCAAATGCTAATCAAGACAATCGTGGAAAAGGGATAGTGGTTGTAAAAAACACCACTAACCAGAATCAGTCTGGACCATCAAATGAAAGTCGTGCATTAACCGTACAAGCTGATGAAGGGTTTAATTGGTCTTTACAACTTGGGGAAAGTGATCAAGATAAAGGAGGAACAGCGTGTTATGCTAAGATTATCAATCACATCAAGCACGTTCATAAGGAAGAATTTTCTGATAGTGACGATAGTTCTGGTAATTCCGGGAGTTCTGATGAAGAAAGTTCTACTTCGAGTTCTGAATCTGATGTGAACAAAGAAGCAAGTTCTAATCTTGATGACTTATTGAATGAAGCAGAAGATTTGAAATGTCAGAAATCAGTTCTGATTAAGAAGGCTAATGTAGTATCTAAAGAAATGGAAAAGTTCTTTTCTGAAGACGGATCTTTCTCTTATCAGACTGCCTTTATGGCAAATGTCTCAGATTCTACAAGTCAGGTAAAATCTGAAATTCTTATCAACTGTAGAGATTGTGAATATATGAAAAATGAATTTGATAGAATAAAACTTCACTGTGATTCGATTCATATTCACAATCAGAGTTTAGTTGTTGAAATGGCTAAATGCAAAGAATCGAATATGGCTTTAGTTCGAAACGAGAAAGAATTTAAATCTATGATTGAAACTCTAAAGAAAAATGTTTCTGAAGTGACAAAAACTGTTTATCATAAACAAGTTAGTATAAATGATTACATTAACATTGTTGAGGAAACTAAAAAGGAACTAGCCATTGCCAAATGTGAACATGATGCAATCAAGCAAAAATTGGAGAGTTACTCTAACTCCAGATTTGTGCTCGATCACATTATTGATGTTCAACAACTAAAGGGAAACAAGAAAGGTGTTGGGTATAAGAAATGTCCGCCCCCTTTGAGACATGATTATGCTTATATGCCTGATGAAGAAGAAATGCCACGGTTTGAATCCAGTGTGCCTCTTGATTATGAGGAAATTACTACTGGCCTAGGGTTCAAATCGGACAATTCTCCAAGTACAAATTCTGAGCAAAAAGAGTCAACATCTACGAAACAAGGTCCTCCAACCATTGAGGACTATGAGTCGTCGGATGATGAATCTGAATCAGATGTGAGTAATCAGGATAAATCACTTGACAAACTTAAAGGAGAGATGAGATATTGACCATAGTAACAAAACTCTGCCGAAATTCTGTCTGAACTGTGTTTGTATCAGTTGTAATCGGTTCTCATCCCGTTAATCAATCGAGTGTGTTTCATTGATTAATCCGTTGTTATTATTGCTTTATATGTTTGATTTGGCATAGGTACGTGGTTTCCGCACACGTAACCGTGTTTACTATAAACAAGTGATTCGGTTCGTAATCGATCCTCAGATTTTGGGATGATAGATCCTGTGTCTACCATTACAAGTGGACTTGTAACAGAGGACTTGTAAAATCTAAACAGATAATGATAGATCCTGTGTCTACTCCTGATGTTCAACCTGTGGTTCAACAAGTGATAGATCCTGTGTCTACCATTAAAAGTAAGATTGTGTTGTACACTTTGGTTGGTGATTCTAAAATCTATTCAGATAATGATTTTCCAATTAAAAATGTCAATCCATCATTGATTGATAATGTTTTTGAAAATAACACAAGTAAGTTTGTGGGAAAGTCGATTCCGGGAGTTAATGTGACTCAATGTAATCCAATTCCTAAGACTGAAATTAAAAAGAAATTTGGAAATCAGAAATCACCTTCAAAGCAACAACCTATTGCTTCTAAGGGTAAACAATCAGATCAACGAGCTAAATTGTCAAATGTTTCCAACTCAAAATTTGAAACAAAAGGAGCTCGTTATCAGAAGAAAAACAGCAATGTCAAATTTGTGAAATCGAGGGGTACAGATAAAATTGAGACTTTTGCTAACAAGTCAAACACTGATTTTGTACAAGTCAAAATTTTAAAACGTGATAGTCAAAACAATTACACTCAACATTCAAACGGGTGTGATGAAAAAGCTAGTACCTCGGGTTATACAAATTCAACATCTGATCGTCGATCAAGTTCTCCTAAGTTTGTTGAAAGGAGAACGTGTTTTAAATGTGGGGAGTTTGGGCACATCATCAAAGATTGTGCTAACACTCCGAAAGCGAAATTTGTTGAAAGAGCATCACCTGAATCGATTCACCCTAAATGTCGTCCTGTTTCACCTAAACATGATAAAAGAACTATTAAAGAACAGGAATCGAAACAACGACATCAAGATGTGAAGAAAATAGAAAAGGCTTTAAAATCTAAGGTAAATTCTGTTCCAAGGGAACCAAGTTCACCTGTAAAACCAGAAATTTCAAAATTTGTTTACAAAACTCAATCTGGTAAACAAAAACAAACTTGGAAACCTAGGAAGAGTGAAGGTTCAGGGGGAGCTGTTTGTTTGGAAAACCATCAACAAATCGAGATCACTATCTGTGATGCTCAGGGACGACCCAAGACCACTTTGGCTTGGGTCCCCATCCTTAACTAATCATTGGATGATATGTGCAGGATGTTTTAGGAGGAACTATTAATAGTCATTGGATTGTTGATAGTGGGGCATCCAGGCACATGACGGGCGACTTACGGCTTCTATATGATGTGAGAAACATTAAAGGAGGCTATGTCGCTTTCGCTGGAGACAAAGGCGGTTACATCACTGGAGAGGGAATGATTTCCAATGGTGTGGTATGTTTCGATAAGATCAATTATGTTCGTCAAATTGATCATAATCTTCTCAGTGTGTCGCAAATCTGCGATAAAAAGTTCACCGTGCATTTCGATGATGCCGGTTGTTATGTGCTTAAACCTGGTTTCACAATTCCTGATGAATGGATTCTCTTATCGGCTCCAAGAATCAATGATCTTTATGTTCTTGATATGAGTCAAGCGATTACGACTTCTGCACAAGTCACATGTTTTGTCTCGAAAGCCACGGAGAAGGAGTCTATATCTTGGCACAGAAGAATGGGACACATTCACTTGAGAAAAATGAACCATTTGGTGAAAAACAATCTTGTGAATGGCGTACCCGTGAGAAGTTTTCATCTACAAGATATCTGTGTTTCGTGCCAGAAAGGGAAACAAACAAAGAAGTCTCACCATTTAAAGAAAATCAACACTGTTGGCATGCCTCTCGAACGTCTTCATATGGACCTCTTTGGACCTATGAGACACAAAACAACGTTCGGAGATGTGTATTGTTTAGTAGTTACTGATGACTACTCTAGATTTTCTTGGGTAGCTTTTATGGTGTCACACCCCTTTCTGCGGCGGAAGCACGAGGTGTGATCATGAAAGGTTCTCATTGCATACGAAGAGTAAACATGCTACATGCTCGTAAAATAACATTCAAATACCATAATCTGAAAACATACGTTAGCGTTTACATCGCTAAGTCGCATAAAACATTGTCTTAAAAGTTTACAACTTTATTCAAAGTTAAACACAAGCGACATCCACGAGCATAAGCTAGACCACGCGCACATCCATCCTAGTTACCTGAAATACATGTGAGTTTTTGGAAAAACGTCAACATAAAGTTGGTGTGAATTCATGCAGTTTTGTATTTCATGTTTGTATACTTTGTATGAAAACATAGTTTGTGAGTAAATCAAGTTTTCATATATAAATCCAGTTTCATATGTACACCACGTACCCATGTATAATTCACTCTTTTCTTGAGTACCCCACGTACTTCAAGTTATATATCAATCCTCTTGAGTACCCCACGTACTTCAAGTTATATATCAATTCTCTTGAGTACCCCACGTACTTCAAGTTATATATCAATTTTGGTATGGTATGAATTTTATGTAAATACAATATTTCTGTAATTATCAGATTGTTAATGGGTTGCAAAGCCATTAACCTGTGGCACGTCATAGGAAGTCACCAAACCTAAGGCATTTAATTGGTATATTCTGAGACACAAAAGCACTACTCGATTCTCGCCCCGATCGGTAGTGTGGCTGCCAGGCACCCGTTAGATCTAACCTTTTGTTCTGCGGTCTAGGTATATTGTTGATTAATGGTGCTTCTGTACCCTATTCGTGACACTATTTCTCATAACGCCTCCTACTTGGTTCTCGTTCTCACCAAGCGCGTTTCTTGTTATCATTTCTCATGGCGCCTCTTACTTGGTTCTCGTTCTCACCAAGTGCGCTTCTCATATTCTCATATTTCGCCACACTTGGTTCTCGTTCTCACCAAGTGTACTTCTTGTATTTATATCATACCAATTATAAATTTTTGTACATTTGTACATGTATTTCACCCCCGAAGTTATAAAAACTGAAAACAGTTAAAGAGAAAAGGGGGAGCATGAACTCACAACTTTGCGTTCCTAGCGTCGTAAACTCCACCGGATTTGCTTAATTAACGTCGTAACCTATACGCGTTTTCTTAACGTTAGTCACTAGACTTGCGTCGCACAAGTACAGTCACTCTCTTTTGTATATATTCTTGTGTTAAAAATGTTCTACATTTTTAACTACGTGTTTTACTTATATTATTTTCTCCAAAAATAAATATAAGTCTTTTGTGTTTTGCACTTTGCACCCGAATTATGTATCTTGTATTTTGTATGTGCATTTTTATGTTTATACTCCTCATGAGTATTTAGTGTATTTTTAAGTCTTAATACACTAGCACGTATAACACATACTATATACACTTAGCACAAAAATTGGTGATAAAATAATATATATTTTTCTCTCAAAAATATATATACATAATATCCATTTTTATTCTTCAAGAAATCACCATTTCTTATCATCAAAAATTAGGGAAACCTTGTTAATGTTTTGAGGTATATTTTTAGGGGATAAGTTTCTCAAAAACTCATATTTTTCTAAGTGTCAAAATTTATAAAAATTTTGACAGAGTTTCCCCTAAAAATGGAGGTTTCCCACGTTTTCAAAACGTGTGTTTATTTTCTTTTAAATCATTATCAATCATCAACAACAATTACCAACAATCATCATCAACAATAATCACTAATTTCTCCATTTCATGAACTTGAATATTTACAAAAATGTGTAGTAACTTACTAGCACATTTAGTAAATCTTGTTATCTTTAAAAATAAATTTAGTTTCTTAAAAACTTTATTTTTAAAGAATATGAAGTTTCACAACTTCTAGTCGGTTTTTACGCAAATTTTTTCTTTGTTAAAACTCATGTTACACAAGTGTCCATACACTTGTTTGTTCACAAAAACACCTTTAGTTCATAAAAGATCCGGTTTTAAAACATGGTTTCGTCATACACTTGGTTATTCAAGGATACCACTTGTAAATCCGTAGATCTACTAATTTTGAACAATATTTCATAAGAAAAATCGTTTTTACACAAGTTCATGTTTGTGAGTGAAAGGGTTCGTCATCTAGTTTTTTTTTTTACTAAACATAGCGCTAGTTCATGTTCCATGAACATGACCTAGCGTGGTTAGATGACGATCCGTTCCCCTACTAGCATCCAACAATAATAAACAACCATAACAAAACTAGTTTCAAAAGTTTTACACTAACATTCATTCATTAACCATCAAGTTTATTTTTTTTTTGTAGACTTTTAGTTTTGGTCTCTAGTGTTCGTGATTTTTGCCCGTTAAATTTCTTATTAACCACTTTAGATATGAACAATAGAGTGTTTAGAGTCACTTACTACTAGCTCGAGGCTAGGGAAGAAACTAGACGAAAAATAGGCGGTTAAAAGCAAATGGTGAAGGTCCTTCAAGATCCACTTGCACCAAGCCTCGTTAGTGACCTTCTTACACCACCAAAACACCTTGGATTGCTAGGAAGTGGATTGAAAAGGATGGAGGTGTGTGTGTGTGTTGAGGCCGTAGCCAAGAGGAAGAGGAAGGGGGCTTTGTTGAATGTTGGAGATGGTGGGTAAAGTGTGAAGGCCTAATGGT
This sequence comes from Helianthus tuberosus, assembly GCA_030545235.1. NCBI lineage: Eukaryota > Viridiplantae > Streptophyta > Magnoliopsida > Asterales > Asteraceae > Helianthus > Helianthus tuberosus. Next base: position 45,574,042 of record CM060376.1, read on the forward strand.
TTATAAAGGAGTTTTCAACAAGTCTTGAACTCTTGGTCATTATGTTTAGTAAAGCACAAGCATACCCATTATAATATTGAGATAAAATCAACCCAATGGGTCCCTTGTTGGAACCGTGCACATGGGAGGAGGAGGCATCTAGTTTGGTTTCAATTTAATAGTTAGTGCTCTAGTTTATTTAATTAGTAATTAGGATAGGTTATGTAGTGTGTTGTTTATTATAACGGGTATTAGGGTATTCGGGGACCCTAACTAGCTCAGAAAAATATAAACAATGCTTCTAGCATTATTTTGGTGTTCCGGGTATTGTCCGGTTGTTCGGTTACATACCGATTCGTTAAAGTGCTAAATTACACTTTTTAGTGTCGTTTAAGTACCTTTCTTGTACTCTTTCAATTCCCAACACTTAGGGAAATATTCTGGATGATAAAACGACATTTCTGCATAATATATATGTGTCTAAATGCTGAATTATTGCTGAATTATATAAATTCTGCACTTAAAGTGCGTTTCGGGTGCTTTTTAGTGCTTATTTTTGCTTTCGTAATGCATATCTATTAACCCTTGTATGTACCCTTGGGTTTTAATGCATTCTTGTTGTCGGACCTACACCTAGGTTCCAATTTTATTGTCTGGCTGCTTTCTGCAGTTCCGTTGACACATAGTGTCTTACCGGTGAGTTTACTATTATTCTGACGCAACGCTCTCGTTTATGCATAAAGCAATATTTTGTAGTATACAACGTGCATGAATTCACTTGTTTAATCATGTGTTCAGACATTGCTGACAATTAAACTCATAATTGCAGTCATTAAGCAATAATTATAGTGTACGGAAATTACCGGTTTGTGCCAGTTGTCACAGTCTCCCCCCGTTAAAAGAATTTCGTCCCGAAATTCAGACTGAACTTACTCTCGCTGGAGTCTCCTTGAATAGGTGGGGATACTTTTTCTTGAACTGGTCTTCACGTTCCCATGTGTACTCGGGTCCGTGTTTAGAGCTCCAACGTACTTTGACAAGTTTCACACTGCTCCTTCTGGTCTTGTTGACTTTCCAGTCGGTAACCTCAACGGGTTTTTCTGTAAATCGGAGGGCTTCATCAATATGCACTTCATCCATCGGGATGGTCACGTTTTCTTGCGTTGGACTCTTCTTCAGGTTGGATACATGGAACGTATCATGTACTCCATTAAGTTCTTCCAGTAACTCCAACTTGTATGCCACGGTACCAATTCTTCTCAAAATTCTGAATGGTCCGATGTATCTTGGATTCAGCTTTCCACGTTTTCCAAATCTGACTACGCCCTTCCATGGTGAGACTTTTAACAACACTTTGTCTCCCACCTTGAAATCTACCGATTTTCTATTTGGATCCGCGTAGCTCTTTTGTCGCTCTCGAGCCGCCTTAATGCGCTCTCGGATCTGCGCAATCTTGTCGGTTGTCTCTTGTACAAGTTCCGGACCAACCATACGTTTATCTCCGGCATCTGCCCAACACAGGGGCGATCGGCATTTGCGGCCATACAGAGCTTCGAACGGCGCGGCTTTTATGCTCGTATGATAACTGTTATTGTAGGAAAACTCAACTAAAGGTAGGTGAGTATCCCAGCTGCCGCCTAGATCCATGACACATGCGCGAAGCATATCTTCTAACGTTTGTATTGTCCGTTCGCTCTGGCCGTCTGTTTGCGGATGGAATGCCGTGCTCAGATCTAACTGAGATCCAAAGGCTTCCTAAAATGATTGCCAGATTCTTGAGACAAAGCGTCCATCTCTGTCTGAAATAATTGAGATTGGCACTCCATGTCGTGCCACAATTTCCCTTAAGTATATTTCAGCAAGCTTTCCAGTGCTGTCTTTTTCTCGGATCGGTAGGAAGTGCGCAGACTTCGTTAATCGATCAACTATTACCCATATCATATCGTGCCCTCTCGGGGTCCTGGGTAATTTCGTTATGAAGTCCATCGAGATTTGTTCCCACTTCCACACGGGAATCTCTGGTTGTTGTAGTAGGCCGGACGGTTTCTGATATTCGGCCTTAACCTTCGCACAGGTTAGGCATTTTCCGACATAAACCGCAACGTCGCTTTTGAGTCTCGGCCACCAATAGTACTCTTTCAAGTCTTGGTACATCTTGTCCGATCCTGGATGGATCGAATATCTCGATTTGTGGGCTTCATTAAGGATGACCTCACATATGCCACCGCAGAGTGGAACCCAGATACGCTTCTTGAAGTATAAGGCTCCCTCTTCATTTGGCACCATGTATTTCAATGCATCCCGGAGGTATTCAGCTTTACGGTTCTCTTCTTTAAGAGCTTCTTGTTGTGCATCCCGAATGCGTGCAGTGATGTTCGTTTGAATCGTCATTTCCAATGCTCGAACCCTTAGGGTCTTAACCCTTTCCTTTCGGCTCAACGCGTCTGCTACAACGTTTGCCTTTCCAGGATGGTACTTAATCTCACAGTCATAATCATTCAGCAGCTCGACCCAACGTCGCTGGCGCATATTTAATTCCTTCTGATCAAATATGTGTTATAAGCTTTTGTGATCTGTGAAGATTGTACATTGAGTACCATATAAATAATGTCGCCAAATCTTCAAGGCGAATACCACTGCGCCCAACTCTAGGTCGTGAGTGGTATAATTTCTTTCATGAACCTTCAGTTGTCTTGAAGCGTAAGCGATGACTTTTTGGCGTTGCATGAGCACGCAACCCAAGCCTTGTCGTGAGGCGTCGCAGTATACCACGAAGTCTTCGGTGCCTTCGGGTAATGACAGTATCGGTGCATCGCAGAGCTTGTTCTTAAGTAGCTGAAAGGCTTCCTCTTGTTTGTGACCCCAGTCGTATTTCTTATCTTTCTGAGTCAGGGTCGTTAGCGGTTGAGCTATCTTCGAGAAATTCTCAATGAATCGCCGATAGTAGCCCGCTAAGCCCAAAAATTGACGAACTTCAGTTGGGGTCTTGGGAGCTTCCCAATTCTTTATTGCTTCAATCTTGGACGGGTCTACATGAATGCCCTTCTCATTCACCACGTGACCAAGAAATTGTACTTCGCGAATCCAGAATTCGCATTTCGAGAACTTTGCATAAAGTTTCTCTTTCTTCAGTAGCTCCAAGATGGTTCTGAGATGTTGCTCGTGCTCTTCTTTCGTTCGCGAGTAAATCAGGATATCATCGATAAATACAATCACGAATTTATCGAGATATGGTTTGCACACGCGGTTCATTAGGTCCATAAAGACTGCTGGCGCGTTCGTCAATCCAAATGGCATCACAAGAAATTCGTAGTGCCCATATCGCGTTCTGAATGCAGTCTTTGGCACGCTTTCATCTTGGATTCTCAGCTGATGGTATCCAGATCGAAGGTCGATCTTGGAATAGTAGCTTGATCCTTGCAATTGATCAAATAAGTCATCAATCCTTGGTAGCGGATACCGATTCTTGGTTGTGAGCTTGTTCAGTTCCCTGTAATCGATACACATCCGCAGTGTTCCATCCTTCTTCTTCACGAATAATACTGGAGCTCCCCAGGGTGAGAAGCTTGGCCTTATGAATCCTTTATCCAACAACTCCTGGAGCTGTGTAGATAATTCTTGCATTTCGGATGGTGCAAGTCGATAGGGTGCCTTGGCTACAGGAGCAGCTCCTGGAACCAAGTCTATACGGAATTCGACTTGTTGTTGCGGAGGTAGTCCTGGCAGATCTTCAGGGAACACATCAGGAAATTCCTTCACCACAGGAATGTCTTCGAGTTTCGGCTCCTCAGCCTTCTTGTCTATAACGTGTGCTAGGAAAGAGACACATCCTTTCCTCAAGCACTTCTGTGCCTTCATACAGCTGATGATTCGAAGAGGCGCGTCTCGTTTCTCCCCATGTACAATGAGAGTTTCATCATTCGCCAGAGGGATGCGAATGATTTTCTCATGACAAATGACTTCAGCTTTGTTCTTGGACAACCAGTCCATTCCGACTACTACATCGAAGCTACCCAATTGGATAGGTAGGAGGTCGATGCTAAACCTTCGTTCGCCAAGTTCCAGTGTGCAGCCTCTAACTACTTCGCCCGATTCAACAAGTTTACCATTGGCTAGTTCTATGGAATAAGGAATTTCTAATCTACTAGATTCTATTCCGAGTATGCGTTTAAATTCCACAGACATGAAGCTATAATCGGCGCCAGTGTCGAATAATATGGATGCAAAGTGATTGTTAATGAGAAACGTACCGGTGACCACGTTAGGGTCCTCGCGTGCGTCTCTTGCTCCAATCACAAATGCTCGAGCCGGAGCGTTGTTTCTCTCTGGGCAGTTCTTCATGAAATGATCATTGCTTCCACACTTGAAGCATCCTTGGTTCTGCCCTTTCCCGTTACCATTCTTGTTACCAGCACCGTTTCCACTTCGGTTCTTTCCTTTTCCCCAACAGTCTTCTGTTTGATGACCCAATTTACCACATTTGTCGCACCTTGGAATGCGACAAGCTCCATCATGATGATACTTACATTTTTGGCATCTAGGCATGGAGCCTTGGTATGCTTTGGTTGCAAGGGTCTTCGCCTCCTGATATGGGTTAGTGTCACGTTTCTTGTTGAAACCCTTGTTGTTGCGAGTAGCTTGGTTCAAACTTGTATGCTTTCTCTTTTTGTCACCGGACGACTCAGCATGTGTCTCGGTCTTTTCTGTTGGGTTTAGTGATAGCTTCTTCATACGAACACAATCTTCAGTAAGGCTGACATCCAGAGTTACAGCCTCGGTGATCGTTTGAGGTTTGGCTGACGTCACCATGCCACGAAACTCTGAGGCCAGTCCCCAAATGTAGCGTTCCACACGCTTAAATTCAGGAGTCACCATGTAGGGAAGCACTTTAGACAGATCGTGGAACCTTCGAGTATAACCATTTATGTCAGCACCTTCCATGGTCAGGTGCCAGAACTCCGTCTCCAGCCTTTGGAGTTCAGCACGAGAGCAGTACTTCTCTCTCATCCTTTCCTTCAGTTCCTCCCAAGTGAGGCCATAAGCGGCGTCATCACCCAAAGTTTGGGCTTGCAGGTTCCACCAAGTCAGAGCTTCATCGACGAATAACCCAGTAGCAAAAGTGACTTGTTGATCCGCGGTACACTTGCTCATGCGGAAAGTAGCTTCAGTCTTCTCCGTCCAGCGCACAAATGCTACTGCACCTCCTGTGCCGTCATAGTTTATCGGCTTGCAGTCGAGGAACTGCTTGAAAGTGCAGCCTGGAATTGATTCAACCAATTCACATGTGAGCAATCGAAGAAATAATGAAACAAGGACCGTTCATAAATTTCCTCATGCTTAGCACAGTGTCTTAAGGTTACCTTGAGCTGCATTGCCTCCAGACGAATCTCCATTCCCATTACGCCTAGCGTTGCTTGGTCCTCCACTGTCTTGAGTTCGGTTCGCCTCGTACTGGGCGATAGCAGCGGAGATCCTTTCCTCCAGTAGAGCATCCAGCTCTTCAGCAGTTCTTGGCAGTGGGGGAGGGGGAGGTTGATCGTCATTGCGAGCGTTCACAGCTTTCCTGGGTGCCATGTTCTGACAGAACATAACACAACAGGGTTAGGCATTTGTTTGATATCGTCACACTAAACAGTAGTATCATATATATTCACAGGTATATATACCACATAAGTGACATCAAACAATTATTACTCTAGCAGAGTACTTAGTAGGCTTGCACTGAGGGAATCCACACGTGACAAGACTTGCTGTGGTTTCTGTGCACTAAATTCCATAATTATGTATGCATCCATAATTACGTAACTCCTTGCGCAGTCCGCACAGTTCGTTTCATCCTCGTGTCTCTTCCTTCAGGTAGGCCATTGCTTTCAGGTAAAGTCACGTATACTTGTGACATTCTACTTCTAGTGCATGCTAATTATCACACATAATTGCAAGTAATATCTAGTCAACGACAAGTGCTACTCAAGTGCACTCTAAGTCTCGTAGTGTCCTTTCTAGACTCATGTAGACAGTTTCAGGTAGTGGATGTCGCGGGACGTTTTATGCAATGAAAACTCTTTGAAAATTGTTTTCGTGAATGGATCCTAGAGATTGTAGACTAGACTCGAGAAGGAATCCTGGTTCACTACAATCGCAGCTCTGATACCAATCTGTCACACCCCTTTCTGCGGCGGAAGCACGAGGTGTGATCATGAAAGGTTCTCATTGCATACGAAGAGTAAACATGCTACATGCTCGTAAAATAACATTCAAATACCATAATCTGAAAACATACGTTAGCGTTTACATCGCTAAGTCGCATAAAACATTGTCTTAAAAGTTTACAACTTTATTCAAAGTTAAACACAAGCGACATCCACGAGCATAAGCTAGACTACGCGCACATCCATCCTAGTTACCTGAAATACATGTGAGTTTTTGGAAAAACGTCAACATAAAGTTGGTGTGAATTCATGCAGTTTTGTATTTCATGTTTGTATACTTTGTATGAAAACATAGTTTGTGAGTAAATCAAGTTTTCATATATAAATCCAGTTTCATATGTACACCACGTACCCATGTATAATTCACTCTTTTCTTGAGTACCCCACGTACTTCAAGTTATATATCAATCCTCTTGAGTACCCCCACGTACTTCAAGTTATATATCAATTCTCTTGAGTACCCCACGTACTTCAAGTTATATATCAATTTTGGTATGGTATGAATTTTATGTAAATACAGTATTTCTGTAATTATCAGATTGTTAATGGGTTGCAAAGCCATTAACCTGTGGCACGTCATAGGAAGTCACCAAACCTAAGGCATTTAATTGGTATATTCTGAGACACAAAAGCACTACTCGATTCTCGCCCCGATCGGTAGTGTGGCTGCCAGGCACCCGTTAGATCTAACCTTTTGTTCTGCGGTCTAGGTATATTGTTGATTAATGGTGCTTCTGTACCCTATTCGTGACACTATTTCTCATAACGCCTCCTACTTGGTTCTCGTTCTCACCAAGCGCGTTTCTTGTTATCATTTCTCATGGCGCCTCTTACTTGGTTCTCGTTCTCACCAAGTGCGCTTCTCATATTCTCATATTTCGCCACACTTGGTTCTCGTTCTCACCAAGTGTACTTCTTGTATTTATATCATACCAATTATAAATTTTTGTACATTTGTACATGTATTTCACCCCCGAAGTTATAAAAACTGAAAACAGTTAAAGAGAAAAGGGGGAGCATGAACTCACAACTTTGCGTTCCTAGCGTCGTAAACTCCACCGGATTTGCTTAATTAACGTCGTAACCTATACGCGTTTTCTTAACGTTAGTCACTAGACTTGCGTCGCACAAGTACAGTCACTCTCTTTTGTATATATTCTTGTGTTAAAAATGTTCTACATTTTTAACTACGTGTTTTACTTATATTATTTTCTCCAAAAATAAATATAAGTCTTTTGTGTTTTGCACTTTGCACCCGAATTATGTATCTTGTATTTTGTATGTGCATTTTTATGTTTATACTCCTCATGAGTATTTAGTGTATTTTTAAGTCTTAATACACTAGCACGTATAACACATACTATATACACTTAGCACAAAAATTGGTGATAAAATAATATATATTTTTCTCTCAAAAATATATATACATAATATCCATTTTTATTCTTCAAGAAATCACCATTTCTTATCATCAAAAATTAGGGAAACCTTGTTAATGTTTTGAGGTATATTTTTAGGGGATAAGTTTCTCAAAAACTCATATTTTTCTAAGTGTCAAAATTTATAAAAATTTTGACAGAGTTTCCCCTAAAAATGGAGGTTTCCCACGTTTTCAAAACGTGTGTTTATTTTCTTTTAAATCATTATCAATCATCAACAACAATTACCAACAATCATCATCAACAATAATCACTAATTTCTCTATTTCATGAACTTGAATATTTACAAAAATGTGTAGTAACTTACTAGCACATTTAGTAAATCTTGTTATCTTTAAAAATAAATTTAGTTTCTTAAAAACTTTATTTTTAAAGAATATGAAGTTTCACAACTTCTAGTCGGTTTTTACGCAAATTATTTCTTTGTTAAAACTCATGTTACACAAGTGTCCATACACTTGTTTGTTCACAAAAACACCTTTAGTTCATAAAAGATCCGGTTTTAAAACATGGTTTCGTCATACACTTGGTTATTCAAGGATACCACTTGTAGATCCGTAGATCTACTAATTTTGAACAATATTTCATAAGAAAAATCGTTTTTACACAAGTTCATGTTTGTGAGTGAAAGGGTTCGTCATCTAGTTTTTTTTTTTTACTAAACATAGCGCTAGTTCATGTTCCATGAACATGACCTAGCGTGGTTAGATGACGATCCGTTCCCCTACTAGCATCCAACAATAATAAACAACCATAACAAAACTAGTTTCAAAAGTTTTACACTAACATTCATTCATTAACCATCAAGTTTATTTTTTTTTTGTAGACTTTTAGTTTTGGTCTCTAGTGTTCGTGATTTTTGCCCGTTAAATTTCTTATTAACCACTTTAGATATGAACAATAGAGTGTTTAGAGTCACTTACTACTAGCTCGAGGCTAGGGAAGAAACTAGACGAAAAATAGGCGGTTAAAAGCAAATGGTGAAGGTCCTTCAAGATCCACTTGCACCAAGCCTCGTTAGTGACCTTCTTACACCACCAAAACACCTTGGATTGCTAGGAAGTGGATTGAAAAGGATGGAGGTGTGTGTGTGTGTTGAGGCCGTAGCCAAGAGGAAGAGGAAGGGGGCTTTGTTGAATGTTGGAGATGGTGGGTAAAGTGTGAAGGCCTAATGGTTTATAAAGGAGTTTTCAACAAGTCTTGAACTCTTGGTCATTATGTTTAGTAAAGCACAAGCATACCCATTATAATATTGAGATAAAATCAACCCAATGGGTCCCTTGTTGGAACCGTGCACATGGGAGGAGGAGGCATCTAGTTTGGTTTCAATTTAATAGTTAGTGCTCTAGTTTATTTAATTAGTAATTAGGATAGGTTATGTAGTGTGTTGTTTATTATAACGGGTATTAGGGTATTCGGGGACCCTAACTAGCTCAGAAAAATATAAACAATGCTTCTAGCATTATTTTGGTGTTCCGGGTATTGTCCGGTTGTTCGGTTACATACCGATTCGTTAAAGTGCTAAATTACACTTTTTAGTGTCGTTTAAGTACCTTTCTTGTACTCTTTCAATTCCCAACACTTAGGGAAATATTCTGGATGATAAAACGACATTTCTGCATAATATATATGTGTCTAAATGCTGAATTATTGCTGAATTATATAAATTCTGCACTTAAAGTGCGTTTCGGGTGCTTTTTAGTGCTTATTTTTGCTTTCGTAATGCATATCTATTAACCCTTGTATGTACCCTTGGGTTTTAATGCATTCTTGTTGTCGGACCTACACCTAGGTTCCAATTTTATTGTCTGGCTGCTTTCTGCAGTTCCGTTGACACATAGTGTCTTACCGGTGAGTTTACTATTATTCTGACGCAACGCTCTCGTTTATGCATAAAGCAATATTTTGTAGTATACAACGTGCATGAATTCACTTGTTTAATCATGTGTTCAGACATTGCTGACAATTAAACTCATAATTGCAGTCATTAAGCAATAATTATAGTGTACGGAAATTACCGGTTTGTGCCAGTTGTCACATATGGCACACAAGAGTGATACTCCTGGCATCCTCAAGGATCTTCTTACAATGTTGGAAAATCTCTACTCGTTGAAAGTTAAGAGGATCAGAAGCGACAATGGAACTGAATTCAAAAATCATGTTGACTAAGACCGTAAGCTGGTATGATTCCTTGTCCTTGAGATTCGCAAAAAGATTGCACTTGTACAGTTGTTTAGTGTTTTTAACAGTTTTCCGCATTTTCATTTAGTTTACCGTGCTTTAAATTTGTTTTTAGTATATTTATGAAAAGTTCGTTTTTGATTAAGCCGAAGTTGTTGCTTGGTGTTTTTCTACCGGAAGTCTGAAACCTTCTTCATAAAAACGTTCTTGCATTTGAAAATTCAAACTGAATGGAATTGTGTTCATAATCTGTTTAGACTGCAAAATATTACCACTGTTTTGACTGCAAAATATTTCCAGCCTGTGTTACTGTTTTGAAAAATCTGTTGGTGAAACAGACTGGTCAACGAATCACAAGAGTCGACGAATCAGACCATAGTCGGCGAATCAAATCTGATTCGTCATAACAGACGACGAATCACAGGAGCCCAACTCTGTTTCGTCATGGGCTAAAGTTTAGGCCCAAGTTCAAGCCCAAGTTTCTGTTTCGCCGAGCCCATTTCAGTTTCGTCGAGTTTTCTAATTCGTCGAGACAGGGCGGAGTATATATAGGTCCCACTTGGTCACTTTTTCAAATCATCTGTTCTCATCTTCTTCACACAACCAAAAACCCAAACCTACGGTTTCTCTTCAAAATCGCTCAAAACATCAGTTTTTTTAATCAAAATTTTACAAACTTCAAAGGTAGTAACATGTTCTGATTCACATTCCGAACACTTTGAACCGTTCGGTTTTTCATCCGAAATCCTTTGAAACCTTGTTTTCTTTGATTATATATGTGTTGTTGTTGCATGTTCTTGTGTTTTCCTTCTAATCTGATAGATTTAGGGTTATCAATGTTTGATTTGCTTTGATTTGTTAGTGGGTTTTTATAACAAAAACAGGGGTTTGTATTTGATAATGGTATCATCTGTTTATACAAGGGTTTTTGTTCGGAAAATCATTTATGGGTGTTTTTAAATGGGTTGGGTATAAATAATGTTGATTGAATGTGTTTATGTTTATATCTGATTTTTGTTTAAACCCAATACGGCGAAACTGATAAAACCCCATTTTGACGAATCATAAATTAGCCCTAATTCCGGCGAATCAAACATTTGACGAATCAGACGACGAATCAAAGATGACGAATCAGAAATGGAACGAAATAGACTCGACGAATCAAAAAGTCGACGAATCAAACCAGTAAATGGTCAACCCTCTGTTTCGTCGTTCAAAGTTCTGTTTCGTCGTTGATCCTCTGTTTCGTCGTAAATGCCTTAGCAGTTTTCTGATGTTGCTGTTTGTTCACAGTAGACATGTTTAAATAGGTTATCTGTTATGTGAATACATGAAAGTGTATTCATACATGTCTAAATGCTATGTTATATAAATTGTAACTTATTCTGGACATTTTCATGTACAGATGGCTCCTAAAGCACAGCAAGAAAAGGGAAAACGCAAGAAGGCGATAAAGAAAGAAAACAAAACTGAAGAAGAGATTATGTCAGAGAAACGCCATAATCAAGTTGCATATTTGGATCCGGAAGACAAGCTCATGGAATTTAAAGATATGACGAAGTGGATCAGGGAGTCACGTATCAATCATGCTGTTACATACTCGACACCCGTCTACAAATCTCTAATTAAAGCTTTCTGGGATTCTGCAAGCGTCGTTCAAATCGATGGAAAGGATATTATCAGAGGTCGTGTGAATGATCTGTATGTTGTTGTTACTCCGGAGATATTGAATGAAGTTCTTCAATTACAAGATCAACCGAATGCACCATATTCAATACCAATCATGTGTTCGCGAGGCTGTTTACTAAGGATGAAATGTAAAGGAGATCTTTTCGTCAAACAAATCAACAAAGGTGATCTTCCATTAAGATACAAGTTTTTATTACATGTGCTTATTCAGTGTCTCAGCAATAGACGATCTGGATATGATATGGCTGGAGATGATCTTGTTGGTTTCATGGTTGCTTTGGTGTTAAACAAACCGTTTAGCATCTCGAAGTATATTTTCAGCAACATGAAAGAGAATATGACAAGGACTGGTAGTAGAACCACCGGGAACAAGTTTTGGATGTATCCACGGTTTCTGCAAATGATTATGAATGTTCAGCATCCAGACCTTCCTAAAGCTGAAAATGATCTTTTGAAAATAGAGGCGATGAATTTCAACTCTTTACGGCTAATCAAGACGATGGCGGCCAAAAGATACACAGAAAGTGTTCCTCCAAGGAAGCTTTTTGGCGCTCTAGTGAATACTAATTATGTTGCTCCTGCAAATGACAAATGGCGTCATGAAGACAGCCAATCAGACAATGAAGAACCTGAGTTGGAAAGGTTAAGGATAGAAAAATTTGGTCCTGACCCAGTTGATTCAGATGAATCTGGTAGTGATGATGATGAAAGTAGTGGAGATAGTGATGCAGGTGATGCAGGTGCTGTTGGTACATCAAGCAAGGGTGCTGTTTCTGGTACATCAGATAGTAGTTCATCAGCAAGTGGTGATGATAGATCTGATTCGAGTTCTAGTGATCATATAGTTGAACCTGGTTACGAAATGTATATTGATATACGTGGAGTAAGGAGGTACAGAAAGATTAGAACAGAGGATGATCCAGAGTATGTTCCAGAGGATCCTGAAGGTGAAAGGAGAACAAAAAGAAGAGCAGAGAAAGCTGTTGAAGTACAAAAGAAGAAAGCTAGGAGATATCTGAGTACTTATACTCGGAAATCTGTGCCTCAGGAGTCTTCATCTATTCCTCAGGAGCCAGCTCAACCTGTACAATCTATTCCTCAGGAGCCTGTGCAAGAAACTCCAGTTGCTCCAGTTGTTACACCAGCTACTGCTACTCCATCTGTTGTTCCTCAGGCAGTTCCTGTAAGATCTATGGCTTCAGCAATCAGGGCAACTACTTCGGAAATCAGTGCTGAACGTCATAGGACATTTGCCGGATTTTCTCAAGATGAAAAGATCACATACCTGTTTTCTACACTTGTAGCGGCTGCTGATCGTCTTCAAAGGCAATCTCATTTTGGTAATCTCACAAAGCTTGATCAACTTAAACAATCAGTGGAAATCAACAAATTGAAGTCAATGGTTGGTCAACAGCAAACAGTTATAGAGCGACAACAAGGTGAAATTGATGTGCTTAAAGCTGAAAATGCTCGCTTGAAGGCTCTTGATGAAGAGAAAGAGAGAAGGCTTGCTATTCTGTGGGACTATCATTGTAAACAACAAGAGGTACTAAAGAAAAAGGATGATGATACGGAAGATCAAGGAAATCCTGATACCTCTGGTACATCACAGAAACAGCCAACCACACTTGCTTCTGAAGTTGTTGCAGTTCAACCTACCGTTGTCGAATCATCTCAAGGAACTTCTACTGGAAAAGTACAACAGATAGAAGGTACTTCTTCTATAGTTAGCAGTGCTGATATTGCTCTACAAGCTATTCATCCATTTACAGGAGAGTTGCTTGAAGAAGGGGAGTTAATAGAAGATCTTTCTCAGGAGCAATTGAGTATTTTACAGTCTATGAGAGAAATAGATGATGCTGAGATAGACAAAATGTCTACTGAGACTGATACAACGAATGTTGAAGAGATTGATGAAATTGTGTTTGAAGGTGAAGCACCAAAATCAACATATGTCAGAGAAGATGGTACTGAATTTGCATCATTTGATGAAAATTGGATGAAAGAAAACATTGATGACATAGACGAGCACTTGAAGAATCGGAATTCGTCTGAAAAAGACACAAATGCTTTTTCTGAATGGAGAAAACAGTTTTTATCTAAAGTGTCCAAGCCGTTACCTGAAAAAGCTCAAGTAGACTATTTTCAATTTGAAAAGTCAAAGCCAAGTGGAAGGATTCTTTGCTGGATGTTTGTTCAAGATATTCACTGCATTGCTATTAAACGTGAATATGGAATTCTGTATTTCAATTCACTACTGAGCATTCTTTCCTTGCCATTTTATGATGTCTCTGCGTTGACAAGGCTTGAACTTATCAATCGTGCAAAATACGATGGTGCTACGTTATTTGAGCGTCTGGTGAAAGTAAACAAGAAGTCAGGCTGGAAGGATGAATCCTACAAGCCACAATTTCCTGTTTATCAACCGATCAAGTTTACTCTTGATCCGGACACCAACACTTGCAGATATAAACTTGTGTACCAGCCTCCGAGGGTTGTAGATAAAATCCCATTGATGCCTATGAAGCAGGATTTTCTTGAAGACATGGCATTGTGGTGCTACGATTCGGATACTCATGAAGCTGTAATTGTGTTTAGAGATGGTCGTGCTAATTACAGGATGTTGGATCCGATGTGGATCGTCAACATGTCTGAAGCTGATATTGGCAGATTATATCGTCATGATATTTTCTATGAAGATCAAGATGCACGACAAGCGTTAAAGTTTCAGCGAGTAGCGTGTTTTTGCTACTACAGGGGTATTCATTCGGGCAGTTCGTGGTCCGAACAACACTGATGGAAGATTAGAAGACCAAAGACGAGTAACAGACAAGGGGGAGTTTGTTGATGCATTTTTAGTGTCTGTAACTAGTTTTGTTTAACGATGTATTTTGTATGGTCTTTTATTAATTATCGAGTCTGTATGTTATGTTGACCAAGTCAGATATCCTCCTATCTACTTGTGTACAACTTATTTGTCTCTTTTGATATGTAAAGTATTATGAACAATGCATGTTGCATTAAAGGGTAGTTTAGTCATTACTATGTTTATATGTTGCTGTTTGTTGCTGTCTGTTAACAGAAACAACCACAACAGTTGCAGTCCTCGACGAAACAGACCTGTTTCGTCGAAACACATCATGGCGAAACAGACCAGTGTTCAAACTTCTGTTTCGTTGAAGGTCATGACGAATCAGACCTTGATTCGTCATGTATTGGGCTGTTCCAGGCCCAATGTCTGGCCCATGTTCAGATTCGTCAAACACTTTGTGTGTTTCGTCGATATCAGTGGTCAGGGACTATATAAACAACATCTTGTGTTCATTTGAACTAGGAGAGATGAGATATTGACCATAGTAACAAAACTCTGCCGAAATTCTGTCTGAACTGTGTTTGTATCAGTTGTAATCGGTTCTCATCCCGTTAATCAATCGAGTGTGTTTCATTGATTAATCCGTTGTTATTATTGCTTTATATGTTTGATTTGGCATAGTTACGTGGTTTCCGCACACGTAACCGTGTTTACTATAAACAAGTGATTCGGTTCGTAATCGATCCTCAGATTTCGGGACCTACAGTGACAAACGGATTTGATGAAGTCCCTGTGCTTGGTTTAGGAATTTTACCAAAAATTTTGTCTATACGAGCGTTTCTACATATAAAAATATGATAAAAAATCATGGTAAATAATCATATAAAATGTTAATTCACAAACAAGACCAAAAGAAAAGGTAAAAAAGCATCCAAACGTACAGTAGTTTTAAAGTAATTAATAAAATTCTATAATATGAAAACAATAATAGTCAACAAATAGAAAAACAAAAATAAAAATCAATGCTTACTTCATATTGATTAGTTGATGGCAGGTGTAGACTTTTA
Source organism: Helianthus tuberosus (assembly GCA_030545235.1). Lineage (NCBI taxonomy): Eukaryota > Viridiplantae > Streptophyta > Magnoliopsida > Asterales > Asteraceae > Helianthus > Helianthus tuberosus. The sequence continues at coordinate 45,589,418 of CM060376.1, forward strand.
TGGAGAAAAGATAAAGCTGAGTATGCAGAAAGTAGGTTAGGTTTTGACGTTTTGTTGAATTGTATCTAGAGGGTTAACTTAAAGTATTAGGTTTTTGTATTGGGCCAGTAAATTATTTAGTAAAAAAGCCCATATTTAAATATTTTTATTTGAATATATAGATGGATTATTTAGCTTTTGACTTTCGTTGTTTTCTTTCATCTTCCTCTTTCAACTTACAGCAGGAAGCACCTCCACCGGAGTAAAGAGCCTCGTCGCCGGACCGCCGGCCGGAAAATCCTGAACATATTCTATCTTTTTCTTTTAACTTTAAACACCTTTCAGAGACAAACGAGAGGGTCACGCTATGTAAAAGAACCCCAGTCAAGCACTCCATCTAATAGAAAATTTGGTCGGCCGGAGGGTCACCGGACCCCCCGGACCCTCCTGTAGATCCGCCGATGGCCACATTAGCCCAAAAGGCAGAGTGAAACAATGCTCCTGGGGCATGATGAGCAGGTAGGTGTCGCGAGTCATTGTCATGGAGCGGATTATGACCATTGGAAAAGAGCTTTTGCCTCCCTCACCTTTACTAAAAAAGTAACTATAAATTTAAACCTATAAATAACTCCAAACCTTTCTACTTCCAATAAAAATTGACACCCACATTTTACTATAAGATCAATGCAAACTCTCTTCAATTTCTTTTACAAAATTGGATATTTCATCAACATTTCTAGGGATGCTTGGAAACATTGATTTTCTAATAAGAGTTATAGAAAACAAATTAAGCTAACTATGACCTTGTGCCTGTAGGTCCCGAAATCTGAGGATCGATAACGAACCGAATCACTTGTTTATAGTAAACACGGTTACGTGTGCGGAATCCACGTAACTATGCCAAATCAAACATATAAAGCAATAATAACAACGGATTAATCAATGATACACACTCGATTGATTAACGGGATGAGAACCGATTACAACTGATACAAACACAGTTCAGACAGAATTTCGGCAGAGTTTTGTTACTATGGTCAATATCTCATCTCTCTGAGTTCAAATGAACACAAGATGTTGTTTATATAGTCCATGGGCCAAGATATCGACGAAACACAAGGTGTTCGACGAATCTGAACATGGGCCAGACATTTTGGGCCTGAAACAGCCCAGTACATGACGAATCAAGGTCTGATTCGTCATGACCTTCAACGAAACAGGATTAAGAACATTGGTCTGTTTCGTCATGATGTGTTACGACGAAACAGGTCTGTTTCGTCGAGGACTGCAACTGTTGTGGTTGTTTCTGTTAACCACAGCAACAAACAACAACATATAAACATAGTAATGACCAAACTACCCTTTAATGCAACATGCATTGTTCATAATACTTTACATATCAAAAGAGACAAATAAGTTGTACACAAGTAGATAGGAGGATATCTGACTTGGTCAACATAACATACAGACTCGATAATTAATAAAAGACCATACAAAATACATCGTTAAACAAGACTAGTCACAGACACTAAAAAATGCATCAACAGTGCCTGCCTTTTGCACGTACATAGTACTGTTATTAGTATAAATTTTTATGATCCATACTATATCACAACATGTGAGATTTATGTACTTTCTCTTTTTGCTATTATTGGTGAAATAATTAATTCGCAAAGAATGAGTTGTTTATTTAACAAATCCTTAAACCCTTAATTTACGAAAAGTGTGAAAACTCATGTTTTGCGTTTATTGACTATTATCTAAATTCACTTTTTTGAACCGTGAAATTTTTATTTATAAAATAATAAATCAACCCCCGACAGTTACAATATTACATCACGGATATTAAACTCACACCACAAATCCTAATTAATATTGTCATACTTAGATCTACTTTTAATCCAAAAACAAATTCTCTTTGATTAGATTTGTCGGTCATGTGAAGTAAATGTGATGATTATTGAAGATCTTCTCGTTCCTGCAACCAAAAGAACCGCTCCGATAATCTTCTTCTAATCCTTAGAAGCTTTCACTCCAACGCCGAAAAAAGAATATGTTGAATCTGGAGCTCCCAATCTAGATATGGAATTTTAAGCCAAACCATAATCGTCCACCAAATGGATTTAGCTATCCAACAATCCCATAAAATATGATAAGGTTCAACTTAGATGGTATGCGGTTAATGGAGGCTTGAATCGGATTTAGCGGCATCAAGAAGCTTGAATCTCAATCCAGCAACCAACAAGATCTCGTGATCGGCACCACTCCATCTGTTGGTTGACCTTCCACCCTATCACTAGGGTCTCTAACCCAGTTCCAAGTCCATTGAACATAAGCCTACAACTAGGGCCGGCTCAACCTTTTTGGAGACCTAAAGCGGATTTTAAATTCGGGGCCCTTTTTGAAAAAATAAAAAAATGCATACGCTCCTAACACATGGGAATATGATGCACATTTTTTATACGATTAAGGAAATTATAATTAAATTATGACCAATAAGTTAGATTATGCATTCGCGTAATAATACTTTCTGACTCATCGAGTGATCTACTTTCTTCCCAAATTGAAGGCGTTAACTTAATTTCCCTAATAGCATTGAAGCAGATTTCTAAATATGTAAAAATTCAATGAATTTCGCCACCCCTTTCGCATTTCCAAAAACCTTAATGGGGATTTAGTCATTAGTTATAACCTTAACTAAATCAACTGATGCTTAACTATGACATGATAAAATCTATTAAAATACCTTTTAGATGGAAAAAACTCAGGTACCATTGTTTAGGTGCTCTGGCGATGGTAACACTAACACAATTATAAATCCAAAAAGATAGCAACAACACATACGGAAAATTTTTACTTTTAACTGATCATACGGAATTGAATTATTTTAAATGTTTAATGAAAAAAAAAGAGAAATTAAGAATATCAACCAAAGGCTTTTCCACCATCTTATATAAATTCACCTAGTATATACAAGATGAGTGTGTTTGGGATTACTTTTAAAAGTGACTTTTGAAGCTAATAAGGACTTTTAAGAAGCAAAGGAATCTCAAACACCATCTGAGAAGTACTTTTGAAGTAAAAGGAATATCAAACACCATGAAAAAAGGACTTTTAGAGCAGATTATGTCTTAAAAAGAATATTTTGAGAAGTCATGTTTTCTTACTTATTGAATTTGAGAAGGAGAAATTGAAAAGGAATCCCAAACACTCCTGATGTTAGGTGAGAAAAACTTGCACATAAAATTACCACTTTAAAATATGAACGGTTAAATAATGAAATGGGAATAAATGGAGGGGGTGGAAATGTGGAATGCAAAATAATTGGGTTAGATATGTAATTATTGTAGGGTTTACCCGACTATAAAATCTACTCTCTTCTCTGTTTATTCGTTTGTCAGACTACCACCGCAGCCGTCAGACATGGCTACTGCTTTTTCCTGCAACTTCAAAAAAATATGGCATCCCGATTTGGGTAAATCATCGGTGAGTTTGATCAGAAACTAGTTATGGTTTTATTTCAGTTTTTTGTTTTTGTTTTCATGACACATAGAATCGGTATCATCATGTAGGGTGTTGAAGAACGATCGTTGACTGCTCATCGGATTTCGGAATCTTGTTTCAGGTAGCTGTTAATCGTATAAATTCTGTATAATTCATTGAACTTTAACAAGCTATCCTTTAGATCTATCGCAACTTAAGGGTGTTTATAAATTCTGTTTTTTAATAACTCACTGTGTAAAATGAATATTGACCAATATAAGGTTTAAGTTTAACGCTCTTTTTTAGGATTCAGTCGAATCTGAAAAATTTGGATAATTTTTTTGGTAAAGCTAATTAATCAGGATTCATATGTTTTCTATATTTTACATTGATATTCTTTCTGTAGGTGTTTTAATAAAACTTTTTTCAGTTGCACACAAATCTTCAAGTAGTTCATATACATACAACTTGTTGTCCAAAGTTTATACTAATAAAATTTTGTAGGGGCTATCCCCTTGTCATCGAAAACACAAGCAACTTCTAAGTATCAAATCAGAAAACTTGAATCAAATTGGCATTGATTTTAAGGGCTTAACATTCTATGTTATTTCATTTTTAGGGCAATGGTCATAAGCCATCTCCGTGTGGAGAACCAGAAGGCTGATGATCATAACCATAAGAAAACATAGCATTAGGGGTGACATCTTTAGGGTTAATTGCTGCACTTTTTTGATAAATAGGTTTAGAGAGTAGTTGAAGTTAGAGGTGCATAAATCGGGTTAGGGTTTGAACTCGAACCGGGTTCAAACTGGTTTGATGTGAAGCTTAAAAAAGTCATGGGTTAATACAGGTTTAGGATGCTAAAACAGGCACCGACTTATTCATCTTTGAAGGACATGATGCACCTGTTAGTTCTATATGCCGCATAGTAAAGATAACATTCAGGTATGTGATAGTGTATGCTCTTCTTCTACATCAAACTTGTTGAACTCAGTTTTATCTTTGAGTACTTAATTGGAAAATTCTTTTTCTTCTTTCTAATTTGAAGTTTTTGTCTTGATAGTATATATCTTTTCAACGGCTATCAATAGAAAGATCAAGGCATGGTTACATGTTGATCGAGTTTCAAAAATTGATTATGAAACCGATGGTTATGTCTGGACAAAATGGCATACAATACTGATGGGTCATGTAACGCTTAGCATTTCTGTATAATCCATATTTAGATGAAATGGCATACAATACTGATGGGTCATGTAACGCTTAGCATTTCTGTATAATCCATATTTAGACGAAATGGCATACAATACTTATGAGTCATGTAACGCTTAGCATTTCTGTATAATCCATATTTAGAAAGTTGTATTCACATTTATATTTATAGAAACTTGTACTTGTATTTCATTTCCAATCTTGTAATCCGAGACTTTGATCATAATAAGAAAATCGTATTTATATCAATCATACTTGTTTTATATGCAATCAATTGTTAAATAATTATTTATATGCAAAACCGAGACTTGTTATACATACATACTATCGCTCGTACACGCACAATACGTAACATATTCATGCGTACACGTCCTATACTTGAAAGCCCCTAAAATATAAACTTTTAACATAAAATGACAAACATATGAAAGTTCAGGGGTCATTATGTCAAAAAACAAACTTCGGCTGCCAAACGAACACGCTGCGTGCAGTGGGTAAGGACTTCGCGCGACATGTAGAAGAATCCACAAGTTTTTTTTACCTGATGTAACACCTCGGAAATTTGTGTCCAATGATATAATGACACGTGTCTGATAAACTCTCATTTTATGTCATGTTGTTTGGTGCGAGGGACTAAATATGTAAAACATATGGAAGAATGTCGTGGAGGGACCATTTATGTCAACATGCCAATTTTTGGCCTCTGAGTGACGCTTACGGACCATAAGCCATACGAGGTTACGGGCCATAAATTAAATAAATTATTGGCACTGGCAAGCGGTTACGGATCGCAAGACTATAGGTCTTACGGTCCGTATGGAATTCAAAAACCATGGGTGCCTAATGGGCTCATGGACCGTAAGCTCTGGACCCATACGGTCCGTAAGGCAGTGAACTTTCATCTCCAACGCCGAACCAAGAATATGTTAAATCACCAGCTCTCGATCTAGATATGGAATTTTAAGCCAAACCATAATCGACCACCAAATGGATTTAGCTATCCAACAATCCCATAAAATATGATAAGTGGTCTCCTACCTTAAACTAGATGGAGGGCAGTTTTGAACTCCCATATCCACGCCCTGACAAGCTAGGTTCAACTTAGATGGTATGCGGTTAATGGAGGCTTGAATCGGATTTAGTGGCATCATGAAGCTTGATCTGGTGATCGACACCACTCAACCTCCAATTGTCTTTCCCTCCATTAAAATTATAGTCGTTTAAGGATTGCCGACTATTGGTTGACCATATAATCTTTAAATATGGCTTCTTTATTTAAAGCTATCTTGAATATATGCTTTCTCCTTTACCCCTCACCAGACAATGGGATCCCCTCACCCGAGGGTCCTACTCAGCAGGTTTTTGAAGGTTCCCACAATTATCCCCACATAGAGGAGTTGAGCAACGGGAAAGATGAAACAGAGATTCCTTTATCTCGCAAGAGGAAGCCTGAATCTACTACATTTGTCATTCATGGGAAGGAGATCCAAGGGAAACAACAAAGGTGTTGATGCAGATTTTGTGTCCAATGCTGTTCGAATAGATTAGATTTATTTTATGCTGATTTTTGTAATAGTTTGTGAAATGGTCTAACGAACGTGTATAGACCCGCTTCTTTGAAGTGGTCAAACGAGAGGGTTATTCGTTTGACCATGTGTGTTTGAAAGACAAAGGGGTGTGGCTATAAATAGCAACCCTTTGTCATTTCAAACATTTGAAGCATTAGGAGATTTTAGACCTCAGAGGGAGAGATCACCACTTCGTCTCTCCCCGGACGTGTACTCCTTTGGTATGGTTCGGTTAGCTTGTTAATCGGGCCGGCTTGTAATCTTATGTTATAGAATCAATACAAGTAAGTACTTTTATCCGTCTCTAATCTTCCCGTCTATGTCTATAAACTGATCACACACCGATCACAGTTTCGGTCCTGAAACACGGTCCTACAAGTGGTATCAGAGCCATGGTACCCGTTTTAGTAAATCTAACCGTTTGCTAAATCACATGTGCTATAGATCTGTGATTTTTGTGATTTTTGTTCAAGATGTAAAAAATGGGGAAACATGAAGAAAACCCAGATCTGAACCGTATATTGAGCTGAAACGGAACACACCAGTGGGTTAGGTTTTATGTTTTACACCAAAATCATCAAGTTTTCATCACTTTGAGGTATTTTTCGTCAAATCTGCAGATGATGTTCTTCAATGTGTTCTTGATGAGTACGGCGGCTGTTAAGAAAGAACTAGGGTTTCTCCAGTTACCCTTACGAAGAACCTCATCAGATACACTTACGAAGAACCACTCAATCATTCCCACTCACGAATAATCCACTTACGAAGAACTAGTCAATCATGTGACTTACGAAGAACCATACTCATATGTTTCATGCGAAGAACATGAAACTGCCGAAGAACCTCAACATACCAAACATGATAAAGAACCTGGTTTATATGTCACCACGATGAACCATGTTGGCCGAAGAACCCACAGTTCTTCGTGGGTATGTTGTACAGCTATGTTTTGTTGGTATAAGTCTCACGAAGAACATGCTTCCTCCTTTATGTTTTGCTGGTCTCCCACGAAAAACCCTATAATAACGAAGAACCCATGAAGTTGACAACTGATGAAAGATGTTCTTCACTAGGTAGTATTTCATGGGTTTGGGCATTGACGAAAAACCATATGGTTTTTGGTGATATCTGGCTGCTTACGTTCTTCGTGAGCAAGGGCAGATGATGTTTATTAGTGGCTGTACAAATTGCTGATGTTTCTTCGCAGAGATAGAAGGAGAGATTGACGGTGGTTAACGGCTGTGTGGCGGACATGATTTCCGGTGAGAAGTGGGAATTAAATGTCTGATTACATTTGTCGACTGGAGTTGTCGGCTGGAGTTGTTTGATGGAGGCTAAGGTTTGCATGAGCCAAGGAAATGATGGGCTGTGGTTAATGATGGAGGATGTCTGATGATGTCTGATCTTGTTGTATCGAAGAAGAAGAAGAGTCAGATAGATAATGTTAGCGGCTGAAGAAAATTTTAGGGTGTTTGACCTTTGGGCTCTGTTAGATGCTTTCAAATGAAATGGGTACTATATGCATGATGACAACTTTATTTAGGCATATTTGTTTTGACAATTTCTATTTGGGCCTTATAAATCTTAATTGGACCTAATCATCTACTGTAGTAACATTGGACCGATTCCTTTATATTCTTCGTGAGGGGAATTCAGTTAGTGGACGGTCGTTATAAAACTTTAGGCTTAACTGGTTTTGGGCTCAGTTTAGTGATTGGGTTCTACTCCTTGATTTAAAATCATTGTTTGGGATTTAAATTCATGGTTTTAAATGTTTAAATGAGACCGGGAGTCATGGACTTGTTTCTACTCGCGATTTGCAAAGTGGGGGTCGAGTGTTCGTAAAGTTTATCTATTTTCCAACGCCAAATTCGTACGGGTTCGGAAGTGCGCGGAATGATGAGATATGATGAAAACTTGGTTTCTGTTAAAACGTGGGGTAGTCACAGTTACCGATACAAATGTGAAATTTGGTGACTTGACTACTATGGGCCAGAAACGGTATGTTTACTTCCGCACCTCAATGTTTATGTTGTTATCGGTTTTAGTAAATGCTCGAAAGCATTTTGTTTATTGTCATATTCTCACATTTGGTAACGATTGAATGAAGCTAGAGAGCCAAGATAGGTCCTAATGAGTTCACAAAGTCGAAGAGTTATACCTATGATGAAAGCTTTTGGATTAGGTGTTAGCAGAACTTTGGGGGGATACAAGTCAGATCCTACGGGGCTAGGGGACTTTCATTATCAACTAGAATATGCAAAGAAGAAAGCCGTTTTAGTGATTTTTCAAAAAACCGAGAACATTTGAAAGATTCTACTCAGTGGAGAGAATTTGTTCAGTAATGTTGACGACAGTTCCGCTCAGTGGAGGGAATTGGTGAACATTTGAAAGATTCTACTCAGTGGAGAGAATTTGTTCAATAAAATTGACAACAGTTCCGAAGTGGAGGGAATCTGTTAAGGTTTAGAGATTTTACCAAAGAAATGGGGGGATAAAAATTTTCATATGTCGAATTTCTTCAGTAAATTTCTAAACGCATCACAGGTGGTAGATTTGTGATTTTCTGGTGATACTAACGGTTCGGCGTGGAATGTTTTGCACAGACATATATTTGTGGATTTTAATTAATTCTCCAGCCAGCTTGAAGGGTTTTGTACGAAAACATACAAGTATCTAAAGTCTACAGTTGTTTCAAAGCGCTGTTCACTAAGACCTTGAGAATCTTTATGAAAGCTGATAGTTCAAGGCTGAAGACTTGCAGGATTCGGTTTTGGGTTTGCTGTTTCTTTGGGATTTTACAGGGATCTGGGGGTAACTCAATTCGTTGTGTTTGGATACGATGTACTTGGTCTAGCCGACTTCCTGGGTACTGATGCTGAAGATCCGTAGTGCATTACGTGGTCAACTTGTAGGTCCAACTAGCGGAGGATCTAGTCGCCTAATCCTTGTATACGAACTGACTCGGTTGTGTGGAATCCAACCGAGAAACCAAACCGAGATCAAGACATGAAAACACAATGATTCAACGGTTTCAAGCTCAAATATATTAACACCAGAAAGTTGTTTACAAGATTTAAACAGTAAACTCTCACAAGCTCTCTGATATTCTCTCACTGTAATCACTTCTGTGTGTTGTGTGTCTTCTGGTTCTGTCTTCTGTCTGCTACTGTTTTATAAGGCAAGGACGACGAAACATAAGCAGGTCGACGAAACTCATGGTTCTCTCGATGAAACATCAATTGTGACGAAACTTCAGTGTGTTTCGTCACACTCATAAGTCGACGAAACATGCTCATCAAGATGGAGTTTCATCGTGAAGGAAAGGTAGGATTTTCGTCATCATCAGCAACCTTATCGTGTTGGTCTTTCGTCAAAAAGTTGACTAGCTCTTCGTCAACATCAGCATATGCACAGGAAATAAGTTAAATTGTTTCTCAAAGAAAATGCACGTGAAGATGCCATCTATCCATTTGAATGTCATCATATGACATCATCTTGACATCATCATGGTAATGTCATGGTAATGTGGCGACGGGAAAGGTTCGCGGCTCTTCGTGCTTCGCGTGTCGATCTCTGGGGCGCACGACGGAGGAATGTCGTGACGTCGGGCTTGAACCGAACCTAACCGAGCTGAGTCGAACCGAACCGAGTTGCGTCCACATAAAGTGTATCAACAAACTCCCCCTTGGACGCTACTTGTGAGGTTCGTCTTCCATGTCTATCATGTCGGAGGATTTTTTCAAAGTCTTCACGCGTCGTAAGTATAAACTGTATCAACAAACTCCCCTTTTCATTTAGGAAGTGTATTAACAAACTCCCCCTTAAAATAAACTCTCCTTTGAGTTATGCTCGTGAATCTGTTGATCTTCAATTCTTTAGATCCTTGTGGTGTTGATGATAGGTCAGCGGCAACTCGATCATCTTTATCTTTTGAGTGCCTCCACGTCGTGTCTTCATTCTGAATCTAGTCTTCTATCACGTTCGCATCTGCACATACAAGAAAGCTAAACGCGTAATGAGAACAACTGCTTGGAATATAGTTAACATAAACAAACGACACACATGTGACCATGTTTCAACTACCGTCCGACAGTTTGAAAGTTTAACAAATTGTTCAATTTTAGTCTTTTAACTTTCAAAACTTGCAAATTTCGACCGTTTATGAAGAATCCGTCGTTTTGGTTTTCGTTCAGGTTTCAGGTAACGAAGACTCGAGTTCCAAAATCGGGTAATCAAAAGAAATTAGAAATAAAATCTTTTTGGCTTTTATAAAGTTTATATTAAAACACACCTAAAATCTTTTTGATATTTTGAATATTTCAAACGTAAAGACTGAAAGCAGTAAATAAATATATACAAAGATGCAGAAACTGAAAGCATTAAATAAATATTTACAGACATTCTTTTTGCGAGTTTCGAGGGTAAGAGAATCATATCAGTGTATGGTCACGCCAAAACGCTCTTGTTGTTCAATTAGTTAACATTTAGATAAGCATCCTATAACAATTATCGGTGTTGTTTTCCACTTAAGCTCAACTTATCAGATGTAATCATGGCGAGGGGATACGATTAGTGTATCATTTATAGTTACCGACCGGTGTTCATCCACACACGACACATTCCCGTATCAAGGTATGCACGAGGGTTCATCTTACTGGTGAGTATACCATTTATCATCTATTTTGACGTATATGAAAATGTGAGATACTCACTTATTTTGAATGAAAAACAAGCCCTATGTGATAGAATCACTTATTGATGAGGAACTTGATTTTCGATGCATGAGGGCACAGGAGCAAATCTGTGAATAGGTCAGTACTAACGTACAGCAAAGAGACGAACTTGACTCCTGGATAAATGTGATATAGTGGACATGTGATTGTTTATCACTTATTGAGGTCGTATGTAGTATGTACACGTATGTATGGTATCACGGAAGATCTAGACTTTGTCTCCATTATATTTCGGTAAAAGAAACAACCATGATACCTAGATGATAAACAGCATAAAGACCACATATCTCAGAACCTCGGCAATCTCTCAAACGAAATTTCGGTACTAAGACCATATGCCAATGAGCGGTTCCCACACAATCTTCAGTCGATTTAGGTTTATATCACCCTACACACTTTAAAATGATTGTGAGCCTACCGATACATCTTATATAGAGCTGCTTATCGTTTTTCATTTAAGGTTTAAAGAGGTTTGGACAGACCACTGATGTACTATCATTTTCTCTTTTGCTCGCCAGGAAACTCATTTTTGTTTTTCTATTGTTTTTTTGTTTTTGAAATTTTTCGATGATTTTGAATTTTTAAAGTTTGGATTTACTCCCCCTAAAATGTAAAAACTAAGATAAATTAAAAACACAAAGATATTTACAAAAACGATTTTCCGATGTCGGTTTTACTCTTGCTTGACCTTAATGCCGTTTACCAATAATAAAAAGTCAAATCTTGATTTGTCAAATGCTTTGGTAAAAAGGTCGGCACGTTGGTCATCGGTGTAGACCTTAACAACATCGATAAGCCTTTTATCAAAGCAATCACATATGAAGTGATACTTAATTTCGATGTGTTTGGTCTTTGAATGCTGCACAGGATTTCTAGTGATCTGTAAGGCAGCAGAATTATCAACGAAAATAGGAGTAGTTAGGAATTCAAAACGTAGTCGCGCATTTGTTGTTGGATCCACAGGACTTGGGAGCAACAACTTGAGGCAGCAATGTATTCAGCTTCGCATGTTGATGTAGCGACACAAGTCTGCTTCTTGCACTGCCATGTGACTAGGCGATTTCCTAAAAACTGACATCCAGCCGTTGTGGATTTGCCTCGATTTTGCATCCGCCAAAATCAGAATCACTGAAAGCGATCAAGTCAAAGCTATCATCCTTAGGGTATCATAGACCGGTGTCTGGGCATCCCTTCAAATAGCGAAATATCCTTTTAACAGCTACAAGATTTGAGGCCTTCGGGTTGACTTGATATTTGGCAAGCAGGCACGTTGGGTACATTATGTCTGGTCTTGATGCTGTGAGGTACATAAGAGATCCGATCATTGTGCGGTAGTATGAGGAGCTAACAACTTCACCCTTCAGATCAGGATGAATTCCATGATTTTGTTGTAGTGGGGTACCAAGGGGCGTTGTGTCGGACATCTGAAATCGGTTCAGGATGTCATTGACATACTTAGTCTGATGGATGAATATCCCAGACTTCGTTTGTTGCACTTGTAAGCCCAAAAAGAAAGTCATCTCCCCCATAGCGCTCGTTTCAAATTTCTCCTGCATAACACGCTCAAAATTCCTACACAAAACATCGTTAGTAGAACCAAAAATAATATCATCTACGTATACCTGTACCAGTAGAAGATCTCCATCCTGTTCTTTGATGAAAAGAGTGCAATCGATAAGACCTCTGCGAAATTCATTCTCCAGCAGATAATTAGATAAGGTTGCATACCAAGCTCGTGGTGCTTGATGTAGACCATAGAGAGCTTTGTTCAGCAACCAAACCCGATCGGGATGAATAGGATCTTCAAAACCTGGAGGCTGTTCGACGTACACCTCTTCTTCAACTATACCGTGTAAGAATGCACCTTTCACGTCAATTTGGTAGACCTTGAATCCTTTGAAGGACGCATAGGCTAGAAAGATCCGAATAGCTTCTAAACGTGCAACCGGTGCATAAACTTCGTTGTAGTCGATCTCTTCAATCTAAATAAAACCTTGAATGACTAATCATGCTTTGTTTCGAATAACTACACCACGGTCATCCTTTTTGTACTTATAAACCCAACGGGTACCAATCTTCTTGTAATCTTCAGGTTTATCAACGAGCTTCCAGACACCTAACTTCTAGAATTACTGTAGTTCTTCCTGCATAGCTTCAACCCAGGAACTATCTTTCAAAGCTTCTTTAATAGATTTTGGTTCTTCTTGTGATACATAACACGCGAAGGACCAATCGTTTTGTTGGCCAGATTCTCGAATCGCCACATACAAGCCTTCATTGTTGTCATTTCACAACATGTTTCTCGTTTGAACGCCACTTTGCACATTTCCGATGATGTTTTGTTGAGGATGGGTATTGTGAATTCTTGTTTCAGGGTTTTCTGATACAGGAATGTTTGTACCCAGATTGTTGTGATTGAGATCAACAACCAATTCAATACCCTAAACTGGCGAAGAGGATGATGCAGTAGCTTCAGCTGTTTTAGGGGCGTCCACCGGAGGTGTAGCCTCTGAAGTACCATGAACAGCTTCTTGGTCTACATCGAGAAATTCATCATCCTATGAAGATTCGTTCAGTTCGGTAGCATCGTGAAAATCCTCATTGTCGAGAGCATTATTATTCACTAAAGTTGGTTTTTGATTGTTGACAATAATTGGACGAACCAACGGTGAATCTGTTGCGTTGTCACTCTCGAAAAACATCCTTGCCGTAGCACTTTCTTCGACTTCTTGAATATTGATTGAATTGAAAAAGTCATCGTACTCAAACATCCGTGGTTGACCTGGACATTTGACTGGCAAAGTGTGCCGTTGTACTCTGACTTCAGACCATTCCTCGACCCTTTTAGTCTCTAGATTCCAGACTCTTAAGTTCGGGGTGGCATAACCAAGAAAATAACCTTCAATAGCTTTTGCCCCAAACTTTCCATTAGGATCGATCATTGTGCAGGGAGCTCCAAACGGTTCGAGATATGACAGATCTGATTTTCGTTTGTGAAGAAGCTCGAAGCAGGTCTTGTTGTGCCTTTTGACTGTAAGGACTCGGTTCAATGTATAACAAGTAGAGGACACAACTTCAGTCCAGAAGGGAATCGACAATTGTGACTCTACCAACATTGTCCAAGCAGTCTCGATCAATGTACGGTTTTTACGTTCAGCGACGCCGTTCTGTTGAGGAGTGTAAGCCGCACTAAATTCGTGAAGAATACCTTTTTAAGTACAGAAATCCTTCATGGCTTGATTTTTAAACTCAGTTCGATTATCGCTGCGAATCCATTTAACCATCAAAGTATACAAATTCTCAATCTGAATGATCAAGTTTTTGATAATACCGAACGTATCACTCTTGTGAGCCATGAACGCCACCCAAGAAAATCTTGAATAGTCATCTGTTATCACGAGGCAGTACTGATCATTCCGAATGCTTTTATGCTTGACAGGACTGAACAACTCCATGTGCAAACATTCAAGCGAAACGGCCACCGTGTTGATCTTCTTAGTCGGGTGTCGCTTCTTGCTTTGCTTTCCTTTTTGGCATGAAACACAGACGTCTTGAAGATGGAAGTTTTTAAGAGGAACACCATTCACTAATTCATTCGACACCAAATGATTCATTTTTCGTAAGTGAATGTGACCCATCCGTCTGTGCCAAGAGATTGAGTCTTTTTCAGTGGCTTTGGAAACGAAACTAGTTGCTTGTGTAGACGTAGTAATTGCTTGGCTCATATCAAGGACATATAAATCATTTATCCTTGGAGCAGATAAGAGAATCCATTCTTTCAGAATCTTGAAGCCGGGTTTCAGCACATAACATCCATTTGCATCAAAGTGTACTGAAAACTGCTTATCACAAATTTGTGAAACGCTGAGAAGATTGTGATCAAGTTGTTGCACAAAGTTGATCTTATCAAAGCTTATAACCCCGTTGGATACCATTCCTTCACCAGTAATATATCCGCCTTTATCTCCAACAAAAGCAACATAACCTCCTCTAATAGATTTAACATCGTAGAGAAGCTTCATGTCGCCAGTCATGTGCCTGGATGCCCCACTATCAACAATCCAATGACTGCTGAAAGTTCCTCCTGGAACACCCTGCACATGAACTCACATGATTAGTTGGATATGGGGACCCAAGCCTTTGTGGTCTTGGGTCTTCCGCTTTCATCGACAAATTTTATTTCAATTTCTCGATGGTTTGGAAATTGTGATGTTCCCCCTGAATTACTAACCGTTTTTGGTTTCCAAGTCTGTTGTGTTTTACCAGTTTGAATTTTCGAAATCTTAACTTCATGAATATTAGAAGTTTTAGAAATTTCTGGTTTAACGAAAACAGGTTGTTTGTGTACCACGTCGGTTTTAATTGCCTTTTCAATTACCTTGACTTGTTGGCATTTCTGTTTCTTTTCCCTTTCTTTTACAAGACGGGGATCTTGTTTTGTAGAGACAGGTCACTTTCAGTAATTTTGTTCACGGGGATCATCAACTTTGGCTTTTAGTTTATGAAGATACGGACAATTTCGAATGATATGCCCCATTTCACCACATTCAAAACATGATCTTCGTTTAACAAACCCCAAAGTAACATGTGATTGTCTTGTCGATGAACTTTGTGATCCCAAGGTACTTGGTTTTGAACTGTTTTGTTCATTTCTTTTCAAAATTTGAACTTGATTGATTTGATCTAAGTTAGATTTGTTTGCAAAAGTTTCCAATTTTTCCGTTCCCTTTGATTTCACAAAGTTCACTTTCTTGTTCTTCTTTTGGTTCGGTTCCTTTCGACCTTGAGTCGTTGATGTACCTTTTGGATTGGTATGATTTTGCTCATTTTTCATTGTTGGTGATTTCTGATTGCCATATTGTTTTTGAACTTCGGCCTTTGGAATCGGAGGGCACTGTGTTACCACAACGTGTGAACCCGACTTTCCCAAAAACCTACTTGTTGAATCTTCAAAAACTTTACTGATTAAAGATTGATTAACATTCTTAATCGGAAAATCTTTATCAGAATAGATTTTATCATCACCAACAAGATTGTACAACAAATTCACACTCTCAGACTTTTGTGCAGAAGTGGACTCAACCTGAACAGCCTTAGCAGGTTTTGCAGGAGGATCACATAGAATGTAATTCTCGAGAGGTATGTCCTCTTCTTTGATAACAACATCAGACTGTGCAGAGTCAGTATCATCGGATTCATCATCTGAAGAATCAGCATCCTCAACAATGACTGGAGGATCCTGATCTTGTTCAGCAGTTGATACTTTCGTATCTGCTGACACATCTAAACCTGATGATACTTCCATTTTGTATTCGAGTCCGGTTGCAAATTCCTCAATGTCCAAAGGAACAGACGGTTCAAATTGAGTTATATTCTCCTCATCAGGTAGTGCATCATAATTGTGTCTAACAGGTGGTGGACAGTTCTTATATCCAATGCACGTGACATCCTTTTTCTATTTTTGTATGTCAATGATGTGATCCAGCACATACCTAGAGTTTGAGTAACTGTCTAGTTTAAGCTGGATCGCCTCACTTTCACACTTAACACAGGCTAACTCTTTTTGCATGACCTCAAGACGATTGATATAACAGTTTATGTCAGTTAGTTTTCTTGAAACCATTTTAGTTAGCTCCTTTTTATATTCTCTTAGATTTTCAATCACCATTTTAAACTCCTTTTCATGGTTTTCATAAAACATGTTAGCTTCTGTGCATTTCGAAAGATCCACTATCAACTTTTGATTGTGTATATATGTCACGTCATATTTGCTTTGCAAATAATCATATTTGCTTTCCAAGTCCGACAATTTATCACCTAAACTAACACGATTATCGCATTTATCAGGAGTTGGTTTATCGACACATACCTGACTTGATGAACCGCTGACATTAGCCATAAAGGCTGAATGATTAGAAAAAGAAGAATAAACAGCTTGATCCACCAATATAGATCTTCTATGATTTCCTGGTGCAGCTTCTCCCAATAGCTCATCAACATCTGCATCGACTCACACACTGGACGTGTCATCCAAATGATCATCGCCTGAAGTTGAGGATTCTTCATCTGAGCTTCTACTGTAACCAGAACTGTCTTCATCTTCAGAAGATTCACCACCACTGGCGGAAGATTCTCCACCACTGGTGTGTTTCAGATCATTTACAACCTCAGCAAAACAAGCTGTTCTATCCTGAACATCACTTCCCAATTGAATCGACCAGTCACAACCTTCATCGACTTGTACCACAAGATCCTGGTTGGCATTTGATGCTCCTGCTTGATTTGGATTGTTCACAGGAATCAACGTACGCTTGTTATTCCTGTTTTGATCCTGATTCTGATTCTGCTGGTTGCCTTGATTCCTGAAAGGATTCTGGTTCCCATGTTGAGCTGGTTTGGTACATTCTCTCTTGAAGTGACCTCTTTCACCACAATTGAATCACTTGACTAATTGTTTGTCGAACCCGTACTTGGTATCTTTCTTTCTTTCCAAGCTGGTTCTACCAGTCCTTTCCATGAAGTCTTTAGCTTACCTGACCGCACTAGCAAAAGCCCATTTGATGTCCATCAAATCCATTTCCTCCTTATCAATCTGCTGATAATCTTCTTGTGTCAGATTGATGTTTCCAATCTGGCATGCTATCAACCCACAATACGCACTCACCAATGTGTTTAGTAGCTCCATATGATCCTTAGCTACTTCAACACTTACTTTTGAGAATTTCGAAGTGTCGAGCCGAACAGTATTTGGATTAGATGGTTGACCGGCAGATGAAGTGCTTCCATAACAAGCTTGTTGTGGAACTGGTAGTGGATTTCCGTACAAATCAGTTGCTACAGAAGACCTTTGGGTTTGTTGCTGGGGAACTGGTTGTAGTGGATTTCCATACAAGTCTGTGGTTGAAGCTGGCTTAACGGGAACTTATATCGGATTTCCATACAAATATGTGCTTCTGACAAACGCCGTTTGAATTGGAGTATGTGGAGCAAGTCTTCCAGAAGTGCTAGGAGCTCCATAATACATATCAGGATTTTGTCACACTGGAACCCTTTTCGCCTTTAGGGTTTCTTCCTGATCTTTGTTCTCCAAGAGCTGAACGAAGTCATTGATGTTTGTCGTAGCCAATGTGCCATTGTATTTTAGGATTTCCAAGAAACCATTCCATTGAGGTGCCAGTGCATCGGCAAACTTTGTGACAACCTCTGCTGGAGTTGTTGCTACCCCATAATTACTCAATTCAGTCAGCAAGTGATAATATCGACTTGTCAAATCTGCCAACGATTCATTTTTAATACATGTGAACCCATCAAACTCCTTCTTGAGTAAATCATGTTGCAATTGGCGTGACGCTTCATTTCCTAGACCTCTCGTCTTTAATGCATCCCATAATCGCTTTGTCGTCTTGAAGCTGACAAACTGATGATATATATCCTTGCTCAACGCTTGAGTTAGACTAGAAAATGCTTTCTTTTCTAAATAATATGCCTTTTTCTCGTCTGCCGTAAGATCTGCAAATGTCGCGGCAGTTGAAGTGGCAACCTCAAGAGCTTGATCGAAATCTGCAGTAAAACATAACCACAATTCCATGTTTTGCCCAAGGACATACGTATGGAATCTTTCTTCCCATCCAGGATATTCATTTATGTGCATTAGCTTCGGTGGACGATTAAGGCTTCTGGTTTCACTTTCGCTTAAAAGTATACTTTG
This sequence comes from Helianthus tuberosus, assembly GCA_030545235.1. Classification (NCBI taxonomy): domain Eukaryota; kingdom Viridiplantae; phylum Streptophyta; class Magnoliopsida; order Asterales; family Asteraceae; genus Helianthus; species Helianthus tuberosus. Next base: position 45,608,104 of record CM060376.1, read on the forward strand.
AATACTTTGAGTTTGATTTGAAACAAACACCCATTGTCCTGTCGAAATTGGATTCACTTGCGAAGATGCGGGTGCGGGAGATTCGGCCCATGATGGCGACAAACCCGTGCTTCTATACTTGCTCTCCGTATTAGATGCGGGTGCGGGAGATTTGGCCCATGATGGTGATAAACCCGTGCTTCTATATTTGCTCTCCGTATTGGATGGAATACCCCACCAGTTGGATTCATTTTGAATGAATAAAAATGAATACCTGATTAAATCACTTGAAACAAACAGTTAAAACACTTTTTGAAACCTTCTGTTTAAAAAAATTGACAAGTGTCTCGACGAAACACATGGTCTTTGGCGAAACTCTCTTTGATGAAACACTCAATGACGAAACCTCTTCTTGATGAAACACACTTCCATGAAATACTACAGTTTCGTCAAAGTGGAATTTTCATCAAAGACCATGACCAAAAGGAAAAAAATTAGAGTTTCGTCAAAGTGGTCACAGACAAGACAGAAAGTTGGTGAGATATTTAAAAAAAAATCTTATCCTTCCACCACTGACACAAACATGGTTTGTACACCAACTTTTCAATTATCCATACTTTTTCAAAGAACAACCTTATCGTTTGTTTACCAACTCAACAACCCACCATGCTTTGAAACCATAATTTTCAAACAAAAAGTAAAGGGTAAATTACTTTTTGAGTCCCTTTGTTTTATGGGTTTTAACTAGTTGAGTCCAAAAGCAAAAAGTTTAACGACCTGAGTCCCTATAAGCATTTTCTTAAACCATTTGAGTCCAAATTTCTAACTCTGTTAGAATTTTTTTGTTAAATTATGTTGAATGACCAAATTACCCCTATAATTAAAAAATAAATATCTCTCTCATTCTCTCTCTCTTTGATTTTCTCCAGATAGTCTATCTCTCTCATTTCTAAACTCTAGATCTGCTCATCTCATCTTTCATTCTCTATCTCTCAAAACCTAAACCACCTCCATCCCACCTCCACCATGAACACCACCGTCGCCACTGTACATCCACAATCACCACCACCACTACACCGTCACCACCACAACACCCATCACCGCTACACCTCCACCATCAACACCACCGTCGCCACTGCACCTCCACCGTCACCACCAGTACAACACCCACCACCGCTACACCGCCACCGTCACCACCATCACCACTACACCTCCATAAACACCTCCACACCTCCACCATCAACACCACAACACCCACCACCGCTACAGTGGATGATCCGATCTTTGGGGGTTTTGTTCTTCATTTGGTTTCTGACGAAATTAGGTGGTAATGGCTGCAAAATTAACTGAATTTATGAGGGATAAGTTGAAGGAATAATAAAAAGATTACAAATGTTGGATGTGTGAAGAAGATGATGATACCAGGTGAGGGGTAGATGGTTGTAGCAAGATCTTGAAGAAGGAAGGATACCGTCGATGAGCCATTCAAAGTTTGCACAGATTTAAGAGTGGGTATAGTATTGATTGTATGCCATCTTTTCTCTATTTGATGAACAATTTGGAATTGAATTGGGTGTTTATATTTCTTCAAACTGGAGAATAAAATGATACCATTCAGTGATACTTTGATTGGAAATAGAGAAAATCATGCTCAAACACATCAATTAATTACCTTTTGTGTCTCTGTTCTGCAATTTTGCTTTAAACCAGTCAGTTACATTTGATTGCTTCAATATTGGCTTAATGAAAATCTGTTCTTCATTGCTTCAATCAATTGAACTTGTTCTTCATCGATTTGATTATTTGATTTAGTGATAAAGTGATTACTTGAAAGTTAGATACTTGATTTGTTGATGACTAGGATTAAACAGAGTTAGAAATTTGTTGATAATAATAATAATAATAATAATAATAATAATAATAATAATAATAATATAGGGGTATTTTAGTCTTTTAATGAAAAACTAACAAAAAATTTAAACAGAGTTAGAAATTTGGACTCAAATGGTTAAAGAGACTCAGGTCGTTAAACTTTTTGCTTTTGGACTCAACTAGTTAAAACCCATAAAACACAGGGACACAAAAAGTAATTTACCCAAAAATAAATTTAAAATAACCAACAACTCAAACAGTCATCTTAAAAAAGATCAAAAAGTAGAAAACATGAAGAACACATATGAACTTTTGAACACTATGAGTTTTTCGGTGACCGGACAAATTTCCGAGAACACGTTTTTGCACAAAAGTTTCAATAAAAACCCAACTTTAACATATATATATATATATATATATATGTATTCTATCAAGGTTTTTGTCAAAACTAAAAGCAACAACACTTAGATCTTTAAATTTTTGAAACTGTTTTTCCAGAAATACACAAGCAAACGACTCGGTTTTAACAAGGATGAGAGCCAAGCTCTGACACCAATTGTAGGACCGTGTTTCGGGACCGAAACCGTGATTCGTGAGTGATTTGTTCAAGACGGGAGAGATTAGAGATGGATAAAGAAAACTCTTTGTATTAATCCGGTAGTAGAACATTACAAATCAGCCCGATTACATGATAACCGAACTAATACCAAAGGAGTATACATCCGAGGAGAGACCAAGTGGTGATCTCTCCCCCCAAACCATAAAACTCACAGGGAACTCACACAATGAGCTCACCCTCACTCTAACTCTCTCTAGTTTGCAAATGAACAAGGGGTTGGTATTTATACTCACACCGACTTGTCCAGCAAACATACACGGTCAAACACATAACCCTCTCATTTGACCACTTCAAACGAGCGGGTCAATACACATTCGTTTGACCGTTTTACTAACTATTACAAATTCAGCTTAAAATAAATCTAATCTATCCGACAAGCATCAGACACAAAATCTGCATCAACACAACTTCACAAAGGCGAGACAATGAAATCTGGATGTAGTTCAACTAAGCGTGCTGTTTGGTTGAGCTTGCAAGGGACATACTAAGTCTAGCTGACTTCCTGAGTGTTGATGTTGAGGATTAAAGTGCATTACTTGGTCGATTCCACAAAGACGGTTTACAGAAGACAGTTCACCAGAAATCTCTACCAATGTAGTAGGCTTGAATGAAATAGAGTTCTTATGACAGATCAAGACTTAGTGCAGTTCTTAAAGAATGGAATCCTTATCAAATGCCGGTTGGAGTATTAGAAGATCAGCGGAAGATCGGTCAATTGAGCCTTGTGAGGACATTGCACAATACCCAACACGAATACACGTACTTTAAGGGGGAAATATTATACAAGGAGCGTCAAGATACTACTTACATGGATCATCGGTCAAGGGGGAATTTCTTAACACAGAGAAGATAAATACTTGACTGAAGATCGATTGCAGTTGCATTTTCAGCATTCAATAGCAACGGACAAGGGGGAATTTGTTGATGCAGATTTTGTGTCCGATGCTGTTGGAATAGATTAGATTTATTTTATGCTGGTTTCGTAATAGTTAGTGAAACGGTCTAACGAACGTGTATAGACCCGCTCGTTTGAAGTGGTCAAACGAGAGGGTTATTCGTTTGACCGTGTGGGTTTGAAAGACAAAGGGGTGTGGCTATAAATAGCAACCCTTTGTCATTTCAAACATTTGAAGCTTTAGGAGGTTTTGGACCTCAGAGGGAGAGAACACCACTTGGTCTCTTCCCGGATGTGTACTCCTTTGGTATGGTTCGGTTAGCTTGTTAATCGGGTTGTCTTGTAATCTTATGTTACAGAATCAATACAAGCAAGTACTTTTATCCGTCTCTAATCTTCCCGTCTATGAACTGATCACACATTGATCACAGTTTCGGTCCCGAAACACGGTCCTACAGAAGGGTTTCTCAGGGTTCGTTTTCGAGCAAATGGATAAGGATTTGAAGCCCTTTAATTGGTGAACTCAAGGCGTCAAACCGGAATTGTGGGTTTAAGCGATTCAAGGTTATTTTTACGTTAGAGGTGACATGGTATCAAGTGTTTATAGTCATAAAAGAACTATATGATGCATGTGATACGCTTTGGGTCTTAAACCGTTGATCTTCGCGTAGATCCGATGAGGGCAAAAATCTTGGTCAACATTAATGGCGATTAGGGTTTTTGTTAGAGGTTGTGCCTCACTATACAACTGGCATGAGCACAACCTATATATCATAAATGGGTGCAACGTTGGATACCAAGCGATTAGGGTTGCTGTTAGAGGTTGCACCTCACTGTTTTTACAATGATCGAGACCTGGGTTATAGAACGACTTTTAAGTGTTCATAGTATTTCAATAAGGAATTATGTGAACGTATGCACATAATGCTAATAATATTCTGAATATCTATTATTCTTTAGCTGCCATACAAATGATGCATTTCCTTAAATTCCGAGCACAATTTGTGTGCCTATAATAGCTTACGTATATACCCATATGGCTTTTAGAAAAAGAGATTGCTAGAAGTTCTATTTTGGACTCATTTCATATGTTTTCATTAGGTGCACCATTCTTTTAAAATGCTAACTACATTCTCTTCATTAAGATTCATTGTTGCTTTTGATATACTAACCATGAGCTCACAGTTGTGTGCTGACAAATCTATTATTAATATTAGGTATATTTAAAGGAGATCATTAAAGATATATCACATAGAGAATACGAGGAAATATGAATGAAGGCAACCGATTTACACATAGTACACAATAAAGTTATGGGTTGTCAACTTCTAGGGATTTATCAGATTTACGACGATTTGATGTAAGATTTTGGAGGATTTAAAAATCAATGTTTCCTAGGTTTTCTTTAACTATGAAGCTGTGTGTAATGCATTCACGTCTACCGCCACATTAGCCCAAAAGGCAGAGTGAGGCACTGCCCCTGGGGTGTGATAAGCGGGTAGCTAGTCATTGTCATGGGGCAGATTATGACCATTGGAAAAGAGTCGTTGCCCCCATCACCTTTACTATAAAAGTAAATATAAATTTAAACCTTTAAATAACTCAAACCTTTCTATTTTCAATAAAAATTGACACCCGGATTTTACTAAAGATCTCTGCAAACTCTTTTCAATTTGTTTTACAAAAATGGATATTTCATCAACATTTCTCGGGATGCTTGGTAACATTAATTTTTTCAAACAACAATGATAGAAAACAAATTTAGCTAACTATGACCTTGTGCACATACATAGTATTGTAATTCTTCGTCGCTAAAGGTTTCAAACTATGTATTTAGTAGAATTGGGTTTTCTATTCAAAAGGGGGTGGCGGCGCAACTTGTTGCCCGACTACCTGCCATTGCTTTGTAATTGCCCTTTTCGTGTGGAATGATATTGCAGTATTCTATAAAAAAAATATTGTTATTTAATATATATTTTTATGATTCGTACTATATCACAACATGTGTGATTTATGTACTTTCCCTTAACATTGCTATCATTGGTGAAATAATTAATTCCCAAAGAATGAGTTGTTTATTTAACAAATACTTAAATCCTTAATTTACCAAAAGTGTGAAAACTCATGTTTTGTGTTTTATTGACTCTTATCTAAATTCACTTTTTTTGAACCGCGAAACTTCTATATATAAAATAAGAAATCAACCCCCGACAATTACAAGATTACATCATGGATATTAAACTCACACCACCTATCCTCATTAATATTGTCATACTTTCTACTTTTAATCCAAAAACGAATTTTCTTTGATCTCCAAGGCCGAACCAAGAATATGTTGAATCAGGAGCTCCCGATCTAGATATGGAATTTTAAGCTAAACCATAATCGACCACCAAATGGATTTAGCTATCCAAGAATCCCATAAAATATGATAAGTGGTCTCCTCCCTCAAACAGATGGAGGGCAGTTTTGAACGCCCAGATACACGCCTTGACAAGCTAGGTTCAACTTAGATGGTATGCGGTTAATGGAGGCTTGAATCGGATTTAGCGGCATCATGAATCTTGATCTCGTGATCGACACCACTCCACCTCCAATTGTCTTGCCATCCATTAAAATTGTAGTGGTTTAAGGATTGTTCTAAGAAAGCCAACGGTTGGTTGACCTTCAGTTCCAAGTCCATTGAACAGAAGTCTACAACACCATACAATCTTTAACTATGGCTAATTCTTTATTTAAAGCTATCTTGAATATATGAATTAAGTGTTTTATTTATTAAGTTTTTAATAAATTGGTAAAAAGACAATTATACCCTCATGTGCAATGCATATGACTAGATTTAACCATGAAAAGTAACCGGGTTAGTGCTAAAGGATGAAAGATGTACTGAGTTTTTCAAATAAAGGATTGTAACTAGGGCTGTAAATGAACCAAACGTTCAGTGAACCGTTCGGCGGGAAGTTCGTGTTGGTGCACTTGTGTCTGTACTTTGTCTGTATTTTGTCATGATACAAAACGATGTCTTATGTTAGTCTGAGTTACGTCTTAGGTTCGTTAATATGTGTGTTCGATGTAAGTTTGACCAAGTCAACCATCCTCCTGGTTTGACTTGGCCAAACAGTTAGAACATGTTTTGTAAGATGTTTGTGTCGAAGGTTGGGTCATCGAAAGATTGGTTATATCCTTCGATGAGCTCGAAGGATAAACCTTCGATGGATATAGATGGACCTCGAAGGATATCATCCTTCGAGGTATATGTGGATCCTTCGATAGGCTTCTGATCGATAGATGATCCTTCGATTAGTCTATCTGATCCTTCGACCAGACGAGCTGTGATGGGTATATATACCCATGTAATGTGTTCACTTCATTTTGAGAAGAAAAGAGAGAAGTGTGTGAGATTGGAGTGAACTGAGTCTTGTAGAGAGCGGTCAAGGGCTGTAACCGTGTCCACTGAAATACAAGAGAAAACTTTGATATCTCGTGTGTCTACCCTTTCTCTTTGTGGCTTGTGCTCTCATATAAACTACCGGTTTGCATTCTAGCTTGGATTCCGCACTTGCTAGTGTGTTAAACATAACAAGGATAAGGTTTGACCTCATCCTCCGAGGGACCTACAAGTGGTATCAGAGCCGTGGCTCTATACCTTTGTGTTTTAAATTTATCTTAGTTTGTTGATTTTAGGGGGAGTAAATCCAAAATTTGAAAAATCCAAAAACATTGAAAAATTTCAAAAACACAAAAACAATAGAAAAACAAAAATGAGTTTCCTGGCGGCAAAAAGAGAAAATGATAGTACATCAGTGGTCTGTCCAAACCTCTTTAAACCTAAACTGAAAAACGATAAGCAGCTCTATATAAGATGTATCGGTAGGCTCACAATCATTTTGAAGTGTGCAGGGTGATATAAACTTAAATCGACTGAAGACCAGGTGGGAACCATTCATTGGCATATGGTCTTAGTACCGAAATTTCGTTTGATAGATTGCCGAGGTTCTGAGATATTCGGTCTTTATGCTGCTTATCATCTGGGTATCATGGTTGTATCTTTTACCAAAAAATAACGGGGACGCAAGTCTAGATCTTCCATGATACCATACATATGTGTACATACTGCATACGACCTCAATAAGTGATCAACAATCACATGTCCAAACAAATAAGTGATAAAATATCACATTTATCCGGGAGTCAAGTTCGTCTCTCTGCTGTACGAAAGTACTGACCTGTTCACGGACTTGCTCCTGTGCCCTCATGCATCGAAAATCAAGTTCCTCATCAATAAGTGATTCTATCACACAGGGCTTGTTTTCAATCAAAATAAGTGAGAATCTCACATCATATACGGTCAAACAGATGATAATCGGTATACTCACCGGTAAGATGAACCCTCGTGGATACCTTGATACGGGAATGTGTCGTGATGTGGATGAACACCGGTCGGTAAGTATAAATCATACCTTAACGTATCCCCTCGCCATGATTACATATGATAAGTTGAGCTTAAGTGGACAACAATACCGATAATTGTTATAGGATGCTTATCTTAATGTTAACTAATTGAACAAAGAGAGTGTTTTGACATGACCGTACACTGATATGATTCTCTTACCCTCGAAACTCACAAAAAGAATGTCTGTAAATATTTATTTAATGCTTTCAGTTTCTGCATCTTTGTATATATTTATTTACTGCTTTCAGTCTTTACATTTGAAATATTCAAAAATACCAAAAAGATTTTAGGTGTGTTTTAATATAAACTTTCTAAAAGCCAAAAACATTTTATTTCTGTCTTATTTTCGATTGTACGATGTTGGATCTCGAGTCTTCGTTACCTGAAACCTGATTGAAAACCGAAACGACTGATTCTTCATAAACGGTCGAAATTTGCAAGTTTTGAAAGTTAAAAACTAAAACTGAACAATTCGTTAAACTTTCAAACTGTCGGACGGTGTTTGATTGAGAAATGGTCATGTGTGTGTCATTTGTTTATGTTACTATATTCCAGGGAGTTGTTCTCATTACGCGTTTAGATTTCTTGCATGTGCAGATTCTAAAGGCAAGGAGAACATGGTCGATAACAAGCTTCGGAATGAAGACACGACGTGAAGGCACTCAAGTGATGAAGATGATCGAGTTGCCGCTGACCATCATCAACACCACAAGGATCTCAAGTTCTAAAGATCAAGACATTCACGAGCATAACTCAAGGGGAAGCTTATGTTAAGGGGGAGTTTGTCAACACACTTCCTACATGAAACGGGGAGTTTGTTGGTACACTTTCTGCTTTCAAGACGTAAAGACTTTAAAGATCCTCCGACATTGAAGACTTGAAAGGATGTCAAAGACTTGAAGACACGAAGATCGAGACAAAGCTACAGCCAAGGGGGAGTTTGTTGGTGCACTTGTGTCTGTACTTTGTCTGTATTTTGTCATGATACAAAACGATGTCTTATGTTAGTCTGAGTTACGTCTTAGGTTCGTTAATATGTGTGTTCGATGTAAGTTTGACCAAGTCAACCATCCTCCTGGTTTGACTTGGCCAAACAGTTAGAACATGTTTTGTAAGATGTTTGTGTCGAAGGTTGGGTCATCGAAAGATTGGTTATATCCTTCGATGAGCTCGAAGGATAAACCTTTGATGGATATAGATGGACCTCGAAGGATATCATCCTTCGAGGTATATGTGGATCCTTCGATAGGCTTCTGATCGATAGATGATCCTTCGATCAGTCTATCTGATCCTTCGACCAGACGAGCTGTGATGGGTATATATACCCATGTAATGTGTTCACTTCATTTTGAGAAGAAAAGAGAGAAGTGTGTGAGATTGGAGTGAACTGAGTCTTGTAGAGAGCGGCCAAGGGCTGTAACCGTGTCCACTGAAATACAAGAGAAAACTTTGATATCTCGTGTGTCTACCCTTTCTCTTTGTGGCTTGTGCTCTCATATAAACTACCGGTTTGCATTCTAGCTTGGATTCCGCACTTGCTAGTGTGTTAAACATAACAAGGATAAGGTTTGACCTCATCCTCCGAGGGACCTACAGTTCATTTATGTTCGTTCGTTTAATAAACGAACGAACATGAAAAAGTAATTTCGTTCAATTAATTAAATGAACGAACATGAACGTTCGTTCGATTGTGTTCGTTAACGTTCGGTAAGGTATTCGTGAATATTCGTTCATTTGCGTTCGTTTACGTTCGATTTTTGTGTTTTAATTAAAGAATTTTTGTACTTTCATATATTATCTATACCTTTTATATTACTAAACTTTTTTTTATTTTATTAACCTAAAAATTAAACTAGGAAACCCACTTGTACCTTGTTTATACACCATTTCCCTTTCCTTTCTCATTATTTTCATTGGCGAATACGACCAACCTCCGTTTCACAATAAAGGATTCAAGTTCCAGTGGCTACTCTCTGGGCCATCTACCTTTATCCTTCGTCGCGTTTGACAAATTTATTTGTGTTCGTGAACAGTTCACGAACACGCTCATTTTCTTAATGAACGAACACGAACATAAAATCTCGTCCGGTAAGTGTTGATGAACCGTTCGTGAACACATTTATTTCCTTAACGAAAAAACACGAACAAGGCCTTGTTGGTGTTCGTTCGGCTTGTTTACAACCCTAATTGTGACTCTGATTATTGAAGTTAAAGGCTATCCATTGCAATCTAATACAAAATAAAGGACGAAAAGTGTAATTTACCCAACTCTCTTCCGTTTCTTTTACAAAAATGGATATTTCATCAACATTTCTCGGGATGCTTAGTAACAATGATTTTTGAACAACACTCATAGAAAAAAAATTAAGCTAACTATGACCTTGTGCCTACCTTTTGCACGTACATACTGTTATTTAGTATATATTTTTATGATTCGTACTATATCACAACATGTGTTATTTATGTACTTTCCCTTAACATTGCTATCATCGGTGGAATAATTAATTCCCAAAGAATGAGTTGTTTATTTAACAAATACTTAAACCCTTAATTTACCAAAAGTGTGAAAACTCATGTTTTGCGTTTATTGACTCTTATCTAAATTCACTTTTTGAACCACGAAACTTCTATATATAAAATAAGAAATCAAACCCCGACAGTTACAATATTACATCATTGATATTAAACTCACACCACCTGTCCTAATTAATGTTGTTATACTTAAATCTACTTTTAATCCAAAAACAAATTCTCTTTGATTAGATATGTCGGTCATATGAAGTAAGTGTGATGATTATTGAAGATCTTCTCGTTCCTGACTTCCAAATCTCCCAGGCCGCAACCAAAAGAATGGCTCCAATAATCTTCTTCTAATCCTTAGAAGCTTTCATCTCCAACGCCGAACCAAGAATATGTTGAATCAGGAGCTCCTGATCTAGATATGGAATTTTAAGCCAAACCATAATCGACCACCAAATGGATTTAGCTATCCAACAATCCCATAAAATATGATAAGTGGTCTCCTCCCTCAAACCAGATGGTGGGCGGTTTTGAACGCCCACATCCACGCCTTGACAAGCTAGGTTCAACTTTGATGGTATGCGGTTAATGGAGGCTTGATCGGATTTAGCGGCATCATGAAGCTTGAATCTCAATCCAGCAACCAACAAGATCGACACCACTCCACCTCCAATTGTCTTGCCCTCCATTAAAAATGTAGTCGTTTAAGGTTTGTTCTAACAAAGCCAACGGTTGGTTGACCTTCAGTTCCAAGTCCATTGAACAGAAGTCTACAACACCATACAATCTTTAACTATGGCTAATTCTTTATTTAAAGCTATCTTGAATATATGCTTTCTCCTTTACCAACAACTCCCTTAAGATTCTTACACCGTGACATATTTTGATCATATCAAAATTACTACTTTAAGATATGAACGGTAAAATATAGAAATGGGAATAAGTGGAGGGGGTGGAATGCAAAAAAATTGGGTTAGATATGTAATTATTGTAGGGTAAACCCGATTATAAAATCTACTCTCTCTTGTTAGGGTATACGGGGCACTCTCGGTGACCCCATGCGGTGACCCAAGTCCCCACTCGGGAACACCGCCGCCATCAACGCGGGGACCGAAATCGGGGAGTAGGATCGGTATGTATTCACCGATGAGAGGATCGAGGTTAAACGGCTATATAGCCGTTATACATTTAAAAAAAAATTCCTAACTCCTATAAATACTACCTCTTTAACAATTTTATTTTTAAAACCCAAAACAACTCTCACCCATTCATATCATCTAATTTTTTTAACTAATCTTTAAAAAAAAATGGATTCCAAGTTCCCGTTTTTTTTATCCCATGCCCGACTTTCCCGACGATGAAGATTCATCATCAAGCGACGGTAGTTTAATTTTCTTCCAAAATCTCATCCAACAAGCGGAGCTACTAGACACGACATCGTCTAGTAAAAAAAATTGTCCGTCGAGATCGTGTGGGAGGCCACGAAACACTCATGGCCGATTATTTTGTCGAAAATCCAAAATTTAATGTCGATATTTTTCGTCATAGGTTTCGTATGTCCAAGTCTTTGTTCCTAAAAATTGTTAGTGACGTGGAAGCGAAAAACGAGTGGTTTCAAAAATTGTTACTGACATGCAACCAGTAACCCACCAGACGAAAACCAAGAGTATTTAAATATGGCTGAAAGGACCTTTGGTGAGTGCCTTGAATATTTTTGCGAGACGGTCTGTACAATGTATGCCGGTGAATTCTTACGTAGACCAACGAGCCACGACGTTGCGCGTTTGTATCAGGCTCATGAGGAAATACATCACCTACCTGGTATGTTGGGTAGTCTGGATTGTACACACTTCGTCTGGAGAATGTGCCCCACAGAATTGTGTGGACAATATATGAGAGGCGATCATCAATACCCGACAGTTATGTTAGAGGCAGTGGCGTCTCAAGATTTGTGGGTTTGGCATGCTTTTTGTGGCCCGGCGGGTTCACAAAATGACATCAACGTGCTCCAACAATCTCCGTTATTTCTTACTCAACGAAACGGAACGGCGCCAAATTGTCCATTTCAGGTGAACGACCACTTATACAAACGCGAGTATTATCTTACTGATGGGATCTACCCTAGCTGGTCCGTGTTTGTGAAGTCTTTTCCATATCCTCACATCCCGAATGAAAAAAAGTTCAAGAGGCAACACGAGGCCGCAAGAAAAGATGTGGAACGGGCGTTTGGTGTGTTAAAGGCGAAGTGGGGAATACTAAATCGTCCAATGCGTTCCAAAACGGTGAAAAAGATAAGGTCCATCGGGTATACGTGCATTATTTTACATAACATGATTATAAAAGACGACTGAAGGGCGATAGCACCGGTACACATTCAAGATCCTCCAGTCGAACCTGTCTTCCCTGATACAGCTTATAACGAGCTCATTGACGAAGAAACACATTGGAGACTAAAACACGATCTCATTGAGCATCTCGGACGTTTAGATCTACCTCACCTTGAAGTGAGTTCCGACGACGAGTAGTTTGTTTTTTTATTTTTCTAGTTTGAATGTAATTTTTATTTTTAATTTAATGAAATGTCTTTTATTAAATTTTATTAATATTTGTTTAATTTATAAACATGTATAATTACAACAAATAAAAAAAACCAAAAAAATAAAATAAAAAGCAAGTCCCCTAACAGAGGAGTGCCGCCATCAAATTGAGGGTGTGGGGGGAGTTAAGAGGGGAGTTGACGTGGCAAGTGCTGGTTGGCCGTGCGTAAGAGAGGGGACTCCCCTAAGAGAGGAGTGCCCCTCTCACCCTTATTCGTTTGTCAGACTACCACCGCTGGCATCAGACATGGCTACTGCTTTTTCCTGCAACTTCAATAAAATCTGGCCTCCCGATTTGGTTAAATCATCGGTGAGTTTGATCAGAAACTAGTTATGGTCTTATTTCAGTTTTTTGTTTTTGTTTTTGTTTTCATAACATAGAATCGGTATCATCATGTAGGGTGTTGAAGAACGATCGTTGACTGCTCATCGGATTTCGGAAGACCCATCTCGTTTCAGGTAGCTGTTAATCGTATAAATTCTGTATAATTCATTGAACTTTAACAAGCTATCCTTTAGATCTATCGCAACTTAAGGATGTTTATAAATTCTGTTTTTTTTTTTCATAACTCACTGTGTAAAATGAATCTGAAAAATTTGGATAATTTTTTTTGGTAAAGCTAAATTAATCAGGATTCATATGTTTTCTATATTTTACATTGATATTCTTTTTGTAGGTGTTTTAATAAAAGTTTTTTCAGTTATACACAAATCTTCAAGTAGTTCATTTATACATACAACTTGTTGTACAGAGTTTATACTAATAAAATTTTGTAGGGGCTATCCCCTTGTCATCGAAAACACAAGCAACTTCTAAGTATCAAATCAGAAAACTTGAATCAAATTGGCATTGATTATAAGGGCTTAACATTCTATGTTATTTCAATTTTAGGGCAATGGTCATAAGCCATCTCCGTGTGGAGAACCAGAAGGCTGATGATCATAACCATAAGAAAACATAGCATTAGGGGTGACATCTTGTCACGGCCCCCGACCCGGTTTGACCCGTTTCAGGAGCCGCGGGACAGAAAATCCCGTGGTATTTATTTAACAGCGGAAGTTTTCTTCAGGATCTTTTTAAAACTGAAATTTTCCCAATTATTTTATTTCACAACTCGGGATAAAACCCCGGTAATTTACAATCATATGATTTCACTGAGAAATCTTTATTTTACAAAACATGTTTCTTTATTTTATATTGAGCCACTTCCTTAAGCTTGTAGTGCTTCACGGCACTTTTCCTGGATCACAACAGATTACCTGAAACATGTTTGAAAAAGGTTTTGTCAGCGGGAAATACTAGTGAATCATTCTTTTTAGTAAAAATGACGCGTTTGTTATAATTTACAGTATTAAGAGCGATTACAATGTTTCCATATATCAACCAACTACCCACGGTATTTGTCACTCGACTCGTTTCTGTGACTATGGTCAGATCAACCATTGGCTAACTCATTGTCCAATGGTGACGGGAACAAGGAATGTATACAGAACCCCACATACCGGCTGTAATTTGGTGACTACAAAGACTTAATCCCTATAATTATAACTTTGAAAATAAACATGCTTTTGAAAGTAATTTGATAAAAAGAGAATGACTCATATTGCAGATTTATTTGAGCAGAGCCTAGCCTACTGATTAGCCTTTTAACCTAAATTTAATAACATGCACACGAACTTGGTCAGTAACTAATACAACATTTACGATAACTGACGAGATTAAACCTTCACAACGAATGACAAAGTGCGATACTTAAACATCCATCGAATTAATGACGAATGACAAAGCATAAACCCTAATGTGGGCAGCACTTAAACATCCATTGGATAGTTTAATCGATCGGAAATTGAATCGTAGCAACGATCGAGTTAATACCCTGTATCGTAGCAGCACCCCACTAATTTAAAGTTATATTTTCGACTTCTGAGTAGCCTAACTTCGTTTTTGAGTTTTAATTTCGACACCAGTGGACTGTGCAAGTGACGGGCTATTTATAGCTGAAATTAGGGCCTCACGAGGCCCGCGTAACCCATCACCTATATCTTACGCGGCCCGCGTGCCACCCAGTCTACGTATAGGTTTGCATGGTCATGGGCTTAAGTTTGACATGTGGGTTATACGTGGCCCGGATACTTATCTGGTCAAACTCAGGGTTGACGCGGCCCGCGTAAGACATGTCTTGTCTCTTACGCGGCCCGCCTGAAACCTATTATTCTTGATTTTCTTGATTTTTATGTAAGGTATGATTTCAAGGGTCCGGGTTTTCACTTACGAGTATTCTTAGGACAATTTTGAGAGTCCTTACATTCTCCCCACCTTATTTAGATTCTCGTCCTCGAGATTCATTGGAATAAGTGATGATACTTTCGTTTTATCTCCGATTCCAGCTCCCAAGTGTATTCAGGTCCTCTCTTTGAATCCCACTTGACTTTAACTAGCACTAGTCGCTTGTGCTTGAGAAATTTAATCTTTTTGTCTTCAATTTGAATAGGTTTTTCAACAAATTTCAATTTCTCATTTACCTTTATATCTTGGAGAGGTACTACCAAAGATATGTCTGATAGGCATTTCTTGAGGTTGGATACATGAAATACATCATGTACTCCAGCTAACTCCTCTGGTAATTGTAAACGATAAGCAACTGGTCCTATACGTTGGATCACTGAAAATGGTCCTACGTATCTTGGACTTAATTTTCCTTTCTTACCGAATCAAACTACTCCTTTCCAAGGAGAAACTTTCAATAGTACTTTGTCTCCAACTTGAAACTCGAGTGGGTTGCGTCGATTGTCTTTCCTTGATTTGTGTGATCTTGTCGGTAGTTTCTTGCACAATCTCCGGACCTGATAATTGACTTTTCCCCTATTTCTACCCAACAAAATGGAGTTCTGCACTTTCTTCCATATAGTGCCTCGAATGGGGCAGTTTCAATGCTGGCATGATAACTATTATTATAGGAGAATTCAATTAACGGTAAGTGATCATCCCAGTTTCCACCAAAATCTATTACACATGCTCTGAGCATGTCTTCCAAAGGTTGGATCGTCCTTTCACTTTGCCCGTCAGTTTGTGGATGATATGCAGTACTTAGATTTAGTCGGGTTCCCATAGCTTCTTGGAAACTTTTCCAGAAGTGGGAAGTGAAACGACTATCCCTATCTGATATAATGGAGAGTGCAACTCCATGCAAGGACACTACTTCATCTAAATACAACTTTGCCAATCTTTCCATGCTAAATCGCATGGTTACCTTTTCTGATTTGGTTAACCGATCCACAATTACCCAAATCGCATCATTACCTTTTCTGGTTTTGGGTAACTTAGTAACAAAATCCATTGTTATGAGTTCCCATTTCCATACAGGCATTTCTAATTATTGTAGTAGACCTGAAGTTTCTGGTGTTCTGCCTTAACTTGTGAACAAATAAAACACTTAGAAATATATCGAGCTATATCCTTTTTCATTCCTATCCACCAAAAGTTATTTCTTAAATCTTGGTACATTTTATTGTTTCCAGGGTGTATGGTATACCTAGATTTATGAGCTTCTTCTAAAATCTTATTTCTTAATTCTCCCTGCTTAGGTACCCAAATTCTTCTTTGGTGGAATCTCCAAATTCCATCAGCTCCTTGTTCTAATTCTTTTATTCGTCCTTTCATTCCTTCAGCAGCATCCTTGATTGCTGTTTCTTGAGAATGCTTCAGTTGTTCCATTAAATCTAACTGTAGATTTAATCTAAGAGCACGAATCCGTCATTGTTTCTCATGGTATTTACGACTTAAGGCATCTGCAACTACATTTGCCTTTCCTTCGTGATACTGAATATCACAGTCGTAGTCACTTAGGATTTCCATCCATCTTCTTTGCCTCATGTTTAATTCTTTTTGCCCAAATATATATCTTAAACTTTTATGATCCGTATAGACAGTAAGGGGCTGTTTGGTAGCATCTGAATGGTCATTAAGAGGCTACCTCTTAATGGAACCATTAAGAATTTTACCAATGAGACGATAGAAGAATGTAACATGTGATGATTTACCATTCAGATGTTATCTCTTAACCATTCAGACTTGAGGTTACCTCTTATTCATTAAGAGGTTTGAAACCATTAAGAGGTAGCATCTGAATGGTCATTAAGAGGCTACCAAACTGCCCCTAAATTTACTTCCGTACAGATAATGTCTCCAAATTTTAAGGGCAAAAATTATGGCTCCTAATTCTAAGTCATGAGTGGTATAGTTTTCCTCGTGCTTTTTCAATTGCCTTGAAGCATACGCAATTACCTTCTTGCGTTGCATTAGCACACATCCTAATCCTAGTTTTGAAGCATCACAATAAACTTCAAAATCTTCAGTTCCTTCTGGTAAGGCTAGGATTGGAGCATTTGTTAACTTTTTCTTTAAAATCCTAAAAGCTTCTTCTTGCTTAGGTCCCCATTCAAACTTAACTGCTTTACAAGTTAGCTTAGTTAATGGTACAGCTATCTTGGAAAAATCCTTAATAAACCGTCTATAATATCCGCTAGACCTATAAAACTTCTAATTTCCATTGCGGATTGCGGAACCTTCCATTTGGTAATTGCTTCTATCTTAGCAAGATCTACATGAATGCCTTCGTGATTCACCATGTGACCTAGAAATTGCACTTCTTGCAACCAAAATTCACACTTCGAGAATTTGGCATACAACTTTTCTTTTCTTAACAAAGTTAAGAGTGCATGCAAATGCTGATAATGCTCATTCTGACTTTTGGAATAAATAAGTATATCGTCTATAAAAACAATTACAAATTTATCCAATTACGGTTTACAGATTCTATGCATCATATCCATGAATGCAGCAGGTGCATTCGTTAACCCAAAGGGAATGACTGTAAACTCATAATGACCATACCTAGTTCTGAAAGCAGTTTTAGGTATGTCTTCTTCTTCTACCTTTAATTGATGATATCCAGAGCGTAAGTCAATTTTAGAAAAATATCTAGCTCCCTGAAGTTGATCAAAAAGATCATCAATCCTAGGTAATGGGTATCGATTCTTAATTGTTACCTTATTTAATTCTCTATAATCAATACACATTCTCATCGAACCATCCTTCTTTTTCACAAACAACACTGGTGCTCCCCACGGGGATGAACTAGGTTGTATGAATCCTTTACTTAGTAATTCATCTAATTGCTTTTTCAATTCTAACATTTCTGTGGGTGCTAACCGATAAGGTGCCTTAGCTATCGGTGTAGTTCCAGGAATTAGACGAATCCTAAATTCTACTTCCCTATCAGGTGGTAATCCTGGTAATTCTTCTGGGAATACATCTGGGTATTCTGAGACTACAGGAATCTCCTTAAGTTCTTTACCCTTAGTATTAATGATTACTGAAATCATGTATACTATTCCTTGCTTTCGTTCATAACTAGCAATTTTCATTACTGATATGAACTTCATGGGTTTGCGTGGTTTATTGCCTGTAATCATTATCATTTCTCCGGTAGGTGCCTGAATTTCTATAGAATTCTTATCATAATGGATTCGAGCAAGGTTGGCTACTAACCAATCCATTCCAAACACAACATCGAACCCAGCTAGATTCATTGGTAATAGGTTTGCATGAAATTTATAACCTGAAAGTTCTATATTTTCTTTTTGCAAAACCTTATCTATTTTGACAGAATTTCTGTCTGCCGTTTCGACTGTAAAAATTTGCCTAAGGTTGGTTAAAGGTAAGTTAAGAGCTTGGCAGAATGAAGTATTTATAAAACTTTGGTTTGCACCAGAGTCAAATAATACTTTTGCGTAAATATTGTGAACTAAGAACGTACCAGCTATCACATCAGGAATTAACTCGGCTTCCTGAGTAGTTAACTGGAAAGCTCGAACATTCTTCTTGGTAGCTCCATCGGCTGGTTTGGCTTTGTTGTCTGCTGGTTTGCTCAATTTATGACATTCTGGCTTAAAATGTCCTGTTTCTCCACAATTATAGCAGACTATTGTTTTCTTTCTGCAATCTTCCTCGCGATGTCCTATGGCTTTGCAAAAGTTGCAGATTACATTACATCTTCCATAATGTTTCTTTCTGCAGTTCTTGCAGAATGGCGAAGTTGAAGATTGCCCTGTTCCTCTTCTCCTGAAACTGCTGTTATTACCCGTACGAAATCCTTGGGTAATTTTCTGAGCCAGTTCCTTCTTCGTGTTTTCATCTCTTGTGCGTACTAGTTCGTCAGTTAGGGTGTTAGCTAATTCCACCGCATCGTCAATAGTACGAGGTCTCGCAGCTTTAACAATATTGCGGATTTTGCCAATCAATCCCCAAATATAGCGAGTAATGAGTACTGGTTCTGGCGAAGCCAGTGTTGGTACCACTCTAGCATATTCAAAGAATGTCGAAGTATAACAGCGACAATCTACACCTACCATTCGATGATTTAGGAACTTATTTGCCATTTGATCTTTTTCGTATTCGGGACAAAATTTTCTTTCTACAAGACTCTTAAATTCTTCCCAGTTCATGGCATAAGTCATATTTCTTCCTTTAGCTTGAAGTACTGTATTCCACCATTCTAGCGCCCCTTCTTTGAAAAGATTTGACGTGTACATGCCCTTGTCGTTTTCAGTACATTTACTTATTATGATTAATGCCTCGGTTTTCTCGAACCAACGCAGTGCCCCAGTCGCTCCTTCATTGCCTGCAAATTCAGTGGGTTTACAAGCAAGAAATTCTTTGTAAGTGCAACCAGACGTTGCAACTTTCATTTTCTTAGGAAGCGGAGCTTGCCGTGGTTCATTATCGTGATTAGTATGATTACCGCCTCCGTTTATGCTATTACTGAAATTATCTTCAGAAATACGTTTGCTAGTAATGATTTGTTGAGGTTCAACAGGTTTCTGTGCAGCAGCAAGTATTGCTGGAATAGCATTGGCTATCCCTTGAGCAACAATATTTTCTATATCTTGCTTAGTCATAAATTGATCCTCCGGATGTTGCTCAGAATGGTTAATCTCGTTTACTGGTTCATTATTAGCGTTTTCCATCTGTTATTTAATTTATATAAATTATTAGTAACAAATAAATAACAATCATACACAAAACAATCATACAATTTTCACAACACATATATAATCAAAATTATCGATTTCTCGATTCCATTTATTTATTTATATATATGTGTCAATACACACCATTATCTTACAAAGTTTTATTTTATAGTTATTTTACAGACTATATTCTCCTTATTCATTTTACAACCACAGTTTCACATTCTCACACCACACTATCCTTAGTCAGTTGGTATTTCAGTAACGGCGTTCCCTCTCGTCGTATTTCCAGGAGATCTGTTCTCCTACTTCCCGGATCCTATTTCCTGCATCCACTAGCTCCTCACAAAAGTGGCGGAGTTCAGCTAAATTTTCACTGCTCATGGGTTGATTTGGTATAGGTTCCGGGTCGAACTGAGGGAGAAAGGAATAAGGACTGTTGAGCAGGTTTTGGAACTGCCAGTCATTAGTCCACCATTCGTCCATTCCTAGAGGTTGGGTGTGTATTATAGGTTCTGGGATTCCTGGTTCTAAGTTTATGGGTAGTTGATTTTCAACAGGATAAGAGTAAAAATTATTATTGACAGGCCTGACTATATCACAGCTCGCCAATGCGCGATCCAATTCATCCTGAAATGGTAACTCCTGAACTTGTCTAGAGCTTTCCCCAAGTTCCATCTCCGTCTGTCTAGAATCTTCCCCAAACTCTTTTTCCATTTGTCTGGAATCTTCGCCAAACTCTTTTTCCAGTGGCCTAGAATCTTCCCTGAATTCAATCCTCTTTCCTTTGTCTAAGGAATTTTCTATTTTAGGAATCTTCCTAGTTGCAGGTTTCCTCCTACGCACACGCCTCCATCCCACAAATCTTCTCCTTTTCTTAGGCTTGGGTTTTTCTGGAGGTGGAGCATTGAATTCCATAAGTTCTTCTATTTCGGGTATATACCTATTGAAATCTCTGGAAACTTCTATTTTTACGGGATAGAGATTTAAATTTTGAAGGGCTTCAGACAGGTCATTCATGTTGTTTGTCATATATGCAAAATACATAAAAAAATTGCTAAGTTAAATTTTATAACTAAATTTTATGGATAACTTTTAAACGTTATTGCATACCAAGTGACTAATTTAATACAAAGAAAAACTGAAAATTGAAACATATTGAGGTTTACTTGCAAACTTATTTATATACTGGATAAGGTTTCTGGCTTGTAGGTGATAAGGGTGCTAAAACTTGAGTTAGAATATTTAAAAATTTGCATTTACGGCTACAATGGCTAGCATATACAGATCTGCCCATTTTTCATCTAATTTGTCTTCCCATGGTGTTTTACTAGTTAATTCCTGGGTTTCCTGGTTAACTTTCTTTCCTCGGGATTTCTTTATATTCTCCTGACTTTTCCTAATAATCAAACTTCTTTTATCAGGAGAAAGTGGTTCCTCATAATGTGCCTTTCGAACAAATATTCCTTCATCAATATTTGTTGGGTATTTTGAGGAATTTGTTTGGGATGAACTTCCCTTCTCGTTTGAGGACCTATCTAATTTAAGATAGATATTTGAAAGCTTTTGCTTACCCATACTGTAAACAGATATTCAATTAATAAAACACATAATCAAAAAATGGCAATCAATAAAATTAAGTATTTTCTAAATACTTAATAGGCTTAAATCAGTGGCTCTGATACCACCTTTTTCTGTCACGACCCCCGACCCGGTTTGACCCGTTTCAGGAGCCGTGGGACAGAAAATCCCGTGGTATTTATTAAACAGCGGAAGTTTTCTTCAGCATCTTTTTAAAACTGAAATTTTCCCGATTATTTTATTTCACAACTCGGGATAAAACCCCGGTAATTTACAATCATATGATTTCACTGAGAAATCTTTATTTTACAAAACATGTTTCTTTATTTTATATTGAGCCAGTTCCTTAAGCTTGTAGTGCTTCACGGCACTTTTCCTGGATCACAACAGATTACCTGAAACAGGTTTGAAAAAGGTTTTGTCAGCGGGAAATACTGGTTAATCATTCTTTTTAGTAAAAATGACGCGTTTGTTATAATTTACAATATTAAGAGCGATTACAATGTTTCCATATATCAACCAACTACCCACGGTATTTGTCACTCGACTCGTTTCTGTGACTATGGTCAGATCACCCATTGGCTAACTCGTTGTCCAATGGTGACGGGAACAAGTAATGTATACAAAACCCCACATACCGGCTGTAATTTGGTGACTACAAAGACTTAATCCCTGTAATTATAACTTTGAAAATAAACATGATTTTGAAAGTAATTTGATAAAAAGAGAACGACTCACATTGCAGATTTATTTGAGCAGAGCCTAGCCTACTGATTAGCCTTTTAACCTAAATTTAATAACATGCACACGAACTTGGTCAGTAACTAATACAGCATTTACGATAACTCACGAGATTAAACCTTCACAACGAATGACAAAGTGCGATACTTAAACATCCTTCGAATTAATGACGAATGACAAAGCACAAACCCTAATGTGGGCAGCACTTAAACATCCATTGGATAGTTTAATCGATCGGACATTGAATCGTAGCAGCGATCGAGTTAATACCCTGTATCGTAGGAGCACCCCACTAATTTAAAGTTATATTTTCGATTTCTGAGTAGCCTGACTTCGTTTTTGAGTTTTAATTTTGACACCAGTGGACTGTGCAAGTGACGGGCTATTTATAGCTGAAATTAGGGCCTCACGCGGCCCGCGTAAGCCATCACCTATATCATACGCGGCCCGCGTGGCCGCCCAGTCTACGTATAGGTTTGCATGGTCATGGGCTTAGGTTTGACAGGTGGGTTATACGTGGCCCGGATACTTATCTAGTCAAACTCAGGGTTGACGCGGCCCGCGTAAGACATGTCTTGTCTCTTACGCGGCCCGCCTGAAACCTATTATTCTTGATTTTCTTGAATTTTATGTAAGGTATGATTTCAGGGGTCCGGGTTTTCACTTACGAGTATTCTTAGGACAATTTTGAGAGTCCTTACACATCTTTAGGGTTAATTGCTGCACTTTTTTGATAAATAGGTTTAGAGAGTAGTTGAAGTTAGAGGTGCACAAATCGGGTTAGGGTTTGAACTCGAACCGGGTTCAAACTGGTTTGATGTGAAGCTTAAAAAAGTCATGGGTTAATACAGGTTTAGGATGCTAAAACAGGTACCGACTTATTCATCTTTGAAGGACATGATGCACCGGTTAGTTCTATATGCCGCATAGTAAAGATAACATTCAGGTATGTGATAGTATATGCTCTTCTTCAACATCAAACTTGTTGAACTTAGTTTTATCTTTGAGTAGTTAATTGGAAATTTCTTTTTCTTCTTTCTAATTTGAAGTGTTTGTCTTAATAGTATATATCTTTTCAACGGCTATCAATAGAAAGATCAAGGCATGGTTACATGTTGATCGAGTTTCAAAAATTGATTATGAAACCGATGGTTATGTCTGGACAAAATGGCATACAATACCGATTGGTCATGTAACGCTTAGCATTTCTGTATAATCCATATTTAGAAAGTTGTATTCACATTTATATTTATAGAAACTTGTATTCGTATTTCATTTCCAATCTTGTAATCTGAGACTTCGATCATAATAAGAAAATTGTATTTATATCTATCATACTTGTGTTATATGCAATCAATGGTTAAATAAGTGTTTATACGTAAAACCGAGACTTGTTATACATACATTCTATCACTCATACACGCACAATACGTAACACATTCATGCGTACACTTCCTATACTTGAAAGCACTAAACCTTTGATGTATACATATATACAAATAAAGTCAAGAAACAGTAAAAAAAATCCATTTTATTGCTATATCCAATTTTCCCGAATACATACCAAACTATTGATGTATACATATATACACATAAAAGTACATAAACGTTAACTAGTTCAAATTTTTGTTTAAGTCAAACATAAAACAACTAATTAAATGAAACCTTGGATGAAAGAAAGTCACCGTGATCCCCCCCCCCCCCCCGATGTGATATTTATCTGCAACTTCTAACATGCCAAATGGGTTAAGCTAGGAGATATAACTTGAAAGAAATTGTCGAACATCGTTCGAAGTGTATTCAAATGTACAAAACGCCTAAATCCCGTTATTTAAACCAAATATTAGTTTATTATGGACTTATTGTATTAGTCTAATATCTGTAATCATATTCAGCACATAAATATATAAAAATATGAAATAAAACGCAAAAACATTTGTAGATCAGCCCAATTCAACCCACACCGTTTTGACCAACACTAACAGTTTACACGTTTTGACCCAAACCTCCTTTTGACCCGATACAAGATTTAAGTGGAGCTAACAAGGTAGCAAGTGTGTATGGAGTACATCTATCTACTCTAAAAAGGGTGAACACCAGAAAGCTCCATACATTTTAGCTCCAACAGAAGGTAACTAAGTGTGCTGCCAGTTTAAGAGCTAAAGGACTTGATGGTGCCATGATTTCAGTTGGAGAGTATGGTAGAAATTTCTCCCCGAAGCTGCAGAAAAAAGGTTAAAGAAAATTTGAGCATAAAGATTATTTTACATAAATTCTTTAAAACTACTAATGTAATAACACACTGGGATGTCACTCGTCATAAGGCTGGTATAGAGACACAGTCGTCTATATCTGCAATGAATTTACCGTGTCGGGGGAGGAAGGGCTGAAGAACTATATGAGTTGATTAAAGCAACAAAAACGAGACCAGCTATGCATAACTGCAGACCCACTTCTTCTCATATCTTTTGCCACCCCAAACTCTGTATAAATAATCAAAATACAACTCTTTCCATAACTGCAACGATAATAAATAGTGATTCCATTTTACGTTTTTCATCCACAACTTTAACAAAAGGAAAAACATTTACTGATTTACATGTACCTTGGCAGTTCTGAAGAACAATGAGAATGATAAAAGGACTGATGCTAAACAGTAAGAACATGTAGCTTCTGCAAATTGTGTGCTTGAAATGTTCAAAAAGTATGCACTTGCAGTAGCCGTTGAGGTAGTTGTCCCCAAGTAAAATCAATCCACCATTACTTTCATCAATCCCGAAAGGCAAGTCCTTTGCAGCCAACTTTAGTGCAAGGAATGCTGCAACCCCATATACAGAGCCGACCCAATGGGCTTGTGGATCTAGGCAAAGGCCTAGGGCATCCAAATTTTAAGGGCCTCAAGATTTTGTATTTTGGGCCTCCTTCTTCAATAATATTAGCTTCCAAGCCCAAATGTTGATGCAGTTTTTGTGTGGATGTGGCTCGGTTCGGTTCGGCTTGGCTCAGTTCGGCTCGGTTCGAGACCGAAGTTGACGACACTCCTTCGTCGTGTGCGCCAAAGATCGACACACGAAGCACGAAGAGCCGCAAGCTGACATCACCATGACATCACCATGATGATGTCATGACCTTTAAACCACATGCATGCAACAATGAAGATTTGTAGAACATGCCATGCATTTCAACGAATAAGTCATGCTTATTGGGCCAGTAATCTCTTGAAGATCATTTGTTCTATTGGGCCTGAACTCTGCCGAAGAAGCCAAGTATTTCGTGGGTATAGAATATGATAAATAGTTCCACGAAGAACATTATTCTTTAATGGTTGTTCGCTGAAATTGTTTCTCATGAAACTTCTTAACGTTTCGTGGACCTTCATCTTTCGTGGGTTTTTGTTTGATCCCAATTCCTTCTTCGTAAGGTAAGGTTGCTGGAATATTGGTTATAAAAGCAGACTTGTATCCTCAGAATGTTCGAGAACACATGGGAGAGTTTTGTGAGATTTTCTTGTTCAAACATTGTACTAAAACTCTGCTGAATCAATATACATTTGAAGCTTTAAACATTGAATCTCTTCGTGTATTTGTGTTCTTTGGCTTGGTTGCATACCCACTTGGATTCTGCACTTACGGGTGTGTTTCGATAACAAGGAAGTAGGTAAACTTGATCCTCCGAGTGGACCTACAAGTGGTATTAGAGCTTTGGCTCTCTTCCTTATTAAAACCAAGCTCTATCTTGTGTTTTTGAAGAATTTCTTGAAGGTTTTTCTGAAAGTTTATGTGTTTTTGAAAGAAAAATGGGTTCAAAGCTTTGGAAAACTTGTTGTTTGCGAAAAAATTTCATAGAAACCTTGCTATAACACATGGAGACATGTTAAAATCTGATTTTTCATAAAATTTCTTGCAAAATCTTGTTTCGCCAACTTTTCCGGTGAGGTGTTTGGCCGGAAAAGTGACCGGAATATTCTTGCCTACAAAATAACTTTCAAATGTTGCTGAAATGTTTGTTTTTCGTGTGTCTACAACTTATCTAAATCTGGTATTCTACCAACTTTCTTTACATATTCAGAGATAAGATTCTGTCTATAGTGGAAACATCTCACCAACTTTTGTGTATTCAATAATACTCACGAAAGGTTGCACTCAACGAAACATCCTTTTTGAAATACTTAGTCTCACGGAAAAACCATTTTGTTTTTGTCTTATCTCAAGAAACATAACATTCAACGAAATAATACAATTTATGAGTGGGCTGTTATTCAACGAAAAACCATTCATGAAAGTTATGGTGGGCTTGTTCTGATTGGGCTTGTATTGTTTGTAATTTAAAGGCTTTTAGTGGGAATTAAATACTTGTGGGCTCATCTCGTTTTTCAATGGAAGTTTGTCTCATTCTCATGAAATACTTATGGGTTTTACAATCATACATTTAACAATCATATATCTCACGAAATACTTATAGTTGTTGTGCTGTTTTTTTCCTTGGGGCTATTTTTTCGTGGACTTGGGATTTTAAAATTGGGCCTCACGAAACACTTATAGGCCCACAATTATTCTTTTGGTTTTTCGTTCATACCGTACAGAAATCAAATCCACAAAACTTTAGTGGAATTTTATTGGGCCCAGGCATATTATTTGTCCATCAAGTTGGGCTTATTCCTTGTGGATTATCTCTCTTGGGCTTTCCTTCATGGACTTGGTTTCACCTAAAATCCAGTAAGTTATTATTGTGCCTAATTCTCTTTCCGTCTGGTGTTAGTTCTTCGTGGGCCTTCTCACGAAATTCATATTTCGGGGACATCTACCGGTGCACATCTTTCGTTGATTGGGCTCAAATTATTTTTGTTTGGGTCTATTTTTCTTGGGCTTGGTTGAACAATCACCTTTCACGAAATGTCAAAGATTTTTCGTGGACAATCCAGCAGGCCCAATATTCACTTGGTAATTTGTGGACAGTTTTTCGTGGTCTAGTGTTTCGTGGTTTGATAGTTAGTGTTTTCACAGAAGCTTCACAGTGGGTTCATATTTGTGTCTCAAGTTGATCCATTATAATCATAATGAGTACAAATCCTTGGGATTGGAGTGATAGTCGAGTACAAGTCAAGATCCTTCACAATGGATAAAATCTTTAGTGCCTCAAAAATCGATAACCGCTAGTCAATTGGCATGTGTTGCTAATCAAAATCAGAGTATTCAAAACCTTCTCATAAGCGAGAGTGAAACTGGAAGCAACAATCGTCCACCAAAGTTAAATCACATGAACGATTATCCATCATGGAAAAGTTGCTTTCATACGTATGTTCTAGATCAAAATACCGAGTTGTGGACATGCTTTACTACACCATACATTGAAGCTCTCGAAGAAGCAGGTTCCAATCCACTTACTTTGGTAGGCATGGGCGAAAGTGATAAGAAGGCTTATGATCTTGAGAAGAAGGCCTTTGCTATCCTTACTCAAGCACTTCATAAGGATATTTATCATCAATTCGCGTATGGTACCACTACAAAGAATTTGTGGGACTTCTTGGAAGCTAGATGGGAAGAAAATGTAGCAACAAGAAAGATCCGTCATGATTGTTTAAAGAAGGAGTTTGAAGGATTCTTGTTCATGGAAAATGAAACACTAAGCGACATGGCTACTCGGTTCTATCATTTGCTTAGTGAGACATACTCATATAGGGTTAACGCATCACAACAGGAGATTGTCATGCATTTTGTTGATGCTTTACCACCTAAGTGGAGTCAATTCATTGAGTTGCTAAAGCATACCGGTGTTTTAGATGGGCTTAGTATTTATGAATTCGTTCAAAAGCTTAAGAACAAGGATGAAGAGGAAATTCGAAAGGCAAAGCGAATTCCAGTTCCACAAAACTTTGAGGTGTACTTTGGAGGTATTAACACCACTGTTAGTACTAATCAGCAATCGAAGCTTCAAACAACGTTTGTGTCAAATAAAAACCCTTTTCTACCACCACCAAAACCACAAACCCAACAACAAGCCTCTCAAAAAGCTTGTTATAGTAACTACAACACCACTCAATCTTCAAACCCTAACACTGTGACAACTCGAAATTTAGAACCTTTCATGTATGCTTAAACGTGTGGCTAGTTAACTTATGTGATAATGACAAATAAACCTTTATGTGATTATGTGTTATTGGTGTGTGCTTGTATGTATGCGATATATGTATATATGGACCGAGACAACACGAACCCGACTCGAGACCATGTGGTCTCGAGTGAACTAGTATAACTTACGGGCCGGTTGGGCCGTGCACCTCACCCGAAGCCCACTAGGGTGCACCAATGTAGACTAGTATATAAACTAGGTGGATTACCATAGGTGCCATTTCTTTGGACAACACACTCACCTATACACACACTTCATCCTCTTCACTAAAACCCTAAGCTACAACATCATACATTCCTCTCCTTCATTCTTGGATCAACCGGTGGCACTAGGACTCTCGGACCGAGCTCAAGATCATCATTCGGAAGTCACTCATCACTCTTCATACCCTCACACTAGAGAACCAAATCGGTTAGTGTCTTGCTATATATTAAGGATTATGTGTGCTTGATGATTTAATGCTTGTCTTCATGTATTAGTAAGTGGAAAAATGTATGATTATGGCTTTATCATGTTCTCGGATGTGTATAGTGATGATAATCGGTTAAACATGTCTTTAATATAAGTTGTATGATGAGTTAATGAGATCTTGTGATTAAATGTGGTTTAACCCTTGGTTGTTGATGTTTATAGAATCGGCTTGCATATGTATGATAGGTGATATTCATATAAATCGGATTGTGTACTCTTGTGTTAAGAACCGAAAGCTTGCTATTAGGGTGATTTGTTGATAAGTTATTCATGATTTTTGTTAGACTTAGGTTCATATGAATGAAGATGAAAACCCTAAAGATGAACATGATGAACACATGAAGAACTTGTTGAATATCATATGAACATGGTTGAATATTTGAATTCTGATATGTTTGATCCAAAATGGTAATTGTTAGACAAATAAACAGGTTTAAGTGGATAGTACAAACCATTTCCTGAAATCAGATTCTCATTGGGTAGTACATTGTTCCGAATCAGCAGTTGTCCACTCGAGACCTCCAGTTGCGACTCGAAACCATGCATGATGAGTCGAAATCTCCCAGTTGCGACATCGGTTGCGAGTCGCAAACACCTGGTTGCGACTCGAAACCACAAGTGATCAGCACATAAACCGTTTGACTCGAAACCCTGGTTGCGAGTCCAGTTGCGACTCGTAACCAAAACAGCATGAACCGAGACCGTAGTTGCGACTCAGGTTGCGAGTCGCAAACGCCTAGTTGCGACTCGGGATTATACACAGATACACGCTGTTTGGGCTTACATCTCATTTCGGACTTAATTGTTTGGGCCGAACTCTTGGGCCCGAATGCACAGACCTTATATGTTAACTGTTGAACGTGAATCTGCCATGATTAAACATGAATGCCATGAACGTTACTTGAGTACATTATGCTAGAAACATACGTGCACTACTTGAATACGAACCTGATGGTATGATACAATTATGGTAGGACGTGAGTAGCCACAACATTGCTTGTTTGACTTTTCTGTGTTTCTACCGAGCAAACCAAGGTGAGTTCACACCCTCTACAAAGCATGGGATTCCCAGGGGTCGGGAATTGGGGTTAAGGAACTGGGTTCCTCGTCCTCCTTGGGTAGGACAGCAAAGGTTCAGGAATGTAATTCCTCGTCCTCACGGACAGATAACTCGTACTAGACCAAAACTCTATCACGAAGTCCCTCATCTTTGTATCGACTTAATCGCCGAGGCCAATGGCGAGCGGGTCATTAGTTAGATAGCGCTATTTAGGTTTGACAAACCTCACACCGTGCCGCAGAGGACGGGCGTGAACTAATGGACTACTGGCACGTCAATGATGATAGACATTGACAGTTCAGGGCACATAAACATGACTACAGTCAGCAGTCGATATGGTAACGAGTCTAGTGTGTACATGGGGTAGCCCCCACGGCCGCAATGCCAGATAACTAACATGGGGTAGCCCCCACGGCTGGATAGCCAGAGTAACCGGGAATGAACAAGTCGCGTTTTTTAACTATGGGGTAACCCCCACGGCAGGATGCCAGCTAAAGGAAAACTGTTTTAGAAACAACTTAAAACGAATACCCAACCGTGAACTCACTCAACTTGTTGTTGACTCGTTACTACATGCTTTGCAGGTCATTAGGTGTCTTAGCTGGAGCTTGCATGGAGGAGGATCGTTGTGGGACATGGACGGCTGTGTGCCATGTTAAACTTTGAAACAATTAAACTTGTGTTTTGATTTAAGACTTATGCTTCCGCTTGCAACTTAACTATGTTTTGTTTGAACACCAATTGTATTGGTTGGATTTTTATAACTACTTATATGCTTGTTCAATATGATTGGTGGCTGGATCCTGGTCAGTCACGCCTCCAAGCGGTAGTACTCCGCGGGTGGGTTTTGGGGGTGTGACAGATTGGTATCAGAGCCATTGGTTATAGAGAACTCGGTTTTAATAAAGGAAAAAAACACATTTTTGTTAAAACCAGACTATAACCTGTACAGTGCTCAACGGTCCACAACGATGCTTCACTCCACATGCAAGGCTCGACACTCTAGGTGATATGGTCTGTGTATATTGCCTACTTGTTAGTTACATAGTACATTGCTTATGGTATGCTTTGTTAGTATAACTACTGTTACCTGAACACGTGCGTGCTTACTCTATCCTATCATCGCACTTTCGCGAACCCCTCTCACTCACGTTCTTCTTGGTATGAAGATCATGTCTGGACGCGTTAACCTGACACAAGCCCAGTTGACGGCTCTGATCAACGAACGAGTTGCCGCAGCACTCGCAGCTGCACACGCAGGAGGTATATCCTGCAGTCCGAACTCATTCTAGGGTCTTTAGGATCCTACTCTCGTGAACCAACCTTTGTGTTAAACTCTGTCTTTTCTTTCACCTACGATAGGTCATCATGTTCAGCCACCCGTGTGCACTTTTAAGACTTTCATGGACTGTCGACCTAGTACCTTTAGTGGTACCGAAGGAGCGATAGGTCTCCTACACTGGATTCGCAGGATCGAATCTGCATTCGATGAAAGTGAAAGCCCTACCAGTAAACGGGTAGAGTACGCTGTTGGTACCTTGCAAGGGAAAGCGTATTCTTGGTGGAACACACAAGTTCAGATGCTCGGATTGGCGGATGCGAATGCCACCCCCTGGAGCGACTTCAAGGATTTGATCAAGGAAGAATTCTGCCACCCGGACGACATCCTAAAACTTGAATTAGAGTACCTTGGCTTGAAAATGGAAGGATCTGAGATCGAAGCGTACACGAAAAGGTCCAACGATTTGGCTGCCTTATGTCCTAACTTGTCACAACCCATTTCTAGACGACTCGAGCTATACCTCAGAGGCTTAGCCTCAGAAATCCAAGGGTCCGTAATTGCGGCCAACTTTTCCACAATCCAACAAGTCGTTCGTTTGGCGCACCAGCTCACTGATCAGGCAGTGGAAGAGGGCAAGTTGCCCAAGCGTAACTCTTCCAATACGAAAACTCTTATTAACACCAAACATGTTTGGGGAGATCACCAGGGCGAGGGATGTAGCTCTATACAACAGGACCCGCACGGGAAACTCGTCCAGCAGGGGCTGGACTACCAAATTCAAGGGGGATACCTTGGGAATAAGCCGAAATGCCGCAAATGCCATCAACACCACACCGGGTCATGTGCGGAATCGTGTTGCCATAGGTGCAAGAAGACGGGACATATGGCTAGAGATTGTAGGAGCCCATATCCTACAAACCGAAACCAGCAGCAGCAGGGTAGCAAAAAGGGGTGTTTCCGTTGTGGGGCTGAAGGCCATCTTAAGAGGAACTGTCCGCAGATGAGGCAGAAACGCGACAACAGCAACAATGGAGCCCGGGGGCGGGCGTTCGTGATCGGCCAAGGTGAAGCAAGGAATGACCCCAATGTTGTGGCGGGTAAGTTCCTTCTCGACGACTTTTATGTTTCAGTTTTATTTGATTCGGGTGCCGATACTAGCTACGTGTCACTAGAAGTTAGTCGAATGCTTAAGCGTATTCCAACACTTTTGAACAACAAGCACACAGTAGAGCTAGCAAATAGTAAGAGTTTAGAAGCCACACACATAGTCAAGGGTTGTAAACTTATTCTCGCTGACCAGACCTTCTCTATCGACCTCATTCCTATTGTCTTGGGTAGTTTCGACGTTGTCATTGGGATGGATTGGTTATCCCAACACCGCGCAGAGATTCTTTGCAACGAGAAGGTTGTCCGTATTCCAGGTTCCGGTGGCGAACCTCTCATGATTCATGGCGACAAGAGGAGTGCTGTTGAGAACGTCATTTCTCTCCTTAAGGCCCAAAAGTGCTTGCGAAAGGGCCACACTGCTATTTTGGCTCTCGTTACTGACACCTCAGAAAAAGAGAAGAAGATAGAAGATTTTCCAGTTGTACGCGATTATCCAGAGGTATTTCCTGAGGAATTACCTGGTCTTCCACCTCATCGTCAGGTCGAGTTTCAGATCGAACTAGCTCCTGGAGCTGCGCCTATAGCTCGTGCACCTTATCGTTTAGCCCCATCAGAGTTGAAGGAACTCTCTACGCAACTACAAGAACTCTTGGATAAGGGTTTTATTCGTCCTAGCTCATCGCCCTGGGGAGCTCCAGTGCTATTTGTAAAGAAGAAAGACGGTACTTTCAGAATGTGCATCGACTACCGAGAACTCAACAAGGTGACGGTGAAGAACCGTTATCCTCTACCGCGTATCGACGACTTGTTCGACCAGCTGCAAGGATCGAGCTACTACTCGAAGATCGATTTGAGACCGGGTTATCACCAGCTGAGAGTCCGGGAAGAGGACGTCTCCAAAACAGCTTTCAGAACTCGATACGGGCACTATGAGTTTTTGGTCATGCCTTTTGGGATGACAAACGCACCTGCGGTTTTCATGGACTTGATGAACCGAGTGTGCAAGCCTTACCTGGACAAGTTCGTTATAGTCTTCATCGACGACATCCTGATCTATTCCAAGAGTCGGGAGGAACACGAGCAGCATCTGCGACTTATTCTGGAACTCCTTCGAGCAGAACAGCTTTATGCAAAGTTCTCGAAATGCGACTTCTGGCTTCGAGAAGTCCATTTCCTAGGCCACGTGGTAAACAAGGATGGGATTCACGTTGATCCATCCAAGATAGACTCGATTAAGAACTGGCCTGCACCTCGTACACCAAAGGAAATTCGCCAAATCTTGGGTTTGGCGGGATACTATCGGAGATTCATAAAGGGTTTTTCTAAGATTGCACAGCCTCTCACCTCACTAACGCAGAAGGGCGTTGTTTATCGCTGGGGAAACGCACAGGAGTTGGCATTTCAGCACCTAAAGGATAGACTTTGTAGCGCACCTATCCTTTCCTTGCCGGAAGGCACAGACGACTTTGTGGTCTACTGCGACGCATCAATTCAGGGTCTTGGTTGCGTGTTGATGCAACGCGATAAAGTTATAGCCTACGCCTCACGCCAACTCAAAGTCCACGAGAAGAACTACACTACGCACGATTTAGAGCTGGGAGCTGTTGTTTTTGAACTTAAGTTATGGCGGCATTACCTGTATGGTACCAAGTGCGCGATCTACACTGACCACAGGAGTCTCGAGCATATCTTCAAGCAGAAGGAACTGAATATGCGACAACGACGATGGGTCGAACTACTGAATGACTACGAGTGCTCGATCAGATACCACCCGGGCAAAGCCAATGTTGTGGCTGACGCCCTTAGTCGAAAGGACACTGCGCCTAGGCGCGTGCAAGCTTTACAACTCACGATCCATTCTAGTCTGCCTTCCCAGATACGAGCAGCTCAGATAGAAGCACTGAAACCAGAAAACGTCAGGGCTGAAGCCCTACGCGGATCAAGGCAACGATTGGAACAGAAGGAAGACGGTGCTTACTAAGTAACGAGACGCGTTTGGGTCCCACTTTATGGCAACCTACGAGAGCTTGTGATGGATGAAGCACACAAGTCTCGCTACTCAGTACACCCTGGATCAGATAAGATGTATCACGACATCAAAACTACGTATTGGTGGCCTAGCATGAAGGCCCACATAGCGACCTACGTCAGCAAGTGTTTGACTTGTGCGAGAGTCAAGTCGGAATACCAGAAACCCTCAGGCCTGCTCCAACAACCAGAGATACCTCAATGGAAATGGGAGCAAATTTCCATGGATTTTGTTACTGGCCTACCTAGATCCCAGCGCGGGAACGATACTATTTGGGTGATCGTGGATCGACTCACAAAATCTGCACACTTCTTGGCTATCAAGGAGACGGATAAGTTCTCCACTCTTGCAGAAATATACATCAAGGAAATTGTTTCGAGGCACGGGGTGCCCACCTCTATCATCTCGGATCGAGATGCACGATTTACTTCAGAGCTGTGGCAAGCAATGCACAAATCCTTCGGCTCACGATTAGACATGAGCACAGCGTACCATCCTCAGATGGAAGGGCAGTCCGAGCGCATTATTCAAACCTTGGAAGACATGCTTCGTGCATGTGTAATCGACTTTGGCAACCGCTGGGAAAAGCATCTGCCACTTGTGGAATTCTCGTACAATAACAGCTACCACACCAGCATTGGAGCTGCTCCGTTTGAGGCATTGTACGGACGTAAATGCCGGTCTCCTCTTTGCTGGGCAGAGGTGGGAGAAAGTCAGATCACTGGCCCAGAATATGTGGTAGATACAACCGAGCAAATCGCTCAGATACGAAAACGCATGACGGCCGCTCGTGAACGTCAGAAAGTTTACGCCGACATGGGCAGGAAACCACTTGAGCTCCAGGTTGGGGAGCGGGTACTACTCAAAGTTTCACCCTGGAAGGGTGGGGTTCGTTTTGGTAAACGCGGCAAACTAAACCCACGATACGTTGGACCTTTCGAGGTCACTGAGAAAATAGGCAGGGTGGCCTACAGACTAAACTTACCGGCAGAACTCGGTGCAGTTCACAACGTTTTTCACGTGTCGAATCTGAAGAAGTGTCCATCAGATGAGACCCACGTAGTTCCTTTGAAGGAACTCACTATCGAAGAGCAGTTACGATTCGTCGAGGAACCAGTCGAAATCACGGACCGGGATGTTAAGGTCCTCAAGAGCACTAGAATACCTCTCGTTCGAGTTCGTTGGAACTCACGTCGCGGCCCAGAGTTCACCTGGGAGCGCGAAGATCAGATGAAACAAAAGTATCCCCAACTGTTCGCAAACAGTACACCCACTACTGAGGCCGAAGCTACGGAATTTCGGGACGAAATTCCAGATCAACGGTGGGTGGATGTGACACCCCAGGAAAACCATACAACTTAACTAGCTTCCTCAGTGAGTGCCTACCAAATTTCGGGACGAAATTTCTTTCAACTTGGGGATGATGTGACAACTCGAAATTTAGAACCTTTCATGTATGCTTAAACGTGTGGCTAGTTAACTTATGTGATAATGACAAATAAACCTTTATGTGATTATGTGTTATTGGTGTGTGCTTGTATGTATGCGATATATGTATATATGGACCGAGACAACACGAACCCGACTCGAGACCATGTGGTCTCGAGTGAACTAGTATAACTTACGGGCCGGTTGGGCCGTGCACCTCACCCGAAGCCCACTAGGGTGCACCAATGTAGACTAGTATATAAACTAGGTGGATTACCATAGGTGCCATTTCTTTGGACAACACACTCACCTATACACACACTCCATCCTCTTCACTAAAACCCTAAGCTACAACATCATACATTCCTCTCCTTCATTCTTGGATCAACCGGTGGCACTAGGACTCTCGGACCGAGCTCAAGATCATCATTCGGAAGTCACTCATCACTCTTCATACCCTCACACTAGAGAACCAAATCGGTTAGTGTCTTGCTATATATTAAGGATTATGTGTGCTTGATGATTTAATGCTTGTCTTCATGTATTAGTAAGTGGAAAAATGTATGATTATGGCTTTATCATGTTCTCGGATGTGTATAGTGATGATAATCGGTTAAACATGTCTTTAATATATGTTGTATGATGAGTTAATGAGATCTTGTGATTAAATGTGGTTTAACCCTTGGTTGTTGATGTTTATAGAATCGGCTTGCATATGTATGATAGGTGATATTCATATAAATCGGATTGTGTACTCTTGTGTTAAGAACCGAAAGCTTGCTATTAGGGTGATTTGTTGATAAGTTATTCATGATTTTTGTTAGACTTAGGTTCATATGAATGAAGATGAAAACCCTAAAGATGAACATGATGAACACATGAAGAACTTGTTGAATATCATATGAACATGGTTGAATATTTGAATTCTGATATGTTTGATCCAAAATGGTAATTGTTAGACAAATAAACAGGTTTAAGTGGATAGTACAAACCATTTCCTGAAATCAGATTCTCATTGGGTAGTACACTGTTCCGAATCAGCAGTTGTCCACTCGAGACCTCCAGTTGCGACTCGAAACCATGCATGATGAGTCGAAATCTCCCAGTTGCGACATCGGTTGCGAGTCGCAAACACCTGGTTGCGACTCGAAACCACAAGTGATCAGCACATAAACCGTTTGACTCGAAACCCTGGTTGCGAGTCCAGTTGCGACTCGTAACCAAAACAGCATGAACCGAGACCGTAGTTGCGACTCAGGTTGCGAGTCGCAAACGCCTAGTTACGACTCGGGATTATACACAGATACACGCTGTTTGGGCTTACATCTCATTCCGGACTTAATTGTTTGGGCCGAACTCTTGGGCCCGAATGCACAGACCTTATATGTTAACTGTTGAACGTGAATCTGCCATGATTAAACATGAATGCCATGAACGTTACTTGAGTACATTATGCTAGAAACATACGTGCACTACTTGAATACGAACCTGATGGTATGATACAATTATGGTAGGACGTGAGTAGCCACAACATTGCTTGTTTGACTTTTCTGTGTTTCTACCGAGCAAACCAAGGTGAGTTCACACCCTCTACAAAGCATGGGATTCCCAGGGGTCGGGAATTGGGGTTAAGGAACTGGGTTCCTCGTCCTCCTTGGGTAGGACAGCAAAGGTTCAGGAATGTAATTCCTCGTCCTCACGGATAGATAACTCGTACTAGACCAAAACTCTATCACGAAGTCCCTCATCTTTGTATCGACTTAATCGCCGAGGCCAATGGCGAGCGGGTCATTAGTTAGATAGCGCTATTTAGGTTTGACAAACCTCACACCGTGCCGCAGAGGACGGGCGTGAACTAATGGACTACTGGCACGTCAATGATGATAGACATTGACAGTTCAGGGCACATAAACATGACTACAGTCAGCAGTCGATATGGTAACGAGTCTAGTGTGTACATGGGGTAGCCCCCACGGCCGCAATGCCAGATAACTAACATGGGGTAGCCCCCACGGCTGGATAGCCAGAGTAACCGGGAATGAACAAGTCGCGTTTTTTAACTATGGGGTAACCCCCACGGCAGGATGCCAGCTAAAGGAAAACTGTTTTAGAAACAACTTAAAACGAATACCCAACCGTGAACTCACTCAACTTGTTGTTGACTCGTTACTACATGCTTTGCAGGTCATTAGGTGTCTTAGCTGGAGCTTGCATGGAGGAGGATCGTTGTGGGACATGGACGGCTGTGTGCCATGTTAAACTTTGAAACAATTAAACTTGTGTTTTGATTTAAGACTTATGCTTCCGCTTGCAACTTAACTATGTTTTGTTTGAACACCAATTGTATTGGTTGGATTTTTATAACTACTTATATGCTTGTTCAATATGATTGGTGGCTGGATCCTGGTCAGTCACGCCTCCAAGCGGTAGTACTCCGCGGGTGGGTTTTGGGGGTGTGACAAACACCGTCAGACTTGATACCTCAAACTTTACTAAGGTCAGTGTGGAAGTTGGCAGGGAACATATGGAACTTCTAAATACAATGGTAAGTGCCTATTGTGGATTAGTTGCTGGTCAAATTGGAAACATTAAATTGACAGATGAAGACTATCAACAAATAGACAAGGATGAGATGGATATAAAATGGGCGTTTGCAAGTGCGGTGAGAAGAGCAAAGGATTACATGAGAAGAACTGGGAGAACAAGTTTGGAGAGTAAACGGGATACTAAGTATGGTTTTGATAAGGATGTCGTTACATGCTTCAACTGTGGTGAGAAATGTCATTTCAAACGCGAATGCACTCGACCTAGCAAACAAGGAAACAAAAATCCTTTCCGAAATCAATCAAGCTCATCCAACACAAATCAAGTCAACAATGAAAGGGGTATTATAGCAGTTAACAACCCAAGCAACTCAAACTAGTCTGGGCCTTCAAACTCAAACAGAGCCTTAGTAGTTCATGTAGATGAAGGATGTAATTAGTGAGTTGAACTGGGAAATGGAGGATATGGAGGAATTGCCTGTTATGCTAAGATCATTAATCACATCAAACATGTCCACAAAGAGGAATTTTATGAAGATGATGATAGTTCTGGGTATAGCGGTAGTTCTGATTAGGAAAAGCTCAAGTGCGGGTGATTATGGTTCTGATTCGAAAGTAAAGGAAGGAACTGATGCTGAGGTTGGCAGTTTTCTGAAAGAAGCTGAGGAGCTAAAAAGCCAGAAATTTGTGTTGATAAGGAAAGCTGAAGTTGCATCCAAGGAAATGGAAAAGTTTTTCACCGAGGATGGATCTTCTTCTTATCAAACCGCCTTTATGGCTAATGTTGGGGCTTCGAGAAGTCAGGTACAAACCGACACTCCTAGTATATGTAATGATTGTGCAGATTTAAAACATAAGCTTGAAACAGTTACTAGTCACAATCAAGGGTTGGTAGTTGATCTTTCAAAATGTAAGGAGGCAAATATGGCTTTAACTTGGAATAAAAAAGAATTCAAATATGTAATTGAAATGAGTTAACAAAAACAATTTTGTACAAACAAAAGGGTATTAATAACTACATTAATATCATTGAGGAAAGGAAAAAGGAGTTAGCCATTGCCAAATGCGAGCATGATGCCATCAAGCTCAAATTGGAGAGTTATTCTAACTCCTAATATGTGCTAGATCACATCATAGAAGTTCAAAAACTAAAAGAGGATGTCAAGTGCATTGGTTACAAATCGTGTCCAGCGCCTTTGAGACACAATTATACCAAACTGTCTGATGAGGAGGAAATGGCAGGCTTTGAATCATCTGTACCTCTTAATCCCGAAGAGTTTGCAGCAGGATTAGGGTTCAAACCAGACATTTCCTCAGGGGAAACTGAAAAGATAGAAAATTTGTCATTTGTTACTTATCAAAGTCCTCCCATTATTGAGGATTATTGTAAGGACCTTCAAAAATGTCCCAAAATGAACCGTAAGTAAAAACTCGTACCCCTGAAACTCTACTGTGCATGAAAAACCAAGAAAACAAAATTTATGAGTTTCAGGCGGGCCGCGTAAGGGTTAGCTTAGCCTTACACGGGTTGCGTCAAAGATGGGTGATCGGATAAGCACGCCGGGCCACACGTTGCACACGTGGCAGGCCTATGTGTGACACGCTAGCCCTAGTCTACGTCTAGCTGGCCCTCGCGGGCCGCGTAAGGATCATGAAGGGGTTCACGCGGGTCGCGTGAGACCCATATTTCACCTATAAATAGATTTGATCCCGAGCTATCATTCTGTGTCGAAATTTCAATCAAAATCACGAAGTATACTGTTCAAAATTCGAAATTACAATTCACAGTAGTGCAACGCTGCTACGATACCGGGTATTAACTCGATCGCTGCTACGATTAAATGTCCGATCGATTGAAAACTATCCAATGGATGTTTAAGTGCTGCCCACATTAGGGCCATACTTTGTCATTAGTCGTGAATTCGACGGATGTTTAAGTATAGCACTTTGTCATTCGTTGTGAGGGTTTTAATCTCGTGAGTTATCGTAAATGCTGTATTAGTTACTGACCTAGTTCGTGTGCATTGTTATTTAATTTAGGTTACAAGGCTAATCAGTAGGCTAAACTCTGCCCGTATAAATCTGCAATGTGAGTCATTCTCTTTTTATCAAACAGTATTTTACAATACTCCAAGCATTTTCAAAAGTTATAATTACAGGGATTAAGTCATGGTTATCTTGAACCACTGGCTAATTGGGGTATTGTGCACATTACTAATTTCTCACGGTTAGGCTAATAAATCCTCATAGTGATAATCATCACTACTTGGGGAAGGACCCAATAATGGTATGACCATCGTCACCAGGTGACACTGCGCTAGATAAAAATAAGATAGAAGCCATTGTAATCGCTCTTATGCTGTAATTTATAACTATGTGTCATTTTATCAAATTGAGTGACTCGCCAGCATTTCCCCGCTGATAAAATATTTTTAAAACATGTTTCAGGCGACCTGCTGTAAATCAAGGAAAACGTGCTACGGAGCACTAACCAGCTTGAAGAGGTGGCTCAGTTAAAATAAATAAACATGTTTTATAAATTAGGGAATTCCCTAGTGAAATTCCTCTATTGTAAATTACGGAGTTTATCCCGAATTATGAAATAAAATAATCGGGCATTTCAAGTTTTAAAAGATCCTGTTAAATCTTCCGCTGTCGCATCAATTAATAAATACCACGGGTTCCTGTCCCGTGGCTCCTGACCGGGTCAAACCGGGGCTGGGGCTGTGACAATTATGATAGTTTGGATGACAAGTTGGATGAGGACAAACCTGAACAGTCAGAAACGGTAACAAAAGAAGAAAACATACCTCTTGAAAACCACATTCTTTGTGATCCACCTGCAAAACCGTTTGTGACTGCTACAGCCACACCAATTGAATCTTCTGCTGAGAGTTGTGAAAGCTTGAACTTGCTTTACATGTTGATTAGTTCTGATAAAATATATTCAGATAAAGATTTCCCAATCAAAAATGTCAATCAATCCCTGATTGATAAAGTATTTGAGGTATCTACTAGTAAGTTTTTGGGAAAGTCGAGCCCAGGAGTTGTAGTAACTCAGTGTGCTCCTATCCCAAAATCCGAAGTTAGAAATAAATATGGGAATAAAAAAAAGCAACCACAAAAAAATCAACCAAAGCAAAATCACGCTACGCAAGGAAAGGGAAAAGGCAAGCAAAGCCAAAACAAGAAGAAGGTTCAGAAGGTGAACTTCGTGAAATCCCGAGGGATTGATAAAATTGAATCTTTTGAAAACAAATCCAACACTGATTTTGTTATACAAAGTCAAATTTTGAAAAGAAACAGTCAAAACAACTACACACAACACACAAACTGTTGTGATGTAGGACCAAGTACATCAAGATCACGAAGTTCATCATCAAGCTCTTACAATTATGATACTCCGAGGTTTGTTGAGCGGAGATCATGTTTTGAATGTGGTGAGTATGGACACATTGTCAGAAACTGTCCATATCTCACGAAAGGAAAGGCAATAGTTGATGCCCCCCATGATAACAGTTACCACACAAGATCTGTTTCACCAAAACAAGACCCTCGTCTTTTAAAACAACAAGAAATGTAACAGAAAAATAAACAAAGAAAAGAAGTTGAAAAGGATTTGAAACAAGAGGTTATCCAAACAAAGTTTGTTAAATCGGATGTGAAAAACCAAAAACAGAAACATATTTGAAAACCAAAATCGGTAACTGTTTCAGGGGAGCTACATAAATTCCGAATCATTGGGAAATGGATGTCACAATCCTCGATGATGACGGACGAACCAAGTCTATGAAGGCTTGGGCCCCCCTCTCCAACTAATCTTTGAATGAGTGCGCAGGATGTTCCAGGAGGAACGATTGATAGTCTTAGGATTGTTGATAGTGGAGCGTCTATGCACAAGATTAATGACTTAAGGCTCCTGTATGATGTGAAAAGAATTGGGGGAGGTTATTGTTGCCTTTGATGGAGAGAAAAAGGAAAAGAAGACAAAAATGTCTGATGATTGAAGAAAGTTTGATGAAAGAAATTGAAAATTTCGACAAAATGAAAAACATACCAAAGTTTAATTACTGAAGGCTTTGATCGGGTCAAGAGGATAGATTCAAATGAAGTGTATGCGTCTACAACACGTCTAAAGCTTTTCAAAGATTCATGGCTTTTTCTTCCACAAGAAGTTCAAAGTCTGGTAGATGGACGTGCAGTGTGCATTTCTCTCCGGTGTGATTGAAGAAAATGTGTTTGTTGATCAAACCAACCGGGTGGGCGGATGCCTTGGCGGGATTGAACAACCACACACTACTTCTAAAGGAGAAAGACGAAGACCTTTGCTGGTGCAAAAGCATGTGGACGACATCATGTATGGACATCCAAAGATGATGTGTATAAGCTTTCCCACATGCTCCATTTGCCACTTAACAGCCGGACCCGGAGGTTGCTGATCTTGTTGCTGTAAAAAGATTTCTCGGTTAATTGAACTAGCTATAAAATCGACCTTGAAATCTGTGACAACTCGTATTTTCCGAACTTATCAACGTACTTGATGTAACGTAATTGAACTTGGTGTAATTAGTTGATATGTTGAATTAATGAGATTATGTGTGACTTTGTCATTGATTAAATGTTATGTGGTTATGATTACGTGATGATGTGTATTGCATAGTATTTATCCGATCGCACAACACAACCCACTCGCACAAGTCTTTTTGGGCTACACTTTGTATTCGGATCAATGGACAGCCCATTGAGGGTTCGGCCCACTCTCCTCTTTGTCGCATAACACTAAGGGGTTAGGGTAAAACTCCTCATTTGTTACTAAACACCCACACACACAAACCCTAGCTCTTTTCTCTCTCTCTCACAAACCGAAGGCAGCCAAACATCTTCCTCATCGAAGTTTATAGTTCTCGGATCAATTCTTGTTCCTTCTTTATTCGGTTAGTATGTCATCTATTGTTTAATGGTTCCATGATGTGTGTTATATATATTCGACATGATGGATGATGATTTGTTATGATATGATTGTTCGAATAAGATATGATTGAGTATGAATGTATGTAATCGGCTGCCATGATGTTACGTGTATGATGATGTAACATGACATGCTAATTGATAGGTAATGGTTCTCATGTTTGGTCCAATAGAAATAAGACTAGGGGCTTAGTGGTCGGTTACTTTAGATAAACCTCTTTGACTATCTTGTTGTAGACATGTGCAGCCAAACATATAGAAAACATAAACACAATCGGTTGCACATGAATTTTCAGTATGTTTGTGGTGGTAATTGAATGGACCTTGGTGCATGATTAATTAATAGATGATAATGCTGAATTTCATGTATGAAATCGGTTAGACATTTATGAGATAGGAACATATGATAATATTTAATAAGTTGTCGGCCATTTGTTGTTTATTTAGATGATGATAAGGTCATGTGAAACAATTGTCAAAAACAATGATTTGATCGATATTATTGATATGAAAACTGTTAGAGTTGACTAGGACAATAAAGGAATGTAACTGATTTCCTAAAAGTTAGAGATTTCCTTATCTACTCACACAATGGCAATCACACAAGACATATAGGTCGTACAAGAGGTTTAATCGCATAAGTCTTGTCAGTCGCACAAGTCTGTCCATCGCACAAGCTGATCAGGTCGCACAAGAGGACCTGATCGTACAAGCAGTCCCCAGTCGCACAAGATAGTTTGTTTAATTGTTAAACTGTTGGGCCGGGTAAGTGGTTGGGCCGGGTGAGCCTAATCGCACAAGGGGGTAATGGATCGCACAAATGGTTTAAATAGTAAATTGTTGGCCCGATTACTTGTTGGACTGTTTTGTTAATTTGGGCCGTAGGTGATATATGTTGGGTTGGGAAACAAGACTGATCACACAAAGTGGATTATTTGTCTATATGATTCGGCAGTGTATATGCATGAAGACGTGTTGGGCTTTCTTAGTTACGGGTTGGGTTTATTGGGCTTTAATGGACGACTCGCACAAGGCCATTAAGCTTGTGCGAGCCCGATCTTGAAAACGCTATTAACCGTTGAATGTGTTGACGTATGTTGCCATGACCTGTATGTGTTTCTTATGTGCTATCTTACGTGATACTTATGTGCACCCTGTGAAATCGAAACCTAGCTCATATGATAACCATGTTAGGACGTGGTTGACCACTAGCATTTAGACGTGACCTTTCTGTGTAATCTGCCGAGCAAACCAAGGTGAGTTCACACTCCGTTACAAAGCATGGGATTCCCAGGGGTTGGGAATGGGTTAAGGAATAGGGATTCCTCGTCTTGTTGAGACGTAATCAGGAACATAGATTCCTCGTCCAGTATGAGACGGATTTAACTATACTAGACTAGAACTCTATCAACGAAGTCCCTCCTTTTTATATCGACTTAATCGCCGAGGCCAATGGCGAACGGGTCATTAGTTAAATAGCGCTATTAGGTTTAACAAACCTCACACCGTGCCGCAGAGGACGGGCGTGGACTAATGGACTATGGCACGTCAGTGATGATAGACACAGACGTTAGGGCACTTAAACATGACGAACGTTAGTAGTCGATAT
This sequence comes from Helianthus tuberosus, assembly GCA_030545235.1. NCBI lineage: Eukaryota > Viridiplantae > Streptophyta > Magnoliopsida > Asterales > Asteraceae > Helianthus > Helianthus tuberosus. The sequence goes on from CM060376.1 coordinate 45,653,019, forward strand.
GGTAACGAGTCTGGTGAATTAAACATGGGGTAGTCCCCACGGCCATAGAGCCGGGCTGGAATAGCCAACGTAAGAACGGGTAACTAATAAACATTTTTCGAACTATGGGGTGACCCCCACGGCTGGATAGCTGGTAAAGAACAAACTGTGTTTTCGGAATAACTATAAACTGGACAACCAAACGTGAACTCACTCAACTAGTTGTTGACTCGTTACTACATGCTTTGCAGGTCTATAGGTACTTAGCTGGAGCTTGCACAAGGAAGGGTCGTTGTGGGACATGGACAGCTGTGTGCCATGTTAAACAGTTGGATAGTTAAACTTTGGATTTGGTTTTGAACATTATGCTTCCGCTCATAACTTAACTATGTTTGTTTTGGATATTAATCGTGTTGGTTGAACTTTTACATTAAATATTTACTGGTTCAATATGATTAGTGGTTTGATCCTGGTCAGTCACGCCTCCCAAGCGGTGATACTCCGCATGTGGATTTTGGGGGTGTGGCAGATTGGTATCAGAGCCATTGGTTATAGAGAACTTGGTTTTAATAAAGGAAAACGTTTTTGTTAAAACCAGACTATAACCTGTACAGTGCTCTACGATCCACAACGACGTTTCATTCCACGTGCAAGGCTCGACATTCTAGGTGATATGGTTTACGTTTTATATTGCCTACTTGTTAGATTACGTAGAACCTTGCTCATGATATGCTTAGCTAGTATAGTTACTGTTACTTGAACACGTGTGTGCTTACTCTCCTCTGTCATCGCACTTTCGCGAACCCTTCTCACACATGCTTCTTTTGGTATGAAGATCATGTCTGGACGCATTAACATGACTCAAGCCCAGTTGACGGCTCTGATCAACGAACAGGTTGCTGCGGCACTTGCAGCCGCACAGGCAGGAGGTATACCCTGCAGTTTATAACTCATTCTAGGATCTTTCGATCCTACTCTCGTGAATCTATCCTTGTGTTAAACTTTGTCCTTTCTTACACTCGCAACAGGTCAACATGCTCAACCACCTGTTTGCACCTTCAAAACTTTTATGGACTGCCGACCCACTACTTTTAGTGGCACTGAAGGAGCAGTAGGTCTCCTCCACTGGTTTGAGAAACTAGAGTCTGTATTCGAGATGTACGAATGCCCTGAGGCACGCAGGGTGAAATATGCTACCGGCACTCTTGAGGGTTTAGCCCTCACATGGTGGAACGCCCAAGTGCAAATGCTGGGGTTGGTTGCTGCTAACGCCACCCCATGGAACAATTTTAAAGAGATGATCAGGGAGGAATACTGCACACGTGACGACATTCATAAGCTGGAAGTCGAGTTCTTCAACCTCAAGATGACGGGGTCAGAAATTGAGGCGTTTACTAAGAGATCGAATGAGCTTGCACTACTGTGTCCTACAATGGTGGACCCCCCAATTAAGCGTATCGAACTATATCTTAAGGGCCTAAAGCCGGAGATCCAAAGTCATGTGACTTCAGCAAATCTCGCTACTTATCAGCAGGTTGTTCAGTTGGCTCACCGTCTCACTGATCAGGCGGTGGAGCAAAACAGGTTACCAAAACGCATTAGTGCTACAGCTACTTCTGAACCTCCCAGTGATAACAAACGTAAATGGGATGGAGCTTCAAGCAGAGGTTCGACATCTGTTCAATCCCAGTCGCAGCAGAGAAGAACTGAAGAGTATAAGAGTCCTAGTCAGCAATCGTCAGGTAGCCAAAGTCAGGGTGGATACAAAGGAAATCACCCCAAATGTAATCGTTGTAACTTACATCACAGTGGGCCATGCACTAGAAGTAATTGTCATCGGTGCAACAAGCCTGGTCATATTGCAAGAGAATGTAGGAGTCAGTTTCCCACGAACCAAAATCGGCAACAACAGCGAGCCCCACCAAATCAACGTCAGCAGCAGCAACAACCGGGTAACAACAGAGGGTGCTTTCAGTGTGGAGCTGAAGGCCACTTCAAGAAAGACTGTCCCCAGCTGAACCAGAACAACAACAATAACAACAACAATCAGGGGAATGGGAACAATGGGGGCAACAATGGCAATGGGGCAAGGGGTCGTGTGTTCGTTATTGGCCAGGGAGAAGCTAGGAACGATCCCAATGTTGTGACGGGTAAGTTCCTTCTCGACGACCTTTACGTTACTGTCTTATTTGATTCGGGTGCTGATACTAGCTATGTGTCCCAAAAAGTTAGTCAACTGCTTAAGCGTACCCCAACACCTTTGAATCCCAAACACGATGTAGAGTTAGCTAATGGTAAGAGTTTAGAGGTCACACACGTAGTCAAGGGTTGTAATCTCGTTCTTGCTGATCACACTTTCTTAATCGACCTCCTTCCTATCACTCTGGGTAGTTTCGACGTTGTCATTGGGATGGACTGGTTATCCCAACACCAAGCTGAGATTCTTTGCAACGAAAAGATTGTCCGTATTCCGCGCCAAGGTGAGGAACCTCTTATGATTCGTGGCGACAAGAGTGGTGCTGTTACGAGCATCATTTCTTCCCTTAAGGCTCAAAAGTGTTTACGTAAGGGCCACACTGCCTTTCTGGCTCTTGTTACTGACACATCGAAGAAAGAGAAAAAGATAGAAGACTTCCCGATTGTACGCGATTATCCTGAGGTATTTCCTGAGGAACTACCTGGTCTCCCGCCTCATCGCCAGGTCGAGTTCCAAATCGAGTTAGCTCCTGGAGCGGCACCCATAGCTCGTGCACCATATCGTTTAGCTCCATCAGAGTTGAAAGAGCTATCTACGCAATTACAAGAACTCTTAGATAAGGGTTTTATTCGTCCTAGCTCTTCGCCCTGGGGAGCTCCAGTGCTATTTGTGAAGAAGAAGGACGGTACGTTCAGAATGTGCATCGACTACCGCGAACTGAACAAGGTGACTGTGAAGAATCGCTATCCTCTTCCACGCATTGATGACCTATTCGACCAGCTGCAAGGGTCAAGCTACTATTCAAAGATCGATTTGAGGTCAGGATATCACCAGCTGAGGGTTCGAGAAGAGGACGTCTCCAAAACAGCCTTCAGAACCCGTTATGGCCACTATGAGTTTTTGGTCATGCCTTTTGGGATGACAAACGCACCAGCAGTCTTCATGGACTTGATGAATAGAGTGTGCAAGCCCTACTTAGACAAATTCGTCATTGTCTTCATCGACGACATCCTGATTTATTCGAAGAGTCAGGAGGAACATGAGCAACATTTACGACTTATTTTGGAACTCCTTCGAAAGGAACAGCTGTACGCCAAGTTTTCCAAATGTGACTTCTGGCTTCGTGAAGTCCATTTCTTAGGCCATGTAGTGAACAAGGATGGGATTCACGTTGATCCATCCAAGGTGGAGTCAATCAAGAGCTGGCCTGCACCTCGTACACCAACGGAAATTCGCCAATTCTTGGGATTGGCAGGTTACTACAGGAGATTTATCAAGGATTTTTCTAAGATCGCTCAGCCTCTTACTTCACTAACGCAGAAGGGAGTTGTTTATCGTTCGGGAGACGCATAAGAGTTAGCGTTTCAACACTTAAAGGATAGACTTTGCAGTGCACCTATCCTTTCATTGCCAGAGGGCACGGATGACTTCGTGGTTTATTGCGACGCATCTATTCAGGGTTTTGGTTGTGTCTTGATGCAGCGGGATAAAGTTATAGCATACGCTTCACGACAACTCAAGGTTCATGAGAAGAACTACACTACACACGATCTAGAGCTAGGAGCGGTTGTTTTTGCACTTAAGATATGGCGACACTACTTGTATGGCACCAAGTGTTCTATCTACACTGATCACAGAAGTCTTGAGCACATCTTTAAACAGAAAGAACTCAATATGAGACAACGACGATGGGTCGAACTGCTGAACGATTACGAATGCTCAATCAGGTATCACCCGGGCAAAGCCAATGTTGTGGCTGACGCCCTCAGTCGAAAGGACACTGCGCCCAAGCGCGTACGAGCTTTACAACTTACTATACAGTCTAGCCTTCCTTCTCAAATACGAAACGCTCAGGTAGAAGCATTGAAACCAGAGAATGTCAGGGCTGAAGCCCTACGCGGCTCAAGGCAACGCTTAGAACAGAAGGAAGACGGTGCCTACTACGTAACAGGACGCATTTGGGTCCCGCTTTATGGCAACCTACGAGAGCTTGTGATGGATGAGGCACACAAGTCTCGCTACTCGGTGCACCCTGGTTCGGACAAAATGTACCACGACATCAAAACCACATATTGGTGGCCTAGCATGAAGGCACACATAGCAACATACGTTAGCAAGTGCTTGACTTGTGCAAGAGTCAAGGCGGAATACCAGAAACCTTCAGGCCCCCTTCAACAACCAGAGATACCACAATGGAAATGGGAGCAAATTTCCATGGATTTTGTTACTGGCCTGCCCAGATCGCAACGTGGTAACGATACTATTTGGGTGATCGTGGATCGACTCACAAAGTCTGCTCACTTCCTAGCTATCAAAGAAACGGATAAGTTCTCCACTCTAGCAGAAGTATACCTAAAGGAAGTTGTCTCGAGGCACGGGGTGCCCACCTCTATTATCTCGGATCGAGATGCACGTTTTACATCAGAATTGTGGCAAGCAATGCACAAGTCCTTTGGCTCAAGGTTAGACATGAGCACAGCTTATCACCCGCAAACGGATGGGCAGTCGGAACGTACCATCCAGACTCTCGAAGACATGCTTAGGGCATGTGTAATTGACTTTGGCAACGGCTGGGAAAAGCATCTGCCACTTGTGGAATTTTCGTACAACAATAGCTACCACACCAGCATTAAAGCTGCTCCGTTTGAGGCATTGTACGGGCGTAAATGCCGGTCACCTCTTTGTTGGGCAGAGGTGGGGGATAGTCAGATTATTGGTCCAGAATATGTAGTTGACACAACAGAGAAAATTGCTCAGATACGACAACGAATGGCGGCAGCTCGTGAGCGTCAGAAAGTCTACGCCGATAAAGACAGGAAACTACTCGAATTCCAAGTTGGGGATCGAGCGCTACTCAAGGTTTCACCCTGGAAGGGTGTGGTTCGTTTTGGCAAACGTGGCAAACTCAACCCACGATACGTTGGACCCTTCGAAGTCATTGAGAAAATAGGCAAGGTGGCCTACAGACTGAATTTACCAGCAGAACTCAGTGCAGTTCACAATGTTTTCCACGTGTCAAACCTGAAGAAATGTTTATCAGATGAGCCCCACGTAGTTCCTTTGAAGGAGCTCACGATCGACGAGCAGTTACGATTCGTCGAGGAACCTGTGGAGATCACGGACCGGGATGTGAAGGTCCTCAAACATACCAGAATACCTCTCGTTCGAGTTCGTTGGAACTCACGTCGCGGCCCAGAGTTCACCTGGGAGCGCGAAGATCAGATGAAACAAAAGTATCCCCAACTGTTCGCAACCGGTACAACCACTACTGAGGCTGAAGCTACGGAATTTCGGGAGGAAATTCCAGATCAACGGGGGGAGGATGTGACACCCCAGGAAAACCAGGAAAACCATGCAACTTAACTAGCTTCCTCAGTGAGTATGTGCTAAATTTCGGGACGAAATTTCTTTCAACTTGGGGATAATGTGACAACTCGTATTTTCCGAACTTATCAACGTACTTGATGTAACGTAATTGAACTTGGTGTAATTAGTTGATATGTTGAATTAATGAGATTATGTGTGACTTTGTCATTGATTAAATGTTATGTGGTTATGATTACGTGATGATGTGTATTGCATAGTATTTATCCGATCGCACAACACAACCCACTCGCACAAGTCTTTTTGGGCTACACTTTGTATTCGGATCAATGGACAGCCCATTGAGGGTTCGGCCCACTCTCCTCTTTGTCGCATAACACTAAGGGGTTAGGGTAAAACTCCTCATTTGTTACTAAACACCCACACACACAAACCCTAGCTCTTTTCTCTCTCTCTCACAAACCGAAGGCAGCCAAACATCTTCCTCATCGAAGTTTATAGTTCTCGGATCAATTCTTGTTCCTTCTTTATTCGGTTAGTATGTCATCTATTGTTTAATGGTTCCATGATGTGTGTTATATATATTCGACATGATGGATGATGATTTGTTATGATATGATTGTTCGAATAAGATATGATTGAGTATGAATGTATGTAATCGGCTGCCATGATGTTACGTGTATGATGATGTAACATGACATGCTAATTGATAGGTAATGGTTCTCAAGTTTGGTCCAATAGAAATAAGACTAGGGGCTTAGTGGTCGGTTACTTTAGATAAACCTCTTTGACTATCTTGTTGTAGACATGTGCAGCCAAACATATAGAAAACATAAACACAATCGGTTGCACATGAATTGTCAGTATGTTTGTGGTGGTAATTGAATGGACCTTGGTGCATGATAAATTAATAGATGATAATGCTGAATTTCATGTATGAAATCGGTTAGACATTTATGAGATAGGAACATATGATAATATTTAATAAGTTGTCGGCCATTTGTTGTTTATTTAGATGATGATAAGGTCATGTGAAACAATTGTCAAAAACAATGATTTGATCGATATTATTGATATGAAAACTGTTAGAGTTGACTAGGACAATAAAGGAATGTAACTGATTTCCTAAAAGTTAGAGATTTCCTTATCTACTCACACAATGGCAATCACACAAGACATATAGGTCGTACAAGAGGTTTAATCGCATAAGTCTTGTCAGTCGCACAAGTCTGTCCATCGCACAAGCTGATCAGGTCGCACAAGAGGACCTGATCGTACAAGCAGTCCCCAGTCGCACAAGATAGTTTGTTTAATTGTTAAACTGTTGGGCCGGGTAAGTGGTTGGGCCGGGTGAGCCTAATCGCACAAGGGGGTAATGGATCGCACAAATGGTTTAAATAGTAAATTGTTGGCCCGATTACTTGTTGGACTGTTTTGTTAATTTGGGCCGTAGGTGATATATGTTGGGTTGGGAAACAAGACTGATCACACAAAGTGGATTATTTGTCTATATGATTCGGCAGTGTATATGCATGAAGACGTGTTGGGCTTTCTTAGTTACGGGTTGGGTTTATTGGGCTTTAATGGACGACTCGCACAAGGCCATTAAGCTTGTGCGAGCCCGATCTTGAAAACGCTATTAACCGTTGAATGTGTTGACGTATGTTGCCATGACCTGTATGTGTTTCTTATGTGCTATCTTACGTGATACTTATGTGCACCCTGTGAAATCGAAACCTAACTCATATGATAACCATGTTAGGACGTGGTTGACCACTAGCATTTAGACGTGACCTTTCTGTGTAATCTGCCGAGCAAACCAAGGTGAGTTCACACTCCGTTACAAAGCATGGGATTCCCAGGGGTTGGGAATGGGTTAAGGAATAGGGATTCCTCGTCTTGTTGAGACGTAATCAGGAACATAGATTTTATAGGAATAGGGATTCCCAGTATGAGACGGATTTAACTATACTAGACTAGAACTCTATCAACGAAGTCCCTCCTTTTTATATCGACTTAATCGCCGAGGCCAATGGCGAACGAGTCATTAGTTAAATAGCGCTATTAGGTTTAACAAACCTCACACCGTGCCGCAGAGGACGGGCGTGGACTAATGGACTATGGCACGTCAGTGATGATAGACACAGACGTTAGGGCACTTAAACATGACGAACGTTAGTAGTCGATATGGTAACGAGTCTGGTGAATTAAACATGGGGTAGCCCCCACGGCCATAGAGCCGGGCTGGAATAGCCAACGTAAGAACGGGTAACTAATAAACATTTTTTGAACTATGGGGTGACCCCCACGGCTGGATAGCTGGTAAAGAACAAACTGTGTTTTCGGAATAACTATAAACTGGACAACCAAACGTGAACTCACTCAACTAGTTGTTGACTCGTTACTACATGCTTTGCAGGTCTATAGGTACTTAGCTGGAGCTTGCACAAGGAAGGGTCGTTGTGGGACATGGACAGCTGTGTGCCATGTTAAACAGTTGGATAGTTAAACTTTGGATTTGGTTTTGAACATTATGCTTCCGCTCATAACTTAACTATGTTTGTTTTGGATATTAATCGTGTTGGTTGAACTTTTACATTAAATATTTACTGGTTCAATATGATTAGTGGTTTGATCCTGGTCAGTCACGCCTCCCAAGCGGTGATACTCCGCATGTGGATTTTGGGGGTGTGACAAAATCCACACCGGGTGGATATCCAGTTTGGGAGAGCACTCAGATTCCTGCCAATGCACGAAGAAGTTGCAGGATTACGGTTTGAATTTCTAATTTCTCCTATCCTTGTCGATATTTAAGCTGCTTTATGAATTACTAACATCTTGTACAACACTCCTTGACCAGACACGTTAATCTCGAATATCACCTCACACGTGATTGTTTCCATATGAAACTCGTCAATGTTGTTTTGGTCCACACCGATTACCAACGTGCCAACTCATTTTTCCAAAATTCGATAAATCATTTCTGATTAAAATTAGTTTTGGTAAACGACATCGAGGTAAAACATGAGTTAATCCACATCGGGAAATCGTTTTTGTGAATATTTTTCTTAAGAAAATCCAAAAAGATGTTTTTAAAAGTTTAAATTTACTTTTTACAAATCAGAAAAATACAAAACAATAGAAAAACAAAAAATAGTTTCCTGGCGAGAAAAAGAGAAAATGATAGTACATCAGTGGTCTGTCGAAATCTCTTTGAACTTAAAATGAAAAACGATAAGTAGCTCTATATAAGATGTATCGGTAGGCTCACAATCATTTTAGAGTGTGCAGGGTGATATAAACATAATCGACTGAAGACCGTGTGGGAACCGCTCATTGGCATATTGTCTTGGTACCGAAATTTCGTTTGATAGATTGTCGAGGTTCTAAGATACGTGGTCTTTATGTTGTTTATCATCTGGGTATCATGGTTGATTCTTTTACCGAAAAAAAATAACAGGGACGCAAGTCAGGAAGTTCCATGATACCATACATACGTGTACATATCAAATATACATGTATATAATACATGATGCATTCCACCATCAATAAGTGATAAAAATATCACATCCACCCCCGAATAAGTGATTGTAAATCACATTTATAATCGGAGAGTCAAGTTCGTCTCTTTGTCGGTACGATGGTACTAACTTGTTCACGGACTTACTCTTGTGCGCTGGATGCATCGAATATCAAGTTCCTCATTAATAAGTGATTTAATCATAAAGGGCTTGTATTCATCCTTGAATAAGTGAGTATCTCACATCATATACGTTGAAAACAGATGATAAATGGTATACTCACCACTAAGATGAACTCTCATGCATACTTTGATACGGGAATGTGTCGTGTGTGGATGAACACCGGTCGGTAAGTATAAATCATACCTTAATCGTATCCCCTAACCGCGAGTACATCTGATAAGTTGAGCTTATGTTGACAACAATACCGATAATCGTTATAGGATGCTTATCTTAATGTTAACTAATTGAACAACAAGAGTGTTTTGGCGTGACCGTACGCTGATATGATTCTCTTACCCTCGAAACTCGTAAAAAGAATGTCTGTAATATTTATTTGCTGCTTTCCGTCTTTACATTTGAAATATTCAAAAATATCAAAAAGATTTTAAGTGTGTTTTAATATAAAATTTATAAAAGCCAAACAAATTTTACTTCTATTTTATTTTGGATTTCCCGATGTTGGAACTCGAGTCTGTCCCACCTAAAATCCTGATTGTAAGCCGAAAAATAATTGCATCTTCAAAAACAGTTGAAGTTAACAGTTTTTTAAAGTTATAATCTAAATTGATCAATCTTTTAAACTTTGAAACTGTAGTCGGTTGGCGTTTGAGTGAGAGTTGGTCTCATGTGTGTCGTTTGTTTATTTTGACTATATTCCAAGAGGTTGTTATCATTACGCGTTTAGCTCTGTCGTATGTGTAGATGTGGCATTCAAACCGGCTAAAGGCGAAGAGAACGTGTCAGATGACAATCTGTAAAGTGAAGACACAACATGAATGCAATCAGAGTATCAAGATGATTGAGTTGCGGTTGACTACTCATCAACACCAAAAGTATCTAAAGTATTGGAGATCAAAAGATTCACGAACAACATCCAAGGGGGAGTTTGTTGATACACTCCCTATTTGTGACACGTGAAGACTTTGAAGATCCTACAACGTGAAGAACGAACCATCACTAGCAACATCCAATGGGGATTTTGTTGATGCAGTTTTTGTGTGGATGTGGCTCGGTTCGGTTCGACTTGGCTCAAATCGGCTCGGTTCGAGACCAAAGGTGACGACATTCTTCCGTCGTGCGCCCCAGAGATCAACACACGAAGCACGAAGAGCCGCAAGCAGACATAACCATGACATCACCATGATGATGCCATGACCTTTAAACCACATGCATACAACAATGAAGATTTGTAGAACCTGCCATGCATTTCAACGAATAAGTCATGCTTATTGGGCCAGTAATCTCTTGAAGATCATTTCTTCTATTGGGCCTGAACTCTGCCGAAGAAGCCAAGTATTTTGTAGGTTTAGAATATGATAAATAGTCCCACGAAGAACATTATTCATTAATGGTTGTTCGCTGAAATTGTTTCTCACGAAACATCTTAATGTTTCGTGGACTTTCATCTTTCGTGGGCTTTTGTTTGGGCCCATTTCCTTCTTCGTAAGGTTGCTGGAATATTGGTTATAAAAGCAGATTTGTATCCTCAGAATGTTTGAGAACACATTAGAGAGTTTTGTAAGATTTTCTTGTTCAAACTTTTTACTGAAACTCTGTTGAATCAATATACATTTAAAGCTTTAAACGTTTAATCTCTTCGTGTATTTGTGTTCTTTGGCTTGGTTGCATACCCACTTGGATTCCGCACTTGCGGGTGTGTTTCGATAACAAGGAAGTAGGTAAACTTGATCCTCCGAGTGGACCTACAAATGCCCAATATTCCTTCCGCCTCCGTAATTATACAGAGTCATCCAATCGTTTTTAACTTAGGGTTTCTCTGCTTTCTTACCTTGTCTGTTGTCAGACACATGTCAGGCACGCTCACAGCTCACGGCGCACGCAACCATAGATGAAGAAGATCCATTGCAATTCCTTCCTCGCTATTCCAAACAACACCATGGATGGACACGCAGAGGCTTCTATTAAGGCTGAGCTTAAAGATGGCTTCTATTACGGTTTCTATTAAGGTAGGTTAACAGCTATTGTCTTTGTTATTGTGTCTGAGATTCGAATCTTGTTTGCCCTAAAATTCAAAATCTCTGATTGGGGCTTTGTCTTTGTTACTGTGTCTGAGATTGTGACTTTGCTTGTGGAATTGCAATTGATTATTGATACTGTGGTTGCAAGATAAGATTGGGGCTGTGTTTGGAAGGCAGAGAACCTGTTCAGACTTTCAGTGAAGAGAAGAGAATAGTGAAAAATGGCTATTGCACAGGTAATTTTTTAGATTTCGATTCAAATTTTATAATTCTTAGAAACTATCATTGCTATTTGCTACAAAATTAGGGATTCTTGTGTTAGAAATTGTCATAATAGTTAGAAACTGTGATAGTAGATATTTGCTAGATTTCAAATGCTATTTGATATTTGTTAGAAACTGTGATAGTAGTTAGGCTATTTGCTATGTCAAATCAAATCCGAAATTTTGAATCCGGTTATGCAAAAAGACAAAAAAAAAAAAAAAAAAAAAACGAAAACAAGACGGTTTAATTGAATCACAAAAGGGAGAATTTCTAGAATTTTGTTCCAAATGGTTTAGCTATTATGTCAATCGAAAAAGATTTTTAGAAGAACTTGCTTACGATAATTTCATCAAAAAATTTGCCTCGGTTAAAGCTAGAAAAGTAGATTTTATTTAAGCATATACTATAATTATAGAAAACATAGGACTTTAAAAAAAAAAATTAACTACACCAATTATAAACTTTTTAGTTTATAATTGCTGGTTCCAAGCCCAGATAAAGGAGAAGGGTTTTCTTACTAAATATGTTGAAAATGATAATTTTGCAAAAGGCCCACCACTTCATAGTTCGATTAGCGCCTCCGAAAATGTAGGAACGGCACTGCCCGTATGCAACCATTCTGATAAAGGGAAGAGGTATACCTACTAAACCAGAAGAATAATCTTCAAATATATGCTTCATTTTAAGTTGGTCTTCTGTGATTCCAAACTCAATATAGTAAAACTTAACATGTTTAGCAGCATATTTATTTTTCTTATGTTTGTGCTTACGGATTTAAGGAAATGTAAACAAGACTACAACATTGATGTTTTCGTATGGACTATATGAGTTTAATGGGTTGAGGTCTGTAAGTCCGTTTCATACTCAAAAAATACAGTTTCTATTTTTTATATACAATAATCTTTTCTGTTTAAAAAAATGATCATGCTAAAAGTTTTTTTCATGTTGCAATAAACATACAACTGTCTATTACAAAATTTATAATAAAAAAACACCAACTATAAGAAATATTTACCAAATAATGCATTAGTTGTCACAAGTCATGGGTATCCTAATTTCTAAAAAGAGACAAATGCACAACATCAGTAAAAACACCAAATCATAATCTTCCAATTTGAGATGAAAGTTCTGTAAAAACGTTGACAAAGTCATACAAACTTCAAAAAACAAAACAAGTTACCGGTCACTTCATTCAGAACATGATTACAAATCAAGTTAACAACATAGGTATATAAACAAAGAAAGTACCGAAAACGGCAGCATAACTGCTATTGAGAACATCACCACAAGAACCACCACCAACAGGGCAAAACGCATCCGAACTAGTGAACTTTAAGTAACTTAAGTAACTAGTTTCAAGAAACGCTAACCCTCCAAGTCCTGCACACCAAGTGTATGACGAAATGCCACTACCAATACCCGAACCCGAAGACCAACACGATATACAACCTCTTATGCCCAGAAATGTTAAAAATTACAGTATTCTATAATTTTTGGTACCTCAATGTTGGATAGAAGCTCTACATGTGATAAACCAAAATAATTAGAACAAGCACCGGAATTGCAAAAGCATCCTGTCTACACAATAAATCAAAATATAAGCCACAAAACTTGACATCTAACCTACATAGTTGATTAATACTAATACGGTAACACCATCACATGTGGAGTAGAAAACAAATACACAAATAACTAAATGGTTAGAAGTATATATATATTAAAACAACTTTCCAGCTAACTTATTTTGAGAATACCTAAAATGCAACTGGGTCGATACTAAAATTAACAAATATTAAAAGTGTGACTCAACTTTTTACACCGTGTAAACTAATAGAGCTGTTGAACTAACCTGGATAAAGATTCAAACAAAGCGACCTTACTTAAACAGGGGTTACTGGCCTCACACTCAACTTCTCTCAGGTCGACGCCTTTTTACTTCAGAGGCAGTCACATAAGCAACACGACATATGATACCCTAATAAAAGTATATCCTAACTATCAGGGAAAATGATGAAAGTTAGTAATCATGTTGTATATATATATATATACATATATATATACATACATATATATATACATCTATACTATATAATAAAAGAAACCATGTTTGGGACACTTGTCATCATATTAGGCCATGTACTCTATGGATAATTATCATTTTGTTTAATATCTTCTAATTAGTTATAGATAATCTCCTACGAAATATTATTTTGTTTAATCTCTTCTACCTAACTATATATAATTATTATTTATATCTATACAAATAATAATTAAAATAAAAAGATATTAATGGTAGCAGTTATAATTAGAACATAATACACTACAAGAACAGGGCACTTTTACCGGCGACAGGTGTCGCCGGTATTGACCACCTTTATCGCCGCTATAGACTTTTAGCGGCGACATGTCGCCGGTAAAACGTCGCCGGTATTACTGGGACGCTATTGACCGGTTGTCGCCGTAAAGACTAGTGTCGCCGGTATTGATCCTTCACTTTTAGCGACGACCGATGTCGTCGCTAAAAGTGTCGCCGGTATTAACATTGGTCGCTAAAGGTTTAAAGGCAATAGCGGCGACAGATGTCGCCGCTAAAAGTCTATTTTTTTTTAATACAACAGCTGTATATACAGCTGCCCAGCCGGTTTTACGGACGAAAAACAAAACCTGCCTATTTTCAAACAACGCAAGCATACGCTATGAACATAATCAACATATACTAAAGGTAATATACTTAAAAACTACGTTTAAGTCGTACATTATATCCTACAACGTTTAATTAAATCTAAATCATACATTAAAAATAAGTCACTCATCGTCATCGTTATCGTTGGGTTCATCGTCGGATTCATTATCGAATAAGTTGTCAGAATCGTAGTCTTTTGACTTTCCTTTTCCTTTTCCTTGTGAAGCAAGATAGTTGTTAAGTTGGTTCAAAAATGATGGGGTTTGGAACAAGCTGTTAACAAAATCCTACAATAATAGATAGCAAAACGTATATTAGCATATTAATTAACGCTACCAACATATATTTAACAAGGAAACATGCGTTCGTTTGTCATTTTATAAATTGCGTAGTTTACCTCGGAAAAGGGTTCTTGCGTCCGAGCTTGCGAAGACGACATGTTAGATGACGAGTGCGAGGACGTGTTGGAAGAAGGTTTAGGCCCCATCCCGCGATACCATCCTCGGCGCTCTCCCAACGCTTCTTGATACGGGGCAATTGGAGGACCATCGCCGCTCCATTCATCTGTGGCCTGTTGTATGTTCCGCTGTATTTTACGAAGATGATTAAATATATATGTGTGTATATATATATATATATTTGTTATAGAAAATAATACTTAAAAGAAATACTTACGTAATTTTGTTCAGCAACCGGATCAACCCAATTCCCTTGATTGTCCGTGTGGGTTTTAGCATACGTAGGTACCCAATCCAAATTCTGTTTAACATTACACTTAGATTAGACATTAAATAAACAAAAGCTTGCACACACGCACACATACATAAAACATTACATTTTTATAGGCGGTGCTACCGTACGAAGATGTCCCCCCACGGTATGGGAATTGTTGTTTCTCGCGTACTTTTTTGTTGGCCTTGCTTCTTTTAATATAATCTTCCTGCCGGAAACCTTCGATGGTTCTCAACCAGTTTTCATAGGGCATATCCACGGGATGGTGTGCCCTTGCACTCTCAAGATCATCGTAACCTCCCTTGCTATCAAATAATTGTCTAGCTTCATGCTTGCGGTCATTGTATCGCTTCATAAGCACAGTCCTTATACCACCTGATGTGTGTAAAATGCAACATATAAATTACATCAAATGAGGCATAAAACTAACCCTTTTTAAGTACTAATATTGGAAAAAAGAGTGTTTTTGTCTTCCTTTTGTATTTTCAGGATTAAATGAGCTCAAAAACACAAAAGAAGCAAAAAGACAGCTAAATCCAACATAAATACAAGGAAAGGAACATTAGTGGACTGCCCGACCCCTCAACGGCACCTTCCAAAGCAAAAAGGAGAAGACAGAAGGCTGAACACGCCCCGTGCTCAGCCAGCACGGGGTCGTGCCCAAGAAGCAGCAGAAAAGACAAATCCATAGAAGCTTCTATTGCCCATCACGGGGCCGTGCTCAGCGGACACGGGGGCGTGTCGAAAGTACAGCAGGCGCATTTATTGTAATTGCGAATTACAATTAATGAGGAGAGAGATTGTCAGACGGACACGGGGCCGTGCCCGATGGACACGGGGCCGTGTCCAGCTCTCTGTTCAGCCTATAAATAGGAGTGCTTGGATTCATTTCATCTCATCCCTTGGCACACCACCTCTCTCACACTTCATCCACCACCCACCACCATCACCACACCATCATCCACCACCATCATCCATTGTCCATCGTAGAGTGTGTGAGTCATCTCGGGATCCAAGATTGATCGTAAGAGTTCTTGACAATCAAGGCCATGTTTGCCTAAGTCTCTTACATCACTTGGTGAAGACAAAGTGTCTAGTATAATACTTTTTATTTCTAATCTTTTGCACTTTTTATTTGGTTTTGTATTAATGACTTTAATAACTAGTTACTTATGTTGAAGGTGATCTTTCCTTATCGTTTGTCCGTGGTGTCTTGGCATTATTTTACTGTCTATATAAAATAAAGGATTTTCACCATTCATATCTCCATGGTCTATATGGAGGTATGTTGGCTACCTGGTAGGGGGTTAAGGGAACGGTTTGGTAAAGGTCTTGCCATTGTTCAGCGTTTAGAGGTCCTGCAATGGACCTGGGTCAAATTTAGTAGGACCTCCTTCAATACTTCACGGTATTGGATGGCGGGGGTCCAAACTCTTTGATCCCCTCATAAGTTAACTACTATTAATACTATAACCCGGCTATTTAGGACTGTATCCCTGCTGACTCAGACTACTTAGCCGAGGGTAACGTCACCGCCAAAAGTGGGGCCTACCACAATACTACATTAATAACTTAATTCATTATCTTCCAATAATCCACCCTTTTAGGATTGTATCCCTGCTGACTCAAACTACTGGGGTGAGGGTAACGTCGCCTTCAAAAGAGGGGCCTACTACAATAACTAAGATAATCTCTTAATTATGTGCAAAAGTGCAGAAATAATCAAAGGTTATACTAGATACGAGTCGGAACCAAGTGATTCATCTTGTCTATCTGTTTTTTCTTTTATTTTCATTTTCAGCATTTTAGTTAGTTTTATTTTTCTTAGTTTAAAACATTTTTTTCTAAACTTTTATTTTGGTTAGACGTTGAGGATAAACCGGTACTAAAAGCTCTTGTGTCCTTGGACGACCTCGGTATCTTACCAATGCTATACTACACTCAACGATGGGTGCACTTGCCCATATGTGTGTTTAGTGTTAGTGAAATATCGTGTTTTATAAATTTAAAACTTGGCTAAAATAAGTGTTAAAAAGGGCTTAAAATATACACCTAATATAAGTAACACTTCGCACGCATCAAGTTTTTGGCGCCGCTGCCGGGGACACAAGGATTTTGAGAAAGTTTAAAATCGACGGCTTAATCAGTTTTTTTCAAAACCTTTTTACAACGCGCGCACATTTTTCTGCATTTTAGTTTAGTTTGCATTTACAGTAGCCTGAACACGGGGCCGTGCTCATTGAACACGCCCCCGTGCTGTATATTTTTAGTTAGATACCCAGATACAGAGTCTGAACACGGGGCCATGCTCACTGAACACGCCCCCGTGCTCAACGTGACCAGTAACTTTAATTAAAACGCCCAGATACAGATCCTGTACACGGGGCCGTGTTCACCAGACACGGGGCCGTGTCCAGCCTTCTGTTTCAGTCTTTGTTTTCATTTTCTGGTCCCGAGACTCAGTTGTGGTCTGCTGAGTGATTCTTATGGATCAATACTCAGGAGGTTACAACTACACCTATGATGAGGATGATTATAGGGGTAATTATTGCACTAATTGTCGTAATACACGTTCGATTCAAAATAATCACTCGCATCAACCATCCGATTCATACGCTTACTATGAGGAGCCCAGGTACGAGCCATCAACTTCATACACAGCCTATGAAGATCAAAGGTATGAACCTCCTCCCTCATACCCATATTTTGATGAACCAAGGTATGAGCCTTCTTACTCATACTTTGAGGAACCAAGATATGAGCCACCACCTTCATATGCTTATTATGAGGAACCTTGGCATGAACAACCCACCTCATATGAATATTATGAAGAACAATATTACGAACCTTATCCATCATATGCTTACAATGAAGAACAATGGTGTGAACCATCAACTTCATATGGGTATTATGAGGAACAAGGGGTCGAACAACCGGATTCAAGCTTAGAAAATAATGATTCTTTTTCTATAACCGAGGTGACCGATAGGATATTAGAACACATTAGAGTTATCGATCGATGTTTAAAAGAAGCTCGCGCAAGGGAAGAGGAGTCCCGCGCAAGAGAAGAATTAAAAAAGGAAGAGATAACTAAAAATGAAAAAATGGAAGAACAAATAAGCGAAAAACCGACACATGAGTTAAACGAAGAAAAAGGTGAGTCCAATAACGTTAAAATCCAAGAAGAGTCTAATTTTGAAGAAATTAATCTCTTGACACCTTCTTTCGAAAATCATTGTTTAGTACCCACTCATGCTAAGTTTTTAAAAGAGTTAAACACTAACGCTAAAATTGACGAAACAGTAAGTGTTAAGTTAACTAATGATCAAACTTCGCTAATAAAAGAAGACCCATTTGAAATTAACATCACGACGGTTCCATGTTTCTTTCAAAATTCGTTTATTAGTAATGTCACAATCGATAAAGATCTCTGTGTTAACATAATGCCTAACTACATTTTCGAAAAATTAAGTATTAGTGATTTTTCTCCACTTCAAATACCCATTTTTCTATCCAATCGGAAAGTAATAAAATCAATCGGTATAGTTGAAGATGTCTTGGTTCAAACAAATCAAATGGTAATCCCCACCGACTTTGTCATCCTCGATGACGCTCCTCTAGTGTTGGGACGACCATTTGTAAAAACTCACGAAGCTTTGAAAAACCGGAAGTTCAACAATTTACCTCTTCAATTAGGGGCATTTAAAAGAAGTGTCGATCTCGAACGATCAATGAAATATCCATTCGGCAATAATGAACCCCTAATTGAAGATGAAGATGAACCACCCGATACAAGTGAAGAGATTGACCTCTTTGTTGAAGAAGAGGTCGCCATAGAACAAACTTTTAAAGTTCTTGATCGAAACGAGCAACCAAATAAGGAGTCTCCTAAAGACCCACCACTTAAGCTCAAAGAACTTCCAAAAGGTTTGGAATATGCTTTTCTAGACAAAGATGGTAAGTTACCTGTAATTATTTCGTCTAAATTAGATAACTTAGAAAAAGAAAAACTAATTAATCTTTTGAAAAAACACAAAAATGCAATAGCTTGGAAACTTGTTGACATAAAAGGAATTAGTCCTTCTATGTGCACACACAAAATTTTGATGAATGATGACTACAAATCGGTCATACAACCACAACGTCGAGTAAATCCAAATGTTCAAGAAGTGGTTAAAAACGAAGTCATCAAATTACTTGACGCCGGACTTATCTATCCTATTTCCGATAGTCCTTGGGTAAGTCCCGTCCAAGTAGTTCCAAAGAAAGGAGGTATGACGGTAATTACTAACGAAAAGAATGAATTAATACCAACGAGAACCGTCACAGGATGGAGAGTATGTATAGATTATAGACGATTAAATGAAGCAACAAGAAAGGATCATTTTCCTTTACCCTTCATTGATCAAATGTTAGAAAGATTATCCAGTCATAAATTTTACTGTTTCTTGGATGGTTTTTCAGGTTACTTTCAAATCCCGATAGCACCCGAAGACCAAGAAAAGACAACTTTCACATGTCCCTATGGAACTTTTGCTTATCGACGCATGCCGTTCGGTCTATGTAATGCCCCCACAACATTCCAACGTTGCATGGTAGCCATTTTCCATGACATGATAGAAAAGACAATGGAAGTCTTCATGGACGACTTTTCTATCTTTGGGGATTCATACGACCAATGCCTCGATAACCTTGAACGAATGCTATCCCGATGTGAGGAAACTAACCTCGCCCTTAATTGGGAAAAATGCCATTTCATGGTAACGGAGGGAATAGTACTCGGTCACAAAATCTCAAGCGAAGGAATGGAGGTGGATCAAGCCAAAATAGATACCATTTCTAGATTACCTCCTCCATCCTCCGTAAGAGCTATTAGAAGTTTCCTAGGGCATGCCGGATTTTATAGACGGTTTATCAAAGACTTTTCAAAGATCTCAAGACCTCTAACGAAATTACTTGAAAAAGATGCTCCTTTCATCTTTGACAAGGATTGCAATCAAGCATTTCTAACCCTAAAGGAAATGCTAGTCAATGCACCTATCATGATAGCACCTGATTGGAAATTTCCTTTCGAAATCATGTGTGATGCTAGTGACTTTGCAGTTGGAGCTGTCTTGGGACAGAGAAAAGAAAAGCATTTCCACCCAATATATTATGCTAGTAAAACACTTAACGATGCACAAGAAAATTACACAACAACTGAAAAAGAGTTACTAGCTGTGGTATTTGCTTTTGATAAATTTCGTTCTTATCTTGTTCTTTCTAAAACTATAGTCTATACAGACCATGCAGCCATTCGATATCTCTTTAAGAAGCAAGACGCAAAACCACGTTTGATTAGGTGGATTCTACTCCTCCAAGAATTTGACATTGAAATCAAAGAGAAAAGAGGAGCAGAAAATACAGCAGCAGATCATCTTTCACGCTTAGAAGACCCAGCTTTGGAGGCAACCAGGGACGAGCAAATCAACGAAAAATTTCCAACTGAGTCCCTGGAAATGGTGGAATATAAGGAAGAACCATGGTACGCCGACTTTGCTAACTACCTAGCTAGCAGTATAGTCGCAAAAGGATGGCCACATCATCAAAGAAAAAAAATTCTTTGCCAATGTGAAACACTACTTTTGGGAAGATCCATATCTTTTCAAAATGTGTGCCGACCAACTTGTCAGACGATGCGTACATGGTAGTGAAGCACGAAGAATTCTCCGCCATTGTCATGAAGGTCCATACGGAGGACATCATGGTGCTGCCAGTACCGCACGAAAGGTATTTGATTCAGGATTTTATTGGCCAACCATTTACAAAGATGCTCAAAATCTTGTAAAGACATGTGATGCTTGCCAAAGAACATGTAATATTTCTTCCAAAAACGAAATGCCACAAAATGGCATTCTTGTTTGTGAAATTTTTGATGTATGGGGACTCGACTTTATGGGACCTTTCCCACCATCAAAAGGAAACAAATACATACTTGTGGCAGTAGATTACTTGTCTAAATGGGCCGAGGCCAAGGCACTTCCAACAAATGATGGAAGAGTAGTGGTAAGATTTCTGAAAAAATTATTCTCTCGTTTTGGCACACCTAAAGCTCTAATAAGTGATAGAGGTACCCATTTTTGCAACCATCAACTTGAAAAATTTTTAACAAGATATGGGGTCTATCACCGGGTTTCGACAGCTTATCACCCTCAAACAAACGGACAAGCCGAAGTGACTAATAGAGGGTTAAAACGAATACTCGAAAAAACCGTAGGGTTAAATAGAAAGGAATGGGCTGATAAATTAGATGATGCTTTATGGGCTTTTCGAACTGCTTATAAAACAACGATAGGTACGACCCCATATAAGCTAGTCTATGGAAAAAGTTGTCATTTGTCAGTAGAAATTGCACACAAAGCCTACTGGGCAATCAAAAATGTAAACTTAGATCTAGAATTTGCTGGTAAAAATCGATTATGTCAAATAAATGAATTAGACGAGCTTAGGAATTATGCATACTCAAACTCCGAGATTTATAAGGAAAGAATGAAAAATTGGCATGACAAACATATTAAACCTAATGAATTTCGGGTAGGAGATTTAGTTCTTTTGTTTAATTCACGACTTCGATTGTTTCCTGGTAAATTAAAGTCTAGGTGGTCAGGACCTTTTTCAGTCACCCACATTTTTCCACACGGTGCTGTAGAAATTAAACCTCGAAATGGGCCACCATTTAAAGTCAATGGCCAACGGCTGAAACTCTATCAAGGATTTATTGAGGATGAGGAAGAAGAGATCTCGCTTCAAACCGTGGAAGAATAAAAACATCATGCCTGGTAAGTTACGAACGATTGAGACGACAAAATAAAGCGGTAAGTTTTCTAAACCATAGCTTATGGGAAAAAAAAAATTGCTCGGCACGAGGCCGTGTCCGCTTGACACGGGGCCGTGTTCGCGCAGCAGACGGGATAAAACCCCTTTTTCAAAACAGTTTCTTCATTCCACACGCCCCGTTTCCCCACAAAAGCTCTGGTTCCAGGCGATTTTTCGCAAAATTTCGACGTCTCTTACCGATCTAACAACGTCAAGGTATGATTCTATCACTCTTAGTAGTTAGATTAGTTACTTGCATGTAGTTAAAACACCAAAAATTTGGGAAAAAATCTAGGGTTCTTGATGTTCATCCGGATCGAACCTAAAATTTTTGCCTAAATCTGTTTGCATTTAGTTAGATTAGTGTTAAGGAAAGTAAATACACTTAGATTGTTCATAGATTCACCCGATTTCTTACAAAAACCCCAAACCCTTGTTCTTGAACCGAAAAAGACAAAATTGATAAGGTAAACGGGATATTTTGGGAAAAACGGTGTTTAGGGTTTCATTTTCGGGGGAAACCACACCTATTGGACCAAAAATTTTCAAGTTTTCGAAACCGGGTTGAAAAATGAAGTTTTTGAGTAACAGACCTCTGGACACGGGGCCGTGTCCACTGGACACGGGGTCGTGTCCAGCCCGCTGTTTGCAGTTTTGTCCGAAAACACTTCTGTTTCGTACTAATTTTTGGTGTATTCTTTCAGATGGCAAAATTCACAAGGTTCAATGCAAGTGAGCTTGATGCAAGGGCAAGGTATGAGGTTCTTCAAACAAGACCCGAAGAGTACCCCAGGAGAGCTTGCACGGATCTGTTAACCTTGGTAAAGCAGCTGAACCGATTCAACAACATCGTTACGGGACCACTAGCTGTTGCATTAAACACTAGGCTTCGGTCGGTGCATCAATGCACCATGGAGTTCTACAGTACCTTCAACTTCAATTCAAGATGTGACCCATTCGACAATGAAGGGGTTGTATTTCGGTGTGGAGGGACAATGTACTCGATCTCCATGGCACAGTTTGGAGCCATAGTAGGTCTATACCAAGAAGAGGAATCGGGAAACGAAGAAAATACCGGGGGATTACGAGACTTGGAGGGAGATGAAAGACAAGCCGCATGGGCTCAAATCGGTGAAGGAATCTACGACCCTCGTAGCACCAAGAGTACGAAGCTAAGGGATCCGCTCTATCACTACATTCACAGGATCCTCACCTACTCTCTAAACCAACGTCACGATAGTAGCGGTGTTGTAGGGTTGAAAGATTTGGTTGTCCTCCACTGTATCCACAACCAAAAGCCTCTCGATGTTCCGTATCTCCTGTTAAGAAACATGCATCTCAACCGCCTTGCTCGAGCTCCAACGCCTATCTTCTTCGGAGGATGGGTGTACCGTCTTTTTAAGCATTACACGCGAATTCCAAGAGCCTTTGAAAGAAGCCCATGGTCGGGACGAGTTGACTACCACATTTGCCGAGCCATGAACTTACTCTATGAGGCGGAAGACGGAACAGTGAGTTTCCAAAGAACGCAAGGCTATGCATGGAACCCACAGGAGGCCCTAGTTCTTCACGCACCACCTCCCCACCACCAGTATCCACCCCATGGTGATCTGGGTCAATCCTCCTCACAAGGGGGCGGTTTTCCTAATTTTCAAAGCTTACATGATCTTATGCAGGAAAACCTCATGTGTACCAGGAACGCCTACAACCTCGCCAACAACACATACCACCAGGTCGGAGCTATTGAACGCAACATCAACGATATACAAGACGATATCAGCAGCATCCGGGAGCACATGGCGGGGCATGGGGATGGAGGGGATGATAGCGATGAAGATATGGAGTAGAGGGTTTGGAGGAGTAGGAGCGGGTTGATGGCGAGCCCACAGGTTTAAGTCCCTTTATCTATCGAACGATTGGTGGCCTGCGTGCCAGAAGTTGAACAATTTACTTTCCTTAAACACTTTTATTTTCCGTTTTTTTTTCTTTTACTTTATGCTTGGAACAATTAACTGTGGTAATGTAGGATGTTTGTGTTGCTTGGCGTGGTATTAAGTGATGAAACAGGTACAAACCAAGGCTTGGGGTGCTAAGCCTCAGCACTTATAGGGCCAGGATGGAAAAACCAGAGGAAGAAACCTGTTTTTTCAGGCTTTCAGACTGTCCACACGGGGACGTGTCCAGCCAACACGCCCCCGTGCTCACCTCCCAGACCTGCTGTTTGGCTTCTGTTCTGCATAATTTTATCAGACACGTGGCCGTGTCCATTGGACACGGGGCCGTGTCCACCTTCTGTAAGTTTTTGTTACTGGCACCTGAACACGGGGTTGTGCCCACTCAACACGGGGCCGTGTTCAATGCCCAGTAACACAATTTTTTGCTTTTTAAACACTATTTTACACATCTAATCAACCTAAAAATTTATTTTGGGACACATTGAGGACAATGTGTAATTTAAGTGTGGGGGGGGATGCTAAAACCTTGAATTTTGCAAGTCCTAAATACAAGCCTTACACAAAACTCTATTGGAACCGCTAATCATTTCATTTTTTTTACTTCTCTAGGTTTAACCCGGGAAATTCAAGTTCTCAAAAAGGTTCTATTTTTACAAATTTACAACCGATAGCGTAGTGATAAAAAGAACCAACATAAGAAAATTATGAAAAGGCATAGCAAACTTATTTAAAATTTGATTATATATACTTGATCATATAAAAACCCATTCCCACAAAAGTGAGTTTTGAGCCTTTATTGAGCACACAATTACATATTATTTGACTAAATGCTCATTTTTCGTTTCTTGTGTGAATAGCCGCCTGGTTCTTACGACTCTAGAACTTGCCATGACAATACATTCTCGGTCCTTATCAACTTAAACCCAAGTAAGTAAATGATAGAGACATTAGGACTAACCCTTTTTATTTCTACACCATTATTTTTCTTTTTCTTTTACCACCTACCCAAAAATCCCCCTAGTTAGCCCCTTTGAGCCTAAACCTTTTCGTTTCATCACCCAAACAAAAAAACCCTTTTACCCACCAAACCCTTTTTCATTTTTAACCCTTTATTTTATTAACAAGTTCGGTTCTTCGCAAAAAAAATAAAAAAATAAAAAAAAAATAATTTTTTTTTGATGAAGCAAAAAGAAAATAAACAAACAAGTTAATCAAAAATAGCTTAGTTTGAGTAAAAGCTTCATCAAAATAAAAAGTTGCAAAAATACGAAAACCGATACTTGTTATGCTTTTAGCCCTTTTTCTACTAACCACTAACCCAACCACCTACCTTTAACCCTAGCCTAACCCTTAACCCACAAAGTCCTCTTGATATCTACAAAGGTATAAAAGTTAAAAAGGAGGAGGATTGATTTCTTGGCAAGCCTATGGTAGGAATAAGTTCCATGCCGCTCTCGAGCGATTCACTAAAAATACACCTTCGGCCGAGTGTGAGTGATTTCCCCGTGAGGTATGTGAACTTGTATATAAATAGAATTTTAAAAAGGCATGTTATGCCCAAATAAGTAATTTCTTTTATGAAAAGTTCTAAATAAATCATTACGAATAGGAGTGTAAATAAATAAAAATAAAACCCAAAAAGATCTTGGAAATCCCGACACTCTACGACAAGCCCAAAACCTTCTCTTCTACCTATTCCATTTGGGAGTATAAGCCACATATTAAAGAGTTTTGCTTGAGGACAAGCAAAAGTTCAAGTGTGGGGGTATTTGATGTGTGTAAAATGCAACATATAAATTACATAAAATGAGGCATAAAACTAACCCTTTTTAAGTACTAATATTGGAAAAAGAGTGTTTTTGTCTTCCTTTTGTATTTTCAGGATTAAATGAGCTCAAAAACACAAAAGAAGCAAAAAGACAGCTAAATCCAACATAAATACAAGGAAAGGAACATTAGTGGACTGCCCGACCCCTCAACGGCACCTTCCAAAGCAAAAAGGAGAAGACAGAAGGCTGAACACGCCCCGTGCTCAGCCAGCACGGGGCCGTGCCCAAGAAGCAGCAGAAAAGACAAATCCATAGAAGCTTCTATTGCCCATCACGGGGCCGTGCTCAGCGGGCACGGGGGCGTGTCGAAAGTACAGCAGGCGCATTTATTGTAATTGCGAATTACAATTAATGAGGAGAGAGATTGTCAGACGGACACGGGGCCGTGCCCAGCGGACACGGGGCTGTGTCCAGCTCTCTGTTCAGCCTATAAATAGGAGTGCTAGGATTCATTTCATCTCATCCATTGGCACACCACCTCTCTCACACTTCATCCACCACCCACCACCATCACAACACCATCATCCACTACCATCATCCATTGTCCATCGTAGAGTGTGTGAGTCGTCTCGGGATCCAAGATTGATCGTAAGAGTTATTGACAATCAAGGCCATGTTTGCCTAAGTCTCTTACATCACTTGGTGAAGACAAAGTGTCTAGTATAATACTTTTTATTTCTAATCTTTTGCACTTTTTATTTGGTTTTGTATTAATGACTTTAATAACTAGTTACTTATGTTGAAGGTGATCTTTCCTTATCGTTTGTCCGTGGTGTCTTGGCATTATTTTACTGTCTATATAAAATAAAGGATTTTCACCATTCATATCTCCACGGTCTATATGGAGGTATGTTGGCTACCTGGTAGGGGGTTAAGGGAACGGTTTGGTAAAGGTCTTGCCATTGTTCAGCGTTTAGAGGTCCTTCAATGGACCTGGGTCAAATTTAGTAGGACCTCCTTCAATACTTCACGGTATTGGATGGCGGGGGTCCAAACTCTTTGATCCCCTCATAAGTTAACTACTATTAATACTATAACCCGGCTATTTAGGACTGTATCCCTGCTGACTCAGACTACTTAGCCGAGGGTAACGTCACCGCCAAAAGCGGGGCCTACCACAATACTGCATTAATAACTTAATTCATTATCTTCCAATAATCCACCCTTTTAGGATTGTATCCCTGCTGACTCAAACTACTGGGGTGAGGGTAACGTCTCCTTCAAAAGAGGGGCCTACTACAATAACTAAGATAATCTCTTAATTATGTGCAAAAGTGCAGAAATAATCAAAGGTTATACTAGATACGAGTCGGAACCAAGTGATTCATCTTGTCTATCTGTTTTTTCTTTTATTTTCATTTTCAGCATTTTAGTTAGTTTTATTTTTCTTAGTTTAAAACATTTTTTTCTAAACTTTTATTTTGGTTAGACGTTGAGGATAAACCGGTACTAAAAGCTCTTGTGTCCTTGGACGACCTCGGTATCTTACCAACGCTATACTACACTCAACGATGGGTGCACTTGCCCATATGTGTGTTTAGTGTTAGTGAAATATCGTGTTTTATAAATTTAAAACTTGGCTAAAATAAGTGTTAAAAAGGGCTTAAAATATACACCTAATATAAGTAACACTTCGCACGCATCACCACCCTTCAAGTTTTTCGCGTCATAATCACGTTCCACTTCATCAAGATTGAAATTTTCCTACAAATTAAATAAAAGAGTTAAAATATCATATACTAATTAGATTTGCATGTGCTATAAAATTTTATGCATATAACTTATTTACCCGTAAGTGGTTCATGATGGCATCCTTGTAATGTGGTTCAACAGCATCCCATCCAATTTTATCAAACGGGATGGCCCGCCACATATACAAGCCGGCCTCCCTTGAAAACATGTCTCTTGCTCTACCAACAGGGGTAAACGTGACCTGTCGATCAAACGTAAGCGACACAGGCCCCCCCGCTTTTACTAGACGCCGTAGTGCTTCGTTTTTAGCTTTCCCCCTAACCTTCTTTCGGGGAACCGCTACAATTAAAACAAAAATAATTAGTAACAACATTTATAATATATAAAATATAAGGACTACAAAATAATTTAGTAAAAAACTTACCGTCTGTCTCGTGTGTTCCACGAATCCCACCAGGAGGAAGCGGTGGATCACCAGCGCCGTCACCCCCATGTCCCCAGGGGGCCACATCAGCCATCAGATACGCGAATATCAACAATACCGAAAACATAATCCCTATAAAGTTACAAATGTTACAGCATGTGTATCTAATACAAATTAAGCGAAAGTACAACAACGGTAACTCAAATTCAAATAAATATTTCAAACAAGTGTTTATCAATGACAAATCAATATATATTACAATAACTTTTCTTTTAGTCAGACTCCACATAATCGGGATCATCCTCATCACAATCAGCCTCGACCTCATCACAATCAGTCTCGACCTCAAACACTTCATCGACGGTAGCCGTTGGGGGATCAACTTCAATTGAAGGCTCACCCGCAGTAACATGAGAAGATCCAATTTGAAAGTATTGGGTCAAGTCAATGACAAGTGGACAGTCAGATGAAGAGTTGTTGTCGACAACGTCATTATCTTCTAAGCCTTTGTCAACATTTTGAACCTTATTGACGCGGTCATCATCACTTAATGGCCGATCCCAAATTCTTCGATGATTAACATTTTCGACTACCCACCTATGTTTGTTTTTTTTGGTTTCGAGACGTTTCTTGGATGAAGAACACTTGTTTGGCTTGCGAAGCAAATATGAGTTGATCGTCTTTGTCCCATTCACGTTCAGTGCTTATACTGGTGATATTATTGTCATGGTTTACACCCCTTCCAGTATCAAACCACTTGCACCAAAATAGGACAGTGGAATAATTATTTGTATAACGCAACTCAATAATTTCTTCTAATTGGCCATAAAATTTCACACCGTTCTCTCCAACCACTTCCACCCCAGAGTTTTGCGTTGTGCATTTTGCATCACGTTCAAGTGTCTTATACCTAACACCGTTGACTATGCAAGCAGTGTAAGTGTATGCAGTCATTTTCGCACAAATTGAAAGAGCATACAACTCCGGGTGGAATTCTGGAGAATTTTGTGTTTTCATCGAATGTACCTAACAAATATAGAGTAATAATGTTTGTTATATACGTATTACCTAGCAAGTTTAGAGTAATGAGTTTTATATATGTATTATACCTTATGGAGAAACCATCCCGGAAATTTGGTTTTAAGATCATCTTGGGGATGTGTATGTTTGAATTCACTACATTGATGACAAATATAAGAAAGGAATGAAAAATACCAATTAACAGATTATGAAAAGTTAAAGATAGAAGCACTCACTTCATGTACTCCCTAACTTCTGCGCAATTTTCGAGGACAAACCATTCCATCTTGCTTTTTTCGATGAATGATAGATATTTGTCCTTTGTTGCGCCAACAGGACGACATTTGGACTCAAACACCCATAACTTTCTTTTTTCAACAACGACATCAACGTTTCTATCTGGGCGATTGAACTTAGTCTGAACATCTTTAAGGTACATTGAACAAAATGTTAGAGCTTCTTCAAACACATAACGTTCAGCTATACAACCTTCAGGCCTTGCCGGGTTTTTGACATAGTTCTTTAGTTTTTTCATGTACCTTTCAAATGGATACATCCATCTAAAAGCTACTAGACCTCCCGCAATCGCTTCATCAGGTAAATGCACAAGTAAATGAACCATAATGTCAAAAAACGCAGGTGGATAGATCATCTCTAACTTGCATAAGATGGTAACAATGTCATCCTTTGCTTTCTTCATATCATCCACCGATAGTGTTCTAGAGCAAAGTTGCTTAAAGAACATACAAAGGTCTACTATTGGTGTAGATGTATCTTTAGTCAAAAGCCCTCTAACCCCAATCGGTATCAAACGTTGCATGAGGATATGACAGTCATGAGATTTCAACCCGGTAATGTTAGCATTGTTATCTGTCACCCTCTTACTGATATTAGATCCAAACCCATCTGGTAATTTAACATTTTTTATAAACTGACAAAAAAGTTTTCGATCATCGGACTTGAATGAGTACTTTGGGTGGGGACTTAAGAACTTGCCACCCGATTGTTTCAGCCATTGTGTCGGCCGAATGTTTAGTTTTTCCAAGTCGGACCGCACATTTGGCGTGTCTTTGCTCTTATCGTTCATTAGAAGAGTACCGAGCAAGCTGTCGCATACATTTTTCTCTATATGCATTACATCTAAGTTATGTTTCAGCTGCAGAGAAGACCAATACTCAAGGTCAAAAAATATGCTTCTTTTGGACCAGTTCAACTCGAAATCTAACCGGGTTATTCTCCCACCTCCAAAATCCGGATGCTTGCCTGGTAGACGATTAATTAAACGACCGAGTTGAGCTTCTATGTCAGCTGGGCTAAACTGTCTCGGAGGGTCTCGTGTCTCGGGTCTCCCGTTAAAGTCGAGACTTGTTCTCCAAGGATGGTTGGCATCTAAGAACCGGCGATGACCAACATAAGCACATTTACCAGTTACACGTATTGAAGGAGTGTCTTGGTTACAAGTTGGGCATGCCATGTAGCCTTGTCCGCTCCAACCTGATAGACTACTACAGGCTGGAAAGTCATTTATGGTCCATAACAACAACACCTTCATTGTGAAGTATGTGTTTGTTGCTGCGTCTTTAGTACGTACACCTGTCTGCCACAATTGCTTAAGCTCATCCACTAATGGTCTAAGGAAAACGTCCATGTCTTTCCCCGGTGATTTAGGGCCAGGAATCAACAAGGTCAACATGAATGTGGACTCTCGCATGCATAGCCAGGGAGGCAGATTATATGTGGTGAGTATAACCGGCCACGTGCTATGAGTCGAGGATCCACTACCGTTGATAAAGGGATTAAAACCGTCAGCTGCAAGCCCTAAGCGAACATTTCGTGGCTCCATCGCGAAGTGTGGGTACTTTTTATCAAAGTCTTGCCATGCAGATCCATCAACTGGATGACGCATAGTCCCATCTTCCGATCGTCCGGTACTATGCCATATCATATCTTTCGCTGTGTGCCTTGAACAATACAAACGTCGTAGTCTAGGCGTCAAAGGAAAGTATCGTAACACCTTACGAGCCACCTTCGTGCCTTTTGTGTCTTTATCGACCCATCGACTCTCATTACAAACGGGACACTTTTGCAAGGACTCGTTTTCTTTCCAAAAGAGAGCACAATCATTTGTGCACACATCTATCATCTCATATGCCAAACCAATCTTCTTAAATGTCTTCTTAGCTACATAATACGAAGGGGGAATCTTGTTGCCTTCTGGCATTGACTCTCGCAACAACGAGAGGAGTCGATCTACTCCTTCATTTTGAAAATGGTACGTATCCTTTATATTCAAAATCTTTGCTTAAAAGTCGATAGAAGAAAACTTGGTACAACCAGGATATAATTCTGTTTCAGCTTCCTTTACCAGGTCTTCAAAATCATCAACAACACCGCTACTATCTCCATTCGAGTTCTCTTGGTTAAGGTATGTATCCTCTTCCATACGCTCCCCCCTAATGTCTTCAATAACGTTTACCATACCGTCTTGTGGCGCAACATCGTTTACTTCTGCAATTGGAGTTGTGGCCCTGTGATAGGTCCACTTCGTGTATTCCTTCCAAAAACTGTTAATACTCAAATGGTATTTCATTTCTGCCATAGTTTTTAAGCCAGAATTTTTACATTTGGTACACGGACATCTAACTTCATCGTGGTTTTTTATCACTCTTTCACACATCTCGATAAATGACTCGAGTC
Source organism: Helianthus tuberosus (assembly GCA_030545235.1). Lineage (NCBI taxonomy): Eukaryota > Viridiplantae > Streptophyta > Magnoliopsida > Asterales > Asteraceae > Helianthus > Helianthus tuberosus. The sequence continues at coordinate 45,684,392 of CM060376.1, forward strand.
CTTGCTTGTATTGAGGTGAATGACGTGGGGAATCAATCCAACTTTTATCGATAGGCATTATGCAACTGAAAGAAAATCTAATTTAGGATTAACAAGACAAGGGTAGGCTGCTAAACCCGCTTTTTGAACACTTTATCTCATATGTGAATGTGTATTACATGATTGTTTGTTTAAGAAAAATTCGGCAGCATTTCCTCTTAGCTCCCAAGTATATATGTAATGATATATATACCCGAGGAGCAAAGAGAAAATGATAACCGAATCCTTCTTAAACAAACAATCATGTAATACACATTCACATCCTAAATGAGATAAAGTATTCAAAAAGCAGTCCCAAGATAAACGGGGACAACCCGAAATTAATTTCTAAATCAATTACGGGTGGGTATTTCTAAGCTCGCTATGCTTAAAATGATTAATTCAAACACGGGCACAGTTTTTTAAGCTTGTTTAGTTCTTAATGATTGTTTTAAATTTTGGGCGGAACGTTATGTTTTAAATCATGATTTCAATTTCGATTGGGTGTTTTCTTAGCTCGTTATGTTTGAAATGATGAATTCAATTTTGGCGGGTATTTTCTATGTTCGTTATGTTTTAAATGATGATTTTAATATAAAGAGGGCATTTCCTAACTAATATATATTTGTCAAATTTAAATATAAATGTTTTAAAACCTAAACACAAATATACCTACATACATACATTCATTCATACACTTACATACCCACATACATGCTTACGTACACCTACATACACAAATACATAGACTTTCATATACTCATTTTCTCCAAATACACATACATTATACATTTGACATACAAACATTCATCCTTACATACACATTTGCATACTTTATACAAACATACATACTAACATACACATTTTTCACCAACATACTAATATACACCTACATAAATACATTCATTCAAACACTTACATACCCACATACATGCTTACATACACCTACATACACAAATAAATAGACTTTCATATACTCATTTTTTTTCAAATACACCTACATTATACATTTGACATACAAACATTCATCCTTACATACACATTTGCATACTTTATACAAACATACATACTAACATACACATTTTTCACCAACATACTAACATACACCTACATACATACATTCATTCATACACTTATTTACATCCTAAACTAAAAATTATACAATTTCTAAACATATTTACATCCTAAACTAAAAATTATACATACTAACATACACATTTTAGAATTATACATACTAACATAAATCGTCAAAATTATACATACTAACATACACATTTTCACCAACATATTTACATCCTAAACAAAAAATTATAGAATTTCTAAACTTTAAAAAAAATACATATAAAACTAACCGTTTTTTTCAGGTTTCAAGTAGGTGTCGCCGCTGAGACGAGGTGGTGCCGGAGAAGTTTCGGTGGTGATCGGAGAAGAGATGGTGGTGATCCGAATATTCTTCCATAAACACAAATATACACAAAAACGAGCAAAGATTAAAGCCTATAACATGTAAATAACAAAATATAGAAGAGATTTAACAAAAAAAATAAGTTAAACTAACCGATTTGGTGAAGAAACTCGGTTCTCCAGCGGTAGATGAAGAGTTTGGGGGGAAAAGTGAAGGAGGAGGGAAGAAATGGCGCTGTATAGTCTTTTTACGGAAACACTTTTACCGGCGACGGCCTGTCGCCGCTACTGGTTCCTTTGTCGCCGCTATTAGGTTAACCAGGATAAGATTTGTGTGGCTGGGGATTAAAGTGGGACACCTACCTTTAGCGGAGAAAGGGTGTCGCCGCTATTAATCCTAATCCGTCGCCGGTATTGCCTCTTTAATCCCCAACCGTTAGATCAGAATAATGATCAACGGCTGGGGTTTGGGTTTGACGCGGATCGACCAATAGAGGCGACAGCTGGCCTGTCGCCGCTAAAGGTGTCGCCGGTAAAAGTGGTATTTTCTTGTAGTGATAATACAAGTAACACTGCTAATAATGATATTAATAAAAAAACAATATTTTTTTGTCATATGTATATTAATAGTTATAATTAAAAAACTATATATATATATACTTATAACAACATTTAAATATAAATAAAAAGAGTTAATTACATAGTTAGTCCCTGTGGTTTGCAAAAACTAACATACTTAGATATTAACAAAATCATTACAAAACCAATGAAATCAATTTTAGGTTGAACTACTCTATGGCATCAATATAGCTGCACTAAGGGGAAAGATGTGATTTCATTAGCTTTAAAAATTGAATCTAATAGCTTGCAAGATTCTTTTTCTCTATTTGATCCGAATTCTTCTTTTTATAACAAAGATTTGGAGTTTGATATTAACATCACTCTTGAGGAATTGATGAACGATAATGAGTTGTTTCGGAATGGATAGATTCAAGAAACCATTGATGGGTCTGATGAAATGAATGGGTTAGGGAATATTTTTATGGATGAAAGTTTAGAAAATGAAAAGGATGAGGAAGTTACAGATTCTGAAAATGAAATTGAAATAGATGATGTTTGTAACCAAGAATCGGTGGTATAGAAAGAACTTGAGGGAGAAGAAAGTTAATAGGATATTAGGTTTGTGATTAGGTCGTCCAGTATCCGGTTAGACTACCATATTAGATTGGGCAAGCATGTGGGATTCTTGGGTTTAATGAAAGAATCATGTTTTTTGAACATGAAGAAACGATTAAATTGGATAGATACGGGTTGGGTTTTTAACACCAAATGTAAAAGTTTAGAGATTGTTGAGTTGAAATTTGTTGTAGAACTGGTAGACGAAAATAGGGTCTTGGACGTTGGATTACAGTTGGGTTTAGACCCGAGACCTAGATTGGGTGAAACAACCTAAGGCTCACAAAATTATTCCAAGTATTAAGCCTAAACTAATGGGTGTCATTTTAAGTCTATTAAAGATGTTATTTGGCATTGAAATTGACTGCTTAAACAATCAAATGGTGATGCAAAGTGTTGTCATAGATTGCATTAGAAGTGGTGAGGTTGGTCTATTAATTGTTGTGAAGGCTTGTGCAAAAGTCAATATGCGTGGTGTATGTTTTGGTCTTAGAGCTAAACTGGTCAGGTTGTTTGGGCTTAGATATTCGATCACCCAAAATTCCAACTTAACTAGAAGAAAAATGTGCAAAGTTAAAAATCAAGATAGTGTTTCCTGTCCACAATTGAGTGTGGCTGGTAATGTTCATGTTCTAGGTCAAAAGGATGGGGTCTGATCTTGACTCTCTCCATCCTTATCCCCTCATTTTGGTATTTAATTTCCCTAACTTTCATTCAACTTTTTAATTAATCTGATCTTGAAACGGGTCTGATCTTGATTCTTCTTCATTTTCATTTTCATTTTTTTTTGTTTGTTTTCAAGGTTTGAAAACCCCTGTGTTTCTATTCTTCATCTTCATTTTCATTTTGTTCAAATGTCTAGCTGAATTTTTTTTTTTTAAACTTCTTTGAGAAATCAGTGGTTGTGATTTGCACGCCAGGTGTTCGATGAAATGTCTTGAGGTTATTTCAGCTATTTTATCGACAAATTAACCATCGTACGTTGTGTGGGTCTTTTTTTTTTCTTATTGACCATGGTGCGTAATGGTGTTCTTGGCACCTCTTTGGAGCCGAGTTCATCTCTTGGGTTTTTGGCGTGCCCATTTAGTGGGTTCCATTGTTGTTCGGGTGGCCGACAGGGGTCTAGAAGGGTTTTGCGGATGATTGGCCATTTGAAAAGTGACCATTTATCCTCTGAAACTCGTAAAGTTTCTTTGCGTGAAGCCCTTTCTTTTGACGGGAACCTCTTTCAGGCTACGGGAGTGGTTCTTAAGACAGTTGGGCAGTGGTTATGCGGGGAGTGTATGTCTTTGCACGGCCTATCGCGTTTTTGTCATCATGCTGATCGGGTGGTCAAATTTCAAGGGGACCGCGACTGTGCGGATAGCTACATAGTGGGGTTATGCCCACCGGTCCCCCCTGTTGAACCTGTTGAGAGTGGGGGTATTGCCCTTGATGTGTCACTTTTGGAACGTGTTTTTAGCCTCCCTATGAAGACTGTCAAGAGCATCCCTTACAGTTGTCGGATGGCTTTCGCACAGGCTCTCTCCCTTTCCCTACGGGGGGTTTTGGCACATCCTCACTCTATTGAAGCTTGGGTTAAGTTATTGGTGCTACCTCGCTGCACGCTCAAGGTTTTTAGACCTTCGTGTAGGCAGGAGCGTAAATCGGGGAACCGTAAATCTTTGCAGTGTTCTGCCATCCAGCGTGCGCTCTCGGTATGGGGGGATGGAGCTGGTTGTTTTGACCTTATTAGAGATTTGTTCAATGATCAAGGGAGCCCCTCTCCTGCTTCTGACAAGGTTTTAGGTGGTGCTGCCCGGTCGGAGACCAGTGTCTCCGAAAAGTGGCAGATGGACATTTCACGGCTGCTGTGAAAGTTCCCTCTTCTTCTGGGGTAGCCCCCTGTAATGGCGCTACCATGCAGGCTTTGCTTGATAAACATCCTGTTTTGCCTCCTCCCTTGTTACCAGGCCCATTGTTCGCTGATCAATCGTTGGTGGTAGATGTGGAGGATGTCTTAGGGGGTATTAAATCTTTTCCGAAAGGGACCTCGTGTGGTAGAGACGGGTTACGGGCTCAGCATCTTTTTTGATGCTCTGTGCGGAGAAGGATCTGTTGTTGCCGGTGGGGTTCTTCAAGCTATCATGGGGGTGGTTAATCTTTGGCTGGCTGGACAGTGTCCGGCTTCTCTGGCAGAATTTGTTGCCTCGGCCCCTCTAACCCCTCTTCTTAAGCCGGACAATGGGGTACGGCCGATCGCAGTTGGGGCTATTTGGAGACGGCTTGTCTCTAAGGTGGCAATGCACCGTCTTAGAGAAGACATGGTTAACTACTTGAGGGACTTCCAATTTGGGGTTGGAATCCCCAATGGGGCAGAATCGGTTCTCCATAGTGCAAATAGGTTTCTTGATTGCTATCATGCAGATGGATCGTTGGTCATGCTGACCATTGACTTTTCTAATGCGTTTAACCTGGTGGATAGGTCGGCAATGTTAAAGGAGGTGCATCGAGTTTGTCCGTCCTTATCCCCATGGGTGAATTTTTTGTATGGTCAACCTGCTAGGCTTTACGTAGGGGATAACTGCATTTGGTCTACCACCGGGGTTCAGCAGGGGGATCCGCTAGGACCTTTACTGTTTGCTCTGGCTTTACACCCCCTCATTACCCGGGTCCAAGAGCAGTGTCACCTGCTTTTTCATGCTTGGTACCTTGATGATGGTACGATTATTGGTCCTGTTCGTGAAGTGGCTAAGGCTTTAGAAGTTATCTCAAGGGAAGGCCCTTCTTTGGGGCTCCAACTAAATGTTCGGAAGACTGAATTGTTCTGGCCATCATGCAATGGGGAGAAGTTTGCTGCGGGGTTGTTCCCAGAGGATATTGGGAGGCCTAAGCTGGGAGTCAAGTTATTGGGGGGTGCCGTCAGCCGTGATCGGGACTTCATCAGTGACCTTGCTGTTAAGAGGGCCTCCCGGGCTGTCGATCTCATGAGGGTACTCCCGCAACTTAAGAATCCACAATGTGAACTCCTTTTACTGCGTTCGAGCATGGGAGTTGCCAAGCTTATCTTTGGTCTCCGCACATGCCAACCATCTAATGTTGGAGCGGCTGTTACTTTGTTTGATGAAGGACTTCGGCAAGCCGTTGATGATATTGTGGTTGGCGGGGGGCCGTTCTTTGGGGACTTGCAATGGCGATTGGCTTCCTTGCCCATCAAGGAGGGTGGGCTTGGATTACTTTCGGCGGGGGATGTCTCGTCTTTTGCCTTCGTGGCCTCCAGAGTGCAATCTTTGGAACTTCAAGATCATATTCTGCGAGCTTGTTGTATGGGTGATTTGGATTCGGAATTTAGGGCTGCGTTGGATGGTTTACAAGCCGTTCTTCCTGATGTTGACCTTGGCGGTTTTGCTAATAAAGACACCGCCCCCCGTGAACCTCAAACTATTTTGGCGAGTGCTTTTTATGGTAAAACCGTGAAAGAAATCAATGGTGTTTTTGGGTTATCCCCTCGGCAAAAAGCTGTTTTTGATTGTTTACGAGCCCCCCACGCTCAAGATTTCCTTACTGTTATCCCGATCGAGGGCTTGGGGCAATGTATGTCGGCAGTAGAATATCGGTCTGTCCTCAAATATCGTTTGATGATACCGTTGTACCCTGAGGATGAACCGTGCCCTGTTTGTCGGAAGGTGTGTCTTGATAGCTTCGGGGAACATGCCCTTCACTGCAAAGAGCTTCCTGGCTTCAAGTACAGACACGATCTGGTTAGAGATGTGTTGTTTGACGTTCTCAAGCGAGCTGGTATCGCTGCCAAAAAAGAGGCTCCAGTTAATTTCCTAACGGACCTGAAGGAGGGGAGGTCTTCCCTTCGACCAGCCGATGTGCTGGTTTTTGGATGGTCCGGGGGTAAACATGCTTGCATTGATCTCACGGGGGTGTCACCTCTTGCCGGTTTCAGGGGTAGTGGTTTTGTTTCAGGGCAAGCGGCGCGGAAGGCTGAGGCGGGGAAAATATCCAAGCACGAGCAGGCCTGCATAGATAATCAACATGCCTTCCTTCCTTTCGTGTTCGATACCTTCGGTTGTCTGGCCCCTGTGGCGTCCGGTTTCTTGAAGCGGGTTCAAAAGGCAGCACTTGCGCATGCGACAGTGTCTGTAGGCCATAGTTATGTGTTTAGCCGAGTAGGATTTGCAATTCAAAAGGGGGTGGCGGCGCAGCTTGTTGCCCGTCTACCAACCCATGATTTGTAATTTGCTCTAACTTGTGTGAATGTAATTTATAAGCTAATGGCAGTATGACACTCTGCTTTTAACAAAATGTAAAAATAAAGCTCTTAGCCCATATTGAATTATATATTAACCAAAGGATGGGTATAATCAGCAGCTTAATAATAGTAAAACAAGTGTTTTTAACCGTTCATGTTGGTATGTTGGGCCTTTGTGGGATTGTGCTAAATATGGACAACAAGGTAGTGGTGGTAATGTGGTTGTAGGGTTTTCAACGCAAGCTGATTTTTCTAAGCAGCTGTGTTTTAAGCATAATCGGGGCGTTGGCGGCCTTAAACAACGAGTTGATATAACTATTAATGGTGTCCGGAAATCTTCATTGGGTGGGAATGCTGATATTTATGATTTGGGTAGCTCGAACATCAAATGGTTGAGAATGAAGAAGGTTAATAAACAAAATAATAATAAAGCCACTGATAAGAATTTTAAATTGTAAAACTTGAAGGGTCAAGTAATTAAAGGGACTTTGGCATGGAATTTAAGGATAAATATCATGGAAATGGAAAGGGGTTTGACAGCAGATCCTCAACTTGACCGAAAGGAATTAGTGCAAGATTGCAATCGGTTGATGATGAGTCTCAATAGATCTTTAAAGGGTCAAACTTGCTGCACAATTGACCATGATGAAGATGGGAATGACAACTTGGTGCTGCTACTTTGTTTCTCAACACTTGATTCTATTCACATTTTTTTTTTCACAATTTGCATTTTATACTTTTGATTAGCAATATTTTTTTACCATTACATATTTTTGGGGACAAAAATATTTTGAGGAGGGAGTATTGTTACATGTCAAATAACTGTAGGGGGTAAATGTAAATGTTAGTTAGTATAGAGGTTGTAGTGAATAGTCTGATTGTACATATACAGAAGTTGTGCAACTAAATGAGGTATCGATGAATTTGAGTAAACTTCTTCTCTCTTATGTTCTTCTTCTCTCAATAATCGATCAAACACTTTGATAAGTAGCAAATTTTAGGAGTGAAAAAGGGAATTTTAGTGGAGAAAGTGTGGGTTTAGGGTTAGGATTGGGGAGAATTATGGCGCCTGTTTTTTATTTTTTTGGGCATTAGCAACGACGAATATGCACCAATAAAACCTAGCCCTTCGATGTGTCCATTAATCAACGGTTAAAATTAGCCCTTTTGTGACTGCTCCGGATTGGGAGCATTGGCGACGACGTTCTTGATGTCGCTACTAAAGGCGTCGCCACTATTGCTCATGTTTCTTGTAGTGTAAAAACACATAGAATATAATTATGACTGCTGAGTAATTTCATGACTACTCATGAAAACCAATTTGGTGATCTACTTAATAGGAGATGCACAGGCGCCGTCCTCACCCCTTACCAGCTACAAGAAGTAGTTACTTAATGTCTCAAAAAGTAAGTATTACGTTGAATACTTAGATATAATAGTGAAAGATGTGCGTTGATGCATATTATGTTGACGCGACTCGATTCGGTTCGACTACGTTACAGAGTGAAGACCGAAGCACGATATCCTCCATCGTAACTCAGAAAGTATTTGACTTTGCACGTATGTGTTGTAAAACAGTTGCACTTGTGCAATCTGCTTAAATAGTTTGCTGTTTGTTAAGATGATCTGCAAGTAAGTCTGCATGTTTGCAGCTGATCTATGAAAGACCTGTTGCTGTTATCACGAAGAACTAATCAGCTGACATACCACAAAAGACCTGATGTCTGACATACCACAAAAGACCTGATGTTTGGTTCCCCACGAAGAACCTACTAACGAAGAACATGGTTCAGCAAAACAACTCCACAAGAAGAACCATAGTCTTTCGTGGATTTCATGTTATACGAAGAACCAAACAGCAATTATACGAAGAACCCTAAGGTTCTTCGTGTGTTCTGGGTCTTTTGTGGGCTCATATTCAGGCTCAGTTAGTTGTTCGTAGGCTGTGGATAAGGTTAGTATAAAAGGACATGTTGCAGAACACAACAGAGAGAAAACACTGAGAGAAAATAGTGAGAGTATTGAGAAGAGTTTTAGAGAAAGCTTTATCTTGTATCATCTTGTATGTAAAACTCTTCTGAAATATACTAGTGTGCATTAATCGTTGAATATTTGTCTTGTGTCTCGTGTTCTTTAGCTCGGTTTGCATACCCGTTTGGATTTCGCACAACCGGGTGTGTTCGGTAACAAGGATAAGGTGTTCCAGATCCTCCTCTAGGGACCTACAAGTGGTATCAGAGACTTGGATCTATTCCTTGTTTAAAACCAAGCATTTGGTGTGTTTGAGCAAGTTTGTTACTGTCTTTCTGGAAATGTTCTTAAGTTTAATATAAGAAAGTTTATGTTTTTCTTGAAAAAGGTCTAAAATATGTGAAAATCTTGTTGTTTTACAATTAGTTTTTACAAAAACCTTGTTAAATCACATGTTTACATGTTAAAATACGGTTTTTATTGAAATTTCGTGCAAATTTTGAATTCGGCAATTTATTCAGTGAACTACTTCGGCCGGAAAACTCATAAATATCATCTGTTTCTTCTATGTTTTTCATATTTTCCAGATTGTGTTATTGTTGTTGAATTATTGAAAGATTAAAATATTGTTTGTTTGAAAATCTTGTCATTCAAATGATGATGGTGTGTTGAAAATAGTGGTTTTTCAGTATGGTGGTTTGAAAATCATGGCTTACCTACTCTGTTGCAGAGATAAGATTTGATTTTGTTTAAAATATCTCAACAACTGTCTGTGAACTAAAGTCAACGAAAAACCTCTGTTCTTCGTCAACTTGGTTCTTCACGAAAAACCCATTTTTCACTTCAGTGAAGAACTGATTTTTGTCTTATTAAGGTGAAGAACCCAATTTTTGTCGTATTCATGTGAAGAACCATTCTTCACCTTTGTTTGAATCTCACGAAGAACCTTAGGTCAACAAAGAATCTTGTGAGTCAACAAAGAACAAAGTCCTTTGTCTTTTTGTGTCATTTACAAAATCCATTTTTCTAAAATTCTTTTTAGTTCTTCGTGGCCTTCATTCTTCGGGAACCTTTATCTTTCGTGGTCTTTCACAATTACAAATTTTCACAGAAGGTTATCAAATCACACAAACTTGATTAATTTGTTTATTTTCACTTCACCATGAGTTCAGACTGGTGGGGTTGGAAACCTGATCCTAATGCGGATATGTATACGAGTGAAGGTTCAGGTTCAGTCCCATCATGGGCTTAGACTCCCACATCTTCGTCATCAACACAATTGGGTTCAATTACAGCAAATCAGTGGGCTTTTGTTACAAACCAAAGTATTCAAAGTCTTCTTTTGAGCGAAAATGAAACTGGTAGTAACAACCGCCCACCAAAGCTCATGCATATGAACGAGTATCCCGGATGGCAAGAGAGATTTCATACGTATATTCTTGGGCAAAACACGGAGTTGTGGTTGTCTTTCCCCACGGAATTCGATCAATCACTTGAAGAAGCGGGTTCAAATGTTGCGACATTTGCGGATCTTTCTGTTGATGATAAGAAGACATATGATTTAGAAAAGAAAGCATTCTCAATTCTAACTCAAGCCTTAAACAAAGATATTTATCATCAGTTTGTGGGATTCAAAATGACAAAAAGTCTGTGGGATGCACTAAAGGTAAGAGGTCAAGGAAATGCGTCGTCACGGAAACTGAGACATGATCTGCTCAAAGAGGAGTTCGACGGCTTCATGTGTATGGAAAGGGAGTCGATGGGAGACATGACAAGTTGATTTTATCATCTGCTGAGTGAGATGGGTAATTTTAAGGTTACGGTAACTCCGGAAGAGGTTGTCACAAACTTTGCTGACGCATTTCCAACTCAATGGAATGGTTTCTTGGAGATTCTGAAATATAATGCCACGCTAGCTACAACCAACATCCCTGATTTCATTTAACTCTTGGAGAACAAAAATCAAGAGGAAATCAGGAAGGGAAAAAGAGTGCCGGTACCACAAAATCCCGAGATTTACTATGGAAATTGCAGAGGTACCAGCACGGTTGCAAGACCAGCCCAACATGCTCAGCTACAAACGGCTTTTGTCTCGAGCACTGATATATATGGAACACCACAACCAGTAGCCTCAGAGCAAAGCTATCAGTCTACTGGAGTACCATCATTTCTTGATCCAAACTTCAAAGGTCAACAACAAGCCTGTTATGGAAACACTTCATCAATAGTCAATGCTGGTCAATCAACTAATCCAAACACAGTTCAGCTAGACACTTCAAGTTTCTCGAAAGTGAGTGTTGCGGTGGAAAATGAACATATGGAGCTTCTAAACACTTTGGTGGGCGCGTACTGTGGGTTGGTAGCATGGCAAATTAGGAACATCAATTTGAGTCAGGAAGATTATCAGCAAATTGATAAGGATGAAATGGATTTGATGGATATCAAGTGGGCATTTGCTAGTGTAGTGAGGCAAACAAAAGATTTCATGGAAAGAACTGGTAGAACCAGCTTGGAAAGCAAGAAGGACACCAAGTATGGGTTCGATAAACAAGCGGTCAAGTGTTTCAACTTTGGTGAACGAGGCCATTTCAAACGTGAATGTACGAAGCCAGCTCAGCATGGGAACCAGAATCCATTCAGAAATCAAGGCAACCAACCGAACCAGAATCAAAACAGGAATAATGAACGTGCCTTGATGCCTGCAAACAATACTCATCAGGAAGGTCCGTCAAACTACAACCGAGCTCTTGTGGTACAAGTTGATGAAGGTTGTGACTGGTCAATTCAACTTGGTAGCGGTGATCAGGGTGGAACAACTTGTTTTGCTGAAGTTGTTAAGGATCTAAAACAAGCGTGTAGTGGAGAATCTTTAGATGAAGACAGTTCTGGTTATAGTGGAAGCTTAGATGAGGAATCCTCAAGTTCAGGAGAAGATAGTATGGATGACGTGTCACATGAGACCACTGATGCATATGTTGAGGAGCTTTTGAGTGAAGCTAAAGCAGGGAATGACCGAAGATCAATTCTGGTGGATCAAGCTACTTATTCTTCTTCTTCTCATCATTCAGCCTTCATAGCTAATGTTGGCAGTTCGTCGAGTCAGGTACGTGTCGATGAACCTAAATCTGATAAATGTGATAATTATGTTGATTTAGGTGCTAGATTGTCTGACTTACAAAGAAAATATGATAATGTGCAAAGCAAGTATGACGTGACATTTATCCACTATCAAAGTTTGATCGTGGATCTTTCGAAATGCACAGAGGCCAACTTGTTCCATAAAAATCATGAAAAAGAATTTAAGAAAATAATTGACACATTAAGGGAAGATAAGTCCAAGCTAGTAAAAACAGTTTCAAGAAAACAAACTGCTATAAATAATTACATCACTAGGCTCGAGGAAGCATAACAGGAGTTCGCCTGTGTCAAGTGTGAAAATGAGGCGATCCAGCTTAGGTTAGATAGTTACTCAAACTCTAGGTATGTGCTGCATCACATCATTGACATACAGAAAAAGAAGAATGATGTCACGTGCATTGGATATAAGAAGTGTCCTCCACCAGTTAGACACAATTATACCGCTATGCCTGATGAGGAGAATAAACCTCAATTTGAGACATCTGTTCCTTTAGATGTTGAGGAATTCGCAGCTGGACTTGGTTACAAAAAGGAAGTTTCAACAGTCTCGGATGTATCAGCAGATACAAAAGTATCAACTTCTGAACAAAATCAGGATCCTCCAGTCATTGTTGAGGATGCTGATTTTTCAGATAATGAATCCGATGATACTGACTCTGCACAGTCTGATACAATTATCAAAGAAGAGGACATACCTCTCGAGAATCACATTCTATGTGATCCTCCCGCAAAACCTGCTAAGGCTGTTCGGGTTGAGTTCACTTCTACACAAGAGTTTGAGAGTGTGAATGTCACACCCTGGCTTTGCGGAAGCGTGGTTATTTTGGTGTGACTTCTTAATACCATAGCTTAACCATAACAAAGCTATATGAAATAAAATCATGCAAGATCATCCATTTGATTAAGTTTCAATACCAGAGTAACACAACATTGTCTTAGAGACTTACAACCTCATAACATAAAACATTGTCTTAAATAACATAAACACCGACATGAAATAAACGCAGTTTAAGATTTGTGACTTGTCCAGGAAAGAGTCACATTTCCTAAACTGGGATGACCTTGGAACCCTTAAGCAGCGGGAAAACATAACATACCGCGCCAGATCTTTATTTTCCTGAAATACATGTAAGTTGAAAAATCAACAATAATGTTGAGCGAGTTCATGTGTAAGTGAGTAAGTAAACCTTTGTGAGTATAAAAATAGTCTTGGTATGTAGCAAATAAGGAAAAGAGATCACCAATGGTTTGCAAGGCCATTGATATATGTGAAGTGCAAGTAGGAAGACTCAAACCTAGCAGATTTAGCGTTGGGTACAAAGTCACTCCAAGGTCCATTCTGTTGGGCCTCTCAGAGGTCCGTTCTGTTGGGCCTAGAGTTGGGCTCGCTACACCCAGATAGATCTACCGCTTACGTCCCTCGGTCCTTCCATGAGGATTAATGGCCTCCAGTTTCTGCCTACCCACTCACATGATCTAAGTAGTAAACCTCCTTACGCTAACCATACCATGTATAAAGTACTTGTAATCAAAGTAACATGTATTTCACCCCCGCAGTTAAGAAAACTGAAAACAGTTAGAGAAAAGGGGGACATGAACTCACAGTGGTGCGTCTCTACCAAGTATGCATCCAAATCGATCAGCTGTATGACGACCTACACGTACTAACTCTATTAGACGGGTGGCCGTGCCTTAGCTTTATGGTTTAAGTTTTTGGGAAATAGTTAGGCAACTATTTCGTGTTTACGTTCTGTATACTTGGTAGTTATTTTCCTTCCCAAGGATGGGGGATTTAATACATATGCGTTCGTATAATTCGGATTACACTATTAAGTCTCACTTAATATATTTTATTCCTAACTCCAAAATATAAATATTCTTCTAAAAAATATTATACTTTAATACATGTGATTTTCCCAAAATAATACTTAGTAATATTATTTTTACTCTAAAAATAATATTTACGTAGTTCACAAAATAATCGTAAACACTTATACAAGTGATGTTGTGAAAGATGAATATATACTAAATATATATATGTATCACGTTTTATTTTGTGAAAATCCCACCTCCGATGTTTTGTAACTATAGTCGTGGCGAAACTTATATTTTGAAAACAAGTCAAAATGTATTTCTAACACTTATAGTGAAAATATTTCTAAGTGTTAGGTTTTTGGAAAATTTCGCCAGAGTTTCCTCTGTAACTGGAGGTGGCCACGCTTTCAAGCGTATCATTTTCTTTTATAAATCAAACCAACAATCTTCTTAATCAATCAAAACAATGTTCAAATCACAAACTAGTCAAAATGTGTATGTAAGTCGCATAAATTTCATGAACTTGTGATTTATCCAAACTATGAAGTAAATCTCATTACTTTTAGTGGATCTTTATATAAAACAATCCGATTTTGTAAAAAAACCTCGTTTTTATGGAAGTTCCGTCTTTACAACTTCTCGTCATCTTTTTCAAAAATAGTTATTTTGTCGAAACTTTGTGTTACACATGTGTTTACACACTTGTGTGTTCTAAAAACCATTCGTGTTAGTGTAAGATCCGTCTTTAGAAAAACATGATTTCTTTGACACTCGGTCCTTTGAAAATACCACCTGTAGATCCGTAGATCTACTAGTTTTAATCACTATTTTACAAGCTAAAACACTTTTACACAAGTTCATGATTCTTGTGTGGTATAGTTTCATCTTCTAACCCTTCTTACACTTAAACAAGCTTTATGTCATAATCCAAGATCATGACTAAACCGGGTTAAATGATGATCCGAGCTACCACAACATAGATCGGGTCCAAATAATCACACAAATCAAATACTACATGGTTTACACAACACATGAGCTTTTAACCACCATTTTTTAGTGTTTTAAGTAGACTTTTATGCTTCATCTTGTAAGTTATCGAGTTTTAACCGTCATATATCGTTTTAACCACATTAGAATAGTTCAAGAAGGTGATTTAAGCAACATACCACTAGCTCGAGGCTAGGGAAGAATCTATGCGAAAAACGCGTGGATAAAAGCAAGATAAAGAGGTCCTTCGCCTTCCGATTGCTCCAAGACTCCTTATATGCGACCCTTAACACTTGTATGGACTTGTAATGTGAAGATGGAAGCCGAAAGATATGATGGATGGACAAGGGGATCTCGGCCGAAGCCTTAGAGGGCAAGAGAGGAGTGTGTGAGTGTTGTGATGAGTGATGAAAGTTATGTAGTGTTAAACCAAGATCTTATAGACAATTAACAAGGCTAATTACCCAATGGTTCATGTGTCCACTAGATTTTAGGCAAGAGGATTAAAATAATAAATCAAGGACAAGGGGTGTCCCCTTCTAGTTGGGGCCGGTTAGAGAGGGGGGGGGGGTCTTGGTCCGATTCCAACTAGTTAGTTAGGTATTAGTTAGGTTAAACCAAGTTAGTTGAGTGTTCAACCCAGTTATTAGTGTGTCACGCGTTACAGTGGGTGTTAGGGTGTTCAGGGACCCTAACTGGCTCAGAAAAAGATAAATAATGAAAATAACAATATTTTCATGTTTCGGGTATAGTCCGGTTGGATAGTAATCCGTTAACGCGTTAATAAGGCTTTAAAGTGTCGTTATTACCCTTTTTTAGTGACACAACTC
Organism: Helianthus tuberosus; assembly: GCA_030545235.1. Lineage (NCBI taxonomy): Eukaryota > Viridiplantae > Streptophyta > Magnoliopsida > Asterales > Asteraceae > Helianthus > Helianthus tuberosus. The sequence continues at coordinate 45,699,971 of CM060376.1, forward strand.
ATTTCTGACACTTTGGAAAGTGTCTAGTAATATTTTTCTCATGTTTTGGCACTTTATTAGTTAGCTAAAAGCTGAATTGTTATGTAAAGTGCTGAGTTTTGTACTTAGAGTACGTTTTAGGCACATCCAGTCATTGTGACTTATTCCTAGAGACGCAGTTCTACAACCCTTATATCCCTACACTCACCACTAGTGTAGCAAAATATTTCTGGCTCATACAGGCCTTAGAGGCAGTGTTTGCCTGATGCTGGCTTTATCAGCATGTTCAATAGGTTATCCGTTATAGTGCTACTGTGCTTTTTGTGCATCATGTTTGTCACTAAGGTTCAGTCATGTAAATAATGTAGTGACAGCAAGTAAAGTATGATGCAAGTAAGTACATGTATCAGTGTTCAAGTAGCAGTTTATTCACAAGTTCAAACAAGCACAGTAATTAAGCAATAATTAATTATTAATCGAGTTGTACGGATACCTGGTTTAGTGAGGGTTGTCACAGTGAATTTGCTATACACTCTAGTTGGTGATGATAAAGTTTATTCAAACAAAGATTTTACGATTAAAAATGTAAATCAATCTTTAATCAGTAAAGTTTTTGAGGATGTAGGACCGGTTTTGACACCGTTCGATTGCGTAACGGACGTTCGACGTGCGGAATCCGTGAACGTACGTGACCGAACACACAATAACGTACTAGAAACGTGATTTACTAGAAGAATAAACGTGTATGGTACAAGAATCACGTGTAGAGAGCTTTCTCTCTCTAGACTTTCTCTCTCTAGAATTACAAAATGAACAAGTCTTCCCCTAGATTCTCCAAAAGCCCCCTAATTATGACTTAATCACTCCTATTTATAGGTCAAGGGCTATTTTAATGAAACTTCATTAATTACAAGATTGCCACCTTGCCTTTTTCTCTAAATATTAGACTTTAACGACTCGGTTTGTTCATTTCCTCACTACGGCTCGGATTGACGAAGGCGATAGACATTAATGCATCAACAAACTCCCCCTTGGATATTGCCGCAGTCAATCCTTAGTCAAACTTGTAGCGATTTGTCTTTCTCTCTCTCTTGATTCTTGCTCGAACAGAATCCCGGTGGATCTGTCTTCAGCTTCAGCTTCTCCCTCTTTCGGTAGTCTCTTCAGGCTCCCCCTTTCGACAAGCTTCCGTGCTTTTAGGATCGACGCCTGGCTTTCCGTAGCAACAGAATCAGAAACCTACACATCTCAACCTCTCGTAAGACAAAATAATTTTGACTCTAAAAGAAAATTCACTCAAAATTCTCAAACATATAATACAAGATATTGTGATTCAAATTAATGAATCATCTAAACATTTGAGGATTATCTTCCAACTTCTCATCATCTTAACCAAAACAATTGTTCATCTTGTTTAGCCTTTGAGATTTTGAATATCAGCTTTTCAACATCAGTTGTCGAAAATCTTTTTGGATTTTCAAATAAAAGCTAAACTTCTAGAAAGAACAATATTGAAATGCAGTAAAGAATATTTACAGACAATATTTTTGTGAGTTTGTGTAAGAGGATCATATCAGTTATTGAGACACATCACTAGCACCGTTAAGCTTTTAATCGTTTTAAGTTCTAAACGATTCACGTTGATTGACGATATAATTGTCCTCTTAAGCTCAATCTAAAAACTTTCAAAATGCTTATCGATACGTTAAGGTATATTAATTTTGCACTAAATTCTTATGGACCCCACGATCTCAGCATATCCCCTCATCATGCAATACACTAACTCAAGTAATGCCTTTAAACTTTTCATCAACTGTGATATATGCGAAATCAACGCAGAATGTTTAAACATTAACAATCAGGTCGATACTTCCGTATACGCAGAGAAAGTCCAATGTTTAAACAAAATAAGAAAAATAAAACAAGTTGAAGTTGTTTAGGCTTTAACCACCAGGTCGATACTCCCGTATATGCAGAGGTGATCCAAAGCTTAAACGAAACACCAAAGAAAATAAAGCAGAACGTTTAGGCAACAACATCCAGGTCGATACTCACGTATACGCAGAGGATGTCCGATGCTTAAACAAAATAAAGAAATAAAACAAGTTTAAATCTTGGCAAAATGAAATGCACAATCACAGCGACTTTTCAGCAAAGTAGTGAAAGTTCACAAACTTAACCAGTTTTATGCTTTTTGGCATTCAGCGATTACTGAGTAGGTACACAATCACGAAGGACAAAACTAAGTACTATGCTTTCAACCATATTTCCCACTAGAACTAGGCTTTTTCATTTAGGTTTGTATCGTTATCACAAATCTACTAGTCTAGCTGAGCCTATCGTCACATCTTTAGTGAGACCGTTTATCACTTTTGACATTTCATATCTTTAGCATGCTGTGATAGTCCACTGATGTACTATCATTTCCTCTTCTTTGACACAAAACTCATTTTCCAAATTTTATCATGTTTTTTACTTTTTCAAATTTTCAAATGTTTTTGGATTTTCTAAAATTTCTAACTCCCCCTAAAATGCAAACACGTTTTAGGAAATTTGAAAACAAACTGTACAAGTAATTTGACAACTTGACGAGAATTGCTTCAATTCTCCATCCACTTGGCGTAAACAATCAGAACTCCCCCTGACAACAAACTATTTTCCCATTATGATTTCAAAACACTTAAATTTGTTTTAATCAAAATGGTTTTTCCGGAAAAATTAGTTTGTTTACTAATCATTTGTAGATTCGGGGTCACTTCATCACATTGTTTTCTTCGTACACATGACAAATTTTACAATTTCAGTTTTAGATCTCAAACATCACTTGTAGAAAATCAAGTACAAGTTAATGTCCCTGATTTACCACATGTAAGTCGAAATATCACCAGAGTGAAATTTCTCAAGAAATGTGCCGATTCATGTTCCACGCTTACCAACCTGGGAACTCCGGCAAGTCAGGTTTTTCAGTTAAAGAGATTCACCCAAGCCTGACGGTCCTTGGGTGCTTTTGAATTCTCGTTCAACAATGGTGGAAAATTTGCATCATCCATTGTTAAACCAGAATTCCCTACTTTTATCTTAACAACTGGCTCCTCTGGCTTTGATGAACCAGAATCATTGCCTGAACGTGGGTTGTCTGACTTTGATGAGCCAGATTCATCGCCTGAAGGTGGCTTGTCTGACTTCGACACATCAGATTCATCGCCGACCATTATCTTCTTCTTCTTTTCTTCGTTCGTCCTCAGATTTGTATCTGATGAATTAGTCTTGCTTGACTTTGTAATCGAGGAAGTCGATTCATCAGAACTCTTATTCTTACCAACGGATGAACCTGAGGATACGATCTTCTCGAGATACTCTCTCGCCTTCTTCCTTTTTTTCGCAGTCTGTCTTTCTGCCCTTGAGAAAGCTTCACTTTCGTTTCTTGAACTTTAGGTTTTTGAACCTTCTGTTCTTTAAGCTTGACATTGACTGGTTTCTTTGCCGATTTCTGAGAATTAACCCTCAATCTTTCATTTGATCTCCTTGGGCAATCCCTGGCAATGTGACCTTTTATGTTGCAGTTAAAGCATCTCCTCGTCTCATAACTCCAACCTTGGCAGTTAACAGCAATGTGTCCTTGATAACCACATCGGTAACACACTCTGTTATCGTACCAATCACCATGTTCAGTCCAAATGCTTAAATCAAAACATTGTTTGGCTTGGTGATACTCTTTCCTCTTCTTGATTACTGGATTTGACTTTAGAACACTGTGGTCCGACCTGCACCACTTATTACCAACTTTTTGTGAGTTTTGATTTTCAAATTTTTGTAATTTTTCATTGCGATTGGATGATCGAACTGATGAGCTTTTATTGTTGTTTTGAAAATTTTTCAAATTTTTAACATTTTGTTTTTGTTCTACATTCTTCTTAATAGATTTTTGCTTTGAGCATTCACCTATTTCAGTCCAATGTAAAACGGTTTCTTTAAATTTTTCTTTTAATTTCAAAAATATTTTTCTTTTCTCAATTTCATCATCAGTTTTCTCATCACAATCTTCAACTTTGACTTTGTCAAAGTTTGTGACATTGTCACTTATTGGTATTGAATTGATCGGTTCTGGACACACATATTGTGCAGAAATCACAAAACCTTTCAATTTATTTTCAAGCTCGTTGATTTTCTTTCGAGCTTGCTCACCTTCTTTTTCAAGTTCAATAATCTTCTGAAGATGAGAATTTATCATTTTTTGCTTTTCGATGTTGTTTTTGCTAAACACATCTCTCCCATCTTCAAGAATTTTTATTTGACTTTGAAATTCTTTTTCCATTTTTACTTTTTCATTTTCTAAATTTTGTTTTTGATTTTTCAAAACATTTTCTGATTTTTTAAGATTTTTGTTTTCTAATGACAAACTCTCTAAATCCCTCAAGAGTTTGGCATTTTCAGATTTCAGATTTTCACAGTTCAATCTCAACTCCAGAATCTGTTCATCATCAGCTTTCTTCTCAACCTTCAAAGCTGAAATTTCTTCAACTAGCTTCTTTACCACCTGATCATTTTCTTCAGATTTCATTTTTCTAGTCTTTTGGAGTTCTAGGTCTTGAACTTGAATCTTCTCGATGAAATCACTAAGGTTCATAGAATCAAAATTTATCTTCTTCTTTAACACCATCAAATAAGTACTCCACTCATCGTATGGCAATGCATTTGCCAATTTATTGATCCATTCCTCATTTGTCTTTGTTATTCCCAATCTCCCTATCTCCAAGACTAACTTGACATACCTTTCAATCAACTCCTCTGTAGACTCTCCTTTTATACCTATAAAATTATCAAATTTGTTCATTGCAATATAAATCTCAGAACTCATGCTTCTGTATTAAAAGATTCACAAAAACAAATCACTGAATCAGATGAATATCCGATTTAGTGACAAAAATCTAGTAACAATGGATCGCGTGAAGAATTCGTTCGGATGGGTATACAATGCTTGTCAAATCACCTCAGGTTGTGTGTAGAGCAAACAAACAAACAAACAATCAGTTTTAAACAAACTGAATATGTAAATGTGTGTGTTTGTGAAATCAATCTAATACACATTGTCAAAGATTCGCGGATACGATTCAATGTTGTTCGGACGAAATCACTAACTGAATAAACTTGATCGTATCGAAATGGATTCAATTTATCCTTCACTGATTGAGCCGTAAATTTTTACACTTGATTTAATTTGATCAACAAATTCACTAAACTCGACAACTTGAATTACTAAATCTTATCACATAGCAACCTTGGGCCTATAAACACAAGCAATCACACAATCAAATCTTGGGCCTTCAATTACGTGAACTAATTGGACAGATGAGTTATCAATTTCATCACATGAATTTCTTGGGTCAATACAACACAATCTGATTACTTCGATTAATGTCTATTATATGTAGACCGACAACATGCAATCCAAATTCAAATTCTTATATTGGACCACAAAGTCCACTAAAACGACAATGTTAACTCACTTTTATCAATTTGAATATATCACGTGAATTGCCAGTTCATTAATTCTCTCACCATTAAAAAAATAATAACCAGTTTTTATTATTATGAATTGATTCTATCCGACAAAACAATATCACATGTAATCACATATATTTCTGATCACTTCGACTGACTCAATACATGTGATTTATATTCCCAACCAACTGACAGCCTTGATAAAATGTTTTACACTTTTCAAAATTCACCGTTTCAAACGGTCATGTTATGTTTCAAACGGTAAGGTGATTATTCAAACTGTCAGATGCTTGATTTCAAACGGTCAAGTGCTTTCAAACTGTCAGGTGCTTTCAAACTGTCATGTCCTCAAACGGTCACTCCCTCAAACTGTAGTTCTCAAACGGACACCTTAATTTTAAACATTCACAGGTTCAAACGGTCAGGTCTGTTTCAAACTGTCAGAACTGTTTCAAACGGTCATGTGCTAGTTCAAACGGTCAGATGATTTTCAAACTGTCAGGTGCTTGATTTCAAACGATAGTTCAAACGGTTCACTTTCAAACGATAGTTCAAACTCAAACGACAATTTCAAACGACAGAATCTATTTTCAAACGATTACTTCAAACGATCAGTTTGTTTTCAAACGATATGTTCAATTTCAAACGGGATGGACAGTTTCAAACGATAGTTCAAACGGGAGGTTCACTTTCAAACGATAACTCAAACGGGACCCTCCTTTCAAACGGAACCCTCCTTTCAAACGATGTCGGACACAAAAACTCAGATTTCTCCTAAACGACTAGGAATTAGGATCTGAAACTTGATAGGGTTATAGATCAGATGTTTTCTCACAACATATCAAAAATTCAGACAAATCGGACCGTAAAAACAAGTTCAATTTGACTAAAACCGTGAAAAATGTAAGAAATAGGTAGAAGATGAAGAAATAGATGAAATCGGATCTGAATCGGCTGAAATCTGGTACGAAAACGATGTGTTTGATCAAGCAATCGAGCTACTAGCTCTGATACCACTTGTAGGACCGGTTTTGACACCGTTCGATTGCGTAACGGACGTTCGACGTGCGGAATCCGTGAACGTACGTGACCGAACACACAATAACGTACTAGAAACGTGATTTACTAGAAGAATAAACGTGTATGGTACAAGAATCACGTGTAGAGAGCTTTCTCTCTCTAGACTTTCTCTCTCTAGAATTACAAAATGAACAAGTCTTCCCCTAGATTCTCCAAAAGCCCACTAATTATGACTTAATAACTCCTATTTATAGGTCAAGGGCTATTTTAATGAAACTTCATTAATTACAAGATTGCCACCTTACTTTTTTCTCTAAATATTAGACTTTAACGACTCGGTTTGTTCATTTCCTCACTACGGCTCGGATTGACGAAGGCGATAGACATAAAATGCATCAACAGAGGATTCGACAAGTAAGCTTTTCGGAGAGTCGAGCTCACGAATTGTGGTAACACAATGTCCTCCGATTCCAAAAGCTGAAATTCGAAAACAATATGGCAACTAGAAATTACCAACAAAGAAAATTCAGAAAAATCACACTAAACCAAAAGGAAAATCGACAAATCAAGGTCGAAAGGAACAGAATCAGAGAAAGAACAAAAAGATGAACTTTGTGAAGTCGAAGGGAACCGATAAACTTGAAACTTTTGAAAATGAGTCTAACATAGATCATGTTAAGCAAGCTAAAATTTTGAAAAGAGATGGTCAAAACAATCCAGGACCAAGTACTTCGAAATCACAAAGTTCCTCAACAAGACATCAACATGATACTTCGGGGTTTGTTGAACGAAGATCATGTTTCGAGTGTGGTGAATTTGGACATATCATTCGAAATTGTCCATATCTTCATAAGTTTAAAAGCTAAAGCTGATTTTCCCCGTTGGCAAAATTACCAAAAGCGACCTCTCTCTTCAAAACAAGATCCCCGTCTTGTGAAAAAAAAAGGGAGAAGAAACAGAAACGCAAGCAAATAAAGGTAATCGAAAAGGATCTTAAACCGATGTGGTTAAAAAAAATCTGTTTCAGTCAAACCAGAAATTTCAAAAACTTCAAACAAGCACGAAGTTAAAATTTCAAACATTCAAACTCGTAAAACTCAACAGACTTGGAAACCTAAATTGGTCACAAACTCAGGGGGAGCACCACCATTTCCAAATCATTGCGAAGTTAAAATAACTTTTGTCGATGAAAATGGAAGACCCAAGTCCACGAAGGCTTGGGTCCCCATCTCCAACTGATCATTTGAGTACATGTGCAGGGTGTTCCAGGAGGAAGTATCAGTAGTCCTTGGATTGTTGATAGTGGGGCATCCAGGCACATGACCGGCGACATGTGACTTCTCTACGACGTCAAATCTATTAGAGGAGGTTATGTTGCTTTTGTTGGAGATAAAGACGGATATATTACTGATGAAAAAAGTTGAAAAATTAGACAAGATGAAAAATGTGCTAAAATTTGATTGTTGAAGGCTTTGATCGGGTCCTCATGAAAGATTCCAACGAAATGTACGCGTCTGCAGCACGTCTGAAGCTTTTCAAAGATTCATGGATTTATCTTCCACAAGAAGGTTCAACCTTACAAGATGAACGTGCAGTGTATATTTCTCTACGGTGTGATTGAAGAAAATGTGTTTGTTGAACAAACCAACCGGGTGTGCGGATACCTTGGCATGGATTGTACAACCGCACACTACTTCTAAAGGAGAAAGACAAAGATCTTTGCTGGTGGAAACGCATGTGGAAGACATCATGTATGGACCGACAAATGATGATGTGTACAAGCTTTCCCACATGCTCCCTTGCCACTTATCAGCCAGACTCGGAGGTTTCTGATATTGTTACTGTGAAGAGACTTCTCAGTTAGTTGAAGTAACTACAAACTCGATCTTGAAATCCACACCGGGTGGGTATCCAGTTTGGGAGAGCACTCAGGTTCCTGGTTCCTGGCAATGCACGAAGCAGTTACAGGATTACTGTTTTGAATTTCTAATCTCCCCTATCCTTGTCGATATTTAAGCTGCATTATGATTTACTAACATCTCGTACAGCACTCCTTGACCAGATACGTTGATCTCGAATATCACCTCACATGTGATTGTTTCAATATGAAACTCGTCAACGTTGTTTTGGTCCACACCGATTACAAACATGCCAACTGATTTTTTTCAAAAATTCAATAAATCATTTCTGATTAAAATTAATTTTGGTAAACGGTATTGAGGTAAAACATGAGTTAACCAACATCGGAAAATCATTTTTGTAAATATCTATTTGTGTTTTTAATTTATCGTACTTTTTATATTTTAGTGGGAGTAAATTCGAAAATTCAAAAACATTGAAAATTTTCAAAAATACAAAAACATCGAAAAACAAAAATGAGTTTCCTGGTGAGAAAAAAGAAAATGATTGTACATCAGTGGTCTGTCGAAACCTCTTTGAACTTAAAATGAAAAACGAAAGCAGCTCTATATAAGATGTATCGGTAGGCTCACAATCATTTAAAGTGTGCAGGGTGATATAAACCTAAATCGACCGAAGACTGTGTGGGAACCGCTCATTGGCATATGGTTTTAGTACCGAAATTTCGTTTGATATATTGTCGAGGTTTTGAGATACGTGGTCTTTATGTTGTTTATCATCTGGGTATTATAACAACCCTCAAAATATTTTTCGACACCCCTAATATAATAATAATATCCCAATATGTCCTAAAACACACCCCATACGCGAAAACGGGCCCCAAATACCTTTATTTTTATAAAAAATAATTAAAAACAAAATTTAAGGGTCTGTCGCGGGGGGGGGGGGGCGAAGAGCTTAGTCGTCTTCTACGCGGGCCGTGACAGTAAGGAGGTCAGGCCGAAACCCTAGGGCGCCACATGTCGAGATGCGTATGGAGGCTACGAGTCGAATCAGCAACCCTAGGGCCTACCCTAGGGAGCCTCGCGGGCCGCGTAGCCCCTGGCTACACCTTACGCGGGGCGCGACAAAACCAAAATCACCTCCTATAAATAGGGAGCTCGGGCCATCAGTCGAATTCGTCCCAAAATTTCTTTCTCTCTTAAATTTCTACGTAGTAGGCACTATATCCGGGCATAATACCCCCTAATTAACGAAGTTCTGCTCCGTTGTAAGTATCATAATCCCGATTAAGTATTAGATACGCTGCCCGATTGATCCAGGGTTCCGTAACGGCTGTCGTGGTTCTGCCCGACGTGGTCGTTGGAATACCGTCTCGGGGAGGGTATCGTTAGCATAAATATTGGGTTATTATACTAACACGTGTGTATTTGTGTAAATTATAGATAATCACCAGGAAACCCTTAAAGAAAACCTAAGAAAGCAATGCGAGTAATCTCCTTTTTGTTAATTGTTTCTACAAAACCTCACCTAAATTAAACTATATTTAACAGTTACTGAGTATTTGTATTCTATAATTATCGTCGGTATGTTGGGGTTTTGTATACAAAATTTGTTACTGCCCTACAAGGAGTAACATGACCACAAGTCGGGTTGACAGTACCGTGGGTGGTAATTGAATAGATGGAAACAAATGTAATTGCGCGACCACCCTCAATACTGTACAATGGTCTTTATTAAACTTGATTAAACTGGGATTCACTCACCAGTATTTCCCACTGACAAAATGCTTTTTAAACGCGTTTCAGGTAACAAAATGTGAAAGCCAGATAGAAGCCAGCTGGACAGCACTGAAGGCTTGGAAAAGTGGCAATAAAGTTACCTAAAAATAAAGAGATGTTTTTATTAAATAAAATAGGGTTTATCCCTATGAAAATGTGTGTATTTGAAACTTGGGTTTTTCCCATGTGTTTAATATATTAAAAGCGTGGTATTTTACTCTGATAAATAATTTCCTAACTACGGTCCTGATGTAATTTCCACTGCCAAAATGAATAAAATAAGAGATACCACCCAAACTGGCCATGGCCGCCCGTTCCCGGGTTATTAGGGAACGAGGGTTGCAACAGAAGGTGGTATAAGAGCTAAGCCACTGATTCAGCCACAGAAGTGTTCTGCTGACACAAATATATTATTCAAAGTATTAGGAAATAAATTACGGAACTACGTGCATAGATATATTTTATTGTTGTGTGTTATTTGACTATCTGTTAGTTTACAGTATGAGCGACCAAGGACCTTCCGACGCGTATCGTCAGTTGTCCAGCTCGCCTAGAAGCGAAGGCACCTCTTCACAGCCTGCCCTCTCAGGGTATTCTGCTGATAATGAAGACGGGATATTTATGTTTAAGGCTCAATCTGAAGAGCCATTCCCTCCTAAAAAGAGAGGATGGTTCAGCAGGGGAGCACATGAACGTAGGAAACAAATGAAAAAGTTGCAACAACAACGAGCCCTAGCAGCCGCTAAAAGAGAAACTGATGCCCATACCCAAGACATGCTCAATAGGGGTATAGCAAACATCTATATCTTAGCAACCACAGCTGCCTACCCTAACCTGGAGCAACTAATAGCACCCCAACCACTGCCACTATTCCCCGCTCAGCCAATGGACATAGAAAAGCAACCCAGAAAATCAAGTTGAAATGCATGATTTCAACCCAGAAGAGATACCTAGGGTACCAGCACCCAATCCCTTAGACCCAGATTATGACCCATGGTGGGATGACAATAGGGATTATGTACAACACTACCACCTAACCGACGAACCCTTGCCGAATCTAGCAACCTACCCAGGTTTGGACCCTCTAGATCCCTACTATAATAACGATGAATACATTAGAGAAATTTTAGAGAATCCTTACCCGTACCAGGAACCTGTACCCCAATACCCAAACCCAGTCCCAGCACCTGCACCCCCAATGAGTGTAGAAAATGTGCAAGAGCTCCGAACTTTCAGAGAAGAGATTTTAGAAAGTAGTGAGAGAATGAGGCAGGTCGGAGAGCGACTCGTCTGGAAGTACGACGAGCGCAGTATGGATTTCTGGATGAATCCATATCTCCGTGAAAGTGATGGTAGAGATGGTAATAATAATAATATAATAATATATATTATGTGTGTATGAAAAAAAACTAAATCATAGCTATGGATTACTACTAGTAGTGTAATTTCAATTTCAGTCGTATTGTAATTTTTAATTTCAGTACTGGTTTGTATTAGATGCATATTATATATAAGAATGGAGTAAGTCGCAATGATCGACATTTTTTATCAACATGCATGTTATGTGATTGGTTGTATTAAATATTATCTTGTGATATTAATATGTGGTAAATGTTTAAAATCCAGATGGACAACGAAGTGAATCAGCAAAACCAGAATGACAATAACCAAAATAACGGTAACCCGAATAATGAGAATCCGAACAACAATGTAAACCAAGTGGATAACAGTGCCATTCAACACATAGTGACACAAGGAATCATAGATGCAATGCCATTTATTATTCAAACTGTTAGGGAAGCGGATAATAAAAGTAAACATAGTAGTAAGCGACCAACTGAACCGGAACAAAGCATAAACAATGGACCCTTACTTCAAGCGCCCATTCCCAAAAGAAGAAGAACCATGCCTTATGGTTGTTCTTATAAAGAATTCTGGTCCAGTGAACCAATGGAATTCTCGGGCAATGAAGGGGCCATTGCAACTCTACGCTGGATAGAAAAGACTGAGGCTGTCTTAAAAATAAGCAAGTGTGTGGAAGAGGATAAGATAATGTTTGCTTCTAATCTGGTTAAGAATTTAGCCTAGAGTGGTGGAACACTATCCTCCAGTCTAGGGGAAGTGATAGGGTTTACAATATGGAATGGGAGGAATTTAAAAATATGGTGGAAAGGAAATTCTGCCTTCCCAATGAAAAGGAACAGATAGCAAATAATTTTCTAAACCTTAGAATGACTGGAGTCGATAGTAAGGTATACACTACGTTATTCTTCGAATATGCTAGAATAGTGCCAACCCTTGCATCACCAGAACCAGTATTAATCTCCCGTTACATCTGGGGATTAATCGGGGAGATTAGGCATGTAGTCAAGGCAGCTAGATCTCAAGCCATAGAAGAATCTGTAGAACTAGCAAATACCTTGACAGATGAATTAGTGCGTAGTTGAGAAGAAGACCAGAGAAGGAACCTAGCTCAGAGGCTTACCCAAGAATTTCGTTACGGAAATTCCAACCGTAGGAATATTGGTTCTTCCTCTGCACCTTACTGCAAGGCTTGCAAGAAAAAGCATTCGGGAAAATGCTCCACTTACTATAATTTCTGCAAGATGCTAGGACACAAGGAAGAAGATTGCAGGAGAAAACCTAACAATGGAATGTGCTTCAACTATGGAGAAAAAGGTCACATCAAGCCAAATTGTCTGAAACTAGTTCCAGCCATGGGTAACAAGAACACTAAAAATGCTAGAGCATTTGTTCTGACATCAAATGAAGCCAAGATGATTCCGGACGTGATAGCCGGTACGTTTTTAGTTAATGTTGTTTTTTGCTAAAGTATTATTTGACTATGGTGCGAACCAAAGTTTTATTAATACTTCATTTTGCAAAATTCTCAATCAACCATTAACTAAACTCCCACAAGAATGTCTAGTAGAAACAGCAAATGGGGAAATCGTTAGGATTTCTGAAATCTTGTAGGGAGCAAGAATAGAATTTTTAAATCAAAAGTTTACTGCAAACCTCTATCCAATGAATCTGGCAGGATTTGATGTTGTATTAGGAATGGATTGGTTAATAGCCAACAAAGCCAGTATTTTATGTGATCAAAAGTCAATTCAAGTAAATTCACCAAGGGGTGAAAAGATCACAATTAAAGGAGATAAGCCCTCTAGATCCACAAAATTCATCTCTGTAATGAAAACAACAAGTTATATAAAAAAAGGATCTATAGTGTATTTGATTTCCATAATCACTAACACTAAAGGAAAAGAACTAAAGGATATCCCAGTAGTGTCTCAGTTTTCAGATGTATTTCCAGAGGAATTACCAGGACTACCTCCAGACAGGGAAGTCGAATTCAGAATCCATCTGCTACCTAGGACAGCACCGATTGCCAAAGCACCTTATAGTTTGGCACCCACAGAAATGCAGGAACTGAAGAAACAGTTAGACGAATTGTTGGACAAAGGATTCATACCGTGAGTTGAACAAAGTCACGATTAAGAACCGGTGCCCATTACCGAGGATCGATGATCTGTTCGATCAACTGCAAGGAGCTCGATTTTTCTCTAAAATCGATTTAAAGACAGGATATCATCAATTAAAGGTACAGGAAGAGGACATTCCTAAGACCGCATTTAGAACAAGGTATGGCCATTATGAATTTACTGTCATGCCATTTGGGTTAACCAATGCCCCAGCTGCATTTATGGACATGATGAACCGAATATGTAAGCCATATTTGGATAAATTCATAATTGTCTTTATAGATGATATTCTCATTTACTCTAAAAGTAAAGAGGAACATGCAAAGCATTTGCACGCACTTCTAAGTTTATTGAAAAAGGAAAAGCTTTATGCTAAGTTTTCGAAGTGTGAATTTTGGTTAGAACATGTACAGTTTCTTAGACATTTAGTCATCATGAAGGAATTCATGTGGATCCCACCAAGATCGAGGCTATTACCAAATGGAAACCCCTGAGTCACCAACCGATGTTAGAAGTTTCTTAGGACTAGCTAGTTACTACAGAAGATTTTTGAGATTTTTCTACAATAGCTATTCCCTTAACTAAGCTAACATGTAAATTCATGAAGTTTGAATAGGGACCAAAACAATAAGAAGCCTTTAGAATTCTTATGCAAAGACTAACCAATGCACCCATACTAGTATTGCCAGAAGGAACTAAAGATTTTGTAGTCTATTGTGATGCATCTAAGTTAGGTTATGGATGTGTATTGATGCAACGTCAAAAGGTTATAGCATATGCATCCAGACAGCTTAAGAATCATGAAGAAAATTATTCAACACATGATATGGAATTAGGAGCAATAATTTTTGCTTTGAAAATTTGGAGACATTACCTTTACGGTAGTAAGTTTACCATTTTCACTGATCATAAGAGTTTAAGGTATGTTTTTGGGCAAAAGGAATTGAATATGAGGCAAAGACATTGGATGGAGATTCTTAGTGATTATGATTGTAATATCCAGTATCATGCAGGGAAGGCCAATGTAGTGGCTGATGCTTTAAGTCAAAAGTATCATGAAAAAACTAAAAGGGTACGTTCTCTTAAATTAAATCTATAAGTAGATTTAAATGAACAAATTAAAAAAGCACAAGAATCAGTAATCAAGGATGATACTGAAAAGTTAAAGGGAATGATCAAGGAATTAGAACAAGGAATAGATGGAATTTGGAGATTCCATAAGAAAAAAACATGGATACCAAAATTAGGAAACCTACGCCACTGTATATTAGAAGAAGCCCATAAGTCTAAGTATACGATGGATCGTGGAAGTGACAAGATGTATCAGGATTTGAGAAAGAATTTTTGGTGGATAGGAATGAAAAAGGATATAGCTGCTTATGTTTCTAAGTGTTTAACTTGTTCAAAAGTTAAAGCTGAACATCAGAACCCTCAGGTTTATTGCAGCAGTTAGAAATGCCAGTATGGAAATGGGAATTGATAACAATTGATTTTGTTACCAAATTATCCAAAGCAAGAAAAGGTAATGATTCAATCTAGGTGATTGTAGATAGGCTAACTAAGTCAGCCCATTTTCTACCAATGAAGGAAACTTTCAGTATGGAACAGTTAGCTAAACTATACGTAAATGAAATAGTTTCATTACATGGAATTCCTTTATCCATTGTTTCTGACTGAGATAGTCGTTTTACCTCTCATTTTTGGACAAGTTTCCAAAAACAATGGGAACCAAGTTGAATCTAAGCACAGCTTATCATCCTCAGACAGACGGACAAAGCGAAAGGACAATTCAGACAATGGAGGATATGCTTAGAGCTTGTGTAATTGATTTCGGATGCAATTGGGATGATCACTTACCATTAATAGAATTTTCTTATAATAACAGTTATCACACAAGTATCATGCTGCACCATTCGAAGCACTTTATGGACAAAAGTGCCGAACCCCAGTCTGTTGGGCAGAAATTAGGGAAAAGCAACTATCTGGACCAGAAATAGTACAAGAGACAACCAACAAGATCATTCAAGTTAAGGAATGACTAAAAGCAGCACGCAATCCACAAAAGAGCTATGCAGATAACAGACACAAGCCATTGGAATTTCAAGTAAGAGACAAAGTATTATTGAAAGTCTCTCTCCTTGGAAAGGGGTAGTAAGATTCATCAAAAGGGGAAAGCTAAGCCCCAGGTATGTGGGACCTTTTGAGATTAATAGAAGAATAGGACCTGTAGCCTATCAGCTACAACTGCCAGAGGAAATGGCAGGAATACATGATGTATTTCATGTATCTAATCTCAAGAAACGCTTAGCTGATGAATCACTAGCAGTACTTCTTAAAGATATAGAGGTAAATGAGCAGTTAAAATTTGTAGAAAGACCACTACAAATTGAAGACAGGAAAGTTAAGAATCTCAAGCACAAGAGATTAGTTCTGGTCAAAGTGAAGTGGGACTCCAAAAGAAAACCAGAGTCTACATGGGAACTTGAATCAGAAATGCAAAGGAAATAACCACACTTATTCCAGTAGATCTCGAGGACGAGCTCTAAAATAAGGTGGGGAGGATATAACAACCCTCAAAATATTTTTCGACACCCCTAATATAATAATAATATCCCAATATGTCCTAAAATACACCCCATACGCGAAAACGGGCCCCAAATACCTTTATTTTTATAAAAGTTAATTCAAAACAAAATTTAAGGGTCTGTCGCGGGGCGCGAAGACCTTAGTCGTCTTCTACGCAGGCCACGACAGTAAGGAGGTCAGGCCGAAACCCTAGGGCGCCAAGTGTCGAGACGCGTGTGGAGGCTACGAGTCGAATCAGCAACCCTAGGGCCTACCCTAGGGAGCTTCGCGGGCCGCGTAGCCCCTGGCTACACCTTACGCGGGGCGCGATAAAACCAAAATCAGCTCCTATAAATAGGGAGCTCGGGCCTTCAGTCGAATTCGTCCCAAAATTTCTTTCTCTCTTAAATTTCTACGTCGTAGGCACTATATCCGGGCATAATACCCCCCAAATTAACCAAGTTCTGCTCCGTTGTAAGTATCATAACCCCGGTTACGTATTAGATACGCTGCCCGATTTATCCAGGGTTCCGTAACGGCTGTCGTGGTTCTGCCCGACGTAGTCGTTGGAATACCGTCTCGGGGAGGGTATCGTTAACACACATATTGGGTTATTATACTAACACGTGTGCATTTGTGTAAATTATAGATAATCACCAGGAAACCCTTATAGAAAACCTAAGACAGCAATGTGAGTAATCTCCTTTTTGTTAACAGTTTTTACAAAACCTCACCTAAATTAAACTATATTAAACAGTTATTGAGTATTTGTATTCTACAATTATCGTCTGTTTGTTGGGGTTTTGTATTCAAAATTTGTTACTGCCTTGCGAGGAGTAACATTACCACAAGTCGGGTTAACAGTACCATGGGTGGTAATTGAATAGATGGAAACAAATGTAATTGTGCGACAGCCCTCAATACTGTACAATGGTCTTTATTAAACTTGATTAAACTGGGATTCACTCACCCGTATTTCCCACTGACAAAATGTTTTTAAACGCGTTTCAGGAAACAAAATGTGAAAGCCAGATAGAAGCCAGCTGGACAGCACTGAAGGCTTGGAAAAGTGGCAATAAAGTTACCTAAAAATGAAGAGATGTTTTTATTAAATAAAATAGGGTTTATCCCTATGAAAATGTGTGTATTTGAAACTTGGGTTTTTCCTATGTGTTTAATATATTAAAATCTTGGTATTTTACTCTGATAAATAATTTCCTAACTACGGTCCTGATGTAATTTCCGCTGCCAAAATGAATAAAATAAGAGAAACCACCCAAACTGGTCGCGGCCGCCCGTTCCCGGGTTATTAGGGAATGAGGGTTGCGACGGGTATCATGGTTGATTCTTTTACGGAAAACAACGGGGACGCAAGTCTAGAACTTCCATGACACCATACATACGTGTAAATATCATACAAACATGTATATAATACATGATGCATACGACCTCAATAAGTGATAAACAATCACATGTCCCAATCAATAAGTGATAATATCACAGCTTTTATGCGGGAGTCAAGTTCGTCTCTTTGTCGGTACGATGGTACTAACCTGTTCACGGACTTGCTCTTGTGCCCTGCATGCATCAAATATTAATTTCCTCATCAATAAGTGATTTTATCACATAAGGCTTGTATTCATTCAAAAATAAGTGAGTATCTCACATCATATACGTTGAAAACAGATGATAAATGATATACTCACCAGTAAGATGAACAATCGTGCATACCTTGATACGGGAATGTGTCGTGTGTGGATGAACACCGGTCGGTAAGTATAAATCATACCTTAACGTATCCCCTAATCGCGAGTACATCTGATAAGTTGAGCTTATGTGGACAAGAATAACGATAATCGTTATAGGATGCTTATCTAATTATTAACAAATTGAACAACAAGAACGTTTTGGCATGACCGTACGCTGATATGATTCTCTTACCCCGAAACTCGCAAACAGAATGTCTGTAAATATTTATTTATTGCTTTTCGTCTTTACATTTGAAAAATGCAAAAATACCAAAAAAATTTAGGTGTGTTTTAATATAAACTTTATAAAACAAAAAATATTTTATTTCTAACTTATTTTTGATTGCCCGATGTTGGATCTCGAGTCTTTTCCTACCTGAAACCTGATCGAAACCTAAAACAATTGCTTCTTATAAATGGTCAAAGTTAACAAGTTAAAGTTAAAGTTAAAGACTAAGATTGATCAAAATTTTAAACTTTCAAACTGTTGTCGGTCGGTGGTTGATTGAGAGTTGGTCATATGTGTGTCGTTTGCTTATGTTAGCGATATTCCAAGCGGTTGTTCTCATTACGTGTTTAGCTTTCTTGTATGTGTAAATGCGACATCAAAATCAGCTAAAGGCTAAGAGAACGTACTAGATGACAAGCTTCGGAATGAAGACACGACATGGATGGAATCAGAAAATCAAGATGATCGATTTGCCGCTGACCATTCATCAACACCAGAAGAATCTAAGTATTGAAGATCAAAACTTTCATGAGCATCATTCAAGGGGGAGTTTGTTGATACACTCCCTGTTTGTGACACGTGAAGTCCATAGAAATCCTACAGTGTGAAGAACGAACCATCACGAGCAGCGTCCAAGGGGGAGTTTGTTGATGCATATTATGTGGACGCAACTCGGTTCGGTTCGACTACGTTACAAAGTGAAGACCGAAGCACGATATCCTACATCGTGACTCAGAATGTATTTGACATTGTATGTACGTGTTGTAAAACAGTTGTGCTTGTGCAATCTATTTAGATAGTTTGTAGTTTGTTAAGATGATCTGCAAGTAAGTCTGCATGTTTGCAGCTGATCTACGAAAGACCTGTTGTTGTTATTACGAAGAACTAATCAGCTGACATACCACGAAAGACCTGAAGTCTGACATACCACAAAAGACCTGATGTTTGGTTCCCCATGAAGAACCTACTCACGAAGAACATGGTTCAGCAAAACAACTCCACACGAAGAACCATAGTCTTTGGTGGATTTCATGTTATATGAAGAACCAAGCAGCAATCATATGAAGAACCCTAAGGTTCTTCGTGTGTTCTGGGTCTTTCGTGGGCTCATATTCAGGCCCAGATAGTTATTCGTTGGCTGTGGATAAGTTTAGTATAAAAGGACTTGTTGCAGAACACAGCAGAGAGAAAACACTAAGAGAACACAGTGAGAGTATTGAGAAGAGTTTTAGAGAAAGCTTTATCTTGTATGATCTTGTATGTAAAACTCTTCTAAAATATACTAGTGCGCATTTATCGTTGAGTATTTGTCTTGTGTCTCATGTTCTTTAGCTCGGTTTGCATACCCGTTTGGATTCCACACAACCGGGTGTGTTCGGTAACAAGGATAAGGTGTTCTAGATCCTCCTCTTGGGACCTACAATGTGCCTGGAGTCTTTTTGTCAAACGTGTCAACCCATGCAAGAGATCAATACAAAAGTATTGTTTTAAAGGAAGAACATATATTATAGCATGCTGCATGCAAATTTCGGTTGAGACATTTGACCGCAAAAAGTCTATATATTTCTTACAATGACAACTACGTAGTAGTTCATTATATTTTGTGTAAATGGAGTAGAATATAAAATATGGTTATTATCTTGGCAATGGGATGTACCCTAGTTGGGTGACTATGGTAACACCCCAATTTTTTTTTTTTTATAAAAGGATTTTATTAATAGCTCATGAGGGACAAAGAAGACCATCACATGAGAGTATTTAAAAGAAAGGAAACCCAAAAGCTTCATTTGGGTTCTTCATTTTGATCATTCTTGAGATAGAAAGGAGTGAGTATAAAGAGAGAAAGATATGGAAGGAGATCCAAGGGAAACAACTAGGGGCTTCTCTAGGTTCGTTTTCGAGCAAAAGGATAAGGATTTGAAGCCCTTTAATTGGTGAACTCAAGGCGTCAAACCTGAATAGTGGGTTTCAAGCGATTCAAGTTTAGTTTTACATTAAAGGTGACATGGTATCAAGTGTTTATAGTCATAAAGCACCTATATGATGCTTGTGATGCGTTTTGGGTCATAAACCGTCGATCTTCATGTAGATCTGATGAGAGCAAAAACCTTGGTCAACATTAATGGCAATTTGGGTTTTTGTTAGAGGTTGTGCTTCACTATACAACTCGCATGAGGGCAACCTATTTATCATAAATGGGTGCAACGTTGGATACCAAGTGTTTAGCGTTGCTGTTAGAGGTTGCACCTCACTGTACAATGTTCCAGACCTGGGTTATAGAACGACGGGTTATATAACGACTCTTAATTGATCATAGTATTTCAAAAAGGAATTATGTGAACGTATGCACACAATGCTAATAATATTCTGAATATCTATTATTCTTTAGCTGCTATACAAATGATGCATTTCCTTAAATTCCAAGCACAATTTGTATATATCTATAAGGTAGTGTTTGGTATGCAGAAGTGAGAGGTGGAATGGAATGAACTATTGCGAGGGAATGAAAAAAAGTCTGTTTGGTTGGTCAACGTAAAGGAATCATCCATTTCATAAGTCATTCTATGACTTCAAATTCATTCCATCCACTCCCCCTGTTTTTTTTTCCATTCCATTCCCTCTCTCAGCCTACGTCACAAACACCGCCCATCACCTCCACCATCTACCACCACCTGCCGTCGTCACCACCCGCCACCAACCAACGCCGACCACCACCACCACCACCACCACCACCGTCCTCCACCGCCACCGTCGCCCGCCGCCACCGTCGCCCGCCGCCACCGTCGCCCGCCGCCACCTCCATCGACTAACATCGCTGCCACCCACCATCGCAAACCACCGCCACCCCGACCACTACCGCCTCTCTCCGCCGACCACCACCACCATCCTCTGTTGACACCACCCGCTACCGTCGACCACCACCACCCATCGTCGCCGCCGTCGCCACCACTTGTCGCCACCACCATCGCCGCCACCCGCCACCACCAACCACTATAGCCACCCTCCGCCAGCCACCACTACCATCCTCCGCGGACACCTCCCGCTACCGTCGACCACCACCACCCACCGTCGTCGTCGCCACCACCATCACCGCCACCTGCAACCACCGACAACCGCCACCCCGACCACTACCGCCACCCTCCGCCGATCACCACCACCATCCTCCGCGGCCACCACCCGCTACCGTCGACCAACACCACCAACCGTCGTCGCCACCACCACCATCGCCTCCAGCCACCGTAGACCAACGCCAACCCTGGCCATCGCCGCTGCCACCGCTAACAACCGTCACCCACCGACCACCGCCACCGACCACCGCTACCACCAACCACCGCCACCCATCGTTCCCACCGCCACTAGCCATCACCGATAACCGCCACCACCCATCGCCGATTTAGTTCATTCCTCTTTTCTTACCTACCAAACAAAACAAGGTAATTAAACAAGACTATGGAATGTATTGTTCCATTTCATTCCTTTGTCCATTCCATTACCTCGCGCATTCCATTCCCTCGTCTATTCCATTACGCCATACCAAACAGACCCTAAATAGCTTACGTATATACCCACATGGCTCTTAGAAACATACAATGCTAGAACTTTTATTTTTGACTCATTTCATATGTTTTTCATTAGGTGCACCATTCTTTTAAAATGCCAACTACATTCTTTTCATTAAGATTCATTGTTGTTTTTTATATACTAACCATGAGCTCACAGTTGTGTGCTGACAAATCTATTATTAATATTAGGTATATTTTTAGGAGATCATTAAAGATATATCACATAGAGAATACAAGGAAATATGAATGAAGGCAACCAATTTACACATGTTACACAATAAAGTTCTAGATTGTCAACTTCTAGGGATGTTTTGATGTAAGATTTTAGAGGATCTGAAAAATCAATGTTGCCTGGGTTTTCTTTAACTATGAAGTTGGTGTGTAATGCATTCACGTCTACCCCACATTAGCCCAAAAGGCAGAGTGAAACACTGCTCCTGGGGCGTGATGAGCGGGTAGGTGTCGCGAGTCATTGTCATGGAGCGGATTATGACCATTGGAAAAGAGCTGTTGCCTCCCTCACCTTTACTAAAAAAGTAACTATAAATTTAAACCTGTAAATAACTCCAAACCCTTCTACTTCCAATAAAAATTGACACCCACATTTTACTATAAGATCTCTGCAAACTCTCTTCAATTTCTTTTACAAAAATGGATATTTCATCAACATTTCTTAGGATGCTTGGTAACATTGATTTTCGAATAAGAGTTATAGAAAACAAATTAAGCTAACTATGACCTTGTGCCTGCCTTTTGCACGTACATAGTACTGTTATTAGTATATATTTTTATGATCCATACTATATTACAACATGTGTGATTTATTTACTTTCCCTTAACATTGCTATCATCGGTGAAATAATTAATTCGCAAAGAATGAGTTGTTTATTTAACAAATCCTTAAACCGTTAATTTACCAAAAGTGTGAAAACACAGTTTATTGACTCTTATCTAAATTCACTTTTTTGAACCGTGAAATTTCTATATATAAAATAAGAAATCAACCCCCGACAGTTACAACATTACATCACGGATATTAAACTCACACCACAAATCCTAATTAATATTGTCATACTTAGATCTACTTTTAATCCAAAAACATATTCTCTTTGATTAGATTTGTCGGTCATGTGAAGTAAATGTGATGATTATTGAAGATCTTGTCGTTCCTGCAACCAAAAGAACCGCTCCGATAATCTTCTTCTAATCCTTAGAAGCTTTATCTCCAACGCCGAACAAAGAATATGTTGAATTTGGAGCTCCCAATCTAGATATGGAATTTTAGGCTTAACCATAATCGACCACAAAATGGATTTAGCTATCCAACAATCCCATAAAATATGATAAGTGGTCTCCTCCCTCAAACAGATGGAGGGCAGTTTTGAAGGCCCACATCCACGCCCTGACAAGCTAGGTTCAACTTAGATGGTATGCGGTTAATGGAGGCTTGAATCGGATTTAGCGGCATTAAGAAGCTTGAATCTCAATCCAGCAACCAACAAGATCTCGTGATCCACACCACTCCAACTGTTGGTTGACCTTCCACCCTATCAGTAGGGTCTCTAACCCAGTTCCAAATCCATTGAACAGAAGTCTACAACCAGGGCCGGTTCAACATTTTTGGAGACCTAAAGAGGAACTTTCTTCCCAAATTGAAGGCCTTAACTTAATTTCCCTAATAGCATTGAAGCAGATTTCTAAATATATAAAAATTCAATGAATGTCGCCACCCCTTTCGCATTTCCAAAAACCTTAATGGGGATTTAGTCATTAGTTGTAACCTTAACTAAATCAACTGACGCTTAACTATGACATGATAAAATCTATTAAAATACCTTTTAGATGGAAAACCCTGGTACCATTGTTTTAAATGTTTAATGAAAAAAAAGAGAAATTAAGAATATCAACGAACGGCTTTTCCACCATCTTATCTAAATTCACGTAGTATATAAAAGATGTTAGGTGAGAAAAACTTGCACATAAAATTATCACTTTAACATATGAACCGTAAAATATAGAAATGGGAGTAAGTAGAGGGGGTGGAATGCAAAACAATTGGGTTAGATATGTAATTATTGTAGGGTAAACCCGATTATAAAATCTGTTGTTATTCGTTTGTCAACAACCACCGCAGCCATCAGACATTGGTGTTAACAATTCATACAAACTTCATTCAATCTTCATCCTCTCAATCTTCTCATAAACATCTACATAAGACTAAGTGTTAGCAACTAAAAAAATAAACGAATAAAATTAAAAAAAATAATGATATTCCCGGTTTGTGTTTCATCGGTGGTTTCATTTTCCTCAGTCTCATCATTAGAAACATTTTCTGTATGATCCAATTATTATACAAACCTGCAACTAATATGCAACACAATCAGTTTGTAATGTTTCAACATGAATATATAATGTATACTAGATGCATCTTTTGATTCTGCACTAATCTTTTCCTATGGCCCAACGAACTAATCTTTTCATGTTGCTTTATAAATAACTCAAAGAAACTATATTTTTATACAAATTCATATTAATTTTCCAACAACCTATTTCTTTATAGATCACCAAACAAACTATATTTTTATACATACTGAACACTGTATCAAACTAAAATCACTTTCTTGTTTTATTTGCATGTATGAAAGGAAAAAATGGCAATCATCCAAAAAATATATCATGTAGAATAGTGGAACAGTGTACCTGTACTGCTGGGTGTTGATGGAGACCAATCTGTATGATAGCAATTAGGGTTAGGCTTGAGAGATGGAAAAGAATCGGAAGATGAGAGATAGACTGTATTCTAGAATGAATATGGATGGTAGTATGAAGTTCAAAAGCCCATTAATTAAATAGGGCTCTGAATATTTAAAATCTCAAACGGTTCTAGCGGTTCGGAATCGGAACCTTCGGTTTTAACTGGAACCGAACCAGGAACCATTTTCACAAAAATTTAAGAACCGGAATCGGAACCTATTTATAAAAATACGGATTGGATCTAGCGGTTCCAGTTTGGTTCTCCAGTTCTAGCGAATCGAAACCATAAACTGCTCAGCCCTATATGTAACACATTCATG
The DNA here is from genome assembly GCA_030545235.1 of Helianthus tuberosus. NCBI lineage: Eukaryota > Viridiplantae > Streptophyta > Magnoliopsida > Asterales > Asteraceae > Helianthus > Helianthus tuberosus. The sequence goes on from CM060376.1 coordinate 45,724,777, forward strand.
CGTACACTTCCTATACTTGAAAGCCCCAAAAATATAAACTTTTAACCTAAAATGACAAACATATGAAAGTTCAGGGCCATTATGTTGAGAAACAAACTTTGGCTGCCAAACAAACATACCGCGTGCGGCCGACAAGGACTTGAAGCCTGCGCAACGCTTAAAAGCTTAATCTGGAGAAAGTTTTTTTTGCCCGATCCGTATTTCACTTTTCTAACCTCCTTTCTTCACCAATCACCTTCATTCTTCATTAAAACTCTAAGCCTAATCAACCATTATATAAACAAGTCTCCCACACCTTCATTTCACTTTTCCAACACTCAAATCACTCTCAAAATACTCTTAAGTTACTGAATTTTCAAGTTTTAGATAGATTATACACAAGTCCAAAAGTGAGCTTCAAACTCACTTTTCTTTCTCTTCTTCATTAATTATTGCTTCAAACTCACTTGGAACACCTCAAGGTTGGGACATTACCATTAACTTGTTACAACTTTTCTACATACCTTCTTGGATGAATATAAACCTAATGGAGAGGGTGAAACCTAAACGTTAATGTTCTTATCTTACGTGTTATAGTGCGGTTTAAGTGATTATATGCTTTGAATGTGATAACTACGAGAGATTGTGGTTTTGCAGGTTAATCGCTTAAATTGGTGAAGTTAAAGTGTTTAGAGATGAAGCGGAACACCCGTGGATGATAATCAAGGTATATTGCATTAACCGGGACTTGTTTGGGGTCATAAGGTATCTTGGAAGCTCAAGATGTGTCAAAGAATAAAGTCCAGGGGCCTGCGAGTCATTATGTGAAAGTTGTAGAGATTGAAAGTTGGAATCGCGACGTAGCTTACGGTTCTTTAACCGTAACCTAAGGTTGGGTATAACATTGAAAGAATCATCAGCAAGTTTGGACCATAGCTGATGGTTGGATTACGTAGCCTACGGTTCAGTGAAATAAAAGAACCAGAGAATGTGAACCGTAACCTACTATCTGAAGACTGTAGGCTACGGCTGGTTCTGGAAAGGCACATATGCGTTGACTTTTAAGGGGGATGAAAAGCGTTTCTAAACATTAAACTCATTCATTCATTCATTCATCCATTCATTCATTCAAGGGATGACTTTTGGAGGATATAGAACACACTTTGGGCAATCTTTACTCATCATCATCGTATTTCCTCTCATATCAACCGTATTGAAGATGATTTCAATCGTATTTCAAGCTTTTGAAGATCAATCAACCGAGATGAGCAGCTAATCCTTTAGTGGTTTCCTCCGGGTGGAGGATTCTTGTAAGTAGACTAATTTTATGTATTTGAACTTGTATTTGATCTTGATAATCTAAGCATTTGATGCTTTTTACCATTTGATTTAATTGATTGGATTCTAATGATTGGTTTTACTTTAATTCTTAATTCTAATTCATTCAATTCCCAAGAATTCGAGTAATTGGGATATATTTGATAGGGGTTAGGGGTTAGTATTTTCAATTTATGATTCATATGATAACCTTTCATTGTTTTGCAATCAAAGTAAGTAGTCTTTGAATAATTACAACCAATTAATCGAATTTAGCAATCATGTCTATGTGATTGTAGCAACCGAACACATAATTGAAGTTTACTTTTAATCTAAATGTCACACCCCAACCGATGGCGGAAACATCGGAGTGAGACGAAGATAGATTGCTCATTACACATAACACTAGAATTTGTGACAAATATTTAAATAACGAATTTCATTTTATTACTATAATAATTCTATTACAACATGGAAAGGAAAATACAATTATAACAACTTGAAATGAAAGAATTACATTACAATAAGTATACACAATTTAAAATGAGTCTTTAGGCATCCTACTATGTTCCATGCATCATCAACATCATCATTAAACCTGTAACATGTTTAAAATAAAGTGTCAATGCGAAAGCAGTGTCGAGTACACAAGGTTGTATCAATATAGTGTAACTTGTAGGATCGTGAAACAACCTAACGGGTCGATCAGAAGAGTGCTCAGACCGAATCAGAGGCGGAATTCATTGATTCGGTCTTCTTTTAGCTTGGATTCACTAATAATTGTCTCGTTTATTAATCTCTGAACGTTTACAAGACTGGAGACACTTCGACAGCACCTCGGCGTCGGAAACTAGAACCTTACAAATGAACTCGTTTGAAGGGTATATATAGGCTAGACCCTTCCGTTTGAAAGTGACCCTTCCGTTTGAAAATAACACAACATTTTCAAACGGAACCCTTTCAAACGGAACCCTTTCAAATGGAACCCTTCAAATGGAACCCTATTTCAAACTTTACATTCAAACGGAACCCTTTCTAATACAAACTTCAAACTTGTAAACCGAGACTCGACATAAGACGAAGACGACAGATGAATGCACCAACAGACTCCCCCTCAGATGTTGACGAGTCTTAAGTGTCGAGTATTCTCAATCTTCAGTCTTTATCAGTCTCTTTTCTTTTTTAGCATATACCAGGATCTTCTCTTTGGCTCTAACCTCGTCAGACTCCCCCTCTCATCATGATGGGATCGCTGTCTGGAATTAGCTATCACCTTGAGATTTCATCATGGCTTTAACTCTGTTCAGATCAACTCCTGCACACATTTTTTCACCACCATATAAGTTTTTACTTAAAAACAATAAGAAAAACTTACTGGTAATAGTTATATCAAATTCAAATTAATGACTCTGATTAACTAATCTCAACTTCTTTCTCAAAATCAGTTTCTTCTGTTAAACTCACACCCCCAAACCTGTTCATCATGTTCAGCACTTGGAATTTTGAAAATCAGCTCTTCATCATCAGTTGTCGAAAATCTTTTTGGACTTTTCAAAATAATGAAACATGAATGCAATAACAGAAATTAACTGCAGAAATAAAATATGTACAAACATATTTTTTGTGAGTTTGCGAAAGAGGATCATATCAGTTTATGAGACACATCACAAGCACCGTTAAGCTTTAAACATTTTAAGCTCTAAACGATTCACATGGATTGACGATATTGTTGTCCACTTAAACTCAAACTAAAAACTTTCAATCTACTTACCGATACTTTAAGGTATATTAAGATAGCACTAAATTCTTATGGACCCCACGATCTCAGCATATCCCCTCATCATGCAATACACTGACTCAAGTAATGCCTTTAAACTTTATCAACTGTGATTTGTGCGAAAACAAAGCAGAATGTTTAAACATTAACAATCAGGTCGATACTTCCGTATACGCAGAGAAAGTCCAATGTTTAAACAAAATAAGAAAATAAAAATAAGTTGAAGTTGTTTAGGCTTTAACCACCAGGTCGATACTCCCGTATACGCAGAGGTGATCCAAAGCTTAAACGAAACACCAAAGAAAATAAAGCAGAACGTTTAGGCAACAACATCCAGGTCGATACTCACGTATACGCAGAGGATGTCCGATGCTTAAACAAAATAAAGAAATAAAACAAGTTTAAATCTTTGCAAAATAAAATGCACAATCACAGCGACTTTTTAGCAAAGTTGTGAAAGTTCACAAACTTAACCAGTTTTATGTCTTTCGACAATCAGCGATTACTGAGTAGGCACACAGTCAAGAAGGACAAAACTAAGTACTATGCTTTCAACCATGTTTCCCACTAGAACTAGGCTTTTTGCTTTAGGTTTGTATCGTTTTCGCAAATCTACTAGTCTAGCTGAGCCTATCGTTACATATTTAGTGAGACCGTTTATCACTTTTAGACTTTACATATCTTTAGCATGCTGTGACAGTCCAACTGATTTTCTATCATTTCCTCTTTTATGCAACAAAACTCATTTTTTTCATTTTTCCATGTTTTTGACATTTTCAAATTTTCTAATTTTTTTAAAAATTTTACTCCCCCTAAAATCAAAATATGTCTCAATTTTGATTTTCTGGGAAAATTTGAAAAACAGCTGTACAAGAAACGTGACAACATGATGAGAATCACTTCAATTCTCCATTCACTTGGCTTGAACAATCAGAACTCCCCCTCACAACAAACTATTTTCCCATTGTGATTTCAAAACACTTAAGTTTGTTTTAATCAAAATGGTTTTTCCGGAAAAATTAGTTTGTTTACTAATCACTTGTAGGTACGGGATCATCACATCATCTTGTTCTTTTCAACCACTTGTAAAAATTTAACATTTGCAAGATCAATCCACAAATATCACTTGTAGAAAATCAAGTACAATTTAATGTCTCTGATTTACCACTTGTAAGTCGAAATCACTTTCGTGAATTTCTCAAGAAATGTGCCGATTCATGTTCCACGCTTACCAACCTGGGAACTCCGGCAAGTCAGGTTTTTCATTTAAACAGATTCACCCAAGCCTGACGGTCCTTGGGTGATTTTGAATTCTTGTTCAACAATGGTGGAAAATTTTCATCATCCATTGTTAAACCTGAATTCTCAGATTTTACCTCAACAACAGGCTCCTCTGGCTTTGACGAACCAGAATCATTGCCTGAATGTGGATTGTCTGACTTTGACCTGTCAGATTCATTGCCTGATTGTGGCTTGTCTGACTTTAACACATCAGATTCATCGCCGACCATTTTCTTCTTCTTCTTTTCTTCTTTCGTCCTCAAATTTGTATCTGATGAATGCGTCTTGCTTGACTTTGCAGTTGAGGAAAGCGATTCATCAGAACTCTTATTTTTACCAACAGATGAACCCGAGGACAAAATCTTCTCTAGATACTCTCTAGCTGTGACAACTCGAATTTCCGACATTCTTTATTCGCATTAAATGCACGTTGACTTTGACTATATAGTTGTGTTATGATAAACGTAGTGTGTTTGCATGGTTATGTGTGATTGTATAACTTGTGTACTGTTTGTAAAACTTAAACTAGCAAACCATAAAAGAATCTGACGAAACACAAGAGTGTTTCGCCATAACCAGTTCCGACGAAACAGAACTTGTTTCGCCATCTACATCTCGACGAAACAGTGTGTTTCGCCGAGCCCAGATCCGCCGAAGCCCAGTTCGGGCCCAACATGTTATTTCGAGTCTTAATACGTAAAACAACATCAGTTTCACACTTTCATCATAACAACCGAAACCCTAGAGCTCTCACTGTGATGGCAACCTTGTGTTACTCCGAAACCCGCTAGATCGGTTATACTTTGTCATTGCGGTTAGTGTTAATTCTTGTTTGATTGTTTGAGTTATATCGGATGTTGATCGATTGTTTATGTTCTGATTGTTATGTGTTAAATGGGTATTCTGTTCTATCGATCAATCCGCATGATAATCATAGCTAGGGTTTGTAGAATTGGAGGTCACGTATCGATATTGATTGTGAAACTGATTAATATGTTCATTATCAGGGTTTACTATTCGGTAGATATTATATGTTTTGCTTGTCGTTAAACTGATAATACACATATACATAGGAAAGGATTTCGCATGAATGTATTACGTAAGCTTGATATGATACGATGTGTTGGAGGTAATACATGAGACTAAGATACATGAATATGAATGATTTCTGTGTTGTTGTTGATCGATGATGTTGATGACGGCTGTTAGCATGATTAGGGTTTGCTATATGTAACTGATTGACGTAACTGATATTCACACGAAACAGGTTTGACGAAACAGACCTCTTGGCGAAACAGAAAGTGTTTCGCCAAGGACTTCCGACGAAATAGAATTTTGTTTCGCCAAGCAAAGCCACGACGAAACAGAATATGTTTCGTCAATTTGTGTTTCGCCACTATGTGTGTTTCGCCAACTCACTTGTTTCGCCAACTTATGTGTTTCGCCATCTATGTGTTTCGCCGAGCTGTGCTGTAACTTGAGTTAATTCTGATAAGTGTTAACTGGAATAATTAACTGCTGTTATATGTTAAACATGACTTGTATGATTGTGATTACGTGTTACATGCTTATACATGAACAACTGAAACACAAACTGATTTCACATACGTGCATACTTTAGGACGTGATTGATTACTTGCGAGCATACACTTAGCATACCGAGAAAACCAAGGTGAGTTCACACAAGCCAAAGCATGGGGTTCCCATGGGGGAATGGGGATTTGATGATTACTGTACGTACATAGATAACAGAACCTACTGCTAGACTAGTAACACTTATTGAACGATCTTCGCACACCTGCCAAGGACATTGGCCGTGATATTATGACTGTCTTCGCACACCTGCCAAGGACATTGGCCGCGAACTAAACTTACAACATCTTTGCACACCTGCCAAGGACATTGGCCGCGATACAAACAAACCTAGTCTAGAAAAACTTGGGGAAAGACCTTCCCCAACATCTTCGCACACCTGCCAAGGACATTGGCCGCGATGGAAACTAATATGATACATTGTAACGAACGAACATACTACTACTCACGCTATACTATTACTGAACTATTAACTGTGAACTCGCTCAACTAGTTGTTGACTCTCTCTTACATGCCTTGCAGGACCTTAGGTACATATGGAGCTTGCACAGGGAGGAGCAGGTCGTTGTGGGATACGGATCGTAGACGATATTTGAACTTATAACTTACTTTGGGTTTTCATTATTATGCTTCCGCTACATAAACAATGTTTGGTTATGAACATCAGTCATGTCAAGATGAATTACATTTTCCTACTTTTACACTTATATACTATGTCTGATATGATTGATGGCTTGATCCTGGTCAGTCACGCCTCCAAGCGGTGATACTCCGCGTGTGGATTTTGGGGGTGTGACAGATTGGTATCAGAGCCATTGGTTATAGAGAACTCGGTTTTAATAAAGGGAAAAACGATTTTGTTAAAACCAGACTATAACCAGAACAGTGCTCTCAACGATCCACAACGACGCTTCGCTCCACGTGCAAGGCTCAACATCATAGGTACTACTATTCATGTTACTTTACCTACTTGCTAGAATTACATAGAACTTTGCTCGTGGTATGCTTAGATCACAGAACTTGCTATATGTTATTGCTTGAGAATACTCGTGTGCTCACTCTCTTCTGTCATCGCACAATTCGCGAACCTATCTCACTTATGTTATCTTTACTATGAAGATCATGTCTGGACGTATCAACATGACTCAGGACCAGTTGACGGCCCTCATTAACGAACGAGTTACTGCGGCAGTTGCAGCCGCACAAGCAGGAGGTATACCCTGCAGTTACAACTCACACTAGGATCCTTAGATCCTACATTCCTAAATCAACTCTCGAGTTTAAACTTGTCCTAATTCTTTTACACAACAGGTCAAGCACCTGTTTGCACTTTCAAGACTTTCATGGACTGTCGTCCATCCACTTTCAGCGGCACTGAAGGAGCCGTAGGTCTCCTGCACTGGTTTGAAAAGATAGAGTCTGTGTTTGAGATGTGTGAATGCCCTGAGGCACGCAGGGTGAAATATGCTACCGGTACCCTCGAGGGTTTAGCCCTCACATGGTGGAAAGCTCAGGTCCAAATACTGGGGTTGGTTGCTGCTAACGCCACCCCATGGAACAATTTCAAAGAGATGATCAAGGAAGAATACTGCAGTCGAGATGATATTCATAAGCTGGAAGTCGAGTTTTTCAACCTCAAGATGACGGGATCTGAGATTGAAGCGTATACCAAAAGGTCGAATGAGCTTGCGTTATTGTGTCCTACTCTGGTGGACAAACGTATCGAACTTTATCTTAAGGGTCTGGTGCCAGAGATCCAAAGTCATGTGACTTCAGCAAATCATGCCACTTACCAGCAGGTTGTTCAGTTGGCTCACCGTCTCACTGATCAGGCGGTGGAACAAAACAGGTTGCCTAAACGCATCAGCGCTACTGCTACCGCTACCACTTCAGTTACTCCTGCTACTCCCAGCGACAATAAAAGGAAATGGGAGGGGGATTCTAGCAAGGGTTCAGCTACTGTTCAGTCTCAAGCTCAGCAACGCAAAACAAATGACCACCAGAGTCCGAATCAGCAATCATCAGGTGGTCAAGGGCAGAGTGGATATCGGGGAATTCACCCATGGTGTAGAAGGTGCAATAAACACCACAGTGGAAGATGCCGCAGGGAACAGTGTCAAAGATGCCTCAAGATGGGTCATGAGGCTAAGGATTGTAGAAGCGTACGGCCAGCAAATCAGAACCAGCAACAACAACCACCTGCTCCACGAAACCAGCCTCAGTAGCAGCAGCAGGGAAACAGGGGATGCTACCAGTGTGGGGCTGAAGGTCATTACAAGCGGGATTGCCCTCAGTTAAACCAGAACTAGAACAATAACAACAACAACAATCAGGGCAACGGGAACAACAACAACGGTGGAAACAATAACAACAATGGTGCTAGAGGCCGTATGTTTGTGATCGGTCAGGGTGATGCCAGGAATGATCCCAACGTGGTTATGGGTAAGTTTCTTCTTGACGACTTTTATGTTACTGTACTATTTGATTCTGGTGCGGATACAAGTTACATGTCTCTAAAAGCTAGTGAAATGTTAAAACGTGCACCAACTCTCTTAAACACCAAACATGTTGTAGAGTTAGCTAACGGTAAAAGCCTAGAGGCCACGCACATAGTTAAAGGGTGTAATCTTATCCTCGCTGATCAGACTTTCTCCATCGACCTCATTCCTATAACATTGAGTAGCTTTGACGTCGTCATTGGTATGGATTGGTTATCTCAACAACAAGCGGAGATTTTATGCAAAGAAAAGGTTATTCGTATTCCTCGTTCGGGCAAGGAACCTCTCGAAGTTCAAGGCGACAAGAGTGGTGTCGTGAGTGGCATCATCTCCTTTATGAAGGCTCAGAAGTGTTTACGCAAGGGGCACACTGCTATATTAGCACTCGTTACAGATACATCGAAGAAAGAGAAGAAGATTGAGGATATTCCAGTGGTACGCGATTTTCCTCAAGTGTTTCCTGAGGAATTACCTGGGTTACCGCCTCATCGTCAAGTCGAATTCCAGATCGAGCTCGCTCCAGGAGCAGCGCCCATAGCTCGAGCACCTTATCGCTTAGCTCCAACTGAATTGGAAGAATTGTCAAAGCAACTACAAGAACTCTTGGAAAAGGGTTTTATACGTCCTAGCTCTTCGCCTTGGGGAGCTCCAGTGTTATTCGTAAAGAAGAAAGACGGTACGTTCAGGATGTGTATAGACTACCGTTAACTCAACAAGGTGACGATCAAGAATCGTTATCCTCTTCCGCGCATAGATGATTTATTCGACCAGCTGCAAGGGTCGAGCTACTACTCCAAGATAGACTTAAGGTCAGGATACCACCAGCTGAGAGTCCGGGATGAGGACGTCTCCAAAACAGCGTTCAGAACACGCTACGGCCACTACGAGTTTATGGTCATGCCATTCGGGCTAACGAACGCGCCTGCCGTATTTATGGATCTTATGAACAGGGTGTGCAAACCCTATCTCGACAAGTTCGTCATTGTTTTTATTGACGACATCCTGATTTATTCGAAGAGTCAGGAGGAACACGAGCAGCACCTACGACTTATACTGGAACTTCTACGAACGGAACAGCTATACGCTAAGTTTTCCAAATGTGACTTCTGGCTTCGTGAAGTCCACTTCTTAGGCCACGTGGTGAATAAGGATGGGATTCATGTAGATCCATCCAAGGTAGATTCGATTAAGAACTGGCCTGCGCCTCGTACACCAACAGAAATACGCCAATTCTTAGGTTTGGCGGGTTACTACAGAAGGTTCATCAAAGACTTTTCAAAGATTGCTCAGCCGCTTACACTACTGACGCAGAAGGGTGTTGTTTACCGTTGGGGTAATGCACAGGAAACAGCGTTCCAACACTTAAAGGATAGACTCTGTAGCGCACCTATCCTCTCATTGCCTGAAGGCACGGATGATTTCGTAGTCTACTGCGACGCATCCATCCAAGGTCTTGGATGTGTATTAATGCAAAGGGATAAAGTTATTGCTTATGCTTCGCGCCAACTTAAGGTTCACGAACGAAATTACACCACACACGACCTAGAGCTGGGAGCGGTCGTCTTTGCACTTAAGATATGGCGACACTATTTGTACGGTACCAAATGTGCTATCTACACTGACCACAGAAGCCTTGAACATATATTCAAAAAGAAGGAACTGAATATGCGACAGCGACGATGGGTTGAACTGTTAAATGACTACGAATGCTCAATCAGGTACCATCCAGGCAAAGCCAATGTTGTGGCTGACGCCCTCAGTCGAAAGGACACCGCGCCTAAGCGCGTACGAGCTTTACAACTCACCATACAGTCTAACCTTCCTTCCCAGATACGAGATGCTCAGGTAGAAGCATTGAAACCAGAAAATGTCAGGGCTGAAGCCCTACGGGGTTCAAGACAACGTTTAGAACAGAAGGGAGATGGTGCTTACTACGTTACAGGACGCATTTGGGTTCCACTTTATGGCAACTTACGTGAGCTAGTGATGGTTGAAGCTCATAAGTCTCGCTACTCGGTACACCCTGGTTCGGATAAAATGTACCACGATATTAAGACTACATATTGGTGGCCTAGCATGAAGGCCCACATAGCCACATACGTTAGCAAATGCTTGACTTGTGCGAGAGTCAAGGCAGAATACCAGAAACCTTCAGGTCCACTTCAACAACCTGAGATACCACAATGGAAATGGGAACAAATTTCCATGGATTTTGTTACCGGTTTACCTAGATCCCAGCGCGGAAATGACACTATTTGGGTGATCGTGGATCGACTCACTAAGTCTGCTCACTTCCTGGCAATCAAAGAAACGGATAAGTTCTCCACACTAGCAGACGTATATCTTAGGGAAGTTGTTTCGAGGCACGGTGTGCCCACCTCCATCATCTCTGATCGTGACGCACGTTTTACTTCAGAACTGTGGCAAGCAATGCATAAATCTTTTGGCTCTCGTTTAGACATGAGCACAGCTTATCACCCTCAGACAGATGGGCAGTCTGAGCGCACTATTCAAACTCTAGAAGACATGCTTCGGGCGTGCGTAATAGATTTTGGCAATGGTTGGGAAAAACATCTGCCACTTGTGGAATTTTCATACAATAACAGTTACCACACCAGCATTAAAGCTGCACCATTCGAGGCACTATACGGGCGTAAGTGCCGGTCACCTCTCTGTTGGGCAGAGGTGGGAGAAAGTCAAATCACAGGTCCAGAAATGGTAGTCGATACTACAGAAAAGATTGCACAAATACGACAACGCATGGCGGCAGCACGCGACCGTCAGAAAGCATACGCTGATTTAGACAGGAAACTACTCGAATTCCAGGTTGGGGATCGAGCGCTACTTAAAGTTTCACCCTGGAAGGGTGTGGTTCGTTTTGGCAAACGCGGCAAACTAAATCCACGATACGTCGGACCTTTCGAGGTTATTGAGAAAATAGGCAAAGTGGCCTACAGATTGAACTTACCACCTGAACTCAGTGCAGTTCACAACGTCTTTCACGTGTCGAATCTGAAGAAGTGTACGTCAGATGAGACCCACATAGTTCCTTTGAAGGAACTCACTATCGACGAGCGGTTGCACTTCGTCGAGGAACCTGTTGAAATCACGGACCGGGATGTTAAGGTCCTCAAGAACACGAGAATCCCTCTTGTACGAGTTCGTTGGAACTCCCGCCGCGGCCCAGAGTTCACCTGGGAGCGCGAAGATCAAATGGAACTCAAATATCCCCAGTTATTCGGAAACCAAGCAACTACTACTGAGGCTGAAGCTACCAATGCAGAATTTCGGGACGAAATTCCAAATCAACGGGGGGATAATGTGACACCCCAAGAAAACCAGTAACCTTCGCAAACATGCTCAGGGGAGCCGCGATACAATACAGGTAAACAACGTCACACTACTAGTTTCCTCAGTAACTGCATGCTAAATTTCGGGACGAAATTTCTTTCAAGTTGGGGATAATGTGACAACTCGAATTTCCGACATTCTTTATTCGCATTAAATGCACGTTGACTTTGACTATTTAGTTGTGTTATGATAAACGTAGTGTGTTTGCATGGTTATGTGTGATTGTATAACTTGTGTACTGTTTGTAAAACTTAAACTAGCAAACCATAAAAGAATCTGACGAAACACAAGAGTGTTTCGCCATAACCAGTTCCGACGAAACAGAACTTGTTTCGCCATCTACATCTCGACGAAACAGTGTGTTTCGCCGAGCCCAGATCCGCCGAAGCCCAGTTCGGGCCCAACATGTTATTTCGAGTCTTAATACGTAAAACAACATCAGTTTCACACTTTCATCATAACAACCGAAACCCTAGAGCTCTCACTGTGACGGCAACCTTGTGTTACTCCGAAACCCGCTAGATCGGTTATACTTTGTCATTGCGGTTAGTGTTAATTCTTGTTTGATTGTTTGAGTTATATCGGATGTTGATCGATTGTTTATGTTCTGATTGTTATGTGTTAAATGGGTATTCTGTTCTATCGATCAATCCGCATGATAATCATAGCTAGGGTTTGTAGAATTGGAGGTCACGTATCGATATTGATTGTGAAACTGATTAATATGTTCATTATCAGGGTTTACTATTCGGTAGATATTATATGTTTTGCTTGTCGTTAAACTGATAATACACATATACATAGGAAAGGATTTCGCATGAATGTATTACGTAAGCTTGATATGATACGATGTGTTGGAGGTAATACATGAGACTAAGATACATGAATATGAATGATTTCTGTGTTGTTGTTGATCGATGATGTTGATGACGGCTGTTAGCATGATTAGGGTTTGCTGCATGTAACTGATTGACGTAACTGATATTCACACGAAACAGGTTTGACGAAACAGACCTCTTGGCGAAACAGAAAGTGTTTCGCCAAGGACTTCCGACGAAATAGAATTTTGTTTCGCCAAGCAAAGCCACGACGAAACAGAATATGTTTCGTCAATTTGTGTTTCGCCACTATGTGTGTTTCGCCAACTCACTTGTTTCGCCAACTTATGTGTTTCGCCATCTATGTGTTTCGCCGAGCTGTGCTGTAACTTGAGTTAATTCTGATAAGTGTTAACTGGAATAATTAACTGCTGTTATATGTTAAACATGACTTGTATGATTGTGATTACGTGTTACATGCTTATACATGAACAACTGAAACACAAACTGATTTCACATACGTGCATACTTTAGGACGTGATTGATTACTTGCGAGCATACACTTAGCATACCGAGCAAACCAAGGTGAGTTCACACAAGCCAAGGCATGGGGTTCCCAGGGGGGAATGGGGATTTGATGATTACTGTACGTACATAGATAACAGAACCTACTACTAGACTAGTAACACTTATTGAACGATCTTCGCACACCTGCCAAGGACTTTGGCCGCGATATTATGACTGTCTTCGTGTAGGTCCCTCTCGAGGATGAGATAAAACCTTATCCTTGTTATATCAAACACACTAGCGAGTGCGGAATCCAAGCTAGCATGCAAACCGAGATATAAGACGACAAAACACGACACGCAAGATTCACCGATTAACACCACTTGTATTAATATGAATGAAGGGTCCGGTTACAAGCTCAATGTTTACAGAAGTATTCTATAAACTCTCAAAGTGTGTGTGTGTGCTCCTGTCTCACTCAGTCTTCCTCTTGTGTCTTGCTTCTTGTGTCTTATCCTAAAGTGAACACAACACACGGGTATTTATACCCGACACAGCAGGTCTGGTCAAAGGATTAGACAGATTGATCGAAAGATCATCTGTCGACCAGAAAGCGCATCGAAAGATCACATTCACCACGAAGGATGATATCCTTCGTGGTCTATCCTTCGTGGTCTATCCTTCGAGCTCATCATCGAAGGATATACAACAATCCTTCGATGACACATCCTTCGACACAGCCAGCTTACAACATTTCTCTAACTGTTTGGTCAAGTCAAACCAGGAGGATGGTTGACTTGGTCAAACTTACATCAACCTTACATTAAAGACATCGTTTTGTATCATGACGAAATACAGACAAAGTACAGACACAAGTGCACCAACAAACTCCCCCTTGGCTGTAGCTTTGTCTCGATCTTCGTGTCTTCAAGTCTTCAAGGCCGAGTCGAACCGAGCCGAGTCGCGTCCACACAAAGTGCATCAACAAACTCCCCCTTGGACGCTACTCGTGATGGTTCGTCTTCTGTCACATTCATGTCGGAGGATCTTCAAAGTCTTCACGCGTCGTAAGTAGAAAGTGTATCAACAAACTCCCCATTTAACTTAGGTAGTGTGTCAATAAACTCCCCCTTAGATTGAACTCTCCATTGAGTCATGCTCGTGAATCTTTTAACTTGACAATTCTTCAGATCCTTGTGGTGTTGATGAAGGGACAGCGGCAACTCGATCATTTTATCCTTTGAGTGCCTCCACTTCGTGTCTTCATTCCAAAGCTTTTCATCGAACATGTTCTCCTCGCCTTTAGCATCTGCACATGCAAGAAAGCTAAACGCATAATGAGAACAACCGCTTGGAATATAGTTAACATTTAGACTAACGACACATATGAGATCAAATCTCAATCAAACACCAACCGACAGCAGTTTGAAAGTTTAGAAAAATATTCATTTTAATCCTTTAACTTTCAAAACTCGTTAACTTCGACTGTTTATGAAGATGCGATTGTTTTCCAGCTTACGATCAGGATTTTGGGTAGGATAGACTCGAGTTCCAACATCGGTCAATCAAAAATAAACTTGAAGAAAAATCTTTTTGGATTTTATAAAGTTTAAATTAAAACACACCTAAAATCTTTTTGAAATTTTCATTTTTCAAATGTAAAGACGGAAAGCAATAAATAAATATATACCAAGATACATAAACAGGAAACATTAAATAAATATTTACAGACATTCTTTTTGCGAGTTTCGAGGGTAAGAGAATCATATCAGTGTACGGTCATGCCAAAACGCTCTTGTTGTTCTTTTAGTTAACATTAAGATAAGCATCCTATAACGATTATCGGTATTGTTGTCCACATAAGCTCAACTTATCATTTGTAATCATGGCGAAGGGATACGTTAAGGTATAATTTATACTTACCGACCGGTGTTCATCCACATCACGACACATTCCCGTATCAAGGTATGCACGAGGGTTCATCTTACCGGTGAGTATACCGATTATCATCTGTTTGACCGTATATGATGTGAGATTCTCACTTATTTTGATTGAAAACAAGTCCTATGTGATAGAATCACTTATTGATGAGGAACTTGGTTTTCGATGCATGAGGGCACAGGAGCAAGTCCGTGAACAGGTCAGTACTTTCGTACAGCAGAGAGACGAACTTGACTCCCGGAAAGAATTTGTGATATATTATCACTTATTTGTTTGGACATGTGATTGTTGATCACTTATTGAGGTCGTATGCAGTATGTACACGTATGTATAGTATCATGGAAGATCTAGACTTGCGTCTCCGTTATTTTTCGGTAAAAGATACAACCATGATACCCAGATGATAAGCAGCATAAAGACCGAATATCTCAGAACCTCGGCAATCTCTCAAACGAAATTTCGGTACTAAGACCATATGCCAATGAATGGTTCCCACCCAGTCTTCAGTCGATTTAAGTTTATATCACCCTGCACACTTTAAAATGATTGTGAGCCTACCGATACATCTTATATAGAGCTGCTTATCGTTTTTCATTTAAGGTTTAAAGAGGTTTAGACAGACCACTGATGTACTATCATATTCTCTTTTGCTCGCCAGGAAACTCATTTTTGCTTTTCTATTGTTTTTGTGTTTTTGAAATTTTTCGATGTTTTTGGATTTTCAAATTTTTGGATTACTCCCCCTAAATACCTCTTTAAAACACAAAGGTATTTACAAAAATGATTTTCCGATGTTGGTTAACTCATGTTTTACCTCAATGCCGTTTACCAAAATTATGTTTTAATCAGAAATGATTTAGCGAATTCTGGAAAAATCAGTTGGCATGTCGGTTTGCGGTGCGGACCATGACAGCATTGTCTGGCCAAAGAGTGCTGTACGAGATAATAATTCACAAAGCAGCTTAAATATCGACCAGTATAGGAGAGATTAGAAATTTAAAACCGTATCCTGCAACTGCATCGTGCATTGCAAGGAATCTGAGAGCTCTCCCAAACTGAATATCCACCCGGTGTGGATTTCAAAGTCGATTCTTTGTAGCTACTTAGAAATCTCTTCACAGCAACAAGATCAGAAACCTTTGGTTCCGGCTGGTCTTCCACATTGCACCAGCGAAGGTTTTAGTCTTTCTCATTCAGAAGTAGTGTGCGGTTGTTTAATCCACTCCAAGGCATCCGCACACCCGGTGTAGTTTGATCAACCAACACATTTTCTTCAATCACACCGCGAAGAAATGTACACTGCACGTTCATCTTGTAGATTGTTGAACTTCAGACGTGCTGCAGGTGCGTACATTTTGTTTGAATCTATCCCGGGGACCCGATCAAAGCCTTGAACATTCACATTTTGAAATGATTTTCATTTTGTCGAAGTTTTTCAATCTCTTTCAACAGACATTTCTGTTTCCCTTTCCTTTTTCTCTCCATCAAAGGCAGCAATTTCTTCTGTTGCCTATTTTGTGCAAGGATGCTCCACTATCAACAATCTTACGACTATCGAAAGTTCCTCCTGGAATATCCTACACACTTACTCAAAAATTAGTTGGAGAGAGGGACCCAAGCCTTTGTGGACTTGGGTCGTCCTTGATCATCAAGAAAAGTGATTTCAATCACTTGATGATTAGGAAAAAGAACCTGTGGTGCTCCCCCTGACTGAATTACCTGTTTTTGTTTCCAAGCTGTTTGTCCTTTACCAGTATTTGTATTAATTATTTTAGCATTTACTGGTTTTACAGTTTTAGGTTTTGCTTGAACAGGTTTTTCTTCTTTGACCTCTGATTTTAAGGCCTGTTCAATTACCTTTTGATTCTTTTGTTTTAACTTCTTTTCCCTTTCTTTCAAGACACGTGGGTCTTGTTTCGGGGAAAGTGATCGTTTTTGGTAATTGGTTTCTTGGGGAGCACTCGTTTTTGCTTTCAACTTTTGCAGGTATGGGCAGTATCTTACAATATGCCCAATTGTGCCACACTCAAAGCACATTCTCCGCTCTACAAACCTCGGAGAAACATGTTGATGATCAGACGGAGAACCAGACAATGAACTTTGTGATCTAGACGTGCTTGGACCTAAATCACCTCCGTTGGTGTGTTGGGTGTAGTTATTCTGATCATTTCGTTTTAAAATTCTAACTTGTTTTACAAAATCAAGGTTAGATTTATCCTGAAATGTTTCAAGTTTGTCTGAACCCGTGGATCCAACAAAGTTCACTTTCGGTTCTCTTTTCTTAACAGGAGCTCTTTTGTTTTGCACCCATTGTTGTTGAACCTTAGGTGCTTGAACATTCTTGTTCTGAGCCTTCTTTCCCTGTACCTTACCCTTTCCGGAGTTGACTTGTTGTTTTCGCTCAACTTGTAGTTTTTGGTTTCCGTACTGTTTTCTAATTTGTTCACACGGAATTGGATCACATTGAGTGACAGTAACTTTGCCACTTTTGTTCCCCAAAAACTTATCAGTACATCCTTCAAAAATTTGCTCAATTAAATCTTGATTTACATTTTTAATTGGAAAATCTTTGTTAGAGTAGATTTTGCTATCTCCTTTGAGCGTGTACAACAAGTTATTCTCTTCACTGCTAGATACAAGGGACTCCATTGGTTTTGACATATCAGTCTTACTCGGTTTCACTGGTGGATCACACAGGATGTGATTCTCGATTGGAATATCTGTTGTAACCGAGTTAGACTGTTGTTTCACAATTACTTCAGATTCATCATCCGAAGAATCAGCATCCTCAACAGTGGGAGGACTCTGTTCCTTAACACATGATGAATCTGTCACATTCTCAGATTCAGATTCAGTTTCAGATTGGCCCGAGGATGATGTACCAGTTGTGAACCCGAGGCCTGCTGCAAAGTCATCTAGACCGAGTGGCACAGTAGGTTCAAAACGGGGCATATCCTCGTCATCAGGCAATTTGGAGTAATTGTGATTCATTGGGGGAGGACATGATTTGAATCCCATACACTTCTTATCCCCCTTTTTCTTTTGAACATCAATAATGTGATCCAATACATAGCGGGAATTGGAATAACTTTCCAATTTCTGCTTGATTGTTTCACATTCACATCGAGCGGTTGCCAATTCTACCATCTGCTTTTCAATTGTGTCTATAAGATCATTGTTAGCATGTTGTTTTCGCAAAACAGCTTTTTGTAATTCTGAAACATCATGTCTTAATGACGCAATTGTTGTTTTAAATTCCTTTTCATTTCTGGTTAAAAACACGTTAGCTTCAGCTGCTTTAGAAAGATCTACAATCAATTCTTGATTGTGTTTGGATAGGATTTCAATCTGACTTTCCTGTTCAGCATATTTAACATTTAAACTATCACAATTTTCACAGCTAACTACAGTGGGTTCATCGACACATACCTGACCTGATGAACTGTCGACATTAGCCATAAAGGCTGAATGAAGAGAAGACGAAGAGTAAGCAGCTTGATCCATCAAATTAGATCTTCTTTCAGTTCCTGCTGCAGCTTCTTCCAAAGGCTCATCAATATCTGCATCGACTGACGCACTTGATGTCTCATCCACATGATCATTTCCTGAAGTGGAGGATTCTTCATCTGAGCTTCCACTATAACCAGAACTGTCTTCATCTTCAGAAGATGCAACACCATTGGTGGAAGATTCTCCACCACTGGCGTGCTTTAAATCCTTTACAACTTCAGCAAAACATGCTGTTCCACCATTTCCTCCTTCTCCAAGCTGAAGCGACCAATCACAACCCTCATCTATTTGAACCACCAGCCCCCGGTTGGCATTTGATGACCCTGCTTGGCCTTGGTTGTTGACAGGTATCAACGTACGAACATTGTTCCCGTTCTGGTTGTGTTGATTTCTGAACGGATTTTGATTTCCATGCTGAGCTGGTCTTGTGCATTCCCTTTTGAAATGACCCCGTTCGCCACAATTAAAGCACTTGACAGCTTTCTTGTCAAACCCATACTTGGTGTCTTTCTTGTTTTCCAAGTTGGTTCTCCCCGTCCTTTCCATAAACTCCTTTGCTCTTCGAATTGCACTAGCAAGAGCCCATTTGATATCCATCATTTCAAACTCTTCTTTATCCACTTGCTGATAATCTTCATTGGTTAGATTGATATTCCCAATCTGACCTGCGATCAATCCACTGTAAGCACTAACCAAGGTATTCAACATCTCCATATGCTCCTTGGCTACTTCGACACTGACTTTGGAAAAGTTGGAAGTGTCTAATCTGACTGTGTTAGGATTGGAAGTGGCTTGAAAGTTTGAAGAGCTTCCATAAAACCCTTGCTGTTGCGGTTGTTGCTGCTGAGCGTTCGGTTGCACATCTGGTCTTGAATACATCATCGTGTATGCTGAAGAATCAAACTGATCTGTTGTGGAAGGTCCGGTGCTTGAGATGAAAGCTGTTTGAAGCTTCGTGTGTTGAGAAGCTGGTTTTTCTCCACTGATACCTCCTGCAATCCCAAAGTACATTTCTGGATTTTGAGGAGTTTGTGTTCTTTTTGCTTTCAGCTTTTCTTCTACATCCTTATTCTCCAATCTTTGAATTAATTCATAAACGGTGATTGTTTCTAAAACACCATTTTCTTTGAGAATTTCAAGATAACTGCTCCACTTTGCTGGTAAGCTATCAACGAATCTCTTCACCAATTCTTGTGGAGTGGCAGTGACTTTAAAAGCAAACATCTCGCTCAACAAGTGATGGAACCTTGTAGATAAGTCTGCCAAAGTCTCATTCTCCAAACACGTGAATCCTTCAAACTCTTTCTTCAGTAATTCTTGCTTGATCTTTCTAGATTGAGCATTTCCTTCACACTGTAATGTGAGCATATCCCACAAGCTTTTAGTAGTCGTGCAGTAAACAAACTGGTGGTAAATGTCTTTATGAAGAGCTTGTGTGAGAATCATGAATGCTTTCTTTTCTAACTCAAACTTCTTTTTATCTTCTTCAAACAAAGTGCTGTAAGTTTGTGGATTAGATCCTGCAATTTCCAACTCATTTTCAAAAGCTGTGAAGAAGCACATCCATAGATCTTGACCTTGTCCCTGAACATAAGTTCTCAGCCTTTCTTTCCACCATCCCCAATCATTGATGTGATTTAACTTTGGCGGTTTTGTGCTTGTACCAGTTTCACTGTCGTTCTGCATCATAGATTGAATGCTGTTGCTTTGATTTGTGACCAAAGCCCATTGATTTGCAGTTATCATTGCAGCTTGAGGTGGGGCAATAGCTCGCATCCATGCAGTTTTGTCGAAATCTGACGTAGATTGCGTAGATTGCATAGCTGATGATTGTGGAGTCGAAGTTATTTGAGTCCACGCGGTTGGATCCCACTGACCGTTTGTTCCCATTTTATGATAATTAATATATTAAGTGAAAATTGATTTAAAATTTGAAAAATAAGTTTTCTCCTTTTTTTTAAAAAAATTAATTTTCACAAACTATGTTAATATCTCGAAGGACAACAACCAGCCGAAGGATCAAGAATCGAAAGACCTGAAACACAAACTTGTTAGACACAAACAGACAAAGGATCGAAAGATCAACACCTGTTCGAAAGATCAATAGTGTTCGAAAGATCACTGTTGAGTTTCGAACAATGTTTTCGAAAGATTCTCCAATCGAAGGATCCTTATCTTTCGAAAATGAACTGTAGACCGAAAGATGAACACGAAAGATGACTTCGAAAGACTCCCTAATCGAAGGATCCTAGTCTTTCGAAAATGAGCAGAAGACCGAAAGATGTATGTTTCGAAAATATTCCTTGGAACGAAAGATAAGTCTCACACTTCGAAGGATGCTCGAATGATGACTATCTGTCGAACCTCCTTTGGTCGAAAGATGATCTTTCGACTTCGAAGGATATCTTTCGATCGGTTCTGACACAGTTGACAACGGGTGACAGGTTGGTGAAAAAGGTGATGGGTTGGTAAATCTTTCGGCAGAAAGTATGGTCAGACCATGATTTTCTGCAAAAACAGATTTGTATGATTATTTTAATCAGTTCCCTTTTCCAATACACCAACAACTTTCGAAAATAACTAAACAAGATCAAAGGATGTAGACTTTGAAGAGCACTTGAAGATATTATGAACACAAAGGGTTTTTCGGTAAAACAACAAACTTCCGAACAAGATTTAAACCCGATAAAACAAAGTTTTTCAGAAAAATACAACTTTCAAAACCCGAAAAACAGCCAAGAACACCTCGGTTTTAACAAGGAGAAGAGCCAAAGCTCTGATACCACTTGTAGGTCCCTCTCGAGGATGATATAAAACCTTATCCTTGTTATATCAAACACACTAGCGAGTGCGGAATCCAAGCTAGCATGCAAACCGAGATAGAAGACGACAAAACACGACACGCAAGATTCACCGATTAACACCACTTGTATTAATACGAATGAAGGGTCCGGTTACAAGCTCAATGTTTACAGAAGTATTCTATAAACTCTCAAAGTGTGTGTGTGTGCTCCTGTCTCACTCAGTCTTCCTATTGTGTCTTGCTTCTTGTGTCTTATCCTAAAGTGAACACAACACACGGGTATTTATACCCGACACAGCAGGTCTGGTCGAAGGATCAGACAGATTGATTGAAAGATCATCTGTCGACCAGAAAGCCCATCGAAAGATCACATTCACCACGAAGGATGATATCCTTCGTGGTCTATCCTTCGTGGTCTATCCTTCGAGCTCATCATCGAAGGATATACAACAATCCTTCGATGACACATCCTTCGACACAGCCAGCTTACAACATTTCTCTAACTGTTTGGTCAAGTCAAACCAGGAGGATGGTTGACTTGGTCAAACTTACATCAACCTTACATTAAAGACATCGTTTTGTATCATGACGAAATACAGACAAAGTACAGACACAAGTGCACCAACACTTCGCACACCTGCCAAGGACATTGGCCGCGAACTAAACTTACAACATCTTCGCACACCTGCCAAGGACATAGGCCGCGATACAAACAAACCTAGTCTAGAAAAACTTGGGGAAAGACCTTCCCCAACATCTTCGCACACCTGCCAAGGACATTGGCCGCGATGGAAACTAATATGATACATTGTAACGAACGAACATACTACTACTCACGCTATACTATTACTGAACTATTAACTGTGAACTCGCTCAACTAGTTGTTGACTCTCTCTTACATGCCTTGCAGGACCTTAGGTACATATGGAGCTTGCACAGGGAGGAGCAGGTCGTTGTGGGATACGGATCGTAGACGATATTTGAACTTATAACTTACTTTGGGTTTTCATTATTATGCTTCCGCTACTTAAACAATGTTTGGTTATGAACATCAGTCATGTCAAGATGAATTACATTTTCCTACTTTTACACTTATATACTATGTCTGATATGATTGATGGCTTGATCCTGGTCAGTCACGCCTCCAAGCGGTGATACTCCGCGTGTGGATTTTGGGGGTGTGACACTAGCCTTCTTCCTCTTCTTCCTCAGTCTGTCTTTTTGCCCCTGTGAAAGCTTCACTTTTGTTTCTTGAACTTTAGATTCTTGAACTTTACGTTCTTGAACTTTCTGTTCTTTGGGCTTGACATTAACTGGTTTCTTCACCTGCTTCTGAGATTCAGCCCTCGATCTTCTCATTGATCTCATTGAGCAATCTCTGGCAATGTGACCTCTTATGTTGCAATTAAAGCATCTCCTCGTCTCATAAATCCAACCTTGGCAGTTAACAGCAATGTGTCCTTGATAACCACATCGGTAACACACTCTGTTATCGTACCAATCACCATTTTCAGTCCAAACATTCAGATCATAGCACTGTTTGGCTTGGTGATAATCCTTGCTCCTCTTGTTTGCTGGATTTGACTTTTGAGCACTGTGGTCCAACCTGCACCACTTATTGCCAACAATTTTTGAATTTTCATTTTTTACTTTTTGTAATTTTTGATTGCGATTGGATGATTGATCTGATGAACTTTTATTTTCTTTTTGAACATTTTTCAAAATTTTCTCTTTTTGTTTTTGTCCCACTTTCTTCTTCAAAGGTTTTTGCTTAGAGCATTCTCCCTTTTCAGTTGATTGTGGAACAGTTTCTTGAAACTTTTCTTTTAATTTCAAAAACAATTTTTGTTTTTCGAATTTTTTATTTTCATCATCAGATTTCTCATCGCAATCTTCAACTTTGACATTGTCAAAGTTTGTGACATTGTCACTTATTGGAACTGAATTGATCGGTTTTGGACAGGGGAACACAAATGAAGTCACAAAACCTTTCAATTTCTTTTCAAGCCCATCAATTTTGTTCCTTGAATTCTCTGCTTCATTTTCAAGCTGAGATATTCGTTCAAGATGAGACTTGATTGTTTTTTCGTTTTCAATTTTAATGTTTTCAAGAACAGATTTTTCATTTTCCAAAACTTTCAACTGTTCTTGAAATTTTGTTTCATTTGCTTTCAGATTTTTGTTCTCCAATTTTATCCAGAAATCTTCATCTTCTGAAGATTTCTTTTTGCTTTCAAAATCCTTTTCTTTCTCTTTCAAAACCTTGTTTTCTAATGTCAAACTGTTCAAATCATTTAACAGTTTGTCATTTTCAGATTTCAACCTCTCACAATTTTCCTGCAAAACAAGAATCTGTTTATCAGCAGATTTCTTTTCATTCTTCATAACTGAAATCTCTTCAGTCTGTTCCTCTCCCACTTGAACACCTTTACTCTTGCTCTTCTTTAATATTGATTTTCCACTTTGACTTTTCTTCTTCTCAGCATTCCTCTCCATCTGTTCTTCAAGTTTCTTAATGAATTGACCAATTGCCAAATCCGAGTATTCTCCAGTTCTTTTTAAATCCAAAAGATATGTACCCCATTCTTGTTGAGGTAAGGAATTGGCTAATTTATCAACCCATTCTTCTGATTCTTTTTTAATACCTTTCTCAGACATTGAGCGAACAAGATGGCTATACCTCTCAATAATACCTTTTGTACTTTCTCCTGGACAGCCTGAAAATGAATCAAATTCTTTCGTTAATACCTTTATTCTATCAAGTGTTTCTTTTGTCATTTTAAAAAAATTTATATCCATGATTCGAAATCGAAAAATTTCTCAAACAAACTTTCACACGAACTGATTCACCTAGTCAAATCACCTTTCAAAAGGAATATCTTTTTCAAACAAACTACCAATTGAAGTTGTTGAACAGACCCGAACTTTTTTGATCTTAGCCCAAATGATATCTCGTGACCCAAAAACTTTTTAAAGTTCAAAACACTTAGGCCCACACACAAATCCTCGGAATTCACAGTCCAAACTACACCTTATCTAGACAGTTTAATAAAGTGATTGAGCCGAACACTTTTTATTCATATGCAAAAACTGACAACAATTTTTTTTAATCACATGAAAATCTAATATAATCGATTAAAACTAGCCGACAATTTTAAAACCTCAACAAGATGATTGGGCCGCTTGGTCTTGAGCTTATCCAAACTTTGGGCTTTAACAACTTAGTGAATCGGTGATAATCAAATATATTTCTTGGGCCGTCAATATGTAATATGGATCGAGAATAGTGGACTGACACACTTACATGAATTGATTAAACACTATTGAATTCACTATATCCACTAAGCCAACATATTAAGTAACTCTTCAATTAGATTGGTAAATGCTCTGACAATCAACTATATTATCACATGAATGCTATCAAATTGATTAAGGTGAACTCGTGAATTCTGATCTTTTATAGTCCCAATACTTTTTCACATGCAAACCGATTTTAATTCAAACCAAATGATAACAATTTATCAGATTAATACACGTATTATATGCAATCACATGTAATCTGACATCTATGACACTTCATAGACTCTTATACACACATCGATGTAAGCACTCAATCGGTTAACAATTTTCAATGAATTCTCATGATGATGCTCAACCATCAAACCAATATCACATGCAATTCCGATATCAACAAATGTATTCTGTGGTCTGACACTTTTATTATGCAATTATCAAAACACTTTAGTCAAAATTCGTTTTTAATAAATCTTTCAAATCTCACATGGACATGACACACAATCAGATGGATTCACGTGATGACCATTTGACTAACATTTGTTCACATGAAAACCGACAATATCAATTTACTTTCTCGTGACTTGAAACTATTTCAAAACAATCCGACAAAAACAGTCTTCACATGAATTGGCAACTTTAAATCCCACACACTATTGTTGAACCAAGCATTCACATGACAAACTTAAAACTTTGTTTAAAGTTTACCACAACCCGACACTTTCCAATCGGTTCACACAACTCGATAAACTTTCAAACAGTAACCATTATTTTCAAACTGTCACTCACCTTCAAACTGTAGGGTTTAAATTTCAAACTGTCAGGTTCAAACGATAACTTCAAACGATTAGTTCTCAAACGATGAACTGTTTTCAAACGATGGGATCAGATTTTTCAAACGATGGACTATCTTTTCAAACGACAGATCTATGACATCATCAACTCGCGAACAATTTCAAACGGAAGCCATATTTTTATCAAGTTTTAGTTCGAGTTTTAGTCTGAAATTTCTAAGGCTTTGTTAAACTATCATTACGCACACTTTGTGAACGTTTCAGCCAATTTCAACCGTAAAAAGTATCGGTTTTAAGAAAGAAAGTGTAGAAAATGAGATTTTGCTAGCAAAAACGAGCTAAACGGTAAGAACTCTTCCTCCTGAGCTCTGATACCACTTGTAGGATCGTGAAACAACCTAACGGGTCGATTAGAAGAGTGCTCAGACCGAATCAGAGGCGGAATTCATTGATTCGGTCTTCGTTTAGCTTGGATTCACTAATAATTGTCTCGTTTATTAATCTCTGAACGTTTACAAGACTGGAGACACTTCGACAGCACCTCGGCGTCGGAAACTAGAACCTTACAAATGAACTCGTTTGAAGGGTATATATAGGCTAGACCCTTCCGTTTGAAAGTGACCCTTCCGTTTGAAAATAACACAACATTTTCAAACGGAACCCTTTCAAACGGAACCCTTCAAATGGAACCCTATTTCAAACTTTACATTCAAACGGAACCCTTTCTAATACAAACTTCAAACTTGTAAACCGAGACTCGACATAAGACGAAGACGACAGATGAATGCACCAACAGTATAAAAGCATTTTTTCCAATCCACATGACAATTTGTAAATAAGGTAACTAGCATGCATCACAATATGTCAAACCCAAGTATCCACTAGTATTTAGCATCCCTCGCCACAAAAGTGAAGAGACCGTTTAAGAATGAATAAAGACTTAACAAGACCTCGACGGGCGGCGTGCTACTCCTATAGCGCTATATGTTAAGTTGGGGCTTAGCAAAGTTAATGACATAAAGCATGTATAATCTAGCGTGAACCTAAGTAAACAAGTAGCATGTATATAGGATTGAGAGTACAAAGCATGTTTAAGTGTTTGATAGTGAAGTTTGAATATTAACACGTTTGGTATTATTTAATAAATAATAATAATACATAATATATAATAGCAGTAATAACAATAGAAATAAAACACCCTTCTCTCGATGATCGGGATCGGAGTACGAGTTGTTACATTCTCCCCATGTTACAGGAATCTCGCCCTCGAAATTTAAGCTAAGATATATGGTACGTTCCTACTTATGGATTCGTTGATAACCTTAATGTTATACGTAAACACACGTAGTTTCACACAAGTTCACAAAATGAATCATGCAAAGCACGTAGCACATAAAGTCACGTATCAAACAAGGTCACATAGCATGTAAGGTCAGGTAGTACGAAGGTTGAGAGAAGTGAGATAGAAAGATGTCTACCTACGATACGTAAGCTTCTAAGCATCGCTTAGAATAGAACCAAGTAAGTAGTATAATGTATCACTCAAATACACTATCACGCAATACATTAAACAAGTAGTAAGTATGCATATCCTTATGCTGAGTAGTCTTAGAACGTTGAGTCTTACACTTGGAGTGTGGTGTCATCGCGGACCGTTTAATATAAAGCAGGTTATAGTTTGGTTTTTCTCAAAAGAGCTTTTACTTTTAAAAACCAAGTTCACTGTAACTGATGGCTCTGATACCAATCTGTCACACCCTCAAATTTCCACGTGCAGAATACCACCGCGAGGCGTGCGACTGCCCAGGATCAAGCCACCAATCACATTGTTGGTACACTTTATGTGGACGCGACTCAGCTCGGTTCGACTTGACTCGGTTCGACTCAGTTTGGTTTTGCTCAAGCCTGACGTAACGACATTCCTCAGTCGTGCGCCCCAGAGATCGACACACGAAGCACGGAGAGCCGCCGACTTGTCCCGCCGACACATCACCATGACATCACCGTAGTGATGTCATGATGATCTCATATAAAGACTTCATGAAACATATAAGAAACATACATGACGAAATCACCTCCTGATTTCGTCAATATATGCATGGCGAAATCCCCCTGTCTTCGTCATATCTGTGTGTGGCGAAATCACTGATTTCGTCACTCATGATTTCGTCCAAAGGGTTTTCGTTCAAGGATAGTATAAATACTTGGCATGTTTCACAGTTAGATTCATGAGAGCATAGAGAGAAACTGAGAGTTTATCATCAAGTATTGTGTGTATGTGTTTGCAGTTTGTTCTCATCCTGTTAATCTAAGTGAATCTTTGATTACCTGTTCGAGTTATATTCTTTACATTGTTTGGTTTGCATCGTTACGGGGATTCCGCACCCGTGATAGTGTTTGTGATAAACAAGGATAGGTTACGTATCGGATCCTCCGAGAAAAACGGACCTACAAGTGGTATCAGAGATTTGGCTCTTTTCCTTGTTTAAAACCAAACATTGTCGTGTTTGAAACACGTGTGTTATTTTTATTTTTCAGATTTCGGTCTTAAAAAAAAAATTCATATTTTCTGGAAAAATTTCCTAAAATCTGTTAGATCTTGCTTGTTTTGCTCAAAAGTTTTATCAAAAACCTTGGTAAATTTATTGTTCACGTGTTAAACCGGGTTTTTAGTAAAAGTTTTAAGCGAATTCGGGTTTCGGAAAATTGTTCGGTGACCGGAATCTTCAAATCTTCATCGTGTTCTTCAGTGACCTTCAAAGAATTCTTCAAACTATCAACTTTTTGTTCCTTTGAAAGTTTACTGT
Source organism: Helianthus tuberosus (assembly GCA_030545235.1). Taxonomy (NCBI): domain Eukaryota; kingdom Viridiplantae; phylum Streptophyta; class Magnoliopsida; order Asterales; family Asteraceae; genus Helianthus; species Helianthus tuberosus. Next base: position 45,753,047 of record CM060376.1, read on the forward strand.
TCTAGTTGTTGTTGAATTGATATTTAAAATTTGATTAAAATAGTGATACACCATACTGTTAGGTGTGTTTGACATGCTCTAAAGTTGAAAATTGTGTCTTTTTGTCAGACATAGGATAAGGCTTCAAAAATTCTCACCAAACAATCTTATCTTTTGTTGACAAACATCATAAAAGACAAAACTTAAGAGGTGTCATTAATTTATTCATGCAAAGTTTTCGTCCAATACAATCAGGTTTCTTCAAATTGAATTGGGTTTCAAATTAAATTGGGCTTTAACAATTCAACATCAGTTTCGTCGATTCATCAAATATATTAATTCAGTTTTGTCGTTTATCAACAAACAAGTGTTGTGTTTCGTCGAGCAGAATATAATCAACATCAGTTTCGTCGCAAGTCAAATTAAATCAGTTTCGTTGACCATTGGGCTTCACATACATTGGGCTTCACATTTCATTGGGCTGAAGTGTTTCGTCGTACATCAAGTTTTCACTTAAATACATCAAACATGAGTTGTACTAGCCCTTGGGATTGGAGTACGGATCCACAACCAGCTCAAAATCAGATGACGATCGCCGAATATTTAAGGAGTACCATACCTCAACCCCGTCCACATCAGACTTCGATGGCTGAATATTTAGCGAATTCCATACCTAAACCCCCTCCACAAGTTCCTCCCACTCAACCAGGCTTTGCTACACCTCAAGCTCAACCTCAACAAGGCAACCAAAATCCTTTCATAAATCAAACAAGTACATCCACGTCCAACTCAAATAAAGCCGATGACTCCTGGTCTGTAAAATTTGGAGGAAAAGATGATAGTTCGGGATACAGTGGCAGTTCGGATGAAGAATCGAACGTGAAGGAGGGAATGGATTCTGAAGCTCATAATTTGTCGAATGATGCTAACGAGAAAACTGACTTGATCAAGAAAGCTGATGCTACATCAGAAGAAATGGAGAAGATTCTCACTGAAGATGGATCTTTCTCTTCTCAGACGGCTTTTATGGCTAATGTCACAGCTTCTACAAGTCAGGTAAAATCTGAAACTCCTAGCATATGTAGTGATTGTGCTGATATGAAACATGAATGTGCTGAATTAAAACGTGAATCTGAAACGGTTCATAGTCACAATCAGAGTTTGGTTATTGAACTGTCAAAGTGCAAAGAGGCAAATATGGATTTAGTTAGAAATGAAAACGAATTTAAATATGTAATTGAAACCTTAAAGAAAAGTGTTTCCGAAGTGAACAAAGTTGTTTATCATAAACAAGTTAGTATTAACGATTACATTAACATGGTTGAGGAAACCAAAAAGGAACTAGCCATTGCCAAATGCGAGCATGATGCTATCAAGCAAAAATTGGAGAGTTATTCTAACTCCCGATTTGTGCTCGATCACATAATTGACGTTCAACAACGGAAAGGGAACGTGAAAGGCATTGGGTATAAGTCGTGTCCGCCTCCTTTGAGACACAACTATACCAAAATGCCTGATGAAGAGGATATGCCTCGGTATGAACCCAGTGTGCCTCTTGATTATGAGGAAGTTACTACTGGCCTAGGGTTCAAACCGGACAATTCATCGGAGGGCTCATCTGATAGAAAAGAAAAGTCATCATGTGCTTCAAATCAAAGTCCTCCAACCATTGAGGACTATGATTCGTATGATGATGAACCAGAAGTGAGTGATGAGGATAAATCTCTTGAGAAGAACAAAGGAGTAGAAGTCTTTTGAGATGAACCTTTTGAGAATCACATTCTGTGTGATCCTCCTACTCCTGTTGTGCAATCAACTGGTGCTAAACAAGAGATAGATCCTATCACTGTGACAGTGTCTACCATTAAAAGTGATAACATGTTGTATACTTTAGTCGGTGATGACAAATTTTTTTCAAACACAACTTTTCCAATTAAAAATGTCAATCAATCTTTGATTGATAAAGTGTTTGAAGATACTACCGGTAAGTTTTTGGAAAAGGGGATCCCGAGAGTTTCAGTAACTCAGTGTGATCCGATTCCAAAAGCTGAAGTTAGAAGAAAATTTGGAAATCAAAAATCACCGACAAAGCAGCAACCAATTGCTTTTAAGGGTAAACAACAACAACGAGCTCCAAAGCCAAAGGCTAAGGTTGATTCAAAAGGAGCCCGTTACAAGAAGAAAGCAAAAGACGTTAAGTTTGTGGCCTCCAAAGGTATTGATAAAGTGGAGACTTTCGAAAATAAATGAAATACCGATTTTGTACAAAAAGTCAACATTTTGAAACGTAATAGTGAAAACAATTACACCCAACACACAAACGGGTGTGAAGCTAGTACCTCTGGGTCTACAACTTCTACGTCAGGTCGTCGATCAGATTCTCCTAAGTTTGTTGAAAGGAGAACTTGTTTCAAATGTTGGAAGTTTGGGCACATCATTAAAGACTGCACAAACTCGCCCAAACCAAATTTTGTTGAAAGAACCCCCTCTGAACAAGGTCACTCACAACGTCGTCCTGTTTCTCCAAAACATGATAAACGCACTATTAAAGAACAAGAAACAAAACAACGACGTAAAAATGTAAAGGTGATCGAAAAGGCTTTAAAACCGGAAACTGTTAAAAGGAAACCAATTTTGACACAACCGTTAAAACCGGAGATTTCTAAATCGGTAAATTATATACAATCCGGTAAACGGAAACAAGCTTGGAAACCTAATACGGATGAAGGTTCAAGGGGGAGGCGTGGAATTTCCAAATCATCAAGAGATTGAAATTACATTTCTTGATTCTCAGGGGCAACCCAAGTCTATGAAGGCTTGGGTCCCCCTTTCCAACTAATCACTGAGTGAGTGTGCAGGATGTTCCAGGAGGAACTTTCGATAGTCATAGGATTATTGATAGTGGAATATTCATGCACAAGATCGGCGGCAAAAGAAAAATTGTTGCCTTAGATGGAGAGAAAAAGAAAAGAAGACAGAATTGTCTGTCGAAAGAAATTGAAAGCTTCGACAAAATGAAAATCATTCCAAGAGTTTGATTGTTAATGGCTTTGATCGGGTCCCCAGGATAGATTCAATCAAAATGTACGCACCTGCAGCACGTCTGAAGTTCAAATCAACAAGATGAACGTGCAGTGTACATTTCTTCGCGGTGTGATTGAAGAAAATGTGTTTGTTGAACAAACCAACCGGGTGTGCGGATGCCTTGGCATGGATTGAACAACCGCACACTACTCTGAAAGAGAAAGACAAAGACCTTCGCTGGTGCAATATGGAAGACCAGCCGGACCCAGAGGTTTATGAACTTGTTGCTGTGAAGAAATTTCTCAGTAGCTACAAAATCAACTTTGAAATCCACACCGGGTGGATATCCAGTTTGGGAGAGCACTCAGATTCCTGACAATGCACGAAGCAGTTGCAGGATACGGTTTTAAATTTCTAATCTCTCCTATACTTGTCGATATTTATGCTGCTTTATGAATAATTATCATCTCGTACAACACTCTTTGACCTGACACGTTGAACTCGAATATCACCTCACACGTGATTGTTTTTAATAATAAACTCGTCAATGTTGTCATGGTCCACACCGCTTACCGACGTGCCAACTCATTTTTTTTCCAAAATTCGATAAATCATTTCTGTTTAACTTAATTTTGGTAAACGACATTGAGGTAAAACATGAGTTAACCGACATCGGAAAATCGTTTTTGTAAATACCTTTGTGTCTTTTAAATTTATCTTAGTTTGTTGCATTTTAGGGGGAGTAAATCCAAAATTTGAAAATTCAAAAACATCAAAAAAATTCAAAACCCAAAAACATAGAAAAACAAAAATGAGTTTCCTGGCGAGCAAATGAGAAAATGATAGTACGTCTGTGGTCTGTCGAAACCTCTTTAAATTGAAATGCAAAATGAAAAATGTTAAGCAGCTCTATATAAGATGTGTCGGTAGGCTCACAATCATCTTAAAGTGTGCAGGGTGATATAAACTTAAATCGACTGAAGACCAGGTGGGAACCACTCATTGGCATATGGTCTTAGTACCGAAATCTTGTTTGAGAGATTGCCGAGGTTCTGAGATATGTGGTCTTTATGCTATTTATCATCTGGGTATCATGGTTGTTTCTTTTACCGAAACAAACGGAGACGAAGTCTAGATCTTCCATGATATCATACATACGTGTACATACTGCATACGACCTCAATAAGTGATCAACAATCACATGTCCTCAAACAAGTGATAATATATCACATTTTTCCGGGAGTCAAGTTCGTCACTTTGCTGTACGAAAGTACTGACCTGTTCACGGACTTGCTCCTGTTCCCTCATGCATCTGAAAATCAAGTTCCACATCAATAAGTGATTCTATCACATAGGGCTTGTTTTCAAACAAAATAAGTGAGTTTCTCACATTTTCATATACGGTCAAACAGATGATAAACGGTATACTCACCGGTAAGATGAACTCTCGTGCATACCTTGATACGGGAATGTGTCGTGTGTGGATGAACACCGGTCGATAAGTATAAATCATACTTTAACGTATCCCCTCGCCATGATTACATCTGATAAGTTGAGCTTATGTGGACAACAATACCGATAATCGTTATAGGATGTTTATCTAATTGTTAACTAATTGAACAACAAGAGCGTTTTGGCATGACCGTACACTGATATGATTCTCTTACCATCGAAACTCGCAAAAAGAATGTCTGTAAATATTTGTTTACTGCTTTCGTTTCTGCATCTTTGTATTTATTTATTTATTGCTTTCCGTCTTTACATTTAAAAAAAAATAAAAGCCAAAAAGATTTTATTTCTAGTTTATTTTTTGATTGACCGATGTTGGAACTCGAGTCTATCCTACCCAAAATCCTGATTGTAAGCCGGAAAACAAGTGCATCTTCATAAACAGTCGAAGTTAACAAGTTTTGAAAGTAAAGGTTAAAATTGATAGTTTTTTAAACTTTCAAACTGTTGTTGGTCGGTGTTTGATTGAGATTTGATCTCATATGTGTCGTTTGTTTAATTTGTCTATATTCTAAGCGGTTGTTCTCATTACGTGTTTAGCTTTCTTGTATGTGCAGATGCGACATCAGAATCAGCTAAAGGCGAAGAGAACGTGTCAGATGACAAGCCGTAAAGTGAAGGACACGACGTTGATGCAATCAGAAGATCAAGATGATCGGGTTGCAGTTGATCACTCATCAACACCACAAGGATCTAAAGTTTTGAAGTTCAAAAGATTCACGAGCATCCTTCATGGGGGAGTTTGTTGATACACTCCCTGATTATGTCACGTGAAGACTTTGAAGATCCTCCGACACAAAAGACATGGAAGACGAACCATCACGAGTAGCGTCCAAGGGGGAGTTTGTTGGTACACTTTATGTGGATGCGACTCGGCTCGGTTCGACTCGACTCGGTTCGACTCGGTTTGGTTCGGCTCAAGCCTGACGTAACGACATTCCTCAGTCGTGCGCCCCAGAGATCGACACACGAAGCACGGAGTGCCGCCGACACATCACCATGACATCACCATGACATCACCGTAGTGATGTCATGATGATCTCATATAAAGACTTCATGAAACATATATGAAACATACATGATGAAATCACCTCCTGATTTCGTTAATATATGCATGGGGAAATCCCCCTGTCTTCGTCATATCTGTGTGTGGCGAAATCACTGATTTCGTCACTCATGATTTCGTCCAAAGGGTTTTCGTTCAAGGACAGTATAAATACCATGTTTCACAGTTAGGTTCATGAGAGCATAGAGAGAAACTGAGAGTTTATCGTCAAGCATTGTGTGTATGTGTTTGCAGTTTGTTCTCATCCTGTTAATCTAAGTGAATCTTTGATTACCTGTTCGTGTTATATTCTTTACGTTGTTTGGTTTGCATCGTTACGGGGATTTCACACCCGTGATAGTGTTTATGATAAACAAGGATAGGTTACGTATCGGATCCTCCGAGAAAAACGGACCTACACACATTGAACATTTAATATAAGTAAGATAAAGACCATCACCAATGTGATTAGTGACATAACGTAAAAGTCTAAAACATAATAAGTTAGAAAACAAAGTTCAAAACATAGTTAATTTAAAGAAGTGTCTCAAAGGTTTAGCGGAAGCATGAAGTTCAGAAATAGTTTAAACGACCACCAGAATGCTCCAGGCAAGCTCCAGCACAACAACTACGGACCTGCAAGCATGTAGTCGTGTGTCAACATAAAGTTGGCGAGTTCACGGTTTTCGAAAATGTTTTTCTTTTTTTATCCAAAAAACATTTGTTTTATGAGTTACCATGTTATCCAGAACATGCTATGGGAAATCCATCCCATAATGAGCTACAAAACTGTGAAGATACCGAAACCTTGACGTAATTGTTATTTGCCCCAGATCAATGTTCTACCATCATTGACCAGATTCCAGAAAATAGTTCACTCCCGGTTCCCAAGACAGTGTGAGGTTTGTCAAACCTAATAGCGCTATCAACTAAAATCCCGTTCGCTCCCAGCGATTAATCGGTACATGCGTAAAAGGAATTTCATGGTAGAGTTTTCGTTTAGTATGGAGGTTCCCGATCCCGGGAATACATGTTTTGAACTTATGAGTTTCGTTTAATCGCTATTTCGTTCCCTCGGAATATTAGGTTCCCAAACCACCGGGAATACAAGCTTTTAGTGTTAGTGTGAACTCATCATTGCTTTGCTCGGTAGATAAAGTGTTTGTCCTAAGTTGGTCAACCAAACCCTATTATGGTTACCACTTGTTAGGACGGTAAATGAGTAATCACGTATAAGCTACACGTATCTAACACGTATTTGTCAAGTAGTGCTCACATATTAATCGAGTAACAGCTTATACCAAGCATATACGTATTCAAAATCATCAAGGTATCAAATCATTTATAAGTTATGGTAAACAGTGCAAGTGTGCGACATTCAAAAGGAATTGGGCTCATCTCAGTGTGCGACCTACTAGATCAAGGCCAATTATAACTAAGTGCGCGGCCCACTTATCAGTGTATGGTCCACACAAGAGTTTGTGACCACTGATAAGTGTGCGGTTCATACAAGAAAGTGTGCGGTAAATCTATGGGTCTAGGCTCAATCTGTGTGCGGCCCACTTAATTAAGCCCAACATATTAACTGTGTGGCCCACTACCCAGTGTGCGGTCCACACGGAAGTGTGCAGCCGCTGGGTAGTGTGTGTTGATGCACAATGTCTAAAGCCTGCGTCTTTGTAATACTAGTATAATGTATAGGGTCCAGATAGGTCATTTTGTGTTAGTTCAGGGGGTAAAACTGTAAATTTATGTTTGATAAGTTTGAGGTCCGCTTTTGTGACATGTGTTCACATAAGCGAACCAGCTTGTTAGTCTGGATCGCTCTTGTGGACATGTCACATGAGCGGACCAGGATCCCTATATATACCCCTTGTTAGTTATTCATTTGTAACGTCTTGGTGAACTCAACGTCGAACTGCTGTCCGTGCGAAAGGCATTATCAAGTGAAGAAAAAGTATTTTAAGTGTGAATCTTCTGTTTCTACTCCTTTCTGTTACGTTTTTCTTTGTATCATGCTGAAAATGTGTTTCCGCCACATTTTCAGTAAGCACTTGCTCTGATTGACTCATTCGAAAGGTCAAAACCGATCCTACAATTGGTATCAGAGCCAGTTGCGAGTTAGTTTGCTAGATACGAAGAGTTTTACACGGACTTTTGTAGATCTGGACTGTTTGAACGGTGGAAATGAACTGAAATTTTGACAACAGGTGTAAAATACACTAATAACAAACCCTTGAAAGATTCGAATCAAAATACGGCCTAAAAGTGATCCAAAAACCCTCGTGAAAATGGTTCGCGCTTACGTCATGCTTCTGGTTCGCTCTTCTGGACCGCTCCAACGTACATCTTAAGCTGTTTCTGGTTCGCTCCAGTGTCAGTTCTAGTTCGCTCTTAGTGCAACTTTCTGGTCCGCTCCAGTGTCAGTTCTGGTTCGCTCTTAGTGCAACTTTCTGGTCCGCTCCAGTGTCAGTTCTGGTTCGCTCTTAGTGCAACTGTCTGGTCCGCTCCAGTGTCAGTTCTGGTTCGCTCTTAGTGCAACTGTCTGGTCCGCTCCAGTGTCAGTTCTGGTTCGCTCTTAGTGCAACTGTCTGGTCCGCTCCAGTGTCAGTTCTGGTTCGCTCTTAGTGCAACTGTCTGGTCCGCTCCAGTGTCATTTATGGTCCGCTCGATAGTCATATTTCTGGTTCGCTCTTAGTTATAGTTGTGGTTCGCTCATCTGGTCCGCTTGAACAACACCTCATTCTGGTTCGCTCCAAAGTTCTGTGGTGGTTCGCTCATTGTTACTTTTGTGGTTCGCTTATTCAGAACTGTTTGAAACATTTCTTTATTACGACTGAAAATGGAAAACCAAGATTTTTACAACATGTTTTCGGGAGTTGGTGCAGTACAAAGTCCAGCTAGCATCATGCAAAACGTCAATTTAGAAAACGAACTGGGAACAATGCAAAAGCCTCCCAAGTTGATGAACATAGATGAATATGCAGGATGCATGGTTGTAAAAGTCCCGCCTTGGCTCCGAGTACTCCCCGAGTACTCGCTACAAGGTAGGCTGCCGAGGCACGAGTACTGGTCTCCCAGGCCAATTACTCCCCGAGTAATCTCCGCCTAAGCCGAGTACATACCGAGTACTCCCGAATCCGACTAGGGAGCGCCTAGCGACTTTTGCAACCATGGCAGGATGGTCAAACAGATTTGCAAATTGGGTTCAGGCTAATTACTTTGAGTCCTGGTTGAAGATAATAACGAAGTATGTTCCACCGGTTGATGGGAGAGGTAATGCAAAGGGTATTGGAAGTTTGACAGAGTCAGAGCAGATTGATTTCAAAGCCGAGAAAAGGATGATTAGTATTCTTCAGCAAGCTATCAAAGAAGACATTTTGGTGTTATTACAACATGAAGATAATTCTCATTCTATGTGGAAAGCATTGAAATTGAAGTTTCAGGGAAGTGTGTCAATGATCAAGAATAAAAAGGCTTTATTAAAAAAGGAGTTTGATATTTTTACCGGCATGAAGGGTGAAACAACAAAGCAATTGCTCGATAGATATTGCCATTTAGTACTTGAAATGAAAAGATTAGAAATTGAAAAGAAAAATGATGAATTGGTTGATAAGCTGTGTGATGCATTACCATATCAAGAGTGGGGCACATATTTGATGATGTTGAAAAGTCATTCATATTTTGGGAATCTAAATCTTAGTGCATTCATAGAAAAGATTGAAGCTCAAGAGTTGGAGTTACTAAAAATCAGAAAGATGAACTCAATAAATGTTCAACAAGATGTATCTTTGTATTACAAAGGAAATCCTTGAATTTCAACAAATCAAAGTCCAAAAATACAGACAGGGTTCATTGCTGATAACACCTCAAATGTTTCTTCAAACACTCCTCAATCTGGAAATTTTTCACCATTCGCGAACTATGATCCAAATTTCAAAGCTCAAGAGCAGTCTTCACCTCAAAGCTCTACAAGTTCAAATAATCAGGCTTATGTTTATGGGGTGCATTGCAACATCGCGGTAAATATAAAGAATGGAAACGAGATCACAGAAAAAGCCGCAAAACAGCACATAGCAATGCTTGCTTCAGTTCTAGAGGCTTATGAAGGATTAGTGGCGGGTAGGATTGGTAATCCTGATATGACCAAAGAGGATTACGACCAGATCGACCCGGAGGAGCTTGAACTGATTGATATAAAATGGGGCATGGCAAGTTTGGTTAGAAGAGCACAACGTTTTATGGAAATCACAGGCAGAAACAGTCTCTCAGGTCCTGATCAGAAGTTAGGGTTCGATAAATCGAAAGTTACGTGTTTCAAGTGTAAAGAACGTGGTCATTTTAAGAGAGAATGCCCGAATCGTGAAGTGAACAACCATCAGAACCCTTTCACAAAAGATTACTACAAGCAAGCAATTTATCACCGACCAAATCAACAGCCTATTGTTCAAAGACCACAAATTGAAAATAAACCGGAAAAAGCGATTATCGTGAATCAAGACGATGAGAAGGTAGCTGCAGGGTTTAGCTGGGATAAATATATTCCCAGTAGCAATGGATAGGCAATGATGGCTGAAGTTGTGGAAATTTCTGATATAGTGTCTGAACCGGAAACAGTTACTGAAGATGTTTCTGTAGTTGTTGAAGAAGTTTTTACTGAAAAAGCCGACAATCTTGAAGAAATAGCTGCTGAAGTTCATTACTCTCAATCTGAGCAGGAGGTATTAGCTAGTTCATTGAGATCTATCATGCCTCCTAAAATTTTTGAATCTTTTGCAGGTTTCTTTGAAGAACCAAGGACCGGATTGTGTCCAAGATATGATGAGAAGAAAGAATTTGTTGAAGAAATGATCGATGTGACAAAGGAAATGACTGAAGACACTTTGAAAGAAATTACTGACAAGGCTCTCATGGCGAAACTGAGAGAGGTAGACTCAGAATCCGAGGAGTCTAAGTCTGTCAGTAGTGAGTCTGTTAAACGAGAGGAATCTAGAGTTCAAGAAAAGGAATCAGTCAAACTGTCTGAGTCAGAGTCGAAAAATGTCGGTAAACAAGAAGTAGAAACTGTTCATGAAGCAGAATGTGATGAGATAGTAGATTCAATATCTGAAACACCATGCCAAAAGTGTTTACAACCGTGCATGGAGTGTTTTGAAAAAGACACTAAGTTTCAGGAATTGAAAGAACATGCTGATATGTTAAAATTTGATCTAGGACAAGTTAAAGAAGCATATGATACACTAGCCAGATCAGTTAAAATGATTAAAAAAGAAAGTGTTGAAAATGATAAAGCCACAAAATTAGCAAAAGCAACACTTTTTGATAAACAAGTGGAAGTTAATTTTCATATTGACACAATTGCATCATTAAAGAAAGAATTGGAATTAGCTAAAATTGAAAATGATCGAATTGATAAAAAATTGATGAGTTATGTGGCTTCATCATATGTCCTTGAACAGATTGTTCCACAGCAGCCATATGCTGATCCGGTCTTGAACAGTGTTCCACCCCCAATGTGGAATCATTACACTCAAAAGTATCCAGATGGGGTGGAAGCTGCATTGAATCTCAAGTTGAAGACAATTGAGGATGAATTGCCTGAAAGCATTGATGTTACATTCTCTCCGTCCGACACTGATAATGAGTCATAGGTTATAAAGACCGTTGTTGACAAAGTGTTAGATGAAGAGAGTGATAACTCAGATTTTGAAACTGTGAAAACACATTTGGAAAGTTCCAGTTCTGAATGTGAAGATGAGGGTAATTTTTTGGAACGGTTCATACCGAAATCGGACAAGAGTGCGAATGATGATCCGATCATGGTAGTATACACTATGATTGGAACAGACAAACTTTACTCCGATTTCGAGTATCCTCTTCAGAACGTTAAAATTGAAAATGTTGAAAAGGTTTTCAAATTGATTGAAATTGACATTGATGTGATAAACAACAAAGAATTCTTTTCGAATCCTAAAAAATCATATGTTACGTCATATTCCAGCAACTTGGGCAAAAATAAGTGGGAAGGAAATGGTAACAAGAAAAATGGTAACAATTTGAAGAAAAAAGGAATTGGTTTTGAAAAAGGGATGGCTAAAAAGAGTGACAAACCAGTATTTCTTGCTGGTCCAAGTGTTGATGAAGAAAAAGAATACATTTTTAGTCAAAAAGCCATTGAACATTTCAATGCGGCGAAGAAACTAAAAGAAGAGTCGTTTAAGTCAACTTTTGTCGAGTATGACAAGAGAGTTTGTTATCGCTGCAATGAAATCGGGCATATGGCAAAACAATGCAAGAAAGCTTTCGAAAAACCTGTCATTAAACCATTTGTTCAAAAACCTCAACCTAAGTCACCAGTTAACACAAAGGGCAAAAAGCCGATGGTTTCTCCAATTCGCATTTTGAAAAGAGGAGAATCTTTGAAGTCGGAAGATAAGCCGAAATCGACATTTGAGATTGGCGAATCTTCAAAGTTTCAAAAGATTTCAAAGATTTATCCAAAAACAAAAATTTTTGATAATCAATCATGGGTTGCAAAGTCAAAATCATCGGTCGAGGAGAAAAAGATGGAAAACATTTTGAAGAATGAAACAAAAGTTTTTGAAACTCAATCAAAATCAGGTGAGGTGAAGAAAGTAGAGAATGAGTTAAAGTTTGATTCAAAAGCCTTTAATCACAAAATTCAAAATATTTTTGGAAAAATGGTTGACAGAAAGGTCAAAGGGACGAAGGAATTTTATGCATCAAAAGTGGGTGCTAATGATAAACAAGAATTTGAATTTGAACTTGATAGATTTCATGCAGAGTTTCCCCCGATCAAAAATGAAGAAAAACCAAAAGCTAAAACTGATGTTCCAAATGTCACATTTACTTTTCCAAAGATTGATGAAAAATGTGATGTAGAGTTTGGAAGTGTCTCAACAGTTAAAAAGCCATGGGTTGCATTATTTTGAATGAATTTGATATGATATTTGCAGGGGCTGCCCAAGTCTATATTGTCAAAATGGATCATGGATAGTGGTGCTTCACGACATATGACTGGGACGCTTGCTTTGTTATATGATGTCAAATCTGTAAATGGAAGCTATGTTGGATTTGCCGGTAACCAAGGTGGAAGGATCGTTGGTCCAGGAACGCTGTCAAATGGCGTGATTTCATTCGACAAAGTGAACTACATAATCGAGTTAACAAACAATTTACTCAGTATTTCACAAATCTGTGATAAAGATTTTAGTTTACATTTTACAAAAACTGAATGTGTGGTTTTGAAACCAGGGTTTAAAATCCCTGATGAGATGGTGTTGTTGCGTGCTCCACGGGAGTATGATCTTTATTATCTTGATATGAACATCGCAACTCCAACAACTCATCAGAAACAGTGTTTTGTGTCAAAGACTAAAGCGACGGAAGAAGATTCAATAATGTGGCATCGTAAGATGGGCCACATTCATGTTCGCAAAATGAACTTTTTGGTACATAATGATTTAGTTGATGGTGTAAATTTGAAGAATTTTCACTTAAATGTTGATTGTGTAGCTTGTAAAAAGGGAAAGCAAACTCAGAAGTCACACCCATTGAAGATGGTGAATACAATCAGGTTACCTCTTGAGAGATTGCACATGGATCTCTTCGGGCTTGTCAACGTAAAGAGTATCAGCGGAGACTTATATTGCTTGGTGGTGACTGATGACTTTACGAGATTTTCTTGGGTAGTGTGCTTGGAGCGAAAAGATCAAACTTTTGAGTCTTTGATGGTGCTTTTTAAGAAGACGGAAACGGTGTATAAAATGCCAATCCGAAGGATTCGGAGCGACAATGGAACGGAATTCAAGAATAACAAGATGTACGAGTTCTGCAACGAGAAGGGAATTCTTCATGAATTCAGTGCGCCGTACACACCACAGCAGAACGGCGTAGCTGAACGAAAGAATCGGACCCTGATTGAGACAACACGTACAATGTTAGCCGATTCCAAGCTACCAATTTTTTTCTGGAGTGAAGCAGTATCAGCAGCATGTTACACTTTGAATAGAGTTCTCACTGTCAAGAAGTATAAAAAGACTTGCTTTGAGCTGCTGCACCGTTATAAGCCGAATCTTGAGTTTTTGGAGCCATTCGGGTCTCCTTGCACTTTTATTGACGAAAATGGTAAATTTGGCGCTAAAGCTAATGAAGGTTTCTTTGTAGGTTACGCTAGCCCACTCAAGAGGGTGTTCGTACCATGTTTGAGTAAGGTGATTCAAGTTCAACACGTGGATTGTCAGAAGCACACTTCATCACCACAACTTCCCGGACAAAGATTCCTGTTCGACTACGATAAACTCTGGGATTCGTTTCATTTGTCGGTCGAGCCGAGTGAGGAGGAAATAGCTCTTATGTATCTATATCAGCAAACTGTGTCAGAGGAGCAAGTATCTAGTCCGATAGAATTTTCTCAACCCACCGTGGGTACTCACAATGATGAAGCAGGCCCAAGTGGAACAGCACACGAACCACCAGAGGAACCAGTTCCATCATTTGACGAATCTGACGACTCAGAAGCGGAACCCGCTCCGACTTTTGACGAGGATACAACTGAAACTGAGGATCAATCTATTGATCTTATCGTTGATCTTAACATATCGAGTTTGGAATCGGAAGTGAATGTGCCTGAAAATGTTATGCCACGGAATTTGTCTTATCACCCCTCATAACAGATTATCGGTGACCTGCAAAGTGGTGTCAAAACCCGACATCAAATAGACCAAGCTCTTACATGTTTTTATTCATCTATTGCTGATATGCAAAAAGAAGTCTCATTGAAATGTTTTATTTCGCAGATAGAGCCCAGAACTTACAAAGAGGCATTGACCGAGGATAGCTGGGTGAATGCAATGCAGGAGGAACTGCAACAGTTTGAAAAGTTGGGCGTCTGGAGACTTGTTGATCTACCTGAGAATCAAAAGTTGATGAAGACGAAGTGGGTATTCAAATGTAAAAGAGATGATCGAGGCGTCGTGGTTCGGAACAAAGCACGATTAGTGGTACAAGGCTTCAGTCACCAAGAAGGCATCGACTATGATGAGGTTTATGCGCCTGTAGCTCGACTTGAAGCTATTCGGATCTTCCTGGCATTTGCGTCATGGAAAGATTTCAAAGTGTACCAGCTTGATGTGAAATCTGCTTTACTGTACGGAACTATTAAAGAAGAGGTGTATGTGGGACAACCGCCGGGGTTTACAGATCCACAACACAAAAACAAGGTGTTTCTACTGGAAAAAGCGTTATACGGACTTCACCAGGCCCCGAGAGCCTGGTACGAAACGCTCTCGACATACTTGCTGGACAACGGTTTCACAAGAGGAACAGTAGACAGCACCTTGTTCACAAAAGAAGAAGCCAGCCACTTGCTGATTGTTCAGATTTACGTTGATGATATAATTTTTGGTTCCACCAACGATGATTTGTGTAAAGAGTTTGAGAGAGTAATGAAGAAGAAGTTCGAAATGAGTTCGATGGGGGAGATGAAGTTCTTTCTCGGGCTGCAGGTAGAACAAATCCCCGACGGAATTTTCATTCACCAGTCAAAGTATGTAAAGGATGTGCTAGACAAGTTTGATATGACAGATTGCAGTCCTGCATCAACCCCCCTCGCACAGAACCATGGTATTTGTCCGGATGAACAGGGAGTGAAGATGGATGAAACGTTATACCGATCTATCATTGGGTCTTTAATGTATCTCACAGCTTCTCGTCCCGATATCATGTACCCGACATGTCTGTGTGCATGATATCAGTCGAATCCAAAGCAATCGCACCTGACGATCGTCAAACGCATCTTACGGTATTTGAAGGGTTGCCCAAGCATCGGCTTGTGGTATCCTCGTTCGGGTGATTTTACCTTATCTGGTTTCGCTGATTCAGACTTTGGAAGCTGCAAGCAAAACGTAAAGTCCACCACTGCTGGGTGCCAGTTTTTCGGAACTCGGCTTGTTACCTGGCAGTGCAAGAAGCAAACTGCAGTTGCGCTCTCCACGTGTGAGGCTGAGTACGTCTCAGCCTCTAGCTGTTGTTCGCAGATCTTCTGGATCCAACAGCAGATGCGCGACTTCGGTTTACAATTCTTGGATACTCCGATATTTGTGGACAATGAAGCGGCCATAAATGTTACTAAAAATCCGGTTCATCATTCGAAAACAAAACACGTTGAGATTCGTCACCATTTTATTCGTAATTGTCACGAGAAAAAGTTAATTCGGATTGAACACGTACACACCGATGATCAGAAAGCGGATTTCTATACTAAACCATTTGACAAAAAGAGATTTTATTATCTTTTAAAATTAAACGGGTTGAAAAATCTGCAATCTGGGAGGGTTATTGAATGTGAAGCCGAATTGGGTGGCGATCTGACGTGAACTTTTGTCGTGTTGTCAATTTTGTTTGTACAGTTTATTTTCTGCTTTTCGATAAAAACAAAAACACAAAAATATGTTTTTCTTTTTAGGGGGAGTAAGTTTGCAGAAAAATACAAAAACATGATAAAATCTATAAAAACCAAAAACATTTGAAAAAGTAAAAATGAGTTGTGTATAAAAGGGAAATGATAGTACATCAGCTAGACAGATGCAGTACGCTAAAATGTATAAAATGCAATTAAGCAGTCTCGCTAAAGATGTGCCGATAGGTTTTCACAAAATTAGTAGATTAGTTTGGGATATACACATAAAATTTACTTGCGTCTACGTGGGGAACACCTCCAGGATATATAGGTAACCCCTGAAATCCTGTTTGAAGGGTCCCGTATTCTGAGATACTAGGTCTTTATGCTTAGTGATATCTGGGGTATTATCCCGGGACTTCTGATTTTGCGGAAGCAATGGCCTAGTCCCCGGAGAATACTTTACGCTGCTTTGAAATATAAGCCTCCCCTCAGCATAAAAAATGATAACACATTGCAAAATTGTTAATCATGTGCTGTTGTAAAGAAGATCCCCAAAGGGGACCCACCAAAAGTCGAAGCCGTCATCTCTCTGCGTATCGAAAGATCGACCTGAGCTCTCACGACCCTCGCAATTAACCCTTTACAGATATCATCTAGGTATACTCACCTGTAAGACTGAATACTGGGGTCTGGATACGGGAGTATATACTGAGGTGGGACACATGTAGATGTTTAAGTCTTAAAACACTAATTCTGTATCCCGAGCAGATTGAAAGTTTTGTGAGAATTTAAGAGGATCAGTATATCGGCAATCTACGTGAATTGTTTAATGCTTAAAATGAAATAACAACTTAATGGTACTTGTATCTCGTCGGCAGCTGATATGATCCCTTAACACACTCACAAAAAGATTGTGTGTACAGTTTTCAGTTTATTCAGTTAAAAATTCAAAAAGATTTTATATTCTCATTTTTATTTTAGACAACTGACATTGGGAATCGGAAGATCAAAGCTTAAGTGCAGAACATGTTAGTGTTTGATGAGGGTTGGGTAAGCTGTGATTGCAAACAAAGAATTGGTATGATGTTTGAAAGATAAAATGTGCAAATGTTTGAAATGTTGAAAAGTTCATTAATTTGAACTGTTTTTAAAACAAAATGACAGAGAACTTCATAATTTGGTCAACTAAGGTCATTAACTTGGACTTGGTGGACTAAGCAAGTTAACTAAGGTCATTAACTTGGACTTAGTTAACTAGGTGTGATGGTGTTTAATCTGAAAAGTGTCAAAATGTAAAATTTTTGAAAGCAACACCCTGATTTTGTTCATGTGTCATTAAGAAAATAATTTTTGAAAATTAAAAAGTTTAAAATTTAATTGAAAAATGAAAAGTTTAGTTGTTTGGATTCTTTATATAGTCAAATCTTTACAGGATTGTAAAAGATCCAGATTATCAATTCTGCACATTTAAAATGTCTATTCTTATAAATGTTTGAGATTTGCAGGTGAAAGTTCCAGATTAAGATCTCTATAGCAGAGCCTTAGGGGGAGTCTGAAGACGATCTTGATACAAAAGGAAGCTTGTTGCTGGTAATCAAATTGTTGATCCCAAATGCTTGGAAGAATGATGAAAGGGGAAGCATAGAGGAAGATAAAGAATGAGAAGATCAGGGTTGCGCTGAGAAGAAAGCCGAAACTGAAGGAAGAGAAATTTAAACTATCTGAAGGCCTACATTCAAGACAAAGACTGCGGCTTCATCCAAGGGGGAGTTTGTTGATGCACAATGTCTAAAGCCTGCGCCTTTGTAATACTAGTATAATGTATAGGGTCCAGATAGGTCATTTTGTGTTAGTTCAGGGGGTAAAACTGTAAATTTATGTTTGACAAGTTTGAGGTCCGCTTTTGTGACATGTGTTCACATAAGCGAACCAGCTTGTTAGTCTGGATCGCTCTTGTGGACATGTCACATGAGCGGACCAGGATCCCTATATATACCCCTTGTTAGTTCTTCATTTGTAACGTCTTGGTGAACTCAACGTCGAACTGCTGTCCGTGCGAAAGGCATTATCAAGTGAAGAAAAAGTATTTTAAGTGTGAATCTTCTGTTTCTACTCCTTTCTGTTACGTTTTTCTTTGTATCATGCTGAAAATGTGTTTCCGCCACATTTTCAGTAAGCACTAGCTCTGATTGACTCATTCGAAAGGTCAAAACTGATCCTACAGTGCGGTCATGCAAGATAAGGTGGTACATCGTGCATTTAAGTGTTGTACACTTGGGAGTGTGCGACATAACTTATTGGAATCAGAAAAATATTAATATAACAATCGACATTCCACTTTAGGCATCGGCCTTTCAAATCATTTTCAACCTCTAAATCGACAAGCATTTAACAAATATACCAACAAGCTTCACAATTAGCACCCATATTCAACTGTTTCATCGAAGTAACCTTTAAATACAATTCAAGTATATAGCAGTTTCATCACCCAAACATTCTATCACTATATACCCTAAACAACATTCGTTATTCCAACTCAACAATTTCAACTATCATAGTCATGACTATATGAAAAACCCCAAATCAATTAAATCCGTTGAACATACAGAACTGTTATGAATCATTTATGCAAACAATTAACGAACATATATGTATTTCTAATAAACATTTTAACCATGACTTCCATAGAACCAACAATCCTTAAACACTGCAATTTTACGTAAGCATAACGGATCCTTGTAAACCTCATTTAAAATATCACCAACTATATCAACATAATTTAATATATATACACACTGTAAGAGCAACATATAACATTTCAATATTCACACAAAGTCACCATTTCAATAGACCAATCCACTCAACAGACATTTGTGTATACCTTAACTAACGGAAACAGTATCCTAGCATTTTATTATCATTTTAAATCATCAAATCACAAGGAAATCAAGAGCATTTGTTTGGACAGTTTACTCCTTAATCCAGTTCCATAAACATCGTGCATTCACGAAGTCAAGGAGCACAATATACAAAACGATTTTAACGTAAGCATACACTGACCGAAGAGAAGTATGGAAAGGACACCCGCTGCCATCGTTTCCGTTGCCAGAATCCACTGCCACTGCTGCTAATGCTTTGCTCTGCCGCTATGTCACCACCATGATAACCACCACTTGTGTCGCCAGTTCTGCTGTCGCCAGTGACTCCGGTTCTGTTGCTGCCTTCTCTTCCACGATGTCTTAACTTTAACCGATCATCGCTTCCCACCACAGCACGACAGCTGTGGTGGTCCTCCTTGCTTCGCACCACGGTGGCTCCGCCACTATCACCGTGCGTCGCTGTCATCACTGTCAATACTCCATCTCTGTCATTCTCTCTCTCTCTCTCATTTGATGAAGTCGTCGAGAAGATTTGGGGGTGGGGGGTATGTGTATCGAAGGTGATGACCGGAGTACAAGGGGTTTAGATGTGTGTAGTAGTCGGAGAGGGTCGCCGAAGAATGGCTCATGGTCACCGGAATTCTTTGGTCGCACAAGAGAGGGAGGAGTCTTTGGGTGTGCGGCTGAGTTTTCTCAAATGGTTTAGGGTTTTGATAAAAGAGCGATGAGGGTTTATAATGGGGTTTAAATAGGTAGGGTTTAGGTTTAGGTTAGGTTAGGTTGGGTTGGGCCTGGCCCAAATATGTATGGATCCATATAAAATTACGTGTCTCTAGCCCGTGTAATTTAATAAGGATTATATATTTAAAGTTTGTGTTTGGCAACGATACGTTCCTCTCGACACGATTGGTATTATTTAATAAATAATAATAATATATAATATATAATAGCAGTAATAACAATAGAAATAAAACACCCTTCTCTCGATGATCAGGATCGAGAGTACGGGTTGTTACACACATCAAGTAACCAATTAGTTTAGGTGGGTCTCCAAAGCCAAGATGGATTTGGATGGGGTCACAGACAGGTCAGCCTCAAGTCCAGGAGAGTGGACAGTGGTTTGGTCAGAGGTTTGGACAGTTTTATGTAACCACTGCTGAGGACCATCTCTTGTCTAATGATGATAACCATAAGGATGCCTATTCATTTTTGGTTTGGATGGCCTTTTGTAGGCTTCATAACCATGAGGGACCTTTTGGTACAATGGTTGAATATATCCTCTTGGGAATTGGTTTGTAGGTGGAGCATCTGTTACTTGAACCTCTCTGGAAACAGAGGCTGCATTCAGCTGTCTTGTAGCAAATTTTTGAACTGGGACAAAGGTTTGTTTGTTTTTGTTTTTGGATGTTGATTTTTGTGGACTCTCATGTGTTTTTGATATATACTCTTTTCTTTTAACCTCAAAAGTTTTGAGATACACACATTGTTGAGTTTGGTGATTCTTTTTACCACAAAGTGTGGAGTGAGGTGCATGCACAATCACCCCTGTTTTGTTAATGTCATATGCTTTTAGAAGAAAACAATCTTTTGTTAGTTGATTCTTCTTTTCACAAAAATCACAAAACAGGTTTTTGACCTTTTCTTTTCTCTTCCCCTTTTCAACTTCCTATTCAACAGAGTTATAACCTCTGCTAGGATGTCCTTCAAGGGAATGATTTTGACCTTGGGTGCCTTGACACCTTCAATTGTGGAAAAATCCATTGGCTTAAAATTTTTAAGAATGTCACATTTATCAGACCAGGTGGGTTTGAATTGATATATTTCAATTCCTCAAAAGTTGAGGATCCCTCTGGTTTTTCTAAAACAATTTTCTTTCCATTTTTATCAATGACTTTGATTTCTTGACCAACCAAATTTGTTGGAATTACTTCAATCAAGCCAAATCCATTTATAGCAGTGTTTTTAGAAACTTGGTCATTTTTTTCTAAACCCAATGCCAAATTTCACATTGCTTTTGATCTACTTCTCAAGCATCAACTCATAACCTTTACAAGATTCTACCCATTTTTCACAAGTGATTTGGGTAGACCGAAGCTCCGTTTTGTAACTTTGGTATTTTTCTACCATTGTTTGGAGTTGATCTTCGGTTATGCTTGATTCATGTTTTAAGCTGCTAATTTCATTTTCTTTTTCAAACAATTTTGATTTAACTCTTTGAAAGTTTTCTCAAATTGGACTTCATCATTAAAGATATTGTTTATAAGGTTTTCATTCACCTCTTCAATGTTAGCAAAATTAATAATGCATTTATTTGAACACAAGTCATTTAAAACTTGAGGTGATACCTTAGCAGCAACCATCATGGCACAATCACATTCAACATCACATACACTGGAATCCCATGGGTCAGTCAGAGGTTCCAACCAAGGTTTAGCAACCTTTTCTTCTAACATCTGCTCACCAATAGTTTTTGCTGTAACATCTATTTCAGCATCTTTCTCTACCACCTTATATTTGGACTCCACTTCCTCAGATTCAAGCCCTTCTAGTATTGTTTCTAGTGCCATAAAATAGAATTCATCAGGTTTGTTATCAGAATTAGCAACTAGAGAAAAATTTTCATCAGTTAAATCCTCAGGTAAGCTGCTCTAATCAACAAAGCCTTGTGTAAAGAAGCTCTGCTGACTGGCCTCTGCTGGAGCAGATGTTTGTGCAGCTTGTGGTGCAGTTTGCACTTGAACCTGGGGTGGAGGGGCTTGAACATACTAGATTTGAGGAATAGTGGTTTGGACATACCGAACACGAACAATGTTTACAGGGTGTGCAAAATGAGCAGTGTTTTGCATTTGAGGAGAAGGGGTATATTGGGAATAGTGAACAGTGTTTTGGGGTCTTGGACTAGGGTGAGTGATTATAGGACCACTGTTTTGACATGCTGAACAGGAACAGTGTTTACAGGGTGTGCAAAATGAGCAGTGTTTTGCATTTGAGGAGCAGGGGTATATTGGGAATAGTGAACAGTGTTTTGAGGTATTGGACTAGGGTTAGTGATTATAGGACCACTGTTTTGACTCCTACATTCCCTAGCAAAGTGACCAAGCCTATTACACTTACAACACTTAATCTTTGATTTATCCAACCCAACCTTCAAATTCCCATGCAGCCCTAAAAACTTTCTACCAGTTCTTTTATAAAACTTGCTTGTTCTCACACTCAACAAGGCAAGTTGATGCAAAATGTCCATTTCTTCCAGATCTGTGGGGTCAAAATGTTGAAGATCATTTAACTCAAAGGACAAGTTGTTAGAGATCTAGTTTTCCCCATTTGCTGTGAAAGCATAGTTGGGTGAGTAAGAATCAAAGTTGAAGGCTCTACCAGCTGTTATGTCAATGTAATGATCATAACTCTGATCCTTATTGCCACCAGATGACTCTTCTTGACCAAAAGGTGTTGTACTACCAAAAGAGTAGTTATCAGCCACTTTTCCTGACTCTTATAACTTCTTTTTCTGGATCAGCTCTCTCTCATAAGTGAGAAGCCTACCATGAAGTTGAGTCAAACTCATCTCCTTGAACCCAATAGAATTTCTAGTAACAAAGGCTATAGTGTCCCACTTTTCTGGCAATGATCTAAGGAACCTACTATTTAAAGTTGAATTAACATATTCCGCATTAACCAGTTTTAGCTCACTGATTAGACAACTAAACCTTTCAAACTGTTGGGTTAATGACAATCCCTTAACATGACAAAACGTTTCTGTAGGACCGTTTTGCGACCTATATGAGTCGTTCAGAGTCAATACTAAGCTGTTTGAAAGGCGGAAACAGTCAAACAACTGAGAATCAGTGATAGAAAGGTGTAGAAACAGAGAATTATACTTAAAATAGGTTTCTCATTGATATTCAACTTGATTACACGGTGAAAATTAGGCAGCACTTCGTTGCACACACACTGATTTCGTACCAAATGAGAAACCAAGACAGCCTATATATAGGCAACTGATTTCGCACGAAATGACCACATGTCATTTTGTATGAAATGACCAACTTTGATTTCGTACGAAATGACCAAATGTCATTTCATGCGAAATGACTTCCAACAAACATAAAATTACATATTTGACATTTTGACCCCTACTACAAGCTATCGACATGACCTAGACTGTAGACGTAAGCTATAGACATTATGCACCAACAAACTCCCCCTTGGATATTGCCGGAGTCTTCAGTCAGGTCATCAGCACTTGTTTCATAGCGACTTGAACTTCTCTTCCATTGGCTTAGGCTTTCTCAGCAGCATCTTCCTAAGCTTTTCATTCTCTTCAACCTTTCGCTTTTCTTCAGCAGCCATTCTTTGAACAAAAGTATGCCTAGCATGTTGTCTTTATCTTCTCGAGCTTTTCTTTCCTTCTCAGCCTTCAACGCTTCCTCTTTTTCAATATTTCGCCATTTAGATGACCATTTACTCTCAGCGTTGATTCCTTTTTGGAAGCAGATGGATACAACCTTCTGAAATTGCATTGCCTGCTCTTTGTCTTCAATTTTGAAACAAATCTTGTTAACAAACAAACATTCTATGTCTTTTGCTGAGCAGATTACCAACCATAAAGGATCATACATAAAGATGTGTCTAACTTCATTTTCAGCCCTGTAGATGATCACAGCTTCAGTTGTTAAACAGCTGTATACCCAACACACAAATCCTTTATGAAAATCTTGTTCCATTTTTGGCACTAGAATATTCTTAATCACTTTAGGCTTCTTCACATGCAAAATTGTCTCTTCAACACCAGTCACTGGATCTACCTCTTCACTTTCTTCGGGTAGTGAGGCTTCTAGTGTTTGAATCCTCTGAAGGCTTCAAATTTCATCAGACCCCAGATAGGTACATCATGCTTTCTGACAGGATAATCCAAAGTTCTAACTTTCAAAAGTTCTTCAACATCCCACCAGGGTAGAGACATGATATCCTGAATGTACTCAAAGTACTGCACCCCATATTCTCTTCTGATTGCATACACATTAACTTGTGGCAGAAAGCCCCAACTGATAATATCCCCCAGTGACACATCCCTGTCTCTCTTATAAAACTTCAATGGCCTTTTAAACTTTCTTTCGGTGTCTTTTCTGCACCATTTCTTCCTCTCTTCGCGACTTTCATCTTTTGTCATTCCATCGAAATTCTTATCTTTTAAACATTCTTCCACTTTCCTTCTCAATTCATCGATGTTTTCTTGACTGAAAAATTCAACCAACGTTGGAAAGTTGGAAGTGTCTACATTCACACTTTCTTCATCGCTGCAGTCTTCAACCTCAACCTTATCATAATTGTCTGCCTCATCAACATACTTGTACTGATAGTCATGCTGTTGGTTGATATCAAATGCACTCAATTCATCTTCAAAGTCAAACTTGAAGTTAGGATCATCAATACGCGTCATCTCGATAATATCATCCATGGTGTAAGTATGCCTAATTTCTCCTTCCTCTACATCAGGCTCTAGACGCAAAATCAATCTTTCACTTTCAACATTTTGATCATCAACGTTCTCCCCCACTCCATCAGCATTCTCGGCCTCATCATTTGCATCATCAAGAAGATAATCGTCAACATTCTCTTCATTCAAAGCTTCAGTAACTTTAATACCAGAACCACCTTGATCATCGTCATTACCATCGTCATCATCATGACTACTAGCAGAGAATACAACATCTGCATCATTTGCCTTATCTTCATCATCATCCTCTTCATCATCATCCTCCTCGGTATCTTCCTCATCATCAATAACATCATCAATTAACACGTCTTCTTTAAAAATACCAGACACTGCAGATATAGGACGAGGATTCTGAACAGGAGACTCAGAAACAGTAGATAGAACTATTGCCCTCTTAGTAACTTCAGAAGTACCTTCAACACCTTTTCCCTTATACTTCATCTCAGCATCAATTGCAGCTTGACGTCGAGCTCTAACTTCTTCAACTTCAATTTCTTCAAACTTTTGCTCAACAGATTTACCAAGCAACTTTTCTAACACCTTGTTTATCATAAACATCTCATGTTCTTTCTTCGCATTGGCAGCTTCTAATTCTTTGTTCTTTAACTTAAAGTACTCATTCTGTTCATCTCTACGTGCTTTCTCTTCTTCTAACTCAGCAACTCTAACTTTGAGAATATCAATCTCTGTCTGATCAGCTTCAACTTTCTTTAATAATGAAGAATTTTCAGCTTCAACTGACTTGACACGCTTTTCGAGTTTCTTCTCACGATCGACTAACTTCTTGTTCTCAACCAACACTTACTCTACCTTCTTTTCCAACTTTTTTACCTGCTCATCATTCACAAAGCTGAAGTCTCCAATATCATCAAGCGGGATATGCACTGGAATTTGAGGAAAATCTTTAAGGCTTGAAGAACTAGGAGTGGTTTGGACTTGTGGTTGTTTAGATGGTGGTGTTTGAAATATTTGTGATGAAGTGAAAACAGGTTGATCTCGGATTGGTGTTTGATGTGGTAGAGATAATTGTTGTTCAGTTTGTGGTGGAGGTGATGGTGGTGGTGTAGGTTGTTTTGATGGTGTAGGAAGTTTTGATTTTGGTGTACTTTTAGGTAACTTGACAATCAACTTTCTCCTTGCTGCTTTTGGAGAAATCACACGCTTTCTTGCACTATCTTTCTTCCTACCACCAGATGATGGAGGTGTCTGAGATTCTATAACATGCTCAGGAGATGGATTGTACAATTCCTCATCTTTATCTTCTCTCCTCTTTCTCTTCAGCTGTTTCTCTTTCTCTATTTCAGCTTTAATTCTTTTCGCACATTCAGTTTCATCAATTTCTTCTTCAGATGAACTTGATGAACTTTTATCTACATCATCACCTTCATCACCAGCTGTCTTTTCTGTTTCAACATTATATTCATTAAGAGATTTCAAAAAACTTGCAGATTCAGGAGATAAACGGACTCCAGCTCCTTTAACATTAACTTCAGCTTTTGCTTCATCTTCTTCCTCTGATTCATCAACAAGTATAGTCTCAACATTCTTCTTTTGACGCTTTTTCTTTGGTTGAGAAGATGAACCCTCCTCTACTTGAACTTTAGGAGTTGCCTTTATGCTCCTTTTCTTCTTTTCTCCCTTTAGAAACCACTCATTCCTCGTTTCTTTGAAATTTTCAAGTATTTTCAACTCATCTGCATAACTTTCTTCTTTCATTTCCTTCTCATTTCTCCAGTTCTGATGATTAACTGGGTCTGGATCTTGATAATTTTTTGTCTTTGATGAACCCAAAGAATTCAGCTTTTGTCGATGGCTCTGGATGGTTTGTATGATATCTGGCCAGTACTTTCAGTGTTTCATTGTCCATGTGAAATAACTGCAATAAATCATTTTTTTCATCTTTCTCCAAGTCAGAATACGCATGATCTAATATCATCTATACAAATCGTGGATAAATCCATGTCTTGCTTTTCGAAGTAATATTCTCTACCATGTAATGAAACACAATCTTTGAAAAGTTATACTTCTTGTTTAACACCAGTGCAGTCACCATACACATTTGATAATCCCGCATCACATCATAACCTCCCTTTCGATGACTTATAGCATGCAACACTGAATGCATAAGAAACTTGTAAGGCTTGGAAAAATATGCTTTCAAGTAGTTAGCCTTGTTCAGTGGTCCTCTATATCCCATCCTTAGCATACAACCCTTGACCATCCTCTTTGGGAACTTTGACGGAGAATTTTCATCATCCGGAAAGTTTATCACCTCACGTACTAACTGCTCTGTGATAATGATCGGTTTGTCTTGGCCATTCAAGCTCACAATTGAATTTATCATCTTGTTTTCTTCATCATACATTGCATTTTTCTAGAAACGCTCAATGTGTGATTTGAATACAAGATGTTGATTCGTCAAAGCCTTCTGAATCGGCAACCTTTCCATGAACTCTAGAATCCCTTTGAATTCAGCCATCTTTGGTATCTCCATATCGTAAACACAACAAATGTTGTGTAGTGGATCAAATACCACATTCGAAGCCTGAAAAACGAAATGACATTTCAACACATTGAATATTCACACGAAATGACATTTATAAACGAAATGACATTTCAAGCGGAATGACATGTTTCAAACGGAATGACATTTACAAGCGAAAACAGTTTGAAACGAAATGTCAGTATGATGCAAAATGACTTATTGAAACAAAATGACCATTTGAAATGGAATGACATGTTTCAAACGAAATACTCATTTCGTACAAAATGAGTCTTCATTCCGTTTAAAATACCTGACCATGAACAAATTTCTCAAAAAATTTTCTGATGATGAAATTGATCTTCTGGGTTTATTCTTTATCAAATTCCGAGTTCAGTGGTATGTTTTATTATCATTTTTACCCATACAATTAACCTAGATCTAAGTTCAAAGTTCAGTCTTTCTGGGTTCACACTGAAACAAGTCATCAACATCAAATTGGAACCCTAGATTTGATATACTACACATTCCGAGTACATATCAGTGTTTTTCGTTCAATTTTATCCACAAACATACCCTAGATCTAAACATGAAGACCTGTTCATCGACGAACATTCGATTTGGTACAAATAACCATGAATCTCACCTTTCCCATGATTATAAGTTGAGCAAACCAACTTAAAATCTGATTAAAAACAACAATCGGGCAAGAATCTGGCTTAAATCGAAGAATACTGGGATTTCGTGTGAAATTGCCGGACAGGAACTTTGAAGCGAAATGACAGAAATGGTTTGTTCAAATGAAATACCGACCCTATTTATAGATGATCTCATTTCTTACGAAATGAGCTGTGAGGCAATTTTAAACGGAATCACTTGTTCAAGCGAAATCAATGTTTCAAGCAAAATAGCTATTCCGTATGAAATAGTCATTTCGTTTGAAATGATACGTTTTCAAAATTTTCAAACTTTTTAACATTTTACCGTCACACCCAGTTAACCAAGTCCAAGTTAATGACCCTGGTCAATTGTTTATCCTGCCAAGTCCAAGTTAATGACCTTGGCTGACCAATTTATGAAGATGCTGACTTTCTGAAACAGATTTAAGTTCAAATTAATGAACTTTTAAACTTTCAAGCAATTACCAACAATTTTTCTCAAACTTCTGCTTACCCAACCCTCATGATCCAAACTTGTTCAGCACATTAAGACTTTGATCATCAGATCCCCAACGTCCGCCGTCGAAAATAAGATGAAATGCAAATCTTTTTGTATTTTATAAAAAGCTAAACAGACAGACAGTCTTTTTGGATTTTTGATAAGCAACAAACTGTACATACAAAATTTTTGGTGAGCGTGTTAGGGGATCATATCAGCTGCCGACAAGCTACAAATACCGTTAACCTTTAATTTCATACTAAGCATTAAACAATTCACATTGATTGCCGATATACTGATCCAATTTAAATTTTCACACAAATTTCAATCTGTTCAGGATACGAATTAGTTGTTTTAAGGGCTTAACTCATATACGTGTACCACCTCAGAATATACTCCCGTATCCAGACCACTATATGCAGTGTTACAAGTGAGTGCACACTAGTGATATCTGTAGGGGGTTAAATGTTGAGGCCATGAGAGCTCAGGCTATTGCGTCTGCAAAATCAGAGAGATGATGGCTCAACTATAGGTGGGTCCCCTTTGGGGATCTTCTTTTACAATAGCACATGATTAGCATTTTTCAATGTTTCATCATTTTTTATGCTGAGGGGGGGCTTTATGAATAAAGCTGTGCAGAGTATTATACGAGGACTAGGCTATTGCTCCCGCAAAATCAGAAGTCCATGTATAATACCCCAGATATCACCACGTACAAAGACCTAGTATGTCAGAAATAGGATCTTTCAAACAGGATTTCAGGGGTTACCTATATATCCTGGAGATGTTCC
Organism: Helianthus tuberosus; assembly: GCA_030545235.1. Classification (NCBI taxonomy): domain Eukaryota; kingdom Viridiplantae; phylum Streptophyta; class Magnoliopsida; order Asterales; family Asteraceae; genus Helianthus; species Helianthus tuberosus. The sequence continues at coordinate 45,781,834 of CM060376.1, forward strand.
CCATGTAAAAGTAAGTTATGATTTTATGTTTATATCCCAAACAAACTTACTAAATGTGTAAAAACCTATCGACATATCATCTGCAAGACTGCTTAACACTTTTTATCTTTACATTTCTTTAGCGTACTGCAACTGTCTAGCTGATGTACTATCATTTCCCTTTTTTACACAAACTCTTTTTCAGTTTTCCAATGTTTTTGGATTTTCTGCAAACTTTCTCCCCCTAAAAACAAAAACATATTTTTGTGTTTTTGGTTTTATCAAAAGCATAAAATAAACTGTACAAAAACTTAACAACAAGACGTGAATCACATCAGATCGCTGTCCTCCTCGGCTTCACATTCAACAACCCTCCCAGATAACAAATTTTTCAACCCATTTAATTTCAAAAGATAGTTAAATCTCTTTTTATCAAAAGGTTTTGTGTAAAAATCAGCTTTTTGATCATCGGTGTGTATATGTTCAATTCGAATCAATTTCTTCTCGTAGCAATCATGGATGAAATGATGCCGAATTTCATTATGTTTCGTTTTAGAATGGTGAACCGGGTTTTTAGTTATGTTTATCGCTGCCTCATTGTCCACGTAAATGGGTGTATCCAAGAACTGCAAACCAAAGTCCCTCATCTGCTGCTGGATCCAGAGGATCTGAGAGCAACAGCTGGAGGCCGAAACGTATTCAGCCTCACATGTAGAGAGAGCGACTGAGGTTTGTTTCTTGCCCTGCCAGGTGACTAGTCGAGTTCCAAAGAACTGACAGCCTGCAGTGGTGGACTTCGCATTTTGCTTGTAGCTTCCAAAATCAGAATCAACAAAACCAGAAAGAGAGAAGTCACCAGACTTAGGATACCACAAGCCGGTGCTTGGGCAGCCTTTCAAATACCGTAATATTCTTTTCACGATCGATAGGTGTGACTGTCTTGGGCTGGACTGATATCGGGCACATAAGCAAGTCAGATACATGACGTCCGGGCGGGAAGCAGTCAGATACATCAAGGATCCAATTATCGACCGATAATACGTCTCGTCCACTTTCTCTCCACCTTCATCCGGGCAGATTCCGTGATTTTGAGCCAGGGGGGTTGATGTTGGAGTAGATTCAGACATGTTGAACTTTTCTAGAACAGCGTTCACGTATTTAGTTTGATGAATGAAGATTCCTTCGGGCATTTGCTCCACCTGTAGCCCTAGGAAGAACTTCATCTCCCCCATTGAACTCATTTCAAACTTTCTTTTCATCACTTTCTCAAACTCTTTACACAAATCATCATTTTTCGATCCAAAGATGATGTCGTCGACGTAAATCTGCACGATCAATAGATGCCCTGCAACCTCTTTTGTAAACAAAGTACTATCAACCGTCCCTCTGGTGAACCCGTTGGCCAGCAGATATTGGGAAAGCATCTCGTACCAGGCTCTCGGGGCCTGATGTAGTCCGTAAAGCGCTTTATCGAGAAGATAGACTTTGTTTTTATGTACTGGATCGGTAAAACCCGGTAGTTGTCCGACGTACACTTCTTCTTTGATTTTTCCGTAAAGGAATGCAGATTTGACATCCAGTTGGTAGACTTTGAATCCTTTCCAGGACGCGAATGCCACTAAGATTCTAATTGCCTCAAGCCGAGCAACAGGCGCATACACTTCTGTAAAATCGATGCCTTCTTGCTGACTGAAACCTTGTACTACCAATCGTGCTTTATTTCTTACATTCACTCCTCTATCATCTCTTTTACACTTAAAAACCCACTTGGTTTTTTTCAGCTTTTGACCTTCCGGGAGATCCACCAGTCTCCATACTCCAAGTTTCTCGAACTGCAGTAACTCTTCCTGCATAGCATTTACCCAACTTTCCTCTGTCAATGCTTCTTTATAAGTTCTTGGTTCAACCTGCGAGATGAAACATTTTAGTGAGAAATCAACTTGTAAAGGAGCGACAGTTGTAGAAAAACATGTAAGAGCTCTGTTGATCTGATCCAGCATTTTTACTCCACTCTGAAGATCACCAATTATTTGTTCTGAAGGATGATAAGACAAAGTTCTCGGCATTACAGTGTCAGGTGCATTCACTTCCGATTGCAAGTTTGTGATGTCTTGATCACCGGCGTGATCAACAGCTTACGTGGATGCAACATGTGGTTCCTCATCAAAAATCTGACTGTCTTCCGATTCTGAGTCGTCGGAGTTATCAAATGTTGGAGCTGGTTCCTCTAGAGGTTCGTGAGCAGTTCCAATTGGACCGACCTCGTGATTGTTTGAACCCTCAGTGGGTGGAGAAACTACTAGCGGTCTTGGCACTTGTTCTTGTGACATAGACTGCTGATATTGGTACAATAGTGCTAGTTCCTTTTCACTTGGCTAAGACGGCAGTTGGAAAGACTCCCAGAGTTTGTCATAGTCGAACATCAATCTTTGTCTGGGAAGTTGCGGTGGAGTAGTATGCTTCTGACAATCAACATGCTGAACTTGAATTACCTTCCCAAGGCATGGAACGAACACCCTCTTCAGCGGGCTCGCATAACCTACAAAGAAACCCTCGTTACTTTTAGCACCAAACTTACCATCTGGATCAATAAAAGTACAAGGAAATCCAAACGGTTCTAAAAACATCAAATTTGGTTTGTAACGATGAAGAAGTTCAAAACAGGTTTTCTTGTATTTCTTCACTGTGAGAACACGATTCAGTGTATAACACGCTGCTGCAACTGCTTCACTCCAGAAAAATATTGGCAACTTGGAATCGACGAGCATAGTTCGAGCTGTTTCAATTAAGGTACGATTCTTTCGTTCAGCTACACCATTTTGTTGTGGAGTGTATGGTGCACTAAATTCATGAAGAATTCCTTTCTCATTGCAATACTCGAGCATGCGATTGTTCTTAAACTCCGTTCCATTGTCGCTTCGTATTCTCCTGATCGGCAATTTGTACAACGTTTCCATTTTCTTGAACAACACCATCAACGAATCAAACGTTTGGTCTTTTCTTTCTAGACACATCACTCATGAAAATCTAGTGAAGTCGTCAGTGACTACTAGACAGTACAATTAACTGGTCCAAAGAGATCCATGTGGAGTCTCTCAAGCGGTACCCTGATTGAGTTTAAGAGCTTCTGTGGGTGTGTCTTCTTTGTTTGTTTTCTCTTCTTGCACTCTACACAATCATCATTCAAATGAAAATTTTTAAGATTTACACCTTCAACAAGATCATTGTGTACAAGGAAATTCATTTTTCTGACATGAATATGGCCCATCTTTCGATGCCACATTTTTTACTCTTTTTCTGTTGCTTTCGTTTTTGTTACAAAACATTTTGGTTTCATATCTGTTGTTGTTGCGACGCTCATATCTAGGACATACAAATCGTTTTCCCGTGGAGCTCGCATCAACACCATGTCTTCAGGAATTTTAAAACCAGGTTTTATGATTAAATACTCATTTTTAGTAAAGTGTACTGTAAAAGACTTGTCACAGATCTGTGAGATGCTCAACAGATTGTTTTCAAGTTTGATGATATAGTTCACTTTGTCAAACGTTACGACTCCATTTGTCAGAGTTCCTTCACAAACTATTCTGCCACCCTGATTCCCAGCAAATCCAACATATCCTCCGTTGATAGATTTGATGTCATAGAGCGAAGCCAACATTCCTGTCATATGCCTTGAAGCTCCGCTGTCCATGATCCACTTTGAGATTATTGACCTCGGAAGCCCCTGCAAACATGAAAGAAATTCATTCAAACAATGAAGCCCATGATTTCTTTACTTTTAGAACACTACCAAACACAAGATCACAATTCACATCAACTTTCAGAATGTTAAAAATGACATTTGGAATAGCATATTTGGATTTTGGTTTTGAATCTCCCTCCTTAATTGGTGGGAATTCTTCTAGCAACTTGTCTAGTTCAAATTCCAGTTTTTCAACATCATTTTCAAACACTTTTGATTCAGATTTCAAAACATTTTCCATCTTCTTCTCTTCATCTGATTGTTTTGATTTTGCCACCCATGATTAGTTTTCAAAAATTTTCGTCTTTGGATAAACCTTTGATGTCTTTTGGATTTTAGAAGATTCGCTAATCTCAAAGGTTGATTTCGGCTTTTCCTCGGACTTCAAAGATTCACCTCTTTTCAAAATTCGAACAGGGGAAACCATTGGTGTTTTTCCTTTAACATCAGTTGAAATTTTAGGTTTGGGTTTTTGCAAAACTGGTTTTTCAATCTTTTTTACGCACTGCTTGGCCATGTGACCAATTTCATTGCAGCGGTAACAGATTCTTTTGTCATACTCGACAAAAGTTGATCTGTAAGTCTCTTGTCTCAACTTCTTAGCTGCATTGAAATCGTCAACGGCTTTTTGACTGAAGATGTAATCTTTTTCAGCATCAACACTCGGACCAGCAACAAACACATCACTCATCTTTTCTTTTGGTTTTACCTCATTTTTAGCCATCTTCTTTTCAAAACCGACACCCTTCTTTTTAAAGTTGTTACCTTGTCTTTTGTTGTGTCCATGATTACTTACCCACTCTTTCTTTCCCGGGTTGGTTGGTTGTTTCACAAAAGACCTCTTTGGTTTTGAAAAGAACTCATTGTTGTTAACTTTTGAAATATCAATCTCAACAAGTTTAAACACCTTTTCAACATTTTCCATTCTAGCATTTTGAATTGGATACTCAAAATCAGAATAAAGATTATCAGTTCCGGTCATTGTGTAAACCACAATGATTGAATCATCATTCTTAACTGTATCTGATTTTGGTATGAACTTGTCTAAGAAGTTACCATCTTCTTCAGAATCAGAAATGGAGTTTTCAAAATGAGTTTTCACAGTATCAAACTCCGAGTTATCACTTTCTTCATCTAACACTTGGTCAACAACGGTTTTGATCACCTGGGACTCGTTGTCAGTGTCGGACGGAGAAAATGTAACATCAATATTCTCAGGCAAATCATTCTCAACGGTTCTCAACTTGAGATTCAAGGCATCTTCCACCCCATCTGGATATTTTTGTGTATAATGATTCCACCTTGGGGGTGGAACACTTTTGAAGACAGGTTTCGCATCAGGTTATTGCGGAACAATTTGATCAATCACATATGATGAAGCAACATAACTCAACAGTTTCTTATCAACTCTCTCAGTTTCAATTCTCATTAACTCAAGTTCTTTTTTCAAAGAAGCAATTGTATCCAGATAGATATTAATCTCCATCTGTTTATCCATGACAGTAGATTTTAGCAAGTTTGTGGCTTTATCATTTTCAAAACTTTCTTTTTTAATCATTTTGATTGATCGTGCCAAAGTGTCATATGCTTCTTTTATCTCACTGAGATCATATTTTACTTCATCAGTAAATTTCTTCAATTCTTGAAATTGTTTGTCTTTTTCAAGACAATCCTTGCAGGGTTTTGAACATTTTTTGCATGGAATTTTATGAATTGAATCAACCTTTTCAGAAACCTTTTCTTCGTTATCAATTTTAACATCCGTTTTACCAAACCCATCAGATTCTGACTCAGACTCTTCTCCTGATTTGATCTCCTCAATTTCTGATTTCTTGTCAGACTCCTTTTGAACTGACTCCGTTTTGACAGACACACTTTCAATCGACTCTGTTTTAACAGACTCTGTTTCAACAACAGATTTTGTTTCTACCTCTTTTAGTTTGCCCATCAATGCTTTGTCAGCAATCTCTTTTAGAGTCTCTTCATTCATTTCTTTTGAAACGTCTATTATCTCTTCAACTGGAGCTGGTTCAACATCATATCTTGGAGAAAGACCAGTAGTTGGCTCACTAAAGAAACCTGCAAAAGATTCAAACATATTAGGAGGCATTATTGATTTGAAAGAACTAGCAATAATCTCCTGTTCAGATTGATAGTAGTAAACTTCTGCAGCTACTTCTTCCAGCTCTGCCAAACTTTCCTCAGACATGACTTCACTGACTTCTTCTGTTTCAATAACGCATTCCGGTTCTTCCACAATCTCTGCCATCATGGCCATACCCTCACTACCAAGGATATACTTATCCCAACTAAAACCTTCAGCAACCTTCTCATCATCCTGATTGACTAAAAGAGCTTTCTCAGGCTTTTTTCGATCTGAGGTCTTTAGGTGAATGGTTGTTGACTTGTCTTGTGATAGATTGCTTGTTTGTGGTAGTCGTTTATGAATGGGTTTTGATGGTTGTTTACTTCTCGTTTTGGACATTCATGTTTGAAATGTCCCTTCTCTTTGCATTTGAAACATGTGACTTTTGTTTTATCAAATCCAAGCTTTAGATCCGGTCCTAAAAGACTGTTCCGACCAGTTATTTCCATAAATCTTTGAGCTCTCCTCACCAAGCTTGCCATTCCCCACTTGATTTCTATCAATTCCAGCTCTTCTGGATCAATCTGATCATAATCTTCCTTTGTCATATCAGGGTTCCCAATTCTACCTGCAACCAAACTTTCATAAGATTCAAGCACCGAAGCAAGTAGTGTTATGTGCTGTTTTGCTAAGGATTCAGTAAAGTCTTGAGCATTCTTTATGTTCACCGCTATGTTGCACAGAATTCCTGGACCTTGACTTTGACTGTTTGATCCTGACGAACTTTGGGTATATGATTGATCTGATGAGTTTTGAACCATAGGATTTGGTTCAAAACTTGCAAATGGTGAATTATTGCTGCTTGATGTGCCAGGTGAAGTAGAATCAGCACTAAAAGCTGTCTGGATTTTAGGACTTAGATTCGATGTTGCTGTTGGACTTCGTTTGTAGTATAATGATACATCTTGTTGTACATTTGACGACTTCATTTTTCTAATCTTCATCAGCTCAAGTTCATGAGATTCAATCTTCTCAATGAATGTGCTAAGGTTGAATCCAACATACTCCAAGTTGTTTTTCAACACTAACAGATAAGTACCCCATTCATCATATGGTAATGCATCTGCTAGCTTATCAACCCACTCCTCATCAGTTTTCTCAATGCTCAACCGCTTCATCTCAACCACCAGGTGACAATATCTTTCAATCAACTGTTTTGTTGTCTCACCTTTTATACCCGTAAAGATATCAAACTCCTTCTTCAGCAAAGCAGTCTTGCTTTTTATCATAGACACACTTCCAAGAAACTTAACCTTCATTGCATTCCAAACGGACTGTGAGTCTCCTTGATGTTGCAACAGTACTAAGATATCCTCTTTGATTGCCTACTGTAGAATGCTCATCATTTTCTTTCCTGCTTTGAAACTCTCCTGTTCAACTGGAGTTAAACTTCCAAAAGATTTCTCAATACCTGCTGCAGTAACTGGAGGTACATACTTGGATTCGATTTTCATCCAACATTCGAAATGGTTTGCTTGCACCCAGGTCTTAAACCTATTAGACCATCCAGAATACTCATCAATATTCATCAACTTTGGCGGTTTCTACATCATACCCAGTTCATTCTCCATGTTCACATTTTGCACGATACTAGCTGGGGTTTGTACTGCCGTCATTCCCCCACCGGCAAACAAGTTGTAAAACTCTTGGTTATCCATTTTACGAAAACAAGTTTTTTTTAAATTTCAAGTTTTTTTTAAACAGTCACTTTCAAACAAAATCACTTCTACACACGAAATGAACTTCCGTACAAAATCACACAAACGAAATCAATCTTTTCAAACGAAATCAACTTTTCATGAGAAATGAAAAGTCATTTCGTACCAAATCAACAAAAACTTATTTTCGTGCGAAATAGCCAAACGGAAAGACCTTTTCAAACGAAATGAGTCATTTCGTGCGAAATAAACTCAAATTTTCAAACGAAATGATGGCTCGTTCAAACGAAATCAAGTTTTTGGCCCATTTTTGTCACTTTTAGTCTGAATTTAGGTCTGATTCTTTCAAGGGTTTGTTAAAACTGTATTTTACACGTAATATCAAAAGATCAGTCCATTTTGTTCGTTAATTTGTCCAGAAATCCAAGAATGAGTAGAAAAACAGAATTCTAAGCACTGATTCAAAGGAATTGACTCATCCTGAGCTCTTATACCACTTGTAGGACCGTTTTACGACCTATATGAGTCCTTCAGAGTCAATACTAAGCTGTTTGAAAGGAAGAAATAGTAAAACAACTGAGAATCAGTGATAGAAAGGTGTAGAAACAGAGAATTATACTTAAAACATGTTTCTCATTGATATTTAACTTGATTACACGGTGAAAATTGGGCAGCACTTCTTTGCACACACACTGATTTCGTACCAAATGAGAAACCAAGACAGCCTATATATAGGCAACTGATTTCGCATGAAATGACCACATGTCATTTCGTACGAAATGACCAACTTTGATTTCGTACGAAATGACCAAATGTCATTTCGTGCGAAATGACTTCCAACAAACATAAAATTACATATTTGACATTTTGACCCCTACTACAAGCTATCGACATGACCTAGACTGTAGACGTAGGCTATAGACATTATGCACCAACAGTTTCATGTTGTTGGTTCAACACTTCTCTGTTGTTCTCAATGACTTCTTCTATCCCACCGAATTGCTCTTTAGTGTATCCCATAACTCTTTTGCACTGTTACAATGTAACAGACCAGCATATATATCATTGGGTAGTGTCGTAGCAACTATACTGAATGCTTTAGCATCTAACTCAATTTTCAGAAAATCCTGCTCAGAGTAATTTTCTGCTTTCTTAGGTACTTGGACCTTGGGATCATCTACACTTGGTACCATCGGAACATGTGGTCCGAAGATAACCGATTTCCAGCAACCGGTGTTTTGCTGTGTAAGGACATGACCCATCCTACGTTGCTAGATATTGTACTCAGATCTGACAAGCATAGGTGGTTTGCACAGGGTGCTAGTGTTGTGAGGATCTTGTGCGTTTTGAGACATTTTGGTTGTTTTACAAAGTTTTTCAATTAACCAACTCTGAACATGATTAACTTTTAACTCTGTTTTTCAACTACTACGAACAAATGATATCAATGAATTGAACTGATCTTTTATATCAAATTGATTGTTAAATCCAATTTGATTGACCTAAGCTCTGGTACCAATTGTTAGGATCTGAGTTTCACTTGTTTGTGTTTGTTTAAGATGAAACAATGGAAGATGATAAAAAAGATGAAATAATTTGTAGCAGAATGAATGTAAACTTTATAACACAAACAATGAGAAATTTGCTTTCATAATGAACACTTTCAATTGAATGATTGAATTTACGTATGTATTAATAAAATTTTCCCCCTTTACCTTAGATCACTCAGTTTGTTCGTGCAAAATGCAAGTGTGTGTGAAGTGATCTAATAGAACAGTACATGTACTGTTCTATTTATAGTACAAACGAAACTACTGAGGAATCTTTGTTCATGTCACCTAGATAATGACATCTAACAACTATAACAACTTCTAACCTCTACTATGCTAAACACTTATTACAAAACTAATGACACTATCCTCTGATGAAGCTTTAGCAGACCTTCTTCAAAGGTTGATCAGACCTTATCTTCAAGCAGACCTTTGTGTTCATCAGCAGTTTATCTTTAGAAGACTTTAGTGAACCAGCAGACCTTAGCTTTGCAGCAGACCTTAGAAGCAACAATTGTTTAATGCCTTTGTTATTGGGTGTAGAAGGAATCCAAAAAACTGTTATTCTAGATCAGTTGATTGTAGAACTGTTTTGGCTTTCTATCATCTGTTCTCAAGGTGGGATCCACATGAGCCAATGATGTGTGCGGTGTGTTATAAGTTTTTATGTATATTTTTTTAGCCCTTTTTAACACTTTAGTCAAGTTTTAAATTTATAAAACATGAAATTTTACTAATACTAAACACACATATGGGCAAGTGCACCCATCGTGAGCGTAGTATAGCGTTGGTAAGATACCGAGGTCATCCAAGGACACAAGAGATTTTAGTACCGGTTTATCCTCAACGTCTAATCAAATCAAAATTTTAGAAAAAGGTTTAAACATGAAAATAAAAACTAAAAATGCTGAAAATAAAAATAAAATAAAAACAGATAGACAAGATGAATCACTTGGATCCGACTCGCCTTTAGTGTAACCTTTGATTATTTCCGCACTTTTGCACTTTTTAAGAGATTATCTTAGTAATAGTAGTAGGCCCCTCTTTTGAAGGTGACGTTACCCTCAACCTAGTAGTTTGAGTCAGCAAAGATACAATCCTAAAGGGTTGGATTATTGAAAGATAATTAATTAAGTTATTAATTGTTGGTGCATACATCTGTCGACTTCATCTTGTATCGAGTCTTAGATGATATTGTATAGATCAGGACACGTAAATCGAAAAAATAGGAAGATTTAGTGAGTCTAGAAGCTGATTTCGCTTATAGAGACTGATTCCGCTCCAACTGTCATTGTGTCTCTTCGAGTGGAATCACAAGATTCAGATTTCGCTCCAAATGGTTCTTGTATGTTTCGGGCGGAATCAGACACTATATATAGGTCATTCAGGAGCGATATCAGGGGTGAAGTTACTGAATTCCATACCGAGGTGCTGCCGGTGTGAGGACTGATTGTATTTGCTGTCAAATCAATATTATCAGTGTTTAAAGTGAAGATTAAGCTGTATCTACCTTTGTTTCTTAGTTTCCGCCTCTGAAACAAAGTAAAACTCCTGTAAACGACTCGTTCGGGTCGAAATACGATCCTACAATTGGTATCAGAGCTCAGGAGGAAGAGTTCTGCAGATTACAGTCGTTTTTTATTGCATTTTCTATCTTCTACACCTTCTTTCATCAGTTCAACAAGATTTTACAATCAAAATCTGTCAAATTTTTCACAGATTGAGTAACATTATCTATTAACAAATCCTTGAAAGTTACAGAGATAAATTCGGAGTAAAAATGATCAAAACAGACCTTCGAACTGATTTCGCTCGAATAGACCAATTTTGATTTCGCTCGAAAAGTCTAATTTCGCTCCAAAGTATCAGCTGATTCCGCTCCAGGATACAAGTTCTGTGTGTTTCCGCTCCAAAGTTATTACTAATTCCTCTCCAGGCTGCAAAACTGTTGATTTCGCTTCAAGTACATTGCTGATTTTGCTCCTGAATACTTCTGATTTCGCTCCAGACTGTTTGTGGTGATTTCGCTTCAAAAATCATTCAGTGATTTCGCTCGAGAGTGTATTGTTTTGCTATTCCGCTCTAAAGTGTTCTGTGTATTAATTTCGCTTGAAACAAGAAGTTTTGGAAAACGTGCTATTGAAATATGGATTCTGAATTCTACAACGCATTTGCTTCAACCCCGACTACTCCGGCTACCATTGCTAAGAATATGAACATGGAAAACGAAACCGGAACAATGCAAAAACCCCCCGAAACTTATGGGAATGGAAGAGTATCATGTATGGAAGAATCGTTTTGAGAATTGAGTTCAGGCAAACCATTTAAGAGCTTGGGAAAGCATTGAAACAGCATACATCAGACCACAGACTGCTATGAATGTTGATAAAATTATCTAAGAGTTTTCAGACCTAGAGAGAGAAAATTATAAAGGGGAGAAAATGATGATAAGTTTGTTGCAGCAAGCTATCACAGAGGATATATTTGTTTTGCTTCAGCATGATGGAAATGTGTTTTCGATCTGGAAAGCTCTTGAGATGAAATTTGAAGGAAGTACAGAGATGTTACAAAGTAAAGCAGCGTTACTAAAAAAGGAGTTTGAGTTGTTTACGAGCATGCCTGGCGAGACTACAAAGACTCTTATTGAGAGATACTGCCATCTTGTGCGCACCATGTCTCAGTTGAAGATTACTAAAACTCCAGCAGAATGGGTTGAAAAGCTTGCTGATGCTTTACCACAAAAGGAATGGGATACATATCTCATGATTCTGAAGAATTCTGGACAGTTTAGCAGATTTTCAATTGGTCAGTTTATTGAAAAACTGGAGGCACAGGATCTTGAACAGCAGAAAATTGCAAGAATGAACAGTTCAAACCATCAAACTGTACTACAAGGGAAATGTTCAAACTATTGAAGCAAATCCAAAGATCCAAACTGCGTTTAGTGCAGGAAATCAATCTGGAACAGGCATTCAAAGTTCAGTTAACACTAGTGGGTTTTCAAGTGTTAATCCTCCAAGTGTTCAAAGTGCGAGTGTTGGTAATGGGCATATGATTCAGTGCAATGAGGCATTGCATCTTCAAAATGGTCAAAACTTTTCTGAAGAAGTTGTGAAAAATCATATGGGCCTATTAGTTACTGCATTGGAATCTTATGAGGGGTTGATTGTTGGAAAGATTGGTAATCCGATGTTAACAAAGGAAGATTACGATCAGGTTGATGCAGAAGAATTGGAGCTTATAGATATCAAATGGTCTCTAGCGAGTGTCCTGAGAAGAGCCGAAAAGTTTAAAATGATTACAGGACGAAATGACTTTTTGGATGCTCATCTTTCAGCTTTAGGTTTTGATAAATCTAAAGTTACTTATTTTAAATGCAGGGAGAAAGGTCATTTCAAAAGAGAGTGTAAGAATCAGGAGCCTAGTGGAGCAAAGAATTCTTTTGGAAAAGATGATTATTATAAGAAGTCCATATATCAACAAATCACTTATCAACCGCATCAACAAAAGGATTCACAAACAGCTCATGGAAAAATGATCGAAGATGCAAACAGGAAAGCTTATTATGGCATCATTGATCAAGATGACGAGAAAGTGGCTGAAGGTTTTAGCAGGGACAAGTACATTCCAGCTGATCCTAATGTTAAAGCTTTTATTGCTCAGATAGTTCAAAAGCCAGAGTTGATAAAAGAATGGATGGCTGTATTATCTGATGATGAAGAAAAAGATGAAGAATCTGTTTCATCTGAAAACAGTTCAACAGATAACAGTGATGATGAAGTGCTTGAACAGATAAATCTTGGAAAAACACATTTATCTTCTGACAAATTTGATTTCTATTTTGTAGATAAATTGAAGAAACTCAAAGAGAGAAAAGCTGCAAAAGAATAAAAGGAAGTCAAAGTGATTGAGAAGATAGTTGAAGTGGAAAAGGTAATTGAAGTTGAGAAGATAGTGAAAATCGAAAAGATCGTTGAAGTCATGAAACCTTGTCTTACATGTTTAGAATCCTGCAAACAATGTGAAGAAAAAGACGAGAGGTTTAGTGAATCAGAAAAGATGAAAGAAAAGTTGATGTTTGATGTAAAAAATTTGAAAGAATCATACGATGTTTTGAATAGGACTGTGAATAGTTTGCAGAAAACTAACACAGAAAGAGAAAAAGCTTTGAAAATGTTGAATGCTACGATGATGTCGAAGTAGAAAGAGATAAATTTTTACATTGAAGAATGTGCGAAATGGAAGCAAGAGTTGGATGGTGACAAAGTTGAAAACGAAAGAATCAGACGTTTATTGAGAAGTTATACAAGTTCTGATTACTTAATTGACAAAATTTATCCTACTGTTGCAGGTTTTGAGGCGTTTAAAGACGAAAAGCCAAAGAAGAAAAAAGATACTGGTAAGAAACAGAGTGTCTGTTATAACAGGTGTCCACCTCCAATTTGGGAAGGGTATTCGCCTAGAAAACCGAATGAGGAACAAGTCCAAAAGGCAGTTAATCTAAAGTTAGAATCCGAGTTAAACGATGTATTACCATACAACATTGACGTCACGTTCACAGCGTCCTACACAGATCATGAGTCCGAACTAATAAAAAGAATAGTCGATCAGGTGTTGGATAGGGATGAGGAGTCAGATTCAAAGTCCGAGTCCGAAAGTTCATGTTTGTCGGTCGGGAGTTCAAGTTCGTCTGAAAAGAGTTTAAAATTGTCGGGAAAATGAGTTTATAGTAAAGAATTTTTGTTGTCAAAATCTAATTTGAATGACGAAACATTTGAAGTTGTCTATACTTTGAGTGATTCTGACAAACTATATTTTGATAAAGAGTTTCGAATAAGAAGTGTTCGTTTCGACATGATTAAAAAGGTTTTCAAAATGACAGAAATAAATATTTCTGAAATAAAAGATTTAAATCTTATTGGAAAATCTAAAAAATACACTTCAAGAGTTCAACAGCGTTTAAACAAGAAAAAGAATTACGGTTCCGGTTCTGGTTGTCAAAAGAAATCAAACCGTAACGGTAATTTCAAAAGAAATGGTTTAGGTTTTATTCCACCAGAAAATTATAAAAATGAAAAAGTTTCTAAAACATATACAAAATTTGTTTCAGGTCCGTCTGCTGAAGATGAGAAGAAAAGCTCATTCTGGAGACAATCAAATCAAGATTTTCTTGCTGAGAAGGAAAAGAATGGAGCTTATCAGAAGAAAGACACCAGAACTTGTTTTAGATGCAATGAAGTCGGTCACATTGCATGGAACTGTCCTAAAGCAACTAACACAAAACAGGGAGTTTCTGGAAAACTGAAAGCAGTTGTTGTTGATAAAACCGAACCATCAATTGAGAAATTTAAAGTTTTTAAAAATTCAACATATGAAGTTGGTGAATGTTCTAAAAGTTTTTACAGGTGAAGCGTGAAGCTTGACAACCAAAAGTGGGTTGTTAAGAAGTCAAGTGTAAAATCTGGCAATAAATCTGATTCCACAAAATCAGGGGAGCCACAATTTGATGAGAGTGATGAAAACTCAGTACCTTCAATGGATGATGAGAACTTTTCACCATTGAGAACTGAAAGTTTTAAACAAAAGATTGGGAAGGTGGAAATCTCAAATCAGTTTTATTCTGAGAAGGATAATTTTGATGTTGAGAAAGCATTTAATGGAAATGTGAAGAAAATTTTCGGAAAGATGGTTGATGGGAAGGTTAAAGGGGTTAAATACTTTTACGCTACAAAGAAAGCAACTTATATCCCAATTGAATCTGAAGTGAAAACACCCAAGGCTAGTCAGGCTTGGGTGGACATTTTCTTTGCTTGAAAAATCTGACTTGCCGGAGATCCCAAGTTTGTAATCGTGGATCAGGAATCGGAATCATTCTTGTTAAACTTGTTTTTGTGAAAAATTTTAAAATTGTCTAAATTTTTACAGATTGAGGAATTGCGTGGAGCTTCCAGGTTGGTAAGTGTGAAGCAGGAATCGACATTTTTATTGGTAAAATGGTTTTGTGTAGATGAGGTATTCCTACAAGTGGTTGATGGAAATTTTCACTTTCAAGTGGTAAATCAGGGACATTAAGTTGTATCTGATTTTCTAAAAATGATTGAGGAAAATGTGATGAACCAAACTCCTAACTTTACAAGTGGTAAATTTAACAATCTTTTTTTCCGGAAAAATCATTTTGGTTAAAACAAACTTAAGGGGGAGTTCTGATTGTTTATGCCAAGTGGATGATGGCGAATTGAAGTGATTCGATATCGGTTGTCAATTTTTCTTGTATAGTTTGTGTTCAAATTTTCTGAAATGTGTTTGCATTTTAGGGGGAGTAAGTTTTTTTTAGAAAATCTAAAAACATTAGAAAATTTGAAAAATACAAAAACATGATAAAATCAAAAATGAGTTTTGTTGTGAACTAGAGGAAATGATAGTACATCAGTAGATTGTCATAACATGCTAAAGAAATGTAAAGTTAAATTGTGATAAACAATCTCACTGCGGATATGCCAGTAGGTTTTTGCACATTTAGTAGATTGTGACGAGATATAAACCTAAAAACAAACTTGCTTATATTGTGGGGAACAACTTCTTGGATATATGGGTAACCCCCGAAATCTTGTTTGAAAGGTCAGTTTTTCTGAGATACTAGGTCTTTATGCTCAGTGATATCTGGAGTATTATCCCGGGACTTCTGATTTTGCGGAAGCAATGGCCTAGTCCCCGGATAATAATTTACTGCTTGCTTGTAACATAGCGCCGCCCTCAGCAAATTGATGAAACAATAAAATTGATAGTCATTGCTGTTGAAGAAAAGATCCTCTAAAGAGGACACACCAAAAGTCGAAGCCGTCATCTCTCTGCGTATACGGAAGTATCGACCTAAGCTCTCATGGCCCTCGCAATTTAACCCCTTTACAGATATCATCTGTGGTATACTCACCTATAAGACTGAATAATGGGATCTGGATACGGGAGTATATTCAAGTAGTGGGACACACGAATAAGTTTAAGTGCTTAAAACATTAATATCGTATCTCGAAACAATTGAACTTTGTGTGAAAATTTAAGTGGACCAATATACTGACAATCTAAGTGAATTGTTTAGAAATTAAAATGAAATAAAGCTTAACGGTGTTGGTGATTAGTCTTAAAAACTGATATGATCCTCTTACACAAACTCACAAAAATATTGTTTGTAAATATTTCTTTACTGCATTTCTTAATATCTCAAAATCCAAAAAGATTTTCAGTGTGTTTTAGCATAAAATTTTGAAAATGTCAAAAAGATTTTCGACAACTGGTGTTGGAGAGCTGATTTTCAAAATTCCAAGTGCTAGACATGATGACCATGTTGTGAGAAGGAGTTTATGTTTTTAATCAAATGTGTTTGAATCTAATTTACAAGTGGTTCATCAGGATTATTAGTGATAAAATCTTCTGTTTGATTTGAATGAGAGTTTGAGTTGATGTATACATGTTAATGTTTAAAATTGTAAAATTTACTTTGAGGTAAAAATGGTGCAGGTTTGAGAAAAGGCTTGATGTGAGCAAGGTTGATCGATTCTGAGAAGCTTACGTTTGAAAAGCCAGGTTCAGATATTTGAGGATTCTGACGACAAAGCATGAACTAGGCAACGATCATGAATCTGTGATAGTCAGACTATGATCCTGAAGCAGATGATGCTGAAGATCTAAAGGAATGCCAGCACAATGTTAGGGGGAGTATGTTGTTGCTGATAGAGAAAGTGAAGCCCAGACACTGATCAAGACTGAAGATGCGAAGACTCGACACAGTCAGACTCGACACTGAAGACTCGTCAACATCTGAGGGGGAGTCTGTTGGTGCATACATCTGTCGACTTCGTCTTGTATCGAGTCTTAGATGATATTGTATAGATCAGGACACGTAGATCGAAAAAATAGGAAGATTTAGTGAGTCTAGAAGCAGATTTCGCTTATAGAGACTGATTCCGCTCCAACTGTCATTGTGTCTCTTCGAGCGGAATCACAAGATTCAGATTTCGCTCCAAATGGTTCTTGTATGTTTCGGGCGGAATCAGGACACTATATATAGGTCATTCAAGAGCGATATCAGGGGTGAAGTTACTGAATTCCATACCGAAGTGCTGCCGGTGTGAGGACAGATTGTATTTGCTATCGAATCAATATTATTAGTGTTTAAAGTGAAGATTAAGCTGTATCTACCTTTGTTTCTTAGTTTCCGGCTCTGAAACAAAGTAAAACTCCTCTAAACGACTCGTTCGGGTCGAAATACGATCCTACATTAATGCATAATGTGGTAGGCCCCTCTTTTTAAGGTCACGTTACCCTCGGCTAAGTAGTTTGAGTCAACAAGGATACAATCCTAAGTAGCCCAGTTAATACATTAATAGTAGTTTACATATGAGGGGATCAAGCCATTCTCACCCCCGCCATCCAATACCAGTGGGTATTAAAGGAGGTGCTAGTAAGCTTGACCCAGGTCCTTGCATGATATATACACTGAACAAGGCAAGAACCTTACCAAACCATTCCTTTAACCCCGACCAGGTAGACAACATATCTCTATATAGACCGTAGAGATATGAATGGTGTAAATCTTTTACTTTATATAGATAGTAAAATAATCCCAAGACACCACGGACAAATGATAAGGAAGTTTCACCTTCAACATAAGAAAGTAGTTATTAAAGTCATTAATACATAACCAAATAAAAAGTGCGAAAAGATTAAAAATAAAAAGTATTACACTAAATGCTTCTCTTCACCAAGTGATGTAAGAGACTTAGGCAAACATGGCCTTTGATTATCAAGAACTCTTACTATCAATCTTGGATCCTGAGACTACTACACACACTCTATGATGGATGATGGATGATGGTGGTGGATGTGGGTTGTGATGGTGGTGGAGGGTGGGTGAAGTGTGAGAGAGGTGGTTTGCCAAGGGATGCCTTTGAAGTGAACCAAGCACCCCTATTTATAACCTGCACAGAAGCCCAGACACGGCCCCGTGTCCAGTGGGATGGCCCCGTGTCCACTTACTTTCTCTTTCTTCATTAATTGCAGTTTATCTGAATTAGTTAACCACGCCCCCGTGTCTGCGTTGACCACGGCTTTTCTGCAGACACTTGGGCACGCCTCGTGTCCACTGGGCACGGGGCGTGTTCCGCCTTCTGATGTCTTGTTTTTGGTTGGGAAGATGCTGTCGAGGGGTCGGGCATGCCACGTTTACTCATTTCCTTGTATTTATGTTAGATTTGGCTGCATTTTTTCTTCTTTTGTTCATTTAAGCTCATTTAACCCTGAAAATACAAAAGGAAGACAAAAGCACACTTTTTCCAACATTAGTATTTATAAAGAGTTAGTTTTATGCCTCATTTGATGTAATTTATATGTTGCATTTTACACACATCAAATACCCCACACTTGAATCTTTGCTTGTCCTCAAGCAAAACTCTTTATAATGTGGCTTACACACCCAAATGGAATGGGTAGAAGAGAAGTTTTGGGCTTGTCTTGAGTGTCGGGATTCCAAGATTTTATTAGGTTTTATTTTTATTTTATTTAGAATCCTATCCGTTATCATTTATTTAGAACACTACATAAGAGAAATTACTTATTTGGGCATAACATGCCTTTTTAAGATTCCATTTATATACAAGTTCACAAACCTCACGGGAGATCACTCAACATTCGGCCGAAGATGTATTTTTGTGAAACACTGGGGACCGGCATGGAACTTACTTCTACCATATGCTTGCCAAGCAGTCAATCCTCCTCCTTTTTAACTATACACCTTTGTAAATATCAAGAGGACTTTGGGGAAGGGTTAGGCTTGGGTTAAAGGTAGGTGGTTAGTAGAAAAGGGCGAAAGGCGTAAAAAGCGTCGGTTTTCGTAAAACATTTTATTTTTGTGACTTTTTATTCAAATGAAGCATTTTTCAAACAAAGTTCCTTTTGATGAACCTGTTTGTTTATTGCTTGACTTCATCATCATTTTTTTTATAAGGAATGTCACATGAAAACCGAACTTTTTACTAAAATAAAGGGTTTTAAATAAAAAAAAAGGTTTTGGTGGGAAAGGGTGTTTGTTTTGTGGGATTAGAAATGAAAAGGTTTAGGCTCAAAGGGGTTAACTAGGGGGATTTTGGGTAGGGGTAAAAAAAATAATGGTGTTGAAAGAAAAAGGAGTTAGTCCTAATGCCTCCATCATTTACTTACTTGGGTTTAAGTTGGTAAGGACCGAGAATGCATCGTCATGGCAAGTTCTAGAGTCGTAAGAAACCAAGCAGCTATTCACACAAGAAACGAAAAATGAGCATTTAGTTTAAAGATGTGTATTTGTATGCTCAATAAAGGCTCAAAACTCACTTTTTGTGGGAATGGGTTTTTAATGTGATCAAGTATATATAATCAAATTTTAACTAGATTTGTCATGCCGTTTCATAATTTTCTTATGTTGGTTCTTTTTATCACGACGCTATCGGTTGTAAATTCGTAAAAATATAACCTTTTTAGAACTTGTTATTCCCAAATTAAACCAAGACAAGTAAAAAAAATGAAAAGTTTTTGAAAATTTTTTGGGGTGTTTAGCGGTTCCAATAGAGTTTTGTGTAAGGCTTGTAATTAGGACTTGCAAAATTCAAGGTTTTAGCGTCCCCCCCCCCCCACACTTAAATTACACATTGTCCTCAATGTGTCCAAAAAATAAGTTTCTAGGTTGATTGAATGTGTAAAAGGTGTGTTAAAAACAAAATTTTATGTTACTGGGCATCTGGACACGGCCCCGTGTCGGATGAACACGGCCCCGTGTTCAGATTCCCAGTAATGAGAACTTACAGAAGGTGGACACGGGGGCGTGTCTGGTGAAAGTGACCCCGAGTTGGACAAAAGTCTGCATAATTTAGACAAATAGCAGGTCTGGGCGGTGGGCACGGGGGCGTGTCGGATGGGCACGACCCCATGTGGACAAACTGGAAAAATGTAAAACAGGTTTCTGCCTTCGGTTTTCTGTCCCTCTTTTGTGGCACTAATGTTTAGTGCTCTAGGCCTCGTAGGTACCTGTTTACCTAATAAACACCACTCCAACAATAACAAACATCCTAATTTACCAAAGTTTCATCATCCACATCACAAGTTAAAAAGAAAAGAAATGTAGAAAATTAAAAAGTGTTAAGGGAAGTAAATTGTTCAACAAATGGAACGCAGGCCATGCAAATGTTCATGAGATAAAGGGGTTAACATGTGAGACCTCCAACCGTGTGATGCTACCTCCAACTCCTCCCGCTCAATCCATGTCCTCTTCTTCATCATCATCATCCCCTCCATGGCCCACCATATACTCCCGGATGTTCCCAATGTCATCCTGCTTGTCGGAGATATTTCTCTCTATCACTTTGACCCGGGAGTATGTGTTGCTGGCCATGTTGTAGGTGTTCCTGGTGCACATAAGTTTTTCCTGCAATAAATCATGTAAGCTTTCAAAGTTAGGAAAACCGCCTCCTTGTGAGGAGGATTGACCCGGATCACCATGGTGTTGGTAGTGGTACTGGGGAGGAGGACGGATGTGTGGAGCGTGTAGGACTAGAGCTTCTTGAGGGTTCCATGCATGCCCTTGAACTGTTAGAAAACAAACCGTCCCGTCATCCGCTTCATAGATCAAGTTCATGGAGCGGCAAATGACCATGTCCACTTTTCCCGACCACGGTCCCTTTTGAAAGGACCTCGGCATCCTTGGCACAAAGTGTTTGAAAAGGCGGTAAATCCACCCTCCAAATAGGATAGGAGTCAGGGGAGTAGCAAGTTGGCTCAAGTGGATGTTACGGTGTAGCAGGTATGGAACATCAAGGTTGACACTGTTGTGAATGCAATGGAGGACTAGAAGATCACGGAACCCTACAACACCACCACTGTCGTGTCTCTAGCAGAGAAAGTAGCTAAGGACCATGTGGATGTAGCGGTAAAGAGGGTCTCTCAACTGTGTGCTTTTAGTTCGGCTCGGGTTATAGTTGCCTTCCCCGATTTGAGCCCAAGCAGCTGGCATTAATTTTCTGGAATATCACGGAGATCGCCAGTGTTCTCTTTATCTCAAGCATCCTCATCCGCGTACAACCCAACTATTGCCCCAAATCGTGCGAATGAGATCGAGTACACGGTCCTTCCACAACGGAACTCTACCCCATCATTGTCAAACGGGTCAGCTCTTGTCTTGAAGACGAACGTGCTATAAAATTCCATGTTGTATTCATACACGGAGTGAAGCTGAGTGCAAAGGGCAGCTCTTAGTGGGCCGGTGACAATGTTGTTGAAGCGGTTTATCTGGTTCACTGCTTCAAGAATGTCCATGCACACTTGTCGGGGATTTTCCTCGGGCCTAGTCCTTAACACATCATACCGCGCTTGAGCAGCCAACTCACTTGCGTTGAATTGGGGAAATTTCTTGGCCATCTAAAAGAAAACACCAAACAAATAGTACGAAACAGTGAAATTTTTGATGAAAACTGAAAACAGTCGGCTGAACACGACCCCGTGTTCAGCGGACAAGCCCTATGTTTGCCTGAGATTAGCTGGACATGCCCCCAGGCTCACTAAGCACGACCCTGTGTCCAGACGTCTGTTTCCCAAAAATCTCATTTTTCGACCCGGTCCCGAAAACTTGAAAATTTTTGATTCAGTAGGAACGGTTTTCCCCGAAAATAAAACCCCAAGTGCCGTTTTTCCCAAAACAAAACGTTTACCCCTTCAATTTCATCTTTTTCGGTTCAAAAACAAGGGTTTGGGGTTTTTGTGAGAAATCGGGCAAATCTACAAACAATACAAGTTGATTTGCTTCCTATAACATGTATCTAAACTAATACTAACATATTTATGCAAAAATTTGAGGTTCAATCCGGTTCACGTTGAAGAACCCAAGTTTTTCCCCAAATTTTGATGTTAAACTACATGCAAGTACTTAATCTAACTAATTATAAGGATAGAATCATACCTTGACGTTGTTAGAAGAAAGGGAAACGTTGAAATCTGTAGAAAAATTCACCGGAACCAGAGTGTTTTTGGGGAAACGAGGCGTGTGGAATGAAGAAAGTGAAGGAAAAAGGGGGTTTTATCCCGACAGTTGCGCGGATACGGCCCCGTGCTCGCTGAGCACGTCCCCGTGGGCGGGCAATTTAATTTTTTTTAAGTGCTCGTGTGAGTGTCCTGTTTCCCGAAACTTGGTTTTAGAAATCTTACCGATTCAGATGTCTTCCCGATGTTCGTAACTTACAAGGTATGATGTTGATGCTTGAACCTTTGTTTCATTCTTCGACCGTTTGAAGCGAGATTTCTTCCTCCTCATCCTCAATAAATCCTTGATAGATCTTTAGCCGTTGGCCATTGACTTTGAATGGAATTCCATTTCGAGACTTAATTTCGACTGCACCGTGTGGGAAAATATGGGTGATGGAAAAAGGTCCTAACCACCTAGACTTTAATTTACCAGGAAATAATCGAAGTCGTGAATTAAACAATAGAACTTGATCTCCTACCCCAAATTCATTAGGTTTAATGTATTTATCATGCAAATTTTTCATTCTTTCCTTATAAATTTCGGAGTTAGAGTATGCATAATTCCTTAATTCGTCTAAATTCATTTAATTGGCAAAATCGATTTTTACCGGCAATTTCTAAGTCTAAGTTTACGTTTTTAATTGCCTAGTAAGCCTTGTGTGCTATTTCTACCGGCAAATGACAACTTTTTCCATAGAAGAGCTTATATGGGGTTGTACCTATTGTTGTTTTGTAGGCTGTTCGAAATGCCCATAAAGCATCGTCGAATTTATTGGCCCATTCTTTTTTTATTTCACCCTATGGTTTTTTCAAGTATTCTTTTTAAACCTCTATTAGTTACTTCGGCTTGTCCGTTTGTTTGAGGGTGATACGCTGTTGAGACCCAGTGATAGACCCCATACCTTGTTAAAAAAATTTCAAGTTGATGGTTACAAAAATGGGTACCTCTATCACTTATTAATGCTTTTTGTATTCCAAAATGAGAGAATAATCTTTTCAGAAATCTTACCACGACTCTTCCATCATTTGTTGGAAGTGCCTCGGCCTCGGCCCATTTAGACAAGTAATCTACCGCCACAAGTATATATTTGTTTCCTTTTGACGGTGGGAAAGGTCCCATAAAGTCGAGTCCCCACACATCAAAAATTTCACAAACAAGAATGCCATTTTGTGGCATTTCGTTTTTGGAAGAAATATTACCTAATCGTTGGCAAGCGTCACATGTCTTGACAAGACTTTGGGCGTCTTTGTAAATGGTTGTCCAATAAAATCTGTTGGAACCTGAAGGTTTATTCATGTAGGTTAGCATAGTTGAAGGGTTGTTTCTATGTTTTGTTTAGTTAACATATGGGCCGATTTTGTAAGGGTTGGGTTAGTTCGTTTATTGTCGCAATGGGCCTAGGTTTAAGTCCAATTGTTTTGTATTTAATCAAACCTCAACCACTTGGTTGAGGTTGATCGTTGGTTGCGACTAGGAAAGAAGCCGAGAACTCCATAGGGATCTTGTATCAGTCTTTGGTCATCATTGAATGCAAGATTTCCGGTTTGTGTTTTGATTATATTCTTGTTTCATTATATTGTTCTTGAATCGGCTTGTGATTGTTTTCCGCACCTTCACAAGTTACGATCGATATCATTGAAGGATCCTAATCGGGTTTTACAATTGGTATCAGAGCCAAGAAACCATTCTTGGTTCAGTTTTGATATCAATCGGATTCAAGAACATCCTTTGCTACTAATCCAGTTTTTGGTGTTTGTTTTGCAATGAAAATTATTGAATCTTCAAACTGTTCTTGGTGAAATTATTGAAAGATATCACTGATTTTGGTTTGTGTGATTTCAGAAAAACTGTTAGCTGATTTCTCGGGAGTTGGTGATCAAAGAAAATTCAAAGATTACGATATCTTTGAATTTTTGAAAAGTGCTGAAAATCAGGGATTACGAGTCAACAATTTTTATCTCATATCTGTTTTGCAGGTCTCGATTCGCAACCATCAGCAGTCTCGGCTTGTCCTGTTCCGGTCTCGACTCGCAACCATCAGCAGTCTCGGCTTGTCCTGTTCCGGTCTCGACTCGCAACCATCAATTGTCTCGACTTGTCCGGTTCCGGTCACGACTCGCAACCATCGCTGTCTCGACTAGTGTGGATTTAGTCTCGACTCGCAACCAATTACTGTCTCGAGTTGTCTGCTTCTTAGTCTCGACTCGCAATTATAGTCTCAACTCGCAACGACTCCTGCAACGTTGTTTAGACTTTGGACTTTTAGACTCTTGGACTCTTGAACTTATATAATTAATTAATCAGCAAATTAATTAATTTATTCAGTAACCATGACTACAAATAATCAAAGTGTTGACCTGGCTGCTCTTAACAAACAACAAGAACTGGACTCAAAGCATGGAACCACAACACGCATTCCAAGGTTGACTGATGCAAATGATTTCCCAGAGTGGAAATGGCGTTTTGAACAACAATTGAAGGTCAAAGATTATAAACTTTGGCGAAGTATTTTAAGGGGACCAAGGGAGATTATGACTGATAGTCCTACTGAACCAGGTTTAAAAGTAAAGAAAGCAAAAAGTGAATATACTGAAGATGATCTGCTTATAATTGAAGAAGATGAAAGAGCATTGTCCTACTTAACCATGGGGTTGGGTCCAGACATTGCTATTGGTTTTCGCACCTGTAAATCCGCCAAAGAACTGTGGGAATCTTTGATCGACGTCTACGAAGGGAATGAAGATATGAAGGAGAGTCGAAGAAATCTGCTGAGACAAAATTTCAACAACTTCAACCATATTTATGGTGAAACTGTTGACAATCAAATTCAGAGGTTGGTGACTATAGTCACACAAATGCAAATGGAAGAAATTCATACATCAAATGCATCTACAAATAGACAGCTTCTAAATGCATTGCCAAAAAGCTGGGATCATCATGTTGCTATGATCAAGAAAACTAAAGATCTTGCTAGGTGCAGCTTATCAGAGATGATCTCTCATATTAAAGCCTGTGAATTAGTGAATTAGATGATAAACAAAGAGAAACCAACTATAAAAACAGCATGCTAGCCGCAGGATTCTCTGTTGCTCCCACTTCATCAAATGAAAATAATACAGCTCTTTTGTCTCAAGGAGGAGGTTTTCAAATGTTTAGCAATACTGCATCTACTAAGGCGGCTCCTAGTTCAGCAAACATTTATTACTCTGGGTCTCCTGCACAAGCTGCTCCATCATCTTCTACTGCTGCTTCCGCTTCTGCTATGAAAACTTCCACTGCTGCTTCCGCCTCCACTGCGAAAAATAAGATGATAGCTTTCTTTACACAACAGTCAAAAGAAAATTTGGATATCGCAGCCTCCAAAATGGAGTGGCGATGACCTACTTCAGATCCTTCCTGATGACGTTGAAGAAATGGACATCACCTGGCAGATGGCAATGGCTACTTTCAGGGCACAAAAGTTTGTTAAAAGAACAGGTAAAAACAGGTGGGGCACCTCTTGGAATGGAGCTGCTAAGGTGCCTTTTAACTTGCGTTGTTACAACTGTCATGAGGAAGGGCACTATGCTTGAAATTGCACAAAACCACTGATAAATAGAGAACAAACTCCTGCACAGCCCGCAACACCTAATCAAGAAAGAGCTTTTGTGACCACTGCTAGTATAACAGATGCTGCTGCTACTGGAAGTCCTCAACCACAAGGATTAGCTCAAGCCCTGGTGGTTCAGCCCAACATCAACTTTGATTGGAATTCAGAAATTGAGCGTCTGAACATTTCTGCTCCAGAAAATCAAGCTGCTTCAAATAATATTGCTTTTATGACCTCAAATGATCAAGTATCTGCACAAGAGGAGGAGGCTTCAGCTGAAAACTTTGCTTTCATGACTCAGATTCTTTCAGCTCCAGTTAAAGGTCTAACCAAAGAAGATGTACTTTCTGCTTTCTGTACTCCTGAATGTAGAGAAAGAGTTGAAGTTTATAGAATGCATAACGCTGAGCTAATTCAAGATTATCAAGACATAAAAAATAAAAACTTTACTTTATCAAAAAACGAAAAACTTTACAAAGAAAAGATCGAAGCTCAGCGAAAAGACATCATCAAACTCAAGGATGATGTAAGTGTAAAATCATCTCAACTCTTATACGTTCAGGAAAAACTGTGCGCTGTAACTAAGGAACTGGAAGATATCAGAGACAGATATCAAATTAATGAGCTTAATATTAAGAAATTTGATTCTTCCAGTAAATTAGTAAAAAAATTGTGTGATCAACAGCTTGCGTACAAAGAAAAGAAAGGGCGTGGTTTGGGTTATAATCAGACTCCTCCTCCATACAATGATAATTACACTTATCTGCCGATGACTGAGGAGGAGATGATGAAAGAAAGTAAAATGACTTATGGTTCTAAAAACAACAAGTCGTCATCTAATGACAGACCAGTTGAGAAACAGAAGTCTCCTCCATTGCATTTTATTTCCAAAGGCTCAATTGATCCTAACGTTTCGTCTTCATGTGCAGATGATTTTTCTGAAGTAAAATGTGAAGATGTTCATGGGAGTGAACCAGTCGTTATTTCAAATATTTCTGAACCTTATTTTGAACAAACTGAATCTGACATTGCTTTTGGTTGTTCTTTATTTGCGTCGTTTTCTGCTTATGTTTCGTCTTGTCAGCCTGTTGTTTTGGGCAAAACTGATGATGTTTGTGTTGAAAATTTGAACAATAAGTGCGGTGATGATTGTTTCTCAGCTAATGTGTGTGATTGTGATGTTTCTAACGTTTCAGTTAATGACAGTGTTACAGGTGAGGTCCCCCAGGACGCATTCAGTGAAACCACTGAAACGACTTCTCAAGAAAATCAAGAGTATCCTGATTCTTCTTCTGAATCTGTCTCAGTGGGTGTCCCTAATGTTGAATCTAGTGAGACCCCATTGGAAACTGTAGTTGAAATTGAACCTGAATCAGTTTCACATGAAAAATGCGTTGAGGAAATGCATATGGATGAAACTTCTGCATGTTCAAATAATTAACCTGAATTAGTTTCACATGATACATGCATTGAGAAAACACATATGGATGAAACTTCTGCTTGTTCAAATAATGAACCTGAATTAGTCTCACATGATAAATGCATTGAGAAAACGCATATTGATGAAACTTCTACATGTTCAAATACTGAACCGGAATTAAGTAATGAAGATAAGAGAATTGAGAAAAGTGAGGAGTCATTAGAAGAAAAGCCACCAAAATGCTCAGAACAACCACAAGCACAACATGTTCAGAAAACTAAAACAGCAAATCATTCAAAACCAAGCAAATCGTGTAAAAACTTTCAGAATACTCACAAATTGAAGCATCAAACATGTTTTAGCTGTGGCATCGCGGGTCACATTGCCAGAAATTGTGTTCAACTCCCAAGGGCATCGTACAAGAGAAAGTCCATGCAAGATCAGAAGGTCATGTCTAACCGATATCGTTGTTCAGAGTCAATGACGACTGAAAAGACTAAGACAATGAAAAACAACTATCGCAAGACTAAACCTTCTGATCAGGATTGGAATGCAGTCAAATGCAAAAATCAAAATCACCAAAATGATTTTCGAAGATATCGACATAATGCTTTTGGTAATTACAATTCTAACTGGTCAAACAAGCATTGGAAACCTAAAGCTAAGGCCAAGCAATCCAATCCATCTCATACATGTCATCGAAACTCTGTCTTTCAAAATACTTCGAAGTTTTTAAATAAAGACAATTTAGTGTGGCAGAGAGTGACTTATATTGATGCACAAGGAAAACCCAGATCCACTATGGGATGGGTTCCTAAATCTAACTAATCCCGCTAATCGTACAGGAACAGCTGTGGAGGACTACCGTGCGCCTCTGGTACATGGATAGTGGTTGTTCCAGGCACATGACAGGAGACTTATCCCAACTGGTAAATGTCAAAGAATTTAATGGTGGATATGTCTCATTTGCGGGAGGAGATTCAGGCAGAATCACGTTGAAAGGAACAGTACGAAACGGCGTTTTACGCTTCGAAAATGTTAATTATGTTCCAGAACTGAAACACAATCTGTTGAGCATTTCTCAGATTTGTGATCGAGGGAATTCAGTTCACTTTACAAAGAAAGGATGTCATGTTCTTAAACCTGGGATTGTCATTCCAGAAGACTGGTTTTTAATGTCAGCAGAGAGACGAGGAAACGCTTATGTAATTGATATGAACAAGAAACCGTGTGAAGAAATTACTTGCCTATTCTCGAAGATTTCAGAACATGATGGTCTACTGTGGCATCGTCGCCTTGGGCATGTGAACATGAAGAACTTGAATCGTCTGGCTAAAGGTCAACTAGTACGTGATCTTCCAATAAAAGATTTCATGCTGGTCGAAAAGTGTGTTGCTTGTGCAAAAGGGAAAGCTCACCGAAAACCTTATAAGGCAAAACCTGCACCCTCGACAAAGGCCGTACTTGAACTACTTCACATGGACCTTTTTGGTCCAGTGAATGTGCTAAGTATTGGCAAGAAAGCTTATTGTCTTGTAATTGTCGATGATTATTCTCGCTACACCTGGGTATATTTTCTCAGTCACAAAAATGAAACTGCAGTCTTAGTGAAACAATTCATCACTCTGACTAAAAATCAAGCGAGTGCCAAGGTGAAGGTTATTCGATCTGATAATGGGACAGAATTCAAGAACGTTACTTTGGACACATTCTGCACAGAAAAGGGAATTGATCGTCAGTATAGTGCACCACGAACTCCTCAACAAAATGGAGTAGCTGAAAGAAGAAATCGTACTCTTATTGAGGCTGCACGAACTATGCTGGCTGACTCGAAGCTTCCTAGTTTCTTTTGGGCCGAAGCTGTTAGCACGGCTTGTTATGTCCAGAATCATGCTTTAGTAAATAAACGTCATATGAAAACTCCTTATGAGATTCTGGACCTTCGGTTTCACACTTTCTTATCTTTGGATGTCCTTGTGTATTATTACTCATGGACTCTAATGGAAAGTTTGAGATCAAAGGGGACGAATGGTTCTTTGTTGGATATGCTAAAGGCTCTGCCTATAGAGTATACCACAAAGTAACTAAAAAGGTCGTCGAGTCGTGCAACATTGAGTGGCTTGAAGAAAACGCTACGGATGCTAGAGTCGGACCAGATTGGTTATACGATTATTTTGAATTGTTTAAGTCATTTAACATTTTGTCAAGTGATTTTTCAGATGCAGGTGTGTCTATTCCAAAACAACCGCTGTCTTTTGAGGACACTGAAGAAGAAGAACAGACAGAAGGAAGCGTCAGACATCATACCATTGATCCGCCGGGAATGGTGTTTACGCAGCATCCTACGTGTCAGCAAACGTCCCATCAATTCCCTGAAGGTGCTTCAGCTAGTGGTTCTGCATCTAATGGTTCCGGATCTGCACTATTTCCTGAACCCATTCCTGAAGATTGCATTGTTACCACTACATTCGTTCATAATACTGCAGCATCTAATGAGGGGGAGTCTAGCAACACCACCACTGAAGACGAGACCGTACCTGACCTGGCAATACCCACAAGTGTTCAACGAAATCATCCTATAGAGAATGTGATTGGTCCTGTAAATGCAGGAGTTTTAACCAGGAGCCAATCGGGAACCATCAATACTTGCCTATATTCTTGCCACATTTCTCAAATCGGACTTAAACTGTTGATATAGCTTTGCAGGAACCAGGCTGGGTAGATGCTATGCATGAAGAGCTGAACCAGTTTGACAAGCTTGGAGTATGAAAACTTGTCAAGTTGCCAAAGGGAAAGCGCAAACTTGGAACTAGATGGGTATTTCGAAACAAGCAAGATTCTGCAGGGGTTATTGTTCGAAATAAAGCAAGGCTGGTGGTTCAGGGATTTCGACAAATAGAAGGTCTGGATTATGATGAAGTATATGCTCCGGTTGCCCGACTTGAAGCCATCCAGATCTTCTTAGCTTACGCGTCATATATGGGGTTCACTGTATATCAGATGGACGTCAAGACAGTGTTTCTATATGGAGATGTGAAGGAAGAAATCTTTGTTGAGCAGCCACCAGGTTTCGTGCATCTAGATCATCCAGAATATGCCTACAAGCTAGACAAGGCATTGTATGGATTACACCAAGCACCACGAGCTTGGTATGCCACACTAACTGAACATCTTCTGGCTCATGGGTACACACGTGGCACGATAGACCAGACTCTGTTTATCAAGAAAGTGGGCAAGGATCAGATCTTAGTTCAAATCTATGTCGATGATATTATTTTCGGGTCTACAAGTGAGGAGCTTTGCAAGGAGTTTGAGAGAGTTATGAAGAAGAAATTTGAAATGAGTGCTCTTGGGGAAATGACACTGTTTTTGGGTTTACAAGTCAAGCAGAATTCTCAAGGGATTCTTATCCATCAAGGGAAGTATGTGGATGACGTGCTAGCAAAATTCAACTTTTCAGACGCAAAACCAGTTGAAACACCAATGGCAGAGAGACCGTTATTGACTGAAGATGAAGAAGGATCTCCCGTGGATCAACGTCATTATAGGTGTATGATCGGGTCGTTGATGTATCTGACAGCTACTCGACCGGATATTATGTTTGCTGTCTGCAATTGTGCAAGATATCAGGCTAATCCTAAAACTTCTCATCTTATTGCTGTTAAAAGAATCTTTCGGTACCTTAAAGGCCGACCACGGTTTGGTCTGTGGTATCCGAGAGATTCCAATTTTGATTTGTTTGCGTTTTCTGACAGCAACTTTGGAGGTACTGATAGTGACAGGAAATCTTCATCAGCGGGATGTCAATTTCTGGGCGACAGGCTCATATCTTGGCATTGCAAGAAATAACAAACGGTGGCGATATCTACAGCTGAAGCTGAGTATGTTGCTGCCTCTGCATCTTGCTCTCAAGTGGTGTGGATGCAACATCAATTGCAGGACTACGGTTTGACTTATCTCAACACTACTATTTACTGCGATAATGATGCTGCAATACAAATTGTTAGAAATCCTGTTTTCACTCCAAAACCAAGCACATAGACATAAAAGTTCATTTTATTCGAGATTGCTTCGACAGAGGTCTTATTACACTTGAGCAAATCGACACAGATGCAAATGCTGCCGATTTGTTCACCAAACCTGTCAGCAGCTCAAAATTCAAAGTGCTTGTGGATTTTCTGAAAATGATCCGCTTTACTGACTGAGCATGTTTTTGTTTTCCGTAGGTAAATTTATTCATAAAGTTTTCTATTCTTAGGTAGTTTTTATTTATGCTCAAATTTAGGGGGAGAAATTTTGAAAAATACAAAAACATTAAAAAAATTGAAAAATACAAAAACATTAAAATATTGAAAAATACAAAAAGAGGTGTTGCATGTCTGGGAAATGAAATAAATTTTCACATTATGGTCGAGGGCTGACTCATGTAAGACCAGTATCGAAACAGTTTGACTCTAGTATGATGTGTTGGTAGGCTCTATCCTTTAGGCTGGAAACATTGGCTGTTTTTGTTCAGAACTAAAATAGTACATGACCTCAGGAAAGAAAATCACTTGGAATTAGCTCATTTCTATTTGAATGTCTGTATGTTGTCCCGATACACACAATTTTGGTCTGACTCTGAAATCTTCTCTGAAAAAGTCGTGTATCTCCTTTGCTGCATCCAGATATATGCTGACCTGGAGGTGCTAGGCAACGTCAGCTTCTGCTGCATCCAGATATATGCTGACCTAGCTGTACGTTGTTGCTCTATAGATCAATTAAACACCCGAAAGGGGCCCTCAAGTGCCCAAAAGAAACCCTAGAAACCTATATCAAATTGAGAAAAACTCATTTGATCTTGTACATTATACCATCTTTGCTTAAGATCTATTATGTTCTCTTCTCAATCTATTCCCAGTTAAGATTTCAGAGATCTGGATTGGACTTGTGAAATATGTGGTAGGGAAGCTACTTACATGATAGGGTGTGCTGTCTGTAATTCCGAGATTTGATTAGTATTTGTTTGGGTGTTCATTGTTAAGATATCAAAACATGTTAAAATTTGTTATAGGCAGTTATATGGAAAAGGTATAGGGAGATGAGTTTAGGTGGACAAATATACTGGCAATCGTCTGGATCATTCGGTAGTAGATCAGTGTTAATAAGTGATGTCAAGCCCGAAACCTTGTGATTTGATCCCTGAGCAATTTTATAAATTTCCTATTTTATTTTTGTAAATAATAGTTTCTATTATTTATTTTTGTTTTAGGTTTTTCTTTTTATAAATTATGCTCAGAAGGTATAAGTGGATTATTAGAATTAAAACTGATTTATTAAAGGGATTTTATTATTAATTAATTAATCAAACAAAATCCTTTAAGTCGGTTGAGTTTAGAAGTTTGTCATGGCCCAACAGTCAAAGGTCCGGCCCAGTTCATTTAGGTTTGGAGTATAAATCACAGGTCTCGAGTCGAGACCTCACTTCTCACTCGAGACCCTCTGATATTCTCTCAAAGTTCCGGCGTGATTTTCTGATATTATGTTTCCGATTTGATTCCGACGTGATTCTCCGGTTTTGAGTCATCATATTTTGTATTTCTAGTCTCGATTCACTGTTTATTAAGGTATGATGATGTTGTGTTTGAATTTTTGCAGATAATATGAAGATCTGATGAAGTTTTGAAGATGACCAAGAATCCTAATTTTGAATATATATTGGTCTTCAAATAAATCAAAGGATGTTTTGAGATTTTGATCCAAAAAGCTGAAAAGATAAAGTTGTTTGTGGGGGTCTCGACTCAGATAACATAGGGACTCGAGACCAGTGGTTACGAGTCGCAATCTCAAGATCTCGACTCATGGTCTCGACTCGAGATCTCTTAGTCTCGACTCATGGTCTCGACTCGAGATCTCTTAGTCTTGACACATGGTCTCGACTCTATAGCTCATGGTCTCGACTCGAGAACTCATGGTCTCGACTTGTGGTCTCGACTCATGGTCTCGAGTCAACAGTATCAGTTTTTAAGTCTGAATTGTTGTTATCTGGGTCATGATGATGTTGTTTGATTTTGCCTGTTGTTTTTAAAGTTTGAAATTTCTAATAAATTTGTGTTTTATGCAGATATGGATTTGAAATTTATCTCAACACATAATCAAGCGGGATATTTAGCAACCCCTCCGTAGAAACACAAGAAGTTGTACACTTTATTGATGAAAGGTCTCAACAGTTGTCGTATAGTTCACGCGCTACGAGAAAATCCAATTATCTACGAAAATCTTATTCAAGAGTTTTGGAAAAATGCGAAAATTGAAGTTGTTGAAGGAAAGGGAGTTATTGTGTCTGAAGTTCAAAAGAAAGGTGTTACTGTGACAAAACAGATGATTCGTGAATTTTTACAGTTCAATGATCAAGAAACAGATTCAATTGAACTTCCTGCTGGTACAGTTGAAGCGATATTGCCAAGATTGAGTTATGAAGGGAAGTATCCACCTCTGGTTAAGAAGTTTGTGCATCTATATTGGCGTCTTTTGTTGCACATGTTTGTTTTTGTGTATGACAGAGAACAGAGGAGGCACAGATCAGTTGAACATTACTCAGTCTGCTGCTCTTGTATGTGTGATAACAAATGAGCCTTTCAATTATTCAAAGTATATTTTGGAAGCGATGAAGAGGAATGTGTTTGGAGTTAGAAAAGACAAGTTTCTCATGTATCCAAGGTTTTTGCAAATGATTTTTAATGCTCGTTGAAGCCTATGGGTCCAGCTTGTTTTGGTGCTCTCACTCCGAAGAAGGGTACTGAAAAGAAATTTGAAGGATTAATTGAGTTAGAGAAATTTGGTCAATTTGCAGAGACTGAAGATGTTGTTGCTAATCCAGTCATTGTGCAACCTGTTCCAGTAAATGATGCGCCTGCAAATGCAATAGTTGCTGAAGAACATGATATTCAAATGGGTATTGAAAATGAGCCTGATACAGAGATTTTAACGATTGACTCTGACGATGAAGGTATTGAGATTATGTGTGATTCTGGGGAAGATGAAGAGCTTCCTCCTGAAGCTGGAGTTGATACTACTGTTTCTGCTGTTCCACCTGTGATTACTGCTGAAAGTTTGGCTTTGCTATTAAAATCTGTAACTGATAAGATGGGAAATCCACCTTCTGATCTTTCAGTATCAAGTGAAAAGCCTAGTGAAGACCCAAAGGATTTTGATTCCATGCCATTGAAGCGGAAAAGGAGGGATCCTCGACTCGGAATGTATGTTGAGCAAAACAAAGATCAATCCATGACTATTGCTGAAGATGATGACGGTTTATATGATTTTGATTTTGAGAGAAATGTTGCTGATACCATCACCACTACTGAAGATATCTTTGATTTCAACACTGACACTCAAGGAAACGTTTTGGAGACCACTACTGCTGATATTCAGGTTACAAATGTTGATACAGATCCTATTATTGATACTATGCCACTTGGTATTTCTGAATCTGCAGGTCCTTCTAGAATTGTTCTTGATGTACCTAGTAGTTCAAGTGGTAAAAGACCTGAAGAGCCATTTAGAATGCCGTTTGATGATGATTCTAGTGGTGAAGATGAGTTTATCAACATGAGAGATATGAAGAAACGAATGGTTGTACTTGAGCAAGATTCAATTCATAAAGATGCGAAGATTATCCAACTTGAAGATACTATTTTGAAGAAAGATCAACAGATTGAGCAGCTTCAAGGAGATGTTAGTTTGTTGTTCAATATGGTTTATGATTTACGTGGGAAGTTGGAGAAGAAATTTGGACAAGAGTTCTCTGATCCAACTGATGTTGAAAACAGAAGAAAAGCCTTTGCTAAGGATGATGCTGAAAGAAGTGCTGCAATGGAACAATATTTCAAGAGAGTTACAAATACAGCGGCAGACAAAGAGAAGGCGGAAAGAATTAAAGAGAAAAGGGAGTTTGTAATTTGGAAGAACAATAATTTAAATCCAGATGATGAGGATGCTCATGCAACTCACCATTTAATGGATGTTGGTGAAACTCTCTATGATAAAGTTGGAAATCATTCTGGTGTAGTTAGCTGGGGATATGATCATGATCGCAAAAGATGGTGGATAAAGAGAAAAGTTGGTCCTGTCGAGTGGTACAAACATCCAGGCCAGTTTCAGTCTTTCACTAAGGTGGATTTGACAAATTTGTCTAAAGCACCTTATGTGGATGATAAGCCTGGAGGTGCTGGATATATGTTTTTCGAGAGATTGAAGAGGGAGGTTCTTAAGGATGCGTACGGCAGAGTCCATTGTTAAACCAGCTAAAGGCATTAGAGATCCATACACATACAAGCGTATGAAGATTGTGCACTGGCCTGTAACTGACAAAGAAAAGACAATTCCGTTAGTGAAAAAGATTCCGAAAGGTGCTTTGAACTCTTTACACTTCTGGACTTATGATGAGCGTCTAGGACAGGCAGTTATTGTTTGTGATGATGAAGTGAGTTTTCGTTTGGTGGATCAAATCGATTTGTTGAATCTTGCTTATGAAGACTTAGAAGTTTTAGCTTGTAATCAGATTAGAGCTACAGAAAAATATGAAGAAATAGCAAAAGGTTGGACTGCTGCTGTTGCTTCGGTTCTGCATATTAATCGAAAGGGTTTTGGTGGCTACAAAGATAGTGCGAGTGGTGATCATGACAGTCGAAGTTAGAAGAACCTCCATGCATAAACCTAGGGGGAGATTGTTGGAACCTGAATGTTTATTCATGTAGGTTAGCATAGTTGAAGGGTTGTTTCTATGTTTTGTTTAGTTAACATATGGGCCGATTTTGTAAGGGTTGGGTTAGTTCGTTTATTGTCGCAATGGGCCTAGGTTTAAGTCCAATTGTTTTGTATTTAATCAAACCTCAACCACTTGGTTGAGGTTGATCGTTGGTTGCGACTAGGAAAGAAGCCGAGAACTCCATAGGGATCTTGTATCAGTCTTTGGTCATCATTGAATGCAAGATTTCCGGTTTGTGTTTTGATTATTTTCTTGTTTCATTATATTGTTCTTGAATCGGCTTGTGATTGTTTTCCGCACCTTCACAAGTTAAGATCGATATCATTGAAGGATCCTAATCGGGTTTTACAAAATCTTGAATCAAATACCTTTTGTGTGGTACTAGCGGCACCATGATGTCCTCCGTATGGACCTTCATGACAATGGCGGGGAATTCTTCTTGCTTCACTACCATGTACTCATTGGTGGATGAGTTGATCGGCACACATTTTGAAAAGATAAGGATCTTCCAAAAAATAATGCTTTACATCGGCAAAGAATTTCTTTCTTTGATGATGTGGCCATCCTTTTGCGACTATACCGCTAGCTAGGTAGTTAGCATAATCGGCGTACCATGGCTCTTCTCGGTATTCCACCATTTCCAGGGACTCCGTTGGGAATTTTTCATTGATTTGCTTGTCCCTGGTTGCCTCCAAAGCTGGGTCTTCTAAGCGTGAAAGATGAACTGCAGCGGTGTTTTCTGCTCCTCTTTTGTCTTTGATTTCAATGTCAAATTCTTGGACGAGTAGAATCCACCGAATCAAACGTGGTTTAGCATATTGTTTCTTGAAGAGATATCGAATGGCTGCATGATCTGTATAAACTATCATTTTAGAAAGAACAAGATAAGAACGAAAGTTATCAAAAGCAAATACCACGACTAGTAATTCTTTTTATGTTGTTGTGTAATTTTCTTGTGCATCGTTAAGTGTTTTACTAGCGTAATAAATTGGGTGAAAATGCTTATCTTTTCTTTGTCCCAAGACAGCTCCAACTGCAAAGTCACTTGCATCACACATGATTTTGAAGGGTAATTTCCAATCAGGCACTATCATGATAGATGCATTGACTAGCATTTCCTTTAGTGTTAGAAATGCTTGATTGCAATCCTTGTCAAAGATGAAAGGGGCATCTTTTTCAAGTAATTTTGTTAGAGGCCTTGAGATTTTAGAAAAGTCTTTGATAAATCGTCGATAAAATCCGGCATACCCTAGGAAACTTCTGATAGCTCTAACGGAGGATGGAGGTGGTAATCGAGAAAGAGTGTCTATTTTTACTCGATCAACCTCCATTCCTTCGCTTGAGATTTTGTAACCGAGTACTATTCCCTCCGTTACCATGAAATGGCATTTTTCCCAGTTAAGGGCGAGGTTAGTTTCCTCACATCGGGATAGCATTCGTTCAAGGTTATTGAGGCAGTGGTCGTATGAATCTCCAAAGATAGAAAAGTCGTCCATGAAGACTTCCATTATCTTTTCTATCATGTCATGGAAGATGGCCACCATGCAACGTTGAAAGGTTGCAGGGGCATTACATAGACCAAAAGGCATGCGTCGATAAGCAAAAGTTCCATAGGGACATATGAATGTTGTCTTTTCTTGGTCTTCGGGTGCTATCGGTATTTGAAAGTAGCCTGAAAAACCATCTAAGAAACAATAAAATTTGTGACCGGATAATCTTTCTAACATTTGATCAATAAGAGGTAAAGGAAAATGATCTTTTCTTGTTGCCTCATTTAATCGACGATAATCTATACATACCCTCCATCCTGTGACAGTTCTCGTTGGCATTAATTCATTTTTCTCATTAGTTATTACCGTCATACCTCCTTTCTTTGGAACTACTTGGACGGGACTTACCCAAGGACTATCAGAAATTGGGAAGTCCGACGTCAAGTAGTTTGATGACTTCGTTTTTAACCACTTCTTGGACATTTGGATTTACTCTACGTTGTGGTTGTATTACCGATTTATAGTCATCATTCATTAAAATTTTGTGCGCACACATGGAAAGACTTATTCCTTTAATATCTACAAGCTTCCAAGCGATCGCGTTTTTGTGTTTTTTCAGAAGCACAACTAATTTTTCTTTTTCTAAACTAGTTAATTTTGATGAAATAATTACAGGTGATTTACCATCTTTGTCTAGAAAATCATATTCCAAACCTTTTGGGAGTTCTTTGAGCTCAAGAGGTGGGTCTTTAAGAGACTCCTTATTTGGTTGCTCATTTTGATCAAGAACCACAAAGGTTTGTTCTATGGCGACCTCTTCTTCAACAAAGTGGTCAATTTATTCTCTTGTATCGGGTGGTTCATCTTCATCTTCAATTAGGGGGTCATTATTTCCGAATGGATATTTCATTGAACGCTCAAGATCGACACTCTTTTTAAAAGCCCCTAATTGAATAGATAGATTGTTGTACTTTCGATTTTTCAAGGCTTCGTGGGTTTTTACAAAAGGTCATCCCAACACCAGAGGAGCGTCATCAAGGATGACAAAGTCGGTTGGGATTACTATTTGGTTGGTTTGGACCAAGACATCCTCAACTATCCCTATTGATTTTATTACTTTCCGATTAGATAGAAAAATGGGTAATTGAAGTGGAGAAAAATCACCGATACTTAATTTTTCGAAAATGTAGTTTGGCATTATATTAACACAAAGATCTTTATCAATTGTGATATTACTAATAAAAGAATTTTGAAAAAAACATGGAACCGGTGTAATGTTGATTTCAAATGGATATTCATTTATTAACGAAGTTTGATCATTTGTTAACTTAATGCTTACCGTTTCATCAATTTTAGTGTTAGTGTTTAACCCTTTTAAAAACTTAGCATGAGTGGGTACTAAACAATGATTTTCGAAAGAATGTGACAAGAGATTAATTTCTTCAAAATTAGACTCTTCTTGAATTTTAACGTTGTCGGACTCACCTTTTTCGTTGTTTAACTTATGTGTCGGCTTTTCACTTACTTGTGCTTCCATTTTTACATTTTCAACCATCTCTTCTTTATTACAAGTTAATTCTTCCCTTGCGCGGGATTCTTTTATGCAACGCTCGATAGTTTTAATGTGTTCTATTATCTTGTCGGCTATGTAGGTGATAGAGTAAGGATCTAGATCCTCAAAGCTTGAATCCGGATGTTCGATCCTTGGTTCCTCATAATACTCATATGAAGTAGATGGTTCATACCATTGTTCCTCATTGTAAGTATATGATGGATAAGGGTCGTAATTTTGTTCTTCATAATACTCATATGAGGTGGGTTGTTCAAACCATGGTTCCTCATAATAAGCATATGTGTAAGTGCAGTTCCTGCCGGGTAACTGTCGCTTATCAGTTCTGGTCAACCAAAACAGAAGTCCAAGTTAAAGTCAACGATAATGAAGACCATGATCAAGGGGGAGTTTGTTAATGCACTATTAGGTGATAAGTGCATGTCTCCCATTTATAAGGGCCTTTATTGAACATTGTTGAAAGATTGTCCCAACTTTATCATAGGGACACTTTGTCCCAACTTTATCCTAGGGACACTTTGTCCCAACTTTTGTGTCAAGGCTTTTGTCTGAGGTTTATGTCTAGGACAAAGGTCAGGGGTTTTTGGTAGGGACAAAAGTCAGGGTTTTGGTGTTGATTGTTTTGTCCGAGTTTAGTCCTAGTCTATATATATGTGTTGTATAGGATTAGGGCAAGGATCCATGGATGAGTGAACCAAGATAAACCCTTGAAGCTTTGTGCACCTCTCCAGAGAGACTATGTGTTAGTGAGAGAAAGCTAGGGTTTAGATCTTTGTGATCTAAATCCAGCTTGTAGATGATGTATACTCCTTTGGTTTGTGTAATCTGTGATGACTGATTCATCAATAAAGAGATTCATCTTCTACATATTTCTATCTTGTTCATATTTTGTTCTTCATGTCTTCAATCAAGTGCAATGTTTGATGTTCGTCATCGATCCGGTGCTTTTACAGTGGTATCAGAGCATGGTTACCGATTCAGAATGGTCTAACCGCCTTCTGAATCACCATTGCTCTTGATTTGATGTTTGTTTCCACCAAACATCTTGAAGACTTGAAGATTCTGGAGAAAACTTGAAGAAAATGAAGTTGTTCGTCGGCTGTGTTGGTTTGGAGATCTAGGGTTTTGATCCAAAAAGGTTTGTCTGAGTTTTAAAACTCTGTGTTTGTTGTTTCCGGGGTTTTGGTGAACTAGTGTGAAGTCACACTAGGGAGAAAGTCCGGAGACTTGTTTCTGAGTTCTAAAGAGCATAAATGTTCCGAGTTTTAACTTTCTGTTCATGTTATTCCGAGTTTTAACATGAATGTTCGGACTTTTACTTGTTCCGAGTTCTTAAATAATCAAATGTTGGTCCGAGTTATCAAGGGTCCGAGTTTTTTTGATCGTTATTAATGCTCCGAGTTTCGACCTATTATGTCTTTCCGATTTTTAAAGAGTTATATGTCTCCGAGTTTAAGATTTAGTTAACAAACTCAGAGTTTGTCCCCCTCAGTAAAATCAGTTATATCCGAGGTTTGAAAGTGCACTATGCTTCTCCGAGTTTCATTTGTTTAATGTCTGAGTTTTTCAACGTTCATGTTTCCAACTCCTTAGTCCGAGTTTTGCAAATCTGTTCATTGTTCTGAGTTTTTATCCGACTCTTAATGTTCTGAGGTTTTATCCGACCTTTAATGCCGTAAACCGTTCTGAGTTTTTATCAGTTCCGAGCTTTCAACATTCCGAGGATTGAACTCAGTGTGTGATGTCCGAGTTTTTGAACAGCATCAACAGTATACTGTTCTGAGTTTTGTCAGTCCGACCTTTAATCCTGTAAACTTTTCTGAGTTTTTCAGTTCACATGTTCCGAGTTTCAGATTAATGTCTGAGCTTATGTAAGTCCGAGTTTTGAAAGGATGTGTTTCCAAGGATTTGAAGGATTCTGTTAACATAGTTAGCATGTCTCCGAGTTTTTCAAGTCTAAGTATGAATGTTCCGAGTTCTTTTATAAGGTTCAAAGTTCCGAGTTTTATAGTGATAATCTGAAGTTCAACTCCAGATAGTTCCGAGTTTTACTGGGTTCGGTGTTACAGTCTGTCCTGTTCTGAGTTTTTAAGTTGTTAAGGTTCCGAGGCTTATCTACGAGGATCCGAGGTTTAGTATATGTTCAGAGTCAAGTTTCAAATGCTTCATCAACAGTCCTTCAACAACAGTTCCAAGTCTCCACCGTCCGTAAACACTGCTCCCTCGTATCCTCCCGTGGATCCGTATTTGTAGGGGACGGAGGATTGCTTCTGATATCCCAACGGTGCTCTAATCTCACGCGCCTTAAGCTACGCGGATGCCGTGAGGTATCCGCTGTAGGTATGTCATCCGTAGCGAAGAACTGTAGGCTCTTGAAGAAATTCTCGTGTGGATCTTGTATGTTGGAGCGAAAGGGATCAACGCGCTGCTTGAATACAGTTATTCACTTGAGGAGCTTTCGGTTAAGCGGCTACGAGATGTTAACGACGGCTCAGCCGAGCCGATTGGTGTTGGCGCGGCTGCGAATTCGTTGAAATCGGCTTGTTTGAACGAGCTTTATAACGGACAGTTGTTTGGCTCGTTGATTTGAGGTGAAGTGAATAAGATTTGCTTGGATTTCTGTATTGTTTACAAAGAAAAAGGGGGAGTAAAAATTTTGAAGTTCTTGTTTTCTTCGTAAATATAAAGCTTGTGCGTAAAAGGCTCGTGTGTAATGGAATTTCGTCATGTATGTTTGTGTTATTAATCAAGTGTTGACATGATGAAGCTGAATTCTCGGTTGACGACTAGTTAAAGATTGAGCCTTATTAAGTTGCTATTTAGAGTAGAGAAGATTAGTTCTGGTCTCGAAATAATGTGGGGCTTCTTGTTAAGGGGAAGATCAGAGATGAAAGCCATCGGGGATTCAGTGGATTCATGAAGATAGGAGATTGATTCTTGATGATTCGTGACGAGATGAGATTATACATGAAGGGTTGCAGATTTTGATCAAGATGGTGGATGTACTTTACAAAGTTTAGTTTGTTATTAACTTATCGAACTGGGCTTCATGTCTTTGCGAAATTTGAAGTGTTTGATGTTAGGCATTGGAAATCCGACGTTTCGTTCTTCTACCAGTTAAGTTTGAAGATTAATGTATCAAGCGATATTCTCACATATTGTTGTAAGTTGATTCGCGTTAACTGGATTCGGGAGTAGTTTGAGGGGGAGGATCTACAGTGTTCGATGTTGGATTCTTCGGGTTTCTCAAAGCAGCCTTAAGTGATCGTCAGCAAGTCTTTAATTAGAAGGGTTGAAGATCGTTGTGCTCTACCGGAAAGATCAAGTCTCAGCCAAAGTTAAAAGCAGGCATGATATCATCAGTCAAGGGGAGTCTGTAAGTGCAGTATCCGGTGACTGAAGATTATCGATGCCACACAGAACTGATGCAACAGTTAAGGGGGAGACTGTAAGTGCAGTTCCTGCCGGGTAACTGTCGCTTATCAGTTCTGGTCAACCAAAACAGAAGTCCAAGTTAAAGTCAACGATAATGAAGACTATGATCAAGGGGGAGTTTGTTAATGCACTATTAGGTGATAAGTGCATGTCTCCCATTTATAAGGGCCTTTATTGAATATTGTTGAAAGATTGTCCCAACTTTATCATAGGGACACTTTGTCCGAACTTTATCCTAGGGACACTTTGTCCCAACTTTTGTGTCAAGGCTTTTATCTGAGGTTTATGTCTAGGACAAAGGTCAGAGGCTTTTGGTAGGGACAAAAGTCAGGGTTTTGGTGTTGATTGTTTTGTCCGAGTTTAGTCCTAGTCTATATATATGTGTTGTATAGGATTAGGGCAAGGATCCATGGATGAGTGAACCAAGATAAACCCTTGAAGCTTTGTGCACCTCTCCAGAGAGACTATGTGTTAGTGAGAGAAAGCTAGGGTTTAGATCTTTGTGATCTAAATCCAGCTTGTAGATGATGTATACTCCTTTGGTTTGTGTAATCTGTGATGACTAATTCATCAATAAAGAGATTCATCTTCTACATATTTCTATCTTGTTCATATTTTGTTCTTCATGTCTTGAATCAAGTGCAATGTTTGATGTTCGTCATCGATCCGGTGCTTTCACAATATGAAGGTGGAGGCTCATATATTGGTTCTTCAAAGTATGAGTACGAAGGCTCACACCTTGGTTCATCAAAATATGAGTATAAGGGAGAAGGTTCATACCTTGGGTTTTCATAGTAGGTGTATGAAGTGGACGGCTCGTACCTGGGCTCCTCATAGTAGGTGTATCAAGTGGATGGTTCAAAGAGGTCACAATATTGTACCGAGTGAGGGTTACCACAAATGGTGCAATAGTCTTCCCTATAATCATCCTCCTCATAGTGGTAGTTGTAATCTCCTGAGTATTGATCCATAAGAATCACTCAGCAGACCACAACAGAGTCTCGAGACCAGAAAACAAAAACAAAAACGGAAACAGAGGCTGGACACGGCCCCGTGTTAAGTGAGCACGGCCCGTGTTAAGGTTCTGTATCTGGGCGTTTTAATAAAAGTGACTGGTTTTGTGCAGCACGGGGGCGTGTTCAGTGAGCATGACCCCGTGTTTAGACTAAGTATCTGGGAGTTTTGAAAAAAATGTGCAGCACGGCCCCGTGTTTAGTGAACACGGCCCGTGTTGAGTCTACTGTAAATGCAAAAACTAACTAAAATGCAGAAAATGTGCGCGCAATTTAAAAAGGTTTTGAAAAACTGATTAGGCCATCGATTTTAAGCTTTCTTAAAATCCTTGTGTCCCCGGAAACGGCGCCAAAAACTTGATGTGTGCGGTGTGTTATAAGTTTTTATGTATATTTTAGCCCTTTTTAACACTTTAGTCAAGTTTTAAATTTATAAAACACGATATTTTACTAACACTAAACACACATATGGGCAAGTGAACCCATCGTGAGCGTAGTATAGCGTTGGTAAGATATCGAGGTCGTCCAAGGACCCAAGGGCTTTTAGTACCGGTTTATCCTCAACGTCTAATCAAATCAAAATTTTAGAAAAAGGTTTAAAGATGAAAATGAAAATAAAAACTAAAAATACTGAAAATAAAAATATAATAAAAACAGATAGACAAGATGAATCACTTGGATCCGACTCGCCTTCAGTGTAACCTTTGATTATTTCCGTACTTTTGCACTTTTTAAGAGATTATCTTAGTAATAGTAGTAGGCCCCTCTTTTGAAGGTGACCTTACCCTCAATCCAGTAGTTTGAGTCAGCAAGGATACAATCCTAAAGAGTTGGATTATTGAAAGATAATTAATTAAGTTATTAATGCGTTATGTGGTAGGCCCCTCTTTTGAAGGTGACGTTACCCTCGGCTAAGTAGTTTGAGTCAGCAAGGATATAATCCTAAGTAGCCGGGTTAATATATTAATAGTAGTTTACATATGAGGGGATCAAGCCATTTGCACCCCCGCCATCCAATACCAGTGGGTATTAAAGGAGGTCCTAGTAAACTTGACCCAGGTCCTTGCAGGATCTATACACTGAACAAGGCAAGAACCTTACCAAACCATTCCCTTAACCCTCGACCAGGTAGCCAACATATCTCTATATAGACCATAGAGATATGAATGGTGTAAATCTTTTATTTTATTAGACAGTAAAATAACGCCAAGACACCACGGACAAGTGATAATGAAGTTTCACCTTCAACATAAGAATCTAGTTATTAAAGTCATTAATACATAACCAACTAAAATGTGCGAAACGATTAAAAATAAAAAGTATTACACTAAATGCTTGTCTTCACCAAGTGATGTAAAAGACTTAGGCAAACATGGCCTTTGA
Organism: Helianthus tuberosus; assembly: GCA_030545235.1. NCBI lineage: Eukaryota > Viridiplantae > Streptophyta > Magnoliopsida > Asterales > Asteraceae > Helianthus > Helianthus tuberosus. Next base: position 45,826,600 of record CM060376.1, read on the forward strand.
TTGTCAAGAACTCTTACTATCAATCTTGGATCCCGAGACTACTACACACACTCTATGATGGATGATGGATGATGGTGGTGGATGTAGGTTGTGATGGTGGTGGAGGGTGGGTGAAGTGTGAGAGAGGTGGTTTGCCAAGGGATGCCTTTGAAGTGAACCAAGCACCCCTATTTATAGCCTGCACAGAAGTCCGGACACGGCCCCGTGTCCATCCACTTTCTATTTCTTCATTAATTGCAGTTTGTCTGCATTAGTTGACCACGCCCCTGTGTCCGCTGGGCACGGCCCCGTGTGCAGAAGCGTATCTGTACTATCAAGATTTGCTTGGATTCTGCGAATCTTAGCGTTGACCACGGTCGTGTGGAGCTGGGCACGCCCCCGTGTTGGGAGATAGAAGCTTCTACAACTTTGTCTTTTCTGCAGACACTTGGGCACGCCCCCGTGTCCGCTGGGCACGGGGCGTGTTCAGCCTTCTGATGTCTTGTTTTTGCTTGGGAATATGCTGTCGAGGGGTCGGGCATGCCACGTTTACTCCTTTCCTTGTATTTATGTTAGATTTGGCTGCATTTTTGCTTCTTTTGTATATTTAAGCTCATTTAACCCTGAAAATACAAAATGAAGACAAAAGCACACTTTTTCCAACAATAGTACTTAAAAAGGGTTAGTTTTATGCCTCATTTAATGTAATTTATATGTTGCATTTTATACACATCAGCCAACACATTTGACCTAAAAAAATCTATATATTTCTTACAATAACAACTACGTAGTAGGTCATTATATTTTGTGTAAATGGAGTTGAATATAAAATATGGTTATTATCTTGGCAATGGGATATACCCTAGTTGGGCGAATGTGGAAACGCCCCAAATTTTTTATAAAAGGATTTTATTAATAGCTGATGAGGGATAAAGAAGATCATCACATGAGAGTATTTAAAGGAAAGGAAACCCAAAAGCTTCATTTGGGTTCTTCATCTTGATGATTCTAGAGAGAACAAGGAGTGAGTATAAAGAGAGAAAGATATGGAAGGAGATGCAAGGGAAACAACGAGGGGCTTCTCAGGGTTCATTTTCGAGCAAACTGATAAGGATTTGAAGCCCTTTAATTGGTGAACTCAAGGCGTCAAACCTGAATTGTGGGTTTCAAGCGATTCAAGCTTAGTTTTACATTAAAGGTGACATGGTATCAAGTGTTTATAGTCATAAAGGACCTATATGATGCTTGTGATGCGTTTTGGGTCATAAACCGTCGATCTTCGCGTAGATCTAATGAGAGCAAAAATCTTGGTCAACATTAATGGCGACTAGGGTTTTTGTAAGAGGTTGTGCTTCACTATACAACTGGCATGATCGCAACCTATATATCATAAACGGGTGCAACGTTGGATACCAAGCGATTAGGGTTGCTGTTAGAGGTTGCACCTCACTGTTTTTACCACGTTCGAGACCTAGGTTATAGAACGACTTTTAATTGTTCATAGTATTTCAAAAAGGAATTATGTATACACAATGCTAATAGTATTTTGTGTTGGTGCACTTGTGTCTGTACTTTGTCTGTATTTTGTCATTATACCAAACGATGTCTTTGTTAGTCTTGTAAGTTTGACCAAGTTAACCATCCTCCTGGTTTGACTTGGCCAAACAGTCAACACAATGGTTGTAATATGTCTGTGTCGAAGGATGTGTCATCGAAGGATTGTTTAGATCCTTCGATGAGCTCGAAAGATGAACCTTCGATGGATGAACCTCGAAGGATATCATCCTTCGAGGTATATGTGATCCTTCGGTAGGTTTCAGATCGACAGATGATCTTACGATCAGTCTGTCTGATCCTTCGACCAGACGAGCTGTGTTGGGTATAAATACCCATGTGTTGTGTTCACTTCATTTGTAAGACACAAGTGAGAGACACTAGGGAGACAAGAGTGAGACAGGGAACACACACACACTTAGAGAGAGTTTGCAGAATAGATTTGTAAACATTGGGCTTGTAACAGACCTTTCATACGTATTAATACAAGTGGTGTTAATCGGTGAAGTTTGTGTGTTGTGTTTGTGCTTGTTCTATCTCGGTTTGCATGCTAGCTTGGATTCCGCACTTGCTAGTGTGTTAGACATAACAAGGAATAGGTTTAACCTCAACCTCCGAGGGACCTACAAGTGGTATCAGAGCCGTGGCTCTTTTCCTTGTTAAAAACCGGGTTTTATACAAGTTTTTGGAGTGTTTTGGACAAAAACTCACTTGGTTTAGCTCCCGTTTTTACTGTTTTTCTCGCATTTCCAGTTGTTAAAACGTGTTCTAAACTAACCGGGTGTGTTAAAGGTCGGTTTGGGTAACTTAAAAAACTTGTTTTTGAGAAATTTGGCTATTTCCGGCCAAAATTCCGGCTTCTCCGGTGACCGGTTTTTCTGGATAAGTTTATTATATTTTATGTTTCAAATCATGGTTTTGGTAAAAGGTATGGTCTGACTGTCTGAGCATACCTTCTGCCGAAAGATTTCACCAACCCATCACCTTTTTCACCAACCTGTCATCTTTTGTCAACTGTGTCAGTACCGATCGAAGGATATCCTTCGAAGTCGAAAGATCATCTTTCGATCAAAGGAGGTTCGATAGATAATCATCCTTCGAACATCCTTCGAAGTCTGTGACTTATCCTTCGATCCAAGGAATCTTTTCGAAGCATACATCTTTCGGTCTACAGTTCTTTTTTGAAAGATAAGGATCCTTCGTTTGGTGAATCTTTCGAAATCATTGTTCGAAATTCAACAGTGATCTTTCGAACACTGTTGATCCTTCGAACAAGTCTTGATCCTTCAACCTTAGTCTGTTTATGTTTAACGAGGTTGTGATTTTCAGGTATTATTATTCTTGATCAAAAATGAATCCAAGATGGGGTACTCCGGTGAATACAGATATGTATTTTGGTACTCCGTCTCCCGCACCGGTATCTTCTCAAGCTAATGCAATTTCTACCGGTCAATGGGCATTCGTATCAAATCAAACTCCAAGTGTTCAAAGCATTCTCTTAAGCGAGAGCGAAACCGGAAGTTTGAATCGGCCTCCAAAGTTGATGCACTTATATGAATATCCAGGATGGATTGACAGATTTCATACATACGTCCTTGGCCAAAATACAGAATTGTGGTTGCGGTTCATCACAGATTTCGATCAAACAATAGAAGTTGCCGCATCATCTGCTGCTACGTTTGCAAACCTTACGGAAGATCAGAAGAAGGTCTATGATTTGGAAAAGAAGGCATATGCCATTCTTACTCAGGCGTTAAGTAAAGATATTTATCATCAATTTGTCAGTTACAAGACAACGAAGAGGTTGTGGGACGCATTGAAGACAAGGGGCGTAGGAAATGAAGCGACACGTCAATTGAGAAAAGACCTGCTAAAGAAAGAGTTTGATGGTTTTGCTTGTATGGAGAATGAATCTTTAGGAGATTTGACAAGTCGATTTAATCATTTGCTGACTTAATTGGCAAATTTTGGGGTTGTAACAACTCCAGCAGAGATTGTGAAAAAGTTTGCAGATGCGTTGCCACCTCAATGGAATACCTTCTTGGAAATCATGAAGTACAATGGTACTTTAGCTACAACGAGCTTCAATGACTTTGTTCAACTCCTGGAAAACAAGAATCAGGAAGAAACTCTCAAGGCAAAAAGAGTTCCTGTGCCACAAAATCCTGAAATGTATTATGGAACTTCTAGCACTTCTACAAAACCTTCTTCACACGCTCCAATTCAAACAGCATTTGTGTCTAGCACTGACATATATGGCAATACTATCCAAGTTCCGGTCAAGCCTCCTCGAACAGACATGTATGGAAATCCGCTTGAACCAGTTCCTCAACCAGTACCACAACAGCAAAGCCAACGACCTATCAGAGCAACTAATATATTCGGAAATCCATTGCCTCTTCGATCTACCGGACCAACAGACATGTATGGGAATCCACTTCCTCCTCAATCTACCAGACCAACAGACATGTATGGGAATCCACTTCCTCCTCCTCAACAGCAAGCGTGTTATGGAAGCACATCATCTGCTGGTCAACAATCAAAGCCAAATACAGTACGGCTCGACACCTCAAGCTTTTCTAAAGTCAGTGTGGAAGTAGCAAAGGAACACATGGAGCTACTAAACACTTTGGTGAGCGCATACTGTGGATTAGTGGAAGGTCAGATTGGTAACATTAATCTGACACAAGAAGACTATCAGCAGATCGATAAAGAGGAGATGGAGATGATGGACATCAAGTGGGCCTTTGCAAGTGCTGTTAGGCGAGCAAAGGATTTCATGGAAAGAACTGGCAGAACCAGCTTGGAAAGCAAGAAAGACACCAAGTATGGGTTCGACAAGCAAGCTGTTAAGTGTTTCAACTGTGGTGAATGTGGTCATTTCAAACGTGAATGTACGAGGCCATCTCAGCATGGAAACCAAAATCCTTTCAGAGGTCAAGGCAACAGGGCAAATCAGAACCAAGTGAGGAACAATGAGCGCACATTGGTGCCTGTCAACAACCAGAGTTAAGCAGGACCATCTAATGCCAACCAGGCACTTGTGGTTCAAGTAGATGAAGGTTGTGATTGGTCAATTCAGTTGGGAAATGATGCTCCAGATGGAACAGCTTGTTTTGCTGAAGTTGTCAAGGATCTTAAACACGCCAGTGGTGGAGAATCTTCCACCAATGGTGGTGAATCTTCTGAAGATGAAGACAGCTCTGGTTACAGTGGAAGTTCAGATGAAGAGTCCTCGAGTTCAGGGAATGATCAGGAAGATGACACATCAACTGCATCAGTTAATGCAGATATTGATGAGCTATTGGAAGAAGCTGCAGCAGGAATTCAAAGAAGATCTATTTTGGTGGATCAAGCTGCTTATTCTTCGTCTTCTCTCCATTCAGCCTTTATGGCTAATGTCGACAGTTCATCAAGTCAGGTATGTGTCGATGAACCCACTTCTGTTAGTTGTGATAACTGTGATAGTTTGCGTATTAAATGTGCTGATTTAGAGACAAACATGTCTGAGTTGCAAGGCAAACATGATGCTTTACAAGCTAGTTTGTTTGACTTGCAAGACAAACATGTTTCGTTGAATGATAAGTGGTGTGAATTGCAAAGCAAACACGAGGCTTTGCAAGAGAAATATGATGTGACATTCATCCACAATAAAAAGTTGACCGTGGATCTTTCTAAGTGCACAGAAGCCAACATGTTTTATGAAAACCATGAAAAGGAATTTAAATCGATGATTGAAACATTAAAGAAAGATAAAACAGAGCTGACTAAATTGGTTTCCAGAAAACAAACTGACATTAATTTGTATATAACTCGTCTTGGGAAATGATGCTCCAGATGGAACAGCTTGTTTTGCTGAAGTTGTCAAGGATCTTAAACACGCCAGTGGTGGAGAATCTTCCACCAATGGTGGTGAATCTTCTGAAGATGAAGACAGCTCTGGTTACAGTGGAAGTTCAGATGAAGAGTCCTCGAGTTCAGGGAATGATCAGGAAGATGACACATCAACTGCATCAGTTAATGCAGATATTGATGAGTTATTGGAAGAAGCTGCAGCAGGAATTCAAAGAAGATCTATTTTGGTGGATCAAGCTGCTTATTCTTCATCTTCTCTCCATTCAGCCTTTATGGCTAATGTCGACAGTTCATCAAGTCAGGTATGTGTCGATGAACCCACTTCTGTTAGTTGTGATAACTGTGATAGTTTGCGTATTAAATGTGCTGATTTAGAGACAAACATGTCTGAGTTGCAAGGCAAACATGATGCTTTACAAGCTAGTTTGTTTGACTTGCAAGACAAACATGTTTCGTTGAATGATAAGTGGTGTGAATTGCAAAGCAAACACGAGGCTTTGCAAGAGAAATATGATGTGACATTCATCCACAATAAAAAGTTGACCGTGGATCTTTCTAAGTGCACAGAAGCCAACATGTTTTATGAAAACCATGAAAAGGAATTTAAATCGATGATTGAAACATTAAAGAAAGATAAAACAGAGCTGACTAAATTGGTTTCCAGAAAACAAACTGACATTAATTTGTATATAACTCGTCTTGAGGTAATGCAAAAGGAAATGGCTTGTGTTAAAACTGAAAGTGAGGCGATCCGACTCAAGTTAGACAGCTATTTAAGCTCTAGCTATGTGTTGGATCACATCATAGATGTTCAGAAAGAGAAACGGGATATCACATGCATAGGTTACAAGAAATGTCCTCCACCCGTGAGAAACAATTATGATGCCATGCCTGATGAGGAATATAGAACTCACTTTGAACCATCTGTTCCTTTGGACGTTGAGGAATTTGCAGCAGGACTCGGATACAAGAAGGAAGTATCATCAGATTCGGATGTGTCAGCAGATACATTTGTAACTGCTGAACAGAATCAGGATCCTCCAGTTGTGATTGAGGATGCTGATTCTTCTGATGATGAATCTGATGATACTGATTCAGCAAAGTCTGATGCGGTGATAAAAGAAGAGGACATACCTCTTGAGAATCATATTCTGTGTGATCCTCCTGCAAAACCCGCTAAGACTGTTGCAATCGAGTCCTCGTCTGAAAAAGAGTCGGAGAGTGTGGATTTGCTGTACACTCTTGTTGGTGATGATAAAATTTATTCTGACAAAGATTTTCCTATTAAGAATGTTAATCAATCATTAATCAGTAAAGTCTTTGAAAATTCAACAAGTAAGTTTTTAGGAAAGACAGGATCACCTGTTACAGTAACACAGTGCCCTCCTATCCCAAAGGCCGAAGTTCGAAAACAATATGGCAATCAGAAATTACCAACAGTGCAAAAACAGCAAAATCATACCAAACCAAAAGGTAAAACACCGACTCAAAGTCAAAGGAAGCCGAATCAGAAGAAGAACAAGAATGTGAATTTTGTGAAATCTAAGGGAACGGACAAAATTGAAAAGTTTGAAAATCAATCTAACTTAGATTTTGTCAAGAAAGCAACAGTGATGAAAAGGAATGAACCAAATAGCTCAAAACCTAGTACCTCGGGATCACAAAGTTCATCATCGGTAAGACGATCACATGATACTTCGGGGTTTGTTGAACGAAGATCATGTTTTGAATGTGGCACAATTGGACACATAATTCGAAATTGTCCGTATCTTCATAAATTAAAAGCCAAAGAAGATGATCCCCGTGAACGCAATCACCAAAAGCAATATGTTTCTGTAAAACAAGATCCCCGACTTGTAAGAGAAAGGGAAAAGAAACAGAAACGCCAACAAGTCAAGGTGATTAAAAAGGCACTTAAAACTGATGTGGTTCAAAAACAATCTGTTTCAGTTAAGCCAGAAAACTCAAAATTTTCAAAAACTTCAAACAATCACGAAGTTAAATTGTCGAACAATCAAACTGGTAAAACTCAACAGACATGGAAACCTAAATTGACCACAAATTCAGGGGGACCATCACAATTCTTGAATCATCAAAGAATAGAAGTTATTGTTGTTGATGAAAATGGAAGACCCAAGACCACAATGGCTTGGGTCCCCATCTCCAACTAATTATGTGAGTTCATGTGCAGGGTGTTCCAGGAGGAACTATCAGTAGTCATTGGATTGTTGATAGTGGGGCATCCAGGCACATGACAGGCGACATGAAGCTTCTCTACGATGTCAAATCTATTAGAGGAGGTTATGTTGCTTTTACTGGAGATAAAGGCGGATATATTACGGGTGAAGGAATGATTTCCAACGGGGTTGTTAGCTTTGATAAGATCAACTTTGTACAACAACTTGATCACAATCTTCTTAGTGTTTCTCAAATTTGTGATAAGCAGTTCTCAGTACACTTTGATGCAAATGGATGTTATGTGCTGAAACCCGGCTTCAAAATTCCAAAAGAATGGATTCTCTTGACGGCTCCAAGGATAAATGATTTGTATGTCCTTGATATGAGCCAAGCTATCACAACGTCTGCACAAGCAACTTGTTTCGTTTCCAAAGCCACAGAAAAAGACTCAATCTCTTGGCACAGACGAATGGGTCACATTCACTTACGCAAAATGAATTATTTGGTGTCAAATGAATTAGTGAATGGTGTTCCTCTTAAAAACTTCCATCTTCAAGACGTCTGTGTCTCGTGCCAGAAAGGAAAACAAACGAAGAAGCGACACCCTACAAAGAAAACCAACACGGTGGCTGTTCCTCTTGAACGTTTGCACATGGATTTGTTCGGTCCTGTCAAGCACAAAAGCATTAGGAATGATCAATATTGCCTCGTGATAACTGATGATTATTCAAGATTTTCTTGGGTGGCGTTCATGGCACACAAGAGCGAAACCTTCGGTATTATAAAAAACTTGATCATTCAGATTGAGAATCTATATAAGTTGAAGGTTAGGCGGATACGTAGCGACAATGGTACTGAATTTAAAAATCATGCCATGGCGGAGTTTTGCACTTCAAAAGGTATTCTTCACGAATTCAGTGCAGCTTACACTCCTCAACAGAATGGCGTCGCTGAACGTAAGAACCGCACATTGATCGAGACTGCTAGGACAATGTTAGTAGAGTCACAATTGCCGATTCCATTCTGGACTGAAGCTGTGGCCTCTGCATGTTACACGTTGAACCGAGTCCTTACAGTCAAAAGACACAACAAGACCTGCTTTGAGCTTATTAACAAACGGAAACCAGATTTGTCATATCTTGAACCGTTTGGAGCTCCATGCACAATGATCGATCCTAATGGAAAGTTTGGGGCCAAAGCAATTGACAGATACTTTCTTGAGTATTCCACCCCGAACTTAAGAGTCTGGAATCTAGAGACTAAAAGGGTCGAGGAATGGTCTGAAGTCAGAGTACAAAGGCACACCTTACCAGTCAAATGTCCTGGTCAGCCTTGGATGTTTGAGTACGATGACTTTTTCAATTCGATCAATGTTGAAGCCGTTGAAGAAAATGTTGCGGCAAGGATGTTTTTCGAGAGTGACAATGCAACAGATTCACCGCTGGTTCGTCCAATTATTGTCAATCAAGAACCATCTTCGGTGAACAATAATGCTCTCGACAATGAGGATTTTCACGATGCTACCGAATTGAACAAATCTTCAGAGGATGATGAATTTCTCGATGCAGATCAAGAAGCTCCAATGACAGCAGTACATGGTACTTCAGAGGGTACACCTCCAGTGGATGTCCCTAGAACAGCTGAAGCTACTGCATCATCCTCTTCGTCAATTCCGGGCCTTGAATTGATTGTTGATCTCAATCTCAACAATCTGGGTACAAATATTCAAGTTCAAGATAATCCAGAAACTAGGATTCACAATACCCATCCTCAACAAAACATCATCGGAAATGTACAAAGTGGCGTTCAAACAAGAAACATGTTGCGAAACAACAACAATGCAGGCTTGTATGCAACTATCCGAGAATCTGGTCAACAAAATGATTGGTCTTTCGCGTGTTATGTCTCACAGGAAGAGCCAAGAACTTGGAAAGATGCTTTGAAAGATAGCTCTTGGGTTGAAGCAATGCAGGAAGATCTGCAACAATTCCAGAAGCTTGGTGTCTGGAAACTCGTAGAGAAACCTGCTGGTTACAAGAAGATTGGTACCCGTTGGGTGTTTAAATGCAAAAAGGATGACTGTGGAGTCGTTATTCGAAACAAAGCAAGGCTAGTCGTTCAAGGTTTTCGTCAGATTGAAGGGATCGACTACAACGAAGTGTATGCACCTGTTGCACGTCTAGAAGCAATTCGGATCTTTCTGGCTTATGCCTCATTCAAAGGTTTCAAGGAATACCAGATGGACGTGAAAAGTGCATTCTTACATGGTGTGGTGGAAGAAGAGGTGTACGTCGAGCAGCCTCCAGGTTTTGAAGATCCTATCCATCCCGATCGGGTTTGGTTGCTCAACAAAGCTCTCTATGGTCTACATCAAGCACCGCGAGCTTGGTACGCAACCTTATCTAATTATCTGCTGGAGAATGGATTTCGCAGAGGTCTTATCGATTGTACTCTTTTCATCAAAGAACAAGATGGAGATCTTCTACTGGTACATGTATACGTTGATGATATTATATTTGGTTCTACTAATGATGCTTTGTGTAAGAATTTCGAGCGCATTATGCAGGATAAATTCGAGATGAGTGCTATGGGGCAAATGACTTTCTTTTTGGGCCTACAAGTACAGCAAACCGAGTCTGGGATATTCATCCATCAGACTAAATATGTTGGTGACATCTTGAGCCGGTTCCAGATGTCCGATGCAACGCCCATCGGTACCCCATTGCCGCAAAATCACGGAATTACTCCAGACTTGAAGGGTGAAGCTACTAGCCCCTCATACTACCGCGCGATGATCGGATCTCTTATGTACCTCACAGCATCAAGACCAGATATAATGTACCCAACGTGCCTGCTTGCCAGATATCAAGTCAACCCGAAGGCCTCACATCTTGCAGCTGTAAAAAGGATTTTTCGTTATTTGAAGGGTTACCCTGACACCGGTCTATGGTACCCTAGGGATAATAACTTTGACTTGATCGCATTCAGTGATTCTGATTTTGGCGGATGCAAAATCGACGGCAAATCCACAACGGCTGGATGTCAGTTTTTGGGAAATCGCCTAGTCACATGGCAGTGCAAGAAGCAGACGTGCGTCGCTACATCAACATGCGAAGCTGAATACATTGCTGCCTCAAGTTGTTGCTCCCAAGTCCTATGGATCCAACAACAAATGCGTGACTACGGTTTTGAATTCCTAACTACTCCTATTAACGTTGATAATTCTGCTGCCTTACAGATCACTAAAAATCCTGTGCAGCATTCAAAGACTAAGCACATCGAAATTAAGTATCACTTCATACGTGATTGCTTTGAGAAAAGGCTAATCGATGTTGCTTACGTCCACACCGATGACCAACGTGCCGACCTTTTTACCAAAGCATTTGACAAATCAAGATTTGACTATTTATTATTGGTAAATGGCATTAAGGTCAAGCAAGAGTAAAACCAACATCGGAAAATCATTTTTGTAAATACCTTTGTGTTTTAAATTTTGTCTTAGTTTATTGATTTTAGGGGGAGTAAATCCAAAATTTGAAAATCCAAAAACATCGAAAAATTTCAAAAACACAAAAACAATAGAAAAATGAAAATGAGTTTCCTAGCGAGCAAAAGAGAAAATGATAGTACATCAGTGGTCTGTCTAAACCTCTTTAAACCTAAAATGAAAAACGATAAGCAGCTCTATATAAGATGTATCGGTAGGCTCACAATTATTTTAAAGTGTGCAGGGTGATATAAACTTAAATCGACTGAAGACCAGGTGGGAACCATTCATTGGTATATGGTCTTAGTACCGAAATTTCGTTTGATAGATTGCCGAGGTTCTGAGATATTCGGTCTTTATGCTGCTTATCATCTGGGTATCATGGTTGTATCTTTTACCGAAATATAACGGGGACGCAAGTCTAGATCTTCCATGATACTATACATACGTGTACATATTGCATACGACCTCAATAAGTGATAAACAATCACATGTCCAAACAAATAAGTGATAAAATATCACATTTATCCGGGAGTCAAGTTCGTCTCTCTGCTGTACGAAAGTACTGACCTGTTCACGGACTTGCTCCTGTGCCCTCATGCATATGAAAATCAAGTTCCTCATCAATAAGTGATTCTATCACATAGGGCTTGTTTTCAATCAAAATAAGTGAGAATCTCACATCATATACGGTCAAACAGATGATAATCGGTATACTCACCGGTAAGATGAACCCTCGTGCATACCTTGATACGGGAATGTGTCGTGATGTGGATGAACACCGGTCGGTAAGTATAAATCATACCTTAACGTATCCTCTCGCCATGATTACATCTGATAAGTTGAGCTTAAGTGGACAACAATACCGATAATTGTTATAGGATGCTTATCTTAATGTTAATTAACTGAACAACAAGAGCGTTTTGGCATGACCGTACACTGATATGATTCTCTTACCCTCGAAACTCACAAAAAGAATGTCTGTAAATATTTATTTAATGCTTTCAGTTTCTGCATCCGTGTATATATTTATTTACTGCTTTCTGTCTTTACATTTGAAATATTCAAAAATACCAAAAAGATTTTAGGTGTGTTTTTATATAAACTTTCTAAAAGCCAAAAAGATTTTATTTCTATCTTATTTTCGATCGTTCGATGTTGGAGCTCGAGTCTTCGTTACCTGAAACCTGACTGAAAACCGAAACGACTAAATCTTCATAAACGGTCGAAATTTGCAAAGTTTTTGACAGTTAAAATCTAAAATAGACAAATTTTATTAAACTTTCAAACTGTCGGACGGTGTTTGTTTGAACAATGGTCACATGTGTGTCATTTGCTTATGATATTCCAGGCAGTTGTTCTCATTACGCGTTTAGATTTCTTGCATGTGCAGATTCTAAAGGCAAGGAGAACATGGTCGATGACAAGCTTCGGAATGAAGACACGACGTGAAGGCACTCAAATGATGAAGATGATCGAGTTGTCGCTGACCATCATCAACACCACAAGGATCTCAATTCATAAAGAACAAGTATTTCACGAGCATAACTCAAGGGGGAGCTTATGTTAAGGGGGAGTTTGTCAACACACTTCCTACATGAAACGGGGAGTTTGTTGGTACACTTTCTGCTTTCAAGACGTGAAGACTTTAAAGATCCTCCGACATTGAAGACTTGAAAGGACGTCAAAGACTTGAAGACACGAAAGACCTACAAGAATTAAGATCGAGACAAAGCTATAGCCAAGGGGGAGTTTGTTGGTGCACTTGTGTCTGTACTTTGTCTGTATTTTGTCATTATACCAAACGATGTCTTTGTTAGTCTTGTAAGTTTGACCAAGTCAACCATCCTCCTGGTTTGACTTGGCCAAACAGTCAACACAATGGTTGTAATATGTCTGTGTCGAAGGATGTGTCATCGAAGGATTGTTTAGATCCTTCGATGAGCTCCAAAGATGAACCTTCGATGGATGAACCTCGAAGGATATCATCCTTCGAGGTATATGTGATCCTTCGGTAGGTTTTAGATCGACAGATGATCTTACGATCAGTCTGTCTGATCCTTCGACCAGACGAGCTGTGTTGGGTATAAATACCCATGTGTTGTGTTCACTTCATTTGTAAGACACAAGTGAGAGACACTAGGGAGACAAGAGTGAGACAGGGAACACACACACATTTAGAGAGAGTTTGCAGAATAGATTTGTAAACATTGGGCTTGTAACAGACCTTTCATACGTATTAATACAAGTGGTGTTAATCGGTGAAGTTTGTGTGTTGTGTTTGTGCTTGTTCTATCTCGGTTTGCATGCTAGCTTGGATTCCGCACTTGCTAGTGTGTTAGACATAACAAGGAATAGGTTTAACCTCAACCTCCGAGGGACCTACATTTTGAATATCTATTATTCTTTAGCCACCATACAAATGATGTGTTTCCTTAAATTACGAGGACAATTTGTGTGTCTATAATAGCTTACGTATATACCCACATGGCTTTTAGAAATAGACAGTGCTAGAACTTTTATTTTTGACTCATTTCGTATGTTTTCATTAGGTGCACCATTCTTTTAATATGCTAACTACATTCTTTTCATTAAGATTCATTGTTGTTTTTGATATACTAACCATATATGAGCTCACAGTTGTGTGCTGACAAATCTATTATCCATATTAGGTATATTTTTAGGAGACGATTAAAGATATATCACATGAGAATACGAGGAAATATGAATGAAGGTAACTGATTTACATATAGTACATAATAAAGTTCTGGGTTGTCAACTTCTTGGGATATATCAGATTTACGACGATTTGATGTAAGATTTTGGAGGATCTGAAAAATCAACGTTGCCTCGGTTTTCTTTAACTATGAAGTTGTGTGTAATGCATTCACGTCTACCGCCACATTAGCCCAAAAGACAGAGGGAAACACTGCTCCTAGGGCGTGATGGCGGGTAGGTGTCGCGAGTCATTGTCATGGGGCGGATTATGACCATTGGAAAAGAGTCGTTGCCTCCCTCACCTTTACTTAAAAGTAACTGTAAATTTAAACCTATAAATAACTCCAAACCTTTCTACTTCCAATAAAAAAATTACACCCATATTTTACTATAAGATCTCTGCAAACTGTCTTCAATGTCTTTTACAAAAATGGATATTTCATCAACATTTCTCGGGATGCTTGGTAACATTGATTTTCGAACAACAGTCATAGAAAACAAATTAAGCTAACTATGACCTTGTGCCTACCTTTTGCACGTACATAGTACTATTATTTAGTATATAGGGTTAATTACAGTTTTCGTCCTTTATGTTTGTACTAGATTGCAATGGATTACCTTTAACTTCAATAATTACAACTAAAGTCCTTTATTTGAAAAACTCATTACACCCTAGATCCTTTAGCACTAACTAGGTTAAAATTTTAAGTTAAGTCTGATCAATCAAGTGTAATTTAGTCATTTTACCAACTAAATTAAAGAAAAGATTAAAAACCCATTTATCTCTTTCTTTTTTACATTATTTCATTTCCCCTTTCTTCCTTCACCATCACAACCACCACCAAATCCAAAAATCAACATAGGGAGCTGATTTTCAAATTTAAATCTTCTGCAGCTTCACAAGTATTAGATCTGCTTGTTAAGTTGTATACTTTGTTAAAACGAACTTAGGGAGCTGATTTTCAAGCATGATGAGATCAGGTTAGAGAACTGGAAACATCCACCTCTGTATCTACATTGACTTCTTACTGAAGTCGATCTCCCTGGTCTCTCTAAGAAGCTGTATAATGAAGCAGCTATCGACGAGCATCATGTGTATGAACTGGTCGCTGTTCATCTTCAAATCTTTAGAGTAGAAACTACGAGCCTGTTGACTAAAAAGTAAACAATAAACGATTGTAATCATTTCAAAAATCAAAGTAGAGTATGAGCGAACTGAATTTACCAGATGGATAATGGGAGAAGTTTGAAGAGTTCGAAGGGATGTTTCCACTCACTTCACCATCGATCGAAGACAGAAGATGAAGGTATTATGGTGCCGCTGCCAAATAGAAATAGTTGTGTCACCGCCACCTGAGTCAATCGACCACCAAGCCTTAGGGAAGGCCTCAGCCGCCCATCTCTCTTTCTCTACCAGGCTTTTGGTGAGCAGATGAAGACGTGTGGATGCACGCCTGCGTTGCCTTAAAAATATGATAAATACCTAAATTAACCCTTTGTATTGTAGCAAATGGAGTGTGGTGGTTAAGTCACGAACTAGATGGAGGTTGTGGTGTGATGGATCTGGTGTTGGTGGCGGCGAATTTGGTGGTGGTAGCAGATTTGGTGGTATTGGTGGTGGTGATGGTGAAGGAAGAAAGGGGAAGTGAAATAATGTAAAAAGAGACAAGTGAGTTTTTAATCTTTTCTTTAATTTAGTTGGTAAAATGTCTAAATTACCCTTGACTGATCAGAGTTAACTTAAAATTTTAAGCTAGTTAGTACTAAAGGACCAAGGGTGTAACGAGTTTTCCAAATAAAGGACTGTGGTTGTAATTATTGACGTTAAAGGTCATCCATTGCAATCAAGTACAAACATAAAGGACGAAAACTGTAATTTACCCTAGTATATATTTTTATGATTCGTACTATATCACAACATGTGTGATTTATGTACTTTCCCTGAACATTGCTATCATCGGTGAAATAATTAATTCCCAAAAAATGAGTTGTTTATTTAACAAATGCTTAAACCCTTAATTTACCAAAAGTGTGAAAACTAATGTTTTGCGTTTATTGACTCTTATCTAAATTCACTTTCTGAACCGCGAAACTTCTATATATAAAATAAGAAATCAACCCCCGACAGTTACAATATTACATCATGGATATTAAACTCACATCACCTATCCTAATTAATATTGTCATATTTAGATCTACTTTTAATCCAAAAACAAATTCTCTTTGATTAGATCTGTCGGTCATGTGAAGTAAATGTGATGATTGTTGAAGATCTTCTCGTTCCTGACTTCCAAATCGTCCAGGCCGCGACCAAAAGAACCGCTCCAATAATCTTCTTCTATTCCTTAGAAGCTTTCATCTCCAACGTCGAACCAAGAATATGTTGAATCAGGAGCTCCCGATCTAGATATGGAATTTTAAGCCAACCATAATCGAACACCAAATGGATTTAGCTATCCAACAATCCCATAAAATATGATAAGTGGTCTCCTCCCTCAAACCAGATGGAGGGCAGCTGACAAGCTAGGTTCAACTTAGATGGTATCCGGTTAATGGAGGCTTGAATCGGATTTAGCGGCATCATGAAGCTTGAATCTCAATCTAGCAACCGACACGATCTGGTGATCGACACCACTCCACCTCCAATTGTTTTGCCCTCCGTTAAAATTGTAGTCGTTTAAGGATTGTTTTAACAAAGCCAACTGTTGGTTGACCTTCCACCCCATCTTTAACTATTGCTAATTCTTTATTTAGAGCTATTTTGAATATATGCTTTCTCCTTTACCAACAACTCCCTTAAGATTCTTACACAGTGGCATATTTGTATCAACGAAAGGCTTTTCTAGCATCTTATCTAAATTCACCTAGTATATAAAAGATGTTAGGTGAGAAAAACTTGCAAATAAAATTACTACTTTAAGATATGAACCGTAAAATATAGAAATGGGAGTAAGTGGAGGGGGTGGAATGCAAAAAAAAATTGGGTTAGATTTGTAATTATTGTAGGGTAAACCCGATTATAAATTCTACTCTCTTGTTATTCGTTTGTCAGACTACCACCGCAGCCGTCAGACATGGATACTGCTTTTTCCTGCAACTTCAAAAAAATCTGGCCTCCCGATTTGGGTAAATCATCGTTGAGTTTGATCAGAAACTAGTTATGGTCTTATTTCAGTTTTTTGTTTTTGTTTTTGTTTTGTTTTCATAACATAGAATCGGTATCATCATGTAGGGTGTTGAAGAACGATCGTTGACTGCTCATCGGATTTCGGAAGACCCATCTCGTTTCAGGTAGCTGTTAATCGTATAAATTCTGTATAATTCGTTGAGCTTTTACAAGCTATCCTTTAGATCTATGGCAACTTAAGGATGTTTATATTTACTAATCGCCCATATCTTACCAAAGATATTCCTCGTGATTATTAAGAACCATAATCTTGTGGCTGTTTTTTTGGTTTAACGCTCTTTGTTGGGATTCAGTCGAATCTGAAAATTTTGGATAATTTTTTTGGTAAAGTTAATTGATATTCTTTCTGTAGGTGTTTTAATAAACGTTTTTTCAATTACACACAAATCTTCAATTGGTTTAGTTCATATACATACAACTTGTTGTACAAAGCTTATACTAATAAAATTTTGTAGGGGCTATCCCCTTGTCATCGAAAGCACAATCAACTTCTAAGTATCAAATCAGAAAACTTGAATCAAATTGGCATTGATTTTAAGGGCTTAACATTCTATGTTATTTCATTTTTAGGGCAATGGTCATAAGCCATCTCCGTGTGGAGAACCTGAAGGCTGATGATCATAACCATAAAGGTGATGGTTAGGGTATCTTTGGGGTTAATTGATGCATTTTTTGATACCATAAAGATGATGGTTAGGGTATCTTTGGGGTTAATTGCTGCATTTTTTGATAAATAGGTTTAGAGACGTAGCTGAAGTTAGAGGTGCACAAATCGGGTTAGGGTTTTAACCTGAACCGGCTTCAAACTGCTTTGAAGTGAAGCTTAAAAAAGTCATGGGTTAATACAGGTTTAGGATGCTAAAACAGGCGCCGACTTATTCTTCTTTGAAGGACATGACGACCTGTTAGTTCTATATGCCCGCATAGTAAGGATAACATTCAGGTATGTATGCTCTTCTTCAACATCAAACTTGTTGAACTCTGTTTTATCTTTGAGTACTTAAATGTAAAAATTTTTTTTTCTTTCTAATTTGAAGTGTTTGTCTTGATAGTATATCTTTTCAACGGCTATCAATAGAAAGATCAAGGCATGGTTACATGTTGATCGAGTTTCAAAAATTGATTATGAAACCGATGGTTATGTCTAGACGAAATGGCATACAATACCAATGGGTCATGAAACGCTTAGCATTGCTGTATAATCCATGTTTAGAAAGTTGTATTCACATTTATATTTATAGAAACTTGTATTCGTATTTCATTTCCAGTCTTGTAATCCGAGACTTCGATCATAATAAGAAAATCGTATTTATATCAATCATACTTGTGTTATATGCAATCAATCGTTAAATAAGTGTTTATACGCAAAACCGAGACTTGATATACATACATACTATCACTCATACAGGCACCATAGGTAACTAGGATTGTGCGACGATTCAGAACCCAACCGGAATCGTTTAATGTTAAAAATAAGAACCGGAACCGAACTGTATTTTAACTGTTAGAACCGGATTAAACGGTTCTTGTGGAAACGGTTCTTGCCGGAACCGGTTGTTAATTAAATCCTAAAATTAACAATTCAATAAAAATCAATCCAACCATTCAAGACGTATACGTAAAAGTTGCAACATTCAAGTTCAAACCATCAAAAATAAAAGTAACAACAATAAAAAGTTTTAAAACTTAAAACGAACTCTAAATAAAACAATTCCAACCATTGGTGTTAACAATTAAAACAAACATCTTCAAACTTCATTCAATATTCATCCTCTCAATCTTCTCATAAACATCTACATAAGACTAAGTGTTAGCAACTAAAAAAATAAACCAATAGAATTAACAAAATAATGATATTCCCGGTTTGTGTTTCATCGGTGGTTTCATTTTCCTCAGTCTCATCATTAGAAACATTTTTTGTATGATCCATTTATTATACAAACCTGCAACTAATATGCAACACAATCAGTTTGTAATGTTTCAACATGAATATATAATGTATACTAGATGCATCTTTTGATTCTGCACTAATATTTTCCTATGGCCCAACGAACTAATCTTTTCATCTTACTTTATAAATAACTCAAAGAAACTATATTTTTATACATATTCATATTAATTTTCGAACACCCTATTTCTTTATAGATCACCAAACAAACTATATTTTTATACATACTGAACACTCTATCAAACTAAAATCACTTTCTTATTTTATTTGCATGTATGAAAGGAAAAAAATGGCAATCATCCAAAAAATATATCATGTAGAATAGTGGAAAAGCGTACCTACACTGCTGGGTGTTGATGGAGACCAATCTGCATCATTGCAATTAGGGTTAGGGTTGAGAGATGGAGAAGAATTGGAAGATGAGAGATAGACTCTAGAATGAATATAAACAGGAGGAAAAAAGAATTTGGATGGTAGTATGAAGTTCAAAAGCCCATTAATTAAATAGGGTTTTGAATATTTAAAATCTCAAACGGTTCTAGCGGTTCGGAATCGGAACCGTCGGTTTTAACCGGAACCGAATCGGGAACCATTTTCACAAAAATTTAAAAACTGGAACCGGAACCTATTTATAAAAATATGGATTTGATCTAGTGGTTCCAGTTCGGTTCTCCAGTTCTAGCGAATCAGAACCGTAAACTGCTCAGCCCTATATGTAACACATTCATGCGTACACTTCCTATACTTGAAAGCCCCAAAAATATAAACTTTTAACCTAAAATGACAAACATATGAAAGTTCAGGGCCATTATGTTGAAAAATTCTTCTTCAACATCAAACTTGTTAAACTCAGCTTTATCTTTGAGTACTTAAATGGAAATTTTTTTTTCTTTCTTTCTAATTTGAAGTGTTTGTCTTGATAGTATATATCTTTTCAACGGCTATCAATAGAAAGATCAAGGCGTGGTTACATGTTGATCCAGTTTCAGAATTTGATTATGAAACCCCTGGTTACATCTAGACGAAATGGCATACAATACCGATGGGTCATGTAACGCTTAGCATTTCTGTATAATCCATATTTAGATGAAATGACATACAATACCAATGGGTCATATAACGCTTAGCA
Source organism: Helianthus tuberosus (assembly GCA_030545235.1). Classification (NCBI taxonomy): domain Eukaryota; kingdom Viridiplantae; phylum Streptophyta; class Magnoliopsida; order Asterales; family Asteraceae; genus Helianthus; species Helianthus tuberosus. The sequence continues at coordinate 45,846,635 of CM060376.1, forward strand.
TTTCTGTATAATCCATATTTAAAAAGTTGTATTCACATTTATATTTATAGAAACTTGTATTCGTATTTCATTTCCAATCTTGTAATCCGAGACTTCGATCATAATAAGAAAATCGTATTTATATCAATCATACTTGTGTTATATGCAATCAATCGTTAAATAATTGTTTATACGCAAAACTGAGACTTGTTATACATACATGCTATCACTCATACACGCACAATATGTAACACATTCATGCATACACTTCCTATACTTGAAAGCCCCTAAAATATAAACTTTTAACATAAAATGACAAACATATGAAAGTTCAGGGGCCATTATGTCAAAAAAACAAACTTCGGCTGCCAAAGGAACACGCTGCGTGCAGTGGGCAAGGACTTGAAGTCCGCGCGACACGTAGAAGAAGCTTAGTCAGCAAGTTTTTTTTTTTTTTTGGCCTGATGTAACACCTCGGAAAGTTGTGTCGAATGATATAATGACACGTGTCCGATAAACTCTCATTTTATGTCACGTTGTTTGGCAAGAGGGACTAAATATGTAAAACATATGGAAGAATGTCGTGGAGGGACCATTTATATCAACATGCCAATTTTTGGCCTCTGAGTGACGCTTACGGACCATAAGCCATACCTGGTTACGTGCCGTAAACTAAATAAATTATTGGCACCGGCAAGCGGTTACAGTTACGGACCGCAAGACTATAGGTCTTACGGTCCGTATGGGATTCAAAAACCATGGGCGCCTAAAGGGCTTACGGACCGTAAGCTCTGGACCCATACGGTCCGTAAGCCAGTGAACTGGCAGTTTTTGTTTGGGAGCCAAGGAAGTTTTTGCCCGATCTGGATGTCACTTTTCCTACCTCATTTCTTCCCTAATTACCTTCATTTTTCATTAAAACTCTAACCCTAATCAACCATTATATAAACAAGCCTCCCATACCTTCATTTCACTTTTCCTATCGACGAGGATGTCACCAACGGTGAAGGATGGAGGAGCAATGTTGGTTGGTTGTCGGTGGTGGTTGTGTGTAGGTTGTGGTGGTGGGTGTGTGAGTGGGAGAGAGTGAGAGAGAGTGATGGTGGTCGGGCGGTGGTGGTGGTCGGGTGGTGGTTGAGGAGAACAGAGAAAAAGAGGTGAGAAAAGAGAGGATTGTTTATGGTGGTGGTGGTGCTAGAGTGGTGGTGGGTGGTAATGGTGGGAACAAGAATTAAGAGAGAGAGTTAAGAGAGAGAAAGAGAATGAGATTTGAGAGAAAGAGAGACTGATTACTCTTTATATATATATATATATATATATATATATAGGACAAAGATCCGTTAGGAACCACCCCTTATTGCGAGAACCGCGAGAACCAGTGTGAACACAAACAGTAATTCCTAAAAAAATCTAAAAAACACCCAAAATTTTTTTTTTTTATTTTTTTACTATTTTTTTTTGAAAAAATCGCAATATTTTGTTAATAAAAAAAATTTAAAAAAAAATTTAAAAAAAAAAAAAAATTTTTCGAGTAACAGTTATCCATGCACATGTGCATATGTATCGTTTATTTGTCAAATTCCGTAATTCATTACAAATAATAGTCAATTGCACTTTCATTTACACTACCACGTGTAATACACTACTTTTTACGTTAACAATGTTAGAAATGCACATGTGCATTTATATGTATTAACAGGAAATAAGGTGTTTTGGTACACTACTTTCTCTTTCATCTATCGTTCCATCCATAATACACAAGCATGCACATGTGCATTTTTGTCATTTCTTTGACAAATTCCGTAATTCATTGCACATATTAGACAATTGCATTTTATTTACACTACCATATGTAATACACTACTTTTTACATTACCAATATTAGAAATGCACATGTGCATTTATATGTATCAACATTAAATAAGGTGTTTTGGTACACCACTTTGAATACACTTTCCTTTTTCATCTATCATACCATCCATAACACACTACCATTACCTCCTACCATCCATAATACAATACCATTATCTCCTACCATCCATGATACAATACCATTAACAATATTTTCACTTTAATACATGTATGTAAACACCATTTATACCATCCAATCAACATATTACATAAAAAATTGACAACTATAACCAAACCATCAACCACTAGATATAACTAACCAAAAAACATGTATATGAGCCTACTTCTCCATTCAAAATCACAAACTTTTTGTAACAAAACACGTTATATCATAGTTATACCTAATTATGCACATGTGCATTTTGAATATTGGTAATGTAAAAAGTAGTGTATTACTAATGGTATTGTAAATTAAAGTGCAATTGTCTATTCCTGATAACGTATTACTGAATTTGTTGAAGTAATGATACATATGCACATGTGCATAGATAACTGTTACTCGAAAAAAAAAGTTTTTTTTTTTTTTTTTTTTTTTTTTTTTTTTTTTTTTTATGGTAACGAAATATAGCGATTTTTATTAAAAAAATATTAAAAAAAAATAAAAAAAAATTTTGAGTGCTTTTTTGATTTTTTTTATATTTTATTTTGTGTTCACATTGGTTCTCGCGGTTCTCGCAATAAGGGTGGTTCTCGCATGAACCTTACCCTATATATATATATATATATATAGAGGCCAGTTAAGTTAACGTACAATAGCTCTTAACGTACATCACATACGACAGATAATTACGCACGTTCATTTTAAAATCACGCACGTTATAAACTAAAAAACCCAAATCACGCAGGTTGAAAACAATAATCACGCATGTGTAAAACATTAATCACGCATGTTATAGAACATAATCACGCATGTTGTCGTACATCATGATGCACGTTAATCCGTATTGTATTTTACCCTTTCTCACTCTCTCTCCCTCTCTCTCTCTCTCTATATATATATATATATATATATATATATATATATATATATATATATATATATATAAACGAGATTAGGAGAAAACAGTTGGAAGTGTGAAAACCGTGAAAACGGATCCTGGTCGAACACGTGGCAGGGGCGCTAAATGATATGCAGGGGCATGATTGTCGTTGTCCACGTTCCCCTCAATAAATGGCGTTATAATTTCGTTTCAAACAAAATTCCAACAGATATTGCATTTTTGTTCTTTATGCTTGTTTCAATGGAGTTTTTTTTTCCAAAGTAATTTTTTTTGGAAATGGCTTTTACGTTTTCAATGGCGTTCTTCCTGTATTCAATATTTGGTGTTTTAATTATTACTGTTAATTGTCGTTTAGGTTCTAATATATGCTTATTGTTCACGATCAATGGCGTTTTACACCTGGTTATGTATATCTGATTAGTTATGAATATTGGCGTTAATTTGTAAACAACGGTTCTTAATATTTGTTAATTATTCAAATTATTGCGTTTTCATTAACATGTTTTAGGAAGACAGTAACATTAGTTCTTCTTATTGATTATTATTCAACTAATGGGTTTTCATTATGGAGTATTCATCATGCTGTTTTTATGGATTTCATTGAAAACGCCATGATGAATACTCCATAATAAAATTTGTTTTATTAAAAAACAAGTAGAAGCAATAGTCTAAACCAAAATAAATTAGTCAACATTAAAATTGTAAAATGTAAGCAATTCATGGCGTTTAAGCTGTCACACCCCAACCGCTGGCGGAATCATCGGGGCGTGTCACTAAGCGAAACAGATTGTTCAAGAGAATCCATAACAACTATTATATGTCAACATTTATAAGGTTCAATATCCCATAATATTAAACAAATATTTCAAAACATTCATTACAGATAATCAGTCTCAAAAACAAGTTTCATTCCGACAACTCAGATTTTATTTAGTGAGTTTCTAGACTTCCTAACTTGTTTGCAGCACAACATCCAATTAACCTGTCACATACGTTAAAATAAAAGTCAATACATAAAGGTGAGTACACAAGTTTGCATAATAATAGTGTAGAAAGCGTTTACGCATAACCAACATGTAACACGTACCGGGCGAAGCATGTAACTACCAACAATGATATAACCTAACCACGTGACTGCGATGTAGAGTATGCGCGACACATGTTCGCCGAAGCGAACACATGAAGTATAGTATGTGATCCTTAGCAACCCCTGCCACACATGTGCTGAGTCCAAACTATAGTACTATCGATGCTAAAGGCGGTCTAGTGTAACACTTTATAAGTAAAGTATCAAGCATTCAACTAATCACGTATAGCATGGGGGAGCGGTTAACGTTAAAAGTGTTTGCGTTGTGTGTTGTGTTTTGATAGAGACGTATGTAACACCCAAAAGTGCGCTAAACAAAAATCAGTTCGAATATAATCAAAGTGTGTGTTTATCAAGTAAACACAATCTGGATTGGATTGAAGGGAGCGCCGGATCAGCTTGCGTACGGGAACAAAAGCATAAGTCTTCCAAGTGCTGACACGGTCGAAATCAGAGGGTCGAGTTGGGTAAAAAGTAGGTTAAGTGTTCATCAGCCTATCCGAACGGATGGGTCCAGTCCAACCGGACGGATGGGTTCCATCCGAACGGATGGCCATTCGGGCGGATGGTCTGTGGTTGTTTGTGAACCGTTAAAATTTTTGAAGTTTGGTTAAAAACGTTTTAACAGTCATTGTAACAAGAGTTAAACCACGGAATGGACATTGTCCATTCGGACGGATGGGCTGAGCTGAAGTTTTTGTACAATTTTCCCAAACAACAGGTTTTGGTTGACGGAGACGGACGCGTTGACGGATTTAAACAAACGAAAACACCAAGCCCAGTTCATTCGGACGGATGGGTTATGACCATTTGATCGGGTGTTCTGTTCTTGATGACGATTCATATTTGACCCGTTAGTCGGTCCATCTCTTTGATGGAAACCAGTTCTCGAGTCGGCTCTTGACTATGGAATGAGTCAAGAGCCCGGTTGAATCCCGATTCCACCAAGGTTTTATAAAAAAACAAAGAGAAGTTTCATAAATAAGTTGAAAAGTGTGAAAATCCATTAGATCTTGAACCAATCTCGATTGAATGATGCTCCACAACAGTTTGCCTAAGCAAAACGAGTGGAAACCACCTTCGAAATTTCTAAAATCAGTGATTTCGAGGAATAATTAAAGTGTGTGTGTGATTTTGATGAAGAAGATGGAGTAGAAGAGAAATAGAATGAAGATTGAAGAAGATTTGAGGGAGAAAGCTTACAAAAAGTCTTGATTCGCAGTTGGAACCTTGAGAGCGAATGAGAGAGCTTAAAAGGTTGAAAGGGAGACACAAGTCCCCTATTTATTGGTGAACGTGGGAATTAAGGCGGTGGCGGATGGTTATCTCCGGATGGCTCCATCCAGGCGGATGGCCCATTCGGACGCCATGTTCGCATTTTGTTAGTTTTCCAACTTTGGTTCATTTGGTAAGTGTTGCGTTGTATTTTATCGAGTTGCGAGAGAGCGTTTGAGCGTATAAGTGTTGTGTTGATAACCACAGAACATTCTAAACAAGTAATCACACAAATAATATAAATGCAAAAATAAATCCGCGTTTTGAGTTTGCGTTGAGTTTGCGTTGCGATAAGCGTTTAAGTAACAAGCGTTATAAATAGTGTTTGATTGCGATAACTATGATTAAATAAGCATTCTAATATGCGTTTAAAATATAGTTTAATCCCATAGCGTTAATCGAATCCCCAGAGTACAAGCGTTTAAGAAGCAGATATGATAAAAGTAGGAACAACCGAAGTACGGGTTGTTACATAAGATAATCTACATATTCCTCCATCCTTTGTTCTATTCTCTTGTGCCATGTTTTATACAATTCAGATATTCATGCTGCCCCTAATTCTAGGAATTTATTTAAAGATTTGACCATTTGTCTTCTGTTTTCATTTTGGCTACGCAGCAGGATTTTTGCAATGTATTTGATCATGAGGTCATTTTGTTGTTTTTGTTGTAGGTCATTTGGGGCATTTTCTTTTGCCAGAACACATTCCCAACCAACCATCTACCCCATATACGTTTCCATATGCCTCATTGCAAAAATCCCACAGTCAATCCCATTAGACTCTATCCTCTAATCCATCTTTTGTCTGACAATAGGCGCCGACTTCATGATGTTAGCCATTGGGTGTTTTTGAATAAGCAAGTAGTTTGCAAAAGCTTCTTGCTGCAGTTTCACATTTTTACATATATTAGTATGGCATTTTGTCAACATAGTTTCTACATACAAAGTTTTTAAGATAGTTACCAACTTTTCCACCCATCCATCATACTTTTTTTTTTGATGCTAAGTGTATCCCCTCCGGCGCTGTTATCCAATACATCAACTCTGTTGTGTTTTATATTGAAGTGAAAATATAGAAATGTCTTTGCCATATTATTGGCAAGAAGACCAGATCATATTCATTTATCTTTCTATCTTTCCGGGCTTCTTTGAAACAGGCGAGTTTCAAGACTAATTCCATGTTGTTGTTGAATTTTTTGTATCAATAACTCGCTGTCTTTCTATACGCGGGCGTATTCTGTAATTTTAAGGAACCACATTTTTAACAACAAAACAAAGTCATAATATAATTGAATCAATTAAATATAGCAAAAGAGTTAACAACATTCTTTGTGTGCAAAATAATCTTGAGGGTGATTCTGGAGCCTTGTATCTTTCTTCATAGTTCAGGATATACCCCCAACTTTGAATAATGAAAACGTGTGCATAGAATCCTGGTCTCATGATCTCACAAATCACCCTTAAGAGTTCTGACACTCCTTCAATCTTGAACATGATACTCCTAAAAAAAATAACATATAGCGTTTTAGTTATGCAAACTCATTTTAAATAAGAAATGGCGTTTTGGGTCTTTACGTGCATATGCATGTATATTTTTAACGTACCAAATGCAAAGTTTGGCGTTTTTACGAGAAAGAAGTGTACATACATCCAATCACCACATCCAGTGAATATGTACGTGGAAATGTTGTTTTCTTGTGCCACCCTTGCTGCATGTATAACCACTTGCCTCCTGATATAAGGTGACAAACATGCCCTACTCTTCTTTGATTCTCTCTTCTCCTTTTTTTCCACAGTCTTTTCCTTTTTATTTTTATCATCTTCATCATCTTCTTCATCACCAGGCATCTTTTTCTGGTTTAAAATTATGTTATCTTGCATCAACTTTGTGATGTTTGGAGTTTTGTCCTCATCACCCTTCTCCTGCACATCTGCCCTGTTTGGCATTTTGGTTGGTGATGTGCCAGTGGGGTTTTCATCTTGCGGTTTCTGTGGTATCTCTTCTTCTTCAAAAGTTTGCATGAGGTTCTTCCTGCCTACAGATGGTCGCTGCTGACATGACGTTTCATCAACCACTGCAACTTGTTGGTCAACACTTTTGTTCACCATCTCCCCTTCAGTTTTTTCTAGTTCAGTGATAAACCCCTGACTATATTGTGTTTCTGTTGGGGGGATTTTTGGTGCTGTATCAAATACAGGCATTTTTGGGGTCTCCTCAGCAGGGTGCAGGTGGTTTTTTTATAGCTTTAAGCATTTAATCCACCATCTTTAGACAATCTAAATCTTCTTTTAGTTTAATCATTTGTTCTAAATCTTGTCCCGGAAGTTCCAAAACCTCAGTAATGCTCCTTTTAATTGTCTTTTCCCCATTATATCTAAAAATGTGATATTCAAGTATTTTGAAATCACAATCTCAGCTTTTAATAACATTTTCATTTATATATTCATCTGACAATAAAATATTCTCATCACCACCCGTAGTCTCCCTTTCATCTTCATGATGAGCATCATCATTTATGGGGGTTGGCGTAACAATATAGATTTTGCGTTTTGATCTCCGGCCATCACCCCTTCCCCTTCATTTTCTCTTTCTCCCTCCCCTTCCCCTTACTTTTCACCTTCAGCTTCCCATTCAACCTCATCTTCATTTTCACCTTCCTATCTCTCATCAGCCACTTCCTTGGCGTTTTCATCAACAAATGTTTGCACTTCTATGACGTTTTGTTCTCAAGCCATCTCCCCCTCCCTTTCTCCTTCCCATTCCCCTTCTACTTCCACTTCCATTTCACCTTCAACTTCCCTTTCAACCTCATCTTCATTTTCGCCTTCTTCTCTCACAGCTGCCACTTCCTTGGCATTTTCATCAACAATTTTTGACATGTTCTCTAACAATACCAGATATTGTGAGTATTTTATGTGTACCAAGAGGCTGTTTGGATGTTCAATCTTTCACTATTTTAACAATGTTCTCATTTTATTGTAACAGTCTTCTAATGATCATCATGATCAAAACCATCATCATCATCAACCTCATCATGATCATTATCAGCAGGCTCATCAACATTGTCACATCAACTTCATCTTCATTGTCAACATCATTACCATCAGCATCTTCTTCATCAACACCCTACATTTTGCCTGCTGTCTTGGGTGTGGCTTCCTTAGCCTTCTTAATAGTCTTCTTTTTCAGTTCTTTGCCATCATGGCATTTTGGCTCTCCACCATATTTCCATTTGACTAGTACACTCTCAAACATGTCAAGAATTCTTGTTGTAACCCACTCAATTGGGTATCCTTCTTTCGTTGCAACCTTTTTCTATTGCAAGCATCATTCACCAAGGCACGCTGTAACAAAAGACATTTTTTTATTTTTAAATTGTTATTTTGGGCAAACTATTATAATGGAAATTGTTTTCTTACCACAAGTACAATCATGGGCCATGTGAAATGCTTTTTTGGAGACCATGCGGTTTTAGCGTGTTGCAAGCATTAGATGAGATAACCACAATAGTTCAGTTGGTTTATTTGAATGTTTTGTTTAATATTGTGAAAGAACTGTTGATTGATGACCGCATTATCACTTGCATGCCCAATTATAGTGAAGAATGCTATAAGAAAATATAGGCGGGAGTTTCTCTTGAAGCTATCCATCTCAGGCAAGATGTTATCAAAGTAGAGCTTCACACTTGGTCTGTTAATCCAGGTAGTCCCTTTGAACTGTGCTCTCCACTCAGCCACTACTTGGTCATTAGTTGTTAACCTTTTTTTCCCCTTCACGACCACGTCTCCATTCGGTATACCTGTTAAAGAGTTTATCAATTCTTCATTAATATGTATTGTATGGTTGCCAACATTTAGATTGTTTGCTCTTTCATTATAATTTTCAACAAACCATTACCCAAGACTTGTGGGTATCCTGTCTATTTTCATCCTGTGGCCAGCACCAAACCCCATGTCGTGTACTGCCTGTCTTAGATTTTGATTTAGATTTATAAACCAAGCAGTCAAGTTTGTAGGTTTTACTCTTGACAAAACTCTAGCCCCACTAAACTGATAAAATAGTACATCCTCAACCTTAACATCCTGACTTAAGGCCTTCCTCTTATTGGCGTTTTTGGCCTTGCCGGTGTGCACATTTATTGTTACTCTCAAACCCACTTCGCCTATAAAACATGATTAATTTCCAGGGCGTTTTGTTTTTCATGGCATTTAATAACATAAATGATACATGTCGTTTAATAACATACACAAATGATATATGTTGTTCAATAAGACAATCACAGATGATACATAGCGTTTAATAACACAAATGATATATGTAAAATGGCGTTCTCATATAGCCAAACAATGTTATACAAACAATACATGTATTTTTGTTTAGTAACAAACTATCAAAGTATATTACATGATATATGGAGTTTTACAAACAATCTATGGAGTTTTACATGATATATGGAGTTTTACGAACAAACGTCAGAAAAAGTAACTATGTGTACCATGTTTAGTTGTTGTCTTTTTTTTTTGCTTGGTGGTTCTTTGGCGTTTTGGAGCAGGCGACCATTCCTCTTCCACACCCATAGAAACTGCACATTTATTGTTAAAATTAAAACGCCGAAAACATCATAAAACTAACAAAATGTAAATCGAAGTTAACTCACTCTGTTTTTTGCCTCTGGATCTTGTTTGATCTGTAGACGCCATAATATTTGTGGTTTCGCGTTTTCTAGGGTTTTGGAATTTTTCGTTGGAATGGGAGGGGGGTTCTATGGTAAGTAGATATATTTGGATCCCGTTTGATGGGTTTTGTAGATGCACATTTACCTTTTTGCCCTTAATGAAGCGCATCCACGTTCGAAAGTTGATTTTATTTACCAAAACGCCATCATGGCAATCTAATCCATAGATTGTTTTGATCCAACGGATGAGGGGTGTTCTCACTGTTTTCACACTTATAGGTGTTTTCTCTAAACCTTGCTATATATATATATATGAACAGGATTAGGAGAAAACACCTCAAAGTGTGAGAACGGTGAGAACGATTCTCAGCCACAAGATCTTAGTGGTTTGTGGCTGAGATTGATGCGGTGACATTTTTGTAAATACTAGGGGCCTTGGAACTACCAAGAGGGGTAAAATAAGAAGATCCAAACATAGGTGACATGCTAATCACATGCCATTGCCCCCAATCATATTTAAACGCCAATAACTTGTTATACGCGATTAGTTTTTAAAAAAAATCACACCATAAAATCCAGCGTCTTTTTATCTTTACAACGAGTATACTATTGATATATTTTTGGAAAAAAAGGAAGTGGGATTTTTATGGCGTTTTAAACTTTGTTTTTTTTACGGCGCTTTCAGCTTGGTTTTTATGGCATTTTTCAACCAGTTTTTATGGCGTTTTTCAACCAGTTTTTTATGGCGTTTTCTGAACTAAGTGTTTTTACGGCGTTTTCAACTGAGTTTTGGCTTTTTTCTGAACTGTGTGTTTTTTGGCATTTTCAACCGGGTATTTTCATTGCGTTTTTCTGAACTGGGTGTTTTATGGCGTTTTCAACTGCGTATTTTTCATGGCATTTTCTGAACTGCCTGTTTTTATGTCGTTTTTATTTGAACACCCAGTTCATGTTATTTTTTAAATTTAAGAGTATAACAATAGTATACTCGTTAGAAAGATAATAAACCACTTGATTTTATGGTGTATTTTTTTTTAAATAATCACGTATTGAAAAGTTACAAGAGTTTAAAAAAGATGGTGGAATATGCATGTGATTGGCATGTGCATGAGCTTTTTGACAATATTACCCTTAGTGTAAGTTAGCACCAATGCCACATGTCAACACCAAAATCGTTCTCACTGTTCTAACACTTTTAGGCGTTTTCCCTAAATCTTGACCCTATAAATATATATATAGGGAGAAGATCATGCGAGAACCGCCTCTTATTGCGAGAACCGCGAGAACCAATGTGAACACAACCAAAAATGCCTAAAAATAGCTAAATATCACACAATTTTTTTTTTAATTTTTTAATATTTTTTATAAAAAAATCGCTACTTTTCGAAGAAAAAAAAAATTATTTTTTTTTTTGCTTCTAAAAGTAGCGATTTTAACATAAAAAATTCAAAAAAAATTTTTTAGATTTTTTTAGTTTTTAGCATTTTAGCTTGGGGGGGGGGGGGGGGTGGGGGGTTTTAGGTTTTTGGGGGGTGGGGAGGGGGGTTTAGGTTTTTTTTTTTGGGGTGGGGGGGTTTAGGTTTTTTTTTTGGGGGGGGGGGGGGGGTGGTTAGGTTTTTTTAGCTATTTTAGGTTGTGTTCACATTGGTTCTCGCGGTTCTCACGGTTCTCACAATAAATGGAGTTCTCGCATGAGCCCCTCCCTATATATATATATATATATATATATATAATTTTTGTTTTTCAAATACATTTTAAATAAATTAGTAAAATTACCAATCTACCGTAATTTTTGTTCTCTAAGGTGTTGTTTAATATAAATAGGGATCATAGTTTAGGGTTTATGTACCTTAAATTTTAATCAAAAAGTTTTTTCTTGTTAAATCCATTGTTTGATTATATTGAAGAAGACCTAGTTTCCAACAAACATGCCAAAGGTCAAACCCCCAATAAAGTTAATTAGCCAGTATGTTGTTTGGGAAAAAGCACTAAAAACACATAGAAGCTGATTAAGACTGCTGAGTAATTTGGTGACTACTCAAGAAAACCAATTTGGTGATCTTCTTAATAGGAGATGCACAGGCGCCCTCCTCACTCCTTACCAGCTATAGGAAGTAGTTACAGAATGTCTAGAAAGTAAGTGTTACGTTGAATACTTGGATATAATAATAAAAGATGTGCATGGATTCTTTTTGTCAAGTGTGACACCTGTGTCACTCCAACCATCAATCAAATGCCAAACCGATGAAATATTGTATTTCATACTTGGGATTTGTAAAAATATGTGTATCGTTTGCACATATCGATTCTTGTTCGATTTCAAGCTCTAAATCGCTTTCTGGAAGGTTATACGCGCACTGATGCGTAAATATATCCAGTTTAATGCAACGAACACTCCGAAATAGTGAAATAGGCTTAACATACCTTAAATAACCTTTACATAACTTAGATATAAGTTTTGGAAGGTTTGGTGTGGTGAAATCAAAGTTAAATCGCTTACAGGGACTAAAGTTGACAAACTACGAAAGTATGCCAATTTGAACTGTAACAGACATTCCGGAACATGACCATAAGTTAAACATACCATAAATATCCTTTACATAGCTTAGAAATAGGCTTTGAGGTGTTCGGTATGGTAAAATAAACTTTTGTGTCATTCAGGGACTAAAAGCGTCAAAAAGTGCACAAGTTTGCATTTTCGCGCATAACTTACGTTCTGAATACATCCGGAGATCCAAAAATTTATGTAAGCACTAAAATATTTTATTTTAGTGTTTGGCATAAGAAAAATCCATTCGTTTCGTCATTTGGATCGTTTTTCGCGATTATGCGCATTCCGTCGTAATTAAGCGAACATCGCGTTCGTACGGCCAAACGAACCAACCTCCGGCATATTTTTGAGCATGTTTCATGTCCACAATGTTTAGGCATCATTTTAGGGCCTTAAAGTTGGCTTTATGGGCCTTAGAAGTGCCGGAAATGGGTTTAAACACGTGTAGGGACCAAAACTGTAGATTCTGAAACTTGTGTTCTGATCTGAAGAGCTAGGCGGCCCGCGTGAGACCAAGCCTAAATCTTAGGCGGCCCGCGTCAGACTCTCTGATCAGATAATATCGAACAGTCAGCAACTTCCAGCTGTTTTAACCACAACCACACACTCACCACTTGCCTATTCAGCTGATAAGGATTGTTTTTAGGCACCACAACTTTCTGACACTTGTACGGATACGATTAAGGCACGATATTCGACAAACGATCTTAACGGTTTACCGAATACTATAAATACCCCACCCCCATGCTTGAAAATCACAAGAATTCTGATCCTAGATGCTCTAAGTTGAAACCATTGTTTCATACCTGAGTTACTTGGATTTGGATTAGCATTCGGGGACCCTTCGTAAGTATTCTTTCGTTCTTTTATTGCTTTTCGAGTCTTTCGAGTCTGAAAGTCAAACTTTGTTTGACTTTCTGCGTTGACCAGTTATGGTCAATGCGAAGTTCGTTTGAACTTCGCAACGTGAGTGTAATCACGTTGGTTATAGTCCCTTGGGACTATGCCTACTGATTACCACGTTGTCTAGGGTCGTAGGGTAAGCGATCTAATAAATCGCTTATACCTCGAACCCGACGCATTTGGTCGATCATTAGGATCCGACCAAACACATTAGGTGACCATAGTAGATAGGGAATAACCTTCCGAGGTTATACCCTATGGTCACATCGTTTGAGTAGTTGTATGATAGGTAGTTTATATGCCTTAGGTAAATTACCAGAATACCCTTTTCATGTATAATTGGTAATTAAGCATATGTAACCTAAAATTTTGTCACATAACTGATTATGTAACATGTTTAGGCATATAACACTTGTCATAGGACTAGTTAGACGGTCCGAACGCGTTTCACGCGAACGACGCGTTAAAGTAGCATAAGCTACCTAAACGGGTCGTAATGGGTCGGAAACACTTAGGTTAGGTTTCATTTAGCATGAAGGCTTTGTTAAACCATATGACACGAGTCTCTATACTCATTTGGTTTACGAACCCTCATTCTAATCCAATCATCCTATTTAGGTCCGGTTATTAACATAGTTACCTATATTAGGCGCCGTTTGATATCCGCGATCTCTAGCATTGTTTGGTTGTTACTCAAGGACTACTAAGCAATCTCAAGTGAGTACATAGACCCCTCTTTTACTGTTTTCCAAACTGTTTTGGGGTGGAACACATGTGCCTACTTGTTACTTTCATGCTTTCCTGTTTTCACATCATATACCTGCTATGTTCGTTAGTACATTATAGTACATGATTTTATTACATCTTATGCTAGGTATGCCCATTGTGTGCATTACTTAGTACATCGTTTTACATTACATTACATGCTACGTATGTCTATTGTTGTATACGTAGTACAGGTCATATGCTACGTATGTCTATTGTTGTATACGTAGTACAGGTCACATGCTACGTATGTCTATTGTTATATACGTAGTACAGGTCACATGCTACGTATGTCTATTGTTGTATACGTAGTACAGGTCACATGCTACGTATGTCTATTGTTGTATACGTAGTACAGGTCACATGCTACGTATGTCTATTGTTGTATACGTAGTACAGGTTACATGCTACGTATATCTATTGTTGTATACGTAGTACAGGTCACATGCTACGTATGTCTATTGTTGCATACTTAGTACAGGTCACATGCTACGTATGTCTATTGTTGCATACTTAGTACATTTGTTATTCATCACATGATTACATTTTGGATACATATTAAATGATTTACATTAGACGTGAACATTTTACATCTTGATGGTTTGGTTTGATTAAGTGATTTAAGTAACGAGGCATGTGTAATATGATACAAGCATGGTGGATACGCCGCTGGTACTTCCTATATATAAGTGTTTGTACGGTATTACATATCGTAGCGTTATTTGAATCATTTCAGTTGAGACATAGAACATTTTATACAAATAACATACTTTTCACAAGACATTGAGTTATAAACAACTTATCTTATACAAACACATTTTTACATGGTTATTCATTTAACCATACACTATTCACTTATTTATACATATCATCTGATCTTATCGTTTTTCAAATGATTTACAAGACAAAGCAAATTACAAGGTTCATGACTAAACATTTTCTCAAACATAAGTCATGAAACCTATTTTCACAAAACCTATGTATATCACAGGCATTTTTATGCTGACGTACCTATTTTCACATGTGTTTTTCAGGAGCTGTTGCATAAGATGATCAAGATACACATAGGCAGACTTGGGCTTTAGTGACAATAAAAGATGCAAGACTAGTTAATTATGATGTATTTCCTTGTTTGTTAAGACATTGTAACACCTTTAATCAATAAAACGAAACTTCAATTGCCATGGATTTGAAACAATTAATTCTGTTACAACACTCCCCGACATTTCCGCCACGTTTTGTATGTTCTACGTGGTCGGGGTGTGACAGAAAAGATGGTATCAGAGACAATGGTTATAGGGAATTAGGTTATTAGTAATGCTTTGACCTAGTCTATAACCTTCTTAGGACCCTAACGCGAGTTTACTTGCGTTTAGTCATAAAACAATACCGTCACCTATCCTTAGGCGACGACCACAACAAGAACATAAATTTCAAAACCGCGTTGAAAACTAATCATCTGTTCTAGGATGATTGATTACTAGGTTTTGAACCCTCTGTTATATGGTTTTGAACCCCTTTGAGTTTTCAAAATCTCGTTAAGGTTTTGGGTTTTAAATAATGTGAACATGTGCAAACTGGAAGGGTGAATGCCTGTATTCTGGGTTTTCTGTCTAGGCAAGCACTTCGTATACATCTCATCAGACCCGAGACCAGTTGTGCTTACCTGGGAATTCTCGGGATAAGTGTTCACTTATAGGCGAGCATGTCTTCGCGATACATTATTTTTAACCTATTTACTTTGATTAATCACCGAGGCCGTTTGTTGCTTTGTAGTAACAAACAAATGACCACTATCCTTGCTTTCATCAGATTTGTTTCATCTCATTCTTTTCGTCTAATTCTTTCACTCGTTTCATTTCATATTTCCTCTTTTAGAATGCCTCCATGACACGAAAACCCGGTATCTATTGATGAGCTGGCAGCTGTCATTACACAGCAAATGACTGCTGCAATCCCGAACGTCGTTGCTCAATGTTACCAAGCTATCAACAACAATAATGCCCTCTGCAACTTCAAGACGTTCAACTCGGCCAAGCCATCAAAGTTTTCTGGGTCTCAAGGAGCGACAGCACTTCTGCAATGGTTTGAGAGTCTAGAGAGCACCTTCAGGCATGTACAATGTCCAAATGAGCGAAAGGTAGATTTCGCATCTAGTGTCTTTGAGAAACGAGCTTTGACGTGGTGGAACGGTGTGGTGAGAGATAGGGGTGCCGAAGTGGCATTGGCCCAAACTTGGGAAGAACTTCGAGCACTGATGATGAAGGAATTCTGTCCTCGTCACGAGATCAGGGCATTGGAAAGGGAATTCGACGATCTTAAGCAAAACAGCGGTGAACATCGAGCATACACCGATCGATATGAGGAGCTGAGCCTGTTGTGTCCTACCATGGTTACGCCTTTGGATAAGGCGATCGAAAAATACATTGATGGTCTCCCTGACTCAGTTCAGGACATTGTTACTGGTAGTAACCCCACTACGGTTAGGCAGACCATTGAGCTATCTGCAACCTTGACTGAATCTCAGATCAGGAAATGTAAGCTTTTCCAAAAGGGTGACAAGAAATCGGTCGAGGAATCGAAGCCAATCGAGGAATCAAAGACCATGGATGAACAGTCTGGATCTCTTGAGCGGTCAAAGAAGCGAAAGGCTTCTCAGAACTTTGCCATGGTTACTCACAATGATCAAGCCATCCCCAACCAACCAGCTCAACCCCGTGCTAGGAAGCCATACAATGGAACTTCACCCTTGTGCAACCAATGTGGCCTACATCATCATGCCAATGTGAAGTGCCGCGAATGCCAAATTTGTGGACGTAAAGGTCATACAACAAAAGTTTGCGTAGCAGCAGTTGCACCAAATCAAGCTAACAACAATCCTGCTCAAGCTCGTTTTCCCCCAGGTTCTTGCTACAAGTGTGGCGAGATGGGACATTTCCGAAGAAATTGCCCAAAGCTTGCTAATGCTAATCCAGCACAGAGATGAGCATCTGACCGACTAGAAGACAACACTCTTTAGAAATAACCACATCTTATGTATTATTTTCTCTTGTTGTCAAGGTCCATGAAACAGTTGTTAACATTGTTTATAAATAAATCTTTTATTTACATTGCAATGTATTTATGTGATTATATGTATAAACAACATATCCCTTACAATACCGACAATCAAGGAATTATATTCCTTGAAAAGCAAACTACCCCCAAAATTCTTCCATTTTACATTCTCTTGCGTTTTCCACAAAGGTCCTAAGTACCCGTCTCTTGCAAAGAAACGAAGTACAAGGTGCAAGTTATAATTCTGTACGAATACCCCAAGTACCACTATAAATTCTTAATAGGGTACCCAAGGGTATTTCCGTATGTCCTAAATTATTGTGTACCTTAATTCGAATATTGCGTTTTCCTGAAAACGAAAATCGAATTTTTGGTAGATCATCCTATCTTCATGGATGGATTCTTGAAATAATTAAAGTGCCAAATGAAATCCACGAATTGGATTCCTGGTGTACTTTAAGTACCCGCGTCCAAAGATAACAAATTAATAACCAAGTTAAACAACTATGTGATTATGTGCTTATGTGTTTCCTTTTATGTTTTTGGTGTAATCCAAGTTTTGTTATCCAAATCCTCGTAGAATCTTCCATATCTTTGTATAAGGAAATTCATAGTAGGATATCCAAAGGTACTATATTAAATCCTCAATGGGCTTTTACGTAATAGTAAAGACCCTCGGATTATATTGTACTATTCCATAATTAGACCCCTGAGTGGTCTAGTTAAACAGATTGATCCAAAAATCTGGTTAGGAATATCATGTGATGAGATAGCTGAAAGGACTCCTTAGTGGCCTAATTAAAAAGATCAATTGTCGATCTAATTAAAAGGACCCTATGGTAGTCTAGTCACACTCATCACAGGTTTGATTTTCCTCCCCTAAAACATTTCAAGACAAACTGTGCGGACTATGCAAGGAGTTACGTAATTATGGATGCATACATAATTATGGAATTCAGTGCACAGAAACCACAGCAAGTTTTTTCATGTATCTGGAGTTAACCATGTTCATTTTTGTTTCTGAAGAAATGGTGAAAAATGACTCATTCTGTTCATTTTTGTTTCTGAAGAAATGGTGAAAAATGACTCATTCTGTTCATTTTTGTTTCTGAAGAGGTTGTGAAAAATGACTCGTTCTGTTCATTTTTGTTTCTGAAGAAATGGTGAAAAATGACTCATTCTGTTCATTTTTGTTTCTGAAGAAATGGTGAAAAATGACTCATTCTGTTCATTTTTGTTTCTGAAGAGGTTGTGAAAAATGACTCATTCTGTTCATTTTTGTTTCTGAAGAAATGGTGAAAAATGACTCATTCTGTTCATTTTTGTTTCTGAAGATGTTGTGAAAAAATGACTCATTCTGTTCATTTTTGTTTCTGAAGATGTTGTGAAAAATGACTCATTCTGTTCATTTTCGTTTCTAAAGAAATCGTGGAAAATGATTCGTTTCGTTCATTTTCGTTAACTCATTTCCGTTCATTGTCGTTGCTGAAGAATATCCATCGAGGGAAATGAATATCCTTGTTTATTCCTTCATGTTCCATTTTCTAAAGAATACCTGTTGAAAATAACTCCGTCCATTTTTCATTTTTGAAAAATGTCCGTTAAAGAGAAATAACAGGATTATGCCTTGCTTATCTTTGATGGTTACTTCACACAAAGCCACAGATAGACTCCTACGAATTAATTTCGGGACGAAATTTCCTAAAGTAGGGGAGACTGTGACACCTGTGTCACTCCAACCATCAATCAAATGCCAAACCGATGAAATATTGTATTTCATACTTGGGATTTGTAAAAATATGTGTATCGTTAGCACATATCGATTCTTGTTCGATTTCAAGCTCTAAATCGCTTTCTGGAAGGTTATACGCGCACTGATGCGTAAATATAACCAGTTTAATGCAACGAACACTCCGAAATAGTGAAATAGGCTTAACATACCTTAAATAACCTTTACATAACTTAGATATAAGTTTTGGAAGGTTTGGTGTGGTGAAATCAAAGTTAAATCGCTTACAGGGACTAAAGTTGACAAACTGCGAAAGTATGCCAATTTGAACTGTAACAGACATTCCGGAACATGACCATAAGTTAAACATACCATAAATATCCTTTACATAGCTTAGAAATAGGCTTTGAGGTGTTCGGTATGCTAAAATAAACTTTTGTGTCATTCAGGGACTAAAAGCGTCAAAAAGTGCACAAGTTTGCATTTTCGCGCATAACTTACGTTCTGAATACATCCGGAGATCCAAAAATTTATGTAAGCACTAAAATATTTTATTTTAGTGTTTGGCATAAGAAAAATCCATTCGTTTCGTCATTTGGATCGTTTTTCGCGATTATGCGCATTCCGTCGTAATTAAGCGAACATCGCGTTCGTACGGCCAAACGAACCAACCTCCGGCATATTTTTGAGCATGTTTCATGTCCACAATGTTTAGGCATCATTTTAGGGCCTTAAAGTTGGCTTTATGGGCCTTAGAAGTGCCGGAAATGGGTTTAAACACGTGTAGGGACCAAAACTGTAGATTCTGAAACTTGTGTTCCGATCTGAAGAGCTAGGCGGCCCGCGTGAGACCAAGCCTAAATCTTAGGCGGCCCGCGTCAGACTCTCTGATCAGATAATATCGAACAGTCAGCAACTTCCAGCTGTTTTAACCACAACCACACACTCACCACTTGCCTATTCAGCTGATAAGGATTGTTTTTAGGCACCACAACTTTCCGACACTTGTACGGATACGATTAAGGCACGATATTCGACAAACGATCTTAACGGTTCACCGAATACTATAAATACCCCACCCCCATGCTTGAAAATCACAAGAATTCTGATCCTAGAAGCTCTAAGTTGAAACCATTGTTTCATACCTGAGTTACATGGATTGGGATTAGCATTCGGGGACCCTTCGTAAGTATTCTTTCGTTCTTTTATTGCTTTTCGAGTCTTTCGAGTCTGAAAGTCAAACTTTGTTTGACTTTCTGCGTTGACCAGTTATGGTCAATGCGAAGTTCGTTTGAACTTCGCAACGTGAGTGTAATCACGTTGGTTATAGTCCCTTGGGACTATGCCTACTGATTACCACGTTGTCTAGGGTCGTAGGATAAGCGATCTAATAAATCGCTTATACCTCGAACCCGACGCATTTGGTCGATCATTAGGATCCGACCAAACACATTAGGTGACCATAGTAGATAGGGAATAACCTTCCGAAGTTATACCCTATGGTCACATCGTTTGAGTAGTTGTATGATAGGTAGTTTATATGCCTTAGGTAAATTACCAGAATACCCTTTTCATGTATAATTGGTAATTAAGCATATGTAACCTAAAATTTTGTCACATAACTGATTATGTAACATATTCAGGCATATAACACTTGTCATAGGACTAGTTAGACGGTCCGAACGCGTTTCACGCGAACGACGCGTTAAAGTAGCATAAGCTACCTAAACGGGTCGTAATGGGTCGGAAACACTTAGGTTAGGTTTCATTTAGCATGAAGGCTTTGTTAAACCATATGACACGAGTCTCTATACTCGTTTGGTTTACGAACCCTCATTCTAATCCAATCATCCGATTTAGGTCCGGTTATTAACATAGTTACCTATATTAGGCGCCGTTTGATATCCGCGATCTCTAGCATTGTTTGGTTGTTACTCAAGGACTACTAAGCAATCTCAAGTGAGTACATAGACCCCTCTTTTACTGTTTTCCAAACTGTTTTGGGGTGGAACACATGTGCCTACTTGTTACTTTCATGCTTTCCTGTTTTCACATCATATACCTGCTATGT
Organism: Helianthus tuberosus; assembly: GCA_030545235.1. Taxonomy (NCBI): domain Eukaryota; kingdom Viridiplantae; phylum Streptophyta; class Magnoliopsida; order Asterales; family Asteraceae; genus Helianthus; species Helianthus tuberosus. Next base: position 45,867,640 of record CM060376.1, read on the forward strand.
TCGTTAGTACATTATAGTACATGATTTTATTACATCTTATGCTAGGTATGCCCATTGTGTGCATTACTTAGTACATCGTTTTACATTACATTACATGCTACGTATGTCTATTGTTGTATACGTAGTACAGGTCATATGCTACGTATGTCTATTGTTGTATACGTAGTACAGGTCACATGCTACGTATGTCTATTGTTGTATACGTAGTACAGGTCACATGCTACGTATGTCTATTGTTGTATACGTAGTACAGGTCACATGCTACGTATGTCTATTGTTGTATACGTAGTACAGGTCACATGCTACGTATGTCTATTGTTGTATACGTAGTACAGGTCACATGCTACGTATATCTATTGTTGTATACGTAGTACAGGTCACATGCTACGTATGTCTATTGTTGCATACTTAGTACAGGTCACATGCTACGTATGTCTATTGTTGCATACTTAGTACATTTGTTATTCATCACATGATTACATTTTGGATACATATTAAATGATTTACATTAGACGTGAACATTTTACATCTTGATGGTTTGGTTTGATTAAGTGATTTAAGTAACGAGGCATGTGTAATATGATACAAGCATGGTGGATACGCCGCTGGTACTTCCTATATATAAGTGTTTGTACGGTATTACATATCGTAGCGTTATTTGAATCATTTCAGTTGAGACATAGAACATTTTATACAAATAACATACTTTTCACAAGACATTGAGTTATAAACAACTTATCTTATACAAACACATTTTTACATGGTTATTCATTTAACCATACACTATTCACTTATTTATACATATCATCTGATCTTATCGTTTTTCAAATGATTTACAAGACAAAGCAAATTACAAGGTTCATGACTAAACATTTTCTCAAACATAAGTCATGAAACCTATTTTCACAAAACCTATGTATATCACAGGCATTTTTATGCTGACGTACCTATTTTCACATGTGTTTTTCAGGAGCTGTTGCATAAGATGATCAAGATACACATAGGCAGACTTGGGCTTTAGTGACAATAAAAGATGCAAGACTAGTTAATTATGTTGTATTTCCTTGTTTGTTAAGACATTGTAACACCTTTAATCAATAAAACGAAACTTCAATTGCCATGGATTTGAAACAATTAATTCTGTTACAACACTCCCCGACATTTCCGCCACGTTTTGTATGTTCTACGTGGTCGGGGTGTGACATCAAGCGTGTCAACCCATGCAAGAGATAATACGAAAATATTGTTTTAAAGGAAGAACATATATTATAGCATGTTGCATACAAATCTCGGTTGAGACATTTGATGTCGCAGGCCCCGACCCCTGCCCTGGGAGGCGGGCGGTCGCAGCACGCACAGAGTGGGTGGTATCGGTGTTTATTAATTTGGCAGTGGAAATGAAACATCAGGACTGTAGTCAGGAAATATTTTATCAGAGTTAAAACACTAAACTGTTTATAACAATTAAATGGGATAAAACCCAAGTTTCCATTACAATATGTTTAAAGGGATAAACCCTAGTTTATTGAAAACAAAACTCCTTTTTATTTAGGTACCTTTTATAGCTACTTTTCCAAGCCTTTAGTGCTCTCCAACTGGCTTCTATTAGCTTCACATTAAGTTACCTGAAACGCGTTTTAAAAAGGTTTTATCAGCAAGAAATACTGACGAGTGCATCCCCGTTTAATCAAAACAGTTTTTATAGCTTTACAGTGTTGAGAGTGATTACAATGTTTATATCTACACAATTACTCATTCAGTACTGTCAACACCTGACTTGTGGGTCATGTTACACATTGGCTAACTCTTTGTCCAATAGTAACAGATTACAATAATGTATACAAAACCCCAACATACCGGCATTAAATGTAGAATACATAGACTCAATCACAGTTAAGTATAACTGAACACATTTGAGGTTTTGGTAAAACATTTTGACTCACAAAATATTTACAAAAAGAGAATGTACTCACATTGTTTACTTAGGTAAAACTAAAGCTTCCTGGTGTATCTCCTGGATATTATCTATTAAAATTAAACAATGCACACGTGTTAGTAAAATAACCCAAATTATATTAACCGTACAACTCGAGACAGAACTACAATGACTGAGTCAGGCAGAGCCTTAACATGCATTACAGAGTCCTAGATCAATCGGGTATAACACCAGACAGAACTCCAACGACTGAGTCAGGCAGAGCCTTGACATGCGATACGGAGCCCTAGATCGATCGTGTCGGGTAACAAATAAGGTTATAATACTTACAATGAGGCAGAGCTTCGCTTTATAGGGGTATTATTCCCGAGAGTTTATAGTAACAGAAGTTGAGAGAGAATATTAGAAAATGAATGGTTCGCAAATGAGGCCTGAAGTCTCTATTTATAGGCTGGTCGGACAGCGAGTAGCAGCCCGCGAAGCCTTTCTCGAACACTCTCGCTGCCCGCGAGGACCGTAGGGTCCGTTGGTGCTAGTCGATATGGTGCTTTGACAATTAGTGTCGTTCCTGGTATTAGGTGAATTCTAAATTCAACCTTTCTATCAGGCAGTAATCCAGGTAACTCTTCTAGAAAAACGTCTGAGAATTTAGATACTCTAGGAATATCTTTTAATTCTTTTCCTTTAGTATTAATGATTACAGAAATCATATATACTATTCCTCCTTTCCTTTCATAACTTGCAACTTTCATCACAGAGATGAATTTTGCTGACTTGGTTGGCTTATCTCCTTTGATTGTGATCTTTTTACCACTTGGTGTACTTACGTGTACTGACTTTTGATCACATAAAATACTGACACGATTGGCTACCAACCAATCCATTCCTAACACAATATCGAATCTGGCTAGATTCATTGGGTAAAGGTGAGCAAAGAAATGATGGTTCAGGATTTCTATTCTTGCTCCCTACAAGATTTCACAGATCTTAATGGATTCTCTGTTTGCTGTCTCCACCAGACAATCTTGTTGAAGTTTGGTTAAGGGTTGGTCTAGAAGTTTGTAGAAAGAAGTATTGATAAAACTTTGGTTTGCACCAGAGTCAAATAATACTTTGGCAAATATATCATTAACTAAGAATGTACCGGCTGTCACATCCGGGATCATCTTAGCTTCCTCAGCTGTCAGAACAAATGCTCTGGCATTTTTCTTAGGTCCTTCAGTTGTCTTATCTTGGCTAGTTGTTGCTAAAGCTAGTTTCGGACTGTTCGGTCTGATGTGCCCAGTTTCTCCACAATTAAAGCATATCCTATTGCTAGGTTTCCTCCTAAAATCTTCTTCCTTATGTCCAGACATTTGGCAAAAGTTGCAGTATATAGAGCACCTTCCAGAGTACTTTCTTCTACAAAACTTGCAGTAAGGTGCAGAAGAATCTATTCCTTTTCCACGGTAGGAATTAACGTAGCGAAATTCATGGGTAAGCTTTTGAGCTAGGTTCTTTCTCTGGTTTTCTTCTGGTGTGCGTACCAAGTCATTAGTCAAGGCGTTGTCTAGTTCTACTGCTTCTTCTATGGTTTGTGGCCTAGCTGCCTTGACTACGTGTCTAATCTCGCTACTTAATCCCCAAACGTAACTGGAGATTAATACTGACTCAGGTGAGGCTAAGATTGTCACTATTCTAGCATATTCAAAGAATATGGTAGTGTAACTTTAGACTCTATTCCAGTCATTTTCTGATGTAGGAACTTATTGGCGTTTTGTTCCTTCTCATGAGGAGGACAAAATTTTCTTTCAACTATGTCTTTAAAGTTAGTCCATTCCATACTATAAACTCTGTCACTTCCTCTAGACTAGAGAATAGTATTCCACCATTCTAAGGCTGCATTTTTGAAAAGATTAGAAGGAAACATAATCTTATCTTCTATCCAGCGCAAGACTGAAATGACTCCTTCATTGCCTGAGAATTATATTGGTTTACAGGCCAAGAATTCTTTATATGAACAACCGTAAGAGACGGTTCTTCTTCTTTTAGGAATTGGAGCTTGGATTATAGGTCCGTTATTATGGTTCACACTTTGACTTGGTTCAGTGTGTTGTCGTTTACTTCCATTTGCAGATTTATTATTTTCGGCTTCTTTAACAGTCTTGATAATATAAGGCATAGCATCTATAATTTCTTGTGCTACTATGTGTTGGATGGCGCTGTTATCTATTTGGTTTCCGTTATTCTCATTATTCTAGTTTTCCTGATTTAATTCGTTGTCCATCTGAATTGTGAACATTTATCAGGTATTAATTATCACAGAATAAGATGTTGATACAAACAATCATACAAACAAATTGATCAAAAACGTCGAACATTGCTACTTTACTCTTGTCGTATATATATGCGTCGATTACAAACTACAACTGGAATATAAATACACTAATAGTTATGCATCTATATCTATTTTAGTCTATCTATATTTATTTTTTTTTATCAAAATACAAAATTACACATAAATCTAGGTATTATTCTAGGTATCATGTATCCAATCGTGTATCTCTCGCTCAACATGTTTCCACATAAGCTTCTCTCCTATTTGACGAATTCTATCGCCTTCTTCAACTAATTCATCGCCCCATTGGCGAAGTTCCTGCATATTCTCTTCATTCATAGGGGTAATGGTGCGAGTACTGGGTCAGGGTACCGAGGTATGGGGTGTCCGTAAGGGTATGGGTTTCTTATTACACTCTATTTCCACCAGTCGCTGTTCCAAAATGGGTCTAAAGGGTTAAGGTCGGTATACTGAGCTATGGCGTTTGGTGAGGGAATTATGGGGATCTCATATGGCTCAACATCTGGGATTGGGAACTGGTCTTCCTGGTTGGGTCCTAGCATTTGTTGGTCTGGGAATAAGGGTAACAGTGGTGGTTCAGCTATTTGGTTTAGGTTAATTAGAGTCTACTGCTGTAGTGGCTAGCATATGGAAATCTGCCGACTGTCTATCTAGTTCCTCTTCCCACGGTGGCCTATTGACTGTTTCCTGAGTTTGGGTATTCACTTCCCTATTGGCTATTAGTATCGCCCTTTGTTGTTGTAATTTCTTCATTCTCTTCCTTCTCTCATGCGCTCCCCTATTAAACCATCCTCTCTTTTTGGAAAGAAATGGTTCCTCAGACCGTGCCTTAAAAATAAATATTCCTTCCTCAGTATCAGCTGAATATCCTGAGGGGTTTGGCTGAGATGAGGTTCCTTCATCTTTTGGGGAACTAGCTATATGATGATAAGTGTCGGATGTACCTTGCTCACTCATGCTGTAAACTAACAAATTGTCAAATAACACTAAACAAGAATATACTTATTTACACATAATCACATAAATTATTTCCTAACACAGAATTGAAGTTTCAGCAGAACACCTCTTTGGCTTAAACCACTGGCTGTAGCTCTGATACCACCTTCTGTCGCAGCCCCTGACCCCTGCCCCGGGAGCCGAGCTGCTGCGGCACGCGCAGAGCGGGTGGTATCGGTGTTTATTAATTTGGCAGCGGAAATGAGACATTCGGACCGTAGTTAGGAAATATTTTATCAGAGTTAAAACACCAAACTTTTTATAACAATTAAATGGGATAAAACCCAAGTTTCCACTACAATATGTTTATAGGGATAAACCCTAGTTTATTGAAAACAAAACTCTTTTTTATTTAGGTTAATTTTATAGCCACTTTTTCAAGCCTCCAGTGCTCTCCAGCTGGCTTCTATTAGCTTCACATTAAGTTACCTGAAACACGTTTTAAAAAGGTTTTATCAGCAAGAAATATTGGCGAGTGCATGCCAGTTTAATCAAAACATTTTTATAACATTACAGTATTGAGAGTGATTACAATGTATATAACTACACAATTACTCATTCAGTACTGTCAACACGGGTCATGTTACTCATTGGGTAACTCTTTGTCCAATAGTAACGGATTACAATAATGTATACAAAACCCCAACATACCGGCATTAATTGTAGAATACATAGACCCAATCACTGTTAAGTATAATTGAAAACATTTCAGGTTTTGGTAAAACATTTTGACTCACAAAAAGATTTACAAATAGAGAATGTACTCACATTGTTTACTTAGTTAAAACTAAAGCTTCCTTGTGTATCTCCTAGTTATTATCTATAAAAATTAAACAATGCACACGTGTTAGTAAAATAACCCAAATTATATTAACCGTACAACTCGAGACAGAAATCCAATGACTGAGTCCGGCAGAGCCTTGACATGCATTATGGAGTCCTAGATCAATCGGGTGTAACACGAGACAGAACTCCAACGACTGAGTCAGGCAGAGCCTTGACATGCGTTACGGAGCCCTAGATCGATCGTTTAGGGTAACAAATAGGGTTATAATACTTACAACGAGGCAGAGCCTCGCTTTATAGGGGTATTATTCCTGAGAGTTTATACTAACATAAGTTGATAGAGAATATCAGAAAATGAATTGTTTGCAAATGAGGCCTGAAGCCTCTATTTATAGGCTGGTCGGATAGCGAGTTGCGTCCCACGAAGCCTTTCTCGAACACTCCCGTGGCCCGCGAGGACCTTAGTGTCAGCTGTAGCTTAGACAACTCACCTAGTAGGCTTGACACGAGGCAGGGACACGTGGCACAAGGGGTGAACGTTAAGTAACTGGGCTTGCACCCCGCGAGGGTCATACGGGGGTCCGGGTCGTGGCCCGCGACTACCCTTTAATTTTGTTTTTCTTTGTTTTTTATAAATATTAAGATATTTCGGGCCCGTTTCTCCTATACGGGGTATATTTTAAGGTGTTTAGGGTTACGTTAAAGGTTCTAGGAGGGTTGTTATATTTGACCTCAAAAAATCTATATATCTCTTACAATGACAACTACGTAATAGTTCATTATATTTTGTGTAAATGGAGTTGAATATAAAATATGGTTATTATCTTGGTAATGGGATATACCATAGTTGGGCGACCATGGTAACGCCCCAAATTTTTTATAAAAGGATTTTATTAATTGCTCATGAGGGACAAAGAAGACCATCACATGAGTTTATTTAAAGGAAAGGAAACCAAAAAGCTTCATTTAGGTTCTTAATCATGATCATTATAGAGAGTGAAATGAGTGTGTATAAAGAGAGAAAGATATGGAAGGAGATCCAAGGGAAACAACGAGGGGCTTCTCTGGGTTCGTTTTCGAGCAAAAGGACAAGGATTTTAATCCCTTTAATTGGTGAACTCAAAGTGTCAAACCTGAATTGTGGGGTTCTAGTGATTCAAGGTTAGTTTTACTTTAAAGGTGACATGGTATCAAGTGTTTATAGTCATAAAGGACCTATATGATGCTTATGATTCGTTTTGGGTCATAAACCGTTGATCTTCGCGTAGATCTGATGAGAGCAAAAACCTTGGTCAACATTAAATCCGATTAGGGTTTTTGTTAGAGGTTGTGCCTATCTATACAACTGGCATGAGCACAACCTATATATCGTAAATGGGTGCGACGTTGGATACCAAACTATTAGGGTTGTTGTTAGCGGTTGCACCTCACTGTTTTTACAACATTCGAGACCTAGGTTATAGAACAACTTTTAATTGTTTATAGTATTTCAAAAAGGCATTATGTGAACGTATGTGCTTAAAAGATATACCACATAAAGAATACGAGGAAATATGAATGAAGGCAACCGATTTACCCATAGTACACAATAAAGTTCCGGGTTGTCAACTTCTATGGATTTATCAGATTTACGACGATTTGATGTAAGATTTTGGAGGATATGAAAATTCAACGTTGCCTAGGTTTTCTTTAACTATGAAGTTGGGTCTAATGCATTCACGTCTACCGCCACATTAGCCCAAAAGGCATCGTTACCAGATCTGGTAACTACCACTCCGATATTAAACATCGTTGGATATTGATTCACACCGCTAGATCTGGTGACTGCCACTCCGATGGTGGTGGTGGGTGTTCTTTTTGAATGAAAGGTTTGCATGGATAAGTGTTGATTTACTTTTGTGTGGATGTAGATCGGTTCGGTTCGAGACCGGGAGAACGAGATATGAATGACGACGACACGATAACGACACCAGCATTAGAGTTCAAATTAAATTCAAGAATCACCGTCGATGAATTCTTTATAAAAGATTCAATGAACTATCGATTAAAGGCCATTGTATAAGAACTATCGACTAGAAGCTTATGACTATCGATCAAGAGTGAACACCAACTATTGATCATAGCCTATCAATTAAACATGAAGAATAACGATCATGAACAACGACTATCGATAGGTTCTTAGTTGTTTAGTATAAATAGTATGTTCTGTCATTTGTAACCTAGAGCTTGAATGTGCCTAGAGAAAAAGAGAGTATCGGAGCACTTGTGTTAGATTATCTTGTACCGAAACTCTTTCAAATCGAATACACGAATGCGTTAATCATTGAATCCTTGTGTAGTGTTTATTCTCTCTCTCTCTCTCTCTCTCTCTCTCTCGGTTTGTGTCGTAACGAGGATTCCACACTCGTTATGGCATCCGCACACGTGATTGTTTTAATACGAAATTCGTCAATGTTGTTTTGGTCCACACCGACTACCAACATGCCAACATGTTTTTCCAAAATTTTGATAAATTACTTTTGGTTAACAAATTTTGGTAAACGACACTCCGGTAAAACCTAAGTTACTTAACATGGGGAAACGTTTTTGCAAATATTTTTCTTGAGAAAATCTAAAAAGATGTTTTAAAATTTTAAATTTACTTTTTGAATATTAGGGGGGAGTAAATTCAAATCAGAAATTACAAAAACATTGAAAACATCATAACGACAAAAACAAGAGAAAACCAAAAATGAGTTTCTGACATGAAAAAGAGAAAATAGTAGTACATCAGTGGTTTGTCGAAATCTCTTTCAATTGAAAATGATAAATGATAAGTAGCTCTACTAATAATGTATCGGTAGGCTCACAATCATCTTGAAGTGTGCAGTGTGATATAAACATAACAAACTGAAGACTGTGTGGGAACCGCTCATGGCCATACGGTCTTAGCACCGAAATTTCATTTGGTAGATTGTCGAGGTTCTGAGATACGTGGTCTTTATGCTGTTTATTATCTGGGTATCATGGTTATCTCTTTTACCTAAAACAATGGGGATGCAAGTCTTGAACTTCCATGATGACATACATATTTGTGCATACTATATATGCGCGTACATATCATACATACGTTTAAATATTGCATACGACCATCAATAAGTGATAAACATATCACACCCACCTTTGAATGAGTGATTTTTAATCACATCAATCATCCGAGAGTCAAGTTCATCTCTTTGTCGATACGACTGTAAAGCCTCGCTTTTTGACACTTACCTTAATTAGAAAGTTTGTTCACAATCCTATTTTTGGAAACTTATATATGTATCATATTTGTATTTCACTTCCAGCTTTGTAATTCGAAGCTTTAATCGTAATGAAACCTGGTTATTTTTTTTACCTAAATTATACAATTACTTCACACCTTCGTTTTACATTTATTCTATTTGCTTAATCGATACACATTCATCGTTCCCGTGAATACATGATTAACTCACCAACAGACTATCGTAAATACTCGTTTTAGTACACTTTACACGATCAAATACTTGTTTACGCATTTTTGATACTTAATCTATACCTTTATACCCATTTAATACTTAAATATATGTTATCTATTCAAAACATAACCTAAATTATCACAAAATCAACAATTAAACAAACTAGTGGGACCAATAGTGTCAATTTAAGAAAGTGGCCCGGGTGACCACGGTCGCGACATGCGGCAGATGTGGTGCTTCCTTCCGCGACCCGCGGAAGGGTGAAATCCGTGCCCAGCTTCAATCAGCTCGACAATTGGTCTAATTTTCTCACACAACTCCCCCCTAAATGCCTTTAATACTCAACTAACTTGCAATTAACACAAACCCTAACCACACACTGTAAATACATGTCTTCCACAATATCTTAACCCTTTACACACCCTCATTTCACTCTAAAAATCTATCCTTCCAAACTTTCAAGTGTTGGCATATTGTACACTTGCTCAAAACAGTGAGTTTTGAGCACTTTTTCTTTACTTTTCTTCATGTTTTCTTGTACCAATCTACTTGGATGACCTTCAAGGATGTTATCCAAGATTCACCAAGGTGTAATCATGTGATACATCACTTACATAAGGCTCCAAAGTCAGATTTATTTTCTGATTTATATAAACTTATTGTAACTTCATTTTCTTCAACATTTCTTCTTCCACAAAGCTTGGAACACCTCTAAGAATGTTTCCACAGGTTTCCATGGTAAACCAAGGTGGAACAACACCATTTTGAGGTCCAAACTTTCTGTTTTGGAAGAAACTTGGTTAACTTTAACAAAACTTAACTTTTATGCTTGAATCTTTTACCTAGCAACCTCCTAAACCCGTCAATGGCTGTGGAACTTGTTAGAGTCGATTCTTACAAGTTTAGAGGTACAAACAACCTCTAAACTTTCTATTTTATTAGGGTTCAATACAACCCACAAGTGTTGACGTCACATAAGTATACCGTAGTTCATATGGTGAGACTTATGTTTGATGCAAGTGTGAACTTTGGATGCTTTGGCAATCCTAATTTGATTCCATACCTCACTTGATGATTTGCTTGATAATGTGCCAGTTAGTTCTTTATTTCTTGTAATTCATGACCCTCCGAATCATCCTTATGATGATTTGTGTAGTGGTGAATCATATAAAGAGGTTAAACCTCCATGCTTGACTTACATAATAATCTATGATATCTATGATGGACTTAGTTTTAGGTTAATATTATAACTATACTGTAAAACATATAAATATAAACATAACCAAATTCTTGATGTTAATCGGACCATGATTATACGTCGTGAATATAAGTTATATTATCTTTGTTCTTTATTCCTCGTTTGTGATTCTAATGGGCACGTTAGGACCCATAAAAACACTTTGAAAACTTAGTGTCCAAACGAGTGTCTAGATGAGATATACTTTTGCATACATATACTTTTATACTTAATTCTGAATCCAAACATTCCATAACCTCCAACCACCCAAACATATTCATTTTCCTATTCTCATTAACTCGTCAATACACCGATAATCGGAAAGCTTTGCAATGCACATTTGGGTGTAACATTTTCAACTATTCAAATTCACAATACACATAATCAAACTTATTCAATCACTGAATCCGCCAAACATGCTATTTGTTATGCTTAGGTTGTTTATGCTAGAATACTTTCATGCACTTTATTTGTCATTAACTTAGCTAGCCCTCCTTAACAATTATAGCGCTATAGGAGTAGCACACTACCTGACGGGGTATTGTTAAGTTAACATATTTTATGGCCTCGATTACTTCGGTGTCGAGGGATACTTAATATACTTTACAGTCTCGTTCACTTCAGTGAGAGGGATGCACATTATTCTCATGGACACTTGGGTTTGGCCAATAGTTATACATGCTAGCTTCAACTTTGTACATATGAATTGCATGTTGGATTTGAGAAAATCTTTTATACTTATATGTTAGTATTCCAAAACTTGTATACTTTCCAATACTTTTGTATTGAACTATACTTTTAAAACATGTTGCAGGATTATGATGATGATGATGATGCACGGAATTTAGTAGGATGCCTAGAAACGCATTTTAAACTTTAAATACTTGTTATATTGTAATTCATTTGTTTCAACTTGTTGTATTCGATTTCAAACAATGTAATTGATTCTTTTAGCAATGAAATGAAATTTATTATTAAATACTTGTCACCATGTAGTGTTATGAGTAATGAGCAATCTATTTCGTCACACTCCGATGTTTTCGCCATTGGTTGGGGTGTGACAACGACGGTACTAACATGTTCACGGACTTGCTCTCATGCCCTACGTCCATCCGAAAACCAAGTTCCTCATAAATAAGTAATTTTATCACATAGGGCTTGTTTTCATCCACAAATAAGTGATTATCTAACATCTCATACGCCAAAAAGTATACTCGCCAGTAAGATGAACTCTCATGCATACCTTGATACGGGAATGTGTCATGAGTGGATGAACACAGGTCAATAAGTAAAAATCATATCTAAGCATATCCCTAAGCCATATGATTACATCTAATTGTTGAGTTTAAGTGGACAACAATATCGATAAATATTTTAGGATACTTATCAAAATGCTAACTACAAGTGTGTTTTGGTGTGACTGTACACTGATATGATTCTCTTTCCCTAGAAACTCGCAAAAAGATTGTCTGTATACATTTATTTATTAATTTCCGTCTTTACATTTGAAAAATTCAAAATACCAAAAAGATTTTAGGTGTGTTTTAATATAAACTTTATAAAACCTAAAAAAATTTTGCTTCTATCTTATTTTTGATGGACCGATGTTGGAACTCGAAGCTATCCACCTAAAACCCTGATTGAAAGTCAAAAAACAATTGCATCTTCATAATGGTCGAAGTTGACAAATTTTGAAAGTTAAAGGACTAAAATTAAACAATTTTAAAAATTTCAAAGTGTTGTCAGTTCGTAGTTGATTGAGAGTTAGTCTCATGTGTATTGTCGGTTAATATTGTTTAAAATCAATCCTTAGTGAGGTTTACAACATAAAATTCTATATGATTGGTTAAGACCCTAGCGGTTGTTCTCATTGCGCGTTTAGCTTTGTTGTGTGTGTAGGTGTGACATTTAAGCAAGCTAAAGGCAAAGAGAACGTGTCACATGATAAGCTATGGGCGTTACGACACGATATACAATTAGTGGATCAAGAGGATAAATTTGCAGTTGACCACTCATCAACATCACGAGGATCTGAAGTTTTTGAAGATAAAAAATTAACAACCTACATTCAAGGGGGAGTTTGTTAATGTACTTCTTGATTATGACAAGTGAAGACGTTTGAAGATCAGACAGCGTGAAGAATGAACCATCACAAGCAACATCCAAGGGGGAGTTTATTGTTACACTTTTGTGTGGATGTAGCTCGGTTCGGTTTGGTTCAAGACCGAAGTCGACGATGTTCCTCCGTCGTACGACCCGGAAACGAGATATAAATGTCGACGACATGATAACGACACAGTTGTGTGTTTGAATAATGATTACATCATCATGATTACATCATGACATCATCAAATTTCAAATTGAATCCATGCATTATAGTTGATGATGTCTTTATAAAAGATTCAATGAACTATCGATTAAAGGCTATTATACAAGAACTATCGATCGGTCGCTTATTAGTTGTTTAGTATAAATTGTGTGTTCTGTCATTTGTAACCTAGAGCTTGAATGATCCTAGAGAGAGAGAGAGAGAGAGAGAGTATCAGAGTGCTTGTATTAGATTATCTTGAACCGAAACTCTTTCGAATCGAATACACGAACGCGTTAATCATTGAATCCTTGTGTAATGTTTACTCTCTCTGTCGGTTTATGTCATAATGAGGATTCCGCACTCGTTTATCCAAAACAAGAAATCACCGTAGTCCAACGATCCGTATTAGGACCTATAATAAGAATTTGAGTTAGAGCTTCTTAAAGGAGAGAGAAAGTACAAATAACATTTGATAATGAAATATAAACATCTGTAATAAATTCAAATATTAAATAGAGAATTGATAATTTGACATGATCTGTACGAACAAGTAAACTAGACATGACCTTAACAAAAAGTAAACTAAACAGATGGGTCAGACAAATTTTGAAACAGTCAATTGCGTGTTGAGTGTTAAGTTACGAAAATACCCTTTGGGTAGTTTGTAACATAAATGATGTGGAGGCTTGTTGTCCACACAATTGGGTTTCTTGAACTAGAATGGGATTTCTGCATATGATTCACTTATATATATATATATATATAGGGTCAGGTTTTAGGGAAAACAGTGAAAAGTGTGAGAACAGTGAGAACGCTTATGGATCGTCAGATCAAAACAATCTATGGACTAGATTGGCGCGGTGGCGTTTACGTAAATAACATCAATTTATTACGTGAACGCGCTTCATTAAGGGTAAAAAGGTCTTTAGACTTCTCTACACAAAATGTCAAACTCATGAATAAAACGCCATTAAATTCCCACCTTAAACTACAAAGCACACATCATCCTAAACTAAACGCCATTAAATATAAAATGCCAAACTTTGTTTTTAAACGATAAAGCTGAACAAACAGTAACTAAAACGACGAAACTTCATTACTAGCATTTATTATAATAAAACCCCGCCTAAAAAACGCACCAAAAACATCCTACATAAACAACGTCTCAGACCTTCCATTAAACACACCAAACCCAAAATGCCATATTTTACTATATACCATTCATCTTAGAAACGCCAAACATCAAAGATTCCAATCGACGTTTCTTTGAGATACACTATTTTCTCAATAAAGTTTCACTCAATGTGTTGGGCAAATCCTTATGTGTGGATATTGTCTGTGACAACCGTCAAATTTGCATCTATCCGTACAATTAATTAATATTAAATTTGTGCTTAATGACTATGCTTGATTACAACTGTTGACATAAACTGCTTTATGATTTCTGCATCATATATACACATGCATCACATTGCATACTGTCACACCAATTATCAGAGACAAACTTTAGTGACATACTTGATGAACAAAGCACAGTTAGCACAGTGAGCGGATAACTCAGAATTGTACTGACAGTGCCAGTACATAGACAGACAGTGTTTTGAGACCTAGTATGGGCCAGGGACAAAGTACTACACAAGTGTGGAGCGTAGGGAAGTAAGGACGACTATAAAACTGCGTCATTAGGTGATAGTTTGAGTGCCGGAAAGTGCCTAAAACACACTTTAAGTGTAGAATTCTGCATTTTCTGCAAAAATTCAGCATTTTAACATACTAATATTATGCAGAAAATTGATTAAATGGTCCAGAATACTTTCCTAAGTATTGGGAATTAAAAGTGCTACATAAAGTTACATAAAAGACACTATTCGGAATAACTTAGCACTTTAACGGAACGGTATCTAACCGAACAACCGGACATTACCCGGAACACCAAAATTTTACTAAAAACATTGTTAATTATTTTTGGACTAGTTATGATCCCCGAACACCCCAACACACTATATATTGTGACATACACTTAAAACACTAGACTTTTCACTTAACCCCCAACTATTATTCACTTACCATTACAACTTACACTTGGACCCCCTCCCCCCTTATATTTTCGGTCACAAGGTGTGGCCCCACTTGTGATCTCCAAAATCTTACAAGATTTTCAATAATCTTCCATATCTAGAAAGATCCTAAATAATCTTCTCTAGATATTGCTTAGATCGTCATTTGATTTATGTGATCTTATTAGATATGATGAAAATTTACATATTCCCCCCCCCCCTTTGGAACTTACGGTCACAAAGACCCACCCAAAATCACCAACAAATCTCACTAGATCTCATTCTAATATTTTATTTGATATGTTACTTGATCTACTTGCCATAATATTGAGTAACAATCTTACAAGTATGGTGCACTAGATATCTTCATCATTCCTTCACAAGTTCACACTCCATCTCCTCAAACTCTCTCTCCCTTCTCGGCTCACTCCATAACCGCCACCATCACCACCTTGTCACCACCATACAACCATTTTTTGTCACACCCGCTCGTAGCGGAAGCGCGAGGTGTGATCTGATCAGTTCTCATTGCATAACAATATAAGTGAACAATACTAAATGAATAAAAACAAGCTCCAATGCCATTGTCATAATTGTTTCGAAAGAACGCAACATAAGTTAAATGTATTTGTTACAAACCATCAAATGAAAATGCATTTTCATCGTTCTATACATCAAAATGTAAGTCTTAAAATGTCAAGGCTTTGACCACTATATCACCGCAAAGAGGCGGTATATAACGGGCAAACCCTTCAAATGGTGGCATGGAGTCTTGATACTTGCTTTCCTTGACTGAAATGTCTACCAGGTCCACTAATTTCCTGAAATTCATGTTAAGTTTGAAAACATCAACAAAAGTTGAGCGAGTTCATGCAGTTTAGCTGTATGAGATGTATCTGTAAAATGTGAGTTGTATAAACTGTATCTGTAAAATGTGAGTTGTATAAACTGTATCTGTATGAATGATGTATAAACCGTATCCACAACATGTGAATTGTATAAAATGTATCTGTATGTATGATGTATAAACTGTATCCACAACATGTGAATTGTATAAAATGTATCTGTATGTATGATGTATAAACTGTATCCACAACATGTGAATTGTATAAAATGTATCTGTATGTATGATGTAGTATGTAAAGCGTCAATGAAATCGTTGATCATTAATGTTTCGCGAGGACATTAATATGTGTGACGAATTAGGAAGCAATCCAACCCTAGACGATTTTATGCCGATTCCTATCGACTGGGACACAAACGCACTCTTCTGTATGGGTCCACGACCAAGAGTGGGGCTCGCCAAAACCCAATAGATCTAGTCCTTTGTTCCTTGGTCCAAACTGGATTAATGGTGCTTATAGTATGGCCCTAATTCGCACATGATCTATGGTGTTTCATTACCTAACTTTAACATACTATGAACATGTATTTTCCCCGATAGTTGTAAAGTTGTAAAACATTTAAATGAACAGGGGAACATGAACTCACAGAATTGCGTCCGTGAATAGAAGTAAATAAGATCTCACGTGCGGTCGTCCTGAATAGCGTTGCGACCTACAAATGTTCTTATTTTTGTTAGACACTTCGGTCTTTGTAAAGAACTTGAGTACAAGTCTTGTGTCTTCAATATGTGTAAGACTTGTATGTCTTTTCTGTTCGTTAACTGTGTATTCGATGAATGAGTTGTTTAGTCGGATCTAGTCCGCTGAATTTCGTGTCTTATATGTATCAATTGTATAGTTGTGTTTCCAATAATGGTAACATTGGGCCAAGCCCATGTTTTCAAGTTATTGGGCTTAAATAGTGCTGGGCCTTAAATAGTGTTGGGCCTCAATAGTGTTGGGCCTCAAATCGTGTTGGGCCTCAAATAGTGTTGGGCCTCAAATAGTGTTGGGCCTCAAATAATGTTGGGCTTCAAATAGTGTTGGGCTTCAAATAGTGTTGGGCTTGAATTGGGCTTGAATAGTGTTGGGCTTGAATAGTGTTGGGCTTGAATGGTGTTGGGCTTTGGCCCATATGTTTAGTATTTGGGCTTAGCCCATGAATTTATGTTAAGCCCATTATGAAGTTAAGCCCATTAAGAAAAATAGCCCATTAAGTAAAATAGCCCACTAGTATAATAAGCCCATTTATTTTTATAAAAACCTTTTTATAAAAATTTACTAAGTATACTTGTTAGTAAATAAAAACATACTAGTTTTTATAAGTTTATAAACATCCGAAATTTGTTATTGATAGGATACTTATTTTTCGTGTCGATAAATCGTCTAAACGTCGTAGTAACTCCCCGGATTGGCAATTCACTTATGTAGTCGTCCGTCGTTCGTTTTGACCATAATTGGTGTCCGATTATTCGAATCGTCCGTAACTCGTTTTAAGGCGTAATTATGTGAAGTCTTATAAGACTTTGATTATTATGTATCATGTGTTCATTATTACCATTGTAATAAAGTTCCTATCTTTGATATATATAACTAATACCATCAAATAATCACATAGCACATAAGTTGTTAAATCACCAAATATATATTTTTCTAAAAAAAATATATATTTCTCTTGTCTAAATACAACCAAAAATGTTGTTACTTTATAAAATAAAGTTTTTATGAAAAATGGCTATATAACCTTTGTATTTTATTCTAACCATGTTTTATAAACATATCATTTTCTTTATCAAATCACCACCAATTTACTCTACAACTTAACTAAACATATGAGACTTTTATAACATGAAATTATCAAGATGATATCCAAATCATGTAGGGTTTTAACCATGATTATTTCATATGCTAACAAGTTCAAAAACCAAGTTTAATTTTAGTTTTAACAACTTTTATAAAAATCTCTAGTTGTATCTTACTTTTTATAATCTTGTGAGAGTATTGTTTTTAACCAAAAACCTTATATATTTTCACAAGATCAATAGTTATGATCATCCATTAATCCTTTATGTTAAAAAACCTTTAACATAAACATGCATAATTTTTAGATCATAACTTAAAACATCTTCTAATTATTTATTTGCATCATAAACATCATAACAACACTAAATAAGCATATATCAAGTCTTAGATCATAATATAAACAATCATAATTATATCATGATTTTTATCTTTGCTTCTTTGTATTTTTCATGCTTATTATGTATGATTACATGGTTATTATTAGTAATAATAACAATCATAAACTTAATATATTTGCATAAAAAAAATAGATATAGAAGCTTACTTCTAGCACTAGGCTAGGGATGATCTTAGAAGATTATTAAGAACTAATAAGATGATGATTTAAGGTTCTTGAATGGATGAAGAAGCTTCCTTTAACTTGTAAATGCTTTAGATCACCTTATGTTACTTGGAAATCCATCTTGATCATGAAGGAGATGATAAAAATAATTGGGTTTTTGGATGGTGTTCTTGGTGAAAAGATGAAGATTGAAAGAGTTCTTATGTGTGTGAAGGATAAGGTGTAAAAGTATGATAATATGGTTAGTAACTAAAGTACTAAGTGTTATAATCTTTCACCAACATCATCCACTTGCAACTAATGAAAATATCTAGATATTAATCAAAAGAATAAGGGGTAAAGTGTAACATTTTTTTATAAAAATGTCTTAAACATGTAGATATTTTGGTAATTAGGCTAAGTATGGTGATTAAGGTAATCTTTCACCATTAGAGGGTAATTAGTGATTCGAAACATAAATTAACATTAACTAGTTCATTAAACTAGTAGAAATCATGTTTTGATACTTTGAATGCTTTTCGTTTCGTCGTTGGCTAGTTTACGGCACTTTTGTGGCGTACCGACGGAAGTTTGCCGTAAGTTGACATTCCGCATTAAAAAGATGTATGAAGTTATTTTGAATCCCAAAATAAGCTTAACTAGTTTACCAAAGCTTTCATTTGGTTGTTTTCGGTGTCGGAAATGTCGTTTATTAGCTTGTCGGTGTAGAAACGGACAAGTTGTGGGGGTTGCAACGCAGTGTCGAGAGCTTATGTTTCGAATACCCCATTAATATCCTCATATTGTTTCCATATGTTTGTCATCATTTTTCATATTTTCGGAGTCCCGGAAATGCTAAATTATTATTTTGGACAAGTTAAAATTGTCTTATTTTTAGTGAAACGGACGATTTAGCGATTAGGGCGTTGTACCGGAAAGTCTTATATCTTTGTAAGATATGTTTTCGTATTAGTGTTTTCTTATATAAACGGACTCAGTTATGTCATCCGTGTGTCGTTTTTCCTTGTTTCGTTCTGTTTTCACGGTTTTGCTGGCATGAATAGTGTAACCGTGAATAGTGCGCGCGACACTTTTTACCAACACTTTTAGGAAATTGTTTAATTGGTTTCGCAATACAACGAAAACCAATATATGTTATATCATTGTTTTCTTGTCCATACATTGTCGTCTAATATACGACACCGTTACGTAATTAAATTACGCTAATTGCATGAGATTATATACTAAGAATAGTGATTAGACTGTACGGAATTTCCGGTTATTTGCCATTTGTCACATTCTCCCCCTGTTATTGAGAATTTCGTCCCGAAATTCAAACTGAGCCATCCTTTGCAGGAGACTACTCAAACAGGTGAGAATATTTTGGTTTTGATTTGATCTGCACGTTCCCAAGTATATTCGGGTCCGTGTCGAGAGTTCCAACGAATTTTTACTAATATGTTACAATTCCTTCATATTTTCTGGACCTTCCGGTCCATGACCTTAACAGGTGCTTTATGAATTGGAGTTTGTCATCAATGTGAATCTCATCCTCCGAGATGATAACCGTTTCTTGTGTTGGACTCTACTTAAGATTCGACACATGAAACGTGTCGTGCATACTGTTAAGTTCATCTGGTAACTTCAACTTGTAGGCAACAGTGCCAATCTTTTCTAAGATTTCAAATGGTCCAATGTAACGTGGGTTAAGCTTTTCACGTTTACCGAACCTTGATACACCCTTCCAAGGCGCGACTTTCAACAAGACTTTGTCTCCAACCTCGAAAGATAATGGTTTCCGTCTCTTATTTGTGTAGCTCTTGTGTCGATCGCGAGCCGCCTTGATACGGTCTCTGATCTGAAAAATTTTATCCGTAGTCTCTTGGACTAATTCCGGGCCAATTAATTGTCTATCGCCTGTTTCCGCCCAACTTAGCGAAGAGCGACACTTTCGACCATAAAGAGCTTCAAACGGTGTAGCTTGTATACTAGTATGGTAGCTGTTATTGTAGGAAACTCAACCAAAGGTAAATGAGTATCCCAATTGCCACCTAAATCCATAACACACGCACGAAGCATATCTTCGAGTGTTTGGATTGTCCGTTCGCTCTGGCCATCAGTTTGTGGGTGAAAGGTCGTACTTAGATTCAAATGAGATCCAAAGGCCTGTTGAAATGATTTCCAAATTCTAGAAATAAAACGACCGTCTCGGTCTGAAATGATTGAAATAGGCACTCCATGACGAGCCACTATTTCTTTGAGATAGAGTTCCGCTAGTTTCTTAGTATTATCCTTCTACCAAATCGGTAAGAAGTGCGTGGACTTTGTTAGTCTATCGATGATTACACATATCATGTAGTGACCTCTTGAGGTCCTGAGTAACTTCGTAATGAAGTATATCGATATTTGTTCCCATTACCAAACGGGAATCTCGGTTTGTTGTAACAAGTCCGAGGGATTTTGCTACTCGACTTTGACTTTCGCGCAAGTCAAGCATTCTCCGATATAAGTCGCGATATCACTTTTGAGGTTAGGCCACCAGTAGTATTCTTTCGCTACTTAGGCCTATGTGCTTCCTCAAAATATCATCTCGAAGACCGCCAAAGAATGGAACCCAATTTCGACTCATAAGGTATAAAGTTCCATCTTCTTTACAATAATTGTTTCTTCATGCCTCGAAGTGTTTCTGCTTGAATATGCTCTTCCTTGAGTGCTTGTGAATCATCTTCTCTAATGCTTGAACTCTCAGTGTTCTAACTCGTTCCTTGCGGCTCAAGGCATCTGCTACAACATTTGCCTTGCCCGGATGGTACTTTATTTCACAATCATAGTCGTTCAACAATTCAACATACATCGTTGACGTATATTTAATTCTTTTTGGTTGAATATGTGTTGAAGACTTTTATGATCCGTGAAAATAATGCATTAAGTACCATATTAATAATGTCGCCATAATTTTTAAGCGAATACCACCACGCCTAACTCAAGGTCGAGAGTGGTATAGTTCTTCTCATGAACTTTTTAATTGGGCGCGACATGTACACAATAACTTTTTCACATTGCCTGAGTACGCAACCCAATCCTTGATGCGAAGCATCATAGTCTACAACAGAGTCATCGGTATCGTCGGATAATGATAAGATTGTAAAATACTATGCACCAACCTTAAGAATAAGTTGTAAGGCTATATCTTGTTTTTCGATTTGGGGCGAATTTATTGTCTTTAACAACTCTAAAATGGTTCTCAAATGTTGCTCATGTTCATCAGTCGATCGAGAGTATATCAAAATGTCGTCAATAAACACTATGACGAATTTGTCAAGATGCGGCTTGCACACACGATTCATTAAATCCATGAAGACCGCTGGTGCATTTGTTAAACCAAAAGGCATAACGAGAAACTCGTAATGACCGTAACGAGTCTTATAAGCCGTTTTCGGTATCCTTTCCTCTTGAATTCGTAACTGATGATACTCCGATCGTAAGTCTATATTAGAGTAGAAGCTAGAACCTTCCATAAACCATTTGAGTTAGTTGGAAATTCATTTGTAACATGGTTTAGAAATATGAATTTTCGTTCATCGAAATGTTGTGCATTTTTGCAAAACTTGCGTGTCTTTCCACCCCCAAAACCTTTATAAAGATGCATAGTGGTAAAGAGTAGGGGTTATGAAATCACAACATCCTCATTCGGTCAACTACAAGGTTCAGAAGGTGCTAATCGACATGGAGATTTGGCTATGGGTGCGGCTCCCGGTACCAATTCGATGTGAAACTCGACTTGTTGATATGGTGGTAGTCCTGGCAAGACTTCAGGAATTTCTTCAGGAAATTATTTTATCAAAAGAATATCTGTCAGCTGTGGCCCAACGGCCTTCTTGTCTACAACAAGTGCTAGATAGGCAATACAACCTTTCCGTAAGCACTTATGTGCTTTCATGCCATTGATGATCCGCAATGGGGTGTCGCGCTTCTCTCCATGTATCACAAGTGTCTCTTCGTTCAGTAGTGGTAGGCGAATGATTTTCTTGTGACATAAGACTTTGGCTAGGTTATCGGATAACCAATCCATGTCAACCACTACTTCGAAAATACTCAACTGAACGGGGAAGAGATCGATATTGAATTTCAGCTCTAGACTCGACTAGTTTACGTTTTGCCAATTCTATAGAATGAGGAGACGTCTAGCTTACTTGACTCTAGGCCAAGTACATTTTAAATTCTGTGTGGCGAGGACTTCACTGTATAGTCTTAGGAACCCTATGTTTAAATGTAGGATAACCCAATCCATATGTTTAGATGTAGGATATCCCAATCCCTAATTGTAGCTAGGACAATCCTGTCCCTAGCCATGAAACTCATGTATGTGAAATGTTAAGATGAAGCTAAAATTGCCAATTGTATACAATAACATGGATGTGAAATGTTGACGAATAGGATACATACCGGTGGCCCTTAATGATTTGATATGTCTCAGCTAATTCCCCATTAGCTAACTTGATATAGTAATGTGTGTCCAACATGACTCTAATTCGAGTATATGCTTAACATTTAAAAGCAATAGCTAAGCTCGGTGTTGGTATTAATAGAATTGATACATGATGATCGTAGAGTGTACGTACTCATGACTTCATTTCTCTCATGGCGAGAGTTATTGTTTGAGTGATTGAGGTAGGGAGGGATGATGCTGTCATGCTTCGGATCTCCGAGGCTAAACCCGAAATGTAACACTCAGTGTGTTTGAATTCGGGTGTTTCCCAGTATGGAACAACCCTTGAGAGACCGTGAAAGCATCAAGTGTAACCAACAATATTGGCTCTAGTTATGATCGAGTTCTTTTATAAAATCATATGAAGATAGATATGAAAATCAGATGATATAAAAGAATAATGTATGGTTAAATAAATAACCAATGAAAATGTAGTGTATTAATATATCATGTCTCGAAATAGAATATTATGTCTTGTGTAGAGGATGTCGTGTCTTGTGCGAAAATGTTGTGTCTTGTCTTTGTCGAAGAGATTTGAATAACACCACGATATGCAATATAATATAAGCACTTATATATAGGAAGTACCAGCGGCGTATCCACCATGCTTTTATCATATTACACACGTCTCATCACTTACAAATAACCACCAAAAATGTCCTGTGTATACCAACGTCAATGACATGTATAACAATGTCTTGATTAAAAGCAATGGTTTTCAACACATAACTTTTAACTTAAACAATTGATTCTTTTGGCGCCATGATCTTTTTAATACACACTATTAAAAGAATCTACACATGTATTTGGATAAATAGAGTCTATCATGTGCCCAAGAATGAAGAATGCAATCAATCGGTCATGGAAACCTCAAGACTATATTGTTCATACATGTTTGAATAAATGATAATGTGGATAACCAAAACCAAAAGGTGTAATGCCTCTTGCGTGTATTGGTTATATGTTTAAATGGAAAAAAAAATAATTCGTTGAGGAGGGGAAACCAACCAGTGGTCTTCGTCCATATAATATGTATTCCCTACTCTATGGACCTCGATCGTCCTAAATAGAGAAAATCCTTTGTCTTACTTGTCCATGTGACAATTATGGTAATAGTGCTTGAGTTTCACGAGCTCTAGCAAGATTATTAGAATCTCCAAAAATGTAGAATAGAATGTAATGAGGGAGTTGCAGCATGGCGCATGCCATACCATCCCTTGGAAAAAGACAAATGTCAAACGACGAAATTTATTGTATCACTTCCAATAAATATGATAAGGTGGAATATGATAAAGTAAGGTAAGGTAAAGTAGGATAAAGTGTCATAGACACCCTGGAACCAACCCATGTTCAAGAATTCCGAGAATGTTGAGGAAAATCCTCCATGAGTAGCTAACACGTTTTATTCGTTTAAATGACTAGTCTCAACTGAAACGTGATATAGATCGAATGTTAGGTGTGAACAAATACTTGTCATCTTCCTGTATTGTATTGTATTGTATGGTATTGTATTGTATTGTATTGTATTGTATTGTATTGTATTGTATTGTATTGTATTGTATTGTATTGTATTGTATTGTATTGTATTGTATTGTATTGTATTGTATTGTATTGTATTGTATTGTATTGTATTGTATTGTATTGTATTGTATTGTATTGTATTGTATTGTATTGTATTGTATTGTATTGTATTGTATTGTATTGTATTGTATTGTATTGTATTGTATTGTATTGTATTGTATTGTATTGTATTGTATTGTATTGTATTGTATTGTATTGTATTGTAGGGTGTTATACTAACCACCACAGTTCGTGTTCTAATAGATAAGAAACATTGAATCTCGAATAATAATTTAAGAATTTGAACGAATAGTGATCATTAGCTTGGCCCGCAGAGTCCACCAGAATTCCCATGCACTACAAGTTGTTATTACGTAGGCCTCCGTAATAATAAATTGCCTTGCATGGTCACCCTAGCGTTCTCTCGTACAAAACAACCGATCAGTCAGAAGGGGGACACTATTGTCTATATACCTTCAACATAGGAGGGACCTTCGTGATAACTCACGTGTCAACGTCCGTTGTTGTTACTCGCAGGACGGTACGACGTTAGATGAAATAAAAATGGAAAGAATCTGTAACAATAACAATTGAAGAGGCACCTTCAAGATGAGTACTTCATCTTCCTTGTAAGGACAAGAGTATATCCACCTTGATTAGTATGAGTCACATGGATCTCGTCCCACTAATGGAGTTGTTGTCCAAGGTTACCACCTTCGCCTCATCGTCATTATCATGGTCAGGCATCTCAGCATTCGCAAGAAAGCAACCATATTTTACGGAATTAAGTTTAAGATTTCACTTAGGAATCATGTTCGCCATAAGCTCCGCAATAGACATGAGGTCGATATTTTCAACGTGTGAGTAAAGAATAATAATAGAGTTTGAAGTCGAAGGTATTTTGTTCTTGGCAAAATATTTCATGCAACATATATATGAACCACCTATATATATAATCATGTAAAATCCTATCAATCAAGGATTTCTATCTTGTATAAGCTGAACCAGTAAACTGTTTATAATGCATAAACTGATAATGTAATGTATTGTAGGCACATAGTCTATTAATGTATTGTGTCTGTTTCTCATAGACTTCACCCATGGAAATGTCCTCGCTTGATTTATGTGAAATGAATTTTTGCTGTAGTGGACCTTGAAAAAATGTTTATGCAATGAAAACCTTTTGACTTGTCCAATTTTATTTATTATCTGTTCAACATGAACAAGAGGTTTTCGTGAGAGATCCCTAGTGATTGTAGACTTAGACTCGAGAAAGAATCCTGGTTCACTACAATAGATGCTCTGATACCAATCTGTCACACCCGCTCGTAGCGGAAGCGCGAGGTGTGATCTGATCAGTTCTCATTGCATAACAATATAAGTGAACAATACTAAATGAATAAAAACAAGCTCCAATGCCATTGTCATAATTGTTTCGAAAGAACGCAACATAAGTTAAATGTATTTGTTACAAACCATCAAATGAAAATGCATTTTCATCGTTCTATACATCAAAATGTAAGTCTTAAAATGTCAAGGCTTTGACCACTATATCACCGCAAAGAGGCGGTATATAACGGGCAAACCCTTCAAATGGTGGCATGGAGTCTTGATACTTGCTTTCCTTGACTGAAATGTCTACCAGGTCCACTAATTTCCTGAAATACATGTTAAGTTTGAAAACATCAACAAAAGTTGAGCGAGTTCATGCAGTTTAGCTGTATGAGATGTATCTGTAAAATGTGAGTTGTATAAACTGTATCTGTAAAATGTGAGTTGTATAAACTGTATCTGTATGAATGATGTATAAACCGTATCCACAACATGTGAATTGTATAAAATGTATCTGTATGTATGATGTATAAACTGTATCCACAACATGTGAATTGTATAAAATGTATCTGTATGTATGATGTATAAACTGTATCCACAACATGTGAATTGTATAAAATGTATCTGTATGTATGATGTAGTATGTAAAGCGTCAATGAAATCGTTGATCATTAATGTTTCGCGAGGACATTAATATGTGTGACGAATTAAGAAGCAATCCAACCCTAGACGATTTTATGCCGATTCCTATCGACTGGGACACAAACACACTCTTCTGTATGGGTCCACGACCAAGAGTGGGGCTCGCCAAAACCCAATAGATCTAGTCCTTTGTTCCTTGGTCCAAACTGGATTAATGGTGCTTATAGTATGGCCCTAATTCGCACATGATCTATGGTGTTTCATTACCTAACTTTAACATACTATGAACATGTATTTTCCCCGATAGTTGTAAAGTTGTAAAACATTTAAATGAACAGGGGAACATGAACTCACAGAATTGCGTCCGTGAATAGAAGTAAATAAGATCTCACGTGCGGTCGTCCTGAATAGCGTTGCGACCTACAAATGTTCTTATTTTTGTTAGACACTTCGGTCTTTGTAAAGAACTTGAGTACAAGTCTTGTGTCTTCAATATGTGTAAGACTTGTATGTCTTTTCTGTTCGTTAACTGTGTATTCGATGAATGAGTTGTTTAGTCGGATCTAGTCCGCTGAATTTCGTGTCTTATATGTATCAATTGTATAGTTGTGTTTCCAATAATGGTAACATTGGGCCAAGCCCATGTTTTCAAGTTATTGGGCTTAAATAGTGCTGGGCCTTAAATAGTGTTGGGCCTCAATAGTGTTGGGCATCAAATAGTGTTGGGCCTCAAATAGTGTTGGGCCTCAAATAGTGTTGGGCCTCAAATAGTGTTGGGCCTCAAATAATGTTGGGCTTGAATTGGGCTTGAATAGTGTTGGGCTTGAATAGTGTTGGGCTTGAATGGTGTTGGGCTTTGGCCCATATGTTTAGTATTGGGGCTTAGCCCATGAATTTATGTTAAGCCCGTTATGAAGATAAGCCCATTAAGAAAAATAGCCCATTAAGTAAAATAGCCCACTAGTATAATAAGCCCATTTATTTTTATAAAAACCTTTTTATAAAAATTTACTAAGTATACTTGTTAGTAAATAAAAACATACTAGTTTTTATAAGTTTATAAACATCCGAAATTTGTTATTGATAGGATACTTATTTTTCGTGTCGATAAATCGTCTAAACGTCGTAGTAACTCCCCGGATTGGCAATTCACTTATGTAGTCGTCCGTCGTTCGTTTTGACCATAATTGGTGTCCGATTATTCGAATCGTCCGTAACTCGTTTTAAGGCGTAATTATGTGAAGTCTTATAAGACTTTGATTATTATGTATCATGTGTTCATTATTACCATTGTAATAAAGTTCCTATCTTTGATATATATAACTAATACCATCAAATAATCACATAGCACATAAGTTGTTAAATCACCAAATATATATTTTTCTAAAAAAAATATATATTTCTCTTGTCTAAATACAACCAAAAATGTTGTTACTTTATAAAATAAAGTTTTTATGAAAAATGGCTATATAACCTTTGTATTTTATTCTAACCATGTTTTATAAACATATCATCTTCTTTATCAAATCACCACCAATTTACTCTACAACTTAACTAAACATATGAGACTTTTATAACATGAAATTATCAAGATGATATCCAAATCATGTAGGGTTTTAACCATGATTATTTCATATGCTAACAAGTTCAAAAACCAAGTTTAATTTTAGTTTTAACAACTTTTATAAAAATCTCTAGTTGTATGTTACTTTTTATAATCTTGTGAGAGTATTGTTTTTAACCAAAAACCTTATATATTTTCACAAGATCAATAGTTATGATCATCCATTAATCCTTTATGTTAAAAAACCTTTAACATAAACATGCATAATTTTTAGATCATAACTTAAAACATCTTCTAATTATTTATTTGCATCATAAACATCATAACAAGACTAAATAAGCATATATCAAGTCTTAGATCATAATATAAACAATCATAATTATATCATGATTTTTATCTTTGCTTCTTTGTATTTTTCATGCTTATTATGTATGATTACATGGTTATTATTAGTAATAATAACAATCATAAACTTAATATATTTGCATAAAAAAAATAGATATAGAAGCTTACTTCTAGCACTAGGCTATGGATGATCTTAGAAGATTATTAAGAACTAATAAGATGATGATTTAAGGTTCTTGAATGGATGAAGAAGCTTCCTTTAACTTGTAAATGCTTTAGATCACCTTATGTTACTTGGAAATCCATCTTGATCATGAAGGAGATGATAAAAATAATTGGGTTTTTGGATGGTGTTCTTGGTGAAAAGATGAAGATTGAAAGAGTTCTTATGTGTGTGAAGGATAAGGTGTAAAAGTATGATAATATGGTTAGTAACTAAAGTACTAAGTGTTATAATCTTTCACCAACATCATCCACTTGCAACTAATGAAAATATCTAGATATTAATCAAAAGAATAAGGGGTAAAGTGTAACATTTTTTTATAAAAATGTCTTAAACATGTAGATATTTTGGTAATTAGGCTAAGTATGGTGATTAGGGTAATCTTTCACCATTAGAGGGTAATTAGTGATTCGAAACATAAATTAACATTAACTAGTTCATTAAACTAGTAGAAATCATGTTTTGATACTTTGAATGCTTTTCGTTTCGTCGTTGGCTAGTTTACGGCACTTTTGTGGCGTACCGACGGAAGTTTGCCGTAAGTTGACATTCCGCATTAAAAAGATGTATGAAGTTATTTTGAATCCCAAAATAAGCTTAACTAGTTTACCAAAGCTTTCATTTGGTTGTTTTCGGTGTCGGAAATGTCGTTTATTAGCTTGTCGGTGTAGAAACAGACAAGTTGTGGGGGTTGCAACGCAGTGTCGAGAGCTTATGTTTCGAATACCCCATTAATATCCTCATATTGTTTCCATATGTTTGTCATCATTTTTCATATTTTCGGAGTCCCGGAAATGCTAAATTATTATTTTGGACAAGTTAAAATTGTCTTATTTTTAGTGAAACGGACGATTTAGCGATTAGGGCGTTGTACCGGAAAGTCTTATATCTTTGTAAGATATGTTTTCGTATTAGTGTTTTCTTATATAAACGGACTCAGTTATGTCATCCGTGTGTCGTTTTTCCTTGTTTCGTTCTGTTTTCACGGTTTTGCTGGCATGAATAGTGTAACCGTGAATAGTGCGCGCGACACTTTTTACCAACACTTTTAGGAAATTGTTTAATTGGTTTCGCAATACAACGAAAACCAATATATGTTATATCATTGTTTTCTTGTCCTAACATTGTCGTCTAATATACGACACCGTTACGTAATTAAATTACGCTAATTGCATGAGATTATATACTAAGAATAGTGATTAGACTGTACGGAATTTCCGGTTATTTGCCATTTGTCACATTTTTAAGCTTCATTCAAACACTAGAAGGTGATTAAAGGAGCTTGTAGCTTGTGGATCAAGGAGCTTTTATCACTTGCTTTTACACACCATTTCATCATCTTTTTCTCTTGAGTTCTTCCCTAGCCTTTGAGCTAGTTGTAAATTCTTGTTAACACTTGTTTACTTCAAGTTTTTAGTAGTTAAAAGATTATGTTATGATGAAATCATATGAACACTACAAGAACACAAATATAAATCATGAATATAAAGCTTTACATAAAGATCATGAGATGAAATATGATGATGCATGATAAATCTGAGTTAAATAAACAATAACCTGCTGTAAATGACTTATGATCTGATATTAATCATTATTAAAAAGTAAGTTGATCGTATGTGTGCATTTTAGTGACATTTAAGCTATAAACAGCATGCTGAGTAACATTTTCAGCCAATTTCAACTGGCTGTAAATGGACCGTTATAAATCGAAAAATTGATTTTCTGAAGTCTAAATTATGTATTTTCGAAAAACGGATCAAATGGCACTGGATTCATATTTTTTTGAGGTGGTTTTCTATTTTTAAAGAGGTGTTTTTCACAGCAGCAAAAGCTGCGTTTTTACTGCATAAAATGTGTGTTGTGTTTTTCGTCATAACTTGAAATCTGTGTAGAACTAGCTCATGAAATTTGTACTGTAGATGACCACTGATGTCGTTGTAATTCTCCCACTAGAATTTCATTAATTGGACTTACGATGAATTTTAAATAAATTATTCCGTGGAGTGCAGTCAGAAGGTGACGAATCTGATTTTAGTCCGGTAAATGATTTTTTATAAAATATGGGTAACGAATTGGATCCCGATATTTTTACACACTAATATTTGGATTGTTTAAACCATTCTGTAAAAATTTGGGAATTTTTGGAGTAAGTTAACTATTTTATTCAAATGACCGAAAACAGCACAGTTTTGAATATTAAAGCTGAAAGGACATAAGTAGTATTTTGCGTGACTAAATGTCGGGTAGGTTATCTGAGAACGATCTAATGTGTTATATGCCAAAGAAAACGATATGCTATTTAGCATGGACACCTCCGTTTGCAAAGTAAACTATGGCAAAATTTTCTAAAAATCCAAACACTTAGAAAAATATTTTCCTAACAAGTGTTACAAGTGTATTGTTACCTATGATCCCATATAAACCTCGCCATAATTTTTGTAACCAAATACAAGTTTCGGGGGTTGGGTTTTGGAAAAATATATATTTAGAATATATAATTTATACTAAGACGCTTGTGTAAATATTTGCATGATTTGTGAGCTAGTTATATTATTTTAGGGTAAAATAATATATCTTAACCAAAGACCATGAAATTACAACTCCCAAGTAATACCAAAAATCACAAGGGATGAAATATAAGTTACACATTTAATATTGTGAAGCCGAACAATAAAACGTAACTTATGAAATATTCTGTAAGACACCGATACACTATATTTTTGGTAAATACTATTTTGGAAAACGAAAGAAGTGAAAATATGTTTTTTTACATATTACCAAGTATATCATATTTTCGACAAAGAGAAAATACATTATTTTTGGGACAAAATGAGTTATCATGTATTTTCTAAAGTGGGACTTGAAAATGTAAGTGTTTTGGAAATATACATTGGGAATATATTGACGTATTTTTATTTGGAATAATACACCGGAATACGACGCCAATACATGGCAAGATACCAATGCAGGAATACGAATACACAAGTATGAGATACTCCCATCCTTGGGAAGGAAATGCGAATAACAATACTTGAGACAAATTATTAGAAATATATTAAAACACTTTAAAAACGTAACTCAAAGGCACTAGTCAATACTAAGACAAGGCACGACCCGTTCGTCTAATAGACCCTAGTATATTGTAGGAGTCGTATTTGCTGAGGAGACTTGAGTTACGAGCACATGAGACGCAAAACAGTGAGTTCAGTCCCCCCTTTTCTTTTAACTGTTTTCAGTTTTATACTTTGGGGGTGAAATACATATAACAATTATTACAAACATTTTTTACATGGTATGGTTAGCTTAAGGAGGGTTACTACTTAGATCATGTGAGTGGGTAGGAGGATACTTGAGGCCATTAATCCTCGTTGTAGGACCGAGGGACATGAGTGATAGATCTATTCGGGTGTAGCGAGCCCCACTCCCGAGTCCGCTGAGTGGACCATGAGGTGACTATGTGTTACCGACGAAACCTGCTAGGTTTGAGTCTTCCTGCATCACTTCACACATATCAATGGCCTTGCAAACCATTGGTGATCTCTTTTTCCTTATTTCTACATACCAGGGACTTTCATACATACAGACATATTTCAAAGGTTTATTCATACACATATACACATGAACTCGCTCAACTTTTGTTGATTTTTCAAACTACATGTATTTCAGGGAACTAAACGGATCTGGCAGGTGTATGCATGTGTCTACAAACTGCGTGTTAAATAAAGGATGTCATCCGTGGTCGTAGAGTTTAAAAGATGTATCCTATTCCTGGACGGGATACATGTTTCTAAACTCAGGATTATTTAAAGTCTTTTGTTGAGTCCATGGGAACTCATTTGAACATGTTATGGTTTGTAACTAATTGGCGTCAATGTTTTCAAGACAATGATATGGTGGTATTTTATAAACTTTATTAATGGATGAAAATCTTTTGGTTTTATCATATAGCATTGTTATGATTGATTGCTATGGTATTAAGAAGTCACACCAAATAACCACGCTTCCGCAAAAGTCAGGGTGTGACAGCTTGGTATCAGAGCTTCGATCGTAGCGAACTAGGATTCATTCTCGAGTCTAGACTACGATCAATAGGGCTCTCACAAAAACGCTTTTACAAACATGTTTTCATTGCATACACAAAACGCCCAGATCCAGGGAACAAACTTTTTTACAAACAAAGGCACAAATACACATTCCAAAATTTATGTTTATAATTCAGCCTTAGAGGCTGAGGGAGGTTCAGTCTTAGAGACTGAGGGATTCAATCTTAGAGATTGAGGGAGGTTCAGCCTTAGAGGCTGAGGGAGGTTTAGTCTTAGAGACTGAGGGGCTCAATCTTAGAGATTGGGGGGATTAGTCTTAGAGACCAGGGAATTGGTCTTAGAGACCAGGAAATTAGTCTTATAGGCTGGGGAGTTGGTCCTAGAGACCAGGGAGTTGGTCTTAGAGTCCAGGGAGTTAGTCTGAGAGACTAGGAAGTTCAGTTTAAGAGGCTGGGTGGGATAGTCTGGGGAAGATTACTTGCTTACATTGTTATCACATACATGCTTAATTGCTGATTATTGATAAACGTGCATATGTGGTGATTGTTTGCATACGCTAACTGATAGTGATTACTATGGAAATACATACTATGACTACCATGTACCGATACACATGTCGCCTTGATAAAAAAGAGGGTTGTCAAACCTTGATGACCCTATGGCCGCCCCCACAAATGATGAGACTGTACTTGCGTCGGAGATATTTACGTCAGGCACTGAGAGTGATCCTGATATGCCGACCAAGGGCAAGGACGACTTACAACAGTCCGTGCTACCAGATTTTGAGATGATTTATCCTTGCTGAAGGCTTCTCTGACAAGAATCCTCCTGTTACTCTTGTTTCAGTCCATGACCACTTCATCACTGGTCACCCCGACGGTGAACACGCCATGGCTCCGATCCTTGACAATACGCCTCATGTGGATATTCCTTCCGAAGGTAGGATACTCAACGAATAATTGATGATGACATTGGCATGTTATTGATGGTCCTTCTGATAACACCTATGATGATGGAAAGTTAGATGAGAACGTTGTTACTAATTTCACTTTTTAAGGCCCCGTTAATAAGGTATCCTCTTATTCTAGCATGCATTCGATTTCAGACTCCTTTGAGTCTGTGACATCTACAGCCTTACAGGCGGCCGGATTACAGCTTCCTACTACTGACTCAGACGACGACACCGCTATGACTGCTGCACTATCACCTGTTCAAGATACCACACCGTTACACGACCCAGAGCCTGTTCCTGAGCTAGCTTCTGCACCTTTTGGGTCAGCTTGATGTTGCACCTCCTGAACCTGCACCTTTACTTGATCATCACCCTGTTTCTTTTGGTTTACCAGGCATTGCATCCCTTATACCCGACCCAGTACCTGCACCTAACGATCTTCCTATCAGTTGAGACGTTTGTTCCTGCACCTTCACCCGCAGATGTTGCTCTTGTGAAGACCGACGTTCATTGCGCCAACATGCTTATCGCTTTCTTTCAAGACATACCCGCACCCCGGGAAGGTACTCCAGGTCAGCACCCGCGTAACGATCCCATTTCCTACAGCAGCATTTTCTACGACCTCACAGGCCGCACCGTTGCTACCTTCACCTCTACACCGCTGGACGAGCCATTTCGATGGTTCTTATCATACACTATGCTAATATTAGACCCTTACACCATGGAGGCTACACCCAGGATGAATTGCTCCTATAACATCAGCTACAGTTTGAGAATACGAGTCGCAGAATATTGGAGCTTGAGCTGACATCACGTCCTCCACCCTGTCTATTGTCAGCATACTTTGATCCTCCACATTTATCAAGGTCCCTTTTGCGCTCTCACCTGTTGCTATTACACCTTTCCCAGGTTTCTGATGCTCATTTCTTTACTATCGAGCAGCAGATCAGTTAACTACTTTGACATATATACAAGCTCGAGGAGGAGTTCATGCATTTTAGCAGTTTACTTTTCTTTCCTCCTCCACCTCAGACACCAGTATAGTTGGTTTCTGGATTATGCGGATTGCATTACATTTGGGCAAAGACACTAATGATAAGCCGGGATTGTTGAGACTTTTGGGAGACCACTTCTGACTACGTAATTTTGATACCCTAATATATTTAATGGACTAGGGTAGGGTGACCCTGTGTCCCTGTTGACATGATACATTTTGGAAGACAATACAATTGTGGTCAGGGAATAATGAGAAGCCAATCATCATTAAACATGCGACTATACTTTGTGATCAATGACCAATGAGAGCTCAGTCGCTATGTCTTCGTTAAGCACGTTATTGATCTATATGTGTGTGCTATATTTATAATGCTACGTGCTTACCTGCTATGCTCATTAAACATAATTACCAAATTACTTGGTTATGCTATGATTATGCTATTTCTTGATTTGGTGATATAAAAATCAAATACGTGTATGTACAAATGACCTCTAAACAACTATATGCACTCCCTGAACAATAAGACCTGAC
The DNA here is from genome assembly GCA_030545235.1 of Helianthus tuberosus. Classification (NCBI taxonomy): domain Eukaryota; kingdom Viridiplantae; phylum Streptophyta; class Magnoliopsida; order Asterales; family Asteraceae; genus Helianthus; species Helianthus tuberosus. Next base: position 45,902,686 of record CM060376.1, read on the forward strand.
CTAACCGATCTTCTTCCCTGAAGATGTCGATACAAGGGAACATCGCTACCAACAACCCTCCGCCAACAACAGCGGCAGAACTACAAGTGCGCATCTCACAGGCCATTGCACAGCTCGAGGCCCTTCGCTCCGAACACAGCGAAGGTTGCACCTACAAGCAGTTCTTAGACCACAAACCCCGAGAATTCAACGGCACCGGGGGTGCTTTAGCCTTCGTGCGCTGGGTTGACAAAACGGATTCTGACTTACGATTAAGCAAATGTGCCCAAGAACATCAGGTCACGTACGTAGCTGGACTATTCGTAGATGGGGCTCTGTCATGGTGGAACCTTCATGTTCAGACAATGGGCGAGACCGTTGTGTATGCTTTGACGTGGGACGAACTGAAAGAACTGATGCGTAAGAGATATTGCTCGAGGGCAGAAGTCCAGAAGTTGGAAACTGAACTGTGGAACTTGAAAATGGAAGGACAAAAGATAGCTGAGTATGTGCAGAGATTTAACGATTTATCATAAGTTGCTACGCTCCTGGTGGGACCAGAGTTTAAGAGAATTGGACGTTTCATAGGGGATTGGCACCTCAGATTCTAAGCCTGGTAACAACATCTAAACCTTCAACGATAACCGAGGCTATCGACACAAGCGTGGCACTCACTGAAGAAGCGGTTAGACTAGGAAAATTTTCCAGTATGGAAGAGAAAGAGGAGACTCCTGTAGAGTCATCTGGGGATAACAAGAGAAAGATCACAAATTTCAAAAAGATTACTCGGGCGAGTAACAAGAAGAAGGCCAAAAGGGAAAAGACTACATGGGTATCCTACCTAAGTGCGGAAATTATCTACGCTATCATGTCGGGCGATGTAAATATGGAAAATGTGATAACTGTGGCAAGAGAGGGCATCCTAAGGAAACTTGTAGGCAAGAAACTGAACATAGAAAAGGAGGTCAAGATAGTAGCAAGAATCACGGAGGGAACAACGACAGTGACGATTATCCAGGCAGGGCAAGTGATAGACAGAAACGTGCTCAAGGTTGTTTTAACTGTGGAAGCAAAAAGCATTTCAGAAAATATTGCCAAAAAAACGATCAGGCACAAGAATGAAAGCTCAACCCCGGAGCTAGGGAGACACGCCAGGAATTCAAGCGTGGATATAGGTACGTTCCATATTACTCAACGTTATGCATCTGTGTTGCCAGATACTGTTGTAAATTTTAAGCTTCGCATCTCTAGAGTTGACAGTATACTTGGTTTCGTAGCAAGTAAGTTAGATAACTCGCACTCGATGGAACTAGCTAGGTGAAGCTAGTGGAAGCCAACGCAGTAACTAGAAACAGTAAGATAGAACCCGGAGAGCGTAAGTTTACGCTTGATGCTAGTTGAGTTGGGAAACTTTGACGAGGTAAATGGGGATGGATTAATTTCCGAGTGATCGAGCGGAGATTGATGTCCGCATCCCAATGACGAACGAAGAAACGATCGTGGTTCATGAAGCAGGATACGCCTCTACAAACTACTAATGCTTAAAGACACGGAAATTGTTGTTTTCTTGACCTATGTCGTGGACGAGGGAGCCGAAGAACCAACACTCGAAGATATTCCTGTGATAGGGAAATATCCTGAAGTTTTTCCTGAAGACTTGCCAGAATTATCTCCTCAACGACAAGTCGAATTTTGCATCGATATGATTCCTGGCGTCGCACCTGCAGTCAATGCACCTTAGTGACTTACATCCTCGGAGATGCAAGGATTGTCAGAGTAACCTCAATAGTTGATGGAGAAGGAAGATAGCAGACCAAGTTCCCATTTTGGGTAAGCCCAGCTCTACTCGTCAAGAAAAAGGACGTGATTTTCAAATGAGCATCAACTACCAGGATCCGAACGAGCTAACCAACAAGAGTCGGTGACTCCTGCTAAGGATTAACGAATTACTTATTTAACTAACTATGAGGATCCAACTACTATCACACGACTGATCGATGATCGAGTAACATTTAGCCATGTATTCAGGAAGAAAGTTTACCGGGGAAATCGTGGGACAATAACTTGTTTTTAAATGTACAGGAAAATGGTGTTTCCTATCCAATGCACGAAACAAATTTACACAGAATACGAAACGCTGATAATCTAGAAAACATGTATTTAGGGTCTTTGGGAACCCAGGTCCAAACTCGAAAAGGTTGTTACTTAGGAACCACATCAGTAACTCAAGCAAACACCATTATCCTGACATATATGCCATTTCAGTTAACCAAATAGAAAGTACTTAAATTCCTTTTGGTAAAATCTTCACTTTCGCTGCTAGCAGTAGATGTTTACATCTCTACTCCCCTGATTGGTAGTTGCATCATGTTAATTTTCTTCGCTAAGAGCGAACACACATTTGCTTCGTATACTTGGTCATTTCTCCATTTTAGGAAATACACATTGCTTCATTTCTTGAAAACTTAAATGTTATGCATGCACCTTTTGCTACGCATGCGGTTTCATTTCAAATAAGCGCTTCATTGAAGTACAAATATTACTTTGCTAAAGCTAGCTATTGGTTTATGATTCAAATAACCTACGTTATTGTAATTGTTGGCTCTTTTGCTATTAAGTCAACACACTCTCTTGAAACTTCTTTTCTTTCAAGTTACATTCATGGTTTATTTTTGTAAACCATGCCGAGATTCCCCTTGTTGGTACATACGTTTATTGTCAGGTTACGCTGAAACCCAGTTCAATTGCTTGAACTGATCCATTTCGCATATTCAGTTTAAGACGTCATATGATGTATTGGGAGCATCATATTCCAATACTTTTGCAAAGATTGTTTCATTACGAGTCGTAGTAGATTTGGTTGGTCTACGACTCCACTAAATCGTTTGATTTGTTTCGATACCTTGCGGTGATATTTTCACAGAATCGGAGCTTGTGCTAATTGGGTTACTCACTTCATACATGGATTTAAATTATTTATTTTCTTTAAATCCATCTCGTTTATCATGATTAAAGCAGTCTCAACACAGTTGTGTGTTAAGGCAATGGTACATAGATCCATTTCATAACACAATGTACCTCCTAACGATTCTTTCATGATCGATCGAATGCCTTGCGGTACTTACTGCTTTTCATCTTCGATCAGAAACAGAAACAGTGGCTCTTTGACGTTCCGTATTCAACTGGAAACCTTACGACATTGTGTAAATCAAATCTTCGGATTGTTTCAGTACACTTCCATTTGATTTCAGGCACGATGAACTTGTTCAGTCACCACTATTATTGAATCTCGTCATTACGACACCTTGTGGTGTCATTAGCTTGTGCTAATCATGGTCCACTATTTCACACAAAACTACATATACTTTTGTTTGACTTGTCATTTAAACATTTCTGATGCAACTACGAATCAAGATAGTGATACACCAGATTCGCTTGTATTCCATTCGGTGTACTTTCGAAACTTAAGAATGTCAACACACTAAACCTTACCATTCATTTATTCGGGGGGGGGGGGGTTGACAGATCACTTTACTATTACTTTTGGGTTGTTGATTTTGAGTTCATGTAGCGGATGCTATGGTTGTGAAAACTCGTTGGCATATTGTGACCGACTGTCTGAGTATCCTAATAGACAAAACTCCTCTCTTGTGGAACCCCTATTAACTGGATTACACTAGACTATACGTCAATACGTCCTATACCTTTGACATCAACTGCTAAAAGCACATACCTTTTTCGTGTTGTTATATATTCTGGGATTCACCTGATGTCAATAAGGTTGATTCGGTTTGGTGATCATTATCTACCTCGGTATTATTCGTATATATACACGCATGATGAAACCTTAAGGAGTTAAGGTAGTACAAATTTCGAGGACGAAATTTTCTTAACAAGGGGAGAATGTAACAACCGTCAAGTTTGCATGCATCCATACAATTAATTAATATTAAATTTGTGCTTAAAGATTGTGCTTGATTACAACTGTTGACTTAAACTGCTTTATGATTTCTGCATCAAACATACACATGCATCACATTTCATATTGTCACACCAATTATCATAGACAAACTTTAGTGACATACTTGATGCACAAAGCACAGTTAGCACAGTGAGCGGATAACTCAGAAATGTACTGACAATGCCAGTACATAGACAGACAGTGTTTTGAGACCCAGTATGGGCCAGGGACAAAGTACTACACAAGTGTGGAGCGTAGGGAAGTAAGGACCATAAAACTGCATCACTAGGTGATAGTTTAAGTGCCGGAAAGTGCCTAAAACACACTTTAAGTGTAGAATTCTGCATTTTCAGCATTTTAACATACTAATATTATGCAGGAAATTGACTAAATGGTCCTGAATGCTTTCCTAAGTGTTGTGATTTAAAAGTGCTACATAAAGTTACATAAAAGACACTATTCGGAATAACTTAGCACTTTAACAGAACGGTATCTAACCGAACAACCGGACATTACCCGGAACACCAAAATTTTACTAAAAACATTGTTAATTATTTTTGGACTAGTTATGATCCCCGAACACCCCCAACAAACTATATATTGTGACATACACTTAAAACACAAGACTTTTCACTTAACCCCCAACTATTATTCACTTACCATTACAACTTACACTTGGACCCCCTCCCCCCTTATATTTTCGGTCACAAGGTGTGGCCCCCTTTGGAACTTACGGTCACAAGGACCTACCCAAAATCACCAACAAATCTCACTAGATCTCATTCTAATATTTTATTTGATATCATACTTGATCTACTTGCCATAATTTTGAGTAACAATCTTACAAGTATGGTGCACTAGATATCTTCATCATTCCTTCACAAGTTCACACTCCATCTCCTCAAACTCCCTCTCTCCCTTCTCGGCTCACTCCATAACCGCCACCATCACCACCTTGTCACCACCATACAACCATTTTTAAGCTTCATTCAAACACTAGAAGGTGATTAAAGGAGCTTGTAGCTTGTGGATCATCAATGAGCTTTTATCACTTGCTTTTACACACCATTTCATCATCTTTTTCTCTTGAGTTCTTCCCTAGCCTTTGAGCTAGTTGTAAGTTCTTATTAACCCTTGTTTACTTCATGTTTTGAGTAGTTAAAAGATTATGTTATGATGAAATCATATGAACACTACAAGAACACAAACATAAAGCTTTACATAAAGCTCATGAAATGAAATATGATGATGCATGATAAATCTGAGTTAAATAAACAATAACCTGCTGTAAATGACTTATGATATGATATTAATCATTATTAGAAAGTATGGTGATCGTATGTGTGCATTTTAGTGGCATTTAAGCTATAAACAGCATGCTGAGTAACATTTTCAGCCAACTTCAACTGGCTGTAAACGGACCGTTATTAATCGAAAAATTGATTTTCTGAAGTCTAAATTATGTATTTTCGAAAAATGGATCAAATGGCACTGGAATCATATTTTTTTGAGGTCGTTTGCTATTTTTAAAGAGGTGTTTTTCACAGCAGCAAAAGCTGCGTTTTTTCTGCAGAAAATGTGTGTTGTGTTTTTCTTCATAACTTGAAATCTGTGCAGAATTAGCTCATGAAATTTGTACTGTAGATGACCACTAATATCTATGTAATTCTCCAGCTGGAATTTCATCAATTGGACTTACGATGAATTTTAAATAAATTATTCCGTGGACTGCAGTCAGAAGGTGACGAATCTGATTTTAGTCCGGTAAATGATTTTTTTTCTAAAATATGGGTAATGAATTGGATCCCGATATTTATACACACTAATATTTCGATCGTTTAAACCATTCTGTAAAAATTTGGGAATTTTTGGAGTATGTTAGCTATTTTATTCAAATAACCGAAAACAGCTCAGTTTTGAATATTAAAGCTGAAATGACATAAGTAGTATTTTGCGTGGCTAAATGTTGGGTAGGTTATCTAAGAACGATCTAATGTGTTATATGTAAAAGAAAATGATAGGCTATTTAGCATGGACACCTCCGTTTGCAAAGGAAACTATGGCGAAATTTTCTAAAAATCCAAACACTAAGAAAAATATTTTCCTAACAAGTGTTACAAGTGTATTGTTACCTATGATCTCCCATATAAACCTCACCATAATTTTTGTATCCAAATACAAGTATCGGGGGTTGGTTTTTGGAAAAATATATATTTAGAATATATAATTTATACTAAGACGCTTGTGTAAATATTTGCATGATTTGTAAGCTAGTTATATTATTTTAGGGTAAAATAATATATCTTAACCAAAGACCATGCAATTACAACTCCCAAGTAATACCAAAAATCACAAGGGATGAAATATAAGTTACACATTTAATATTGTGAAGCCGAACAATAAAACGTAACTTATGAAATATTCTTGAGAAGTATTATTACAAATATATTAAAAACACTTTAAAAACGTAACTCAAAGGCACTAGTCAATACTAAGACAAGGCACGACCCGTTCGTCTAATAGACCCTAGTATATTGTAGGAGTCGTATTTGCTGAGGAGACTTGAGTTACGAGCACATGACACGCAAAACAGTGAGTTCATGTCCCCCTTTTCTTTTAACTGTTTTCAGTTTTATACTTCGGGGGTGAAATACATGTTACAATTATTACAGACATTTTATACATGGTATGGTTAGCTTAAGGAGGATTACTACTTAGATCATGTGAGTGGGTAGGCGGATACTTGAGGCCATTAATCCTCGTTGTAGGACCGAGGGACATGAGTGATAAATATATTCGGGTGTAGCGAGCCCCACTCCTGAGTCCGCTGAGTGGACCATGAGGTGACTATGTCTTACCAACGAAATCTGCTAGGTTTGAGTCTTCCTGCATCACTTCACACATATCAATGGCCTTGCAAACCATTGGTGATCTCTTTTTCCTTATTGCTACATACCAGGGACTTTCATACATACAGAGATATTTCAAAGGTTTATTCATACACATATACACATGAACTCACTCAACTTTTGTTGATTTTTCAAACTACATGTATTTCAGGGAACTAAACGGATCTGGCAGGTGTATGCATGTGTCTACAAGCTGCGTGTTAAATAAAGGATGTCATCCGTGGTCGTAGAGTTTAAAAGATGTATCCTATTCCTGGACGGGATACATGTTTCTAAACTCAGGTTTATTTAAAGTCTTTTGTTGAGTCCATGGGAACCCATTTGAACATGTTATGGTTTGTAACTAATTGGCGTCAATGTTTTCAAGACAATGGTATTGTGGTATTTTATAAACTTTATTAATGGATGAAAATATTTTGGATTTATCATATAACATTGTTATGATTGATTGCTATGGTATTAAGAAGTCACACCAAATAACCACGCTTCCGCAAAAGTCAGGGTGTGACATTGTCCATCTCATTGAGCAAAATCTTATTGAGTTTATCCTCAATATAAACGCCAAAACATACAAAAACCACAAATTGCAAAACGTTGTGAGATTCAGTTTTGTTCTCAATAAAGTTTCACTGAATGGGGTGGACAACATTGTTAGACATATTTCTTAACTGAGGATTAACAATGTTGTCCATCTCATTCAGCAAAACATTATTGAGTTTAGCATAACCACATTAGAGGTTTAAGGTACTCATATTTAGTAAAAGGCGTTGTTTTTTTTTGGGATTTGGTTTGCCTGTCCGATCTTATATTGTTGGTTATGTAACTTCCAAATAACATGTTATGAACAATAAATAGAAAAAAAAGATGGAAAAAAATAAAAAATGCTATATAAGAGATATAAAACGCCAAATTCCAATCTGAGTGTGTTCTGTAAAAAATGAAAAATTCAAAAACGCCAAACTACTCTTCACTTGCTCTCGAAGACCGTGTCGATTTTCTTTTAATTACGGCCTTTTTGCATGTCGATGCGTAGTGTCCGTAGCCTTTGCAATTCTGACATTGTCTTTCTTTGGCCCCGAGTTTCGACTTTGATTTCGTTTTCCCGATTGCTATCTCCTGTTTAGATTTCAGGCGCTTCCGAGATCCAGAACCTTTGGACTTATACCCAACAAGGACTCTTATGGGATTCTTCTCGTTTTTATATTTACCGGCTATCTCCGCAAATCTATCCCTAGTACTAGCAGGAGGAGCAACAATCTGCATATCTTGAACCTTCTGTCATATAAGATTGAACATGATCCTTGTATAAGGATAGCTCCTCTTTATTACCAGATAAAACGTTCAAAGTATACTCCATTGAAAAAATAATCTCTCGCATCATACTTTGCACATCGGGATCAAGCTCGGTTATATATTCGCGACTAATTGAGTATTCGAAAGAGCAGTTTGGGGAATCCTCTTTATGCCATCTATTCAAAATGTATTATTTTGGAAATTCCCTAATGTCCAAACTTCTCAAAACATAGAATATATTTCTACATAGCAAACTAAAATGCTCAAAACGCCCGCATGAGCAACTACATGTGAATCAGACTTACGGTACATTACCTGAAAAAAAGCCAAAAACAATATCTCTATAACGCCATGCAGAGAATGTTTGTATAAAAAAACACAACAACCGGATAAAAACCCAAATTAAATGTTATAATAGAATATGATAAATGCCATATACAGAAAACACCATATAAGAAAACGCCATTGTTTACCTCAAATAAGGATGTACAAGGCTGCTGGAAATCATTTATGTAAAACTTAACAAACCCATCGGGCTGATCTTCGTAACGTTGATTTATGCAATCCGCAATTCCGATTAGCTCAGCTTGAACGTCACAAAAAATATTTTTCGTGTATATGTAAGCAGCTTGGCCCTCCAAAACTTGGTATTTACTCTTCAACTAGGGGCGTTTGTATCGAGATTCATGATCATTTTTCCGGTGCGTGTGACGCTGTACTTCTATTGCAGTTTCGTAATGAGTCATGAACTCAACCAGAGTAGCTTTTGAATTGCACACTTGACCAAAAAAATGATTCTCACTCTCCGACCTCGATGTCGTTCGCATATGGCTCGACAGCTTTTCCATTCTATAGTATGCAGGGATCCAAGATTCCATGAGTGCAAAAATATCAGAGAGGCAGTCATTATCTGCTAAATTGAACTCTCCAATAACCACTTCCCATTCTGATTCAAACTTTTAGGTGTGAGAATATCCATCCACACAACACCACAAATACGTTCTTTGAAAATGGTGGAATTGCATACCCTAACACCAACCTATGTATAACACGAAAATGCCATGCAAAAAAACATATATATTACACACAGACAAACTTACATGAAAAACAGTAACGAGGTACAAAACGCCATATATCTTAAAATGTCAAACATAAAAAATAAGGAAATCAACCTTCAAAGAAAGTTTATGTATCACATGTCACATGCATAACTGATGCATCGTGTCAACAAATATAGCAGAAATAGCCTTCTTCATTGCTAGATTTTGGTCACTGACAACAACTTTTGGTTGAGAACCAACATCTTTTAGAAAAACTCTCAACAACTAAATATACGTATCAGCAGTTTCTGACGCCAATAATGCAGCACCAAATGTAACATTGTAGTGGTGATTGTCTATACCAGTAAACGGTACAAACACTATAGCGTATCTGCATATGAAAACGCCATGAGAAATGAAACAATAATAAAACACCATTGCATGTAAACTCAGAAAAACGCCAATGCATGTAACCAGTGAAAACGCCAAAAGAACATAAAAAATTGAATTATAAAATATTACTTGTTGCAACGATACGTGGCATCAAATGAAATTACATCACCAAACACGTGGTAATTATGTTTGGCCTGATCATCACACCAAAAAAGTCCCTTCAAACTATTCTCTTCGTCTGTAAAGTAATCGTACAAGAAATTAGGCTGGGGCTGTTTTTTTTCATCCAAATGTCTCACAACCATCTCAGCGTCGTATTCCCTATAAATAAATTAATTTGCCTCTTGTAGTTCTTAAATTCAACTTTACTTGCACCCACGTCTTCAAAATCGCCAAAACAAGTTTTCATAGCATTAAACGCCTTAACTGGACCCAAATTCAACTTAGACATGCTGTGTATAACATGCTTCTGGAGCTGAGTGAGGTGTCGTTCAATTGGAAGAAAATGCTTATCAGGACGTTCAACAAGATCATGGTTGTGCTCCTCAACAAACTTAGAGACCTTCTATGATCCAGCCTCAAAAAATACACATAACAGTGCACCCCAATCAGTCCTCTTTAAAAAGTTGGATCGCACTAACCGTTCCTTTTGATTGGGGTCCAACGTATCAACCTTCTTGTCCTTATATACCCCAGCTCTCGTACACATGTAATACTTAATTTGTCTTACACCTTTGGTGTTTATCTTTTCAGTCCCTTTCCTGACTGAAAAACCATAAGCCTTGGAATACGTAACATACATTGAATAACAATCATCGAGGCTTGTGAATATCATGTCCATTCTGGGCTTTATTTGTTCACTAACGTCAGGAATGATAAATGGTAAACCAGTTTTGGGGCAAAACCTTTCATTCGAGGAAACACCTTCGTCTGAGAAAACACAGTGCGGAACAAATTTCAGAAAAAACGCCATTAAAAATAGAAAATATCTCCTGATAACATTATCGATGAAAACGCCATTAATTGAATAATAAAAAAGACATAATGATAAAAGGCCATAATAAAAACGCCATAGTACACACACCATAACTTGATCGATTAACAAATATGATGAATTAACAAATATTAATGCAATGTGATAACCAAAATGCCATGAGATGAATAATTAAAAACAATTAACAACATGAATAATTAACAAATATAACATGATAATGAAAACGCCATAGTTAACAAACCTGATCTTTACAGATTAACAAATAGTAATAACTGATGTTTACAAATACTACTAAATAATATTCAAAACTAATCAGGTGTAAAACGCCAATGATCGTAAAAACATAAGAAAAAAACTAGATCCCAAACCACAATTAAAATTAATAATGAAAACTCCAATTATCTGTTCTTACTAATTGTTTAACAACCAATGAAAACGCGAATAAATTGGATACATGAACAACGCCATTGAAAAGCATACAACACAATATGAAAATATTAATTTAAAAAAACAATGAAACAAGCATAAAAGAACAAAACGCCATATATATAAATTTTACATTGAATAAATGAAGATCCAACTAAAGATAACACCACACCTTAACTTGATCAATGTGTGCATTGAACCTAGTACGCGGAACTGAATTTGGCATTTAATCTAACTCTCTAAACTTGCTCTTACATTATAACTTTTTGATGTACAAATAAGAAGATCATATGCAAATAAATGCACAAAGGTCAAACCCCATTAAAGCTAATTATCAAATATGTTGTGTGGGAAGAAGCAACAAAATACATCTAATATGATAATGACTGCTAAGTAATTTGTTAACTAGTCATGAAAACCAATTTGGTGCTCTTATTAATAGCAGATGCCAGGTGCCCTCTCGCTCCTTACCATCTACATGAAGTAGTTACTAAATATCTGCAAAGTAAGTATTACATTGAATACCTGGATCATTATCATGGTCATTGTCATACTCAGTAAATCCTACCAATAGCAAAGCTAAGGTAGGGTCTAAGGAGGATAACATGTAGACAACCTTACCTCTACCCCTTGACGGTGAGACTCACACCGATGAGGATATTACCAACGGTGAAGGATGGAGGAGCAATGTTGGCTGGTTGTCGGTGGTGGTTATTTGTAGGTGGTGGTGGTAGGTGCATGAGTGGGAGAGAGAGAGAGAGAGAAAGAGTGGTGGTGGACGGGCGGTAGTGGTGGTTGTGGAGAACAGAGAGAAAGGGGTGAGAAAAGAGAGGATTGTTTATGGTAGTGGTGGTGGGTGGTGATGGTGGGAACACGAATTGAGAGACAGAGTTAAGAGAGAGAAAGAAAGTGGGAGTTGAGAGAGACTAATTACTCTTTATATATATATATATATGTATATGTATATATATATATATAGGATGAGGTTCAAGAGTGAACAACATCCTTGGTTGTGAACCTTTTGAACTAATCTCAACCATTGGTTTCAATTCTTGATAAAAAGGGCAAGATTGTAATTATATAAATTTTTTTTAAATCCTTTCCATAAACCAATGGCAGTTACAATTCCTATATCCCTGCATATTTTACGTGATCTTATTTAATTATATTCAAATTCTATCATATACCAGTCCAATAATTGAAACGATTCCAACTCTGCTAATTGTTTAATCACAACATCGATCATCGAGGATGGTCCTAGTAGCGACTTCAATGGACAAGACCCAATCCAACAAGATGACTTCAATCCATTTTTTTACACTACCATGAATCGCCCAGGTTTAGTTTTTTATCTGCTTTGTTCGGTATTGCATCGGAATCGTCCTGATCAGTTTGGTCATCTTCTTCGCCCAGTTCTTTGTCATCAGTTTACCGTTCATGGCATTTAATGATCGTCATTCCGTTTGGTTGATTTATATTTTGATTGTTAACATGTACTCAGATTTTATAGATTTCATGAATGAGATATTTGGATGACTTGTTTACAGATATATCCCAGAAATTGAATAGTTTAGGATAATAAAACAGTTGCATGTCCACATATGCAGTAAACATCTCTGAATATTTTAGAATGACTTGTTTACAGATTTAGTGGAGTAACTAAATATTTTTAGGTTAAGATAACAGTGCATGTACACATATGTACTGATCACTCCTAAGATATTGGATGACTTGTTTACAGATATATATATGAGTAACTGAATATTTTTAGGATAAAAAAACAGTTGCATCTACACATATGTACTGAAATTCCTGAATATTTTAGAATGAGTTGTTATGTCGGGGTAAATGAAACCAGCTTTTTTTATGATATATTAATTCGTATAAAAAACTTCCTGAAGCTTAATTAATTATACTTGCTTTCAATATTAATGATCAGAGTCAGTTGCTAGCAACATTTACGAAACACCTAACGGCAGTAGGTATTGGACGCCAGTTGTGCCTGTGACAACCTGGGTCACTGTGACCATCAAACAAATGCCAAACCAATGAAATATTGTATTTCATACTTTGGACTTGTATAAATATGTGTATCTTTTGCACATATCAACTCATGTTCGATTTCAAGCTCTAAATCGCTTTCTGGAAGGTTATACGCTCACTGATGCGTAAATATAACCAGTTTAATGCAACGAACACTCCGGAATAGTGAAATAGGCTTAACATACCTTAAATAACCTTTACATAACTTAGATATAAGTTTTGGAAGGTTTGGTGTGGTGAAATCAAAGTTTAATCGCTTACAGGGACTAAAGTTGACAAACTGCGAAAGTATGCCAATTTGAACTGTAACAGACATTCCGGAGCATGATCATAAGTTAAACATACCATAAATATCCTTCACATAGCTTAGAAATAGGCTTTGAGGTGTTCGGTATGCTAAAATAAACTTTTGTGTCATTCAGGGACTAAAAGTGTCAAAAAGTGCACAAGTTTGCATTTTCGCGCATAACTTACGTTCTGAATACATCCGGACATCCAAAAATTTATGTAAGCACTAAAATATTTTATTTTAGTGTTCTCCATAAGAAAAATCCATTCGTTTCGTCATTTGGATCGTTTTTCGCGCTTATGCGCATTCCGTCGTAATTAATCGAACATCGCGTTCGTACGGCCAAACGAACCGACATCCGAGATATTTTTTAGCACATTTTAAGTTCCCTATACTTTAACTTCATTTTAGAGCTTTGAAATGGGGTTAACGGGCCTTAAACGTGTCGAAAATGGGCTGAACGCAGGACAGGGACCAAAAGTGTAAATCTGCCAAACTATGGCCTAGCGGTGCGCTACACTTTTAACGTAGCGGTGCGCTAGCCTGTTCCAGAATAGATAATATCAAACAGTCAGCAGATTATCAGCTGATTAAACCACAACCACAAGTTCTAAACTTGCCCTTTCAGCTCTTAATAGGCCATTTTCAGTAACCATAGCATTTTGACAAGTGTACGCACAAGATTAAGGCACGATATTCGACAAACGATCCTAACGGTTCGGGTATTCCTATAAATACCCATCCACCCCATTGCTAAAACCCACTAGAATCTGATTTGAGGAGCTCTAAGTTGGAACCTTCGTTTCATACCTGAGCTACTTGAATCACGATTAGCATTCGGGGACCCTTCGTAAGTATTCTTTCGTTCTTTTCCTTATTTTATTGCTTTTCGAGTCAGAAAGTCAAACTTTGTTTGACTTTCAGCATTGACCAGTAATGGTCAATGCGAAGTTCGTTTGAACTTCGCAACGTGAGTGTAATCACGTTGGTCATAGTCCATTGGGACTATGCCCACTGATTACCACGTTGTCTAGGGTCGTAGGGTAGGCGATCTAATAAATCGCCTATACCCTCGAACCCGACCCAGTTTGGTCGATCATTAGGATCCGACCAAATACATTAGGTGACCATAGTAGGTAGGGAATAACCTTCCGAGGTTATACCCTATGGTCACATCGTTTGAGTAGTTGTATGATAGGTAGTTTATATGCCTTAGGTAAATTACCAGAATACCCTTTTCATGTATAATTGGTAATTAAGCATATGTAACCTAAACTTTTGTCACATAACTGATTATGTAACATGTTTAGGCATATAACACTTGTCATAGGGCTAGTTAGGCGGTCCGAACGCGTTTCACGCGAACGACGCGTTAAAGTAGCATAAGCTACCTAAACGGGTCGTAATGGGTCGAAATCACTTAGGTTAAGTTTCATTTAGTATGTAGGCTTTGATTAACCATATCACATGAGTTCCTACACTCATTTGGTTTACAAACCCTCATGCTACCCAGTCTTCCGATTTAGGTCCGGTTTATTAATGTAGTTACCTATATTAGGTGCCGTTTGATATTCCGCGGTCTCTAGCATTGCTTGGTGGTTATCCTAGAACTTCTGAGCAATCTCAAGTGAGTACATAGACCCCTCTTTTACTGTTTTCCAAACTATTTTGGGGTGGAACACATGTGCCTACTTGTTACATTCATGCTTTCCCGTTTTCACATCATATACCTGCTATGTTCGTTAGTACATTATAGTACATGATTTCAATACATTTTATGCTATGTATGTCCATTATGTGCATACTTAGTACATTGTTTTACATTGCTTTTCTGTTGCATATGCTTATCCATCATATGAACACATTATACTACATATTGAACCGTTGTAAACATTTGACTATGTGAACCGTTGTAATCATTTGACTATGTGATCCGTTGATATCTGTGAACCGTTTGTATCTGTGAACCGTTGTATCTGTGAACCGTTTGTATATGTGAACCGTTGTACCTGTGAACCGTTTGTATCTGTGAACCGTTGTATCTGTGAACCGTTTGTACCTGTGAACCGTTTGTATCTGTGAACCGTTGTATCTGTGAACCGTTGTATCTGTGAACCATTTGTATCTGTGAACCGTTGTATCTGTGAACCGTTTGTATCTGTGAACCATTGTACTTGTGAACCGTTTGTATCTGTGAGCCGTTGTATCTGTGAACCATTGTATCTGTGAACCATTTGTATCTGTGAACCGTTTGTATCTGTGAACCGTTGTATCTGTGAACCGTTTGTATCTGTGAACCGTTTGTATCTATGAACCGTGTGAACCGTATTTGACCATACATAAACATTTCTACAATTGTTAAACATATTATTTTGATGGTTTGGTTTGAGTAAGTGATTAAGTAACGAGGCGTGTGTAATATGATACAAGCATGGTGGATACGCCGCTGGTACTTCCTATATATAAGTGTTTGTATGGTATTACATATCGTAGCGTTATTTGAATCATTTCAGTTTGAGACATATAACATTTTATACAATTATCATACTTTTCACAAGACATTGATTTACAAACAAATTATCTTAAACAAACACATTTTTACATGGTTATTCATTTAACCTGACATTTATTTATACATATCATCTGAATTTATCATTTTTCAAATGGTTTACAAAACAAAGCTAATTACAAGGTTCATGACTAAACATTTTCTCAAACATAAGTCATGAAACCTATTTTCACAAAACCTATGTATCTCACAGGCATTTTTATGCTGACGTACCTATTTTCACATGTGTTTTTCAGGAGCTGTTGCATAAGATGATCAAGATACACATAGGCAGACTTGGGCTTTAGTGACAATAAAAGATGTAAGACTAGTTAATTAAGTTGTATTTCCTTGCTTGATAAGACATTGTAACACTTTTAATCAATAAAACAAGACTTCAATTGCCATGGATTTGAGACAATTAATTCTGTTACAACACTCCCCGATGTTTCCGCCACGTTTAGTATGTTCTACGTGGTCGGGGTGTGACAGTGCCGCCCGGTTTCAAACCCTTTGTCAATGCGAGATTTAGGTCGATGGAAGCTGCTATTGCAATGTACAAGGAATATGCACAACTTGCAGGTTTTTATACACGGTTGGGTACTTCTAAGAAAGAAAAGATCGGCGACAAAATAATAACAAATCTGCGATATGTCTTGTGTTCTTGAGCCAACAAACCTAAAGGCACCGATGGTCAACCGTCTGAGGTTGATATTATTTCCCCCAAAAGACGCTCAAACATAAAAGTTACAGACTGTAAAGCCAGTGTAAAATTTAAACGTCTGAAGGATACAGATGAGGTTGAATTATATGACTGGGTAGAACAACATAACCATGTGTTGGATCGACGTGTGACCCTAACGAGTCAATCTGAAGAGTTCAACATCAAAATCAAGGGTGGAATGAATGAAATTGACGTAACACAGCTTGATACTTTCTAATTATCTTCTCTTATTGATTTCCTGAGCTTTTACAATTCAAATAACAATCCGGCAGCACCTCGGCTCTGAATCAATGGTCTAATTCCGTTTCAAATGATGAACCAGCACACCTATATATAGAGGAAGTAATTCCGTTTGAAAGTGGCAAGGTCATTTCAAACGAAATTACCCACTTACACATAAAACCTAACTTTTAACCTGTTGTGCACTAGTTTATCCTATCTAGACACAAGACTCTATTAAGACGAAGTTAACAGACATTAGTGCACCAACAGACTCCCCCTTGGATGTTAACGAAGTCTTCGGCGTCGAGCCTTCAGTCTTGATCTCTTTCCAGATTGTTTAACAATGTAAAAACTTCCTTCAAATCTTCTCTTCTTCTATCAACAGCTAGCATGAATCACAAAATCTGAATCTTTAACAACTTTCAAACTCCCCCTTGAATGTAGATCCAGAATCTGTATCTGACTTTTAAGTCTTCATAATTCCCCTATCAGTTAGCTGGGATTTTACTATGCTGTTTTCTAAATAACAAACCTGTTACCTGCACAATCTCTACCTAAATATAAGATTTATAATTATGACAATTTCATTCCAAACTTAACATTTGACCTCATTTGTTGGTTTTGTCAGAATTTAGAAATCCACTTAAGTATCCAGGTCCAAATTAATGACCCTGATTACTCAATTTGTCTACCAAGTCCAACTTAATGACCTTGGTTGATCAGAGACAAATCACACTGACATTTTGAAACAAACTAGTTCAAATAATTTTCTGAAATTTACAAGTTTCAAATCAATGAACTTGTTTTGACTTTTCAATTTCCAGGTTTAACAAGATTAACTCACAACTCATCTTCCAGCTCAGAACCTTCCTGCATCTGCTTCAATTTTCGAATCTGAATATCAGCTTTCCACTTTGGTTTGTCGGAAAATAAAGCAGAAATGTAAAATCTTTTTGGATTTTAATAAAGTTTCTAAACTAGAAATGTAAACTATTTACAAACATATTTTTGGTGAGCGTGTTAAAGGAATCATATCAGCTATTTGACAAGTCACAAGTACCGTTAAGCTTTAATTTCATACTCAGAATTAAACAATTCACTTAGATTGTCGATATACTGATCCACTTAAATTCTCACAGAGTTTTCAATCTGTCCAGGATACGAATTAGGTGAATTAATAACTTAAACTCATTCATGTGTCCCACCTCTTGAATATACTCCCGTATCCAGAACCCAATATTCAGTCTTATAGGTGAGTATACCACAGATGATATCTGTAAGGGGTTAAATTGCGAGGGCCGTGAGAGCTCAGGTCAGAACTTCCGTTCAGCAGAGAGATGACGGCTTCGACTTTTGGTGTGTCCCCTTTAGAGGAACTTTTTTACAACAGCATATGATTAGCATTTTTAGAGGAACTTTTTTATAACAGCATATGATTAGCATTTTTCAATGTTTCATCATTTTTTATGCTAAGGGTGATGCTATATTTCAAGCAATCGTAAAGTATTATACGGGGACTAGGCCATTGCTTTCGCAAAATCAGAAGTCTTGGGATAATATCCCAGATATCACTGAGTATAAAGACCTAGTATCTCAGAAAGAGGGATCTTTCAAACAAGATTTCAAGGGTTACCTATATATCCAAGTAGTGTTCCCCACGAAATAAGCAAGTTTGAATTTAGGTTTATATCCCGAACAAACCTACTAAATATGCAAAAACCTATTGGCATATCATCAACGAGACTGTTTAATACTTTTTAAACTTTACATATCTTTAGCATACTATAACTGTCAAGCCAATGTACTATCATTTTCCCTTTTTACACAAACACTTTTCTGGTTTTCTATTGTTTTTTGTATTTTGAAAATATCTCATGTTTTTGTATTTTTGAATTTTTTTACTATTTTTGTATTTTCTGAAAATATTACCCTATACTCTCCCCCTAAATACCAAAACAAGTAAAAAATCGACAAACCATTGCAGATTTCTTTTCAACATCATCATCTACAGTGGTACCTTCATCATCGCCAAGAATCTCCTCCAACACTGATAAAAGCTTCATACCGTTCAATTTTAGCAAATATTGAAAACGAGTTTTGTCAAATGCTTTGGCATGTAAATCAGCTTTTTGTTTGTCAGTGTGGATTTTCTCAATTCGTATCAACTTCTTCTCGAAACAATCTCGGATGAAGTGATGACGAATTTCAATGTGTTTCGTTTTAGCGTGATGAACAGGATTTTTAGTAATATTAATCGCTGCCTCATTATCAACAAAGATAGGGGTGTTAAGAAATTGCAAACCGTAGTCGCGCATCTGTTGCTGGATCCACAAGATCTGAGAGCAGCAACTGCTAGCAGATACATACTCAGCTTCACATGTGGACAAAGCTACAGAGGTCGGCTTCTTGCATTGCCATGTGACCAATCGTGATCCAAAACACTGACACCCTGCTGTTGTTGATTTAGCGTTAACTTTGCAACATCCGAAATCAGAATCGGAATAACCTTCGAGCATGAATTCGCCATCTTTTGGATACCACAACCCCAACGATGGAGTTCCTTTCAGGTAGCGTAATATCCTTTTAACAATTACCATGTGCGAAGCTCTCGGGTTAGATTGAAATCTTGCTGTGAGGCATGTTGGATACATAATATCGGGTCTTGAAGCTGTCAAATACATCAGCGATCCGATCATGGAACGATATAATGTTTCATCTACCTTCTCTCCGGTGAGATCAGGGTTTATCCCATGGTTAATCGCTAACGGGGTGGAAGCTGGAGTAGATCCTGACATCCCAAATTTCTCTAAGATATCATGAACATACTTTGTCTGATGTATGAAAATTCCCTTAGGTAGTTGATCAACTTGAAGTCCCAAGAATAATTTCATCTCACCCATCAATGACATTGCAAATTGCTGCTTCATAACTCTTTCAAAATCTATACACAGATTCTCATTTGTAGACCAAAATATAATGTCATCCACATATATATATCTGAACTACCAGAAGATGTTCGTCGACCTCTTTGGTGAAGAGAGTGGCATCCACTTTTCCTCGGATGAAGCTGTTGGCTAGCAGGTGTTGAGACAAAGTCTGGTACCAAGCTCTTAGGGCCTGGTGTAAACCATACAGCGCCTTGTCCAGTAAGTACACCTTGTCTTTGTGGATTGGATCGGTGAAGCCCGGTGGCTGTCCGACATATACCTCCTCTTTTACCTTCCCATAGAGAAACGCCGATTTAACATCTAGCTGATAAACTTTAAAATTTTACCAAGATGCAAATGCTAGGAAGATTCTGATCACTACAAGTCTAGCAACCGGAGCATATACTTCAGTGAAATCTATACCCTCCTGCTGACTGAAACCCTGGACTACGAGTCGAGATTTGTTACGAATAATAACCCCTCGATCGTCTCTCTTGCATTTGAACACCCACTTGGTGTTTATCTTCCTTTGACCATCAGGCAAGTCTACCAATTTCCACACTCCTAACTTCTCAAACTGACTCAACTGTTCTTGCAAAGCATTGACCCAAGAATCTTCAGTTAGCGCCTCTTTGTATTTTCGCGGTTTGATCTGCGAAATAAAACAACTAAGTGAAAACTCAGTTTGTAAAGGAGCAACTGTAGAATAAAAACAAGTAAGGCCTTGGTCAATTTGTCTTCTAGTGCGAACGCCTGATTGTAATTCTCCAATAATCAGCTCTTCTGGATGGTATGAAAGAGTTCTCGGCATCACCTCGCCTGGAACATCTACCTCGCCTTCCAAATTTGTAACATTCTGATTTGCAACTTGTTCACTGACTGGAATAGTCTCAGAATCTGAATCACCATGATCAAATATAGGTCTATTATCAGATTCTAGATTATCATTAACTGCCGTCTGATTTTCAGGAGCTTGTTCTTGTTCTGAAGATTGTTGAACAACATCATATTCTCCAGCATTACTTGGACCAGCTTCATCATCATTTGAAGTTTGCCGTCGACTTGTAGTATACTCAGTTGGAAATCTTTCTCCTGATGACTCATACTCTCTTAGAATATCAAACTAATCAAAGAACTCTGGTTTTTCTTCTTTCATGTCAAACGAATCCCACAGAGTATCATAGTTAAAACGCCGTGAGTCGCCTGGGTTCTGCGGTGGCATTGTATAACCTTGACACTCAACATTATGTGCTTCAATGATCCGCTTCAAGCTTGGAACAAAGATTCGTTTCAATGGACTTGAGTAACCCACAAAAATTCCTTCAATGCTCTTTGCACCAAATTTTCCAAAAGGTTCTAGAACTGTACAGGGAGACCCAAACGGTTCAAGATACTTTAGGTTCGGTTTGCGGTTATTGATCAGCTCAAAACACGTTTTGTTGAATTTCTTTACTGTAAGAACCCGGTTGAGTGTATAGCAAGCGGCTGACACTGCTTCTGCCCAGAAGTTGACTGGTAGCTTTGAATCTGCAAGCATCGTCCTAGCCGTTTCAATCAGTGTCTTGTTCTTTCTTTCAGCTACTCCATTTTGTTGTAGAGTATAAGGAGCACTAAATTCTTGCAGTATACCTCTCTCATCACAATACTCTTCCATCTTGTTGTTCTTGAACTCTGTACCGTTGTCACTCCTGATTCTTCTGATTCGAGTTTGGTACAAGTTTTCAATTTTTCTGAACAATGGCATTAAAGTATCAAACGTCTCATCTTTTGACTTCAAAAATGATACCCATGAAAATATTGAATAGTCATCTGTTACTACTAGACAGTAGAGATCCCCAGTTATACTTTTGACGTTTACTGGACCAAAAAGATCCATATGGAGTCTCTCTAGCGGTCTTGAGACTGAGTTGACTTTCTTTTGAGGATATGATTTCTTCTTTTGCTTGCCTTTGATGCAGCTAATGCACTGCCCTTCAAGATGAAAACCTTTCAGATGAACACCAGTAACTAAGTCGTTATGCACCTGGTGATTCATTTTTCTTAGATGAATATGGCCCATCTTTCGATGCCATAACTGTGACTCTTTTTCAGTTGCTCTTGACATAAAACAGTGAGCCTGACCCGTGGTAGTAGTTGCTACACTCATGTCCAACACGTACAGATCATTCACTCTGGGTGCTCTCATGATAACCCATTCTTCTGGAAAACAAATCCTGGTTTCAAGATCAAACATTCTTTGTCTGTAAAGTGCGTTGTATACATACGATCACAAATCTGAGATATGCTTAGAAGATTGTTTTCAAGCTCGGCGATGTAGTTAACTATTTCAAACATAACAATACCATTCGATAAAGTTCCTTCTCCAACTATTCGACCACCTTGATTTCCAGCGAATCCCACGTAACCTCCATTAAACCCTCTAACATCGTACAATAGGGTCTTCTTCCCCGTCATGTGCCGAGAAGCTCCACTATCCATAATCCAACGTGAAACGGATCTTGGAAGCTCCTGCACAGATCACAAACACTTTGTTAGATTTTGAAGCCACCCAAGCCTCTTTTGACTCGGGTAACTGGACTTTAAGGTGAGATTTTATAGTGTAAAGTGGCAGAAAATTCTTATCATTCATCTTTAAGCTCGCTGCAGACCCAACCTCAACCTCTTTATACAAAAAAAATTCATCTTTTTGAGGTTGACCAGATGGTTGGTCTTTCTTTGAAACAACCTTTTTCTCAGAAGTAACAGACTCTTGTTTTTCAAGTTTCTCATAATAATCCAAAGGAACATTTATCTTTACCGAAGTGGTAGAAGACGATTGTTTTTCCATCTCAGAAACCTTTAGTTTTAGAGAACTTGAATTCTTGTTAACTGATTTTGGCTTCCATGCTTGTTGAGGCGAAGCAACCCGTTTGTAAAATTTGTCAGTTTTAGTTACCACATTCTTTACAGGTTCAGTTTTGATTTTGGTATTGTCATTTTTCAAAACTTTCTTCTCAACAACCATTGGAGCTTTGCCTTTTGCATCAACTTTCTTTTTCTGACTCTCAACAACTTCAGACTTAGGCTTGAAGTTGGTGCACTTTCGTGCAATGTGTCCAACTTTGTTGCACTTAAAGTATGTGCGAGTATCAACTACTCGACTTGTACCTTCAGTCTGAGACTGTGAGGCCTTCTCCTCAAAGAACTCTTCATTTGTTTTTGAAAAAAATTTCAGATTCCTGCTCAGAATGAGAACTCGAGCTTTTTATAAACACCTTTTTCTCTACAAATCTTTTTTTTGAACATTCCTTCTTTGGTAATTCTTACCACCCTGATATCCACCTGACCATTTGTTTTGATTGTTTTTAGAAAAATCGTGGCGGTACTACAGGCTTTTTGTAGTAAGATTTATCTTTTTCAAAATTTAGTTGCCTCTTCGCATTTTTCAAACCTTCAATTTCAGACACATCAATCTCTATTAACTTGAACACATTTCTCAATTTTCCAACATTCACATTCTTCAAAGGAAAATCACGATCCGAATACAACTTATCTGATCCTGCCATCTTGTACATCACAAGATGTGTTTCTTCATTTAAGTTGTTTTTGGATTTTGATTTTGGAATATATTTTTCCAAAAAGCATTCATCATCCTCAGTAGTGTCACTTTCAGATTTTAAAAAATTTTCAGCCATACTTTTAACAATTTCAGACTGGACACTATCTTCATCAGATGATGAAGTGAATGTGACATCAATAGATTAACTTCATTTTCTTCCTTATCATTAACCAACCCTGATTTTTTCTTTGAAAAATTATTTAGAACTGGTGGTTGAACCTGATGAAACCCAATCCCAGTTCCATCCGAATAAATGTCTTCGCCAGCTTTGTTCTTCCCAATTGGTTTAGGAACGATATGTTGAAGAACAAAACTTGCGGAGCTGTAACTGTTTAGTTTCAACTGAATGCGTTCATTTTCAATTTTTGCTTCTTGAAACTGAAGCTTCAACTTAGCAATCTCATCCAGTTGCTGGTTGATTAACTCTTCTTTAACCCTCAGAACACCTGTCAACTGAACATTTTCTTTGTATGTCTTACCATTTCTCTCATCAGAATCTTTTACCGTGCGTTTTAGCTTCTCAAAATTTTCTGAAACTTGACGATTTTCATGAAGTAGCTTTTCGTTTTCTTTCCTAATTCTTTCTACTTCAATTTTATCATTTTTCGATTTTCTCAGTTAATTCTTTTACTCGATCATTTGAAGCTTTTAACATTTTGTCACGGTTTAAGATCTGATCTTCAACGTCTCTGACTCTTTTTGTCAGTTCATCGATCTTTTTACCGTTGTGATAAGCAATTGTACTACAAACCTTCCAGTCTTTCATGCAATTTTTGCAGTCGCTCTCAGTTTCAGCTTTCTTATCTGTCTCATTGATTGCATCATTCTGACTGACCTTGTTTTTAGACTCAGTGCCAGAACCAGAAACTACCTCTAGTTCTTTTGCAGCAAACACTTTGTCAGCCATCTTCTTCAAATTTTCAGTAGTAAACTCTTGTGACGTGTCTATAATCCCGTCATCAATTTTCTTTGATTGCTGCTTTTTCTTCTTTTCTTTATCTTTTTCTTCAGCTTCTCCTCCTCCCCGCCACTCTCTTTGTCTGGCTTCTTCTTCTTCAGCAATTTGTTTGGTGAGAACTTCAACATCAAGAGACTTTGGATCAATAGCAATGTTTCCATTTGGATCAAGATAACATTCTCTATCAGCATCCCATCTTTTCGCATGTTTTGCTTCTTTGTATATATAACTAGCTTTGATCATCCTGTCTTGGGCTTTCATCTTTCTGTTGATGTATTTCTCTTATTTCTGCTATCTCTGAAAGTAACAGCTTTTGTCACAAACGCATAGCCCACTGCATTCTCTTCTGGTAACACTTGACTCCAATCATATCCCTCATCATCATGGATAACAGCAAGTGCTCTGGATTTTTCTTTGGGATTTTCTTCAATCTGCTTCATTCTGGGGGGGGGGGTTCAGATTTATTCTGATGATAGATTGCTCTTTTGTAGTAATCTTCTCTGAATGGATTGGCAGTATCATCAGCAGGTGCATTTCGACATTCACGTTCAAAATGTCCCTTTTGTTTACATCTGAAACACGTGACTTTTGATTTATCAAACCCAAGTTTTGTAGACGGTCCTCCAATTGAATGTCTGCCCATAATCTCCATGAACCTTTGAGCTCGTCTAACTGCACTAGCCATACATCATCTGATATCGATCAATTCCATCTCTTCTGGATCGATCTGGTCATAATCCTCCTTGGTGAGGTTAGTGTTTCCAATCTTTCCCGTAACAAGACTCTCGTATGAGTCAAGCATAGATGCTAAAAACACCATTTGCTGCTTTGCGGATTCTTCACTGAAATTTTGTGCATTCTTCAAATCCACAGCAATATTACATTGAAACAAGTTCTTTGAAGCTGACTGTTGTTGTTGACTTGCAGCAGTTGATGATAACCCTCCATGATAGCCGCTGCTTGGACTTTCTTGATTTGTCATGTTTGCATTTTCTGCAGAGAAAGCTGTCTTAGGAGACACATTCTTTAGGATCATACTTCGATAATATAACTCTACATTATGCTGATA
This sequence comes from Helianthus tuberosus, assembly GCA_030545235.1. Lineage (NCBI taxonomy): Eukaryota > Viridiplantae > Streptophyta > Magnoliopsida > Asterales > Asteraceae > Helianthus > Helianthus tuberosus. Next base: position 45,928,059 of record CM060376.1, read on the forward strand.
TGAGGAATGATTGATTTTGTTTGATTTCTTGATCTCCAGCTCATGACTCTCCAGTCTTTCGATTAGCAGATCAACCGTCAGATCCTCCGACTTGATTGTGTTCTTCAGCATCAAAGCAAAGTATTGCCAATCTTGATCATCTGGCAACGAGTCAAACTGTTTGTCAACCAATTCTTCTCGAGTATAAATGATTCCATGTCTTGCCAGCTCCATCCTAAGATGTCCAAATCTTTCAATCATCTTAGATACAGATTCATTTTTTAAACATCCAAACAAATCAAATTCTTTTCGTAACAATTTCTTTTTATTTTTTACTATTTCGGCACTACCCACACATTTCACTCTCAGTTTCTCCCATAGATCTTTCGCATTTGTGTACTCAATCAACGATATTATGTCGTCTCTCACAGACTGATGAATTAATGCAAGGCACTTTTGTTCAGCAACATATCTTTCTATCTCCTCAGCTTCTGTCAAATTTTCATAATCCGATCTTCCCATAACGAAACCATTCTTCAACATCTTCCAACTTGGATTGCAAACGCTTTTAGCCATTCTTCAAACTTTTTTGCCCATTTATTGTAATCTTCAATCGCCATCAGCTTGGGAGGTTTGTTATACGTCCCATAAGCACTCTCCACACTCAAAGCATTAGAAAGAGTTTTCTTCGCATTAGGAGTTGAAACGTTTCCATTTGTGTTGTTTGATGTATCATCTCCATTGTTTCCCGCGAAAGCAAAAACGTCACAGAACGGATTCATGAACTCATCCATCTTTATGTATATGAAACAATCAGCAAACACTTAGAAAATTTTTGGATTTTTAAAAATAACAGTTTCAAACGAAATAAGCTTTTCAAACGAAATTACAACTCAAACGGAATCAACCTTTGAAGCGGAATAAGTGATTTCGTTTGAAAAGACAGTATTTTCAAACGGAATTAGTAGCTAATTTCGTTTGAGCTTTCAAACGGAATTAGTCACTTTGAAGCAAAATAGCTAATTTCGTTTGAACTTTCAAACGGAATAAGTGATTCCGTGTAAAATGAGATGCACTTTCAAACGGAATTATTCAAAAGAGCTAATTTCGTTTGAAATCACACGTGCAGTTTCAAGCGGAATTATGATGATGTCAGCACTGTCTATCACTAAATTGTCAAATTGACCCTGTTTTACTTCGAATTAAGGTCCAAAACTTTCAAGGATTAGTTAGAACTATGTTTCGTTTATAATATGTGAAAATCAAGTCATTTTGACCGTTAAATTTTGTTCAATTCAGAAAAGAAAGGAGTAGAAGTGATAGAATCCGATGAAATCAAGCTGAAATGGTATGAACTCCTCGTCCTGAGCTCTGATACCACTTGTTGGATCGACGTGTGACCCTAACAAGTCAATCTGAAGAGTTCAACATCAAAATCAAGGGTGGAATCAATGAAATTGACGTAACACAGCTTGATACTTTCTATTTATCTTCTCTTATTGATTTCCCGAGCTTTTACAATTCAAATAACAATCCGGCAGCACCTCAGCTCTGAATCAATGGTCTAATTCCGTTTGAAATGATGAACCAGCACACCTATATATAGAGGAAGTAATTCCGTTTCAAAGTGTCACTTGCCATTTCAAGCGGAATTAACATGGTTAATTTCGTTTGAAAGTGGCAAGGTCATTTCAAACGAAATTACCCACTTACACATAAAACCTAACTTTTAACCTGCTGTGCATTGGTTTATCCTATCTAGACACAAGACTCTATTAAGACGAAGTTAACAGACATTAGTGCACCAACACCATGGGTTTACATCTCCTGAAAATCTTGATTTATCTCTAAAGAAGAGGAAGCTTGATTTTTCCACCACCGAGTTTATAGCAAAATGCCGTAATGCTAACATTGGTCCCACGAAATCCCACAAACTTCATGTTGTCATAAAAGGTGGTCATCATAACGTACAGGGCACTGTTGTTGACTATAAAATTGTGGGAGAGATATCCGAGATTTCATCGGCGAAAGAGACGCCCAAATGTTAGTTGACAAAATGAACGCAAGATGCAAGAACAAAGAAAATTATACTTTTGATACCCAGATTGTTGACACAGAACTCCAGTTGTTATTTTGGTGTGATAATGTTTCGAGAATGAATTACCAAGCATTTGGGGATGTTTTGGCTTTTGATGCAACATACCACACAAATATGTAAGTTATAAATTCTCATATTCTAACTCTTTAGTTATTTACATTTGTGTGTTACAAATTACTTTTTTTACAGGTACGATTTGATTTTTGTTCCATTTACTAGCGTTGATCATCACAAAAAATGCACGATATTTGGTGATGGCCTCCTTCATAACGAGACAATCGAGTCATACACATGGCTTCTACAAAAATTTCTCCAAGCTCATAATGGCAGACAACCTCTTTTGGTTCTAACCGATCAAGATTGTGCCATGAAACAAGCAGTTAGAAACGTATTCGACAAGTCGCATCATCGACTATGTATGTGGCATATAGTTCAAAAGATACCATCTAAGGTATTTCTTTACAAACTTTCTTGTTATAACCTATTTGTACACTTGTGTACAGGTAGTATCATACACTGGTGTTCATTTGTTCCTTCTTTTTTATTTGTCCTTATAGCTGTGTTTATTTTGACTTTGAAAACTTTTTCATTTCTTTTTACAAAATATAGATCAAGGGAGACAACTTGACAAATATCGAAATAAAAGAGAAGTTTCACAAGCTCGTTTGGAACGTCTATATCAAACCTGAAACATTTGAGCAAAGGTTGAATTGCCGAATATCGGTTAAAGTCTCATAAATGGTTGACAGAGATGTTTTCAATTCGGGAGCAATGGATTCCAGGTTACTTTCGCGAAATACACATGTGCACTTTAATGAAAACGACATCAAGATGCGAAAGTGCAAACCACGTGTTTAAAGCAGACTCGAGCGCACATAATACATTGGTTCAATTCATGTTGTGTTATGATACGTCCATCGATGGGTTAAGAAACAAGCAACGGGAACTTTGTAATCATACTGAGACCACCAACCCAGAAAAATACAAAACAAACTACAGGATTGAACGTCATGCGTACGTCGTTTACACAAGGTAAATTTTCCACGAGGTTCAAAAGGAAATTTTCAATGGTACAGAATTTAGTTACATTGCGGAACGACGTTTATTGTTTTACAATTGCTCATCTAGATCATGAAAAGGAAGTTGTTAACGAGTTCAAGGTTAGCCAACTATCACTACTTACTAATATGATTACCTAATTTTGTATTCAGCTTTGTTTATTCAGTGTGTATTTTTACTGTACACCAGTGTTTATTACTTACTCGAGTCATACTAACTAGCTTCTTAACCACCTTTTTATTAGGTGACCTTTAACAAGGAAGACATGTCGGTTTCTTGTGTTTACAATGGTTTCACCCAAGATGGATATCTATTTCGCCACGTGTTTTGTGTCTTCAGAAGCCATAAAATTCAAGAGATCCCATCCAGATACATTCATCCGAGATGGAGACGAAATGCTCTTCCGAGTGTTGTGCATAGTTTGGAGAACAGGTTATCCGTAGACCAATCTAGGAGTGCAGTATTATGGCGCAGAATCTTAGAAAACATGGACATGTATAGAGATCGCGTGCGGGGTAACATTGATAAGGAAAAATTAGATTTTTCGTCCTTTATGTTTGTATCGAATTGCAATGGATAGCCTTTAACTTCAATAATTACAGTCATAATCCTTTATTTAGAAAACTCATTACACTATACGTCCTTTAACCCTAACAAGGTTAAATTTTTTAGTTAAGTATGGCATGTGCCTTGCGCATGAGGGTATAATGGGTAGAATGATAATTTTACTTATTTATTTATCTAAAATAAATTGAATATATTTTTATTATATACGATATCATGTCTCTCTCTCTCTCTCTCCCTCTCTCTCTCTCTACAACCTCCTCTTCTTCTCTCTACAACCTCCGCCACCCATCTCCACCTCATCCATCGTCAACCACCCCCGCCCATACACCGACATCACCCACCTCCACTTTCGCCACCGTCAGCCACACCACCACAACCCCACTACCACTCCATCTGCAATACTATTCAAATCAATTTAAAATTCTCCTGCCATGTGAATGTGAATTTATGCAACAATATTTGTATCATGAATTTATACATTTGGTAACGTACAAAGAGTAAACTACTAAAATTTGGTTGCTATATATTGTGATAAAGGGAGTCAAAAGATAAATTGATTAATATGAAAAGATAAATCAATTTCAAATTGCTAGATATTTGGTTGCTATATATTCTACCATGAATTTATCTCCAGGAAATATGCCACGCATTTACTGTAAATCTTGTAGCCAACATATACAAATCTGACGAATCAACTGATTATTCGAACCCTAACCTTAATTTACACTCAGATTCCCAATACTTCTTCCAATCCATTTCACCATATCTGATACAATTCTAACGATATCTGTCAAATGCATATAGATCTAATGTTCAAATCGGTGGTTATCAGATGTCAAACGTCGTGGGTTGAAGGAGTGGTGGTGGGGTTGTGGCGGTGGTTCAGTGATGGGGATGTTGTGGTGGACATTCTGTTGGGTTTCTTGAAGATGGGCATTGTGGTTGTGTGGCTGACGGTGGCGAAAGTGGTGGGTGATATCGGTGGATGGGCGGAGTTGGTTGACAATGGAGGAGGTGGAGGTGGGTGGCGGAGGTTGTAGAGAGAAAAAGAAGTTGCAGAGAGAGAGATAGGGGGGAGAGAGAGAGGCAGGGTATAATATATAATAAAAATATATTAAATTTATTTTAGATAAATAAATAAGTAAAATTATCATTCTACCCTCATGTGCAAGGCACATGGCATACTTAACTGAAAATTTTAACCTTGTTAGGGTCAAAGGACGTATAGTGTAATGGGTTTTCCAAATAAAGGATTGTGACTGTAATTATTGAAGTTAAAGGCTATCCATTGCAATTCGATACAAACATAAAGGACGAAAAATGTAATTTTTCCCATTGATAAACTAGAGGAACTACACTCACATATTCAGGCACTTAAAGATAAGATTTTCGCTGAAGTTCCATATGATCCAGAAATTAATAGAAAGGGTGTAGCAATTCAGGAAGTTATTGCCCACACTGAACCGGATGAGATTTCATGTACGACACCAAAGAAAATTCGTAACAAGGGATGTGGGAAGCGCAAAAGACCGATTGGTCCACGAGAAAAAGCAATAAAAGCTGTCAAGAAGTTAAGAAGGAAATGTAAATATTGCGGAAAACGAGTTAGAAAACACGACAAAAGGAATTGCCCTTTAAAAAAGGGAAGCCAACTAAGGATGACTCGTCTACAGATGAGGATGATGAGGAAGACGAAGATGAGGAAGACATGGAGATAGAATCGGACGAAACGGATAGGGACGGCAACGGTAGCGATGATTAGTATATTCATGCAAATAAACTACCTTTTTAAACTGCTTTTTATGTTAAATTTGATTATTTAAACACTTACATTGGTCATTGTTTTTACTGATTTGTCTATGTTTATATCCAACAACTAAGGTGCCCAAAGGCAGTTTCATTAAGCCTGCACATACACTAGTGTTTTCACATAGGTTACATATACGTACTTAGCGCTTATACACTTGTAATCAGTGATACTGTTACAGTGTGTTTTAACTAATCAGTTTTTTTGATAAACTGTGATACTGTTACTTAACCAACGCATCACACCTATATACACTGGCGTATTTCAGTTAACCCCTTTCTATTACTTTTATAAACCCAGACTAAACATAACTAATCTCCAAGCCTTAACCAGAAGGCAGTTTGATTAAGCCTGCATATACACTAGTGTTTTTACTTATGTTACATATGTGTACTTAACGGTTATGCACTGGTGTTTTGTTCATATATTTTCTGTTTTGAAGTATATATGCATTGTCAATCTTCTAACAATGGATTAAACCAAAAAACACCATCTACATACACAAAAAAAAAGGTTTACCAACATTGTCACAAACAACATAGCCAAAATTCAAAACAACTGTAAATCAAAATCAGTTTCACTACTAACTTCCTTCAGTTATCATTAACATCCAAACCCTTTTCAACCTCAAACCCTTCGGCCAAGTTCCATGCGATGGTTGCACCCATGACTTCATCACGCCGCTTGTTTGCATCAGAATACACAATCTTGCAAGCATACTTTCTCCTTAATCTTGTTAGACTAGCCTTTTTTTGTGTATGCGCGAGAGGAAACCCACTGTCCCATTTTAAGTCGGTTTCACCGAACCAGGTCTCCATGTGGCGCATAGCAAAAACTCCACAATCCACACTATTTCCCACCATCGCCCATTCGATCTCCAGCCTTTTCGGCATTACTGGCTCAAACTCCAAACATTTCGGATGGCGTACGGATCTCAAGTATTTTATGAAAACATCTTTCTGCGTTTAAAGCAAACTTAAACCAGGTTTGCAACGTTATACACATGCGTATGTTTACAGATTAAATTCATATTTACCATTTTAAACCATGTCGTCTTCTTTAAAAAATCAATATTATCCGAAAACTCGATGAAGCTCTCCCTAGCATGCATGTTGTCAATTACACTTATTGCCACCTTTTCCATGTCAAAACTAACCAGATAAAAGTGATGATTTTCTAGTATTGGGAAAACAATCACCGTATAACCTGTCAGCTTCAAAAGTGAAGCATCCTTATTCAGCACCATCAACAACGCACTGCTGAACTTCTCCAACCGACCCTTGTCATCGTACTTCGTGTTACATAAGACTTCGTCGTTCTACATATTTAAATTAACATACAATCAATACCTGAATTTTTTTTTTCGAAAACTAATTAAAATGATTTACAAATATAAGTAAAGTAATCACTTACAAAACAAACCGTGTGGCAGAAAAGACGGGGAGTTTCACCAAATTTTTTGTAATCCTCTTTGCTTTTCCCCTTGGTCGGCTTTCTACCGTTAACTTCTTCGTAATTTAGGACCGTCGCAAAGCAGTTGATAACTGCGTCTCCCATCCACACGCTCGGGTAAAAATCTTTTAATTGAAAGTACATAAGCCTGATGCCAGGCTCCGTTAGGAACACGTATGTCCTAAACAATATCATACATATAGATTTTCTGTAGTTAATACACCAGTGTATACGCCACTTGTGTATCCATATTCACTTACATAAGCAGACACCAACCTAAAGGCTATAACCTCCAATATATATTTCATGCATCGACTAAATAGGGAATAATAAAATCCAGTCAAACTGTTGCTTACCCTTTTGAACCAGCAACTTCGGGTACTTCTTTTTTATCCCTGCCCTCTTTTGTGTCAACCTTCCTGACCTTCTTCTTCGGAGTTGCAACTCTGTACACGTGATTTTACAAAACAAAACATGTGTCTTAGGAGATTGTCCATCATAACAAACATATTTTAAAAACCAAGATTGTACAAAAAAAAAATACATACTGAGTTTCTTCTACACAAGCGGACAGGTATCTCCAAATTTTATTATCTTTAGATTGCATCCATGACTTAATGTCTACAGCTCGTAATATAAACGGAGATTTCCCGTATTTCGACATTTGTTTTTTTCTTTTTCCTTTACCACCAACATCAGCTTCCGGATCAAATTTTTTTACAGTTTCTTCTCTCATCGCCACCAACTCTTGTGTACTTGGAAGAGGCTAAGACAGTCCTAAGTCGAATGAGGGCATGTCACCATCCGTTGCGTATCATACGCACCTGAAAGAACATCTTGAAGTACATCAATGTACACAATAACATTCTGTGTAAACGTTGACACAACATGAGGAGTCGAGAACCCATCTGCCTCGTCGACCCCACTATTATTGTTTCCTTTGATAGTAACGTCATCTACACACATTTAACGGACAGAATACATATGACTTTTTATAAATTAGTTTATATAAAGTATGTGAACAGGAACACCAAAAACATACCTTTCGTTCGTCCAACGTCTAATTTTACACCAGACGATTCACCCTTATCATCGACAACACTTTTGTTAAACATCAACTTGTACTGTTCCAGTACCAGTAACAAGCACTCGCTATTTGGGAAATGAGCGGCAACTTGGGCAACAGCTTCTTCCAACTTCCTCTTCAACCCTTCCGCCTCGTCCAACATCCGAAACAATCCATCAACGCAATCCTAACATTAACAATCATAATTTATTATTACTCTAAATAAGATATGAATGTTTCAAATTATTTGATATTAACAACAACATACCTCAATCGACATCCCATCAAATCCTGCACTTACGTTTTCTTCGTCTCATTTCGATAGATCTACCACTTCGTCTTCACTTAATTGTTCGTACTCTTGATCATCGGCATACAACTGCCTAACATAACCCAGTCCAAACCCCCCGTTCCTTATCTCCAAGTCCTTCCACATACTCATCATATCTTTTGTCCAAAAGCTGATTGGAGCTTGCTCACGATCTCCTCCCAATCCTAGACACGTTGTGTTGTCTAGGTAAAGCAACTACACATACAAAAAAATACATTATTCAGCTTTACCAGATATATACTATGCTGTACACAAATGTACAGAACAAATTACATAGGTGTATTTCAAGGTTACGCGTCGTACCACCAAAACAGTCAGCGGACAGCGGAAAAATGAATCTCGGTCACTTCTGTCCCAATCACTTTTACAGACCCTAATAGTGTCCATAATCAACTGGCACCAATCGTGCTCTCTAAACTCCTGTGAAAGACAGAACCATCCAAGCATTGTATACATCGCGTTCCCGTTCTTGGTGCTTGCTATCATTGTGGCTATAAATAGCATAGAAAAATCCATTTTGAACATCTCCTCATCGGCATAACTGTTTTCTCTGATCTTGTCGACGATTTTCTTACAACTAATCGGGAGCTTCACAAACCGGTTTTTCCATGTATCCACAAGTTTCTCAGCATCAGCACATCCTTCCGCATCCCTCGCCACCCGTATCCTTCCGTAAAGTACACCCATTATTCTACGAATGCCCTCTTTATCAACTTTTATTTGTCTGTCCCCTAGATTGATTTCCATTTTTTCGGTATCTAGCCTATCGACCAGAAATACGCCAACGATGCATTTATTATGTCTGATACTTTGAGATTCAGTATCTTTCCAAATCCCATTTTATGAACCACATTTCTCTGCCACCTCGTCAAGATGCTAACAGCTTCGAACAATTTGTTCAGAGAGGTACGCGTCCTTATCGACGGTAACTCTTTACAACGCTTCACCCTCGCACGTTTCTTGCTGTTACTTTTTCTTTTTTTTGGTGTTCCTCGCTTGCTTCCTTTTTTTGAATTTGAAAATCTGGTCAACCGCATTCGTTTCACAATCTTCTTTGTAATCTAAACACTTATCAAAACCGTTAACAACATATTATAACAGCTTTGTATACTTATATCAATACAAACAATACCTCCTTTCACGTCTTCGTCTTCGCTGGCCATGCGTTCCACGTCAGTCGTCTTCATCATACGTCTCCCACAACCCTCGGTAGCTACATCAAATCTAATCAAAACACATTTTCCCATTGTTGTATACACAGACAATTTTGATAACTGTTGCGTACATATGTCATAATTTCACTTACCTCTACCAAGTTTTTCCTTCCCATTTCAGGATGTGTGTTCCTCATTAATTGTTTCCGTCTCGCACACCTCGTCATTTGCTGAAGTAAAATTCCACAACCATTAGGATGCTAAATACAACTTCGGGCGCATAGGCACCGATTGGTTACGGTCATAAATATCAATGCATATATTTTATACCGTCCTGTATATTTGAGAACGGCACACGAACCGCTTTAAATGATTGACCACTCAGAAGCCTACATGCCTGTCGTTTTCTTCTCTTTCCCAAAACTGTTTCATTCATACACACAACCAATTAGTACACACAAAAAGCAACAGTTACACAAACACTTTCACACGTTATGACGGTTCAACAAACAATCTACCTATGCTATTACTAACATCTTCTGTTGTCTTCTTTTCCATATCATGACTAGCACACACATTCGCTCCTTCATTTCTTTTAACATCAGCCATCTTAATACATGTTTAAAAATAGAAACCTCAAAACGCAATAACATAGGGGCATACAAACAATGTGTTATTATATACACCAAAAGTATCTAACATACAATAACATAGGGGCATACAAACAATGTGTTATTCATTTTTTCCTTTACATGCACAGTAAATACTGTTTTTTAATCCAAATCCCACATATAATATACATATGTATATCTTTTCCATTACAAATACCAACTGTGTTCCTATCCATATGTACTTGAAAAAACCTATTAACACATACATCAAATTGGTGTACACATTAAAAACATTAAAATCCACATATGTACTTCAGTTTTTTTTACTAATGTTTACAACAAGCTAACTATACCTTCTTTACATCTAGTACACAAGTATACACTAGTAACATTACATCATCCTACGAAGATAACAAGCAAGCTACACCCCATGGATACACTTGTGTATTCAGACTATATCTTTTTTATCTATTTTTTATGAAAACAAACACATTTACACACACACATCAAATTGCTCTACACAATCACCACATGAAAATACACTTGTGTACTTCATTTTTATACTCATTTTTCAAAACAAGATAATTATACCTTCTGTACATACAATACACCAGTGTACACCAAAAACATTACACCAAAATATGAAGAACACATGCAACCCCCAACCCTTTGCCACAATTAGGATTTCCGGCGACACAGAGCACCGTCGAACATCCGATTCAGAATCCACATTCCGACGGCAAAGGGTGCTCATGTCATCGAATGAAAACTCAGCTAAAAACACATTCTCATATGAACATCGTTCGATTAAACACATAACCCAACAACATATTGAACAAACCCTAACTTTTTTATTATCTAAAAAACAGAAATTAACACTTATGTACATCAAGAATCAAGCTACTAAAATTAAAACTTACCGTCGTTCAACTTCTGTTCTCTATCGTCGGAGGATTGCTTCTCCATCAACGTTGATTTAATCGCTGATTGGGGTTTTTTGAAAGAGATATACTATTGTGATTAGTAGCAAACTTCAAGGATATTTAGTTAGAGTGGATAGATAGCTATGATTACGGGGAGAAAAAGATTTCTCACAATCAAATCAAACGAATACGTTATGTTTCCCATAATTATAAAACTTGTATTTTGACAAAAATATCCCTAATATTTAATTATACTTATTTTATTTTAATAAATAATTAATAAATTGGATTACAATCATATCTCAATATCTAATAAAACCAATGGCTAGGATCTGTTCACTTTGTTCACAACTTAACCCTTGTTCACTCTAGAACCCTACCCTCTATATATATATATATATATATATACATATATATGTATATATGTATATATATATATATGTGTATATATATAGGGGACCGCTAAAATGAGAACCACCTCCAGTTGTAAGAACCGTGAGAACTACACCGTACGGGGCATTTTTTTTCATAAACGTAGATGCATGTATTATAAACACATTTGTAAAAAAAATTCAAAAAAAAAATGTCGGGTGTGTAGTTTTGAGCACCACAAGTTTGTGTTTACGGGTACCGTAAATTTTATTTAAAATTTACGGTACCCGTAAACACAAACTTGTTAAAATTTACGGTACCCGTAAACACAAACTTGTGGTGCTCAAAACTATACACACGACATTTTTTTTGAATTTTTTTTACAAATGTGTTTATAATACAAGTATCTACGTTTATGAAAAAAAAAATTGGTCCAACACGCCCCGGATCAAAAAGTTCTCACGGTTCTTACAACTAGAGGTGGTACTTATTTTAGCGGTCCCCTATATATACGTACATATGTATATATATACGTACGTATGTATGTATATACATACCTATATATATACATACATATATATATATATATATATATATATATATGTACATACGTATATATATATATGTACATATGTAAATATATATATATATATATATACACACATATGTACATATATATATGTATGTATATATATATATAGGGAGCCGCTAGAATGAGAACCACCACGAGTTATGAGAACCACGAGAACCGCGCTCCGCGGGTGGCCGTCGGCGACGAAATTTTTTTTACACCTAGATCCGTATATTTTAGTGGGGGGTTTAAATTTTCGGTTCAAACGGCGCGCCCGAGGGGGTAGTTTTTTACGCCCAAAGTTTGGTAAAAAAAAAGAAAAATTAAAAAAACCCAAACTTTGGGCGTAAAAAACTACCCCCTCGGGCGCGCCGTTTGAACCGAAAATTTAAACCCCCCACTAAAATATACGGATCTAGGTGTAAAAAAAATTTCGTCGCCGACGGCCACCCGCGGGGCGCGGTTCTCGTGGTTCTCATAACTCGTGGTGGTTCTCATTCTAGCGATCCCCTATATATATATATGTATATATATATATATTAAATAAATTAGTAAAATTACCAATCTACTGTGATTTAACATTGAAATTTAATTGAGTTAGGGCTAAAGGATGAATCATGGAAAGGTTTGCAAACATAAAGTAGGTTTTCTGTAATTATTGAAGATAAAAGACACACTTTGCAATCCTATACAAACATAAAAGACGATTTTTGCAATTTACTCTTGATTATATTGAAGAAGACCTGGTTTCCAACAATTGGTATTAGAGCGATTTCTCAAATTGGGATGTTAAAGGGAAGGAAAACGGTTGTTGCGATCAAGAAGGCTGGTGGAAGATGGTTTGTTGATCAAACAACAATAGCAGGTTGTAATGATCAAGGTTGTGATCAAACAACAGCAGGATCGTAGCAATCAAGGAGCAGTGATTGCAGGCGTGATTAAAGGAGAAAACCCAAATGTAGTGCAGTGTTAGACCAACAGACTTCAAAGGTGGTGAAGTAGTGGGTTTGGTCAAGGTGGAAGAGGAATGATGTTGCTTTGTTTGTTGTTGGTTCAGGTGTTTGGACAAGTTATAGGTGTGATCTCAGATGAGTAAGAAAATAGGGGGTGCGGTGTTGTGTCGGCTATAGCTAAGGTGTTGTTGCAAAGAATACAAGAGAGCGAGTATTAAGGTGGAAGAACTTTGGGTCTTAATTGGTATTCAAGACCTAGGAGGAACTTGACAAAATTAGGGAGTGATTGTTGGAAGTAATGGTTTATTTTTAATTGTATTTTATTTTTCGTAGAAAGATTTAAGATTTAAAAATTCTATACTAGTTTTATTTTATTTGGTTCCCTTATAAGAGTAGGTTACTTGTTCTCCAAGGTATTGTTTAATATAAATAGGGATCATAGTTTAGATTTTATGTACCATCAATTTTAATCAAAAAGTTTTTTGTTAAATCTATTGTTTGATCATATTGAAGACCTGGTTTCCAACAAACATGCCAAAGGTCAAACCCCATTAAAGTTAATTAGCCAATATGTTGTTTGGGAAAAACACTAAAAACACATAAAATATATTTATGACCACCGAGTAATTTGGTGACTAATCATGAAAACCAATTTGGTGATCTTCTTAATAGGAGATGCACAGGCGTCCTCCTCACCCCTTACCAGCTACAGGAAGTATTTACTTAATGTCTAGAAAGTAATTATTACATTGAATACTTGGATATAATAATGAAAGATGTGCATGGAGTCTTTTTGTTAAGCGTGTCAACCCATGCAAGAGATCAACACAAAAATATTGTTTTAAAGGAAGAACATATATTATAGCATGCTGCATGCAAATTTCGGTTGAGACATTTCACGTCAAAAGATCTTTATATTTCTTACAATGACAACTACGTAGTAGTTCATTATATTTTGTGTAAATGTCACAGCCCCCGACCCCACCCCGGAGCGGGAGCCACAAACCAGTCAGATGGTATCGGTGTTTATTAATTTGGCAGCGAAAATTTTCATCAGGACCGTACTTAGGAAATATTTTTATCAGAGTTAAACACCAAAATGCTTAAAATAGATAAGTGGGATAAAACCCAAGTTTTCTTTACAATACATTTATAGGGATAAACCCTAATTCTTGAAAACAAAATCTCTTTTTTATTTAGGTAACTTTTATTGCCACTTTTTTAAGCCTTCGGTGCTCTCCAGCTAGCTTCTATTAGCTTTACTTTAAGTTACCTGAAACGCGTTTTTAAAATTTTTTATCAGCAAGAAATACTAGCGAGTGCATCCCAGTTTAATCAAAACAATTTTCATCACTTTACAGTAGTGAGGGCATCCGCAATTACATTTGTTTACATCTACTCAATTACCACCCACGGTACTATTAATCCTGACTTGTGGTCATGCTACTACTCACAATGTAGTAACAAGTAATGTATACAAAACCCCAACATACCGACAGTAATTCTAGAATCACAAATACTCAATCACTGTTAATTATAATTTAAAATAATTGAGGTTTTTGTAAAAACAATTTACAAAAAGGGGAATTACTCACATTTGTAGACTTAGGTATTTCTACAGGCTTCCTGGTAATATTATAGCTTCCTGTCGCTTCTCCTTGTTATTATTTATTAAATTTAGACAAAGCACACGTGTTAGTAAGATAACCCAAATCACATTAGCCATACAACACAAGACAAAACTCCAACGAACTGAGTCAAGCAGAGCCATGACATACGTTACGGAGTTCTAGATCAAACGGGTAGGGTAACGAATATGTGGTCGAGGTTATAATACTTAAAACCAGGCAGAGCTTCGCTTTTTATGGGTGATTTGGCTATAAATTCCACCCACAGAAGTTTGAGAGAAAATTAATATTTGAACGAGGATGAACTGCTGATCGAAGGAGTTATTTATAGTTGTTTTACTGGTCCCTCGCGCCCCGCGACACCCACAGGCCTAGCCTGTCACGGCCCGCAAGACATGTAGCTAGGGTTTTAGGGTTGGTGAGTCAAGGGTGTACGTTTGACGTCTGTCCGACACGTGGCAATCAGGGTGTCCGGCAAGTAATAAGGTGTCGCGGCCCGCGACTAGCCCTAGAAATCCTTCGCGGCCCGTGAGAGATGAAGAATCTTGTTTTACTTGATTTTTATAATAAGTAAGGTTATTCGGGTTTGTTTATGAGTATGCGGGTGTATTTAGGAGCGTTTAGGGGTGATTTGTGAGGGTTGTTATACTATATAATGCACTCGTGTTAAGTATAATAACCTAATTCAACTTTATCAATATATCGGAGACAGAACCCCAACGTACTTAGTCGGGCAGAGCCTTGACATGCGTTGGTGGGTCCTAAAACAATCGGACAGGGTATTGACTCAGTGATCAGGGGTTACAACACTTAAAACGGGGCAGGGCTTTGAAGTATTTAGGGTGAATTATGAAAGTAGAAAAAAAAAGAATATTGAAAGAGAGAGAGAGAGCGAAAGAAAGGAAGGAGGGACAAAGGAAATTGTTGATTTGCCATTCTTATTTATACTGCATTTAGATCTTGGAGAACACGCATCTATTCTGTCCACACGAACACATTTATTAATTTCTAATGTCCATTCTTCTCATGCACGTAGACACCATTCTAAATTTCATATTTGTTTAAGTTTAATATTATTTTATTTAATATATATTATAATTAATTTAACTGCTTTACTTAGCGCTTGTAACTTCTAAAATATGACGTTTTATAAAATAATAAATATGCTATTAGAATGAGAATATTTTTGTCTACATTTTGGCCTATGTTTTATTAAAAACGGAGTAAGGTTAATTATAATGTATTTTTATTATTATAATTTTTTAAACGGTTCCTATGTTCGTCTAGATACCTCATAATTCAAACAGTCAACTTACCCGTAATCTACCCACTTGATAATACAAATTTTTATATAAAATTTTTTTAAATAAAAATTTTTGGAAGTGTTACATCCTCCCCACCTTGTTTTAAATCTCATCCTTGAGATTTCCTGAAATATGGATGAATACTTTTAGTTAGTTACTGACCCTAATTACTAAGTGTATTCTGGTCCTTGCTTTGATTTCCACTTCACTTTGACCAGAACTATTTTCTATGCTTTGAGATTCTTATCTTCTCAAGAGTTTTTAATGAAGGAAAAATTGCTATCATTTGTGTAATTTTTTAGATGTTTTGTGTCTTAGCAAAAATATTAGTTAAAGGTTCCCTAATGCATCAATAGTCTAAGGTAACGCAAGGGGAATTCTTTATACTTTTGATAGCGTCTCAATTTAAAGGATTTTTTCGTTCATCTTGTCGCACGAGTTACGAGATGGATGATCAAACGAAACAGTGTTTGATATCGGAATTATAGACGTATACGAGAGATTCCTGATAAATAAATCTAAAATTGTCATTGACACACCTGTTCGTGATTTATCCATAATTGTCAATCATTATGATCTTTGGATTTCCTTATAGATATACATATCTATATAATCATATATTTCACATACTTGTAATATACACACCATTCATAAGGTCAATGTATTTAACAGATTCATATTTCCAAAAACAAGTCAGACATCAGGTCATGGTACTATTTAGGGAATTTCATTAACATAACATATACCCCATCTTACCCGGTCTCGTCGGAGAGGTACTCCCATTTTACCTGGACAAGCTGGAGTGTCTACCACATCATACCTAGTCTTGCCGGAGAGGTAATTATCATTGTATTTCCCATAAATAGAATTTTTTTTTTCTAAAATCATGATTTTAGAAGTGCATCATTTATTATGACTTATATCAAGAAAGAAATACGGAAATTAATATTCTCATGATGGATCATATTCTAGAACCGAGTAGTACTAATAAACAAGAAATAACAGTGGCCAGGTGTTATCGCTTATTTATCATACTTGCACTGTTCAAGTCATCATCCTCACGGCATGCCAACACCCATCACACTTTAACTACGCAAGTAATTAACTTTTCTTGAAGTTTATACTAAGCCATTTTCCTTAGGTTTAAGTCTAAATACTATCCTGGGTGTTACCAGTAAATATCAAATCATAATTCTTTTCGTTTAAGCATAGGTATTATTATGGTTGTAACTTTCTTTTGTTTGGAAAATGGAGTTTTGACGAAAATATCATTGTCTCCATTGACACTATGGATAGGTTCGATGTGATGAGTATGCTTACAGCTAACTCTATTTATGCATATATAACCTTAGATTCCTTTGCAAGGAATATTTTATTGAGACATGTGGTATTTTTAAAACACAACACGTTTCATGATTTATTTTTATAGGACTTCATTTTTTTATATGAATCACCAGTGATATTTTCTCTTATGTTTATCTTCAGAAGATATTTGATTATTATATTGTGTATACCAACAAGAGATTCTATTATGTATATACATGTGTATATTTATTATTTAGAAACAAAAATTTCAACTCTCTAGTTAATATCAAAACTTAAGTAAGATATATACATATATATATATACTATTTATCTACACACTAAATCATTTTGTAATATCTTTATTTTATAAAAAGTCAACTATATAACCCATGGTACTAATCATCAAGCTTATTTCCATAACTTTATTCACCCTTTTATAATAATAATAGTAACAATATATTGAAGTAAATTTCTGTTAAATTTATTGAATATAACATTTTGGAATTAAAGGATGGATAAATAAAAGTTTAAAGAAATAAATTAATCAAATATAAACTTTCTGGATTTATGGGAACAATTTCATTTTTAATTAGTGGTTTGAACCATATTGGTTTAATATATAAAAACCTAATTCTTAATTTATTGTATATTATATTATTAATTCAAAGAAGTATTATAGTCGATAATACAAAGTTTGACGTTTTCTAAAATTGATTCTAAATATATTAGTTAATTAATAAGGTTCATTTGAGAAGAAATTTAATGTAAGAAGAAAAAGAAGAAAGGGCATATTAGTAAAATACTATTTCATTTATAACTCATATCATTATTTTTTCTCTCTTTAATTAGTTATTCAACTAATCATTAATTATCCTACATATAATTTACAAAACCAACACATATCAAATTTTCCTACATATATCCAACACATTATAGAATTTTATCCTACACAATCGAAATTCATCCTACACACCTCGAAATATATCCTACACAACTCACAATTTATCCTACACAACTAGTAATTTATTTTACACTTTAAAATAAGTTATTTTTTTAATTTGGAAAAAGTATATATTTTGAAAAAGAGTTACAAATTTAATTTAGTTAGTTATTAAAGGGGAAGAATACAAATTAATAATTTATGTAAGTTTACCAATATACCCTTATATTAAAATTAAATGCAAATATTAAATGAAGTAAAATGAAACATTCTTATTGGTTGAAACTTCTTCTTTTTTCTTCTTCTAAAAAAATTGTTCTCATTTGAACTCTCCACTATACATATATTAGAATATGTATATATATCTCAAACAATAGTAATAGTAATTTGTTTAAAGATATTACACTATTAAAATTGTAATTTGATTTTTAGATAAAGTTATATAAAGGACAAACGTATTAAACGCACATTTGAGTCAATTATTTTTATGTGGGGTATCAATTTTAATTCTAGCTTAAAATGAATAACTAGAACATTTAGGAAAATTTTAACGTGCCAGGTAAAATTATAATTAAATAAAATACTAAATCATTAATTAAGTCGAGTAAGAAAAGATGTTTTCATTTTGAAAAAAAAAATATTTAATTATCTAATTTCGTTTACATGTACCGCTTGTACAAACCATCAAACCCATCTTTTCTCTTCTTTTATAAAAATAAAAATTACTTATATTATTCTAGATGATAGAGGATAAAAACATGGTTATTTATATATGATTATCATAATATATATATAATAATCTTTTGAACATACACTTTCTTTAAATTATGTTATAGATTTAAATGTATAAAATTTTATATGTATCTTATGTAAAATAAATTTTAGTTTACATTATATACAATTATATACACGTATAAACACATAAATTATATAAACATTATTTAAAGGTATTATAACGTATATATATATATATATATACTTCAAATAAAATAGAATTGTATTATATATTATCCTATATTCATAATGAAAGCCGATGAATAGTATATATAGTTCTTTTAATACTTTTATAGTTTTACTATTTTAATAATAATAATAACTATCATTTTTATTATTATGATTTACTATATTTTATTTTTCATAGAAAATTTATACTAAAAGTTTAATAACATTAATGTAATATGTTTCAGTAGTTTGTTTGTATGAAATAACTAAGATCTCTTTTGAGATATTAGTAATAATATTGTGCAGAATAAAATAGTATAGAATATGTATAGATTTAAATTTATATATTTTTATAAAATTTAGAAAATATAATTAGAATTATGTAAAGACTAGTTTATTGTAGTAATATATTAGTATATTTAACAATTTGAAGGAGTACATGAAAGTTTCTACTCAAATATTTAATAGTATGTGAAAAATTTTACGCATGGAATATATATGTTGGTATTTTATCATGATCTAGCATGTTACTGTTAAGTATACTTTTTTAATCAAGATAGAGTTATAACAATATTGAAATAAATAATCATTAACACTATTTTTAATATGTTTACTTTTGAATTTTAACTTGTTTTAAATTTTAAATTATAATATACGATAATTACTATGTTTTAAAAAACAAAAGTTTTAAATATCTTATTTTAAAAATACCTATAGATTTAAAAAAATTTACACATACTGAAATTTAATACATATCAACATATTTAATAGTACAACTATGTTTTGTAAGATTTAAATATCAGCTCTAAATATATTTGTCTATTATCATTATAAATATTTAATTCAGAGATTTATTAATAATATAATAAATATAGATATACTTTGATGTAAGAAGATAATGCCGAAAGCATTATCTTATCTTACGAGTTGGCGTAATAACTGGAAAATCGAACTTTTTTTATAGTAATATATGTTTACAATATATTTTTATATCACTAAAATATATTTTTACATTTCATATTCATTGACTATTCATTGACTGAGGGGTGGTATAAAATATTAAATGTTTACCCCTGTGTAATCTATGGAATTAATATAGGGCTATGTTTTATAATATATAAACTTACGTTAATATAAAGTACATAAGTGATCAAAAGATGCTATGGTGTTTCCAAAAGATGTTGTTACCCCTTGCTAAACCGCATCTTATGTCTGTTTTAAAAATCAAGATCCAATAGATCTGTAACTAGAACCGCATCTCTTGATATAACGGTAATAAATAAAACCAATAGTAAAGTATTCTAACATTTAAAATGGAAAAGGCTTCATATATAGCCAACTTTTATTTCTTATTTTACCGTATGTGTGTGTATATATATATATATAATATTTTTCTAAAGTGCATATTAACTTAATACAAGATTACAAGCTATAGTGTCACACATGTCTGTTATATTATGTTAATTTGGACCATGAGCTTGATTGCTTAGATTATATATAATTTTTTGGACTCATATTGGTAATAAAAAAATAAAGTAAGATAAAAAGAATAGCATAAGTGGTATATCATTAATTTTCAGAGACAATTTAATTGAGTTATTTCAATTAACATTATAGATTTCTTTCTTTCATTAGTATATTTTTGATTCGATGCTTTATTAGCTTACGAGAGTTTAAATAAAAAGTTTTGCCATTTAATATGCATTTATTAGCCAGTTAGGTAATAAAAATCAGTGATATTAATGATTCCACATGATTAAAACCATATGGTATGATACATCGTGTATATATATATTTTATTAATCCTAGCCTACCCCAAATTGGCAACCCATGTGTACTATGTTTTTTTAGACAATAACTAGTGATATAGACCATAAAGTGAAATTCTAAATAGAGAAGTGTCTGCCTAGTTAAAATATAATAAATCCGCCTAAGTAGTCTACAGGTACATCTAATCATATTGGTCACTCTACTATGACCTCAAAACATAAAATCATAATATAAATATTAAGATTTATCTACACAGAATAACACATAATTTATTACATTAATTTCCTAACATAATGTTTAAGTTTTAGGTATTAAAAGAACACCTAAATGGCTTAAACCAGTGGCTCTGATACCACCTTCTGTCACAGCCACCGACCCCACCCCGGAGCGGGAGCCACGAACCAGTCAGATGGTATCGGTGTTTATTAATTTGGCAGCGGAAATTTTCATCAGGACTGTAGTTAGGAAATATTTTTATCAGAGTTAAACACCAAAATGCTTAAAATAGATAAATGGGATAAAACCCAAGTTTTCTTTACAATACATTTAAAGAGATAAACCCTAATTATTGAAAACAAAATCTCCTTTTTATTTAGGTAACTTTTATAGCCACTTCTTTAAGCCTTCAGTGCTCTCCAGCTGGCTTCTATTAGCTTTACTTTAACTTACCTGAAACGCGTTTTTAAAAATTTTTATCAGTAAGAAATACTGGCGAGTGCATCCCAGTTTAATCAATTTTTTTATCACTTTACAGTATTGAGGGCCTCTGTAATTACATTTGTTTACATCTACTCAATTACCACCCAAAGTACTATCAATCCTGACTTGTGGTCATGCTACTACTCACAGTGTAGTAACAAGTAATGTATACAAAACCCCAACATACCGACAGTAATTGTAGAATCACAAATACTCAATCACTGTTAATTATAATTTAAAACAATTGAGGTTTTGTAAAAACAGTTTACAAAAAGGGGAATTACTCACATTTGTAGACTTAGGTATTTCTACAGGCTTCCTGGTAATATTATAGCTTCCTGTCGCTTCTCCTGGTTATTATTTATTAAATTTAGACAAAGCACACGTGTTAGTAAGATAACACAAATCACATTAGCCATACAACACGATACAGAACTCCAACGAACTGAGCCAGGCAGAGCCTTGACATGCGTTACGGAGTTCCAGATCAATCGGGTAGGGTAACGAATATGTGATCGAGGTTATAATACTTACAACGAGGTAGAGCTTCGCTTTTTAGGGCTGATTTGGCCATAAATTTCTCCTACACAAGTTTGTGAGAAAAGAAATATTTGAACGGGGATGAACTTCTGATCGAATGAGCTATTAATAGCTGTTTTACTGGTCCCTCACGCCCCGCGACGCCCATAGGCCTAGCCTGTTGCGGCCCGCGAGACATGTAGCTAGGGTTTTAGGGTTGGTGAGTCAAGGGTGTAGGTTTGACGTGTGTCCGACATGTGGCAATCAGGGTGTCCGTCAAGTAATAAGGTGACGCGGCCCACGACTCGCCCTAGTAAATCCTTCGCGACCCGCGAGCGATGAAGGATCATGTTTTATTTGATTTTTATAATAAGTAAGGTTATTCGGGTTTGTTTATGAGTATACGGGTGTATTTAGGAGCGTTTAGGGGTGATTTATGAGGGTTGTTATACTATATAATGCACTCGTGTTAAGTATAATAACCCAATTCAACTTTATCAATATATCCGAGACAGAACCCCAACGTACTTAGTCGGGCAGAGCCTTGACATGCGTTGGTGGGTGCTAAATCAATCGGACAGGGTATTGAATCAGTGATCAGGGGTTACAACACTTAAAACGGGACAGGGCTTTGAAGTATTTAGGGTGAATTATTAAAATAGAAAAAAAGAATATTGAAAGAGAGAGAGTGAAAGAAAGGAAGGAGGGACAAAGGAAATTGTTGATTTGCCATTCTTATTTATACTGCATTTAGATCCTGGAGAACACGCATCTATTCTATCCACACGTACACATTTATTAATTTCTAATGTCCATTCTTCTCATGCACGTAGACACCATTCTAAATTTCATATTTGTTTAAGCTTAATATTATTTTATTTAAAATATATTATAATTAATTTAACTGCTTCACTTATTTGGCCCTTGTAACTTCTAAAATATGACGTTTTATAAAATAATAAATATGCTTATAGAACGAGAATATTTTTGTCTACATTTTGGCCTAAGTTTTATTAAAACGGAGTAAGGTTAATTATAATATACTTTTATTATTATAATTTTTTAAACAGTTCCTATGTTGGTCTAGATACCTCATAATTCAAACAGTCAACTTACCCGTAATCTACCCACTTGATAATACAAATTTTTATATAAAAGTTTATAAATAATTTTTTTTTGAAGTGTTACAGTAAATGGAGTTTAATATAAAATATGGTTATTATCTTGGCAATGGGATATATCCTAGTTGGGCGACTATGGTAACACCCCAAATTTTTTATAAAAGGATTTTATTAATAGCCCATGAGGGATAAAGAAGACTATCACATGAGAGTATTTAAAGGAAAGGAAACCCAAAAGCTTCATTTGGGTTCTTTATCTTGATCATTCTAGAGAGAGAAAGGAGTGAGTATAAAGAGAGAAAGATATGGAAGGAAATCCAAGGGAAACAACGAGGGGCTTCTCCGGTTCGTTTTCGAGCAAAAGGATTAGGATTTGAAACCCTTTAACTGGTGAACTCAAGGCATCAAACCTGAATTGTGGGTTTCAAGCGATTCAAGATTAGTTTTTCATTAAAGGTGACGTGGTATCAAGTGTTTATAGTCATAAAGGACCTATATGATGCTTGTGAGGCGTTTTGGGTCATAAACCGTCGATCTTCGCGTAGACATGATGAGAGCAAAAACCTTGGTCAACATTAATGGCAATTGGGGTTATGCCTCACTATACAACTATACAACTGGCATGAGCGCAACCTATATATCATAAATGGGTGCAACGTTGGATACCAAACGATTAGGGTTGCTGTTAGAGGTTGCACCTCACTGTTCTTACAACGTTCGAGACATGGGTTATAGACGACTTTTTTTATTGTTCATAGTATTTAAAAAAGGAATTATGTGAACGTATGCACACATTGCTAATAATATTCTGAATATCTATTATTCTTTAGCTGCCATACAAATGATGTGTTTTCTTAAATTCCAAGCATAATTTGTGTATCTATAATAGCTTACGTATATACCTACATGGCTTTTTGAAACAGACTTTGCTAGAACTTTTATTTTTGACTCATTTCATATGTTTTTCATTAGGTGTACCATTCTTTTAAAATGCTAACTACATTCTTTTCATTATGATTCATTGTTGTTTTTGATATACTAACCATGAGCTCATAGTTGTGTGCTGACAAATCTGTTATTCATATTGTTAGGATCTGAGTTTACTCGATTGTGTTGTTTTATAAGAAGTGTAAGATGAAGAAGATAAACAAATGAACAATTGCAGTGGAATGAAGTAAAACTTTATAACACAATCAAGGAAAGAACAGTTTTCATCATATATGCTTTTATAATCAAAAGACTGAATACACTATGTTTCGAATATGCATGAATGAACACTTTCTCCCCCTCAGCCTGAGCTCATAATGTTAGTTCGTACAAGATGCAAGTGTGCGCAAAAGAGCTAATAGAACAGTACAGGCAATGTCTATTTATAGTACAATCCTAAACACTGTGGCATCTTTGCTGACATCACCTAGACAGTGACAACAGTCTTAACAACCTCTAAACACTGATGATTACAGACACTGTTACATTAGACAACGATTAAACAAACACTGATGCATGCTATCCGCTGATGATGCTCAACCACTGATGAAGACTGGGCAGTGCTTTCCATTAACCATTAAGGTTGATCAGTCCTTTGACTTCTAGCAGTTCTTTGACTTCAACAGTTGATTGGTCTTCAACAGACTTTGTATGTCAGCAATCTTTTGTGTGGAACAGACTTTAGTGACCAACAGTCTTTAGAAATCATCAAATGTTTTATGCCACTGCCTTTGGAGGGAAAAACTATTTATGCATTGTTATTCTGGATCATCTTATGCAGATGAGTTTTGACTTTGTATCATCTGTTCTTCTAGGAAGGATCACATGGGCCAACAATCTCCCCCTAGAACAGATGATGCCAAAACTCTCCATTATTTCTGATCTTTATTTTCTCATCCACAGTTCCTGGATTTTCCCTTTGAATTGAAGCTCAAAATCCAAAGAATCTGTGTCTTCTTCATCCGTATGCAGTTGAAGGTTCAATAAGTCTTGGAGGTCACTTGCATCCAGGCCAAATGCATCCTCCCTTGATAGCTTTTCAACTTTACCATCAGAACTGATCAGAATACGTGGGTATCTTTGTCAGACTTCCACTTTAGTATTTTTGGATCTGTTGGTTTTATAGAGAGAAGTTTTATTTGTGATGAGCTTGGTGATTGAGGTCTGCTTACCAGGTTTTTAATTTTTTCAATTATCTGAGCAGCAAGTTGGTTACCAATCTCCTTTGGTCCATATAGATGTGTATTTTTGATGGCCTCTTTTCTGTAATCAGCATCCCTCTTTTCATCTCCCTGATCAATCTGCTTCCGCCTTTTTAGTTGATTCAAGGAACTGATGGGTGGAGCAGATGATGAGAGTAGCTTTTTAAGGGAATGGGTCTGCTGAGGCCTATCAGCAGTGGTTTCATCGTCATACACTGGCTTCTGAGGAGGTGTTGGGTCTGTCTTTCTGAGCTCTTCTAACTTTTTATAAGTTAGATCAACATTCTGCTTAGACCATCTTTCAATGGATCTAGCAGTCCCATAATTAGCTGCAACAAGCTCTGCTCTCTTCCTTTTATACCTCAATGCTTCATCCACATCAACCTTCTTAAATTTGTTCCAGTTGGGTGCAGATTTCTTCATTTGAGGATCTTTCTTCATCATTTCAATTCTATTGATTTCATCTTTGAGAGCATCAAGAGGCCAATCCTTGAATTGAGACTTGTTGACTTTATAGGGCTTAGTATCCATGACAATGTCTAAATAATCAACCCTCAGTTCCTTTTGAAGACCAGCAGTTGGTGGTAACTCAGACATGGATTTACTCAAGTCTCTAGCAAAGTCTTCCAATTTCCTGACTTTACTTAGCCCATGTTGATAAAGACTTTAGTTTCTCCTGTCACCTTGCCTTTTACTCTCTTCTTTTGCAATGCTATGAGCTTGGTTGGCTTTTAACTTTAGGTATTCATCCATATTTTGAGGTGTTTTGAAGCCATACAGAGATGGGAAGGTTCTTTTGGATGGATCCTCTATTTTGTAGAACTGTTCCATTTCATTTTGGATTGCCATCAGTTCAAGAGGATATTGAGTTTCCAAGGGGATGTTTCGTAGGATGTAACTAGTGGGTGGTTGTTTAACTGGGTTGATTTTTGTTGATAAGGGTGGAATGAATGATGAGGCATGAACAGATGATAAAGGAATTGGTGCTGGTATTTCTTTTTCATCTTCAAGCACCACAAATTTCCTTTTTCTAGCATAAGCAAACTTTGGAGGAGGAGGAGTTTTAGAAGGAGATGGTGGTTTAGGTGAAAAGGTTGATTGTAAGTGTGACAACTGTCAAAAATTCAGGTATCCGTACAATTATTAAATGAAGATTAGTGCTTAATGACTGTGCTGAATTACAATTAAATGCTTGTATTGCTTTCTAATCATTATCATTATTCATACATGTGCATCAAATATTGCAAATGACATAACATTACTACATGCAAACTTTATTGATTCAAATGATGCACCAAACAAAGCCAGCACAGTTATCAGATAAAATTAGAGAAATGCTGACGAGGTTCAGAACATAGACAGACATAGTATTGAGACACAGAATGAGCCAGAAACCAAATATTACACTAGTGTAGTGTGTAGGAAAGTAAGGATCACAAAACTGCCTTCCTAGTAATAGTTTGAGTGCCGGAAAGTGCCTAAAACTCACATGAACTGCATAATTCTGCAAAATTCAGCATCTAAACACACTAATATCATGCAGAAATATGGTTAAATGATCCTGAAAACTTTCCTAAGTATCGGGAATCAAAACTATCACAAAAGGTAACATAAAGCACACCAACTTGCGAAGTTTAGCACCTTAACGAACCGGTAACCAACCGAACAACCGGACATTACCCGAAACACCAAATTTACACTAGAAGTACTGTTTTAACATTACCAAGCTAGTTACGGTCCCCGAACATCATAACACTACATAAAAATATCTAGTAACCAAGTACCTAACTAATACTTACATTTTAACTATAATCTAACCAACTTAGTTTCAACCTAAGCCTAGACCCCCCCCCCACCCCACCTATGATCAGCCAACACAAGGGCCCCACTAGAGATTTTATTTGCTTATTAAATTAGATTATGTTTCAACTTTAAAGACATAAAAACCAATAAAAAATAAGAAGTTATGGATTATAAGTAAACCTTTGAGACCTTAACCATTTCATTCTCAACACTTCACTCAAAATTTTCTTCTTCTTCCCCCTCCCACTTACGGCCGAGAATAACCACCCACATACCACCATCATTCAATCATTTTCATTCAATTCCACATATACTCAAGGGTGTTAGAGGTCACACAAAGAAGCTTGGAGCTTTCCGAAGTTGAAGGACCTTCACCATTTGCTTTTATCCACTACATTTCTTACATTGATCATCCCTAGCCTTGTGCTAGTGGTAAGAACATTAATCTTGCTAGATTACTTCTTCTTTAAGTGGTTAAAAGATGATACAAGATGATTATCAAGAAGAACACTAAGAAACAAGAAGATGAAACATGAACATAAGCTTAAAATTATAAGAAATCATGTTATTTATGTGTTGTTATACTTAATGATTGTTGTTTGCTTGTGTAAAGGATGTAGATCATCATATGATCTTGCTAGATCACGATTAAAAACATGATTTAGCAAGATGAGAGGATGAATATGTTAAGAAATCAATAGATCATCCTTATCTAAATCATGAACTTGAAGTATAAATTGTTTTTTTTTTTTTTTTTTTTTTTTGTAAAATGATGATCAAAGTAAGTTGTGATACTTGTAGATCTAGAAATTTTATGGATGATTTCTAAAGAAACCAAGTTAAAAATATAAGTTTTGTTAAAACTTGGTTCTTACATAAACAAACTCTATTTTTAGTGCGCAACAAGAAGAATGCATAAAGAAATATTTTTAGAAAATATGATTTGAAGTTGTAAACATTTACATTCTTTAAAAATGAAGTTTTTATAGAACTAATCACACTTTAAAGGATAACAAGGCTTATTAAGAAGCCTAGTAAGTTCCTACGAATTTTTACAAATATTCAAGTTCATGAAGTAGTAGTATATGCATGATTTTGGCAAGATTGGTAAGTGAAGATTGCTTGTTGATGATTGTGAATTGATTGTGTTGATTTTTACAAAAGAAAATGATATGCTTGAAAGCATGAAAACCTCCATTTTTAGGGGAAACTATGGCGAAATTTTCTAAAAATATAAACACTTAGAAAAATATTTTTAAACAAATGTTTACAAGTGCATTTTAACTCATGAGTTTCCTACATAAACTTTGCCATAATTTTTTGTTACAAAAATACGAATGTGGAGGTTGGTTTTGATAAATAAAAGAAACTAAACATGTATTTAGGAAATATATATTTAGAAGACACAATATGGGTGATTATTTGTATACTTTGTGTATTAGTTATATTATTTTAGGACTTGAAATAATATGACTCACAAAAATACCAAGAATTACCATCCAAAAGATTACCAAAATTCCAAGGAATAAATATACACAGTTACACAGAATGGATGAAAACCGAACTATGGAATAAGACATACAAAATATTCCGGAAATTTATTGAGAAAGTATATTTTGTTAAATAATATTTTGGACACCAAGAAAATGAAAATATGATCTTTACAATTATTACAAGAATATATCATATTCTAACAAAGGGAAAATATATTATTTTTGGGCAAGTATAAACATATATTTTCTTGAAATTATTAGAAGATGTATTATTTTGGGAGAAAGTATACATTTCGTAAACAAACATGAAATACGATATTTTTGGATGAATAATACATTTTCTCAAAATAAATATGAAGTATATCATTTTTTGGATGAAAAATAAGTTTATATATATTTTCAAAGTTAGGCACGAAAATATATTATTTTTGAAACTTATGAGAAAATACGAATATTTTTGCCAAAAGAAAAATTATAAATAATTTTTCTAAGTAATATTTATTATAATAGGTATTTTGGAAACATATATTGGTGAACTTTTATTTAAGATAATATTCCGGAGAAATTAATACGAAATTAAGAATAAGAATACTTAATGAATACAATAAAAATACGTATTTTCGTACGTATAAATACACTCTGAAATACGACACCATTACATGGCAAAAATATACAAGAACGAGAATACAAATACAAATACTCCCATCCTTGGGAAGGATATTTATGTACAAATACAAAAGTGTAATAAGTTAAAAGTATATTATTTCAACTCTTATTCCAAAATTTAACAAAAATAATTTAAGTTAAAATATTTATTATTTTAACAAATAATTATATACTTGGAATAACATTGATAACACAAAGAAACGTAACTCAAAGACACTAACTAATACCAAATCAAGGCATGACCCGAACGTCTAATGGACCATAGTACGCATGTAGGTAGTCGTGCGATCTAGAAGAAGCTTTGAGTTACATTGGATACAAGGAACGCAAAACTATGAGTTCATGTCCCCCTTTTCTCTTAATTGTTTTCGTTTTATAATTTCGGGGGTGAAATACATGTTACAAATGATACGATGATTTCAAACGGTATGGTTAGCTAAGGAAAATACTGTTAGATCATGTGGACGGGTAGGCATTATCTTGAGACCATTAATTCTTTTATAAGGACCGAGGGGAATGAGTGATAGATCTATTTGGGTGTTGCGAGCCCCACCCATGGGTCTGCGAGTTGGCCGCATGTGGTGACTATGTCGTTCCAGCCGGGTGGCCTAGTATGAAATACGCAAAGGTTTGAGCCTTCCTACGTCGTTTCACACTTGTTATTGTATTAGCTACACCTTAATTGATTTGTTCCTTGTTGCTTCATACCAGTTTACAAATACATACATACATACATACATATTTACTAATGTTTTCAAGGATAATACAAGCACACATACAAATCACATGAACTCGCTCAACTTTTGTTGATGTTTTCAAAATACATGTATTTCAGGTAATTAAGTATGGATCTTGCAGGCGTTTGGATGTTTCAAGTGAAGTTGAGAGTAAAAGGTGTCGTCCTATGTCTAAAGATTTGGATTGCGTGTCTTATCCTAGATAAGGCACAACACCCAAAGTCCGGTTTTTAATTAATGTCTTTTGTCGAGTCCTCATGAACTCTAAAAACAAGTTGCATGGTTTGTACTCGAATTTGATGTCTATGCCTCAACAATGTTGTTATGTTTTAAACTAACTTAATGGATGATCACCTTCGGTTTATATCATATAGTTGATCTTATGATTGAATGCAATGATATTAAGCAAGTCACATCAAATCACGCTTCCGCAAAAGTCAGGGTGTGACAGTTTGGTATCAGAGCTTCGATTGTAGTGAACTAGAATTTCTTCTCGAGTCTAGACTACAATCATTAGGGATCTCACGAAAATATTTTTACAACATGTTTTCATTGCATACACGAAACGCCCAGATCTAGGGAAACAAACATTTTTACAAAATAAAAAGACAAGAAACACAATGCACAGTTACCTTGTTGGTTCAGTTTGAGAGACTGGGTGGTTCAGTCTGAGAGACTGGGTGGTTAGTCTGGGAGACTAGGTGGTTTAGTCTGGGAGACTAGTTGGGTTAGTTTGGAAGACTAGTTGGGATAGTCTGGGAGGCTAGGTGATTTAGTCCGACAGACTAGAAAGGACACTATGTCATCATCCAAGAATGGATTGCCCGATGCTGACGACCCCATGGCTATTGGCTCAGGGGCGAGTGAGCCAGAGATCCTTGCCTCAGATATAGAGAGTGACCCAGAGATGATGTCTAACGCCGATGACGATTTCCAACCATTTGCGCTGCCCGACTTGGGAGATGATACACTGACTACTGATGGCATTCCAGACGAGGATCCATTTGCTATTTCCATTCCCGTCCATGATCATCTTATCATCGATCATCCCGATGGTGAGTATGTCGTGGCACCGATCCTCGCTCCCAATCCTTTGATGGCCATTCCTCTATAGGATTCACCTTTTGACAATTTGATTGATGTTAACGTTGACTTTCTTGTTGATGGCCCTTTTATTGACGCCCATGGTGATGAAAGGCTAGACGAGGACATTGTTGCTATTCCACTTTTTGAGATCCCTGTTTTCGAAATTTCCCCTGACCTTAGTTTACACTTCGTCCCAGATTCCTTTGAGTCTGTGTCATCTTCCGTCTTAAAGGCAGTTGGCTTGCGACGTTATGCTACTAATTCTGATGGGGAGACGGCCATGTCAGCTGCACCGATTCCTCCACATGGCATTGAGCCTGGACTTGAGCTTGATTTTATCCTTATCAATCAGCCTGTTGATGCACCCGCTGATCCCGAGCCGATAATTGCTCCAGAGCATTTGCCTGATCATGACCCTGTTTCTTTTGGCATACCTAACATTGCACCCCTCATACCTGATCCAGTTCCTGGAATTGTTGATCCTCCTGTTGTTAAGACATTTGTTCCTCCACTTGCACCCGCACCCACCGATATTGCTCCTTCTCATTCTGTGGAGTCTGATGCCCATCGTGTTGGTTTACCTATCGATTTCTTGCGAAACATACCCACACCCCGTCCAGGGGAAGACACTTCAGGACAGCAGACTAGTCAGGATTTCCATGTTTCAGCGGCTTATCCACACATTCCCTAGTCTGCACCTTTTGCTTCTTTTACTTCTTCACCAACTGATGAGCCATTCAGAGGGTCCCCGCCGTACTTCATGGCGACCTCAGACCCCTACCACCCTTCGCATTTTGTTGGCTATACACAGGATGAGTTACTTTATTCGCTTCAGCTTCGATTTGAAGTTATGAGTCGCAAAATCTCAGAGCTTGTGTCGATACCGCGTCCATTACCGTGTCCTTGTCAGCATGCTTCCGTTCCCCCTCATTCATCACCGCCTCCTTTTGCACGTCCACCTGCTCCTCTTACTCCTTTCCCAGAGTTTGATGCTCGATTCCTCACCGTTGAGCAGTAGGTCCGCTACTTGCTTTGTCATGTGCATAAGCTCGAGGAGGAGCTCGCACATGTCCTCAGTTTGATTTTTCTCCCTCCCCCTCCTCCGCCATCAGTACAGTAGGTTTTTAGTTTTATGTAGATGCATTACCTGTGATGAGAGCACCACCATTGAGCTGAGCTTGTGAAGCCTTTTGGAGACCACCATTTGATTGTATGACCTTTATAGATTGGTAGACTTGTTGGACAAGGGTAGTGTAACCCAGTGTTCCCTTTTGATATGATACACTTTGCAAACATGTAACAAAACTATGTGGTCAATGATTAATGAAAGCGTAGTTGTCATGTTCTCATTAAACATATAAATCAACCACGTATTTGCTTGTTATGTTCTTTTTAAACATATTCCCAATTACTTGACTATCATATGATTGTGCTAATGTTTGATTGATTGAGATGATGATTTAATACGTGTATGTACATACGACCTTTAAACAATTATATACACTCCCTAAACAAATAGGACCTGACTAATCCGAACTCCTCCGTAGGAGATGTCTCATCAAGAAATCATTCGGATGACCAAGGCAGAATGGCAAGCGCACGTCTCATGGGCTATAGCTCGGCACGAGGTTCTTTGCTACAAACGCAACGAAAGTACCTCAGGGAATAACCCACCTAACGGTAATGTTTAAGTCACCTAAGACACATTACAATACGTTTGGACAATTCCAAGTGTGCTTTGCTAATGCTTTCTGTGATGATGATTGCTTGGGTACAGGTTGTACCTACGAGCAGTTTCTAAACTGCAAGCCTTTGAACTTCGCCGGTATCGGAGGTGCCGTAGCTTTTGTGAAATGGGCCGAGAATATGGATACCGTTATGCGAATGAGCGGATGTACGCCAAAGCAACGAGTCCCATACGTTTCTGGATTGCTTCAAAATGAAGCTCTGTTATGGTGGAACCTTCGGGTTCAGTTAATGGGCGACATTGCTGCATATGCTTTGACGTGGGATGAGTTGAAAGAAATGATGCGTAGGGAGTATTGTTCTCAGATGGAGATACAGAAGCTGGAAACTGAATTTCAGAACCTGATGATGGAAGGTCCAAAGGTGGTGGAGTACGTACAGAGACTTCATGATTTGTCGCGATTTGTTCCATACCTGGTGGAACCAGAGCTGAAAAGGATGGAGCAATTCATCTGGGGACTGGCGCCTCAAGCCCTGCAATTGATGACGGCGTCAACGCCACCAACAACTATTGCTGTGAGTATGATGAGTTTGGCGCTTGCTAAGGAAGCACTTAGATTGGAAAAACTTTCAACCCCTGACGAGGAAAAGGACACACCGGTGGAGTCATCTGGGAAGAACAAAAGGAAGCTCATTGATTTCCAAAAGGGCGCTCATGTGAATAACAAGAACAAGGCCAAGAAGAGGAAAAAGTACATGGGTATCCTACCTAAGTGCGACAATTGTCTGCGTTATCATGTCGGGCGATGTAAATATGGAAAACGAAAAGCATTTCTGGGCTATCAAGGCAGAACGAGTGACAAACAAAAACGTGCTCAAGGTTGTTTTAAATGTGGAAACAAAAAGCATTTCTGGAAATATTGCCCCAAAAACAATCAGGCCGATGGTAAGATTTACTTGGGGACTAAACCGAGATGTGACGAGTGCAAGCATCACCACGAAGGCCGATGTCTGAGGCCTAAGTGCGGTAGGTGCGAAAAAGAAGGACACAGCGAGGATGCTTGTTGGGCGAAGGATCACAGACAAGAAGTAAATGATGGCGACAACCAAGACGGAAACAATAACTGAAAAATTCCAGGTTACTACAGATGTGGGGACGTGGGACACTTCAGGAAAGATTGCCCAAGGAAGAACCAAGCTCATGGAGGAGTGTTAGACATTGGAGCTCGCGGAGCATGCCAGGGTCAGAACGAAGTCACTAGTACGTTCCTTACTAAACAATACTTTGCATCTGTGCTAATTGATACTGGTACCAACCATAACTATGTACATCTAGAGTTTAAGAATATACTTGGTTTAGTAGCAAATAAGTTAGATATCCTCTACTCAACAAGAACTAGCTAGTGGGAGGCTAGTAGAAACCGAAGAACCTAAGCTCGAAGATATCCCTGTAGCAAGGGAATATCCTGAAATCTTCCCCAAAGACTTGTCAGGATTACCTCCTCAACAACAAGTCGAATTTTGCATCGACTTGGTTCCACGGGGCGCGTCTGTAGACAAGGCACCCCATCGACTTGCACCTCCTGAGATACAAGATTTGTCAACACAGCTTCAGAAGATGCCAGATTTGGGAATTTTTAAGGCAAGCTCTTTTTACCCTAAGGAGTTTCAGTACTGTTCGTCAAGGAGAAGGATGATGATTTTCAAATGAGCATCAACTACCAGGAGCCGAACGAGCTAACCAAGAAGAGTCGGTAACTCTTGCTGAGGATTAACGAATTATTTATTTTAACTAACTGTGAGGATCCGACTACTATCCTAAGACTGATCGTTAATTAAGTATTATTAGCTGTGAAATTAGGAAGAAAGTATACCAAGGTACACCGAGTCATCAGGTTGTTTTAGATATACGCTAATACTGTGTTTTATACGCGATACACAAAATAGTTACACACAGAATACAGAACCTGGAAGGTTTAGGAATCATGCACTTAAGACCTTCAGGAACTATGGTCAAGACTCATAAAAGGTTATCCCTTAGGAACTACGTCTATTAACTCGAGCAAACCCCATATTTCTGACATATATACTATTTCAGTTAACCAAACAGATAAAGCACTCAAATTTTTTATATTGAAATTTCCACTCTTGCTTCTAACAAGTAGAATTTTGCATCTCTACTCCTCCTAATGATAGTTGCATCATAACAGTTTTCTTCATTAAAGCAAACACTCGTTTGTCTCGATACTTGATCATTTCTTCATTTCTTGGAAATTTCATATGTTACGCATGCACCATTTGCTACGCATATGGTTTCATTTTGAATAAGCGCTTCATCAAAGATCAAATATTATTTGCTAAAGCTAATTATTTATTTGTGATTCGAATAACGTACATTATTGTGATTGTTGGCTCCTTTGCTATCAAGTCAACACACTTTCTTGAAAATTCTTTACCTTCCAATTCGAACTACGTCTATTAACTCGAGCAAACCCCATATTTCTGACATATATACTATTTCAGTTAACCAAACAGATAAAGCACTCAAATTTCTTATATTGAAATTTCCACTCTTGCTTCTAACAAGTAGAATTTTGCATCTCTACTCCTCCTAATGATAGTTGCATCATAACAGTTTTCTTCATTAAAGCAAACACTCCATTGTCTCGATACTTGATCATTTCTTCATTTCATGGAAAATTCATATGTTACGCATGCACCATTTGCTACGCATATGGTTTCGTTTCTAATAAGCGCTTCATCAAATATCAAATATTATTCGCTAAAGCTAATTATTTATTTGTGATTCGAATAACCTACATTATTGTGATTGTTGGCTCCTTTGCTATCAAGTCAACACACTTTCTTGAAAATTCTTTACCTTCCAATTTACGTTCATGGTTTATTTGTAACCATGCTGAGATTCCCTTGTCGATACATACGTTTTTTGTCAGATTGCGCTGAAACCAAGTTCAATTGCTTGAACTTGTCCATTTCGCATAATCACTTCAAGACACCATATGATGTATTGAGAGCATCATATTCGAATTTGTCACAACCCCCGATCCCTGTTCCCCAGGAACGGGCGGACGTGAGCTTAGAGTTTGGTGGTATCAGTTTTTATTTAGTCTCGCAGCGGAATTTACATCAGGACCGTAGCTAGGAAATGTTTATCAGAGTAAAACCACCTTCTTTCATATTAATAATAACATGGGCAAAACCCAAGTTTCTTATTACAATACATTATAGGGACAAACCCTATTTTATTTAAAACATCGTTTATTGGGTAACTTTTATAGCCACATTTTCCCAAGCCTTCAGTGCTCTCCAGCTGGCTTTTTACTAATTGGCTTTCACATTGGGTTACCTGAAACATGTTTTAAAAATATTTGTCAGTGGGAAATACTGGTAAGTGAATCCCAGTTTAATCAAGTTTAAAGTCATAGTGAATAGTATTGAGAGTGATCACTTTGTTTATGTCTACCCAATTACTCCATTTGGTACTATCACTCCTGACTTGTGGGTCATATTACCCATTGGCTAACTCATTGTCCAATGGTAACGTATTGTCATCCCGACTTACTACTCGCAAGTAGTACAAAATTTTGTATACAAAACCCCAACATACCGGCAGTAACTGAATAACTACAAAGACTCAATTACTGCTAATTTTCATAGTAAAACATTTAAGGTTTGGTAAAACATTACCAAAAACATTAACAAAAAGAGGATAAACTCACATTGCTGTCTTAGGCTTTTCGTAAGGGTTTCCTGGCTATAATCTATAATTTATACAAATGTACATTGATTAGTACCATAACCCTTTGAAATTATTAATAATACCCTCCTCGAGACGGCATTCCAAAAACTACGTCGGGCAAAACCACGACAGTTGTTACGGAACCCTAAATCAATCGGGCAGCGTAACTATTACGAAACTGGGGTTATAATACTTACAACGGAGCAGAACCTCGCTAATTTAGGGTATAATACCCAAAATATTATGTCTATGCTTTCAGATTTCGAGATTGAGAATAAGAAATGAGCGACGGAAACTGAAAACAGATGTCTGCTATTTATAGTTGTGTAATCTGGTCCTCACGCGGCCCGCTTAAAAGACAGGGAATATTGAAGCGGCCCGCGTCAACATAAGTCAACGCAGTAGCTTAGCTGAGTCGTTGTGTAGGCTTGACACGATTGCGACACGTGTCAGCACCAGATGCATCCGCGTATCACGAGCCCGCGCGGCCCGCTTTAATGTAAGCTTAAGTTGAAGCGGCCCGCCTCAACTTAACTTTTCAGATTTAAATTTTATTTTATATATATAACATAACTAGGGTTCGGTTTTCACATACGGGGTATAATATAAAACATATTGAGACATTTTATAGTATATTTAGAGAGTCAGAATATTATGAGGGTGTTGATTTTACCGAGGGTTGTTACATTCTCCCCACCTTGTTTTAGAGCTCGTCCTCGAGATCTACTGAAATAAATGTGGATATTTCCTTTTCATTTCTGACTCGAGCTCCCAAGTGTATTCAGGTCCTCTTTTGGAATCCCATTTCACTTTGACTAGAACTAGTCTTTTGTGCTTGAGATTCTTGACTTTCCTATCTTCAATTTGTAGAGGTCTTTCTACAAACTTGAGTTGTTCATTTATCTCTACATCCTTAAGAGGCACTATCAATGATTCATCAGCTAAACACTTTTTAAGATTAGATACATGAAACACATCATGTATTCCTGCCATTTCCTCTGGCAGTTGTAGCTGATAGGCTACAGGTCCTATTCTTCTAATAATCTTAAAAGTTCCAACATAACATACCTGGGACTTAGCTTTCCTCTTAAAAGTTCAACAATACTTTATCTCCTACCTGAAATTCTAATGGCTTGCATCGGTTATCAGCATAACTCTTTTGTCGATCACGTGCAGCTTTCAGTCGTTCCTTGACTTGAATAATCTTGTCAGTTGTTTCCTGTACTATCTCAGGTCCAGATAATTGTTGTTCCCCAATTTCTGCACAACAGACTGGGGTTCGACACTTTCTTCCATAAAGTGCTTCGAATGGTGCAGCATTGATACTTGTGTGATAACTGTTATTATATGAAAATTCTATTAAAGGTAAGTGATCGTCCCAATTACCTCCAAAATCAATTACACAAGCTCTAAGCATATCTTCCATTGTCTGAATTGTCCTTTTACTTTGTCCATCTGTTTGAGGATGATAAGCTGTGCTTAACCTTAACTTGGTTCCCATTGCCTATTGGAAACTTGACCAAAAACGAGAGGTAAATCTACTATCTCTATCAGAAACAATTGATAAAGGAATTCCATGTAAAGAAACAATTTCATTTACATACAACTTAGCTAATTGTTCCATACTAATTGTTTCCTTCATTGGTAGAAAATGAGCTGACTTAGTTAGTCTATCTACAATCACCCAGATTCTATCATTTCCTTTCCTAGTTTTGGGTAATTTAGTAACAAAATCCATTGTTATTAATTCCCATTTCCAAACTGGCATTTCTAATTGCTGTAACAAACCTGAGGGTTTCTGATGTTCAGCTTTAACTTGTGAACAAGTTAAACATTTAGAAACATAGGTTGCTATGTCCTTTTTCATTCCTATCCACCAGAAATTTTTCCTTAAATCCTGGTGCATTTTATCACTTCCTGGATGCATCGTATACTTAGATTTATGGGCTTCTTCTAATATACGATTACGTAGATTTCCTAATTTAGGTATCCACATTCTCTTTTCATGAAATCTCCATATTTCATCTGTTCCTTGTTTTAATTCTTTTAACATACCTTTTAATTTTTCAGAATCATCCTTGATTACTGATTCTTGTGCTTCTCTGATTTGATCATTTAAATCTACTTGTAGATTTAATTTATGAGAACGTACCCTTTTTGGCTTTTCATGAAACTTTCGGCTTAAAGCATCTGCCACTACATTTGCTTTTCCTTCATGATACTGGATATTACAGTCATAATCACTAAGAAATTCCATCCAGCGTCTTTGTCTCATATTCAACTCTTTCTGCCCGAAAACATACCTTAAACTTTTATGATCAGTGAATATGGTAAACTTACTACCATAGAGGTAATGTCTCCAATTCTTAAGAGCAAAAATTATAGCTCCTAATTCTAAATCATGGGTTGAATAATTCTCTTCATGATTCTTAAGTTGTCTAGATGCGTAAGCTATAACCTTTTGACGTTGCATTAACACACATCCATAACCTAATTTAGAAGCATCACAATAGACTACAAAGTCTTCAGTTCCTTCTGGAAATGCTAATATAGGTGTATGGGTTAATCTTTGCTTAAGAATTTTAAAGGCTTCTACTTGTTTTACTCCCCATTCAAACTTAACAGATTTACAGGTTAGCTTAGTTAAAGGAATGGCTATTCTAGAAAAATCTTTAATAAATCTTCTATAATAACCGGCCAATCCTAAGAAACTTCTGACCTCAGTTGGTGATTCAGGAGTTTTCCATTTCGTAATTGCTTCAATCTTTGTTGGATCTACATGACTTCCTTCATGATTAACTAGATGTCCAAGGAATTGTACCTGTTCTAACCAAAATTCACATTTTGAAAACTTAGCATAAAGCTTTTCCTTTCTTAATAGACTTAAAAGTACGTGCAAATGTTTTGCATGATCCTCTTTACTCCTAGAATAAATTAGAATATCATCTATGAATACAATTATGAATTTATCCAAATATGGCTTACATATTCGGTTCATCATGTCCATAAATGTAGCTGGGGCATTGGTTAAACCAAATGGCATGACAGTAAATTCATAATGACCATACCTTGTTCTGAATGCGGTTTTAGGAATGTCATCTTCTTGTACCTTTAATTGATGATATCCTGACCTTAAATCGATTTTAGAGAAAAATCGAGCTCCTTGAAGTTGATCAAACAAATCATCGATTCTTGGTAATGGGTACCGATTCTTAATTGTGACCTTGTTTAATTCACGGTAGTCAATGCACATACGCATTGATCCGTCCTTCTTTTTAACAAACAGTATCGGCGCTCCCCATGGCGACGAACTTGGCTATATGAATCCTTTTTCCAATAATTCATCTAATCGTTTCTTCAATTCTTGCATTTCTGCAGGTGCCAAACGGTAAGGTGCTTTGGCAATTGGTGAGGTTCCTGGTATCAAGTGAATTCTGAATTCAACTTCTCTATCTGGAGGTAGTCCTGGTAATTCTTCTTGAAATACATCTGAAAACTGAGATACTACTGGAATATCTTTTAGTTCTTTTCCTTTAGTGTTAGTGATTATAGAAATCAAATACACTATAGAACCTTTTCTCATGCAACTTGCAGTTTTCATCACAGATATGAATTTTGTGGATCTAAAGGGCTTATCTCCTTTAATTGTGATCATTTTACCTTTTGGTGAATTTACTCGGATTAACTTTTGATCACATAAAATACTAGCTTTATTGGCTATTAACCAATCCATTCCTAGAACAACATCAAATCCTACCAGATTCATAGGATAAAGATTTGCAATAAATTTCTGATTTAAAATTTCTATTCTTGCTCCCTGCAAGATTTCAGAAATTCTAACAGTTTCTCCGTTAGCTGTCTCTACTACACATTCTTGTGGTAGTTTAGTTAATGACTGATTTAAAAATTTGCAAAACGATGCATTAATAAAACTTCGGTTTGCACCAGAGTCAAATAATACTTTAGCAAAAACATCATTAACTAAAAACGTACCAGCTATGACATCTGGGATCATCTTGGCTTCTTCTGCAGTCAGAACAAATGCTCTAGCATTTTTAGTATTCTTGTTGTTTGCAGCTGGAGCCAATTTCGGACAATTTGGCCTGATATGACCTTTTCTCCACAGTTGTAGCATAATCCATTACTGGTTTTCTTCCTGCAATTTTCTTCCTTGTGTCCTGGCATCTTACAATAATTATAGAGAATGGAGCATTTTCCAGAATGCTTTTTCTTGCAGACCTTGCAGTATGTTGCAGAGGTAGAACCCATCTTCCTACGATTGTCAATTCCAGAACGGAATTCCTGTGTAAGCCTTTGGGTTAAGTTCCTCTTCTGATCTTCTTCTCTAGTACGGACTAACTCATTTGTCAAAGTGTTGGCTAACTCATTTGAGGTCTAGCTGCCTTGACTACATGTCTAATTTCCCCAATTAAACCCCAAATATAACGGGAAATTAACACTGGTTCTGGTGAAGCAAGAGTTGGCACTATCCTAGCATATTCGAAAAATAGCTTTGTGTACCCTTTGCTATCTACACCAGTCATCCTAAGGTTTAGGAATTTGTTTGCTATCTGTTCTTTTTCATTGGGTGGGCAGAATTTCCTTTCTACTTTGTTTTTAAATTCTTCCCATTCCATATTATAGGTGTGATCACTTCCTCTTGTCTGGAGGATAGTGTTCCACCATTCTAGTGCTGCATTCTTAAACAGATTAGAAGCAAACAATATCTTATCTTCTTCAGCACACTTACTTATCCTTAAGACTGCCTCAGTCTTTTCTATCCAGCGTAAGGTTGCAACGGCCCCTTCATTGCCCGAGAATTCCATTGGTTTACAAGACCAGAATTCTTTATAAGAACAACCGTTAGGCACGGTTCTTCTTCTTTTAGGAATAGGCATTTGAAGTACAGGTCCATTGTTCACGTTGTTTTCTGGTTCAAGTGGTCGCTTACTGCTATGCCTACTTTTATTATCAGCATCCTTAACAGTTTGAAGTATAAATGGCATTGCATCTATAATTCCTTGTGCTACTATGTGTTGGATAGCACTATTGTCCATTTGATTTCCATTGTTATTGCCACTTGGATTATCATTAACCACGTTAATGTTACTCTGGTTATCGTTATTCAGATTTTCTTGATTTCCTTCATCGGCCATCTGAATTTTAAATATTTATCCCATATTAATATCACAAAATAGTAAGTAATATAATTGATCACATGACACACAATCTAACCAAAAACGTAGATCATTGCTACTTACTCTTTTCATATACTTATGCGTCTATTACACACGAGTACAGAAATAAAGATTACAATACCAACAGAAATAAAATAGTAATATGCATCCGTACACACATATTTTTATTTTATTTTTATTTTTATTTTTATTATTATTATTATTACTACCACTTCCTCCATTCTAACATTCATGGATATGGATTTATCCAAAAATCCATATTGCGCTCATCGTATTTCCATACGAGACGCTCTCCCACCTGACGCATCCTCTCACTGCTCTCTAAAATTTCCTCCCCGAAAGTCCTAAGTTCTTGAACGTTTTCTGCACTCATTGGGGGTGCAGGTTCTCGGACTGGGTTTGGAATCTGGGGTACGTGTTCCTGATATGGGGGTGACATTTCCTGAAATTGGTAAGGATCCTCTAATATTTCCCTAATATAGTCATTTTGATAATAGGGATCTAAAGGGTCTATACCTGGGTAAGCTTCTATGTTCTGTATGGGTGGATAATCCTGGATAGGGTAACGTTGCACAAAGTCTCTATTGTCATCCCACTAGGGGTCATAATTCGGGTCTATGGGGTTTGGTGCAGGCACTCTAGGGATTTCTTCTGGGTTAAAGTTGTACATCTCTTCCTGATTTTCTATTTCCATGGGTTGTTCTGGGTTTTGTGGTTGTGGGGCTACTAATTGTTCCATACTTGGGTCAGCAGCAGTCGTAGCTAAGATATGGAAATTAGCTAGGCTTCTATTAAGTATTTCTTGAGTATGGGCATCTGTCTCTCTCTTAATAGCTGCTAAAGCCCTTTGCTGTTGCAATTTCCTCATTCTTTTTCTACGAGCAAAAGCTTCTTTACTGAACCATCCTCGTTTCTTAGTAGGAAATGGTTCTTCAGATTTAGCTCTAAAAGAAAATATCCCGTCTTCCTGATCAGCAACATACCCTGAGAGGGCAGGCTGTGATGATGTACCTTCACTCTTAGGTGAATCAGCTAACTGACGATTCAAGTCTGATGGCCCTTGATCACTCATACTGAAAACTAACAGATAGTCAAATAACACATAACCAATAATTACAGTTACGCACGTATTTCCGTAATTATTTCCTAACACAAAATTAAGTGTCAGCAGAACACTTCTTTGGCTCAGACCAGTGGCTAGGCTCTGATACCACCTTCTGTCACAACCCCCGATCCCTGTTCCCCGGGAACGGGCGGACGTGAGCTCAGAGTTTGGTGGTATCAGTTTTTATTTAGTCTCGCAGCGGAATTTACATCAGGACCGTAGTTAGGAAATGTTTATCAGAGTAAAACCACATTCTTTCATATTAATAATAACATGGGCAAAACCCAAGTTTCTTATTACAATACATTATAGGGACAAACCCTATTTTATTTAAAACATCGTTTATTGGGTAACTTTTATAGCCACATTTTCCCAAGCCTTCAGTGCTCTCCAGCTGGCTTTTTACTAATTGGCTTTCACATTGGGTTACCAGAAACATGTTTTAAAAATATTTGTCAGTGGGAAATACTGGTGAGTGAATCCCAGTTTAATCAAGTTTAAAGTCACAGTGAACAGTATTGAGAGTGATCACTTTGTTTATGTCTACCCAATTACTCCATTTGGTACTATCACTCCTGACTTGTGGGTCATATTACCCAT
This sequence comes from Helianthus tuberosus, assembly GCA_030545235.1. Lineage (NCBI taxonomy): Eukaryota > Viridiplantae > Streptophyta > Magnoliopsida > Asterales > Asteraceae > Helianthus > Helianthus tuberosus. The sequence continues at coordinate 45,971,553 of CM060376.1, forward strand.
TGGCTAACTCATTGTCCAATGGTAGTGTATTGTCATCCCGACTTACTACTCGCAAGTAGTACAAAATTTTGTATACAAAACCCCAACATACCGGCAGTAACTGAATAACTACAAAGACTCAATTACTGCTAATTTTCATAGTAAAACATTTAAGGTTTGGTAAAACATTACCAAAAACATTAACAAAAAGAGGATAAACTCACATTGCTGTCTTAGGCTTTTCGTAAGGGTTTCCTGCCTATAATCTATAATTTATACAAATGTACATTGATTAGTACCATAACCCTTTGAAATTATTAATAATACCCTCCCCGAGACGGCATTCCAACAACTACGTCGGGCAGAACCACGACAGTTGTTACGGAACCCTAAATCAATCGGGCAGCGTAACTATTACGAAACTGGGGTTATAATACTTACAACGGAGCAGAACCTCGCTAATTTAGGGTATAATACCCAAAATATTATGTCTATGCTTTCAGATTTCGAGATTGAGAATAAGAAATGAGCGACGGAAACTGAAAACTGATGTCTGCTATTTATAGTTGTGTAATCTGGTCCTCACGCGGCCCGCTTAAAAGACAGGGAACATTGAAGCGGCCCGCGTCAACATAAGTCAACGCAGTAGCTTAGCTGAGTCGTTGAGTAGGCTTGACACGATTGCGACACGTGTCAGCACCGGATGCATCCGCGTATCACGAGCCCACGCGGCCCGCTTTAATGTAAGCTTAAGTTGAAGCGGCCCGCCTCAACTTAACTTTTCAGATTTAAATTTTATTTTATATATATAACATAACTAGGGTTCGGTTTTCACATACGGGGTATAATATAAAACATATTGAGACATTTTATAGTATATTTAGAGAGTCAGAATATTATGAGGGTGTTTATTTTACCGAGGGTTGTTACAGAATTCATTTTTGCGAGAGTTTCATTTGTTCCAAGTCCTAGTAGACTTGTTTGGTCTACAGCTCCGTTAAATCGTTTGATGCCTTCGACACTTTGCGGTGATGTTTCACTAGATTGAAGCTTGCGCTAATCTCGTTTACGCATCTCATACACGGATTTAATTGTTTATTTGTTGATTTGCTCTAAATCCGTTCTGTTTCATCATGATTAAAGTACTCTTAACACTGCTGTGTGTCAAGACAACGGTACATAAGTTCATTTCATATCATCCAGTGTACCTCCTAACGGTTCTTTCATTATTGATCGAATACCTTGCAATATTTATTACTTTTTCATCTTCGATCAGAAACGATAGTTCTTAAATGTTCTATGTTCAATTGAAAAATCCTGCTATGCCATCTAAATCAAATTTTCAGGATTGCTTCATTGCACTTGCATGCGATTTCAAACACGGTGAACTTGTTCGATCACCGCTATTATTGAATTATGTCATTACGACACCTTGTGGTGTCAATACAACTTGTAGCTTGTGCTAATCATTTGAACATTCTTAATGCAACTACGTCTTGAGTCAACAATACACCATTTCCGATTGAAATTCCTTTCGGTGTATTCTCACGATTCAATAATGTCAACACACTAATTTTAAGTATTTATTTATTCGAAAGATGACATATCGTTTTCATGTTACTATCATATTCAAGTTGTTGATTTTGAGTTCATATAGCGGATGCTATTGTTTCTGAAAACTCATTCATATATTGTGACCAATTGTTTGAAATTCTATTGGTCGAAATTCTTTTATTGGACCCTTGTGAAATAAGTGACACCAGATTTTACACCTATACATCTCGTATCCCTTGACATTAAATTCTGGGAGACATACCTTTTAACCATTGGATTCTTAATATAGTGAGATGTCCTTGGATTCACCCGATTCAATAGGTTTTGATTCGGGGATATGGTTAGTTACTGTGGAGTTATGCGTATCCATACATGCATAATGTAACCCTAAGGAGTTAAGGTAGTATAAATTTCGAGGTCGAAATTTTCTTAACAGGGGGAGAATGTGACAACTGTAAAAAATCCAGGAATCCGTACAATTATTAAATGATGATTAGTGCTTAATGAATGTGCCGAATTACAATTAAATGCTTGTATTGCTTTCTGATCATTATCATTATTCATACATGTGCATCAAATATTGCAAATGACATAACATTACTACATGCAAACTTTATTGATTCAAATGATGCACCAAACAAAGCTAGCACAGTTATCAGATAAAATCAGAGAAATGCTGACGAAGTTCAGAACATAGACAGACATAGTATTGAGACACAGAATGAGCCAGAAACCAAATATTACACTAGTGTAGTGTGTAGGAAAGTAAGGATCACAAAACTGTCTTCCTAGTAATAGTTTGAGTGCCGGAAAGTGCCTAAAACTCACATGAACTGCAGAATTCTGCAGAATTCAGCAAAATTCAGCATCTAAACACACTAATATCATGCAGAAATATGGTTAAATGATCCTGAAAACTTTCCTAAGTGTCGGGAATTAAAACTGTCACAAAAGGTAACATAAAGCACACTAAACTGCGAAGTTTAGCACCTTAACGAACCGGTAACCAACTGAACAACCGGACATTACCCGAAACACCAAATTTACACTAGAAGCACTGTTTTAACATTACCAAGCTAGTTATAGTCCCCGAAGGTCATAACACTACATAAAAATATCTAGTAACCAAGTACCTAACTAATACTTACATTTTAACTATAATCTAACCAACTTAGTTTCAACCTAAGCCTAGACCCCCCCCCCCTCACTTATGATCGGACAACACAAGGGCCCCACCAGAGATTTTATTTGCTTATTAAATTAGATTATATTTCAACTTTAAAGACATAAAAACCAATAGAAAATGAGAAGTTATGGATTATAAGTAAACCTTTGAGACCTTAACCATTTCATTCTCAACACTTCACTCAAAATTTTCTTCTTCTTCCCCCGACCACTTACGGTCGAGAATAACCACCCACATACCACCATCATTCAATCATTTTCATTCAATTCCACATATACTCCAGGGTGTTAGAGGTCATACAAAGAAGCTTGGAGCTTTCGGAAGTTGAAGGACCTTCGCCATTTGCTTTTATCCACTACATATCTTATATTGATCATCCCTAGCCTTGTGCTAGTGGTAAGAACATTGATCTTGCTAGATTACTTCTATTTTAAGTGGTTAAAAGATGATACAAGATGATTATCAAGAAGAACACTAAGAAACAAGAAGATGAAACATGAATATAAGCTTAAAATTATAAGAAATCATGAAGAAATCATGTTATTTATGTGTTGTTATACTTAATGATTGTTGTTTGCTTGTGTAAAGGATGTAGATCATCATATGATCTTGCTAGATCATGATTAAAAACATGATTTAGCAAGATGAGAGGATGAATATGTTAAGAAATCAATAGATCATCCTTATCTAAATCATGAACTTGAAGTATAAATTGTTTTTTTTTTTTAAATGATGATCAAAGTAAGTTGTGATACTTGTAGATCTAGAAATTTTATGGATGATTTCTAAAGAAACCCAGTTAAAAATATAAGTTTTGTTAAAACTTGGTTCTTACATAAACAAATCTATTTTTAGTGGATAAACAAGTGTAGAAACACTTATGTAACAAAAAGAATGCATAAAGATATATTTTTAGAAAATATGATTTTAAGTTGTAAATATTTACATTCTTTAAAAATGAAGTTTTTAGAGAACTAAACACACTTTAAAGGATAACAAGGCTTACTAAGAACCCTAGTAAGTTCCTACGAATTTTTACAAATATTCAAGTTCATGAAGTAGTAGAATATGCATGATTTTGGCAAGATTGCTAAGTAAAGATTGTTTGTTGATGATTGTGAATTGATTGTGTTGATTTTTACAAAAGAAAATGATATGCTTGAAAGCATGGAAACCTCTATTTTTAGGGGAAACTATGGAAAAATTTTCTAAAAATATAAAAACTTAGAAAAATATTTTTAAACAAATGTTTACAAGTGCATTTTAAATCATGAGTTTCCTACATAAACTTTGCCATAATTGTTTGTAACAAAATACCAATGTGGAGGTTGGTTTTCATAAATAAAAGAAACTAAACATGTATTTAGGAAATATATATTTAGAAGACACAATATGTGTGATTATTTATATACTTTGTGTATTAGTTATATTATTTTAGGACTTGAAATAATATGACTCACAAAAATACCAAGAATTACCATCCAAAATATTACCAAAATCCAAAGAATAAATATACACACTTACACAGGACGGATGAAAACCGAACTATCGAATAAGACATACAAAATATTCCGGAAATTTATTCACAAAGTATATTTGGGTAAATAATATTTTGGACACCAAGAAAATGAAAATATGATATTTACAATTATTACAAGAATATATCATATTCTAACAAAGGGAAAGTATATTATTTTTGGGCAAGTATAAATATATATTTTGTTGGAATTATTAGAAGATGTATTATTTTGGGAGAAAGTATACATTTCGTAAACAAACATGAAATACGATATTTTTGGATGAAGAATATATTTTCTCAAAATTAATATGAAGTATATCATTTTTGGATGAAAAATAAGTTTATATATATTTTCAAAGTTAGGCATGAAAATATATTATTTTTGAAACTTATAAGAAAATACGAATATTTTTGCCAAAAGAAACATTATAAATAATTTTTCTAAGTAATATTTATTATAATATGTATTTTGGAAACATATATTGGTGAACTTTTATTAAAAATAATATTCCGGAGAAATTAATACAAAATTAAGTATAAGAATACTTAATGAATACAATAAAGATACGTATTTTCGTACGTATAAATACGCTCCGAAATACGACACCATTACATGGCAAAAATATTCAAGAATGAGAATACGAATACAAATACTCCCATCCTTGGGAAGGATATTCATGTACAAATACAAAGGTGTAATAAGTTAAAAGTATATTATTTCAACTATTATTCCAAAATTTAATAAAAATAATTTAAGTTAAGATATTTATTATTTTAACAAATAATTATATACTTGGAATAACATTGATGACACAAAGAAACGTAACTCAAAGACACTAACTAATACCAAATTAAGGCACGACCCGAACGTCTAATGGACCATAGTACGCTTGTAGGTAGTCGTGCGATCTAGAAGAAGCTTTGAGTTACATTGGATACAAGGAACGCAAAACTGTGAGTTCATGTCCCCCTTTTCTCTTAACTGTTTTTGTTTTATAAATTCGGGGGTGAAATACATGTTACAAATGATACGATGATTTCAAACGGTATGGTTAGCTAAGAAAAATACTGTTAGATCATGTGGATGGGTAGGCGTTATCTTGAGACCATTAATTCTTTTATAAGGACCGAGGGGAATGAGTGATAGATCTATTTGGGTGTTGCGAGCCCCACCCATGGGTCTGCGAGTTGGCCGCATGTGGTGACTATGTCGTTCCAGCCGGGTGGCCTAGTATGAAATACGCAAAGGTTTGAGCCTTCCTACGTCGTTTCACACTTGTTATTGTATTAGCTACACCTTAATTGATTTGTTCCTTGTTGCTTCATACCAGTTTACAAATACATACATACATACATACATATTTACTAATGTTTTCAAGGATAATACAAGCACACATACAAATCACATGAACTCGCTCAACTTTTGTTGATGTTTTCAAAATACATGTATTTCAGGTAATTAAGTATGGATCTTGCAGGCGTTTGGATGTTTCAAGTGAAGTTGAGAGTAAAAGGTGTCGTCCTATGTCTAAAGATTTGGATTGCGTGTCTTATCCTAGATAAGGTACAACACCCAAAGTCCGGTTTTTAATTAATGTCTTTTGTCGAGTCCTCGTGAACTCTAAAAACAAGTTGCATGGTTTGTACTCGAATTTGATGTGTATGTCTCAACAATGTTGTTATGTTTTAAACTAACTTAATGGATGATCACCTTTGGTTTATATCATATAGTTGATGTTATGATTGAATGCAATGATATTAAGCAAGTCACACCAAATCACGCTTCCGCAAAAGTTAGGGTGTGGCAGTGAGGGGAATCTTTGAGGTGTTGGTGGCTTTGTTGATGGTGGAGAATCAAAGTGGATGGGAGCTGTGGATTAACTAACAACTGTTGAAACCACTGGTGTCTCAACAGCTATTGTCTTAACAACTGATGATGCTTTTGGTGCATCAACATCTGTTGCTTTGGAAGATGGTGGTGGTGATGATGAAGCTGTTTTCTGCTTCTTTTGAGGTAGTATTTGTGGTGATGGTTTTTGAGGTGAAGGCTTAGGTTTGGTAGCACCAGTGGTTGGCTTTTTAGAATCATCAGTGGTTTTTGGGAATGTGGCAATTGGAGGTCTGTTGTTTTTTGAATGATTTTCTTCTATTTGAAGTGCCAAGGTTTTGTGTTTGGATTTCCCATTTCCTCTTTTTCTCCTGTTCTTACTTCCAAACATCTGCTTTGCTTTCGTTGGTGTCTTTTCTCTTCTGTTTTTCTGAAATCTCTTCATCTGCCTGTTTACTGAGGGTTTCATCAATTCCCTTTTTCTTTCCAGTATCAGATTTTTCAGCAGATTTCACAGAAGTGTCTTTGGTAGAATCTGGTTTTTGTTTGGATGTCCTTTTGGTTTAGCTTTGGGATCAGCATCAAGTTTTCTTAGAGAATCTTTCTTCCCCTTTTTGGCGTCATCTTGGTCATCTTTTTCAAAGATAGGTGCAGGAGAGGTGCCAGTTAACTTTGCAAAGGCTTCTTTGATGCCCTTGATATCTTCCTGGGTGTCTTTATATCTTGCTTCAACCATAACTCCGATAAATTCCATGTGTGAGTTATGTTCAAGTTCAGCCAATTCCCTTTGAGCTGCTAAAATGGGTTCACATAATTCCAAAGCTCCTGGGATAATTGCTGATGAGTAGGTTGACTTTTGGAAGCATCCACCAACTGCTTCATTAGATCTTTCATTTCACCAACAGTTGTTTCAATTAAGGACATCCTCTCCGTCAAATCCTTGTATTTTAATTCATCACCTAACTTAATAGCATCACCTGAATTCCCACCAGAGGTGGTTGTATCTGCTTTTGTGATAGGAGTAGACTCCAAATCATGATCAATAGATGCCCCTTTCTCTTGGTTATTGGGACTTCCCTCTGCATCAGTGGTTGCCTTCAAGGGAGTCCGACTAATGAAACTATTGTCCAAATGTAGATCAGTGGATCCAACATTTATAGTAGCTGCTCCACTTGAACTACCAACAAGACTTTCAGGAAATTCAAGTGGTGTAACCTCCTCAATTGTTTGTTGGTTAGCTAATTGAACAGGTTCAGACACAGCTATTGTTGAAGTTATACTCTCAGTAATGTGTTGGTGAGAGGGGTTGTTTTGAGTCTGAATGTCAATAGCCTCAAACAATGGTATGATGGTAGGTGGAATAGGGGATGAAGGGAGTGGTGTTGAAAGAGACATTGCCCCGGGAGAAGGGCTTTTAAACATACTTTCAAGTGAAGGTAATGTCTCATAATGTGGTGTCCCTGTGCTTATAACATGTTCCTTTTGTGAGGAAGTAGCAACAGTGGTTTCTAGTGACATTGGTTTTTTCACAGGGATAACCTCTGGATCTCATCTTCTAGAGGACCCTTATTTGTGGGTTTGGTGGGCTTTTTGGGTTTGGATTTGGTCTTTTTGGGTTTGGATGGTGGAGGTTTCACAACAGTGGTTGTGGTGCTGTGATCACCATGAGTAGTGGGCTCAGCAACAGAAGTTTGAGGAGCAGATATGGACTCATCTAAAATTTGCTCAGACTTCTTTGCTTTTGTTTTTGAAACATTTGACTCTTTGGCTGTTAGACGAGTAAAAGTTTCAGAAGAACAAATGTTCATTTTGAAAGGAGTTCCTTGCTCAAAAGCCTTTTATGGAACCTTCTTTTGCAAATAATAGCTCAAAATTCTTGGGAACAAGATAAAAGCAGCATTCTTCCCATTTTTAAAGTTTTTCACATTATTAACCATATCTGTAAATAGTGCTTGGGAGTAGTTAAAATCAGTTTTTGACATAATTGCATACCCCAAGTACTGAATTTTTAAAGGAATTTCATTAAAAGAAGTGCTTTTGTTCGACAGACAAGTTAACAGGGTATGGAACAGGAACTTCATTGGTGGTGGAAAATTTGGTTTAAACATTGTAGCTTTAGTCAACTGTCCATCATAACCCTTTCTATCAAGTCTGTTTGAAATTCATTTTTAGGGAAAGAAGTTTTACCTGCTAAGTCATTCATCTGGAATGTTTCTGAGATGGTAGTGGGGGTTATGGCAACAAAGACACCTCCTACTTTTGAAGTGATACCAAAAGGCTCATTGCCCTGTTCTTGAATTTCAGCATTTGCCCAGAGATCACGTAATGTGTCTTGGTATATTGGTGCATCAGCTGTGAGAAGGGTTTTGTATTTTAAGGATGATAAGATATCGATTATTGAATGAAATTCAGTATTTTTGTTGGTTTCTCAAAGGTATAGAGGTAAATATGAGGATGTTTGATGATAAGAGCCACGGTCGGATGTAGAAATTGCAAATGGTTGAAGTAGAAATAAAGGAGAAGAAGATGGAAACCGTTTTGGAGAATTTTGAATTTGATACGGCTAGTAAAGCTCTGTTTTGGATTTAATTAGGGTTTTATAAGAGGGAAAAAGTGAATGCTGACGTGGCAGCGCTTTTAAAGATCGGACGGTTAAAACCAACAGTGATTGGGAACAATGTATGAAATATCAGTGGCTGATTTTTGTCTATCAGTGGATAGACATCAGAGGTTGAAACCAACAGTGTTTGGTCAATAGTGGTCAACAAAGGAAATGAGAAACATAGGTTGTCTTTCAGCAGTGGGTGAATATTCAACCATCAGAGGTTTAAAACAAGCAGTGGATATGGACAAACTTTTAAGGATTCATGAAAAAAAATTCATTTTAGCTATTTTTAAGGATGAATTTTTGATTTTCTGAAAACATTTTAATGCTTTTTATTCAAGGAAAAGAAGCTTTTGCCTTCCAGTCCAAGTTAAGCATGCCAATTCTTGAGATCAAACTTTCAAAGGTAGATGTGTCTAATGCTTTTGTTAGCAAATCTGCCAGTTGATCTTTTGTTGGAACATGATGCAGAGAAATCAAACCTTTTTCATAGAAATCCCTCACAAAGTGATGTCTGATGTCAATGTGTTTGGTGGTTGAATGGGATACTGGATTTTTGATGATATTTTTAGCTGCTTGACTGTCCAGCATGAGAGGAGTCTTTAGAGCAGTTATACCAAAATCCAGTAGCTGGTTTTGAAGCCATAACAGTTGGGATGTATAGCTTGCAGCAGCAATGTATTCTACCTCAGCAGTGGATGTGGAAATAGCTGCTTGCTTTTTGCTTTGCCAAGATACTAAGCAATTGCCTTGGAATTGACACCCTCCTAATGTAGACTTCCTGGTGGTGTTGCATTTAGCAAAATCATTGTCGGAATAACCTGAAAGCTTGACATTCCCATTAGCAGGATACTAGATACCAAGTGTGGGAGCACCTTTTATGTATCTTAATAATCTTTTCACATCAATGAGATTAGACTTCCTAGGTGCTGATTGGGATCTGTCACAGACACATGTGGCAAACATGATGTCTGGCCTTGACGCAGTTAGGTACAATAAAGACCCAATCATGCTACTGTACAATGTTTGATCAACCAAGTCATCTTTTTCATCAAACATGACAAGCTTTGTGGTTGCCATGGGTGTACTATATGGTTTGCAATCATTCATATCAAATTTGTTTAAAAGATCTTTTACATATTTGCTTTGATGAATGAAAGTACCATTTTGCAATTGCTTAACTTGGAAACCAAGAAAGCATTAGAGTTCACCCATGGCACTCATCTCAAACTCTGCTGTCATGAGTTGTCTAAACTCTTCACACATGGAATTACATGTGGTTCCAAAGATGATGTCATCAACATAAATTTGGACAATCATCAAATCTTTTCCTCTCCATTTTAAAAATAGTGTTTTATCAATTTTACCTCTTGTGAAGCCTATGGAGATTAGAAAAGTGGAAAGAGTTTCATACCAGGCCCTTGGTGCTTGTTTCAAGCCATAGAAAGCTTTGTTGAGCTTGTAGACATGATCAGGATAAAAAGGATCTTCAAAACCAGGAGGTTGGCAAACATATACCTCTTCTTGAATTTTTCCATAAAGGAAAGCACACTTGATATCCATTTGATACACTTTGATGTTGTGGTTGACAGCAAAGGCTAAGAACAATCTGATGGCTTCAAGTCATGCTACAGGAGAAAATGTCTCATCATAGTCTATGCCCTCTTCTTGTCTATAACCTTAAACCACAAGTTTGGCTTTGTTCTTGACAACAATGCCCCTTTCATCTGTTTTGTTCTTGAAGACCAATTTTGTTCCAATTGGACTAACTTCCTTTGGTAGTGGTACAAGTTCCCATGCTTGTTGTCTTTTGAACTGTTGGAGCTTTTCTTGCATGGCTTCTACCCAACCATTATCTTTAAGTGCCTCTTGGTACTTGACTGGTTGATGGAGTGATAGGAAGCCTGCAAAAAGACAATATTTTGGGATTGACTTCTTGTGAGAACCCCTTCATTGATGTTGCCAATAACTTGATCAGGTGGATGAGATTTAAGGAAGATTAGATCTCCCTTGTATGGAACAATGGCATTCAGAGGTGAAGTCTGCAGATGTGAATAATCTGATCTAATATCTGTTGGTGATTTTGAATAACCAACATATGTTTGAAATGGAGGTGGAGGAATAGGTGTGGCACAATGTTGATTTATGTCCACTGTTGATGGATTTTTATCAAGAGAGGTTGGAGATGATGAGGTGGCAGCGTTTTGATAAACAACTGTTGATTCAGCAGTGGCAGAGTTTTGACAGTTGTTTTGAACATATTAGGTATATTTTTAGGAGATCATTAAAGATATAACACATAGAGAATACGATGAAATATGAATGAAGGCAACCGATTTATACATAGTACACAATAAAGTTATAGGTTGTAAGATTTTGGAGGATCTGAAAAATCAATGTTGCCTAGGTTTTCTTTAACTATGAAGTTGTGTGTAATGCATTCACGTCTACCGCCACATTATCCCAAAAGACAGAGTGAAACACTGCTCCTAGGGCGTGATGGCGGGTAGGTGTCGCGAGTCATTGTCATGGGGCGGATTATGACCATTGGAAAAGAGTCGTTGCCTCCCTCACCTTTACTAAAAGTAACTATAAATTTAAACTTATAAATAACTCCAAACCTTTCTACTTCCAATAAAAATTGACACCCACATTTTACTATAAGATCTATGCAAACTCTCTTCAATTTCTTTTACAAAAGTTTATATTTCATCAACATTTCTTGGGATGCTTGGTAACAGTGATTTTCGAACAAAAGTCATAGAAAACAAATTAAGCTAACTATGACCTTGTGCCTGCCTTTTGCACGTACATAGTACTATTATTTAGTATATATTTTTATGATTCGTACATTATCACAACATGTGTGATTTATGTACTTTCCCTTAGCATTGCTATCATCGGTGGAATAACTGATTCCCAAAGAATGAGTTGTTTATTTAACAAATACTCAAACCCTTAATTTACCAAAAGTGTGAAACTCATGTTTTGCGTTTATTGACTCTTATCTAAATTCACTTTTTTGAACCGCAGAACTTCTATATATAAAATAAGAAATCAACCCCCGACAGTTACAATATTACATCATGGATATTAAACTCACACCACCTGTCCTAATTAATGTTGTCATACCTAAATCTACTTTTAATCCAAAAACAAATTCTCTTTGATTAGATCTGTCGGTCATGTGAAGTAAATGTGATGATTATTGAAGATCTTCTCGTTCCTGACTTCCAAATCTACCAGGCCGCGACCAAAAGAACCGCTCCAATAATCTTCTTCTACTCCTTAGAAGCTTTCATCTCCAACGTCGAACCAAGAATATGTTGAATCGGGAGCTCCCGATCTAGATATGGAATTTTATGCCAAACCATAATCGACCACCAAATGGATTTAGCTATCCAACAATCCCATAAAATATGATAAGTGGTCTCCTCCCTCAAACCAGATGGAGGGCAGTTTTGAATGCTCACATCCACGCCCTGACAAATAAAATATGATAAGTGGTCTCCTCCCTCAAACCAGTGGGATGTTTCCACTCACTTCACCATCGATCGAAGACAGAAGATGAAGGATTATGGTGCCGCTACCAAATAGAAATAGTTGTGTCACCGCCACCAGAGTCAATCGACCACCAAGCCTTAGGGAAGGCCTCAACCGCCCATCTCTTTTTCTCTACCTGGCTTTTGGTGAGCAGATGAAGACGTGTGGATGCCTGCCTGCGTTGCCTTAAAAATATGATAAATACCTAAATTAACCCTTTGTACTGTAGCAAATGGAGTGTGGTGGTTAAGTCACGAACTAGATGGAGGTTGTGGTGTGATGGATCTGGTGTTGGTGGCGGCGAACTTGGTGGTGGTAGCAGATTTGGTAGTATTGGTGGTGGTGGTGGTGATGGTGAAGGAAGAAAGGGGAAGTGAAATAATGTAAAAGAGACAAGTGAGTTTTTAATCTTTTCTTAATTTAGTTGGTAAAATGTCTAAATTACCCTTGAATGATCAGAGTTAACTTAAAATTTTAAGCTAGTTAGTACTAAAGGACTAAGGGTGTAACGAGTTTTCCAAATAAAGGACTGTGGTTGTAATTATTGAAGTTAAAGGTCATCCATTGCAATCAAGTACAAGCATAAATGACGAAAATGTAATTTACCCTAGTATATATTTTTATGATTCGTACTATATCACAACATGTGTGATTTATGTACTTTCCCTGAACATTGCTATCATCGGTGAAATAATTAATTCCCAAAAAATGAGTTGTTTATTTAACAAATGCTTAAACCCTTAATTTACCAAAAGTGTGAAAACTAATGTTTTGCGTTTATTGACTCTTATCTAAATTCACTTTCTGAACCGCGAAACTTCTATATATAAAATAAGAAATCAACCCCCGACAGTTACAATATTACATCATGGATATTAAACTCACATCACCTATCCTAATTAATATTGTCATATTTAGATCTACTTTTAATCCAAAAACAAATTCTCTTTGATTAGATCTGTCGGTCATGTGAAGTAAATGTGATGATTGTTGAAGATCTTCTCGTTCCTGACTTCCAAATCGTCCAGGCCGCGACCAAAAGAACCGCTCCAATAATCTTCTTCTATTCCTTAGAAGCTTTCATCTCCAACGTCGAACCAAGAATATGTTGAATCAGGAGCTCCCGATCTAGATATGGAATTTTAAGCCAACCATAATCGAACACCAAATGGATTTAGCTATCCAACAATCCCATAAAATATGATAAGTGGTCTCCTCCCTCAAACCAGATGGAGGGCAGCTGACAAGCTAGGTTCAACTTAGATGGTATCCGGTTAATGGAGGCTTGAATCGGATTTAGCGGCATCATGAAGCTTGAATCTCAATCTAGCAACCGACACGATCTGGTGATCGACACCACTCCACCTCCAATTGTTTTGCCCTCCGTTAAAATTGTAGTCGTTTAAGGATTGTTTTAACAAAGCCAACTGTTGGTTGACCTTCCACCCCATCTTTAACTATTGCTAATTCTTTATTTAGAGCTATTTTGAATATATGCTTTCTCCTTTACCAACAACTCCCTTAAGATTCTTACACAGTGGCATATTTGTATCAACGAAAGGCTTTTCTAGCATCTTATCTAAATTCACCTAGTATATAAAAGATGTTAGGTGAGAAAAACTTGCAAATAAAATTACTACTTTAAGATATGAACCGTAAAATATAGAAATGGGAGTAAGTGGAGGGGGTGGAATGCAAAAAAAAATTGGGTTAGATTTGTAATTATTGTAGGGTAAACCCGATTATAAATTCTACTCTCTTGTTATTCGTTTGTCAGACTACCACCGCAGCCGTCAGACATGGATACTGCTTTTTCCTGCAACTTCAAAAAAATCTGGCCTCCCGATTTGGGTAAATCATCGTTGAGTTTGATCAGAAACTAGTTATGGTCTTATTTCAGTTTTTTGTTTTTGTTTTTGTTTTGTTTTCATAACATAGAATCGGTATCATCATGTAGGGTGTTGAAGAACGATCGTTGACTGCTCATCGGATTTCGGAAGACCCATCTCGTTTCAGGTAGCTGTTAATCGTATAAATTCTGTATAATTCGTTGAGCTTTTACAAGCTATCCTTTAGATCTATGGCAACTTAAGGATGTTTATATTTACTAATCGCCCATATCTTACCAAAGATATTCCTCGTGATTATTAAGAACCATAATCTTGTGGCTGTTTTTTTGGTTTAACGCTCTTTGTTGGGATTCAGTCGAATCTGAAAATTTTGGATAATTTTTTTGGTAAAGTTAATTGATATTCTTTCTGTAGGTGTTTTAATAAACGTTTTTTCAATTACACACAAATCTTCAATTGGTTTAGTTCATATACATACAACTTGTTGTACAAAGCTTATACTAATAAAATTTTGTAGGGGCTATCCCCTTGTCATCGAAAGCACAATCAACTTCTAAGTATCAAATCAGAAAACTTGAATCAAATTGGCATTGATTTTAAGGGCTTAACATTCTATGTTATTTCATTTTTAGGGCAATGGTCATAAGCCATCTCCGTGTGGAGAACCTGAAGGCTGATGATCATAACCATAAAGATGATGGTTAGGGTATCTTTGGGGTTAATTGCTGCATTTTTTGATAAATAGGTTTAGAGACGTAGCTGAAGTTAGAAGTGCACAAATCGGGTTAGGGTTTTAACCTGAACCGGCTTCAAACTGCTTTGAAGTGAAGCTTAAAAAAGTCATGGGTTAATACAGGTTTAGGATGCTAAAACAGGCGCCGACTTATTCTTCTTTGAAGGACATGACGACCTGTTAGTTCTATATGCCCGCATAGTAAGGATAACATTCAGGTATGTATGCTCTTCTTCAACATCAAACTTGTTGAACTCAGTTTTATCTTTTGAGTATTTAAATGTAAAATTCTTTTTTTTTTCTTTCTAATTTGAAGTGTTTGTCTTGATAGTATATCTTTTCAACGGCTATCAATAGAAAGATCAAGGCATGGTTACATGTTGATCGAGTTTCAAAAATTGATTATGAAACCGATGGTTATGTCTGGACGAAATGGCATACAATACCGATGGGTCATGAAACGCTTAGCATTGCTGTATAATCCATGTTTAGAAAGTTGTATTCACATTTATATTTATAGAAACTTGTATTCGTATTTCATTTCCAGTCTTGTAATCCGAGACTTCGATCATAATAAGAAAATCGTATTTATATCAATCATACTTGTGTTATATGCAATCAATCGTTAAATAAGTGTTTGTACGCAAAACAGAGACTTGTTATACATACATACTATCACTCATACAGGCACCATAGGTAACTAGGATTGTGCAACAGTTCAGAACCCAACCGGAACCGTTTAATGTTAAAAATAAGAACCGGAACCGAACCATATTTTAACTGTTCCAGTTCGGTTTAGAACCGGATTAAACGGTTCTTGTGAAAACGGTTCTTGCCGGAACCGGTTGTTAATTAAATCCTAAAATTAACAATTCAATAAAAATCAATCAAACCATTCAAAACATATAAGTAAGAGTTGCAACATTCAAGTTCAAACCATCCAAAATAAAAGTAACAACAATAAAAAGTTTTAAAGCATAAAACGAACTCTAAATAAAACAATTCCAACCATTGGTGTTAACAATTAAAACGAATATCTTCAAACTTCATTCCTCTCAATCTTCTCATAAACATCTACATAAGACTAAGTGTTAGCAACTAAACAAATAAACGAATAGAATTAACAAAATAATGATATTTACCTTTTCCTAGTTATCACTCTTATAATCCGGTTTGTGTTTCATCAGTGGTTTCATTTTCCCGAGTATCATCATTAGAAACATTTTCTGTATGATCCATTTATTTTACAAACCTGCAACTAATATGCAACACAATCAGTTTGTAATGTTTCAACATGAATATATAATGTATACTAGATGCATCTTTTGATTCTGCACTAATCTTTTCCTATGGCCCCACGAACTAATCTTTTCATGTTGCTTTATAAATAACTCAAAAAAACTATATTTTAATACATATTCATATTAATTTTCGAACACCCTATTTCTTTATAGATCACCAAACAAACTATATTTTTATACATACTACTGTCTCAAACTAAAATCATTTTCTTATTTAATTTGCATGTATGAAAGGAAAAAAATGGCAATCATCCAAAAAAATATATCATGTAGAATAGTGGAACAGCGTATCTGTACTGCTGGGTGTTGATGGAGACCAATCTGTATGATAGCAATTAGGGTTAGGGTTGAGAGATGGAGAAGAATTGGAAGATGAAAGATTGACCGTATTCTAGAATGAATATAAACACGAGGTAAAAAGAATTTAGATGGTCGTATGAAGTTCAAAAGCCCATTAATTAAATAGGGTTTTGAATATTTAAAATCTCAAACGGTTCTAGCGGCTTGGAATCGGAACCGTCGGTTTTAACCGGAACCAAACCGGGAACCATTTTCACAAAAAATTAAGAACTGGAAACATAACCTATTTATAAAAATACGGTTTGGATCTAGCGGTTCCAGTCCGGTTCTCCGGTTTCTAGCGGTTCGGAACCGTAAACTGCTCAGCCCTATATGTAACACATTCATGCGTACACTTCCTATACTTGAAAGCCCTAAAAATATTAACTTTTAACCTAAAATGACAAACATATGAAAGTTCAGGGCCATTATGTTGAAAAACAAACTTGGGCTTCCAAACAAACATGTCGCGTGTGGCAGGCAAGGACTTGAAGCCCGCGCGACGCATAGACGCTTAATCTGCAGAAAGTTTTTTTGCCCGATCTGGATTTCACTAACCTCCTTTCCTTCACCAATCACCTTCGTTCTTCATTAAAACTCTAACCCTAATCAACCATTATATAAACAAGCCTCCCACACCTTCATTTCACTTTTCGAACACTCAAATAACTCTCAAAATACTCTTAAGTTACTGAATCTTCAAGTTTCAGATAGATTATACACAAGTCCAAAAGTGAGCTTCAAACTCACTTTTCTTTCTCTTCTTCATTAATTATTGCTTCAAACTCACTTGGAACACCTCTAGGTTAGGACATTACCATTTTGAGGTCCAAAGTGAGGAATCCATTTTTATTTTATTAAACTTTAACTTGTTACAACTTTTCTACATACCTTCTTGGATGAATATAAACCTGATGGAGAGGGTGAAACCTAAACATTAATGTTCTTATCTTACGTGTTTTAGTATGGTTTAAGTGATTATATGCTTTGAATGTGATAACTACGAGAGATTGTGGTTTTGCAGGTTAATCGCTTAAATTAAATTGGTGAAGTTAAAGTGATTAGAGATGAAGCGGAACACCCATGGATGATAATCAAGGTATATTGCAT
Source organism: Helianthus tuberosus (assembly GCA_030545235.1). Lineage (NCBI taxonomy): Eukaryota > Viridiplantae > Streptophyta > Magnoliopsida > Asterales > Asteraceae > Helianthus > Helianthus tuberosus. Next base: position 45,989,100 of record CM060376.1, read on the forward strand.
TAACTGGAACTTGTTTCGGTTCATAATGTAGCTTGGAAGCTCAAGATGTGTGAAAGAATAAAGTCCAGGGGCCTAGGAGTCATTATGTGAATTGCAACGTAGCTTACGGTTCTTTGACCTTAACCTACGGTTGGGTATAACATTGAAAGAATCATCAGCAACTTTGGACCGTAGCTGATGGTTGGATAACGTAGCCTACGGTTCAGTGAAATAAAAGAACCAGAGAATTTGAACTGTAACCTACGGTCCGAAGACCGTAGGCAACGACTGGTTCCGGAAAGGCACGTATGCGTTGACTTTTAAGGTGGATTAAAAGGGGTTCAAAACCCTAAACTCATTCATTCAAGGGACGACTTTGGAGGATATAGAACACACTTTGGGCAATCTTCACTCATCATCATCGTATTTCCTCTCATATCAATCGTATTGAAGATTATTTCAATCGTATTTCAAGCTTTTGAAGATCAATCAACCGAGATGAGCAGCTATTCTTTTAGTGGTTTCCTCCGGGTGGAGGATTCTTGTAAGTAGACTAATTTTATGTGTTTGAACTTGTATTTGATCTTGATAATCTAAGCATTCGATGCTTTTTACCATTTGATTTAATTGATTGGATTGTAACGATCGGTTTTACTTTAATTCTTAATTCTAATTCATTCAATTCCAAGAATTCTAGTAATTGGGATATATTTGATAGGGGTTAGGGTTAGTATTTTCAATAGATAGTTCATATGATAACCTTTCATTGTTTTGCAATCAAAGTAAGTAGTCTTTGAATAACTACAACCAATTAATCGAATTAAGCAATCATGTCTATGTGATTGTAGCAACCGAACACTGATGCGTGTGTAGCGTTATATGTTTTTGTTGATATTTTAAGCCCTTTTTAACACATTAGTCAAGTTTTAATTTATAAAACACGATATTCTACTAACACTAAACACACATATGGGCAAGTGCACCCATCGTGAGCGTAGTATAGCGTTGGTAAGATACCGAGGTCGTCTAAGGACACAAGAGCTTTTAGTACCGGTTTATCCTCAACATCTAATCAAATCAAAAGTTTTAGAAAAGTTTTTAAACATGAAAAATAAAAACTAAAAATACGAAAAAAAAAACAGATAGACAAGATGAATCACTTGGATCCGACTCGCCTTTAATGTAACCTTTGATGATTTCCGCACTTTTGCACTTTTAAGAGATTATCTTAGTTATAGTTGTAGCCCCTCTTTTGAAGGTTACGTTACCCTCAACCCAGTGGTTTGAGACAGCAAGGATACAATCCCAAAGGGTCAGAATATTGAAAGATAATAAATTAAGTTATTAATGCGTAATGTGGTAGGCCCCTCTTTTGAAGGCGACGTTACCCTCGGTTAAGTGGTTTGAGTCAGCAAGGATACAATCCCAAGTAGCCGGGTTAATGTATTAATAGTAGTTTACATATGAGGGGATCAAGCCATTCCCACCCCCGACATCCAATACCAGTAGGTATTGAAGTAACTCCTAATAAGCTTGACCCAGGTCCTTGCAGGATCTATACACTGAACAAGGCAAGAACCTTACCAAACCATTCCCTTAACCCCCGACCAGGTAGCCAACATATCTCTTTATAGACCGTAGAGATATGAATGGTGAAAATCTTTTATTTATATAGACAGTAAAATAATGCCAAGACACCACGGACAAATGATAAGGAAGTTTCACCTTCAATATAAGAAACTAGTTATTAAAGTCATTAATACAAAACCAAATAAAAAGTGCGAAAAGATTAAAAATCAAAAGTATTACATTAAATGCTTGTCTTCACCAATGTAAGAGACTTAGCCAAACATGGCTTTTGATTGACAAGAACTCTTACTATCAATCTTGGATCCCGAGACTACTACACACACTCTAAAATGAATGATGGATGATGGTGGTGGATGTGGGTGTTGTAGTGGTGGTGGAGTGGTGGTGAAGTGGGAGAGAGGTGGTTTGCCAAGGGATGCCTTTGAAGTGAACCAAGCACCCCTATTTATAGCCAGTACAGAAGCCCGGACACGGCCCCGTGTCCGCTGGACAGAGGCCCGTGGCCATCCTATTTCTCTTTATTCATTCATTACAATTGTCTGCATTAGGCTCCACACGCCCTCGTATTCGCTGGGCACGGCCCCGTGTGAAGAAGCGTATCTGTACTATCAAGATTTGCATGATTCTGCGAATCTTAGCGTTGACCACGACCCGTGTTGAGCTAGGCCCGCCCCCGTGCTGGGAATAGAAGCTTCTACAACTTTTTCATTTTCTGCAGACACCAGGCCACGCCCCCGTGTCCGCTGGGCACGAGGCCGTGGTCAGCCTTCTGTTTCTTGTTTTTGCTTGGGAAGTTGCTGTCGAGGGGTCAGGCATGCCACGTTTATTCCTTTTCTTTGTATTTATGTTAGATTTTGCTGCATATTTGTTCCTTTTGTTCATTTAAGCTCATTTAGTCCTGAAAATGCAAAAGGAAGACAAAAGCACACTTCTTCCAAGATTAGTACTAAAAAGGTTAGTTTTATGCCTCATTTGATGTAATTTATATGTTGCATTTTACACACAACAAATACCACAACACTTGAATCTTTGCTTGTCTTCAAGCAAAACTCTTTATTTTGTGGCTTACACACCTAAATGGAATGGGTAGAAGAAAAGTTTTGGGCTTGTCTTGAGTATCGGGAATCCAAGATCTTTATTAGATTTTATTTTTATGCTATTTGCAATCCTGTTCGCAATGATTTATTTAGAACGTCTCATAAGAGATATTACTTATTTGGGAATAACATGTCTCTTTAAAATTCCATTTATATACAAGTTCACATACCTCACGGGAGATCACTCAACACTCGGCCGAAGATGTATTTTTGTGAAACACTCGAGATCGGCATGGAACTTACTTCTACCATATGCTTGTCAAGCAATCAATCCTCCTCCTTTTTAACTACAAACCTTTATAAATATCAAGAGGACTTTGGGGAACCGTTAGGCTTGGGTAAAAGGTAGGTGGTTTTAGGTTAGTGGTTAGTAAAAAGGGCTAAAATCGTAAAAAGCGTCGGTCGTCGTAAAACTTTTTGTTTTTGTGACTTTTATTCAAACTAAGCACTTTCAAACAAAGTTTTTTTGAGGAACTTGTTTGTTTATAGCTAGACTTCAGTTTTTTTTAAGGAACGTCACAAGAGAACCAAGCTTTTTACTAAAATAAAGGGTTTAAAAGAAAAAGGATTTTTGTGGGTAAAGGGTGATTGTTTTGTGGGTTTAGAAATGAAAAGGTTTAGGCTCAAAGGGGTTAACTAGGGAGATTTTGGGTAGGTGATAAAAAATTGAAAAATAATGGTGTTGAAAAGAAGAATGGATTAGTCGTAATGCCTCCATCATTTACTTACTTGGGTTTAAGTTGGTAAGGACCAGGAATGTATTGTTGTGGCAAGTTCTAGAGTCGTAAGAATCAAGCGGCTATTCACACAAGAAACGAAAGATGAGCATTTAATTTAAAGATGTATGCTTGTATGCTCAATAAAGGCTTAAAACTCACTTTTTGTGGGAATGGGTTTATAATGTGATCAAGTATATATAATCAAATTTTAACTAGATTTGTCATTCCGTTTCATAATTTTCTTAAGTTGGTTCTTTTTATCACGACGCTATCGGTAGGAAATTTAAAAATATAACATTTTTAGAACTTGTTATTCCTAAATTAAACCAAGACAAGTAAAAAAATGAAAAGTTTTTGAAAAAAAATTGTGGTGATTAGCGGTTCCAATAGAGTTTTGTGTAAGGTTTGTTATTAGGACTTGCAAAATTCAAGGTTTTAGCACCCCCCCAACACTTAGATTACACATTGTCTTCAATGTGTCTCAAAAATATGTTTTTAGGTTGATTGAATATGTAAAAAGGTGTTTAAAAACAAAATTTATGTTACTGGGCGTCTAGGCACGGGCCTGTGTTGGTCTGGGCACGACCCCGTGTTCAGATCGCAAGTATCATAATTAACAGAAGGCTGGGCACGGGGGCGTGTTCAGTGAGCACGACCCCGTGTCCAGTTACCTAAACTGGGTGTTTTCTGCATATCCTTGGGCACAGGGGCGTGTTGGGCTGAGAACGGCCCCTTGCTGAACTTGCTGTAATGAAGAAAAATTGTCGGGAGGCTCTGTTTTTGTGCATGTGGTGTGAGTTCAAGTTTCCCTTAGTAACCTCCACCATTTCGAGTGTGTTTAACCATCACAACATCATCCAAAACATCATTTATTACTTAAAAACCATCATTCATTAAAAATAACAATTTCTAGGGATCCTAAAAAATGAAAATAAAGCTAGAAAAGAAAAACTACGATTTCCTAAGATAGATAGGTCAAGTAACGCTGGAAATCATTCTAAGGAGTTCTGCCCTTATTGTAGGAATGTCAAAATCCTGGAAATAGCTTCCCGGTACTTAAGGGTGTTGTAGAACTCGAAACCGAGGGAAGTCTCTTTAGATGTCGTTGACCCATTCCTCTATCTCCCTAGGGAGGAAGAAGGCGGGCTCATTCTCCACAATGTCTTGTGGAGGAGGTGCGACGGCAACCGAGACCCCGTGTAATATGTCTTGAGGGGGTTCCGGGGGTATGACATAACATTCGGCCGGAATAATGACCTCCGGTACAACATTCCACTCCCTTTGTGCAATGATTGGCACCATAGGAGGAGAAGCAATAATATTCAACCTTTGGTGCAAAAGGTTGACTTCTCGAAGGCACCCCTCTAATCCCACTATCAAGTGATTTATACGGTCAACCAAGGCTTCCTCTACTCCTGTCATTTCATCGATGGCTTCTCTCAAGGCATAAACGTAGTTAACTAGAGAGTCCTCCACAATTGATCTTCTTTCTCATCGGTCGTTCCTTAAGTGGGCTGAGGATGTTCCATTATTCCTGCTTGACATTCTAAGAAAACAACCCGAAAATTTCAAATTAATGAAACAGTACTCCAGCCACAGCCCCGTGCTCGCTGAGCATGGCCCTATGGCCACCTCTCTGCAGATTTTTGAAACAAGGAATCTTATAGCTTTAAATTATTTTTCTGACTTTTGAATCATTTTTAAGCAGAAATAACTTAAAACAGTGTTGTAAAACTTATTTTTGATAAGATTCCTTGAATAAAAACCTAACAAATATCACAATAAAGCTTGAAAACATGGAGATTTCAAGCTTTAATGGAGGTTTTGAAGAGAGAATGAAGAAGAAGGCAATAGACAAAAGGAGTAAAGACAAGATGGTTGTTGAGAACCTTTTTTAGAATATACCTTGTAGGGTATATGTGAAGATACCACCATATCTTTGTCTTTGGAATGAGTCCAAGTGTGAAAGAATCTAGCTGCATTTATAGAAAACGACAGCACGCTGGACACGGCCCCGTGTCGGCTGAACACGGCCCCGTGGTCAGACAAGATTCTAACAATTTTTGTTCGTATTCTGACCTAAAGTTAGACAAGAATCTTCAGGCGGGCACGGGGGTGTGTTGACCTGGACACGGTCCCGTGGCTAGAGGTTTTTATGAAGTTTTGTCTTATTTTAAGGAATTTATCCAGATTGGGTGGTTCCTTACTAGACGGAACAACACCAAAGTGCCCGAGATACCTAAGTTGCCCTAGTTTTAGACAATAACGCAAGAGGTTATTGGAAAGGGTAAATCCTAAGCTAAATACCGGTGGGCGAGACCAAACTTTATTTTCCTTATCCGGGCTCTCGTTAAAGAAAGTATATGTCAAATCGCTCAGGTCTATGTATACATCGGCTGAGACCAATGGGGAGTCCTTCATGGCATAATCGACACAGGAACGATTATCGCTCAAGTTCTCACAAGAGTTCGAGGTGATTTCGGGAGCAACGATGTTGTTATAATCCGAATGTGATCTCAATAATTCTCCTTGATCATCGTTTTGAGATTAATTAGTTATTTCCATCTCAAGTTCTCTTATCAATTGGAGAATTACTTCTTCCATTTGAAATAATTCTTCGAGAATCATATCATCTAGAAGAGATGATTAAGAGCATTCGAGGGAGAGATAGGGATTGTTTTTACTTTCGCCCATCTTAAGGTGATAAGAAAACGATGGTTCTATATAGTGCGGAATGTAATTTAAAAAGTAACATTTTAAATCTACATAATATCCGCCACATGTTTAACACCATGCACCATAAGAGGAGCGAAAGTAAAAATCATCAGTATCACTCATGTTTATGCCAGAAATTACCAACCGTCGGGATCTTATGGTTCTGTTTTCAGTAACTGAAACTTGGACACGGGGGCGTGTTCAGTGGGCACGGCCCCGTGTTCAGCTACAGTCTGACTTAAAACGGGATTGACAGTACCAAAGATTGGGCACGGGGGCGTATTCAGTGGGCACGGCCCCGTGCTGAGCTCTGCAGAAGCTGAAAAATCTAGAAAAAAATACTAAAAAAATAGAAATTTAAGAAAAATGATTAGGCCGTTGATTCTTAACTTTCTTAAAATCCTTGTGTCCGCGGCAACGGCGCCAAAAACTTGATGCGTGTGTAGTGTTATATGTTTTTGCTGATATTTTAAGCCCTTTTTAACACATTAGTCAAGTTTTAATTTTATAAAACACAATATTCTACTAACACTAAACACACGTATGGGCAAGTGCACCCATCGTGAGCGTAGTATAGCGTTGGTAAGATACCGAGATCTTCCAAGGATACAAGAGCTTTTAGTACCGGTTTATCCTCAACGTCTATTCAAATCAAAAGTTTTAGAAAAGTTTTTAAACATAAAAAATAAAAACTGAAAATGCTAAACAATAAAAAGTAAAAAATAATAAAAACAAATAGACAAGATGAATCACTTGGAACCGACTCGCCTTTAATGTAACCTTTGATGATTTCCACACTTTTGCACTTTTTAAGAGATTATCTTAGTTATAGTAGTAGGCCCCTCTTTTGAAGGTGACGTTACCCTCAACCCAGTGGTTCGAGTCAGCAAGGATACAATCCGAAAGGGTCGGAATATTGAAAGATAATTAATTAAGTTATTAATGCGTAATGTGGTAGGCCCCTCTTTTGAAGGCGACGTTACCCTCGGCTAAGTGGTTTGAGTCAGCAAGGATACAATCCCAAGTAGCCGGGTTAATGTATTAATAGTAGTTTACATATGAGGGGATCAAGCCATTCGCACCCCACCATCCAATACTAGTGGGTATTGAAGGAGGTCCTAGTAAGCTTGACCTAGGTCCTTGCAGGATCTATACACTGAACAAGGCAAGAACCTTACCAAACCATTCCCTTAACCCCTGACCAGGTAGCCAACATATCTCTATATAGACCATAGAGATATGAATGGTGAAAATCTTTTATTTTATATAGACAGTAAAATAATGCCAAGACACCACGGACAAATGATAAGGAAGTTTCACCTTCAACATAAGAAACTAGTTATTAAAGTCATTAATACAAAACCAAATAAAAAGTGCGAAAAGATTAAAAATCAAAAGTATTACATTAAATGCTTGTCTACACCAAGTGATGTAAGAGACTTAGCCAAACATGGCCTTTGATTGACAAGAACTCTTACTATCAATCTTGGATCCTGAGACTACTACACACACTCTAAGATGGATGATGGATGATGGTGGTGGATGTGGGTGTTGTAGTGGTGGTGGAGTGGTGGTGAAGTGGGAGAGAGGTGGTTTGCCAAGGTAAGCCTTTGAAGTGAACCAAGCACCCCTATTTATAGCCAGTACAGAAGCCCGGACACGCCCCCGGGGCCATCCTCTTTCTCTTTCTTCATTATTTACAATTGTCTGCATTAGGCTCCACACGCCCCCGTGTTCACTGGGCATGGTCCCGTGTGCAGAAGCGTATCTGTACTATCAAGATTGGCAAGATTCTGCGAATCTTAGCGTTGACCACCACCCTTGTTGGGAATAGAAGCTTCTACAACTTTGTCATTTTCTGCAGACACCTAGCCACGCCCCCGTGTCCGCTGGGCACGACGCCCTGGTCAACCTTCTATTTATTGTTTTTGCTTGGGAAGATCTTGTCGAGGGGTCGGGCATGCCACGTTTATTCCTTTTCTTTGTATTTATGTTATATTTTGCTGCATATTTGTTCCTTTTTTTCATTTAAGCTCATTTGGTCCTGAAAATGCAAAAGGAAGACAAAAGCACACTTTTTCCAACATTAGTACTAAAAAGGGTTAGTTTTATGCCTCATTTGATGTAATTTATGTGTTGCATTTTACACACATCAACACATAATTGAAGTTTACTTTGAATCTAAATGTCAAACCCCAACCGATGGCGGAAACAACGGAGTGAGACGAAGATAGATTGCTCATTACACATAACACTAGAATTTGCGTAAAGTATTTAAATAATGAATTTCATTTTGTTACTATAAGAATTCGATTACAACATGGAAAGGAAAATACAATTACAACAACTTGAATTGAAAGAATTACATTACAATAAGTATACAAAATTTAAAATGAGAATTACATTTCATCGTTAAACCTGTAACATGTTTAAAATAAAGTGTCAATGCGAAAGCATTGGCGAGTACACAGGGTTGTATAAATATAGTGTAAGTATAAAAGCATTTTCTCGAATCCATATGACAATTTGTAAATAAGGTAACTAGCATGCATCACAATATGTCACACCGAAGTGTCCACTAGTATTTAGCATCCCTCACCACAAAAGTGATGAGACCGTTTAAGAATGAATAAAGACTTAACAAGACCCCAACAGGCGGCGTGCTACTCCTATAGTGTTATATATGTTAAGTTGGGGCTTAGCAAAGTTAATGACATAAAGCATGTATAATCTAGCATGAACCTAAGTAAACAAGTAGCATGTATATAGAACTCAGAGTATAAAGCCTGTTTAAGTGTGTGATAGTGAAGTATGTATATTAACATGTTACAACCCAAAGTGTTTTAAAAGTAAACACGGGTGAATTGTACTCACAAAATTGCTAAGTCTTCCAATTATCCAAGTGTTGGCTGACGGGTGGTCGTAGGACAACCCTTAAATGAGCTAAATAGGTGCACAACTCATGCTTTACTCGGTTAATTATGGGAATTTGGTAACTACGGTGCGTTTGTATTTGCAGGTGTTAAAGTGCTTAAAAGATGGATATTATGAAGCTTGGATGGATACTAGATGATAGTGGAAACAAGATTTGCAGATTCCACTTGTAATGAAGGAAACAAGAGAAAACATAACATACAGCGCCGTAACCTACGGCTCTAGCCGTAGGCTACGGCTCCCATCTTTTGCCAAAAAATGTCGCCGTAAGACAGTATATGTGTGCCGTAAAGGAATGTTGGGTGACGTTAGCTACGGTGCCTGGCGTAGCTTACGGTACCATTTTGACCCCCGTTGACCTGATGACCGCCGTAAGCTACGGCGGGCGCCGTAGCTTACGGCGCCGACTGTTCCCAATTGTAACTCTTGCATTAATTACGAATTTCAAGGATATTTATGGGGTTCTATCATGGGTTTTCGGTTATGCTATCACTTGTGAACGAATTTTGGAGGCTTGGAGACTTCTTGGGAGCTTGGAAAAACAATCTTTGATCTTGGTTTTATGTTTTTGATTTCTATGAACAATGAAACTTATATGATGATGTTGATTCAAGCCATGAGTGGCTAAACACTTTGTGGTCATCTTTGGTGGAACGTTTTGTAAGACTTTATGCTTGAAATCATTATTTCTAGAATAACAATCTCTATCTTTATTGAATTGCTTGTTATGGTGTGTGATTGATTGTTAGTAAATTGTTGATTCTTATGTTAAACTAATTAGAAACCATACGTTCTTGGTGTCGTTGACAATCGAGATATCATGGGTATAGTTAGGCTTGGGTAAGGTGTATGGACCTGCAAAAATGTCCCAAAATGACCCGTAAGTGAAAACCCGGACCCCTGAAACCCTAATGTGCATGAAAAACCAAGAAAACAAGGATTTTTTTATTTCAGGCGGGCCGCGTAAAACGTAAGCCTAGGCTTACGCAGGCCGCGTCAACTTAAAGTTGACCGGATAAGCATTCCAGCCCACGTGTCGCACACGTGGCAACCCTACCTATGACACAAAAGCCCTACACGTAGACTAGGGGCCGTCGCGGGCTGTGTAAAAGTCAAGTGTGGGTTTACGCGGACCGCGTAAAACCCATTTTTCAGCTATAAATTGATCAATTCATGGGCTTTGCATCTGTGAACGTAAAACTTTCTAAAACACGAAGAAAACTGCTCAAATTCGAAATTCCAAGTAGGGAGACGCTGCTACAGATACAGGGTATTAACTCGATCACTGCTACGATACAATGTTCAATCGATTGAAACCGATCCGATGGATGTTAAAGTGCTGCCCAAATCAGGGCTATACTTTGTCATTCGTCGTGAGGGTTTTGATTTCGTGAAGTTTATCGTAAATTTTGTATTAAGTTACTGACCTAGTGTCATGTGCATTGTCATTTAAATAGGTTACAAGGCTAAATTAGTAGGCTAAACTCTGTCCGTTTAAACCTGCAATGTGAGTCATTCTCTTTTTATCAACAATGTTTTACAATACTCAAATCATTTTCAAAAGTTATAATTACAGGGATTAAGTCTTGGTTATCTTGAATCACTGGCAAGTGTGGTATTGTGCACATTACTAATTTCTCACGGTTAGGTTCATCAACCTAATAGTGATAATCATCACTACTGGGGTGAAAGGACCCAATAGTGGTATGACCATCGTCACCAGGGTGTGACACGGTGCCAGATAAAAATAAGATAGTAGCCATTGTAATCGCTCTTATGCTGTAATTTATAACTAAGAGTCGTTTTATCAAAGTTGACTGACTAGCCAGTATTTCCCCGCTGATAAAATATTTTTAAACATGTTTCAGGTGACCTACTGTGAATCAAGGAAAAGTGCTACGGAGCACGAATAAAGCTTGAAGTGGTGGCTCATTAAAATAAATAAACATGTTTTGTAAAACAGGGAATTTCCTCGTGAAATTCCTCTATTGTAAATTACGGGGTTTGTCCCAAATTATGAAATAAAATAATTGGGCATTTTCAAGTTTAAAAGATCCTGTTAAACTTCCGTTGTCAACTCAATTAATAAATACCACGGGTTTTCTGTCCTGCGGCTCCTGGACCGGTAACATCGGGACGGGGGTCGTGACAGAAAAAAATGGTATCAGAGCCACTGATTTAAGCCAATTAAGTATTTAAAAATACTTAATTTCTCAAATTGCCACTCTATGATTCTGTGAAAATTTAATTTGCAATTTTGTGTTTTCTCTATATATGCTAAACAGCAAGATTGAGTTATCTGAAGCTCTTCAGAACCTCAATCTCCATTCTACTGGTATGGAAGTTTCCAGAGACTTTTCCGATTATCTAGCCGACACTGAAGAACCCATGGAATTCCAGGCTCAAGCCCAGGAGAAACCCAAGACAAAGAAAAGAAGGAGAATCATAGGCTGGATACGAGCACGGAGAAATAAGCCAGCCGCGCAAAGGGTTAAAAAGACGGAGAACCCATATGATAAAGGTAAAGGAAAAGAGATCGGGGAAAGTTCAGGGCAAGCCCAGGAAATGCCACCATGGGAAGAGCTTGATCGCAAACTGGCAAATTGTGACCTCATTGGACCTGCCAATGAAAACCTCTTCAATTACCCAATTAAATCACAACTTCCAGTTAATTTGGAACCTGCTATCCCAGATCCCATTGTTAACCACCAACTTCTACCCGGAGAACTGGAGGAATGGTGGATAAGTGATTGGCAATTTCAGAATCTCTTGAATAACCCTCACACCTTTTTCCCACAGTGTGACCCTGAGCCCGCACCAAACCCACCTATGAGCACAAAAAACTTGGTTGAACTCCGCCACTATGGCGAAGAGCTGGTGGACGCAGGAAATAGAATCCGGGAAGTGGGGGAGAGGATATCATGGAAATACGACGAGAGGGAACGTCGTTTCTGAAGTGCCAGCTGACAGGGATCGTATGTGGTTGTGTGGTTACATGTTTAATAATGATAATAATCATAATAATAAAAACATAACTATGTAAAATAACTTAAAATAAAACTTTTGTAATATAACGGGTGTGTAATGATGCATACTAATATATATAAAAATATCAATGTCGCAAAGTCGACAATTTTGGCTATACGTGTTAACGTGATTATGTGCGGTTGTTTTATTGTGTTTGGATGTTATTTATTTTATGCTAATCACTTATATATATTAATTACCAGATGGAACACGCTATTAATGAACCAGTTAACGAGGCTAACCAATCCTAGCAAAACAATGGAGATCAATTTCTTAATAGGCAGGATATCAAAAATATCGTTGCTCAGGGAATAGCTAATGCTATTCCAGCAATCCTTACTGCTGCCCGAAATCCAGTTGAACCTCAACCAATTATTCCCAGCAAACGTACTCACGGAGACAATTTCAGTAATAGTGCAAATGGAGGCGACAACAATAATAATAACGATAATGATGGGATGCAAGCCCCATTCCTTAAGAAACTGAAAGTTGCAACGCCTGGTTGCACTTATAAGGAATTTCTTGCCTGTAAACCGGTTGAATTTGCAGGCAACGAAGGGGCGACTGCTGCACTACGTTGGTTAGAGAAAACCGAAGCAGTAATTAAAATAAGTAAATGTGCCGAGGAAGACAAGCTCATGTACGCGTCGCATCTTTTTAAAGAAGGGGCACTAGAATGGTGGAATACGGTACTACAAGCCAAGGGAAGCGATGTGGCTGATGCCATGAATTGGGAAGAATTTAAGAGTCTAGTGGAAAGAAAATTATGTCCCGAATATGAAAAGGAACAAATGACAAATAAGTTCCTGAACCACCGGATGGTGGACGTAGACTGTCGAGGGTATACTTCGACATTCTTCGAGTATGCTAGAGTTGTACCAACCCTGGCTTCACCAGAACCGGTACTTATTTCTCGCTATATTTGGGGTTTGATCGGCAAAATTCGTGATATCGTTAAAGCTGCAAGACCCCGCCCGATTGACGATGCAGTAGTATTAGCCAACACCCTGACCGACTGGTTGGTACGCACACGAGAAGAAAATCAGAAGAAGGAAGTGGCCCAAAAGATTACCCAAGGATTCCGAGTGGGTAATAGTAGTAATTTCAAGAAAAAGGGAACCGAGCAATCTTCCACTGCTCAATTTTGTAGTACCTGTAAAAGAAAGCATTTTGGAAAATGCAATGGGTATTGCAATTTCTGCAAAATTCCAGGGAATAAAGAAGAAGATTGCAGGAGGAAGAAATCAACAATCTACTTCAACTGTGTAGAAGCTGGACATTTTAGACCAGATTGCCCTAAACTGGTCAAGCCAGCTGACAACAAGGCTAAACCAGCTGAAGGAACTAATAAGAAAAACGCAAGAGCCTTCCAGTTGACTACCCAGGAAGCAGAACTAATCCCCGATGTGATTGTTGGTACGTTCCTAGTTCACGACGTTTATGCAAAAGTATTATTTGACTCTGGTGCAAACCAAAGTTTTATAAATACTTCATTCTGCCAAGCTCTTAACCTACCCTTAACCAACCTTAGACAAGTTTTTAAGGTAGAAACGGCAAATGGGAATTCTGTTAACATAGATAAGGTTTTGAAAAAAGGAAAGATAGAACTCTTAGGCCATAAATTTTCTGCAAACCTGTTACCTATGAATTTAGCCGGATTCGATGTTGTGTTAGGAATGGATTGGTTAGTAGGCAACCATGCTCGAATCCTATATGATAAGAATTCCATAGAATTACATACACCCACAGGAGAAGTAGTGGTGATTAGAGGAGATAAGCCACGTAAGCCAATGAAATTCATTTCAGTAATAAAAATGGCTAGTTATTCAAGAAAACAAGGAATAGTATATATGATTTCAGTAATCATTAACACGAAAGGTAAGGAACTTAAAGAAATTCCAGTAGTATCAGAATACCCGGATGTATTCCCAGAAGAACTACCTGGATTACCACCCGATAGGGAAGTAGAATTTAGAATTCATCTAATTCCTGGAACTACACCGATAGCCAAGGCACCTTATCGGTTAGCACTCACTGAAATGTTAGAACTGAAAAAGCAGTTAGATGAATTACTAAGCAAAGGATTTATACAACCTAGTTCATCCCCGTGGGGAGCTCCAGTGTTGTTTGTGAAAAAGAAAGATGGTTCGATGCGAATGTGTATCGATTACAGGGAATTGAATAAAGTTACAATTAAGAATCGATACCCATTACCTAGGATTGATGAGCTTTTCGATCAACTTCAGGGAGCTAGATATTTTTCTAAGATAGATTTACGCTCCGGATATCATCAGCTGAAAGTTCAAGAAAAATACATACCTAAAACTGCTTTCAGAACTAGGTATGGTCATTACGAGTTTACAGTCATGCCCTTTGGGTTAACAAATGCTCCTGCAGCATTCATGGACATGATGAATAGGATCTGTAAACAGTATTTGGATAAATTTTAATTGTTTTCATCGACGATATACTCATTTATTCCAAAAGTCAGGACGAGCATTGTGAGCACCTACGAGCACTCTTAACTTTGTTAAGAAAGGAGAAGCTTTACGCCAAATTCTCAAAGTGTGAATTTTGGCTACAGGAAGTACGTTTTTTAGGACATATGGTGAATCACGAAGGTATTCACGTAGATCCCTCCAAAATAGAAGCGATCACCAAATGGACGGTCCCGCAATCAGCCATGGAAGTTAGAAGTTTTATAGGATTAGCCGGATACTATAGACGCTTTATTAAGGATTTTTCCAAAATAGTTGTACCATTAACTAAGCTAACCTGTAAAGCAGTGAAGTTCGAATGGTGACCTAGACAAGAAGAGGCTTTTAAGATTTTAAAGCAAAGATTAACAAACACCCCAATTCTTGCCTTACCAGTAGGAACGGAAGATTTTGAAGTTTATTGCGATGCTTCTAAGCTTGGATTAGGATGTGTGTTAATGCAACGCAAAAAGGTAATTGCGTACGCCTTAAGGCAATTGAAGAAGCACGAGGAAAATTATACGACACATGACTTAGAGTTAGGAGCCATAATATTTGCCCTCAAGATTTGGAGACACTATTTGTATGGCAGTAAGTTTACAGTCTATGCAGATCATAAGAGCTTAAGGTATATATTTGGACAAAAAGAATTGAACATGAGGCAAAGAAGATGGATGGAAATTCTAAGTGACTACGACTGTTATATCCAATATCACGAAGGAAAAGCAAATGTAGTCGCAGATGCTCTAAGTCATAAGTATCATGAAAAGCAAAAGCGAGTTCGTGCCCTTAGATTAAATCTACAATTAGATTTAATGAAACAACTGAAAAACATTCAAGAAACAGCAATCAAGGATGTTGCTGAAGGAATGAAAGGAAGAATAAAGGAATTAGAGCAAGGAGCTGATGGAATTTGGAGATTCCACAAAAGAAGGATTTGGGTACCTAAGCTAGGAGAGTTAAGAAATAAGATTTTAGAAGAGGCCCATAAATCTAGGTATACTATGCATCCTGGTAATAACAAGATGTACCAAGATTTAAGAAATAACTTCTGGTGGATAGGAAAGAAAAAGGACATAGCTAGATATGTTTCTAAGTGTCTTACTTGTTTGCAAGTTAAGGCCGAACACCAGAAAACCTCAGGTCTACTACAACAATTAGAAAAGCCTGTATGGAAATGGAAACTAATAACCATGGACTTTGTTACTAAGTTACCCCAAACCAGAAAGGGTAATGACGCGATTTGGGTAATTGTGGATCGATTAACCAAATCAGCTCATTTTCTACCCATGAAGGAAACCTTTAGCATGGAAAGGTTAGCAAAGTTATACGTAGACGAGGTAGTATCCTTACATGGAGTTCCACTCTCCATTGTATTGGATAGGGATAGTCGTTTCACTTCCCATTTCTGGACTAGTTTCCAGGAAGCAATGGGAACCCGACTAAATTTAAGTACTGCATACCATCCTCAGACAGACGGGCAAAGTGAAAGGACGATCCAAACCGTGGAAGACATGCTCAGAGCATGTGTGATAGATTTTGGAGGAAACAACCATTTACCTTTAATTGAATTCTCCTATAACAATAGTTATCATTCAAGCATCGAAGCTGCCCCGTTCGAAGCACTATAAGGACGTAAGTGTAGAACTCCAATTTGTTGGGCAGAAATAGGAGAAAGTCAATTATCAGGTCCTGAAATCATGCAAGAGACCACCGACAAGATAACTCAAATTAAAGAAAGACTAAAGACGGCTCGAGATCGCCAGAAAAGTTATGGAGACAATTGACGCAAGCCGTTAGAATTCCAGGTTGGAGATAGAGTACTATTGAAAGTTTCTCCCTGGAAAGGAGTAGTTCGGTTTAGTAAGAAAGGAAAACTGAGTCCAAGATACATAGGACCGTTCCCAGTAATTCAACGCATAGGACCAGTTGCTTATCGCTTACAACTACCAGAGGAGCTAGCTAGAGTACATGACGTATTTCATGTATCCAACCTCAAGAAATGTTTATCTGACGAATCCCTGGTAGTCCCTCTTCAAGATATACAGGTGAATGAAAAATTGAAGTTCGTAGAGAAACCACTTCAGATAGAAGACAGAAAGATTAAATTCCATAAACACAAAAGATTGGTACTGGTCAAAGTCAAGTGGGATTCAAAAAGAGGAACCGAATATACCTAGGAGCTGGAATCGGAGATGAAGCGAAAGTATCCTCACTTATTTCAATAAATCTAGAGGTCGAGATTTTAAATAAGGTGGGGAGGATGTAAGGACCTGCAAAAATGTCCCAAAATGACCCGTAAGTGAAAATCCAGGCCCCTGAAACCCTAATGTGCATGAAAAACCAAGAAAACAAGGATTTTTTTATTTCAGGCGGGCCACGTAAAACGTAAGCCTAGGCTTACGCGGGCCGCGTCAACTTAAAGTTGACCGGATAAGCATTCCAGTCCACGTGTCACACACGTGGCAACCCTACCTGTGACACACAAGCCCTACACGTAGACTAGGGGCCCTCGCGGGCCGCGTAAAAGTCAAGTATGGGTTTACGTGGGCCACGTAAAGCCCATTTTTCAGCTATAAATTGATCAATTCATGGGCTTTGCATCTGTGAGCGTAAAACTTTCTAAAACACGAAGAAAACTGCTCAAATTCAAAATTGCAAATAGGGAGACGCTGCTACAGATACAGGGTATTAACTCGATCACTGCTATGATACAATGTCCGATCGATTGAAACCGATCCGATGGATGTTTAAGTGCTGCCCAAATCAGGGCTATACTTTGTCATTCGTCGTGAGGGTTTTGATTTCGTGAAGTTTATCGTAAATGTTGTATTAAGTTACTGACCTAGTGTCGTGTGCATTGTCATTTAAATCGGTTACAAGGCTAAATCAGTAGGCTAAACTCTGCCCGTTTAAACCTGCAATGTGAGTCATTCTCTTTTTATCAACAATGTTTTACAATACTCAAATCATTTTCAAAAGTTATAATTACAGGGATTAAGTCTTGGTTATCTTGAATCACTGGCAAGTGGGGTATTATGCACATCACTAATTTCTCACGGTTAGGTTCATCAACCTAACAGTGAAAATCATCACTACTGGGGTGAAAGGACCCAATAGTGGTATGACCATCGTCACCGGGGTGTGACATGGCGCCAGATAAAAATAAGATAGTAGCCATTGTAATCGCTCTTATGCTGTAATTTATAACTAAGAGTCGTTTTATCAAAATTGAGTGACTCGCCAGTATTTCCCCGCTGATAAAATATTTTTAAACATGTTTCAGGTGACCTACTGTGAATCAAGGAAAAGTGCTACGGAGCACGAATAAAGCTTGAAGTGATGGCTCATTAAAATAAATAAACATGTTTTGTAAAACAGAGAATTTCCTCATGAAATTCCTCTATTGTAAATTACGGGGTTTGTCCCAAATTATGAAATAAAATAATTGGGCATTTTCAAGTTTAAAAGATCCTGTTAAACTTCCACAGTCAACTCAATTAATAAATACCACGGGTTTTCTGTCCCGCGGCTCCTGGACCGGGTAACATCGGGACGGGGGCCGTTCCATAATGGTTGATTGATCATTGAGTAACAACCTCACGTTCTAGGAATCTGAGTACTTAGTTCCCTTTCATCACTACAATTAATCATACATGAACTATGTCTATGTAGTTCTTTCTAGTGGAATGAAAGCATAAATGTTAAAGCAAACCGGAAACTAAAGACGGTCATTCGTCTCTAATTTGTTTACAACCAACACTTTCAATTTGCAATTAGAATAGTAATCCTAGTTTTAAAACTCAAATCAATCAAATCAACTCTTGAATTTTACTTACATTTCAATTAGTTTAATTTAGTTAATTTAGATAAACCTTGAAATAACACATATTCCACAAACTCCCTGTGTTCGATACCCACTTGCCACTAACTATTTAGTAGTAATTGGATTAAATTTGATTATGACCACGACATCACGTCAAATTTTGGCGCCGTTGCCGGGGAGTACTGCGCAACGTGTGTTATTTTTTATCTTTTTAGGTTTGTTATTTTTCTGGTTTACGCTGGGTGTGTTAGTGTGCAGGTATTTACAAGTGCATGCGTACTAGAAGCTCTCCCAAGCTATCACCATTGGAATTTTATCCAGAGATTGAACAGACTTTAAGAGGAAACATAATTTTGCTAAGGGAAAACAGAATCAGCGGTTCACCAGTAACACCAACTACACCAATTACACCACTTAGATACATGGATCCACCGCCACCACCACCCACTACGGGTGAGCTTATTCACCAATTCATACCATCATCCACACAACCTTCACCAAATACCACCATGCCTAACACCACTACTGACCCTATTACACCTCATGATGTTACACCATCCAACACTACACAACCCGTTACCACCCAAGATGAACCTACACTTACTTTTAACCCTTCCACTACAATTCCACCATTATCCCATTTCTTACCAGGTTCGGGTCAATCATCTTCAACTTATTCAATACCACCAAATTCAACCATTGTTCATGCTACTTCATCATTTAGACCACCGAACAAGTCGGGATTTCAATACTCATCTTTTCCATTTGGGCAATCATTGGGTATAGGAGGAGATGGATATGAAGAAGGATATGAAGATTTTGAAGGTTATGAGGAAGAAGAATATGCCTATGGGGGTGATGGAGAACAAGGAGAACTTACTTACGTGCAAGGGCAAACTCAAAGAATGCCAAGTGTTGGTGGGATTCCACAACAACAAATTATACCACAACATATTCGGCCAAGGCCACAAGGGCCACAATTGCAACGTCCTACACCATTGCAACAAGTTCGTCCACAACACGTACAACATCAATTCCAAAGGCTAATTCAACACCCACCGATGCCACAACAACAATTCCTACCACATGTACCACAAGGGCCTATGCAAAGGCCAATGGATCCTATTCGACCAAGGGTTCAGTTGGGTGTGCCAAGAAGATATCTTAGAGAACATGCAAGAGATATTGAGGCACATTTTAGACCAGTAATCACTCATAATCCTTGACCGGTAGTTATTCCTCACAATGATCAAGGGAGGACATTTGAAGTGAGAACCAATTCATTGCAAAGCTTACCAAAGTATAAGGGTCTAGCAACGGAGGAGCCTTATTTTCATTTGGAGGCTTATGACTCGATTTGCAACACTCTTGGAAGTCAAGGTTTTTCGGCCTATGATGTCAAATTGGTATTATTTCAATTTTCTCTAGAAGACATGGCAAAGAAGTGGTTTTACACTCTACCTTCGACATCCATCTACACATGGGTGGAGATGCAACAAATTTTCTTAGATGAATTCTACACCACTCAAAAGACCACTGATGCTAGGAAGGGGTTGAGGAGTTTTCAACAATAACAAGGTGAAATGTTTCATGAGGCCTTTGAGCGTTTCAACATGATGATCAAGAATTGCTCTCATCATGGGATTGAACTTTGGGAATTGATGAATGCCTTCCACGAGGGGTTAAGTGCCGAAGATGCTCGCTATTTAATGTCCATCACAAATGGAACTTTTGGTACAAACTACGAGCATGATGATTGGGAATTTTTGGAGCAAATGGCAATTACATCAAAAAGAAAAGCTCAAGCGTCAAGGAGAGCACGACCGGCCATTACCCGAACTCAAGTGCATGCGGTAGATGATGGTAATGTTCAAACTTCTAACCAAATTTATGATGTTTGTGTTATTTGTAATGAGATAGGGCATGCGGCTGAAAGTTGCCAAGGAGGTGAAGGGCAATATGAAGAGGTTCATGCAGTGCAAGGGCAAGGAGGGGGTGGTAGAAATTACAATATGAATTCTAACACGTACCACCCCGGGTTGAGAAACCACCCAAATTTTCGGTACGGGAACCCTTTAAATCAAGCCAACCCGAATTTTCAAGGAAGTCAAGGTAACTTTGGTTCGCACCAACCCTACAACAATCAAAGTGGATATCGAGGTGGGAACAATCAAAGGTACCAAAGACAATATCAAACAGGTCAAGAACAAGGGGGTCTTCGGGTGGAAAACGAGATGATGGAAATGTTAAAGAGCATGCAAGCGGAGATGCAAAAGAGAAATCAAATGGATGATGCGCGCATACAAAAGGATGAAGCCCGTGACAAAGCAATTCAAACTTTGACCACCCAAATGGGTCAACTCGCAACCGAAGTGGCGGACTTGAAGAAAAATAAAGGTCAATTACCAAGCGACACTAAGGTAAACCCGTCTCATAATACTTCTAGAGGTAACAATGTTAATATTCATCATGTAAGTGTTTTGAGAAGTGGGAAAGAGTACAAAACCAATCCTTCACCGGATTTGGTTGATGGGGTGGTTGAAGACATAACGGGTCAAGAGAGTGAGGAAGAAAATGAACCACCTAACAATTCTTCTAAAAACCCAATTTTGAAAAACCCAAAAATAATAAAGAAAAAGAAAATAAAAATGAGGATGGGGGATCTAGTCAAGTACCATTTCCCTCGGCTTTATTAGATCTGGGTAAGAAAAAATTTATTTCAAAAAGGGGTCCTTAAAAAGAGGAAATGTGGGAGGTTTTCAAACAGGTTAAAATTAATCTTCCTCTACTTGAAGCAATAAAACAGGTACCCGCTTACGCCAAGTTTTTGAAAGAATTGTGTACCCAAAAGAGGCAACAAAAAGTTCCTAAATTGGTTCACTTGACGGAGCGGGTAAGCGCGGTTTTGAAAGGAGATCTTCCTCCTAAGCTACAAGATCCGGGAACGCCTCTTATTAACATTCAAGTGGGAAATTTTGAAACTACAAGGGCGTTACTAGATCTTGGGGCCGGAGTAAGTATCTTACCGGGGGGGTTATATGATCAATACGACTTTGGTCCATTTAAACGGGTCGAGACAACACTGGTATTAGCCGATTTGTCTCATAAACTTCCTCGGGGTATTGTGCGGGATGTGATAGTTAAAGTTGATGAATTTTATTATCCCATGGATTTTCTTGTGTTAGATTACTCATCCGCGGACCCAAGTCAACAACAAAATGTTATTTTGGGTCGGCCGTTTTTTGAACACCGCACACGCAGTTATTGATTGTCGATATGGTACGGTCGACATGACATTCGGTAATAGGAAAATGAGATTAAATGTTTTTACTAACGGTGCTAATGTTTTTGGTGATGAGTGTTTTCTAGCAGATTTCATAGATGGATACGACCCGAAGGAGTGTGAGGAAGAGATTTTGGGTTCGTGTGTTTGTGATGTGTCTTTGCAGGTTCATGCATGTGAGTTGGAAGTGGAAGAGAAGGAGCAAGAGGCTCTCGTGGTGAAAGAAGGAAGACCGCCATGGACCCACCAAACGGAGACTTTACCGGTGGGAATTAATTCGGATACAAAACCTTCATTGGAGTCTCCACCAAATGTGGAATTGAAAGAGTTACCGAAACATCTAAAATATGCATTTTTGGGGGAGAATGACACCTTACCGGTGATCATTGCTTCCAATTTGGTGGTAGCTCAAGAAGAAGAATTATTGCGGTTTTTGAGGGCTAATAAGGCGACAATTGGATGGACAATAGCCGACTTGAAAGGTATTAGTCCATCCATTGTAATGCACAAAATCATTACAAGTGAAGATGCGAAGCCAACCCGTGAAACACAAAGAAGGTTGAACCCGAATTTGAGAGAAGTGGTCAACAAAGAAGTGATCAAGTGGTTAGACGCGGGGATCATTTATCCCATTTTGGACAGTGCGTGGGTAAGTCCGACTCAGGTAGTGCCTAAAAAGGCCGGTATTCAGGTAATTAAGGATGAACAAGGCGAGCAAATTGCCACCCGACCGGTCACCGGGTGGCGAGTTTGTATTAATTATAGAAAGTTAAACGCCGCTACCTCCAAAGACCATTTCCCGTTACCCTTCATTGACCAAATAATTGAAAAAATTATAGTAAAAAATACTATTGATTTTTGGATGGGTATTCAGGATATAACCAAATTGCTATTCACCCGGACGACCAACACAAAACCACATTTACATGTCCATATGGTACATTTGCTTTTCGGCGAATGCCAATTGGACTATGTAACGCCCCGGCCACATTTCAAAGATGTATGATGAGTATATTTTCGGACATGGTCGGAGAGTCTCTTGAAGTGTTTATGGATGATTTTTCCATCTTTGGCCCAAGTTTTGACTCTTGTCTTGAGGAATTAGAAAAAGTTATAAAAAGGTGTGTTGAGACAAACTTGATGCTAAGTTGGGAAAAAACCATTTTATGGTTCAAGAGGGTATTGTGTTGGGGCGTGTAATATCGGACCGGGGAATGGAGGCAGACAAACAAAAAATTCGGGTAATTTCATCTCTACCCCCACCAAAGAATGTTAAGGGGGTGAGATCATTTTTGGGACACGCGGGGTTTTATTGAAGATTCATTAAGGGTTTTAGTGTACTTACAAAACCTTTTTGTAATTTTTTATTGAAAGATGTCCCATTTGATTTTACTGACGAATGTTTGCAAGCGTTTCGTGTTTTGAAGGAACAGTTGGTGAAAGATCCTATCTTGCAACCACCAGATTGGTCGAAGCCGTTTGAGATTATATGTGATGCTAGCGACACGACCATTGGAGCGGTTTTGGGTCAAAGAGTTGATAAGAAGCTGGTGGTAATTTACTATGCAAGTAAAACTTTGTCCGAGGCGCAATTGAATTACACCACAACCGATAAAGAATTATTAGCGGTGGTGTATGCCTTGGACAAGTTTAGATCATACATTTGGGGGAGCAGGGTGATCGTGTATGCGGATCATAGCGCGGTCCGATATTTAATGGAAAAGAAGGATGCAAAGCCCCGGTTGATTCGTTGGGTGCTTTTGTTGCAAGAGTTCGATCTAGAGATTCGGGACAAAACGGGGTGTGAAAATGTTGTTGCGGATCATTTGTCCCGGATCCCATTGGAAGGTGTTATGACCCGAACGAGATTAATGAACGGTTTCCCGATGAGCAATTGTTAGCCGTTTCTACTTTCGTTGCACCTTGGTATGCCCACTACGTAAATTATTTAGCCAAGGGTGCAATTCCGAATCATTGGACGAAGAAGAGACGACAACAATTTTTAAGTCAAGTAAAGCAATATATTTGGGATGAACCATATTTGTTCAAAATTGGACCCGATCAAGTGATAAGAAGGTGTGTTCCCGAAACCGAAGTAGTAGAGATTTTGACCCATGCTCATTCGTCGGCATGTGGAGGGCATTTTAGTGGGAACAAGACGGGTTATCGGGTGTTGTCATGTGGGTTTTATTGGCCCACAATTTTCAAGGATTCTTGTGAGTTTGCCCGGAATTGTATAAATTGTCAAAAAGTTGGAAGCATATCAAAGCGGGATGAAATGCCTTTACAACCAATCTTGGTGGTGGGGGTTTTTGATGTGTGGGGAATAGATTTCATGGGTCCTTTTCCCAATTCGAACGGGTTTTTGTACATATTGGTTGCAGTTGACTATGTTACAAAGTGGATAGAAGCCATCGCTACAAGGACCCATGACCATTCCGTGGTGTGTAAGTTTGTACAATCCAACACCTTCGCTCGATTCGGTGTGCCAAGGGTAATAATAAGTGATGGTGGTTCACACTTTAAGAACTTTAATTTTGGGAAATTGATAAAAAGATATAATGTGAACCACCGAGTGCTTACACCATACCATCCGCAAACAAGTGGACAAGTTGAAGTGTCCAACCGTCAAATTAAAGAGATTCTCATGAAGATGGTAAGAACGGATAGAAAAGATTGGTCACGTAAACTTAACGATGCGTTGTGGGCATATCGGACGGCCTACAAAACTCCAATTGGTACTACTCCTTATCGGATGGTGTATGGGAAGGGGTGCCATCTACCAATGGAGTTAGCACATCGAGCGCATTGGGCCATCAAACTGTTAATGCGGATTATGATGAAGCGGGTCGAGTATGGAAGTTGCAATTGAATGAGATGGAGGAAATTAGAGATGAAGCTTACGAATGTGCATCCGCATACAAAGACAAACTAAAGAAAGTGCATGATGCAAAGCTAAGGAAGAAGAACTGCGAAGTGGGTCAAAAGGTGTGCTTGTACAATTCGAGGTTGAAAATGTTCGCGGGCAAACTCAAGAGCAAATGGATGGTTCCTTACGTCATTCGAAGAGTGGGGAGATTTGGAGATGTCGATATTCAAGATGAGCAAACCAATAAGACCCAAACGGTGAACGGGCATCGGCTCAAACCATATTTGGAAGGCAACGATATAAACAATCTTGAGCTTGACAAAGTGGGTTACATTCTACGCCCACTGGATGACGTGGAAACTTGAAAGAGACCCAGGTTTGGTTGTGTAAATATTTAGTTTAGTTTATTTTTGCTTTGAATAAAGTCCCGTTTGAAACTTGTGTTCGAAACAAGTGTGGGGAAATCCGTACGAATTTCCCGAACATAGTGTTGGGGACAACACGGGTTTTTAACGGGGGATAGGGATATATATTTTTTTCATGTTTTTCAAAAATTATAAACACAATAAAAATTATAAAATTTATAAAAGCTAAAAAAAAGAAAAAAAACACATAAAAAGTTTTGCAATGAAAAAAATAAAAGTCAAAAAGTGCCAGTTATTGCCGTAAGCTACGGCCCATGGCGAAGCTTACGGCGGCCCTCAACAAAAAAAAGAACCTTACGGTGATCGGGGACTGCCTTACGGCAATTAAAAAACATCCAATTCTCCCCGTAACCTACGGCAGATGTCGTAGGCTACGACGCGTATTGAATGAATTGAGGGGACCCTTGTCGGCGATGTGTATATAAAAAAACCGAAAAACAATTAATAATTATTAATAATACATTTAATAAAACTCATTAATCCCCATCCACCCAATCATTCAATTGACCCCAACCACAACCCTTCTTCTTCTCCATCTTTCTTCTTCTTCTAAGAACCCTAGTTTCCCACCTTCAAACCTCCATAACTCTTTCATCTCTCAACCAAATCAACTGATTTTTGAGTCAATTCTGACTAAAATTTCACGAATATTCTGATTGTGGGTAAAGATTTGGAAGAAAACCACATTTTCTTGGTCGAAAATTCACACCCTAGGGCCGAAAATTTGTGGGGTTTTGCGGGTTTTTGCTTTATAGTGAAGTACTTGTTATTTTCATCCTCTACAAGGTCAAGGTATGCAATTTCCTTTCATTCTTTGAATTACATTGCGGTTTGTAAGTTTCCATTATTGTTTTTGCTTACACACTTGCTTGTATATGATAGATGATAGGATGTTGTTGAGCCATGGAATGTTTGGGTATAAATGTGACAACTCGTATTTCCAAACCTATCTTTGTACTTGATGTAACGTATGTGAACGTGATGTGACTATATGATCTTAGTTGATTAATTGAATGTAATGATTATGTGTTTATTGTGTAACGAATGTATGTACAAAATATGATAGCATTAAGCGAGCTCAAACGCACAACATAACTCCAATCGCACAATACGCTTGGGCCGCACATCTTTGCCTTATATTGCTTATCCTACTCGGCCCACTATGCTCGAAATTGAACCCAATGGACAACCCATTAGGGGTTCGGCTACCTTATTGTAAAACCCGGCACATAATCCTTTCAAGGGTTTGTTTTCCTTATTAGTTGCAAATCACTCTAGAACACACAAACCCTAAACCTTCCTCTTGTTCCCCCTCGAAGACAAACGACAGCTTTTGATTCTTTGGGATCTCTTTATTTCAAACATCACTCCGGTTAGTACTCTACTTTTATCAGATGGTTATGATACATAATGCCACGTTTGTTATGAGTGAATGAATGATTGTATAATTGTCTTGCATGATGATTTAGGGTGTTTTTAATAGAATCATTGGTGTTATATGTTCATGAGATTAAATGATAATCGGCCCACATGTAGGTTGTAATAGATCGATATAGGGTTTGATGATTCTATGGTTTGATTTATGATATAAAACTGAAAAGCATGTTAATCGGCTATGGTGTAGTTGGATTCGGATGATTAGTATGTTTGTCAAGAGTTCTTGCATATTGAGTTAAGGATTTTGGTGTTAATTTTACTGGTAATACGATGAAGATGATGATGAGTTGTTATGATATTAGGGTCTATATGAATTAATGATGATAGACTGATTGGATGGATTAATTGTTTAAATGGAAACTGTTTGAAGTGGTAAATAAATTGTATAAAAAGAAACAATTTAACCGATTAGCATGATTGGCGGATAATGAAACAAATCGCACAAGTTATAGGATCACACAATATGGTTACAATCACACAAGAGTAATAAATCGCACAACACATAGTTGGGTTGGTCTGTGGGGCCGAGATAGTAATGCAAACTCATTGGACCGAATTGGCTAAACCTTATCCTTTGAGTTAATGGCCACCACATGCAACTTTGATTCAAATCACATGCACCATAAACTGAACTCACATGTTCACATGTTGAATGATACTAAACCCAACATAAGTTGTCAGACATAAGCACATGGCTACATTATTGCATGGGATTCATTTTGATAGATAAGTATTATTTAACAAATAGATAGATTAATTGAAGAAGTTATTGGATTATTTATTTAGAATCAAATACGGTTAGTTAGTACTCGATATGTGCTAGACCAATTTAAATGAAACTGTTGGTGTATTCATACTTAACCTATACATGTCATCGATGCATATTACATATGATCATAAGTTGAACAATTGTTGTCTAGGTTACCGGTTAATCAATGGGCCACACGTAAATTACTTAAACTGTTTCACTGTTGGGCCTCAAAGCCCAATCCGAATCGCACAAGTTTGTCCAGTCGCACAAGTTGAACTGGACCGCACAAGTTAAATGTGTTTTATTGTTTGGGCCGGGTGTTTATCCGAATCGCACAACATGATGTGGGTCGCACAAGACTGTGCTGAACGCACAACATGTTGGGCCGCCTGTTTATTGGGCTTTACCTTTGGATCGTACAAGTATCAGATGTTATGTAATAGACTGCTAATATGTTAACGTGCATTGTGTGGTTGCCATGATCTGTGTGTGTTCTTTATCTGCTAGCTTATGTGATACTTATGTGCACTACTTGAAACCAAAACCTGACTTGTATGGTAACCATGTTAGGACGTGGTTGACCACTAGCAGCTAGACTTGACCTTTTTATGTATCTGCCGAGCAAACCAAGGTGAGTTCACACTAGCCAAGGCATGGGATTCCCAGGGGTTGGGAATGGGTTTGAATAATTACTCGTACAACTATTACTATTAAACGAATTATTACTGTCCTCGGTTGAAGGGCACATACGTAAAACCTACGTACAGTTATACTTACTACTGTCCTCGGAATGAAGGGCACGTACGTAAAGCCTACGTACACGATCTTAAGACCATCACCTCTATCAAAGGAAGTCCCTCAATTATCGACTTAATCGGCGAGGCCTAGGGCGAGCGGGTCATTAGTTAATAGCGCTATTAGGTTTAACAAACCTCACACCGTGCCAGTCGGACGGGCGTGTACTAATGGACTATGGGCAAAGGGTCAATGCTGATAGACATTGACTTAGGGCACCTCTTATATTTCCGTAGCAGTCGATACGCGTGGTCTTGTAACACATGGGAAGCCCCCACTAATCATCGCACACATGCCTGGATTGGCCGCGATAAGGATTAATACGATACATGGTTTACAAAACGAACATACGATTTATGAACTGAATACTATAACCAAACAACCAATTGTGAACTCGCTCAACTTTGTTGTTGATTCGTTGCTACATGCCTTGCAGGTCATTAGGTACTCATGGAGCTTGCACAGGGAGGAACAGTCGTTGTGGGACATGGCAGTGTGTGCCATGCTATAAACATTATCTTATTTCACACTTAATACTTAATATGGGTTTTTTATAATAATGCTTCCGCTAAACACTTAACTATGCTTTGGGTTTTGAACACCTTTCATATTGTTTGGTTGAATTATGTTTATGTATATGTTTGTTCAATATGATTGGTGGCTTGATCCTGGTCAGTCACGCCTCCAAGCGGTGATACTCCGCATGTGGATTTTTGGGGTGTGACAGATTGGTATCAGAACCATTGGTTATAGAGGACTTGGTTTTAATAAAGGAAAACGTTTTTGTTAAAACCAGACTATAACCTGTACAGTGCTCTACGATCCGCAACGACGCTTCACTCCACGTGCAAGGCTCGACATTCTAGGTGGTATGAATTATGTTTATATTGCCTACTTGCTAGATTGTATAGAACTTTGCTCATGATATGTTTAGATAAACGTAGCAACTATAGTTTGAAAACACATTTGTGCTTGCTCCCTACTGTCACTCCACACTTACACACATTCCCGACACCTTTCCTATATGTGTTTCCTTCGATGTGATATCATGAGGGAACGTGTGAACCTAACTCAAGCCAGCTGACGGCTCTTATCAACGAACAAGTTACGGCAGCACTCGCAGCTGCCCAAGCAGGAGGTATAACCTGCTATTCCGAACCTAACCTAGGATGATAGATCCTACTCTCATGACCCAACTCTCGCGCTTAACCTTGTCACTTCTTCCTCGCGTAACAAGGTCAGAACGCTCAGCCACCTGTGTGCATATTCAAAACTTTTATGGACTGCCGATCTACTACTTTCAGCGGCACTGAAGGAGCTGTTGGACTCCTCCACTGGTTCGAGAAGCACGCATCAATCTTTGAAAATGTGTGAATGCCCTGAGGCTCGTAGGGAGCAATATACCACTGGTACTCTCGAAGGCACTGCGCTAACTTGGTGGAACGCGCAAGTTCAGATGTTGGGGCTGGCGGCTGCTAATGCCACCCCATGAAGTGATACTAAGTAACTGAATCAAACGTGAATACTGTAGTCGTGATGACATCCACTAGTTGGAAGTGGAGTTCTTTAACCTGAAGATGACGGGGTCAGAGATAGAAGCGTACGCTAAGCGATCCAAGGAACTGGCAGTGTTATGTCCAACTATGGTGAATCCTCCCATCAAGCGCATTGAGCTGTACCTCAAAGGCTTAGTAACAGAGATTCAAAGTCATGTGACTTTTGCTAACCTTGCTACTATCCAGGATGTTACACGACTTGCTCATCGCCTCACAGACCAGGCGGTGGAACAGAACAGGCTGCCTAAGCGTATAGGTACTATCACTACTACTACTTCTGCTACTCCCAGTGACAACAAACGAAAGTGGGATGGAACCTCTAGCAAGGGTTCGACTACGGTTCAGTCCCAGGCACAGCAGCGAAAGATCGATGACTACCAGAGGCCTGGTCAGCGATCTTCTGGTAGTCAAGGGCAGGGTGGAAGCGATGTAATTTGCACCACAGCGGGCCGTGCAACAAGGATCGTTCTCAGAGATGCAACAAGCTTGGTCATGAAGCCAAAAAATTGTAGAAGCTCACGACCTGCAAATCAGAACCAACAACAACAACAATAATCAGGGCAACGGGAATAACAACGGGGGAAATATCTACGGCAATGGTGCCAGGGGTCGAGTGTTCGTGATTAGTCAAGGTGATGCTAGGAATGACCCCAACGTTGTGATGGTTTCAACATCATCATTGGGATGGACTGGTTATTCCAACACCAAGCAGAGATTCTTTGCAACGAAAAGATTGTCCGTATTCCTCGCCCAGGTGATGAACCTCTCATGATTCGTGGCGACAAGAGTGGTGCTGTTGTGAGCATCATCTCTTTCCTTAAGGCTCAGAAGTGCTTGAGGAAGGGTCACACTGCTATTCTGGCACTAGTTACACGACTATCCTGAGGTATTCCCTGAGGAATTGCCTGGCATTCCGCCTCATAGGCAAGTGGAGTTTCAAATCGAGCTAGCTTCTGGAGCAGCGCCCATAGCTCGTGCACCGTATCGCTTAGCTCCATCAGAGTTGAAAGAGCTATCTACGCAACTACAAGAACTCTTGGATAACGGTTCTATTTCTGAAGAAGAAAGACGGTACGTTCAGAATGTGCATCGACTACCGTGAACTGAACAAGATAACTGTGAAGAATCGCTATTCTCTTCCACGCATTGACGACTTGTTCGACCAGCTGCAAGGGTCGAGCTACTACTCGAAGATTTACCTGAGGTCAGGCTATCACCAACTGAGAGTTCGGGATGAGGATGTCTCCAAAACAGCATTCAGAACTCGCTACGGCCATTACGAGTTTTTGGTCATGCCATTCGGGCTAACGAACGCACATGCGGTTTTCATGGATCTTATGAACAGGGTGTGCAAACCTTATCTTGACAAGTTTGTCATTGTTTTCATCGATGATATCCTGATCTATTCGAAGAGCCAGGAGGAACACGAGCAGCATTTACGACTTATTTTGGAACTCCTTTGAGCAGAACAGCTATACGCCAAGTTTTCAAAATGCGACTTCTGGCTTCGTGAAGTCCATTTCTTAGGCCATGTGGTGAACAAGGATGGGATCCACGTTGATCCATCCAAGGTACACTCAATTAAGAACTGGCCTGCACCTTGTACGCCAACGGAAATTCGTCAATTCTTGGGCTTGGCAGGTTACTACAGGAGATTCATTAAGGATTTTTCCAAGATTGCACAGCCTCTCACCTCCCTAATGCAGAAAGGCGTTGCTTATCGATGGGGAAACGCACAGGAATTAACATTCCAGCATTTAAAGGATAGACTTTGCAGTGCACCTATCCTTTCATGGCCAGAGGGCACAGACGACTTCGTGGTTTACTGCGACGCATCCATTCAGGGTCTTGGCTGCGTATTGATGCAGCGGGATAAAGTTATAGCCTACGCCTCATGCCAACTCAAAGTTCATGAAGGGAACTACACGACACATGACTTAGAGCTGGGAGCTGTTGTTTTTGCACTTAAGATATGGAGACACTACCTGTATGGTACCAAATGTGCTATCTACACTGATCACAAGAGCCTCGAGCATATATTCGAACAGAAGGAACTCAATATGCGACAGTGACGATGGGTCGAACTACTGAATGACTACGAATGCTCGATCAGGTACCACCCAGGCAAGGCCAATGTTGTGGCTGACGCCCTCAGTCGAAAGGACATTGCGCCTAAGCGCGTACGAGCCCTACAACTCACAATACAGTCTAGTCTTCCCTCTCAAATACGAGATGCTCAGGTAGAAGCATTGAAACCAGAGAACGTCAGGGCTGAAGCCCTATGCGGCTCAAGGCGACGCTTAGAACAGAAGGAAGACGGTGCTTACTATGTAGCAGGACGCATATGGGTCCCACTTTATGGCAACCTACGAGAGCTTGTGATGGATGAGGCACACAAGTCTCACTACTCAGTACATCCTGGTTCGGATAAGATGTACCACGATATCAAAACGACATATTGGTGGCCTAGCATGAAGGCCCACATAGCAACGTACGTTAGCAAATGCTTGACTTGTGCGAGAGTCAAGGCGGAATACCAGAAACCTTCAGGCCCACTTCAACAACCAGAGATACCACAAAGGAAATGGGAGCAAATTTCCATGGATTTTGTTACTGGCCTGCCTAGATCTCAACGTGGTAACGATACTATTTGGGTGATCATGGATCGACTCACAAAGTCTGCCCACTTCTTGGCTATCAAGGAAACGGATAAGTTCTCCACCCTAGCAGACATATATCTTAAGGAAGTCGTCTCGAGGCACGGAGTGCCCACCTCTATTATCTCGGATCGAGATGCACGTTTCACTTCAGAACTGTGGCAAGCAATGCACAAGTCCTTTGGCTCACGTTTAGATATGAGCATAGCTTATCACCTGCAAACGGATGGGCAGTCTGAACGCACCATCCAGACCCTCGAAGACATGCTAAGGGCATGTGTATTTGACTTTGGCAACGGATAGGAAAAGCATCTGCCACTTGTGGAATTTTCGTACAATAACAGCTACCACACCAGCATTAAAGCTGCTCCGTTTGAGGCATTGTACGGGCGTAAATGTCGGCCACCTCTTTGTTGGACAGAGGTGGGGGATAGTCAGATCACTGGTCCAGAACTTGTGGTAGACACAACAGAACGAATTGCTCAAATACGACAACGAATGGCAGCAGCTCGTGACCGTCAGAAAAGCTACGTCGATAAGGGTAGGAAACCACTCGAGCTCCAGGTTGGGGAGCGAGTACTACTCAAAGTTTCACCCTGGAAGGGTGTGGGTCGTTTTGGTAAACGAGGCAAACTTAACCCACGATATGTTGGACCTTTCGAAGTCATCGAGAAAATAGGCAAGGTGGCCTACAAACTGAACTTACCAGCAGAACTCAGTGCAGTCCACAATATTTTCCACGTGTCGAATCTGAAGAAGTGTCTGTCAGATGAGACCCACATAGTTCCTTTGAAGGAGCTCACTATCGACGAGCAGTTGCGATTCGTCGAGGAACCAGTCGAAATCACGGACCGGGATGTTAAGGTCTTCAAACATACTAGAATACCTCTCGTTCGAGTTCGTTGGAACTCACGTCGCGGCCCAGAGTTCACCTGGGAACGCGAAGATCAAATGAAACAAAAGTATCCCCAACTATTTGCAAACAGTACAACCACTACTGAGGCCGAAGCTACGGAATTTCGGAACGAAATTCCAGATCAACGGGGGGAGGATGTGACACCCCAGGAAAACCAGGAAAACCATGCAACTCAACTAGCTTCCTCAGTGAGTACGTGCTAAATTTCGGGACGAAATTTCTTTCAACTTGGGGATAATGTGACAACTCGTATTTCCAAACCTATCTTTGTACTTTGATGTAACGTATGTGAACGTGATGTGACTATATGATCTTAGTTGATTAATTGAATGTAATGATTATGTGTTTATTGTGTAACGAATGTATGTACAAAATATGATAGCATTAAGCGAGCTCAAACGCACAACATAACTCCAATCGCACAATACGCTTGGGCCGCACATCTTTGCCTTATATTGCTTATCCTACTCGGCCCACTATGCTCGAAATTGAACCCAATGGACAGCCCATTGGGGGTTTGGCTACCTTATTGTAAAACCCGGCACATAATCCTTTCAAGGGTTTGTTTTCCTTATTAATTGCAAATCACTCTAGAACACACAAACCCTAAACCTTCCTCTTGTTCCCCCTCGAAGACAAACGGCAGCTTTTGATTCTTCGGGATCTCTTTATTTCAAACATCACTCCGGTTAGTACTCTACTTTTATCAGATGGTTATGATACATAATGCCACGTTTGTTATGAGTGAATGAATGATTGTATGATTGTCTTGCATGATGATTTAGGGTGTTTTTAATAGAATCATTGGTGTTATATGTTCATGAGATTAAATGATAATCGGCCCACATGTAGGTTGTAATAGATCGATATAGGGTTTGATGATGCTATGGTTTGATTTATGATATAAAACTGAAAAGCATGTTAATCGGCTATGGTGTAGTTGGATTCGGATGATTAGTATGTTTGTCAAGAGTTCTTGCATATTGAGTTAAGGATTTTGGTGTTAATTTTACTGGTAGTACGATGAAGATGATGATGAGTTGTTATGATATTAGGGTCTATATGAATTAATGATGATAGACTGATTGGATGGATTAATTGTTTAAATGGAAACTGTTTGAAGTGGTAAATAAATTGTATAAAAAGAAACAATTTAACCGATTAGCATGATTGGCGGATAATGAAACAAATCGCACAAGTTATAGGATCGCACAATATGGTTACAATCACACAAGAGTAATAAATCGCACAACACATAGTTGGGTTGGTCTGTGGGGCCGAGATAGTAATGCAAACTCATTGGACCGAATTGGCTAAACCTTATCCTTTGAGTTAATGGCCACCACATGAAACTTTGATTCAAATCACATGCACCATAAACTGAACTCACATGTTCACATGTTGAATGATACTAAACCCAACCTAAGTTGTCAGACATAAGCACATGGCTACATTATTGCTTGGGATTCATTTTGATAGATAAGTATTATTTAACAAATAGATAGATTAATTGAAGAAGTTATTGGGTTATTTATTTAGAATCAAATACGGTTAGTTAGTATTCGATATGTTCTAGACCAATTTAAATGAAACTGTTGGTGTATTCATACTTAACCTATACATGTCATCGATGCCTATTAGATATGATCATAAGTTAAACAATTTTTGTCTAGGTTACCGGTTAATCAATGGGCCACACGTAAATTACTTAAACTGTTTCACTATTGGGCCTCAAAGCCCAATCCGAATCGCACAAGTTTGTCCAGTCGCACAAGCTGAACTGGACCGCACAAGTTAAATGTGTTTTATTGTTTGGGCCGGGTGTTTATCCGAATCGCACAACATGATGTGGGTCGCACAAGGCTATGCTAAACGCCCAACAAGTTGGGCCGCCTGTTTATTGGGCTTTACCTTTGGATCGTACAAGTATCAGATGTTATGTAATAGACTGCTAATATGTTAACGTGCATTGTGTGGTTGCCATGATCTGTGTGTGTTCTTTATCTGCTAGCTTATGTGATACTAATGTGCACTACTTGAAACCAAAACCTAACTTGTATGGTAACCATGTTAGGACGTGGTTGACCACTAGCAGCTAGACTTGACCTTTTTGTGTATCTGCCGAGCAAACCAAGGTGAGTTCACACTAGCCAAGGCATGGGATTCCCAGGGGTTGGGAATGGGTTTGAATAATTACTCGTACAACTATTACTATTAAACGAATTATTACTATCCTCGGTTGAAGGGAACGTACGTAAAACCTACGTACAGTTATACTTACTACTGTCCTCGGAATGAAGGGCACGTACGTAAAGCCTACGTACACGATCTTAAGACCATCACCTCTACCAAAGGAAGTCCCTCAATTATCGACTTAATCGGCGAGGCCTAGGGCGAGCGGGTCATTAGTTAATAGCGCTATTAGGTTTAACAAACCTCACACCGTGCCAGTCGGACGGGCGTGTACTAATGGACTATGGGCAAAGGGTCAATGCTGATAGACATTGACTTAGGGCACCTCTTATATTTTCGTAGCAGTCGATACGCGTGGTCTTGTAACACATGGGAAGCCCCCACTAATCATCGCACACATGCCTGGATTGGCCGCGATAAGGATTAATACGATACATGGTTTACAAAACGAACATACGATTTATGAACTGAATACTATAACCAAACAACCAATTGTGAACTCGCTCAACTTTGTTGTTGATTCGTTGCTACATGCCTTGCAGGGCATTAGGTACTCATGGAGCTTGCACAGGGAGGAACAGTCGTTGTGGGACATGGCAGTGTGTGCCATGCTATAAACATTATCTTATTTCATACTTAATACTTAATATGGGTTTTTACAATAATGCTTCCGCTAAACACTTAACTATGCTTTGGGTTTTGAACACCTTTCATATTGTTTGGTTGAATTATGTTTACGTATATGTTTGTTCAATATGATTGGTGGCTTGATCCTGGTCAGTCACGCCTCCAAGCGATGATACTCCACATGTGGATTTTGGGGGTGTGACAATAAATGTATTTGATGTTTAGTGAAAATTTTTGGAAAAATTCTGAATTGTAGGGACATCATGCCAAATTTTTGTTTGAAAGGATAAATCTTTGGTGTTTTTGTACATTTATACCCATAACATAAAGCAAGTGTGGGGAAGTTTGTGAAGTTAGACTTACTTGATTTTTGGTGTTTGGTTTATGAATGTGTGTAGGTATGGTGAGAACAAAGGATAAAGCTGGTGCAAGTTCGTCTACACTACCTCAAGGGGAAGAAGAACAACCAAAGAGGAGGAGGTTGACACGGGTTGGTGTCCCAGATTCGGAGGAAGATGCTCCTCCAAGGGGTATGAAACCGGATTGGACAACCGGTTCACTATTAGACCAACCCGGGGAATGGAGAGAGGACTTGTTTCACGAGTAAATGAACAAGTTGAAGCAAAGGAGTGATGCGTTTATTTGTGAGAAAGAGATCCGGGAAGTTGATTTTGGGCCGTTCGGGATAACGGAAAAGTTTAAGGCATTGGATTGGGAGGCAACTTTGAAGTGTTATGATAACGAAGTGAAAAAGATGTATGATGCTCAGATTCAAGAGTGGATGGCCACACTTGTATGTCCCCCGTTTAAGGCCCCACACAAGATGAAGCTAGTTGGAACATGTAACATGGTAATGGTCGATATGTCTTATGATTCATTGCGCCGAATAGCAAAGTTTGATAACCAACCATTGACGTGATGTCGTGGTCACAATCAAATTTAATCCAATTACTACTAAATAGATAGCGGTAAGTGGGTATCGAACACAGGGAGTTTGTGGAAAATGTGCTATTTCTAAATTAACTAAATTTAACTAATTGCAATAAAAGTAAATTCAAGAATTGGATTGTTTGATTTTAAAACTTAGGAATGCTAAGCTAATTGCAAAAATGAAAAATTAGTTGTGAACAATTGCGAGACAAATGACTATCTTGAGTTTCCGGTTTGCTTCGACTTTTGTGCTAACATTCAACTAGAAAGAACTACATAGACATAGTTCGTGTATGACCAATTGCAGTGATGAAAGAGAACTAAGTACTCAGATTCCTAGAACGTGAGGTTGTTACCAGATGATCAATTAACCCTTACCCAAGCCTAACTATACCCATGATATCTCGATTGCCAACGGCACCAAGAACGTATGGTTTCTAATTAGTTTAGCATAAAAATCAATACTTTACTAACAATCAATCATGCACCATAACAAACAATTCAAAGAGAAAGGAGTTGTTATTCTAGAAATATAAAATAAAAGCACAAGTCTTACACAACCTTCAACCCAAGATAATCATAAAATGTTTAGCCACACATGGCTTGAAGTGACATCATAATGCAAAAATAGAAGGTAATGTTGTTCAACAAGATCACCAACAAAACTAGATGAAAGATAGATGATAAGATATGTTTTTTCACTTCCAAGTGCCTCAAATATACTCCCCCAACTCGTCCCCCATCTTCCGTAACCGAATACCCATGATAAGATCCCATAAATCCTCATGAAATGGCCAATAAATGTGTAAGTTACATTTTGAGATCAGTCGGAGGCGTAACCTACGGCTCCCAGCCATAGGTTACGGCTGTCAGCAGGTCCAAGGTCAAGATAGGGTGCCGTAACCTACGGCTGAGGGTCGTAGGTTACGGCGCTGAGTGGGCTTTTTCCTTCGTTTCTCCCTCAAAACTTGTTTTCTTCATCTCTTAATGATGCCATCTTCCCACATCCATCCAAGCTTCCTAAATCCTGCACTTTGAGCGCCTTAACACCTGCAACATCAAATATCTCGTAGTTACTAAGTTCAAAAAATAAACCGAATAAAGTATGAGATGTATGTATTTTTAGCTTGTTTAAGGGTTGTCCTACGGACCACCCGTCACATCCCCACACTTACCCGTTGCTTGTCCCAAGCAACCCATTCAAAACGATTCAAAACCTAAGCGATCAAACATGCAAACCAAGCTAAATGTTTCGTCCTTTTACTAACTTTCAATCATACCACAAGACACACCCCTCACAAAAATCTCTCGATAACAAGAATTATTAGCATATAATGCAAAACCACTCAATGCGTGTGTGTGTGCGACAATAAGCTTGTATAAGAATCAAGTTTCCTCCTAACAAATATCTAGCATGCTTATAAATCAAAGGGACTTACGGGTTGTAACGGGGCTAAATGCAAAGGTAGGGAATGGTGGAATACACATGACGGAGCTAATTGATTCGACCCTATTTTATTTTCACTACTAAACAAAGCAACATCAAACATATACAAGACATCTTCAACTAAATTCTTATTTTTTTTTTTGTATTTTTCTCAAAAAAAATTTTGTTTCCTTTTTCTTTTTTTTTAACATAAACTCAACAATATATACAAGAACATCAACACTACCAACTAAATTCCTAAACCGGGTCGTCTCAATAGGTATAGTTTTGTAAGAAGTAGGTTTGGGTCGCAACCGAATTGTTTAAGGCTCAAACATGGCTTTCTAAAGACCAAACCCCCACCCCTCGCAATACCAAACTCATATTTGTAAATAATGAGGTCCAACCCACCAATCTCGCACTCTCACACATCTAGACGAGGCTTCCTAAAAGTCCCCTATCATTTTCAAAAGCATGCTAACTCTAGGATTTAACAAGAATTCGTACACAAGTTCTATTAACACAATACACACACCGCCACTCAAACCAAAGAAATAATCTCTATTAATCATGTGTGTGGCCCAAAACTCACCAAGAAATGACTAGAAATGGTGTTGGTGTGTCAGATGGAACAATATCAAGTGTTCAAATTTCGACAATTTTTCGCTTGATTTCACAATTTTTAAAATTCTAAAAAATTCCCCCCCCCCCATCCCCACACTTGGGATACATTGTCCCAATGTATGGTTTTGAGGGGAAGATCGCTTTTACCCAAAAACATTAGCTTTCGCTAATACTCTCAAATCCCAAATTTCCTTTTGTATTATTTTTTTTTTATTAGTTTTTTTAAACACACCACCAACTAGCCCAACCCCAAACAAAAGCAAACAACTAACTACCAAAATTTCAAAGCTAAAGAACATAACAAGACTAAAGAAATAGTACATTGACCTGGTGAGGTTTGACACAACCGATGTTGTAGACAATCCGACTTCCTATCACCACCTTCACACAAATATCCGTACATCTTCCCCACACTTGAATGTCGCCATGGCCCTGAACATAGAAAGATAAAAATAGCAAGATCAATATAAAACCCCGGGTTGCCTCCCGAGCAGCGCTAAGTTTCGAGTCTTCAGCCAGACCGTGCCACCCCCATTTAAGGTGGCTCAAAGAATCGGTTCCTGTCATCTCCATCACTTCCTTGTGCCATTGAGCAAAATGCATCCATCTTGTTTTGACTCGATGGGTAATCAAATACGCTCTTGCTTGAACCCATATGCTCTTCTTCATGATCCGGTGGGTGATTTCTTCTCATTCTTTGGAACACCTTTTCACTAAACCCGCTATCATACGCCTCAACAAACTCGTAACTGATCATCTTCGTCTGAACATTAAATGACAACTTACGGT
The DNA here is from genome assembly GCA_030545235.1 of Helianthus tuberosus. NCBI lineage: Eukaryota > Viridiplantae > Streptophyta > Magnoliopsida > Asterales > Asteraceae > Helianthus > Helianthus tuberosus. The sequence goes on from CM060376.1 coordinate 46,028,742, forward strand.
TCTTTTCGGTCATGTTAATGATTCCTTCTCTACAATCAATTTGAGCATTTGCCGTATAGAGAAACGGTCGACCCAAAATCACCCTTTGTTGTGACGCCATTGTGGTAGTAGCATAATCTAAAACCAGAAAATCCACTGGGTATTCGAATTCTCCCAACCAAATCATAACATTCTTAACCATTCCCCGTGGACGCCTCCAACTTTCATCCGCCAAGCTCACCATGGTGTCTATATCTTCAAGCGGACCAAAGTCGTACATATCGTATAGATCGCCTGGTAGCACACTCATGCTTGCCCCGTAGTCCAACAATGCGTGAGGGATTTTTAATTTTCCCACATGAATAGGCACAATTGGTGCTCCATGCTCTCTGTTCTTTCAACCTCGGCATCCTTTTCCAAACCTGCATTCACTTGACAAGAAGATGTTAAAAATGCTTCATTGAATTCTCTATTAGGAACGGTACTTACCACATTGATGTTAACACTTTTAATGTTTTTGGGATTTATCATCGTGTCACTTGGTAGCTGGCCTTTTGCTTTCTTCAAAATTGCCACTTCACTCGCAAGTTGACCCATTTGAGTAGTCAGAGTTTGAATAGCTTTATCACGGGCCTCGTCCTTTTGCATCCGAACTTCATCACATTGATTCATTCGTTGCATTTCGACTTGCATCGCCTTCAACATTTCTATTACTTCGTTTCCACCCGAAGAGCTTTGACCCGTTTGATATTGCCTTTGAAATCCTTGGTTTCCTTGGAAATTCGGGTTAACTTGATTTGAAGGGTTCCCATACCGAAAGTTTGGGTGGTTCCTCAACCCGGGGTGGTAAGTGTTAGAATTCATATTGTTGTAATTTCTACCACCCCCTCCTTGACCTTGAACAGCATGAACCTCTTCGTATTGCCCATCACCTCCTTGGCAATTTTCAGCCGCATGACCTATTTCATTACACAATGCAAAAACATCATAAATTTGATTAGTAGTTTGAACATTACCATCGTCAACTGCATGAACTTGCGATCTCGTGACAGCCGATCGTGCTCTCCTTGATGCTTGAGCTTTCCTCTTTGAGGTAATGGCCATTTGTTCCAAGAACTCCCAATCCTCATCTTCATAATTTGTGCCAAAAGTCCCATTTGTGATGGACATTAGATCACGTGCATCCTCGGCACACAACCCTTCATGAAAGGCGTTCATCAACTCCCAAAGCTCAATCCCATGGTGTGGACAATTTTTAATCATCATGTTAAGCGCTCGAAGGCTTCATCGAACATTTCGCCTTGTTGTTGTTGGAAACTTCTTAACCCTTTCCTAGCATCATTGGTCTTTTGGGCGGTATAAAATTCGTCTAAGAAAGTTTGTTGCATTTTCCCCCAAGTGTAAATAGATGCTGAAGGCAAAGTGTAAAACCACTTCTTTGCCTTATCTTCCAAAGAGAATTGAAACAAAACCAACTTTACATCATCAGCCGAAAAACCTTGACTCCCAAGAGTGTTGCAAATTGAGTCATAGGCCTCTAAATGAAAATAAGGCTCTTCTGTTGCTAGACCTTTATACTTTGGCAAACTTTGTAACGAGTTGGTTCGAACTTCGAATGTCCTCCCTTGATCATTGTGAGGAATAACTACCGGTGAAGGATTATGAGTAATCACTGGCCTGAAATGCGCTTCAATACCTCTTGCATGATCTCTAAGATGCCTTCTTGGTACACCCACACGACCCCTTGGACGCATAGGACCCATTGGTCTTGGCATACGCCCTTGTGGTGCCAATGGTTGTTGAAATTGTTGTTGCGGCATCGGTGGGTGTTGAATAGGCCTTAGAAATTGTTGTTGAACATTCGACGGACGAACTTGTTGCAATGGTATGGGACGTTGCATTTGTGGCCCTTGTGGCCTCGGCCTCACATGTTGAGGTATGAGTTGTTGTTGTTGCACTCCACCAACATTTGGAATCACTTGCATTTGGACTTGCATATAACCGAATTCCCCTTGATCTCCATCACCCCCATAAGCATACCCATCTTCATCAAAACCCTCAAACTCCTCAAATCATTCATCATACCCATCTCATTGAATTCCCAAAGATTGCCCAAATGGAAGGGTCGAGTATTGGAAACCCGACTGGTTTGACGGTCGAAACGATGTAGCATGGACAATGGTCGAGTTTGGTGCTATGGTATAGCTTGAATATGATGGACCCGCACCCGGGAAGAAATGGGATAATGGTGGTATAGTAGTGGAAGGGTTGAAGGTAATGGTTGGTTCTTCTTGAGTAGTAATGGGTTGTGTGGTGTTAGTTGGTGTGACATTTTGAAGTACAGTAGGTTCAGTGGTAGTGGTTGGAATGGTGGTATTTGGTGAAGGTTGAGTGGATGTTGGTATAAACGGTGGAGCAGGTTCAACCGTAGTGGGTGGTGGTGGTGGATCTCGATCCATGTATCTCAGTGGTGTAATCGGTGTAATTGGTGTTGTTGGTGAACCGCTAATTGTATTTTCCCGTAACAAAATCCTGTTTGCTCGCAAAGTTCGTTCGATTTCCGGACCAAATGCTAATGCTGAAAGCTTGTGAGAGCTTCTAGTACGCATGCACCTGTAAATACCTGCACACTAACACACCCGCGTAAACCAGAAAAATAACAAACTTAAGAAAAGCAAAAATAACACACGTTGCGCACTACTCCCCGGCAACGGCGCCAAAATTTGACGTGATGTCGTGGTCACAATCAAATTTAATCCAATTACTACTAAATAGATAGCGGTAAGTGGGTATCGAACACAGGGAGTTTGTGGAAAATGTGCTATTTCTAAATTAACTAAATTTAACTAATTGCAATAAAAGTAAATTCAAGAATTGGATTGTTTGATTTTAAAACTTAGGAATGCTAAGCTAATTGCAAAAATGAAAATTTAGTTGTGAACAATTGCGAGATAAATGACTATCTTGAGTTTCCGGTTTGCTTCGACTTTTGTGCTAACATTCAACTAGAAAGAACTACATAGACATAGTTCGTGTATGACCAATTGCAGTGATGAAAGGGAACTAAGTACTCAAATTCCTAGAACGTGAGGTTGTTACCCGATGATCAATTAACCCTTACCCAAGCCTAACTATACCCATGATATCTCGATTGCCAACGACACCAAGAACGTATGGTTTCTAATTAGTTTAGCATAAAAATCAATACTTTACTAACAATCAATCATGCACCATAACAAACAATTCAAAGAGAAAGGAGTTGTTATTCTAGAAATATAAAATAAAAGCACAAGTCTTACACAACCTTCAACCCAAGATAATCATAGAATGTTTAGCCACACATGGCTTGAAGTGACATCATAATGCAAAAATAGAAGGTAATGTTGTTCAACAAGATCACCAACAAAACTAGATGAAAGATAGATGATAAGATATGTTTTTCACTTCCAAGTGCCTCAAATATACTCCCCAACTCGTCCCCCATCTTCCGTAACCGAATACTCATGATAAGATCCCATAAATCCTCATGAAATGGCCAATAAATGTGTAAGTTACATTTTGAGATCAGTCGGAGGCGTAACCTACGGCTCCCAGCCGTAGGTTACGGCTGTCAGCAGCTCCAAGGTCAACATAGGGTGTCGTAACCTACGGCTGAGGGTCGTAGGTTACGGCGCTGAGTGGGCTTTTTCCTTCGTTTCTCCCTCAAAACTTGTTTTCTTCATCTCTTAATGATGCCATCTTCCCACATCCATCCAAGCTTCCTAAATCCTGCACTTTGAGCGCCTTAACACCTGCAACATCAAATCTCTCGTAGTTACTAAGTTCAAACAATAAACCGAATAAAGTATGAGATGTATGTATTTTTAGCTTGTTTAAGGGTTGTCCTTCGAAACCACCCGTCAACAAACATACTACACATGGGAAATTGCTTAGAAGAAACTTGAGAATGGAGGCAAAGTTGTTGTTGGTTTTGTGTACACACAATGTCATCCCACGGCGGGGTGATAATATGGAGGTTAGGTTTCAAGAGGTGCCGGTCTTGTACATGTTAATGCATGGTTCACCCATGGTTCCCTTCTGATTCTTAGTGTTGAACAACATTTGGTTGAGTCGAAATAGAAGAGAAAGAAAAATTATACCCCATTGCCGATTGATCACAGCATTGTTGAAGAAATATGGGGCGATTAAATGCAATGAAAAAGGCTCTTATAAGAGGTTTAAGTTGTTCGATATACAGAATTTGGGACAGGGATGGGAGTACAAGGAATCAGAACGGTACCATAAGTTGAAGACAGATGGGAGAAGGTGGGAGTTTTGAAAGTGGATGCGAGGCCACTACGACCGGGCGAGGCTGATGAGCCCGAAACGACTGATGAAGAGGTTAGTGGTGACGATGACTACCGTGAAGACACGTTCATGGTTGATGCCCCGATGGGAGGCGCTAGCCCAGGTGGAGTTCTGGGAGCATGAGTACAGTCAGGATATGTGGCTAGTGCATTCGACTATGCACAACAGCCCTATGATCCCTATTGGGCTCATTCGGGGAATATGGGCCAGATTATTGAACAGAGGCGACCCCCCACTTTTGGCAAATGGACAGAACCCAATCAAATGATCTTCGATCAACAAACTTTTATAGGGGCTAGTATGGAGAGAGCTCTTAATCAGAGTTATGACATAAATGAGCAATGGAATCGAGCTTACATGTACGCCCACGAAGAAGAGATGAATAATCGCTACCTAGACGACCGCCAGAGACGCTTGCATGATCAGTGGCATGCGAGCCAACCACTCGAAGCAGACCCGCCAGTTGTGGATTATACCACATTGCCACCATATGATGGTAGTGTGTCATATCCCACCCCACCATTGCATCATTCTCAATGGGTGGATCCACACGCCATGAGTTATCAGCAGGCGAGTCAAGGTGGTGATCAAGGAAGCAGTAGCAGTAGCGGAGCATTTGGGTTTGGAGAGTGGAACGACATGATGACATCCATTTTCGGGCCTCCCCGGCCAAAGTACTACTAGCCAGGTCGTATCTCGCTCCTTTGTATATTTGTGTATATTTTCATCTCGTATGTTTATGTTTATGGTTGGGAGGTCGGGTGGTGTTTAGATGTTGATGTGATTTATGGGATGTGTTAGTGGTGGTGTGTTTGAATTTTCATAAAAAAATACAAAAAGAAATTTGAGATTTGAGAGTATTAGCGAAAGCTAATGTTTTTTGTTAGAAGCGATCTTTCCCTCAAAACCATACATTGGGACAATGTATCCCAAGTGTGGGGATGGGGGGAATTTTTGAGGATTTTATAAAATTTGTAAAGCTAAGCGAAAATTGTCAAAATTTGAAAACTTGATATTGTTCCACTTGACACACCGACACCCATTCCTAGTCTTTTCTTGGTGAGAATTTGAGCCACATATGATTATTATAGATATTTCTTTGTTTTGAGTGGCAGTGTGTGTCTTGTGTTAATAGAATTTGTGTACGAATTCTTGTTAAATCCTAGAGTTAGCATGCTTTTGAAAATGATAAGGGGATTTTAGGTAGCCTCGTCTAGACGTGTGAGAGTGTGGGATTGGTGGGTTGGACCTCATACTTTACATATATGAGTGTGGTATTGTGAGAGGTGGGGGTTTGGTCTTTAGAAAGCCATGTTTGAGCCTTATACCATTCGGTTGTAACCCAAACCTACTTCCTACAACACTTTACCTTTTGAGATGACCCGGTTTAGGAGATTTAGTATGTAGTGTTGATGGTCATATATATATTGTTGAGCTTTTATGTCTTATCCTTGAAAAAAAAAAACAAAGAAAAAAAAAGAAAAATATGAGAAAAATACAAAAAGAAGTGATTAGCTGCAATAGTAGTTGAGAATGTTGAAGAAGTTGTGTATATATTGGGTGTTTGCTTTGTTTAGTAGTAGAAATAAGAACCGGGTCAAATCAATTAGCTTTTGCATATATATCCCACCATTTTCCTACCTTTGCACCCAGCCCCGTTACAACCCGTAAGTCCTTTTGATTCATAAGCATGCTAGGTATTTGTTAGGAGGAAACTTGATTTTTATACAAGATTATTGGCGCACAAACACACACATGCATTGAGTGGTTTAGCATTATATACTAATATTTCTTGTTACTGAGAGTTTTTGTGAGGGGTGTGTCTTGTGGTATGATTAAAAGTTAGTAGAAGGACGACACATTTTAGCTTGGTTTGCATGAGTGATCGCTTGAAGTTTGAAATGGTTTTTGAATGAGTTTCTTGGGACAAGCAACGGGTAAGTGTGGGGATGTGACGGGTACCCTTAAATGAGCTAAATAAGTGCCCAACTCATGCTTTACTCGGTCAATTATGGGAATTTGGTAACTACGGTGCGTTTGTATTTGCAGGTGTTAAAGTGCTTAAAAGATGGATATTATGAAGCTTGGATGGATACTAGATGATAGTGGAAACAAGATTTGCATATTCCACTTGTAATGAAGGAAACAAGAGAAAACATAACATACAGCGACGTAACCTACGGCTCTAGCCAAAAACTGTCACCGTAAGACAGTATATGTGTGTCGTAAAGGAATGTTGGGTGTCGTAAGCTACGGTACCTGGCATAGCTTACGGTACCATTTTGACCCCCGTTGACCTGATGACAGCCGTAAGCTACGGCGGGCGCCGTAGCTTACGGCGCCGACTGTTCCCAATTGTAACTCTTGCATTAATTACGAATTTCAAGGATATTTATGGGGTTCTATCATGGGTTTTCGGTTATGCTATCACTTGTCAACGAATTTTGGAGACTTGGAGACTTCTTGGGAGCTTGGAAAAACAATCTTTGATCTTGGTTTTATGTTTTTGATTTCTATGAACATTGAAACTTGTATGATGATGTTGATTCAAGCCATGAGTGGCTAAACACTTTGTGGTCATCTTTGGTGGAAGGTTTTGTAAGACTTTATGCTTGAAATCCTTATTTCTAGAATAACAATCTCTATCTTTATTGAATTGCTTGTTATGATGTGTGATTGATTGTTAGTAAATTGTTGATTCTTATGTTAAACTAATTAGAAACCATACGTTCTTGGTGTCGTTGGCAATCGAGATATCATGGGTATAGTTAGGCTTGGGAAAGGGTTGATTGATCATCGGGTAACAACCTCACATTCTAGGAATCTGAGTACTTAGTTCCCTTTCATCACTACAATTAATCATACATGAACTATGTCTATGAAGTTCTTTCTAGTGGAATGAAAACATAATTGTTAAAGCAAACCGGAAACTAAAGATGGTCATTTGTCTCTAATTTGTTTACAACCAACACTTTCAATTTGCAATTAGAATAGTAATCTTAGTTTTAAAACTCAAATCAATCAAATCAACTCCTGAATTTTACTTTCATTGCAATTAGTTTAATTTAGTTAATTTAGATAAACCTTGAAATAACACACATTCCACAAACTCCCTGTGTTCGATACCCACTTGCCACTAACTATTTAGTAGTAATTGGATTAAATTTGATTGTGACCACGACATCACGTCATTGCCGAGTTCATGACATTAGGAGATTGAATGTGTTCAGATTGGAGTTCAAGGAATATTTAGAGTCGAAAGTTAGGTAAGTAAAATACACCAAAAGTATGTATACAAGAAAAGAATCATCTAGCACTTAATACTCGTTTTTGACACTATGAAAACCCATAGGGTTTAGAATGATTTCATGGGTGTAACACCCATTAGAATCGTAACGAGAAACTAAGTTCTTGGATGATATAACCTAGTTCCATGACGAATAATCACTTGATTACCATCAAAGGTTCGATTAGTATATTTTATATATGTTATATATAGTATATAGTATGATTATAGTCCAACAAATATTACAAGTATTATCATAGAAGTCATGCATAGAGGTAGGAGGATAATCTTCCTTTTTAAAACCTCTTTTGTATATTCACCAATGCAAAAGTTGTCATAAGACAACAAGGATGGTCATGAATCAGTTAATATGGAAATGAAACATACATACTAACTAAGAAGAAAACATCAAGTGAGGTGTGGATTGTAAGTAGGATAGCCCAAGATTTCCAAATAATCACAAATACACAAGTTCAAGTCTTGTTCAACACTTGTGAGTTAAAACCCTTTTAAAAAAAGAAAGTTTAGAGGATTAAAACCTCTGAATTTGTATATTACAACCTTGTTTTTAAGCACACTTAATCATAGTCTCGATTTGTGGCATAAGGACATAGGAATGTATGGTTAAAACATGAGTTTAAGAATGTTTAACAAAGTTCTTGTTTAAAACAGAAAGTTCTTGCACTTTTAACCTCATTATGGTGATGTTCCGTCTTTGGTTTTCCATGGAAAACCTATGGAAACATTCCTAGAGGTGTTCCGAGTGCTAAGAAGCAAGAAGAAGTGAAAACGATGGAATATAAGTGAGTTTAAACTCACTTTTTTAACTTGATTTGAATCTGTCTTTTGCTACTGTTTTACAACTGATTTGGAGTGTTTAGAGAGTGATAATGAAGTGTTTGTAAAGTGTGAGAAGTGTGGCAGTGAGTTAGGTTTTATAGGAAGAGATTAGGGTTAAGCAGGTGAGTAATAAATGAAGAAAACACAACCAACTAGCACAAATTCGCCCAATGTACGAGCTGGAAACGAGAACCTGAGGATTGTTGATGCTCGCGTGCCGTGACAGCATGGGGTCTCCCCGTCGCGCGATGAGACGGGTGGTATCTCTGAGTTCAAGTTTTGTTTTTGGCAAAATAGGTCCCTGAAGTTTGTATTTGAAGGTTTTTAATGTATTTTTAGGTGTTTTATGTAATAAAAACATATTATAAGGGGTTTTTAAGTATCCTCAACATAAAGCAAGTATGGGCAAGTATGATTAAGTATACATAAGTACCAAGGACGTATAAACATGTGTGGAAACGTATAACTTGATTATGTAAGATGCGTATTCGGAAGCTTAGCATGTGTTTACAAGAATCACGAATCATGTAACAATGTATAATGAATTAAACTTACAAGTATAGTGAATAAGTAATGGTATAAATTTGAAATAAAACGATGGATTTTATTACGATTAAAGTCTTGGATTCACGATGATAAAACGAAATACGATTATGAAAGAAACAAGCTTACAAAAATAGATTTACATGACAAGCTTTCTAATTTTAGGAAGTTACGAAAAAGCGGAGCGTTACACTAAAATCCAGAGGAACCATTGTTTTCTCTTATTGTTATAAATTCATTTTAGTAAGTTTTTTGTTTAATCAAATAAGCAACAACAAGTTTTACATTTTTGTAATTAGTTCCTTTATACTTAATCAACAACGCTTTCCACCATACTCCTATGGTTCGATACCCTATTTACTCTATCTACATAGTTATTTAGGTTTTTGTATGGCACTCACGACAGTCATCAAAATGGAGTCGTTGTCGGGGAGTCATGCGCAAAGTGTTTTGTTTTAAGTATTTGTCTAAAAATCGTTAAAAATCTAAAAATAGTGTTTATTTCTTCTTATTCAAAATTACGCGTGGGTTCTTATTTCTATTTGTGCAGGTGATTGCGTATATGTATGCATCATACTAGGAAGTCCGGAAAGTCTTCACCCCTTGTATTTGTTCCAGAAATCGAGAGGACAGTTTGGCAAACCCGAGTTTTGAAAACAAAATCCTGCAATCTCCAACACCTACATCCAACCTAATGGAGAATTCAGAAAATCCAAATAAGCAGACCACTCTATAAAGTCAGTTCTCACATACGCCAACCCAACCATCACCTAAAACCTCCCGACCATTTGAATCATTACCGCAATTCACCCAAACTACTACTACCTAAATTCCACCAATTCCACCGCCACCGTTTCCTAACTTGGATAACCTTCCACCACTATTGCCAAACCAATCATCATCTTCCCAACAACCACCCTTCACCCAACCAGCTACCACTCAATACTCCTTACCATATGTGAGGATAGTGCAAGATGAGAACCATATTCTACCAAACCAAAATTGAGCCGTTAACTCATCAACCACATCTCCCATACCAAATCAACAGCCACAGTGCCAATCATCTCAACGACAACCTTTCTCATTCAGGACTTCTATGTTTGATCAAAGGGATGATTCGGGGGAGTATGGTGATGGATATGAGGAATATGATAGTTATGTGGGGAATCAAGGTAGCACATAGGTGGTGAACATGGGTATTTATGAGGGGTATAACACGAGAGTTAGGTTTGCTAAAAAAGGGAACCAAGAGCCAGCTGGGTATCAACAATACGGCTATCCACCTGACCCAGTTAACCAGCAACCTAGTAATGCGAGACCGGTAAACATTCCAATACCACCACCGGTACAACAAATACCTGCTCCGTAATGGCCACTTCCGAGAAACATGGTTCCACTGGTCAACCAACCTGAGGGTATTCCGATAAGATATGATCAGGACCAGTACGAGGGATCGAGAGCCACTTCAAACCCGCAATTGTTAACAACCCATCACCGATGGTGATACCTCTACTATGGGGTCAGTCATTCGAAGTTAGAGCACAGTCTATTCAGAGTCTACCCAAGTATCATGGTTTAGCAACTGAAGAACTGTATTTCCACATTGATGCTTATGATGCTCGCTGTAACACTATAGGGGGTCAAGGTTTTACACCCGATGATGTGAAATGGGTACTCTTTCAATTCACTCTTAAAGACAAGGTACACCAATGGTTCCACTCCTTACCATCTGCCTCGATCTTCACATGGCCCAACATGCAACAGTTGTTTCTGGATTAGTCTACACTCCTCAGAGGACCAGTGATGCTCGGAGGGATATTAGGAACTTCTAACAACAATCAGGCGAGTTATTTCATAAAGCCTTCAATTGGTTCAAGATGTTGTTAAAGAATTTCCCACACCACGATGTACAAATGTGGGAATTACTTAATGCTTTTCATGAGGGGTTGACACCGGAGGATGCACGTGATCTCAGTTCGATATCAAATGGCACATTCGGTACAAATTATGAGCACATTGACTGGGATTACTTGGAGAAAATGGCTAGCAATTCAAAGCGAAAGGCTCAATCTTCGAGAAGAGTGTTAGTACACGATGTCTAAAGCCTTTGTCTTAAGTCTAGGGGTCTGTTATGTAAAGTTGTATAGTTTAGGGGGCTGAATTGTAAGTTTATTTTATGTTTCATGTCTGGTAACTTGAAATGACATGTTGCATGTTCGCTTGAACAGGCCTGGTAGCTTGAACAGGTCTGGTCGCTTGAACATGTCATGTCCATTTCAAGCTAGCAAGACAGCCTATATATAGGTGTTGTTTGTTTCTCATTTGGTATCGATCCTTCAAGTTGTAACTGAATTGCTGCCGGATTTTTCTGAGGAAAATTAATGAGAAACAGTGTTTAAAGTGATATTCTTCTATTTTCTACTCCATTCTCTTTGATTCAAGTTGTTTACGTGTTTCCGCCACATAAACAGTGGTATTTTGGTTCTGATTGACTCACTAGACTGGTCAAATCGGTCCTACAATTGGTATCAGAGCCAGTTATGAGCCAATATACCTGAATCAGAGCATTTTTCTTACACTTTTTGGATTTCTGGACGTTTGAACGGACAAAATGGACTGAATTTTGACTATTGTGTGTAAAAGTTAGTTTTAACAAACCCTTGAAAGTATCAGCTTAAAATTCGGACTAAATCATATAAAAATGACCTAATCCCCTCTGATCGCTTGAACGAAATTCGTTGGTAGCTTGAAAGTCTGGTAGCTTGAAAGGGTTGTTAGCTTGAAAGTGCTCTAGCTTGAAAGTCTGGTAGCTTGAAAGGGTTGTTAGCTTGAAAGTGTTCTAGGTTGAAAGTCTGGTAGCTTGAAAGGGTTGTTAGCTTGAAAGTGCTCTAGCTTGAAAGTCTGGTAGCTTGAAAGGGTTGTTAGCTTGAAAGTGCTCTAGCTTGAAAGTGTGGTCGCTTGAAAATCTGTTTTTTATGAAAGTCCATTTCGTTCGTGATATTTCGTCTGAAGTTCAGTTTGTGTAGAACGTGTTTTCTGTAAAGTCATCTGTTTTCAAAAGTTAAACAGTTTTCAGTAATCAAATTTCTAAAAATGGAAAACCAAGATTTTTACAACTTCTTCGCCGGCAGTGGTATGGTAACAGGACAAACATCGGGTAGTCTTATGCAAAACATCAACATGGAACAATGCAAAAGCCTCCCAAGTTGATGAATATAGATGAATATGCAGGATGGTCCAGCAGATTTAAGAACTGGGTTCAGGCTAACCATTTTGAATGCTGGATGAAGATAGAGAGAAAGTACGTTCCACCAGTTGATGGTTTAAATAATAAGAAGAATATTGTAAGCCTGACAGAGACAGAACAAGCTGAGTTCAAAGCCGAGAAAAAGATGATTAGTATTCTCCAACAGGCTATCAAAGAATATATTTTAGTATTGTTGCAATATGAAGATAATGCCCAATCTATGTGGAATGCATTGAAAGCGAAGTTTAAAGGTAGTGATTCCATGATCAAGAACAAGAAGGCCCTGCTCAAGAAGGAGTTTGATATTTTTACCGGCATGAAGGGTGAAACTACAAGGCAACTAATTGAAAGATATTTCCATTTGGTACTTGAGATGAATAGATTAAAAATTGAAAAGACCGATGAAGAATGGATTGACAAGTTGTCTAATGCTTTACCTTATGACGAGTGGGGTACATACCTGATGAAGCTGAAGAACAATTCAGATTTTGCCAATTACAATCTTAGTTTGTTCATAGAAAAGATTGAAGCTCATGAGTTAGAATTGTTGAAGATCAAAAAGATGAATTCAGCAAATGTTCAACAAGATGTATCTCTTTATTACAAAGGCAGCACACCAGCAACTACAAATTTGAGTCCGAAAATACAAACTGGTTTCATTGCTGATACAACATCAAGTTCTTCATCAAATAATTCACAAACAAACAAGTCTTCACCATTTGTCAGCTACGAGCCAAATGTTAAAGCTTCTGAACAGACATCACCACAAAGTTCGACCAGCTCAAACAATCAGGCGTATGTTTCTGGGATCCAATGCAACATCGCAGTCAATATTAAGAATGGGAATGAATACACTGGATCAGCTGCGAAACAACATATTGCATTGTTGGCTTCCGTGTTAGAGTCGTATGAGTCACTTGTAGCGGGTAAGATCGGGAATCCGGACATGACCAAAGAAGATTACAATCAGATTGACCCGGAGGAGCTTGAGTTAATCGATATTAAATGGGGCATGGCGAGTCTGGTGAGGAGAGCACAGCGCTTTATGGAAATCACTGGCAGAAACAGTCTTTCTGGACCTGATCAGAAGTTAGGATTTGACAAGTCCAAGGTAACCTGTTTCAAGTGCAAAGAAAGAGGCCATTTTAAAAGAGAGTGTCCAAACCGAGAAGTGAATAATCATCAAAATCCATTCACGGCAGGCAATTTATCACCGGCCAAATCAACTTGTAGTTCAAAGACCACAAATCGAGAACAAACCAGAGAAAGCTCTTATTGTGAACCAGGATGACCAGAAAGTTACTGAGGGATTCAGCTGGGATAAATACATACCTGGAGGTGATGGACAGGCTATGATGGCCGAGATTGCTGAAGTGACTGAAAGTGTTGTTGAACCTGAAATGGTTGTTGAAGATGTTTCTGTGGATAACATGGCTGACATTGAGGAGTTAGATGCAGAAGTTCATTACTCTCAATCTGAACAGGAGGTATTAGCCAGTTCTTTGAGATCTATCATGCCTCCTAAAATTTTTGAATCTTTTGCAGGTTTCTTTGAAGAACCGACAACTGGATTGTGTCCAATATATGAAGAGAAAAAAGAGTCTGTCGAGGAGATGATTGATGTCACAAAGGAAATGACCGAAGATACTTTGAAAGAAATTGCTGACAAGGCTCTCATGGCGAAACTAAAAGAGGTAGACACAGAACTTGTGAAACCCGAGTCTGTCGGTACCGAGTCAATTCAAAAGGAGTCGGATCAGGAGTCAGGAATTGAGGAGGTCAAATCTGAGAAAGTGTCTGAGTCAGAGTCGAAAAATGTCGGTAAACAGGAAGTGAAAAATGCTCATGAAACAGAAGTTATTGAGAAAGAGATTTCAAAGTCTGAAACCCCATGCCAAAAGTGTTTAGAACCTTGCATGGAGTGTCTTGAAAAAGATACTAAGTTTCAGGAATTGAAACAACATACTGACATGTTAAAATTTGACCTAGAACAAGTCAAAGAGGCATATGATACTCTAGCCAGATCAGTTAAAATGAATAAAAAAGAAAGTGTCGAAAATGATAAGGCAACAAAACTAGCAAAAGCAACACTTTTTGATAAACAAGTGGAAGTCAATTTTCATCTTGACACAATCACATCATTAAAAAAGGAGTTGGAATTGACTAAAATTGAAAATGAGCGAATCGATAAGAAATTAATGAGCTATGTTGCATCATCTTATGTTCTTGAACAGATTGTTCCACAACAGCTCAATGCTGCACCAGTCTTTAATAGTGTTCCACCCCCAATGCGGAATCATTATACTCAAAAGTATCCAGATGGGGTGGAAGCTGCATTGAACCTCAAGTTGCAAACAATTGAGAATGAATTGCCAGAGAGCATTGATGTTACATTCTCTGCATCTGACACAGACAACGAGTCACTGGTCATCAAGACTGTTGTCGATCAGGTGTTAGATGAAGAGAGTGATAACTCTGAGATTGAAGTTATGAAATCTCATTCTGAGAAGTCTATTACTGATTCTGAAGACGATGGTAACTTTTTAGATCGTTTCATACCGAAATCAGACAAGAGTAAGAATGATGACCCGATTATGGTGGTTTACACTATGATTGGAACTGACAAGCTTTACTCTGATTTTGAGTATCCTCTTCAGAACGTTAAGATTGAAAATGTCAAGAAAGTTTTCAAATTGGTTGAAATTGACATTGATGTGGTAAACAACAAAGAATTCTTTTCGAAACCTAAAAAGTCATTTGTTACACCATGTTCAAACAACTCGGGGAAAAAGGAGTGGGAAGGAAATGGTAACAAGAAAAATGGTAACAACTTTAAAAACAAAGGAATTGGTTTCGAGAAAAAGATGGCTAAAAAGGTTGTCAAGCCAAAGGATAAAATGAATGATATCTTTGTTGTTGGACCAAGTGTGGATGATGAGAAGGAATACATTTTTAGTAAAAAAGTCGTTGACGATTTCAATGCGGCTAAGAAACTGAAAGAAGAGTCGTTCAAGTCAACTTTTGTCGAGTATGACAAAAGAGTTTGTTATCGCTGCAATGAAATCGGGCACATGGCAAAACAATGCAAGAAAGTTTTCGAAAAACCTGTCTTAAAATCTGTTGTTCAAAAACCTCGACCTAAGTCACTAGTTGACAAAAAGGGTAAAAAACAAATGGTTTCACCAATCCGCATCTTGAAAAGAGGTGAATCATTGAAGTCGGAAGATAATCCGAAATCGACATTCGAAATTGGCGAATCTTCAAAGTCACAAAAGACTTCAAAGATTTATCCGAAAACAAAAATTTTTGAAACTCAATCATGGGTGGTTAAACCAAAACAATCGGTTGACGTGAAGAAAATGGAGAATGAGTTAAAGTTTGATTCTAAAGTCTTTAATCCCAATGTTCTAAATATTTTTGGAAAAATGGTTGACAGAAAAGTCAAAGGGGTAAAGGAATTTTATGAATCAAAAGTGGTTGCTAATGATAATCATGAATTTGAATTTGAGCTTGATAAGTTTCTTGCAGAATTTCCCCCGGTCACAAATGAAGTAAAACCAAAAGTAAAAACTGATGTTCCGAATGTCACGTTTGATTTTCCAAAGATTGATGAGAAGTGTGATATAGTGTTTGGTAGTGTTTCACAAGTTAAGAAGTCATGGGCTTCATTGTTTTGATGATTTACTGTAATGTTTGCAGGGGCTGCCCAAGTCTATAATTTCAAAATGGATAATGGACAGCGGGGCCTCAAGACATATGACGGGGATGCTAGCATTGCTTTACGACGTTAAATCAATCAATGAAGGTTACGTGGGTTTTGTAGGAAACCAAGGAGGAAGGATTGTCGGTCAAGGAACATTGACGAATGGAGTAATTTCGTTCAAAAAAGTGAACTACATAATTAAATTGGAAAACAATTTACTCAGTATTTCACAAATTTGTGATAATTCCTTTACCGTACATTTCACTAAAAATGAATGTCTTGTCTTAAAACCTGGTTTCAAAATTCCGGAAGAAATGGTGTTGTTGCGAGCTCCACGTGTAAATGATTTGTACATTCTTGATATGAGTGTCGCAACAACAACAGATTATCAAAAACAATGTTTTGTGTCAAAAACCAAAGCTACTGAAAAGGATTCAATAATGTGGCATCGAAAGATGGGCCACATTCATATTAGAAAAATGAATTTTCTTGTATCAAATGATTTAGTTGAAGGTGAAAATTTGAGAAACTTTCATTTGAATGATGACTGTGTAGCTTGCAAGAAAGGAAAGCAGACCAGGAAGTCACACCCACAAAAGTTGCTGAATTCAATCAGAGTACCGCTTGAGAGACTCCACATGGATCTCTTCGGGCCGGTCAATGTAAAAAGTATCAGTGGTGATTTGTATTGTTTGGTAGTCACTGATGACTATACGAGGTTTTCGTGGGTAGTGTGCATGGAAAGAAAGGATCAGACGTTTGAGTCGCTGATGATTCTACTCAAGAAAATGGAAACATTGTACAAGGTACCGATCCGAAGAATCAGAAGTGATAATGGGACGGAGTTCAAGAATAACCGCATGCTAGAGTTCTGTAACGAAAAGGGAATTCTTCATGAATTCAGTGCACCATACACTCCACAACAGAATGGTGTAGGTGAAAGAAAGAACCGTACTCTTATTGAAACTGCTCGAACCATGTTGGCCGATTCAAAACTACCGATATATTTCTGGAGTGAAGCTGTGGCAGCGGCATGCTATACCTTGAATCGAGTGCTTACTGTGAAGAAATACAAAAAGACGTGCTTTGAACTTCTTCACAGATATAAGCCTAATCTAAAGTTTCTAGAGCCGTTTGGATCACCGTGTACCTTCATAGATCAAGATGGAAAGTTTGGTGCCAAGAGTAATGAAGGTTTCTTTGTGGGATACGCGAGTCCCTTAAAAAGAGTGTTCGTTCCATGCTTGAAGAAGGTAATTGAAGTTCATCATGTGGATTGTCATAAACACACGGCATCACCTCAACTTCCCAGAAACAGATTGTTGTTCGATTACGATAAACTCTGGGAGTCGTTCCAACTACCTACGGAGCCGAGTGAAGAGGAACTTGCTTACTTGTATCAACAACAGCAATCATCTTTTCAAGATCAGGTGCCTAGACTGTTGGTGGTTTCTCAACCAGATGTGGATACAAACGCTACTACAACTGGTGCAAACGATCACGAGGCAGGTCCAAGTAGAACAGCTCATGACGACCCAGTAGAACCAGCTCCGTCATTTGATCTGTCTGATGACTCAGATTCGGAGAACGCTCCGATATTTGAAGAGGATTCAAATGTTGTATCAACTGAAGCTGAGGATCACACCGGTGATATAGATATCTCGTTTCAGCAATCGGAAGTTGTTGTGCCTGACACCATTATGCCACGAACATTATCTTACCATCCTTCAGATCAGATTATAGGAGATCTTCAAAGTGGTGTTAAAACAAGAGATCAAATCAACCGAGCTCTTACATGTTTTTATTCATCTGTTGCTCCTTTACAAGAGGAATTCTCACTGAAATGTTTTATTTCGCAGATCGAGCCCATAACGTATAAAGAAGCGTTGACTGAAGATAGCTGGGTAAATGCAATGCAGGAGGAGCTGCAACAATTCGAGAAGTTGGGAGTATGGAGACTAGTAGACCTCCCTGAAAATCAAAAGTTGATTAAAACAAAGTGGGTTTTCAAATGTAAGAGAGACGATAGAGGTGTCGTGGTCCGGAACAAAGCTTGATTAGTGGTACAAGGCTTTAGTCAGTAAGAAGGAATCGATTATGATGAGGTTTACGCACCCGTTGCTCGACTTGAAGCTATTCGGATCTTTCTAGCATTTGCATCATGGAAAGATTTCAAAGTGTACCAGCTGGATATTAAATCTGCCTTCCTGTACGGAAAGATTAAAGAAGAGGTGTATGTGGGACAACCACAGGGGTTCGCTGATCCACAACACAAGAACAAGGTCTATCTGCTGGATAAGGCGCTCTACGGTTTACACCAGGCCCCGAGAGCCTGGTATGAGACGCTATCCCAACATCTTTTGAGCAACGGGTTCATCAGAGGGACAGTAGATAGCACTTTGTTCACAAAGGAAGTTGCAGGACATCTCCTAATTGTGCAGATCTATGTTGATGATATTATTTTTGGTTCGACCAACGACGAGTTGTGCAAAGAATTTGAGTTGGTGATGAAGAAAAAATTCGAAATGAGTTCGATGGGGGAGATGAAGTTCTTCCTCGGGCTACAGGTGGAGCAAATGCCCGATGGAATCTTCATTCACCAAACGAAATATGTGAAGGGCGTGCTTGAAAAGTTTGATATGTCTCAATGCAGTCCAGCAGCAACCCCCCTTGCACAGAATCATGGTATTTGTCCTGATGAGAGTGGCGTCAAGGTAGAGGAGACATTGTACCAGTCAATCATCGGATCCTTAATGTATCTCACTACTTCCCGACCAGACATCATGTATCCGACATGTCTTAGTGCCAGATATCAGTCGAGCCCTAAGCAGTCACACCTGACGATTGTCAAAAGGATATTATGGTATTTGAAAGGCTGCCTAAGCATCGGCTTGTGGTATCCTCGCTCGGGTGACTTCTCTCTAACAGGTTTCGCTGATTCTGACTTTGGAAGCTGCAAGCAGAACGCTAAGTCCACCACTGCTGGGTGTTAGTTCTTCAGAACTCGACTCGTTACCTGCCAGTGCAAGAAACAAACCTCTGTGGCGCTTTCTACTTGTGAGGCTGGATACGTTTCAGCCTCCAGCTGCTGTTCTCAGATCCTTTGGATCCAGCAGCAAATGCGCGATTTTGGTTTTCAATTCTTGGATACACCAATTTTCGTGGACAATGAAGCAGCCATAAACATAACTAAAAACCCGGTTCACCATTCTAAAACCAAACATATAGAGATTCGTCATCACTTCATCCGTGATTGTCACGAGAAGAAGTTGATACGTATTGAACATATACACACCGATGATCAGAAGGCTGATTTTTATACAAAACCATTTGACAAAAAGAGATTTCATTATCTTTTAAAATTAAATGGGATGAAAAATCTGCGTTCTGGGAGGGTTGAAGAATGTGAAGCCGAGGAGGGCGGCGATCTGATGTGAACTACGTCGTGTTGTCAACTTTGTTTGTACAGTTTGTTTTTCTGCTTTTCGTTAAAAACAAAAACACAAAAATATGTTTTTCTTTTTAGGGGGAGAAAGTTTGCAGAAAAATACAAAAACATGATAAAATTACAAAATCCAAAAACATTTGAAAAAGTTAAAATGAGTTTGTGTATAAAAGGGAAATGATAGTACATCAGCTAGACAGGTGCAGTACGCTAAAGAAATGTAAAGTATAATTGTGTTAAGCAGTCTTGTAGATGACATGCCGATAGGTTTTTACACATTTAGTAGATATGTTCGGGATATAAACATAAAAATTACTTGCTTTTATGTGGGGAACATCTCTCGGATATATGGGTAACCCCCGAAATCTTGTTTGAAAGATTCCTTTTTCTGATATACTAGGTTTGTTTACTCAGTGACATCTGGGGTATTATTCCGGGACTTCTGCTGAACGGTAGTTCTGACCTAGTCCTCGAATAATACTTTCTGCAAATGTTTGAAACATAGCATCACCCTCAGCATATATGATAAGACAATAAAATTGCTTAGCAATGTTGTTGTAAAAAAGATCCTCTAAAGGGGACACACCAAAAAAGTCGAGTCATGATCTCTCTGCTGAACGGTAGTTCTGACCTGAGCTCTCATGATTTTTCATAATTTATTAACCCCTTACAGATATCATTTGTGTTAAAACTCACTTGTAAGACTGAATATTGGGATCTGGATACAGGAGTATATTCTGAGGTGGGACACATATAAAAGTTAAGCTTTAAAACATTAAATCCGTATCCTGAACAGATTGAAGTTTGTGTGAAAATTTAAAGTGGACCAATATATCGACAATCAATGCAAACTGTTTAATATTGAAAATGTAATCCAGCTTAACGGTACTTGTATCTAGTCGGCAGCTGATATGATCCCTTAACACGCTCACAAAAAGATTGTGTGTACAGTTTATTGTCTTTCTTATCCAAAATCCAAAAAGATTTTATTTTCTCATTTTATTTTCGACAACGGATGTTGGGAATCGGATGATCAAAGTCTTGTGTGCTAAACAAGTCGGATCTTGAGGGTTGGGAAAGTAGTAGATTGTGGAAAATGATCGGTAAGTGTTTCAAAGTACAAAAGTTTATTAACTTAAACTTGATTTTAGTTTCAAAACATCAGCATCTTCATCATTTGGTCAGCCAGGGTCATTAATTTGAACTTGGCAGGCTAAAACAGTTGACCAGAGTTATTAAATTAGACTTGGTTGACTGGGTGTGTCAGTTAATAAAAAAAAAACAGGTTGGTCGCTTGAAATTACTCTGGTCGCTTCAAAAAGGTTCTGCTAGCTTGAGTGTTTGATAGCTTGAAATTGCACGTACATTTTCAAGCTAGCAAGCTGTACCTATAAATAGGACAGGTTGGTCGCTTGAAATAGTCAGTGTTTTCTTGTTCGCTTCAAAACTGACCTCAGGCGATTTCAAGCTATCATGCAAATTCATCATTTTTGTGCCGTTACTCTGCCCAAATTCATCTAAATCTTGTGTTTTTAGTTCGCTTAATCAACTACAAACATGGTGAATGTAAGTGTTTGCACTGATTTAGACCAGATCTTATGTTTTTGTGTGTCGGTTATAACCTGTTTAGATTTGTAGATTTAGGGTTATTTCTTGTTCTAAAATGAAATTAAAACTCATGGTTGAGGTCGGAATTTAGTGTAGATCATTGTTTGATGTTTGATTGTAACAGATCTGAGTGTTTGTACACATTTGACCGATGAACAGTTTTTTTAAAAACTTAGATCTAGGTTTGTTAAATGGGTTAAAATTGATGAAAATGGTATCATTGGTTTCGGAATCAAACGTAGAACATACTCATGTAAAAATTTTAAACATTCGGGCTGAGAAATTTGTTGAAGATTTTTGCCAGTTTCAAGCTAACAGTCTAATTCTTTGACCGCTTGAAATGAACTATTTCTTGTGTGACCGCTTGTATTGCACCTATCTGTCTGTGTTAGCTTGAAATGGTTAATCTTTGTTTGACAGCTTGAAGTGATAAATTCTGGTATGATCGCTTGAGATGTTGTTTTATTTGATCGCTTGAACTGTATTGTCTATATGTGTTCGCTTGAAGTGCATCTGGTTGTGTATGTTCGCTTGAATGATTGTTCAAATTTGAAATTTTGAGTATCTCATTTGTTTGTTTCATGATTTGTTTTCAGCCATCAAAATTGAAATTCAATGCACAACACAATATTTGCGGTGAACTTGATGAAGCAGTGGCTCCTAAGTTGTCGGAATTTAGAAGCATACTGGAGTTTATGAGAAGAGTGCCTATACAGAAAGCCTTGACAGACAAATGTTTGGTTTTCAAATCACACATAAAGCGTTTCTGGAAACATGTAACTTATGATGAAAGTGGAAAAGTAATTAGTTCGTTGGTCAAAGTTAATGATGAAAAGAAAACAATTCTTATAACGGAAGCTTATATGCGTGAAATCTTGAATTTTCCGGATGATGAGAACTCTCCAAAGAAGTTTCCGGAAAGAATGGTGAAAGGATGTATGTTGAGAATGGGCTACACAGGAGCTTTGAACAGTGGAAATTATCTAAAGTCGAAGTTTACAAAGCCTTTCAAGTTTTTAATTCATTGTGTATTACAAGCTTTAACTCATCAGAAAGGAAGTTTTGCTGAAATGCGTGACTATCACATGAATATGGTTGTTGCTCTAGTGCTGAACAAAAAATATAATTTTTCACATGTTGTATTTCATTATTTAGTTTATGAAGTGACGTCTATGAGAAAGACTTGGTTATATCCAAGGTTCATTCAGATGATGATCGATCACGCTTATCCAGAAATCGTTCGAGATGTAGACAACGATTTGATGGTTCTCTCCCACATGGATAATGATTCAGTGAAAGCATTAATACGATATCATTCAAGTCATCCTGAGCCGAAAGGTCAAGTTGAATTCTTTGGTGCTATCAAAGATAAAAATTATCAGGATCCAGATCCAGTTGAACACCAGAACTGGAGAAATGAAGAGGAGATGAAGGAAGCTGGTTATGCTGATGAATTAGAAGCTCTTCAAGAATTCAAGTCAACTCGTTATGAATGGTTTGTGAAAGAACAAAAGAAGAGGATCAGGAAGACAACTCCAAAAGTGCAGATAGGAGGAGAATCCTCGTCTCAACCTAAGAAAAAACAAAAGACTTCTAAAACATTGTTGATTGATGAATCTGATGTAGAAGCAGAGGGTGAAAAAGAAGCTGAAGCTGAGACTGTAGCTGAAGCTAATGTTGGAGTTAATGTTCATCTATCTCCTAATTCTCAAAGATTGTTGAAAGATTTGAATATTTTCAATGAACAGGAGAAAGAACAAGTTCTGAAGGTGCTCAAAGTGATGACGTTGACAAAGATACTACTTCTTCTGATGAAGATATTGATGAAACTGAACGTTACAAGATTGTAGTGTCTGCAGCAAAAGAAAAGCAAAAGAAGAAGAGAAGTAGAAAAGATGATGATGAGCCGTACGTGCCTTCGCAAGAAGAGGTTGCATCTCAAACTAGTTCAAAAGGTAAAAAGAAAGGAGTTGTGAGAAAGCTTGTGCAAACTCCGAAGCAACCAAAGAGAGTTAAGATCTTAATGAGCCAGAAAGCTATTCAAGAAGTTAGTAAACCACCATCACCACCACCTGAACCTATACCACATCAATCACCTATTCAATCACCACCTCATCAATCACCTCCAAAACAACCAACTCCACCAATACAACCCACATCACCAATTCATCATTCACCACCACCACATCTTTCTCCATTACATCTTTCACCACCACATCAAGAACATCCTGTGCTTACTTCACAACAAATTTTCAAAACACCACCACCTTCACAACCTATTATCCAAACCACACCTGGTTCTTCAGGGTATAAAAGTTTTCCACCTATTCCTCAGAACATGAGTATTGGACTTGATGATATTGGAGACTTAGATTTTGTGAACAATGTTCAGTTGAAGAATGTGGAAGATAAAGTTGAAGCAGTTATGGCTGAGAACAAGAGGTTGGTAAAGCATGTAAAATCTGTGGAAGCTCAAAATTCTACTTTATTGAAGAAGATTGAAGCTGATGAAGCAGAAATAGATGTGATGAAAGTTCATATTTCTGAATTGTTGGAAGAAAAGAAACGCAGAGATGATCAGCTTAAGTATTATGAGTTAAAGAACAAGGAGCTTGAAGCTACGAAAGCTCAGAAAGAGCATGAGTTGTATATGATTAACAAAGTTTTGGAAAGTATGCTTGGTAAGCCAGTGGAGCAAAAGTTTGATGAGGTTATGCGTGAAGAAGTTAGAGCTGAGAAACAAGCTGCTATTGATGCAGAAATGAAAAGGAAAGGTAAAGAACCTGAAGGTTTTTCAGAAGAAAGGGCGATTGTGTTATCAACTGCTCCTGAACAATATTATGAACAGCCTGTTCCTCTATCTTCTGTTGCTGCTGTAGTTGAAGAAGATGTCTTGTTAGAAGGTGTTCATAATGTTGAAGAAGATGATGATGAAGAGGATGATGATGATGATGAGAAAGTATTTTCTGCAAATAGTTCAAGTAATGATGACGATGATGATGATGATGATCAAGGTGCATCTGGTTTTATAATTTCTGAAAGATCTAAAGAACAAACTGCAGATGATCTGATGGATGATGCAGTAAATGAAGAAAAAGAGGATGTAACTGGAAAGGGGGAGTCTGTTGGTAATCAAAGTGTTGATGTTGTTGAAAAGTTGATCCTGAGTATCGAATCTGAAGTTGAAGAGGGGGAGATCAGACATACTTATACGTTAGATGAAGTTTTAAAGATGTTCAATGTGAAAGAAAATGAAGTTCAGTCTGATTTTATAGAAGAGTTAAATGCCTTTGATGTGAATCAAAAAGTTGAATATAAGTATAAGTATGTTGAAGATGCGGATTTATATGATCGTGTTGAAGTTGAAGATTGCAATGATGAAGAAACTGAAAATGTTGATACATCTGGTCTTCCTACTCTGATGGAATTTTTCACTAAAGAAAATAGAGATGAATTGAGGAGAAAAGTTGATGAAATTCTGAAAGATAAGAATGTTGATGAAACTACAAAAGATCCTCAGAAAGAAGAAAGAAAGAAGTGGTTTAGACATTCTAATGAAAGAAAGTTCAAGAGGCCACTGAAGTTTTATCAAAGAGACAGAGTTGTGTCAATGGGAGATATCATTAGCTGGGGATTCCTTCCTCAGGTTAATGCATATGCTATTCGTAGAGAATGCGGGGTACAGTATTTTGAATATTTGTATGATGTTATGTCTTTACCCTGGTGGGATGTGGAGGAGTTAGCGAAGGTTAGAACTTTGGGGTATAAAATCAGAAAAAATGATGCTATAATGTGGGGTTTTATAAAGTTTGAAGCTTTGAGAGGGTTCAAGTATTGGAAACCACATTATCCAAAGAATGATAGAAGAATTAATCCAGAAACTGGTAATGAAGAAGTAATCTTGAATATAAAGAAGCCAAGAACTATGAAGATCATACCAGTACAAAAAATGGAGCAAGATTTTTACAAAGGCTTTATGGACTGGGTATACAGCAGCATATCAACTGAGGCAGTGATTACTTACAGAGCTGGAAATGAGATCAGAGAGATCTTTGTTTATGACCCAATGTGGCTAGTGAACTGCTCTGCAAAAGATATAGAATGTTTGTTCATAAACAAGATTCGATTCCAAGCTGAAGACAGAGAGCAGGCGTTACAATTTCAAAGAGTTGTTTCTATTTGTTTTCAAAAGGGCATAAATGCTGATAACAAATGGAACTCAAAGTGGTGGAATCTTGAAGAAAAAGTAAAGTTGAAAGCTGCAAAGGAAAAGAAAGAACGTGAAGAACGAGATCGTATGCTGCGAGGCAAGTTTATCAGAGAACAGGAAGCAGAAAGATTAAAAATTGCAAAAGAGAATGAGAAGATTAGGAAAGCATTACTGAAGAAGCCTAAGCCTCGTGAAGAGAAGTTCAAGTCCCTATGAAGACCTAGACTGAAGACTCCGGCTGTATCCAAGGGGGAGTTTGTTAGTACACGATGTCTAAAGCCTTTGTCTTAAGTCTAGGGGTCTGTTATGTAGAGTTGTATAGTTTAGGGGGCTGAATTGTAAGTTTATTTTATGTTTCATGTCTGTTAGCTTGAAATGACATGTTGCATGTTAGCTTGAACAGGCCTGGTAGCTTGAACAGGTCTGGTCGCTTGAACATGTCATGTCCATTTCAAGCTAGCAAGACAGCCTATATATAGGTGTTGTTTGTTTCTCATTTAGTATCGATCCTTCAAGTTGTAACCGAATTGCTGCCGGATTTTTCTGAGGAAAATTAATGAGAAACAGTGTTTAAAGTGATATTCTTCTATTTTCTACTCCATTCTCTTTGATTCGAGCTGTTTACGTGTTTCCGCCACATAAACAGTGGTATTTTGGTTCTGATTGACTCACTAGACTGGTCAAATCGGTCCTACAAAGAGCTCGACATGCGGTGGTAAGGGCAGTGGAGAACACACCGGAAGTGGGGGGGACAGATGCCTATGTTCGGTCATTGTGGATATTTGGGGCACATAGCTGATCAGTGTCTTAGTATTGTGGGTGTGTATGATGAGGTGAACATGCTGCAAGGAAATGGGAATAGGTACCCAAGCTTTCAATGTAGTAACCAACCCTTCCAACCCCGCAATCAGAATAATTATCAAGGGGGCAATAATTATGGTTATTAAAGAAACTACTACCAGGGTAATGCTACTGGCAATAGTGAGATCATGGAAATGTTGAAAGCCATGCAGCAGGAGATGCATAAGTGGAATCATTTGGATGAAGCGAGAAGACAAAAGGATGAGATTTGTGACAAGGCCATCCAATCGCTGACAACACAGATGGGACGGTTAGCTAGTGAGGTAGCTAATCTGAGGCAGCAGAATGGGAAGTTGCCGAGTGACACTCAAACTAACCCCAAGAGTGTGAAGAACATACCATTCAGTGGGGTAAGTATCATTCCTAAGAGTAAATGTAATGATAACTATTTGACTATTTCTCATTTGATTGCGGGAATACGTGAAGCGAGTGAGGAAGGAAGTGGAAGTGATTTAGGAGAACCAGTCATCTGAATCCAAGTTGGAAAATTCAAGATCCACAGAGCGTTGTTGGATTATGGGGCGGGGATGAGTGTTCTTCCAGGTAGCATGTATGACCAGTATGAATTTGGTCTTCAGCAAGCAATTGATAGCATGGCAATGTTTGCTGATGCGAGTTGGAAACAACCCAAGGGGTTGTGAAGGACGTGATGATCTAACCGGGCAACTTCTACTACCCAGTGGATTTTATGGTATTGAACTACATACCATCGAGCACATATGAGCACCCGCAGGTAGTATTGGGTCATCCATTTTTGCATACAGCTAATGCCCAAATCGATTGCAGAAAGGGATTAGTCATGATGAGTTATGAGAATCGTAAGTTATGCTTTAATGTGTTTTCAAAATCCATTACCTACGATATTGTTGATGAATTTTGTTATACAGTTGCTACTAACGAGTGTGTTTCACGTGTGAGCAATGGCATGTTAGACAAGAATGGTATTGAGCTTTACAGGTCTAAGGTTGAGAGAAGTGGAGATCAGGTAAAAAAGGCGAATGCGAGAAGGCAAGTAGAAGAAGGAAAACCACCCGACGGTGGGACTTAATGGGGCAATGAGGCTGAATTTGACCCTAACTGGCATGAAGCTGCAAACCTCCCGAGCAACTGGATGGAGTTGTATGTAGAGAAGGGGGAGGCAAGCAGGCATCAGAACCACCCTGAGCACATCAGGTACGGTCTGGCTGAAGACCTATAAACTTAGCGCTCTCGGGAGGCAGCCCGAGGATGTAGAGTATTGTATTGTTTGTTTTGTTTTGGTGTGTGCCTTTGTTTTGGAAGGTTACTACGTTTAAGTCCTCACGGATGCAATTATTCAAGTGTAGGGATGTTTGGCAACATCCCTAGTGAGATATAAAAGGATTCATGAGATGCTTATATCCCTATTAGATCACAGCGGCCGCACTACTACCGACACCCACTGATTGACTGGTCAGGTCCAGGTGTCTCTCTATCTTGCATTTTGTTTTTAACTGTGCATTTGGTGGTGTGATCTTATGTGTTGGGAGTGGTTATTTATGTTTCATTGTTAGTATGATTGGGTTATTTGTCGCTTATGGTCTATGGATGGTATCTCTTAGGTTAGGATTATAAAGTGCACCATACATTGGGGACAATGTATCCCAAGTGTGGGGATGCGGTAACCCGAGAGATGATTGGTGATGTCGATTATATCAGATGCTTGAATTTGGTTGAATCGGCTAAAATTGAAAATTTTGAAAAATTTAAATTTTTTTGTCTCAAGCATGTTTAAACTGTATGAAAACCAAAATTTTCAATAGCTAAAGGTTTCTTGCTGTTATAAAACTAACCTAGATCTCTAGTCATGGTTGTCCCTTTAAGTTTCCTAAGAGTATTTCTGACAGATGTTTTAGAGGTTAATTGAAAATAGATGCCTAACTAGGGGTAAGATGCTTTAGGAATTACACATGCTACACGTCGGTAACCCATATTCCTTTCACTACAAAAAAAAACCATTTAGTGACATACAAAAAGTGCCATAAAAACAAAAAAGTGCCATTAAAGACCCTTGTAGGAAAGGGCGGCACACAAAAAAGTGACGCTAGAAGCGCTGACGTTAAATCCTTTTAGTGGCACTTTTTGGATCTGTCGCACAAAGTTTTTGGACTTTTAGTGGCACTTAAATTTTTGACACAAATAAAAAAAAAGACTTTTGTAGCACAATTTTTGTGCCTCTAAAAAGTAATCATAGTCACATATTTATACTAGTTTTAGTGGCACTTTTCTTTGCCACGATATAAAAAACCTTTTATAGCACAAATATTGTGTTGGTAAAAACAGTTTGGAGTTAAATATATGTACTATTTTTAGTGGCACATAATTTTGCCATAAAAATTACATTATTTACAATATAAAATATAAAATAAAAGATAAATTTGTGAATGTAGAATTCATAATATCATAACGTCATCAATAAGTTCGACCCAAAACATATTTCAAATGTTAGGAAAACATCATGAACAATTAACATATTCCAAATTCTAAATATTTAAACATGGAGTCTAAACGTTCTTTTGGGTGAAAATTCCAGTATCATAAAACTTAGCTCCAAAAGCTTCTCGTGATATCTACCCTGCGATCATCAACCATATAAACAAGTATTAGTATTGATTCAGAAAATTTTAAAAGTTCTTTAAACTCATCGTTCTTGATTCAAAAGAAAAACATGTATAAAAATGGTCTAAAAACCTAACAATTAGACAAAAAATAAACATATAATATACAACCATTTTTAATTGACTCGAATACCTAACAGTTAGACAAAAACCAACATATTACCTTAATTGCAATGTCAACAAAACTTCAAGATCAATTGTCCAAACGACTTTCTTGCCCTATAAAATGGAAAGTTTTGGCTAATCAATTTCATACCAAGATTACAACAACATAATCATATCCATTTAATATTGCGAAATAGATAAAAAAAAGGTAACTAGTTAAAAGTGATTACCATTATCATATTGACTTCTTGAAGATGATATTTCGTTAACCGGTAAAGAATTGTTAAACACACCCATGATATATAAGAACATTAAAAATACATTACCACAACTTGAGTAGCGTTATCATCAACAATGCTTCCATCTTTACGAGTGCGAGTTTTTATATACATTTCTCCTCGTGTTGGATGTATACCATTATTCTTCGTCGCCTATAATTTATGTTTGATGGTTAGTAAGGGAAATATGCCTTAACGAGTGATACATTTTGAAACTCGATAAAAACATATACCTTAACGAGTGAATACATGTCCTCTTTTTTTTGTATTGGAACCTTCCTCCAGTCAGAATATTCTATGGATACATGATCAGCCATCCTCGCGAGCGTCCCAATGAATTGAGCATGTTCATTAGCTTCAGCCCCAACAGGCTTTCCAAACTCGTTGAATGTGACAGCTATTCTTTTTGTACTATCCATCTTCCAAATAAAATTATAGAATTAAATTTAACGCTCTTACAATAATAAAAAAAAATGGCAAAAATACTTTTAAATAAATAGATATGGCAGAATTAAGATTGATAACTTTTTTAGCGATGAGATGCAAGTAGCTTCCATCACCTCCTTCTGCCTAGATGCGCTTATGTAAACCAAGTTAATTAGACCTAACAATGTTGACCTATTTGTTTTGATTAGGCTGATTTGCTGCAGGTCATGACCAAAAGGGGCCCAAATCATTGCTGCCAGTTGCTATCGAATTGAATTTTGATGTTATTGTTGATTTAATATTTTGCACTAAAGCATTCAACTACTAGAAAAGGATGAAACTTGAATTTTTGTTTTAAATCAAACGCCCATTTAACTCATGGAAAGTCAAACATTGAACTGTTGTAAAGAAAGAATTTGGATGTAACTTGTTAATTGTTTAAGTCCTTTAATACATGTTGAGGGTTTTATGAATTTTCCTTAAACTGCTTGTAAAATTTACAAGACTATGTGCTGATGAAATTTTAGTAGCAAGCTGCCATACTTAACCAAAGTGCATTTCAAAAGAATCTTCAATCACAATATACATGAATCCAAAGTTATGAGTATAAATCAGTGCTAGTTCGCTAAGAGGGCATTTCAGAATATAATTTAACACAATGGTTATAAGAATACATTCATCAAAATCATTTTATATAAATACAAACGTCTCATCATTACTGAAAAAGAAGTTAATTCGACTGAAGCATTTCATTGAGCAGTTGGTGTGCGACTTTAAACCTAATATATATAAATTGTAAATGTAATATGATAGCCTAAAACATATACATATCACAAATACATATATATGCATATGCATACAACGACCTAATTCATATACAAGCAATGCGATATGTTTACATATAATTAATCTTAATACATATGCATACAACCACATACACAAACTTAAAAAAAACATAATAAACACAAATAAGCACAAAATTAAAACCAAAACCTAATACGATTTGTGAAAGACGTTAGGATTATACCTTAATCAGAATCGCACATAACACTGGCTAAAGTAGCGTCAGGGTTGGACGATTATTGTAGTGGAAGCAATCTAATGGTTCGATTAGTGGTGACTCACGGCTAAGAATAGTCGAACGATTAGGATTTTGGGTAAATATGAATTGGTTTTGGAGAAGAGAATAGAGATTTAGGGAGAAGAGAGCAATCAGATCATGTGTGAAAGAGAAGGTGTGTCTTTGGAAAGCAGCGGGAGTTTTGGGAAGGAGGGGGACTTTATAAGTTTTGAAAGATTGATAAATTTTGCCAGGGAATTCAAAAATTTCAATGGAATTGGTTAAATAAAGAAATTACAAATAAATTTATTCATAAATACACATTAACATCATCAAATCAAAGATGGACAATATCTTATTCTTGCTAACAAAAATGATCAAAAAATCAGCCATGTTGGTTTCGTTTGTCAACCAGATCAACAAACTTTACGGGTTTAGAGGCGGTAAATTTTAAACGGCCCGTTCTAAATTGTAATTCATGTAATCTGGCAAACGGGTCGGGTCAGGTCAAGTCATGGGTCAAAACGGGTTCAAGTCAAAATGGGTTCGGGTCAAAACAGGTCAATTAAAAAAAGGGTTGTTTTGGTTCGGGTTGGAATGGGTTTGGGTCGAAACGGGTTCAGGTCGAAACGGGTTTTGGGTCAGAACGGGTGCATATTGAACATCTAATCTGCATTTTGATAAACAATACAAACACGAATAAGAACAAATATCACCAATTCAACAACTAGCAAATTGATAAACAAACAACAAAAGATTCAAGAACAGGTGCATATTGAACAAATGCAGATTTAACAAATATCATCAATGCATCGACATGATTTGAACGAATATAAATAAAAACAGGTATAGATTGAACCAGCTCTTTGAAATTCGATCGAAATTACCTTGTTGAAGAACGGTTTAGATCGTGTTCGAATTCGATCGAAATTACTTGTCACGACCTAATCGTGTTCAAGATTCATCCATCTAATCAATGACCTAATCGTGTTCAAAATAGATTGAAGAATAAAGGAGATGAGGTAGATGAGATATGGCGGAGGAGATGAGGCAGATCAATTTATGCGTGTGATATAGGGTAAATGAGTACGTTGCCAACACTAATAAGGTTTATGTGCGCTACATTTTTTTCCAAAGAAAATTTAAGTGGCAATTGCCTTTTTTGTAGTAGTGTGGGTGACTTCTCTAGTGTTGTTAAAAAACTTTTGGTGGAGTAATATGATGAAGAAGACAACAAACAGAGAAAAAGATGGGAGGAGGGAATTAATTGATTTTGGAGGGAGATTTTTAATAAGAATTTTGGCGAAACGTGATTGAAAAATTAATGTTGGAGGGAGATGTAAAGAGGGAAAATTAATATTAGGAGAGAAAATATTTCAAGAGACATTTTTTTAAAATGTTTCAAGGATGGATATAGAAGATTTTAGAATTTAGAAGTACTTAGAAAATAGTGGCACACGTAAAGTACCATTAAAACTTATTAAATATTTTAGTGGCATATGGAAAGTATCACTAAAAAACTAAATTAGTGGCACAAGGACTAAATGCCACTAAAACGTGTGCTAAGCAAATGTGGCACACGTAAAGTGCCACTAAAACCTAAATAAGTGGCACAAAAGCTAAATGCCACTAGAAGTGTGTGCCACTAAATGGACTTTTTTGGTAGTGTTTCATTCTATGAGATGTTTGAACCTACTAGAATTGTTAGTTTGAATTGCAATAAATGTTCATTTGTTGAGAGTATGCCATATGTTGCTCTATGTTAGAACTTGTGTGGTTTGATACATGTTGAGACTGTGGTTTAACGTATGCACAAAGATGATAAAGGCATTAGGATCCCTTCATTGTTCTATCTTTTGATTATTTATCTAACCCACCTTAGTCACCCATTTTGATCCGTATATCCTTCGTTTGTTAAACCCCATGTGACCCGTTTGAATTAGCAACCATGAATGACAAGTGTGTTTAGAAGTGTGTTATGAAGACAGTTGATAAGCATGCTAAAGCTTGTGCAGAGAACCAGCGTGTTTTTGTCCCTTTTGCCTTTGACACATTTGGCTCCTTAGCTCCAGAAGCTATCCAATTCCTGATCAGGGTCCAACAGGTCATCCACAATAATTGCTCAGCCGGACAAGGTTTTGTCTTTAGTAGATTAGGATTTGCAATTCAGAAAGGGGTGGCGGCGCAGCTTGTTGCCTGTCTCCCTTCTGTTTTGATGTAACTTGGCAAGTATGAATGAAATTTTAATCCTTCAAAAAAATCTGGAAAAAAATAAAAAATAAATAAAAGAAAATTAAAAGAGATTATTATGTTCGTATTATATAAGTGGGTCGAAAATAACCCAAAGTGTTAGTAGTCTAGTGTGAATAAAGTTGTCATGTTTTGGTGTATTCTTCTTTATTAGTCATATAATTAAAAAAAAACTAAAAAATTCCCTTACCTTTACCCAAACCCAAAACCCAGAAGTCCTTTTGATATGTGTTATGTTATTTGTTACAGTGGAGGTGTGATTGCCATAAAAGCTTATGAGTGCAGAGTATCATATTTGGTTTTGAGTGATACATATATACTAGCACATTACACACTAGTCTAGATAGAGCCGAGAGGAGTGTTTATTGTGAGGGGCATGTTGGCATGTGTGTAGTATCATAAGCATGCTAGTTTTAGTTAGGTAAGTCTTAAAATTGTTTCAAATATGCATCATTTACTTGTCAGATTGTCAACCTCGATTGTGTTAGTCTATGGGACGGGTATGACTTGGGATCTTAAATTGTTAAATCGGTAAGGGATTTGGAAGTGATTCGTTAATATGGTGAGTAATGTTTGTGATGGTTGCTTGAGGACAAGCAAGGTTAAGTGTGTGTGAATGCATATGTCTATCGTTTGCGTCAATCACGTATAGTAGCTGAGTCAGATGGTCAAGACTGGTGCTGAAAAGTACAAAATATAAGTTTGATGTGTTTAGTAGTCCATCCGAATGGATGGACATAGGTCCATCCATATGGATGGCCAAAGCCCATTCGGAACATGTAATTCCAATCCGGATGGATGGTCCATCTGCTAGGTCAGCTCATCCGGATGGAGGATGCCTATAAATAGGTATGTTGTGTCTTGACATTAAGAACTTTTGCTGACTTGAGACGAGAAGCTCTGTCCATGTGATTCCGTGTTATTGTAACTGTCATATTCAGTAATAGAAATCATTAATAATTACATCCTCATGTTCTATCCACGTACGTGATTGGATTCCACACATATCACATGTCGGTTCGCATTCAACAGTCAAGAATTCAATCTGATCCTGAATTCACAGTGTGGGAATGTGATGGAGAGGGTGAAACCTGAACGTTAATGTTCTTATCTTACGTGTTTTAGTTCGGTTTAAGTGATTAGGGTAAGGTTCATGCGAGAACCACCTTTATTACGAGAACCGCGAGAACCAATGTAAACAGAGGGCATTAGTGTAAATACATAACAAAAATTAGATTAGTTGTCCCTCCTCCTCCTACTGGACTATAAATAACAATTAAATCATATTATTTATTCAATTCACATCCGACACTCCAAAATCTCCAAAATTTGTCATCTCAGTTCAAGTCCAACACACCAAATGTGAGCGCGTTGTAGGACCGTAAACGACTCCGAAACGATTGCGAATGACACGTGCGACATGCGGAATCCGTGTACGTGCGTGGACCGAACACAAGAACGTAATATAACTTGTGATTCTATAGAATATATGAAAAGATACATGCACCTCGAATCACCTTTTGCACTTTCTCTCTCTAGTTTCTCTCTCTAAGCTCCAAGCTCTCCAAATAGCAAATGTAGCAAAAGTCCTAAAATGAAACTATAAGCCTCCTATTTATAGGGCTCTCATAAGGAGTGTTTCCTTATTTACAAAATTGCCATTGCCCTATGTTTATCACTATAAAACCTAGTTTCATTCTGTTTTCTTCTACATTCTGAACAAACGGAGGCGATAGACATATCTGCACCCACAGACTCCCCCTTGGATATTGCTGCAGTCAATCTCGTAGCGTCTTTTCTTCTCTCTCTCTCTCTGAGTCTTCTTGAAGGTTTTGATATCATCAGCAACCACAAACTTCCTCTTGGTCGAAAAGACTCCTCGTGGATCTGTCTTCAGTTTTAGTTGCTCCCCCTCTCGGTTAGACTCTTTTCTTCAGGCTCCCCCTTTCGTTAAGCTTCCGTACTTTTGGGATCGACACCTGGCTTTCCGGTTACTAGCTCCCCCCTTGCGTCGAGCTCGTCTTCAAACTCCCCCTTAGACTCGGCTATCGAGATCGTAATCTGGTATAACATCTGCAATTTCTCAAACATTTATAAGTGAAAGCATTTTGAACATCCAGGATTGAAAACCTGGCTCTCAGCATAAGCTAAAACATTTCAAATATGCGACAGTGAAAGCGTTTTCGGTTGTCCAGGAATGATGACCTGGCTCTTAAAGACCTTTTGAATCAAGAACCTGGCTCTATTGCACAAATATCAATATGAATATGTCCAGGATTAACCTGGCTCCACTCCCCCTATCAAATTACTTTTTATAGTTTAAGAATCCAAATCCCTCACAGTTAATCATCCAAGTCCAAATTAATGACCTTGGAGATATCTCAAACTGTTTTTGATTTTTGATTTTAAAAACTACAAGTTCCAAATTAATGAGCTTGTTTATTTTCAGAAACACGTTCAGCATACTTAGATTTTGAAACTCAGCTCTCAGACATCGGTTATCGAAAATAAAGTAGACACAAAATCTTTTTGTATTTTTCTAAAACATAAGCAGTAAAGAAATATTTACAAACATATTTACAGACAATAATTTTGTTTGAGTTCATGTTAGAGGATCATATCAGATTATGAATAATCACTAGTACCGTTGAGCTTATAAACACTTTAAGCTCTAAACGATTCACTTAGATTGTCAGTATACTGATCCACTTAAATTTTCACACAAAGTTCAATTGATTCGAGATACAAGATTTAGTGTTTTAAGGACTTAACTTATTCGCGTGTCCCACCTCAGAATATACTCCCGTATCAAAATTCCCTAGATTCAGTCTTACAGGTGAGTATACCAATTTGATATCTGTATTCTGGGTTAGTGCGAGACCTTGAGATTCTCAGGTATGAACTTTCGTTCAGTCAAAGAGATGAAGGCTCGACTTTAGGTGTGTTCCCTTTAGGGAATCTTTTTTACAACTGCACTTGATATATATCTTTCGATATTTTTCAATTTTTATGCAGAGGGTAAGCTTTTAAAGCGCGTAAAGTATTATACGAGGTATAGGTCATTGCTTCCGCAATATCAGAAGACCATGTATAATACCCCAAATTACAAACAGTATAAAGACCTAGTATCTCAGAATCAGGCAATCTCTCAAACAAGATCGCGGGGGTTACCCATATATCCGAGAGATGTTCCCCACGAGATAAGTAAGTATTTGATATTTAGGTTTATATCTCGAAAACAATCTACTAAGCGTGTAAAAACCTACTAGCATATCATCAGTGAGACCGTTTATCACATTTAACTTTCCAATTCTTTAGCGTACTATGATTGTTTACTGATGTACTATCATTTCCTCTTTTTACACAAAACTCTTTTTTGAATTTTATCATGTTTTTTACTTTTTCAAATTTTCAAATGTTTTTGGATTTTCTGACAATGCTCACTCCCCCTAAAATTCAAAACATTTAAAGAAAACTTGACAACCTGATACTGACAGCTTTGTCTCGCCATCCATTTTCTACTTTACATGCTCTGTTTTGCAGAAAGTATACCCTCATGATTTAAAACACAATGATATTTTACAGTTTGAAAACCGTTTTTCAATCTTGTGAAATTAATCATGTTTGTTCCGCCGTGAGGGTTTCGGCATATTCAATCAACATATATTTGAATTTTTGAATTTTTCCATTTTTAAGTTTTTTTAGTATGGTTGATTCATGTACAAAATAGAACAAACACCCTGTTTCAGTTTCAAGGACCAGCAGCCTCCTCCTCTCGTGCCAGGCTGCTCTGATACTCCTTTTGCTGACATTCAGATTTCTTGAGCACCTGCACATTCCCAACTCATTCAATTACTTGAATAATTCATCCCAGGCCTGTTTGACCTTAGGCATTTGTACACAATAAGCATCATTCAATCTTGGAAAATTATCGTCGTTTGGTACAAACAACTTTTCATCTTTTACTTCATTCTTTTTGATTGAATCAGTTTTCTGTTCAGAAGTAGATTGTGTCTTAAGCACCCAATTTTGTCCTTTTGAAGCACTTCTTTTGTAAAAATGTGAATCATTCTGAGTGTTTTGATTTTGAACAACAACTTTTGGTTTCCAATACTGACTTGGTTTCATTGCATCAATAGTTGTTTTCCAACTCTGTGTTGTTCTAAATCTGAGTGTGTGAGAATTCCAGGTTTGTCTTGAATCGAACCTTTTCGGATTTGATTTCCAAGTTTGATTCGAAGCAAACTTGTTTGTGTTGTACCTCCAAGTTTGCTTTGAATCAAATCTGGTTGACCTTTGTTTCACATCTTCATATTTCTGTTTATCAACATCAACAGGTTTTGGGTTTGGACACTTGTGTGCAAGATGTCCAGTTTGAGCACATTTAAAACAAGTTCTCTTTGAGACATCTTTGGCCTGTTGTTGTTGCTTTTTCTGAGCATAAAACTCATGTTTGTGTTGTACCTCCAAATTGTACCTCCAAGCTTCTTCGGAACTCGTTCCGTGTGGCTTTTCATTTCTTTTCCAATTCTGTTTCTTTTTATAACCCAACCCAGCCTTCATGTTTTTCTTTTTGGAACCAGGTTTGTTATAAAAAGTTTTGTGATTCTTTCCAGCAAACTTTGAAATTTCAGACTTTTGAATTTCTATCAGTTTGAAAACTTTGTTGATTTTATCTAAAATCACATTTTGAATTGGGAATTCATTATCCGAAAATAGTTTGTCCGATCCAGTCATGGTATAGACCAATCCTTTTGAATCATCATTCACAACTTTTTCAGATTTTGAGTGTTTAAGATAACTATCATGAGAACTTCCCTCATTTTCATCCTGTGACTTAGACTTATCTGTTCTAGTAAACTCCTCTGCTAGAACACTTTCAACAACCTTACCTACCACCTCTGAATCATCAAGATCATCAGATTTGGTGTAAGTCATATCGATGTTGTCGGGTAACTGGTCAACCATGTTTATGGCTTTTTCCACCTTCTCGCCATCATAGAATGTATAATTATTCTCCAACGGTGGTGGAACCTGATGGTATTCAGACCTAATTCCCTTTTTGTTCTTTTCTGACTCTTTCCCATCGGTGTGATGTTGAAAATACGTTCCAGAATGTATGAAGAAGCATGATAACTTTGCAGTTTATTGACCAACTTTTCTTTATCTGCCAATTCTTGTTTAGTTTTTGCAACATCATCAATATATTGATTTAAAACTATTTGTTTTCCTTCATATCTGGCTGCAAGAAATTTAGTTGTTTTCTGACATGCAGACAATCTATCATCTAAACTTTTAACTCTACTTTTCAAAGTTTCATAAGTTTCTTTTACTGTGTGATATGATAGTTTCATTACATCATATTCTTTTTGCAACTCTTGAATTGTTTTATCTTTTGGAACACATTCATTGCAAATGGTTGAGCACTTTTCTTTCAACATTTTATTTTCTTTTTCAAGATCATCACATCTTTGTTTCAGTTTTTCATTTTCTTGTTTCAAAAACTTTTCATTTTCAATCATTTCGTGACATTTATCTTTGAAAATCTTTTCTATTTTTGTGAATTCAATGTCTCTGATTTTAAACTTTTCATCTTTTTCAGTACAAGCACTGGACGTTTCCATGCATTTCTTGCACTGTTGTTCAGCTTTATCATCAATTTCAATTGAAGAATCAGAAGAATCAATTTGAGTTGTTACCTCAATGTTTGGCACCGTGGTTTCTTTTGATTATTGAATCTGATCTTCTTCAATCACCTTCTGTTTCTCTGCAACAGCTTCCACAGCTTTTTCATCAGCCTTCTTTACCTCATTCACCAGCTTCTCACTTTCATTAACAATCTCCTAAACCGTCTTCTTCTTCTTCTTCTCCAAACTGGCATATATCACCTTCCTAATGCCTTCTTTAACCTTTTCTCTATATCTTGGAATCTCCTCAAGACCTTTGCACCAAACCCCCACAGTCGGTATTGCAGCAACTGATGCTTCATAATCAACCTTTTCGGGATCAACTGTTGGGTTTCCTTGAGGATCAACAAAGCATTCCTTTCTTTACTCCACCTACCTGCTTGTGTTGCTTCCTTGTAAGCATCATACACGTCATCCAATCTCATGCGAGCATGTCTTTCTTCTCAACTTTGTTTGATCTCAGCAATCATTCCCTTGACTTTTCCGTCTTCTTTGTCATGTTGACTCCAATCATACCCTTCATCATCATGAATTACAATTCTGACTCCTTCCTTCTCATCGAAGTAATCATCCCAATTAAAATTATCCCAAACAAATTTTTCATTTTATATACTTGATTCACTACAATCACAAATCACCAATACAGCATGTATCTTTTCTTTAGAAGGTCCTTCATCAATCTGCTTTCTTGTTGGTTGCTCGTTATTCTGATGATAAATAGCCTTTTTGTAGTAATCCTCATAAAAAGGATTCACACTATCATCAGCTTTGTTGTTCGAGCATTCTCTCTTGAAGTGCCCCTTTTGTTTACACTTGAAGCAAGTGACTTTGTTCTTATCGAAATCTATCTTCATGTCTAGGCCTTCTAAGAACTTTCTGCCAGTTATCTCCATGAACCTTTGAGCTATTCGGATGACGCTTGCCATGCACCAGCGAATGTCCATGAGCTCCAAATCTTCTGGATCGACTTGATCGTAATCCTCCTTCGTCATGTTTGGATTCTTGATCTTACTTGCAATTAAACCTTCGTAAGATACCAGAATAGAAGCTAAAAAACTCATGTGATGTTGAGCAAACTCATTGTTCAATGTGGAGAATTTTTCTAATCCTGGTTTGGATTAGATTTAGACGATGCAGATGCAGATGAAGAATGATATCCTGGATCATAGCTCGAAGATTTGTTGTTTGAAGAATCACCAGTCTTATCTACACTAAAAGCAGTTCTGATGTTTGCAGATTCGTTGTTTTGTGGCATTCCTCTGCGATAGTACAGATCAACATTCTGTTGACAACTAGAGCTAGACATCTTGTTTTGTTTTTGTAGAAGCAAATCATGTCCCTCTATTTTCTCAATCAAACTTTCGAACGTCATATTATCAAATTTATCATCATTTTTCAAAACGATCACATAGGTTTCCCAATCTTCCTCATGTGGCAATGCTTCGACGAGTTTATCCACCGACTCTTCTCTATCTTTGTAGATTCCAAACCTTTCCATTTCAATCTTTAGATGGCAAAACCGT
Source organism: Helianthus tuberosus (assembly GCA_030545235.1). Lineage (NCBI taxonomy): Eukaryota > Viridiplantae > Streptophyta > Magnoliopsida > Asterales > Asteraceae > Helianthus > Helianthus tuberosus. Next base: position 46,068,776 of record CM060376.1, read on the forward strand.
TCAATCATTTGACGAACTGTTTCACTCTTCATGCAGCCAAACAAGTCAAACTCCTTCTTCAAAAACGATATCTTGTTCTTCTTGATATCCCTCCCACCTTCAGCTTTCAACTTTAACGCTTCCCAAATTGACTTAGACGTTTCACCATGCTGAAGTAGTGAAAAATATCCTCTCTGACAGATTGTTGAATTAGAGTTATCATTCTTAATTCACTTGAATGTTCCTTTTTTATCATCAGCTATTGTTTAGGTGTGATTAATTCACGTTTTTCATTTCTTGGTTTTTCATATCCCATTGTCAACATAATCCAGCTATCATACGCATAGGCTTGCACCCAGTTTTCAAATCTTGTACACCACCAGTGATAATCTTCGCTATTCATAAGCTTTGGTGGTCTCAGATGATTTTCGTACACGCTATCATGATTCAAACTCTTAGCAATCATAGTTGAAGCATTCTTTGGTGTCACTGGAGTTTCTTTAGTTGTAAAGGCGTTGTAAAACGTGTTATAAAACTCCTCGCCAATTCCTGACATCTTCAAAACGCGTCTTGAATTTATCGTTCCTTGAATTTTCACCTTGTTTTTCACCTGCAAACAAACAAACAAACGATCAGTTTAAACGATCCGTCATTTGGAGCAAATGAGTAACCGATTGGATGTGGTCAATAATAGTCAATCGGATGGCTAAGATCGGATAACTTCGATCGGATGACTTCGATCAGATGACTTTGAATGTTATAACACAGATCACCTTTCGGTCGAACGACCCTCCGAGTGGTGTTATGGAACAGTGAATGATATTTAATGTCGTTCGATCGGATGGGTTTGATATTGTGACGATGACTATCCGAGTACTTCACATGCACACTGTTCTCGTGATAACTAATGGGCCGCCAAAAAAAATTTGACAACCTTATTGGACCAAGAAATCACATGGACTACAGGGGTCTGGGAGTCATTATGTGAAAGTTGTGATGTTGTAGAGATTGGAAGTTGGAATCGTGACGTAGCTTACGGTTCTTTGACCGTAACCTACGGTTGGGTATAACATTGAAAGAATCATCAGCAAGTTTGGACCGTAGCTGATGGTTGGCTAACGTAGCCTATGGTTCAGTGAAATAAAAGAACCAGAGAATATGAACCATAACCTACGGTCTGAAGACCGTAGGCTACGGCAGGTTCTGGAAAGACGCGTATGCGTTGACTTTTGAGGAGGATTAAAAGGGTTTCAAACCCCTAAACTCATTCATTCATTCAATGGACGACTTTTGGAGGATATAGAACACACTTTGGGCAATCTTCACTCATCATCATCATATTTCCTCTCATATCAATTGAAGATGATTTCAATTGTATTTCAAACTTTTGAAGATCAATCAACCAAGATGAGCGGCTAATCCTTTAGTGGTTTCCTCCGGGTGGAGGATACTTGTAAGTAGACTAATTTTATGTGTTTGAACTTGTATTTGATCTTCGTCATCTAAGCATTCGATACTTTTTTTCCATTTGATTTGATTGATTGGATTATAACGATTGGTTTTACTTTAATTCTTAATTCTAATTCATTGAATTCCCAAGAATTCTAGTAATTGGGATATATTTGATAGGGGTTAGGGTTAGTATTTTCAATTGATCATTCATATGATAACTTTTCATTGTTTTGCAATCAAAGTAAGTAGTCTTTGAATAATTACAACCAACTAATCGAATTAAGAAATCATGTCTATGTGATTGTAGCAACCGAACACATAATTGAAGTTTACTTTGAATCTAAAATCCGAAGGAACCATTGTTTTCTCTTATTGTTACAAATTCTTTTTAGTAATTTTTAGTTTAATCAAACAATAAATTTTACATTTTTGCAATTAGTTCCTTTATACTTAATCAACAACGGTTTCCACCATACTCCTCTGGTTCGATACCCTATTTACACTATCTGCATAGTTATTTAGGTTTTTGTATGACACTCACGACAGTCATCAAAACCCAACCATGTTCCCAACTAACTTGCATGTTGAGGGATATGATTTTTCGTTCAGAAGCCAACTTCTGATTATCGTCTTGAACCATCGTTATCTCAGCCTGTAAATCTTCTACATCTTTGGAAGCATCAGATGCAACGATTTGGAAGTACTTGAGGTTATCCTCCAGCTTCTCTTGATGGGCCAGCAACGTCTCACGTTCCTTCCTCTAACCAACCTCCATATCCTTAACCAGTGACTCTACACCCTGCAAACATTTCAGGACCTCAAAATAGTTTAGAATACAAGACGTAGAAACAAGAAGTGGTAACACCACGATGAACGCCAACATGCTACATACCTCTTTCTCTGTAAGTAGTCTCTCAGCGTCAACAACACGAGATTGCAGACTAGCAGCAATGGACTGAGATGTAGATAGACGGGACATCAAATCCTCTTTCTCCTTCTCCAAGGTCTTCATGCGAACCAACATACCGGCACTCCTGGTAAAACCCTCACATATGGCCAGACAATACTAATCTTCAAAGATCCTCCAGTCCAGTGACGAGTTGGTGAATTTCTGAGCCGGAGGAATGGCGTTTGACAGGAAATCTCAGGAAATATCACTAGTGTTGATAATTGTGGAAGAAATGGTCTTCCAGTTCTGGACGAAAGACGTCGAGTAACCTTCTCTAAACAAATGAGCCAAAGGTGAGGTCCTGGCCAAGGGTAAGGGAAGACTAAATTGACTTTGATTCTACAACTTAACAGGAGAGGTCCTAAAGGCAATGTTAGCAACATCCAAAGGGTTAGTAACTTCAACACACCTTTCATCTTCGAAAACACAGAGGCAGAAGGAATAGAGACATTGTGGGGACCTTGAACAATTTATCTTGCTTTTAAAAAAATGGGGAGAAGGGTGGAGAAGAAACACAGGCAAGGAAACATGCTTTATACAATAAACAACAAAGACATAAAACATAAGCAGAGTATATATCACCCAATAACTCATAGAAACGGGCTGTGAAACCAGGTTCACAGAGGGTTTAGAACTCTTCAAATTCTTGGACAATGAACCCTTGCTGGCATCAAGGGCGGTCTCCGATACTGTTCGGGAAGAGGGCTCGGATCTTTGATTACTTACTCGCACTATAAAGACGGGAGCGTATGCTCTGACCCTCGAGTGCCAGCTTCCCAGCAATACTAACTGCAGTAGATTCAGGCTTCTTCTTGCGAGATTATAGAATCTCTGGTTCATCTTCCCCGCTGCCCAACTCCTCTACGTGGGGATAATTGTGGGAACCTTCGAAAACCTGCTGAGTAGGACCCTCAAGTGAGCCGGTCCCATTGTCGGGAGCAACATCGGCAAAGGGATCTGTGGAGGGACCGCCAACATCATACAGAAACCGGAGGGGCTTCATCCTCTATAGCACGAGAGGGGTTCCGAGATGGCAATGGCTAATAATGCTGGGGAGATAAAGATAAATTTGTTTTTCCATTCTTTGGGATAAGTAGAAGTACACATGAAGTTGTAACAAGGGGGGGAGATGTTATCCACCCTCAGACGATAGAAGCGATGAAACAAAGATAAATTTGCTTTTCTCGAACGTAAACCAATCATTATCCGCCCTCAGACGATAGAAGCGATGAAACAAAGGTACCGATGGGGCACCATTAAAAGAGGCATATGTAAGTTCAAAATGAACGATTGATTCTTAAAAAGGCCAGGGGAAGAACCTGAGAGAAATGGATCCCATAATATTTAAGCAACTCCATCTTAAAGGACGAAATAGGATGACGAACTCCACAAAATGAAAATGAAGGAGTATACACCACCATGCATTTGGAGGAATAGGTCGCCGATTCTGATCGTCCGGCAAGTGAGGATACAGATTCAATGGGATGCGATAAGTAGAAACGAAGGATTGAAGGTCATCTTGAGTTACTACGAAGTGAATCGTTGAGAGATCTTTGCGATTCATGATGGAAGAGCGCTTGAGAAAAGAGAGGATTTATGTGAGAAAGAAAAGAGGGAAATAGGGAAGACAGTGTTAGGGTGACTACTTGTGGGCTTCGAAAGGGCGGTAACCGTCAAATCATGATTTGAATGAGGCCCTACAAGATCCTCTCACGTGTGTCTATTCAAACCCCCATTGTCATATTAACCCTCTAGAGCAGACGAGATAATCATCACCAATCGAAGGGATGTATTCCTCTCGAAGTGGTCCACAAAATCTTCGAAGAAGATAATTAAGCCCATGCCCATTTACAAAAGTCATGGACCAGAGCTAGAGATGACTTGACAACGAGGGTTAGCCATCGCCCCCCCCCCCCCACCCCACCCCCGTCTGGGCTTATTTTCTTTTATCCTCACCAGGCCCATCATGGTTAAACGGGGTATTGAGCCTGAGGCAAAAGACGAGCCTATTTTAGAAAAAAAAATGTCAAAGTTGATAACAAAGGGGAGGTCAAATCCTCACTCTGGCTCCCCTGCCTCTGTTTCGGCAAGGATGGGCAGAGTGTGACTCACCACCATCAACATTAAATGGCTGCACTCTTGAGGAAAGAGGGCGGCGAAGTACGTTGACCAGCTGGATTCTGGACATTCTCTGTGCGCAGTAAAGATCCAACGGTTCATAGGAGAGGAGGGACCCACCTTGATACGTAACCTCTGCGGTTATAAGTAAGGGGAGACACTAGTGATAAGGTATGCATACTAGAACTCTCACTTAAAAGGATACTAAAGAAACCGTTCTTTTACATCGAATACTCGAATACGTAATTCACACCATTTATTCGGACCAATTTATTATGTTGGAATTTAATTCTTCATCCCAGGATACTCTTACTCTCACGATGGAGCTTGATTATGGATTCCCCCTCTTAGGCACTCCTTTACGAGGCTAACGGTGTTTTATTTTACAGAAATACCACAGTGTCCAAGAGCATTACAACGAACCTCTTTGATCAGACGAACAGGATTATTTGAGGATTCGACAAAATCAAATATTATACGAACAAAAAATTAGCTTGCAAATTTCTAAAGTTGGATTTTCTTTTGAACTAGATGGTTAGAAATGAAGAAAAAATGTTATTAAAGATGTTTTCCCTGTATATTTTGATATTGAATTGATTTGTATAATAAAGTAACTATAATTTTAGTTAGAATAATAAAATGACAAAAAGTCAAAAAAAATTAAACCACAATAATTTTAAAACAATGTAGATTAATTTTTTTTTAGAGTAAACTGCCATTTTGGTCCCTGTGGTTTGGCCAGTTTTGCCATTTTAGTCCAAATCTCAAACTTATTACATCTGGGTCCCTGTGGTTTGCATTTTGTTGCCATTTTAGTCCAAAATTCAAAAACCTCAATTTTTTAACTGTTGCAACCTCCTATTTTGTCATTTAGTGCAGGGGCATTTTGGTTATTTTAATTTACTCTTTTAATAAATTAAAACAAAATTAATATATATATATATATATATACATACAGACATTCACACATCCATCTTCAACGTTCATCTTCTTCCACCGTTCAGGCGAGCTTCTCCAGTTTCCGACCTTCTCCCTAGTAAACCAGACGACTCTCCATAAGATTCTTTTGTGTTCATTCTTGACTGTTCATTTTCTTTTATTTGATTTAAACCCACATAAACCCTAGAACTTCTAATTACCATAACTTCCTCAATTCTAAACGAAATCAAGAGGTTCTAGGGTCCAAATTGTGTGTTTTTGCGAGACGAACAAACCACAAATCAAATAAAGCCCAATCTTTATCATCACACCATCTAAACCACAAATCAAATAAAGCCTAAAACTTAAAATGCTAAAACACCCACTAATCAACTTCCCCAATACATCACACCATCTAAACCACAAATCAAATAAAGCCCTCAAAATCTCCCACACCCATCACTCAGTTGACCCATTAAAGTCAAAGATTTGATCAAAGAACATCAAAGCTATAAAATTTAGCCAAACCCAGAAAGCAAGTTGAATAAAAATGGAAATTTAACTTCAAGAACTCAATGTAAACAAGTATCAAACGTGTGCAAGTGAAACCGAATGAAGAAAGCAAGATTGCAAGAAAAATGGTGGAAATTGAAATTCTGGTGAGAGATCTGAAGCAGGAATCCATTGCTTGTTGTTAAGATCTGTTGATGCACAAGAATGTCTGTTGACTGCATCTTCATCAAGTCTTAAATCAAGAAAGTCAAGATTGGATTTTAAAAGTCAAGATTAGAGTTTTTATATTGATTTCGCTTTAATGTACATATTGTTAGATGGGATTTCGCTTTAAGGTACATGTTGATTTCGCTTTAATGTACTTGACATATAAGCGAAATCAGATTCATGTTGATTTCGCTTATATGGCTTGACATTGAAGCGAAATTAGCAATAGTATAAATACCTAGCATGTGTTCATTTGTAAGGATATAGAAGCGAGACCTGGTCATTGTTGCTGTAACGAAACTCTGTCAAATTGATCTCAGAAAGCAATAAAAGTGAAGGAATTGAATAGGAAAGCTGTTGTTACGTTGCGTATACTGATTCCGCCTTTATATGTGATGATGAACTGCCTTGACTGGTCGTTTAGGATCACGACACAGTCCAACAAGTGGTATCAGAGCTTCAGGACGAGGAGTTCATACTACTACAGCTGAATCTACAAAAATCTCTCATTTCTACTCACTTTCTTTGATACTTTTTCGATTTGAGATAGTTCCTACGGTTAAAATTGTCTAAAATTCAAGTATAACGTGTAAAACCAACTAATAACAAATCCTGGAAAGTATCAGATTAAAATTTGGCTTAAAACATGGTGAAAATTGGTTAAAAGGTGATTCCGCTTTTGTGTACATCGAGAGTTATTCAACTAATTTCGCTTTAACGGACATAAATAATCTGATTTCGCTTCAACAGACTTAGTTGATTTCGCTCCTAAGGACAGTCTTCTTATTTCGCTCTTGTGGACATAAGTGATTTCGCTCTTATGGACAACATTTGATTTCGCTTATACGAACATAAGAGATTTCGCTCAAGTGAACATTGTGATTTTGCTCGAGTGAACATTGTTCTTGATTTCGCTTTTGTGTCACTATTAGTGATTTTGCTTCAGTGTCAGCATTTGTCAAAATTTCGAAAAATTTTACTAAGTAATTTCTGATTTTTCAGGTACATTCAAAATGGATGATATTTTCTTGAACCCATTTAGCGATATGTACGCATTCGCAGGAAACTCGGGAGATGTTTCATCTACAAGCAATGAGAACGAGAATCCACCGAAAGAGAAGAAAAAGGAAGCTTGGGAATCTGAAAGCGCATTCGGAACGTTCAATAAACCCCCAAAGCTAATGGCTATTGAGGAGTACAGTAGGTGGTCCAGAAAGTTTGAAGATTGGTTGATGGCATTCGCATTTCCTAGCTGGAAGAGTTTGAAAAACGGTTATGAACATGGAAAGAAATATGGTGAAACTTTAAGAGCAGCTGAGGAAATTGATTCGTTTGTAGCTGAACAAAAGTGTGTGGCATTGTTATTCCAGTCAGTCCGGGAAGACATTATTGCCTTGATTGACTATTCAAATGCAAAAGATCTTTGGGAAAAGTTAGAAAAGAAATGTATAGGTAGTCAAGAAATTAAGAAAAACAAAAAGAAACTTCTTAGAAAAGAGTTTGATCTGTTTGGATGTCTAAAGAATGAGTCAGTTTGTAAAATGATAGAAAGATTTGGTCATCTGAAGCTGGAGTTAGTAAGACATGATATCGACATTCCTGAAGAAGATCTTATTGATAAATTGTTCGATTCGTTGCCTGACGAGATGGATTGGAGATATTATGCGCTGATGCTGAAGAATACCATCAAAGAACCAGAAAAGTTGACATTAGATTTGCTGATTGAGAAACTCGAAAGTCATGAGTTGGAGTTGAAGAAGACGTACAAAGTCAATCATTCATCTTACCAGCAGAATTTGGATTTGTATTATCCAAAGAGCATGATGCCAAAAGCAACTTCTCCAAAAACTGCATTTTCTGCTGAAAATGTTTCGACAACCGGAAAAGAAAATCAAAGTGGTCAAAGCAGTGGAAGTCACAGTGGTTATCACAGTGGATCTTCATCTTCTGGATGTCATTCTGATGCAAAGAACCGTTTTCAATGCAACATCGCAATAGACTTGAAGAATGCTCAGAACTTTGATGAGGAATCGGCTAAGCAGCAGATGATCTTCCTAGCATCGGTGTTGGAATCGTATGAAGGGTTGGTAGCCAGGAAGATAGGCAACACAAATCTGACGAAAGAAGATTATGATCAGATTGATCCGGAGGAAATGGAACTGATTGATATTCGTTGGGCTATGGCAAGTGCTGTTCGTCGTGCACAAAGATTCATGGAAATTACCGGAAGAAAAACAATTGGTGGTGCATCTACCAAGCTGGGATTCGATAAATCGAAGGTGACTTGCTTCAAGTGTAAGCAGAAGGGTCATTTCAAACGAGAATGCAGAAATGCTTATGCTGATGAGTCAGAGAACCCTTTCAGAGATGATTATTACAAGAAGGCAATTTATCACCAGAATAAATACGAGCCGCCTAGATTGAAGCAGGTTGATGACAACAAAGATAAATCTAGAGCTCTTGCAGTGATTTACGATGATGAGGGTTATGATTGGAGTCAAGAGGTTCTACCAGAAGAAGATGCGGTTGGTTACGCATTCATGGCGAAAAACGATGAACGTATTCCGTGGAAAGACGATCGAACTGAAGAGCAAAAGTACAGATACAGAAAAATGATAGCTGAAAACAAAATCATTAGAATATCTCGTATCTTTCTGGAAGCAAGGAGAGCCAATAGATGGGATCCAGATAGAGAGTGCTATCTTGATGAGTATGGAAATATTGCAATTGATGATAGTACACTTGATATTGAAGCCATAATTCAGCAATACAAAGAAGATGATGAGTATTGGCAACACAAATGGTGGGGAACTCCAACTGAGAAAATGAAAGAGGAAGCGAAGAAAGAAAAAGAAGAAAAAGAGATGAAAGAGAAAGAAGAGATCGAGAAAGCAAAGAAGATTGATACTGGAGTTATTGACACAACGTAGGAGTTGACTGCTGAAAATCTTGGAAGAATGGCTGACAAATTGCTAGCTGCTAAGGCACTTGAGGTAGACTCTAACCCCGTGTCTGAGTCAAAAAGCCAGGTCAGTTCAGATGTGTCAACAAATGTGTCTGGTAAGAAAATAGATGGAAATGCTGATTGCAAAAATTGCAACAAAGAGTGCAAATTTTGTAGCACAGTCACGTATCTCAACGGGAAGAAAGTTGATGATCTGACAGCTAAGGTCAGAAGCGTTGAGAATCAGATTCTTGATCGTGACAAAACAGTTAAAGCTTCAACTGAACGGATAAGAGAATTAACTAAACAAATTGAAAATGATAAAATTGATCATGATAAAGTTAAAAATGAAAATGAAAAGTTGATTCTTGAAAACCGTCAGATTTCTGAAAAATTTGAAAAACTCAAAAGCACAATGAAAGATTGTGATGATCGAAATGGTAAAACTTTTAAAGAAAATGAACATTTAAAAGCAGTGCTTAGAGTCAAAGAAGAATCAATCAACCAACAACTGGATGAAATCGCTAAATTGAAACTTAAAGTTCAAGAGGCTGTAATCGAAAATGAGCGAATCCAGTTGAAGCTTAATAGTTATAGCTCCGCAAGCTTTGTTTTGCAACATATCATTCCCAAACCCATTGGGAAAGACAAAGCGGGCGAAGATGTGTATTGTGATGGAACTGGAGTGGGATTTCATCAAGTTCCACCACCCGTTCTTGATAATTACACTAAAAAGCAGTCTGGGTTGGTTAAAATTGAGGGAGAAAAAGAAGTTAAACTTCCGGAAAACATTGATGTTATTTTTACATCATCTGATGATAGTGTTCAGACAGAGATTGTTAAGAGCACAGCCGAAAGTGTTTTGATGTCTGATTCAACTGAAGATGATGGGTGTTTCTTGGACAAATACATTCAGAAATCAAAGTCCAAAAACAACTTAAGTGATGAACCGGGTCTTGTGATGTACAAGATGGCTGGATCTGATAAGTTGTATTCGGATTCTGAGTTTCCGATTGAGAATGTTAATGAGAAAAAGTTGACAAATGTTTTCAAATTGGTTGAAGTTGAGTTGTCGGAAGTGAACAGTTTGAAACAAATAAAAAGGCAAATGAATTTTGAGAAAGATAAAGCTTACTATAAAAAGCCTGTTGTTCCACCAAGGTTTTATAATAACAATCGAAACAACTGGTCAGGTGGTTATCAGGGTGGTAAGAGTTATAAGCAAAGAAGGTTTCAAAACAAAAGTTTTGCTGAAAAGAAGGTGTTTGTGAACAGTTCAAGTTCACTTTCTGATGAGGAAAATGAAATTTTTTCAAAATCAAATAAAGAGTTCTTTGAGAAAAGAGCTTCACAGTATCAGTCTGAAGGCACAAGTAGAGTTATTGATACTCGAACGTGTTTTAGATGTAATCAAGTTGGTCACATTGCACGACAGTGTACCAATGTGAAGCCTAAGACTGAAACTGTGGAGATTCAACAAAAGAAAGTTGATGTGAAGGGTAAAGCACAAATCGTTGTTGAGAAAAAGAATGTGAAAAATGACAATATCAAAGTGAAAAATGAACCCGTAATGAAAGTGGTAACTAAAAATGACAAATTTTATAAGCGGGTTACATTATCTCAACAAGTTTGGAAACCAAAAACTGAAATGAAAATTTCAACTTCTGAAGTGAAAAAGGCTGAAGAATCAATTTCGGTTGATTATGATGCAAATTTTCCACCTTTGAAGGCTGAAAATTTCAAAATTCAAATTGCGAGAGTCAAGGTTACACCTAAGGCTGATGAGGCCTGGGTGGACACCATGTTCGAATAAGCAGTTTGAATTGCCGGAGCTTCCTTGTTCGCGAAGCATGAATCGGCATCTTTATTGTAGTTGATTAAATTGAAGTTTATTTTGTGCAGGATCTTCCACAACTGGTATCTAGATGGATTATGGATAGTGGTGCATCTCGACATATGACAGGAAAAACCGCGTTGCTGTATGATGTGAGAAACATTAATGGTGGTTATGTGGGATTTGCTGGTCATGAAGGTGGTAGAATTGTTGGTGAAGGAACGTTATCCAATGGGATTGTGACGTTTGAGAGAGTTAACTACATCACTGAGCTGGAGAACAATCTACTTAGTATCTCGTAGATTTGTGACAACATGTATACTACTCACTTCACTGATAAAGAATGTTTGATTCTGAAACCTGGTTTTGTCATCCCTGAAGAATGGATTATCATGAGGGCACCTAGAGTGAATGATTTATATGTGTTAGATATGTCTGTAGCAACTACAACTACTGGTCAAGCACATTGTTTCGTGTCTAGAGCAACTGAGAAAGAATCTAGATTGTGGCACCGAAAGATGGGGCATATACATCTTAGAAAAATGAATCACTTGGTGCACAATGATTTGGTATTGGGAGTTAATATAAAAGGTTTTCATCTGGAAGGGGAGTGCATTAGCTGTATCAAAGGCAAGCAGAAGAAAAAATCACACCCTACAAAGCAAGTCAATTCAGTTTCGAGACCGCTGGAAAGACTTCACATGGATTTGTTTGGTCCTGTGAATGTCAAAAGTATTACAGGAGATTATTATTGTTTGGTCGTTACTGATGATTATTCCAGATTTTCGTGGGTATCTTTCTTGAAGACGAAAGATGAAACATTTGACAGTTTGATGGGGCTGTTCAAGAAAATTGAGAATTTGTACCAAAGGCGTATTAAGAGAATTCGAAGTGATAATGGTACTGAATTCAAAAACAGCAAGATGGAAGAATTTTGTGATGAAAGAGGTATTTTGCATGAGTTTAGTGCTCCGTACACTCCGCAGCAGAATGGAGTCGCAGAACGCAAAAACCGGACACTAATCGAGACGGCTAGAACTATGCTCGCAGATTCAAAGTTACCGATTAATTTTTGGGCTGAAGCTGTTTCTGCCGCATGCTATACGCTCAACAGGGTTCTTACTGTCAAGAAATTCAACAAAACATGCTTTGAGCTAATCAATAACCGCAAACCGAATTTGAAGTATCTAGAACCGTTCGGGTCACCCTGTACAGTTATAGAGCCTTTTGGAAAGTTTGGTCCGAAGTGCATTGAGGGAATATTTGTAGGTTATGCAAATCCGTTGCGACGTGTCTTCGTTCCAAGTGAGAAGCGGATTATTGAAGCTGCAAATGTTGAATGTCAAGGTTATACTATGCCGCCACAGAATCCTGGTGATTCATGGCGTTATCATTATGACAAACTTTGGGATTCGTTTGACATGAGAGAAGAATCAGAGGATGAAGAAGATTTCTTTGATGAGTTGGATATTTTGCGTGAATATGAGTCGCAGTTAAGGTTCCCAGCTGAGTATTCGAGGAGACCACGGGAAACTTCAAATGATGATGAAGCAGGTCCAAGTAATGCTGGTGAACATGATGATGTCCAACAGAATGAAGTTGCTCAAGATAATCAGTCGGCTCAGAATGATAATCTAGAAGCTGAAAACATGCTAGTATTTGATCATGGTGACTCAGATTCAGATTCTGAGGGGGAGCAAATTCAGATTTCAAGTCAAACAAACCAAGTTGGTGAACAAGATGCAGAGCAGAATGTTACTAATCTGGAAGGAAATGTAGATGTTCCGAGTGAAGTGATGCCGAGAACTTTTTCATATCATCCAGATGAGTTGATCATAGGAGAATTACAAGCTGGAGTTCGCACTCGAAATCAGATTGATAAAGGGCTTACATGTTTTTATACAAAAGTTGCTCCTTTGCAAACTGAATTCTCATTAAGTTGTTTTATCTCGCAGATTGAGCCAAGAACTTACAAAGAGGCACTTACTGAAGACTCTTGGGTCAATGCAATGCAGGAGGAACTTAGTCAATTTGAGAAATTGGGAGTGTGGAAGTTAGTTGATTTGCCGGATGGTCAAAGAAAAATTAACATTAAGTGGGTGTTTAAATGTAAGAGGGACGATAGAGGAGTTGTTGTAAGGAACAAAGCTCGACTCGTTGTTCAGGGATTTAGCCAACAGGAGGGAATTGATTTTACCGAAATTTATGCTCCTGTAGCACGACTAGAGGCAATCAGAATTTTCCTAGCATTTGCGTCTTGGAAGAACTTCAAAGTTTATCAGTTGGATGTTAAATCGGCGTTTCTTTATGGGAAGGTCAAAGAGGAGGTTTATGTCGGTCAGCCACCGGGCTTTACCGATCCAATCCACAAAAACAAGGTCTACTTATTGGACAAAGCGCTGTATGGTTTACACCAGGCCCCGAGAGCTTGGTACGAGACTTTGTCTCAACACCTACTAGCCAACAAGTTCATTCGTGGAAAAGTGGATGCCACTCTCTTCACTAAAGAGGTCGATGGTCATCTTCTGATAGTTCAGATTTATGTGGACGATATAATCTTTGGGTCAACAAATGAAAATCTATGCAAAGATTTTGAATCAGTGATGAAGCAGAAGTTTGAAATGTCATTAATGGGGGAGATGAAATTCTTTCTGGGTTTACAAGTTGAACAACTTCCTGAAGGAATTTTCATTCATCAGTCAAAGTACGTTCATGATATTCTAGAAAAATTTGGGATGTCAAGTTCTACTCCAGCTGCTACCCCACTTGCAACAAATCATGGGATTCACCCAGATCTCACCGGAGACAGGGCTGATGAAACATTTTATCGTTCCATGATAGGTTCTTTAATGTACCTAACTGCTTCACGTCCTGATATCATGTACCCAACGTGCCTCGCAGCAAGATTTCAGTCTAACCCGAGAGCATCGCATATGATCATTGTGAAGAGGATATTGCGCTACCTGAAAGGAACTCCTTCATTGGGGTTGTGGTATCCTAGGAAAGGCGACTTTACGCTCGAAGGGTATTCCGATTCAGATTTCGGATGCTGCAAAGTCAATTCAAAATCAACAACTGCAGGATGCCAGTTCTTTGGTCCTAGATTGGTTACCTGGCAGTGTAAGAAACAAACGTCTGTGGCGTTATCTACTTGTGAAGCGGAGTATGTTTCTGCTAGCAGTTGCTGCTCTCAGATCTTGTGGATACAGCAACAGATGCGCGACTACGGTTTGCAGTTTCTTAACACACCTCTTTTTGTTGATAATGAGGCCGCTATAAATATAACAAAAAATCCAGTACATCACGCTAAAACTAAACACATAGAAATTCGTCATCACTTTATTCGTGATTGCTTTGAGAAAAAGTTGATACGAATTGAGAAAATCCACACTGACGAACAGAAAGCTGATTTACATACCAAAGCTTTTGATAAAAATCGGTTTAAATATTTGTTAAAACTGAATGGTATGAAGCTTCTTTCAGTGTCGGATGGCATAATTGGCGTTGATGAGAGTACTGTTGCGGATGAAGACGAGAAACAATCTGCAATGGTTTGTCGAATTTTTACTTGTTTTCGTATTTAGGGGGAGTAGATGTTTGTACATAGTTTATTTTTTTCAGAAAATGAAAAAACAGTAAAAAATGCAAAAATACAAAAACATGATAAATCTGAAAAAGAGCTTGTGTATATAGGGAAAATGATAGTACATCAGCTAGACGATTACAGTATGCTAAAGATTTGTAAAGTATAAAAGAGTTAAACAATCTCACTGATGATGTGTCGATAGGTTTTCACACATTTAGTAGATTTATTCGGGATATAAACCTAAAATTCAAACTTGTGAATTCGTGGGGAACACTACTTGGATATATAGGTAACCCCTGAAATCTCGTTTGAAAGGTCTCTTAATCTGATATACTAGGTCTTTATACTCAATGATGTCTGGGGTATTATTCCGGGACTTCTGCTGAACGATGGTTCTGACCTAGTCCTTGGCTAATACTTGCTGCAATGCTTGAAACACAGCATTAAACCCTCAGCATGCTGAAACAATAAAATTGATAAATGCTGCTGTTGTAAGCAAAAAGATCCTCTAAAGGGGACACACCGAAAAGTCGAAGCTGATATCTCTCTGCGTATACGAAAGTATCGACCTGAGATCCCTCGGCCCTCGCATACCTAATTTATATACAGATATCATTGTACTATACTCACCTGTAAGACTGATTATTGAGATTCTGGATACGGGAGTATATTCAAGAGGTGGGACACATGAATGATCTAAGTTCTTAATTCATCTAAATCGTATCCTGAGTAGATTGAAATTTGTATGGGAATTTAAGATGGATCAGTATATCGACAATCGAGGTGAATTGTTTAAGTCTGAGTATGAAATGTAGCTTAACGGTACTTGTGATTTGTCTAAAAAAACTGATATGATTCCCTGACACGCTCATCAAAAATTTGTTTGTAAATAGTTTACTTAGTTTACTTTCTGCAATTTAAGTTTTCTGTATTTCATTTCTTAGTTTAGAACACTTTATAAAATCCAAAAAGATTTTATTTCTGCTTTATTTTCCGACAAACCAAAGTGGAGAGTTGATTGTTAGATTCTCAGATGTTTGAAGCAGATGCAGGAGATTCTGGACTGAAGAATGAGGAGAGCTTACTTTGATGAAGTTTAATTGTTTGAAAAGTCAAACACAAGTTCATTAATTTGATACTTGTTATTTTCAGAAAAAATGTTTGAAATTGTTGTTTTAAAATCAGTTTGATTCGTCAAATAATCAACCAAGGTCATTAATTTGGACTTGGTAGATTAATCAAGTGATCAAGGTCATTAACTTGGACCTGAATACTTGAGTGGATTTCTAAAACTGATAGTTTATGAGTTATGTTTAAAAGTAGATTTGTAATGATTATTGGTTGAGTAACAGGTTTGAACTTCATAATTCCCAATGGAAGCTAAATGTCAAAGCTTGAACCAGATATCTCAGATTCTAGCATATCGAGAGGGGGAGTCTGTGAAAGGGGGAGTCTGGATCAACATTCAAAGGGAAGAAAGAAGTTAGAGCCAGGAGGACAAGATCCTGAAACATGTGAAGATAGAGTGCTTATGATGAGACGACAGAGAGTTAGAGATAAGACTAAGACTGAAGACTCAGGATCTGAAGACTACGTCAACATCCAAGGGGGAGTCTGTTGATGCACAAGAATGTCTGTTGACTGCATCTTCATCAAGTCTTAAATCAAGAAAGTCAAGATTGGATTTTAAAAGTCAAGATTAGAGTTTTTATATTGATTTCGCTTTAATGTACATATTGTTAGATGGGATTTCGCTTTAAGGTACATGTTGATTTCGCTTTAATGTACTTGACATATAAGCGAAATCAGATTCATGTTGATTTCGCTTATATGGCTTGACATTGAAGCGAAATTAGCAATAGTATAAATACCTAGCATGTGTTCATTTGTAAGGATATAGAAACGAGACCTGGTCATTGTTGCTGTAACGAAACTCTGTCAAATTGATCTCAGAAAGCAATAAAAGTGAAGGAATTGAATAGGAAAGCTGTTGTTACGTTGCGTATACTGATTCCGCCTTTATATGTGATGATGAACTGCCTTGACTGATCGTTTAGGATCACGACACGGTCCAACAAGATCTGCTAGATCTGTGAGTAATTGCAGCCAGCTTTCTTGCGGCTCCGTCTCTTCGATCTCCCTCTCTCTCATGCATCTCTCTCTCTCCGCCGCTCATGGCGGCTCTGCTGATGTCGTACCGTCCGCCACCACCAAGTGGTGGTGGTGCTGCCGCCGTTGTTTATCGGGAGGGGACGACGAAGGGCAGGGGATAGTGGAGAGTGATGGTGGTTGCGGTGGCCGGAGATCGAGATGGAGAGATTGAGATAGAGAGATCGAGAAGTTGGGGATGGAGAGATCTAGAGGTTGGAAGGGTATAAGATGGATGTGTGAATGTCTGTATGTATGTATATATATATATAATATAATTAATTTTGTTTTAATTTATTAAAAGAGTAAATTAAAATGACCAAAATGCCCCTGCACTAAAGGACAAAATAGGAGGTTGCAACAGTAAAAAAAAATAGGGTTTTTGGATTTTAGACTAAAATGACAACAAAATGCAAACCACAGGGACCCAGATGTAATAAGTTTGAGATTTGGACTAAAGTGGTAAAACTGGCCAAACCATAGAGACCAAAATGACAGTTTACTTTTTTTTTATGAAAAGCTCGAGTTTTTATGTGAATGCTACTTTCAATTGAACGTCCTTGTAAAGCTGAGGAAAAAAGATATAAAAAATAAGGAAATGCAAACCACGAGAACCAAAATTTGACCGGTAAAACCGAAAGTGTCACCGTTCCTATATCTCTGATTCTCTTGACTTTTAGTTTAGATTGTTCTTTTCTAAAATAAAAAACCATACCATGCATTAAAAATTCCAAGTTGACTCAACCCAGTTGCAAAATCCGGTTCCACCCGACATGCCAGTTTGCCCCTTTCAACCAAAAAGGCTAAAAACTGTCATTTTCCCAAAATGGTGGTCCAAACCATGTGACATGAGGTTCCGGTTTCGAGTCATATTAGTGGCGAAGCGACCAAATGTTTCGAGGGGGCGTAAAGTGATGGAACTCAATTTTTTTTCCTATCGTTATGTTTCGGGTCGATTCAAGTCGGGTCAAATAATAATAATCCAAAAAAACAAAGTGTATATTTATTAAACTACCCATCATTTATATACACAGTTTATAAATAGAGTTAAATGTCATTTTAATCCCTGTGGTTTGAGTCATTTTACCAGTTTAGTCCAAAGGTTTCATTTTTAGTCTGTGGGTCCAAAAAGATTTCACCGTTGCCATTTTAGTCCACTGGGTTAACTTCGTCTATTTTTTCTGTTAACGAGAAGGCCAATTCGGTCATTTTATATGTAATTCTGTTCACTATTAGGGCAATTCGGCCATATAAAATGACCGAATTGGCCTTCTCATTAACAAAAAAAAAAGATGAAATTAACCCAGTGGACTAAAATGGCAACGGTGAAACCTTTTTGGACCCACAAGTGGAAAAATGAAACCTTTGTACTAAACTGGCAAAATGGCCCAAACCACAGGGACTAAAATGGCATTTAACTCTTATAAATACTTAGGATATACAATTTAGAAAAAATAATCGGGGGGACAATCCTATAAAATTTTAAAATTTTCGGACGAAAAATCGGAACTTATACACTTCTAACCGAAACATTGGGGTGGGTTGGGTGCACCCCCGGGCACCCACAATACTTCGCCCATGAGTCATATAGTCCGACCCACCTACCAGAACGTTGGCCATAAGTGAGATCGATCATCATTAAAAACGCATTTTGTTAAGGTGTACGTAGGCTCAATGTTGTGGACTAATCACGCCCGAGCCACGTTGTTTAACCTAGCACACCACCCAGGGGAATTAAACCCGGGCGTGGTGTGTGTGTCTGGTGGGGGAGAGGGGTTGAGGCGGCGCTAAACCCAAAATGCCTATTAAAGAATAGAGTAAACTGCAATTTTACACCCTGAGGTTAGGGGTCATTGGCATGTCTACCCCCTAAGGAAATAATTGCAATTTTACCCCCACTGTTTGCCCTTATGTCCACTATTTTATTTTTTTCTTTTATTTAATTATTAGTTAAATCATAACGTAATAGTTAAAGGATGTGTTTAATTATTAGTTAAATCATAACGTAATAGTTAAAGGATGTGTTAGGGGACTAGGGGTGGTTCACTAGTGATAGAAACTATCACTCACACTGTCCAATAAGATCGTGCCATGTCATCAACCAAATTTCTATCACTAGTGATAGAAATGTAGGGGGGTGGTATCACTAGTGATGGAATTATATCACTCCCAAATTTAATTTTTATTTTTATAGAATTCTGCCACATTAATCCCAAAATTAATGTCCATGTGTGGGGTGGGCGGCAACATGTACACGTGTTGCAAATGCATGAACTATCAGAGCAGGGGTGGGCGGCAATATGCAGCCTTTTCAAAAGTTCAACACGTTTTGTTTACAACGCGTTTTGTTTATAACGCGTTTTTTAAACGCCGGCGGCGGTGTAGCGTGATAGTTTAACGCGTTATCAAGCTCTATCACGTACCGCCCCGAGTCCCCTTAATTAAAGTTTATTGTCTAAGTAACAGTGATGTGAAGCGACATTATAATAAACCAGAACACAAGGTGTTGATTTGATTATATAGTTATTCATGGAAAAGGTTTATATAGCATTTTTCAAATTATAATCGTTTTACATGCATGGCATGTATTTTAATAGAGTAAAAAATGAGAAAAACAAAAATTCGGATTACAGCTCAAAATCGGTGTGAATTCAACCGAAAAAAAAAGATACACCCAACCAGAGGGTAATCACGTGTATGGAAGTATATATGGCTACAAAAGTCAATATAGTATATGAATTTTGAAAACTTGTAACTTGGTCAGGGATACAAATAGTCAAAGTCAAACCTTCATATTCCCTTATTTATACTTGCACTACCTTCTTTACCATCATCAAGATTTCTCAATCTTTCATTCATCTAATTAGCCACGTAGAAACAACCCTAAAATGGCAGCAGTTTCGGTGAGGAGTTTCTGTTTTTTCGTCGTAGTTCTCGCCTTGTTAATGACAACGTCATTTAGTGGTGTCGAGTGTAGAGCTCTACACTCGCTATCGCTAAAGACTAAAATTGACGGTGTTGTTGCCAACACTGGCACAAGTTGTAGTGAAATAAGTAGCAAAAGGTTGAGATCGAGATTACGGGAGTTGACATATGTGTTGTACTCTGGACCTAGCAGAAGAGGAGCGGGTCACTAATAAAAATTCTTTATTCTAAGTAAATTGTTGTGATTTAGTGATTATAATGTGGGGTTTTTTTTTATGTTTTTGTAATTATGTTGTTCTTATATTTATTCTGGTTTATCAAAAACACTAGTTGTGTGATGTTTATTTTTGCAAGTTATTTTTTTCCTTCTTGGAGAGGAATTATTATGTTTTACAGAAATTTAGAAAAATGCACAAGAAAACGTATTCAAATAGGGTTTTTATTTTTCAGGCAAGTTAGAATACAACTTCATATAACATGTGCTAATGACCGCACCAGTCCAAGTCAGACTAGACCGAATACATTCAAAAAACATGAGAAACAAGAACCGAAGACCAGACCAATTAAGATTTAAGAGCTAAATGGTGGCGCACTTCAGTCGATTACAAACTGACCTGGAAAGTTGTGCACATGAAATGTAAAACTTGAAGGAAACTAGCTTTCAAGTAATAATTCTTTTATTCACATCTAAATCTAAATGCACTTTACATCAATATCGCAGGTAAGCGAGCAACAAGCTGCGCCGCTACCCCTTTCTGAATAGCAAACCCTAGCCTATTAAAGACAAACCCCTGCCCCCCTGTTGATGAGCCACTGATGTGGACAACATTTTGGACCCTAGTCAACAAACGGATAGCTTCTGGAGCAAGGGATCCAAACAGGGGCGGATTTATGTAGAAAGAACGGGTTCCCAGGAACCCAGTCGGTTTTTAATTTTTAGTGTAAATATATATAAGAAACTGAAAATGAACCCATAAGTAAATTATAAAGGGAACCCATAAACAAAACAAGCCTTGGTTGCACTGGTAAGTCCGCGCTTTTCTTCCTGAGTTACCCAAGTTCGAAACCCGTTTCATTACTTTTTGTTCCGTTTTTTTTTTCTCTTTTAATCTTTTTTCTTTAATGTAATAAAACCCTTTTAGGGTTATGTCACAACTCACAAAACATACGCCGCAAGCACAGAACAATAACGAACAGAAGAGTGAAACACGCCACTGAACATCAGCAGCTCCACACCTCTCCGCCGATTGCTCCGCCGCTCCGCCTCCGGCCCTCCGCTGCTCGCCTGCTCCACCGCTTCGCCACCGGCACACCGCCGATTGCTTCCGAGTTCAGCGATTAAGGTTAGTTATACATCTGAATTTGTCAATTTGGTATACATCTGAATTTGTCAATTTGGTAGTTAAACTTGAATTGGTAGTTAACCTAAAATTATTGTTTGTAGGCAACTTGTGTATACATTATTTCTGATTCTCAGCAAATAGATTCGGTTTTTGATTATTTTTTAGTTGTGTTCAAAAATTACATGAAGTGAACACACCAGTTTGATTCTTCAATGCAACAACATTTGGGTATGGTTTTATGGGTTCTGAAATTATTGAAAAGTAGGGGTCAACACAACAATTTCTTCATCTTGTCATGCTTAGACTATTAGAGGAGATTTAGCCGAGTCATTTGGTTCACTAACTTCCAAAGATGATAGGGAAAAAGTGACTTTAGTGATAAAGTCCGACCCGACTTGACTTTAGAAATCACTTTAGAGAAATGTGTTTATTTGGAGACGAAGATAGATAATAGGATAGATATCTTTAGCGATAAAGCCCGACCCGACCCGAAAATTCTAACGTCGGGTTGAACGAAATTCGAGCACCGAAAAAAGGAATGTAAAACTTGAAGGAAACTAGCTTTCAAGTAATAATTCTTTAATTCACATCTAAATCTA
Source organism: Helianthus tuberosus (assembly GCA_030545235.1). NCBI lineage: Eukaryota > Viridiplantae > Streptophyta > Magnoliopsida > Asterales > Asteraceae > Helianthus > Helianthus tuberosus. The sequence goes on from CM060376.1 coordinate 46,090,291, forward strand.
AATGCACTTTACATCAATATCGCAGGTAAGCGAGCAACAAGCTGCGCCGCTACCCCTTTCTGAATAGCAAACCCTAGCCTATTAAAGACAAACCCCTGTCCCCCTGTTGATGAGCCACTGCTGTGGACAACCTTTTGGACCCTAGTCAACAAACGGATAGCTTCTGGAGCAAGGGATCCAAAGGTGTCGAAGGCGAAGGGGACAAATGCATGTTGGTTATCAGCACATGCTTTAGCGTGTTTATCCATTTTTTTTATTCTGCTTTCCTTATAGCTTGTCCTGCTACAAACCCGCTTTCCCTTAAACCAGCTAAGGGGGAGACTCCTGTGAGATCCACACAAGCATGTTTCCCTCCCGCCCAGCCAAAGACGAGCAGATCCGCTGGTCTCAATGTAGATCTCCCTTCCATGGGGTCTGTAAGGAAATTCACAGGGGCCTCCTTCTTGGCAGAAATCACCGCTCTCCTCAAGATGTCCCCCAAAACAATATATATCTAATATATAAGACGGATTTACTTCGATATATTTCGTAAACGGGCAACAAACTGATCCGCTGCCTTTTTTGAAATCTATATGGTGTAGGATCTCAAAACTATAACCAAATAAACTGAAATTGTTAAAATATATTTTACTACTAAAATAACGTATGGATGTGTACAAAAAAAAATAGAATCCAAAACGGTGAAACCGATCAAAAACAATCCGAAACGATCTAATGGAAACCGGATACAATCTAGTAGGATCCGCCGGATACAATTCAAATTTGAAATTTTTCCACCAAATTTTTTAGGTCTTCTCGCATCGGATTTGATCTTGATTCAGATTTTACCACTAGATAAAATATGAACTTTATTGAGTTTATCCTATATTTTTATTATTTATATGTTTTTTTTACCAAGTTGTGTTAAATTAGTTGTACGTAAAATATACAAAAAAAAAAATTATGTTTTTAACGAATATATGTAATATAAACTTATAAAAATTATAAATAAGTAATATATGATTTTTTGAGTTTACTTTATGATTTATTATTGATTTTATTTGGTTTTCTAAAACAAACGTTTACCGGATTTTTCTAGGTAAATTCTGATTTGAATGCTTTAGGATCGAGTTTTATGGTCCTACGAGCTTGATGATATCCGATCCATATTTTCACAATCCGGTTTTACCATTCTTTGACTTATCAGAATCGGATAAAAATCCGATCTTGTTATGTAATAACTATAAATCTATTAGCAATGTATAGAAAGAATGGGAGAATGAATTTCTTATTGATGTTGAGTATATCATATCAAATACAAAGGACCTTTCAAAACACCACGAATACACATAAAATATCTTAAATGTTTACTCGCCGCAAAAGTTGGTGGATAAAAGGTTGCTGTTGAAAGAAACGGGGAAAGTTATTACTTTCTTAAATGTTTACTCGCCGCAAAAGTTGGTCCATTTCGATTTTATAACTCGTGGCTCTTACGGTCAGATCTGGAAGATTTAGTCACTAGGACTGTTCAGGAGTTTCGTGGATTTGGGCTCCAGATACAGTTCTAATGAATAAGTTTAAGAAGTTACACCAAGAGATTGTCGAATGGAGTAAGAATAAGAGGATCGAGGAAGCTGAGGAAGAGGCAAATTTGCACCAGGAATTGTTGGAGTTAGACATGATGGTTGAGGATAGAGACTTGACTGACGCGGAACAGTGGGTGTTTGTGGAAGCTAAGAAGAGATTAAAGGAGTTGGAACAATTTAAAGCAAAAGACATGAGACAAAAAGCGCGGGTTCGTTGGGCTAAAGAGGGGGACGAGAACACAAGTTTTTTTCACGGCATAATTAATAAAAGGAGGGTGTCTAATAACATACCGGGCTTGATGGTTAATGGGAATTGGGTAGTTAAACCTTCCGAAGTGAAAAGAGAAGTTTGTGGATTTTTTAGAAAGCGTTTTGTTGAAGACCTACACGAGCGACCGACTCTTGAGTGTTACGGTCTTAAAAAGTTGAATGATGATGATACCATGGAGTTAGTGAGGCCATTTGATGAAAAAGAGATAAAGGACGCGGTTTTTGAATGTGGGAGTGATAAAGCTCCGGGGCCCGACGGTTTTAATTTTCGGTTTGTGAAGAGATTTTGGTCGATTTTGTCACATGATTTCGTGAGCATTATGCAGAATTTCTTCAGGACCGGTACCATTAATAGGGGTGTGGGTTCATCTTTTATTACGTTGATTCCAAAAGTTAGCGATCCTACCGAGCTAGGCGAGTACCGACCGATTAACCTCATTGGGGTTATTAGCAAGGTTATTTCTAAGGCTCTTGCGAACAGAATCAAGAAGGTGATGGGAAAAGTTACACATGAAACACAATCGGCTTTCTTATCGGGGAGGTACATTCTTGACGGGCCTCTAATAATTAGTGAGATTTTATCTTGGGCAAAGAGGATGGGAAAAGAATTATTTATGTTCAAAATTGATTTTGAGAAAGCCTACGATAACGTTCATTGGGAGTTCTTACTATCGGTGATGCGCCAAATGAAGTTTCCTGAAAAATGGTGTATGTGGATTAAAGGAGTTCTCGAATCGGCTCGGTCGTCGGTGCTCGTAAATGGCTCTCCTACGTTTGAATTTGGGTGTGGGAAAGGGATTAGACAAGGGGATCCGTTGTCTCCTTTTTTATTTATTATTGTCATGGAGGCTCTATCATGTTTGTTTCGCAAAGCTTGTGATACCGGATCTTTTCATGGGGTGTGTCTTCCAAATGGTGGGCCGAAAGTTTCGCATCTTCTTTATGCAGATGATGCGATGGTTATGGGAGAGTGGTCCCAGTTTAATTTCAAGGCGTTGAAGAGGATTTTACGTATATTCCATTTGTGCTCTGGCCTTAGAATAAACTTGCGTAAATCTAGTTTACTCGGGGTGGGTATGAACATGGAAGATGTGGTTATTCAGGCTAGTGATATAGGATGTAGCTCGGGTGAGATGCCATTTAAGTATTTGGGAATTCTTGTGGGTGCAAACATGAGTCGCATTAGTAGTTGGGAGCCGGTTGTCGAGGTTTTCAAAAAAAGATTATCTAGATGGAAGGCTAGTATCTTATCGATGGGAGGAAGGGTTATTCTTATTAAATCAGTGTTAGAAAGTCTTCCTACATATTATTTCTCGTTATACAAAGCTCCGGTGGGCGTGATTAGTAAACTTGAAGTTCTTATTAAACGATTTCTTTGGGGTGGAAATGAGGAAAGAGATAAGATGCATTGGGTTGCTTGGGAGACGGTGACGAAGACAAAACGTGATGGTGGGTTGGGTCTTAATAAATTACAAGAGTGTAACAGTGCTTTATTATTAAAATGGTTGTGGCGTTATCGGGTTGAATATGATGCTCTTTGGAGAAAAGTTATAGATGCGGTGCATGGTTCGGCTAGAAGGTGGGAAACATTCCCTTCTAACAAACGTTTTTCCGGAACATGGAGCAAATTGGTTTCTTTTGGTACTCGTTTAAGGATACAAGGTAATTCTTTTGTTAACGTTATTCGGGGTATTGTGGGTAACGGTAGAAAGGTGAGATTTTGGATTGATCCTTGGTTAACTAATGAGCCGCTAAAGGATGTGTTTCCCGATTTGTTCCGCCTAGAGGAAAATAAATGGTGCTTTCTTGATGAAAGAATCGGTCCTCAGTCGCAAGGCAGAGGTATAACTTGGAGGTGGAAGAAGTATCCTAACTCGAGTGGTGAAGTCGATGCTCTTATTGAGTGTCACAGAATGGTTGCCGAGGTTAGTCTGGATGACAAAGAGGAACGATGGTTTTGGAACCAAGGGTCTAGTGTGGAGTTCTCCGTTAAGGAAGTTAGAAAATGGTTGAAAGGAGCCGATGTGGTCGACGATAATAGTAGTTTTAGGTGGTGCAAATGGATTCCGAACAAGTGTAATATATTCATGTGGAGGGCGAGTATGGATAGGATTCCGACAAAAAATGCTCTTAGTCGAAGGAATATCGACGTTGGAGATGGTATGTGTGTTTTTTGTGGTGAAGTGGAGGAGACTACGGTTCATCTGTTTTCGGCGTGTACTTTGGTTGACGGAGTGTGGAATACTATAGTTTCGTGGTGTAAGATTCCGCCTGTTTATTTGTTTTCAACTAATGATGTGCTTCAAATTGCTAAATACGCGGGGGGGTCAAAGATTAAGCAAGACATCTTATATGGTCTTATTATATTGGCTTGTTGGCGTATATGGAAAGCTAGAAATGAAAAGATATTTACAAGCAAAGAAACGAATGTGGCTCAAATAGTTTCGGATGTCAAGGCGTTGGGATTTCTTTGGTTTAGAAGTAGATATAAAGGGGGATCGGTAGAGTGGAAAGATTGGTGTAATTTTTATTTCCCTTTGATGTAATTTTTGGTTCCGCGGTGTTCTCTTGCTTGGAGAATTCCGCTTGGTTTGTTTAATGATATTCACCTTTCAAAAAAAAATACAAAGGACCTTTATATATAGGTCATGTTATTAATACAAGAGTCCATGAAGAGACGGGAGTTAAGAACGTGGAGAGTCATCATAAATAATTTCTTTATAACACTCCCCCTTGACTATCCACGTGATAAATGAAAATAATCTATAAACTTTTAATACGCTTGGTTATCAACTTGATACACTTGGAGATGTTGCCTCGTTAAAAACCTTGCCAGGAAAACCCAGTGGGACAAAACCTCAGCCAAGGGAAAAAGAGTGCAACACGTATCGTCTCCCCTGATACTTCTAGATCATGTACGTTGCCTCATTAAAAACCTTACTAAGAAAACCCAATGGGATAAAACTTAGTGAAGGGAAAAAGAGTGTAACTTGTATAATACTCCCCCTCATTTGAACATGTATTCTTCAAGTGACTAGTGCCCATTTTTCTTGAAATTTGCTCAAAGTTTTTGTAGTCAATGATTTGCCGCTTGTACCCTTAATAATTCTTTATGTTCGCAATCTTGTATATCTTCATATGAGCCTTCTAATGCCTCTTCTTTTAAATAAATATCATAAGATCCACAATTGTTATTTGTTACATTCACTACATTTACAAAACTAACCAAACTTGTGTTGATGGGTTAGTAAAATATAAATTCATATCTTACATACCTTAGATGTATTGAAATAGATGTTTTCCCATTTCAATATTTCGTCGTTTAACACGTGCTATATCAAATCAATAAATTCAATAAAGATATATAAAATCATGAATAGATAGCAAGAAATACTAATGCACAATTGCACTTAAAGATGGTACCTCTAGACCAAAAATTTCAATTTCTTTCATATGAAGCTATAACAGCCATTTTATATATCAAGTAATTGAACAACCTTTAACGTAGTTAAAGGATAAACTTTGTCCATGGTAAAACGCGTAAACCTCTAATAGATATAGTTTGATTGATTACACATATGCTCGAACTGCAGATCGAGCAATAATTACAATGTGTCAAGGTCATTCAAAAATTGTCCCTCTAAAAGGTTGACAGTTTCTCTCGATGGTGCCTAGACATCATCACTGTAAACTGCGATTATATTGAACTTTTAGAAGAGGACTTTTGATAAAGATGGATGATATTATCAAACTCATATTGCTCTTTATCAGAATATCTCATGAGTTGTACAACACTCAATCCAACTATTTTATCCATACTATCTTTTTAAGTTTATAAAGATACATTCATGAGGTTTTGAAATCAATGCTTCAGACATTTACGATTCACTTACTTCTTTCCACTTTGAAAAACAATGTATGTGCATACACTCTTTAGGGGTTCTGTTACATAAACCTCCTTATTGATTTCTATATCATATGCAAGGATGTCTTGAACACTTGCTTCATTTGTATAATACATATTATACCATGCTTATACACTGTACTTTGAGATACCATAATCACCAAGTACAGGTATTCTATGTATATTTATTGGTGCACAGGAATTACATCCATAAGATGTTTCCACTTAACCTTATAAGTACTTAAATGCTTTAGGATACTCATCAGGAGTTCCAATTATATTCAACGTATTCAAATATGAATCTGTATACAACGATCATATCGTTCTCGAGAACTTATTTTACATTTATTTAATAAATTAAATCATTGAGGGACTTTCATGTAAACTTTTAGTATCCAGTGATTCATAACTTTCATAAGACACATATCAATTCTCTCTTTATATTACCAGACTAATTAAATATTGGAAAGCCAATACATCCACCACCGGAGAATGCGTCTCCTCATAATCAGTTATAGGTCTTTGCGAAAATACTTGTGCCACTAATTTTGCCTTATATCACTTTATTTAATTTTCATATGATTCGCATAAAAGACCCATTTGTATCCAACATATTTTACAACTTCAGTTGTATGGACTGTTGGTCTAGAAACTTTCCATCTTATTAGAGAATTCAACTCTGCCTTATTTGTGTCTTTCCATTTTGGCCAATCATTTATATGTTTTCATTCATAGGCAGATCTTAAATCTTGATCCTCCTCACTTCATCATTTCAAGCGCTATATTATATACAAAAGTATAACGACGTCGATTTTATTTTGATTCCATACATATCTTCGACATGATACAACTTATCGAGATCTCTTTATTTTCAGGTACCTGAGGTTCTTCTTGAACCGTCATGTCAATTGTCTCTTCAGGAGATCTTATTACTATAAGCTCGACTTGACCATCTTAATTACTTGCTCCAATTTTCGAGGAATTTTATTATTGGAATCGACTAGTCTACCACGCTTTAGGCGTGCAATAGACTCATTACAAAAATATGTGGTTGTCCTCTTGGGACACAAATATAACTGGAGCATAAGCAGTTGATTATGTGACTTACTTAGTCACTCTATTTAGGTCAGTGAACTTGTCTGGTAATTTGTTCTTTAATATTAGTAAATGAATTATACTTTAAACTTCTAATTCATAGTTTATAGTCTGAGGATCGAGATGATATGATAATTCATTTCACTTTTCACTTTTCAACTGCTTGTTATCTCCCCCTAATGTTGGGAACATTCATTTGTTAAAGTGAAAACCAATGAGCCATAAACGAATTTTTTTCTCACTAATGGCTTTAAGTATTTAATCATAGACGATTATTTATACCCAACATATTCTCAAACTTTTTATAGGTCCCATCTTTGTGCGGTGTGGTGGATGAGTTTCAATATATGTCGCACGACCAAAATCTTTGATGAGACATCTTTAGTTCCTGACCAAAAACCAACTGTATGGGGAGAACTATAACTTATTGGCTTGATGTGAATTGATGGTACTATATAAAAATTACATGTACCTAAATGAACTTTTGCTCCTTTCATGATCATTGGCTTTGTAAACAATATTAGATGTTTAGTGATCATCTCAACAATAACACTTATTCCAATGATCGTTAATAACTTGGGAATAAAATTCACTATCATCAAATAAATATACTAATTTGGATTAATATGTTTGCTATCACATTAGCTAAGCCACAATCACACAAGCTTTAGGTTGTGGATTTGGTAACCATTTAGACGATGCATCGATTTAAAGAAACTAAATGGTATCATGTTGGGATATGCATATCCTTTGATCGCTTCAAGAATATTTAGGGATACACACCCTCCTTTATTTGGCAAAAATAAAATTTCCCTTGAGAGCAAACAATACATGCTAATTATCAGCTTGAAGAATATTCTAGGTTTTCATTATGTTTCACATCATCAATGACTCGGGATGGTCTGACAGGTCATGCCATTGAATTAAATACTCACGATCCATAAACTTCTGGTTTATGATCATATATTCTTTTAGTTGCACTCGTTTTTGTCTGATACACGACAGGAAGTACGCGAAAATAATATATTATTATTTCAAAAATTCATGTTATTACATGTTTCCCATATTTTATTATTATATAATAACTTCCTTAGTATGCCACTTCTTGTGGTCGATTTCAATACTAACATGGCTATCAATGTGAGGATCATTACAATTTCCACACTTACCATGATCATGACCTTTATAAACGATCATTGTATAGTCATCACATTATTAACAAGGTTGATCTCATTCCATGAGCATCATAACAATTTCCTCAATTACCATGATTATGAACTTTACACCAATTATTATATCATCACATTCAGTTCAAGGAATGGATTATAACCATACAACATTCATGGTGGCATCATTACAATTTTCTCAATTATATCCATGATCACGAGCTTTTCAATGCTGTAGAACCAACCAAGGTTCATGGTTTATCATTACTTTTTCTTGGACAAACACATATGTAATCATTTAATATTTGTTATACTCACTCCATAATATTGCTAGTTTAGCATATTTGAGATATAACAAATGAAAATTGTCTTATCCGAATTTTCTTTGTAAATGATCTTCTCTTTGCATAACATTAATAGAGAAGTAATTAAATGTCTAAGTTAAGATCTGAAATCTTATGACCTTATACAAACTCGTAACGAGATTTAGGGAGTATGACACTCCAGGTGTCAAATCTAAGCTGTCACGTAAGATACGATAGACCAATTAACTATCATTTCAAACGGTGACGCCAATTTTCATCTTCTCTAAGTATTATCTTCATATAATTACCTCCCATAATTTACCACTTCTAGTGGTCAATCTCATTATCAAATTGACTATCATAGAACTTCTGATGATCGATCTCATTATTAATATGACCGTCATTACACTTTTATATAATCAATTTCATTATTAATCTGATCATCATACCAATTTTTTTCAGTTATGTCCATGATCACAATAATCAATATACAGTCACATTCACTTCGAAGAATGAAAGAAAGCCAAAAAAAAAAAACTTCATAGCTTTTCATTATATGAAATCATTTCAAACTTTTCATTTGATATTGCTACTTCAAGAGTATATCTCAGGCGTGACCAATGGAAAACTCTATCTTGTTTTTCCTTAAAAACAATCTTCTTTTCTCATTAATGTATACTTTGAGAAAAATTTACATGACCGACTCGTACAAAATTTATTGGTCAACATATGACGACCTTTCATAGAATATGACACACTTTGAATGTCATACATGAACATATTCATAATATTTTATAAGAGTAATGATAAACCACAAATTTTGGTTTTTCATTTGTTTAATTTATGCAATAATATCTACATACAAACAATATATAGCATATATATGACATACACTACAAAGTTAAATCAAGGAATACATAACATTATAACATGTTATCAAATAAAACAAGGTTATAATAAAACCTTATGAAATAATAATATGTCATCACATTCAAGCAAAATATATAAATTATGTATTAACCTATCATGGCATAACCAATCATATATATATGTCTTATATAAAATATTTGTTACTCTCACATAAAAATTAAAAACATTTATAAAATATATTCAATGCGAAATAAAGAAACCTATTACTTACACATAAATCATTACAAGATAGAGAATTCTGAATCCGGTATATGATCGTCAAATTGGTATCTTTAATTACACATCTTGATTTATCCCGTAAATCCAAAGTACTATATTAATTTATTTAATAATATAATAAATATTTATAATGATAGTCTCTAACACAAAAAATAGGTTTATTTATCCTGTAAATGTCAATTACTTAAAATAAACACTATACTATTCATATTCTATGAAATAAATGAACTATAAATATAAATTAAATACAAAGAATTACTATAAGGAGGAAATCGAATTTGGTATACCGAAAGCTTTGACGAGAGGATAAATGTTTGTACTAAATTTTCAATTAAAATATAATATTCATTATAAAACTTAAAAATCAAATCTTATTCATATTTATTAAATTACTAGTCATGCATGTAACAAAATCTCATATATTCTGTTATAATCATAAATTATATAATATATAAAGTATTATGCTCCTAAAGATTTGATTGATGATTATTGATAATAGATAATAGCTATAATAAACTTGTAACATAAGCCAGTTATGCAGATGAAACAAATTGGGTTTTGAATAAAAGAATATCCTAAAATTGAAGTTAAGGATTTACGAAATTATGTAAGCATACCTGATTTGCGATTGGAGTTAGAGCAGTTGATCAGTTTTGATTTCATCCCTTATAATTCCACCGTGATTGACAGTCGTGTTCACGTTTCCAGTGGCTACAACAACGACGGACGTACAATAGTTAACTTGTACCATTATTCCGTTAATGTAGTGGGTGAGTTAGACAATGGATTCAAAGTGAAAACGAAAACAAAGAGCAACGAGCGAACTCGTGCTGATAACGTGTTATGTAATAACTATAAATCTATTAGCAATGTATAGAAAGAATGGGAGAATGGGAGAATGAATTTCTTATTGATGTTGAGTATATCATATCAAATACAAAGGACCTTTATATATAGGTCATGTTATTATTACAAGAGTCCATGAAGAGACGGGAGTTAAGAACGTGGAGAGTCATCATAAATAATTTCTTTATAACATATCTGATTTATTTAATAAAAAAACCGATTTGGGCACCTCTTGCCTCTAGGTTGTGTTGTAGCCTTTTACCTTCCCCCTTGCCCAATGTATTTGAAGCTTTAGTTAGCCCACAGCCCATTTTCTTTTATTGGCTACACTCAAATATCAATCTCCATGGCAGCCCACTACAGAATGAGGCAGGCTAATACTACTATACTAGTGTTATCAACGCAGCAACGCTTTTTGGGCCTTGAAATTTTCGTTGTTTTGTTTATCTTTTCTGAGTTAAGAAACTTTTTTTTTTAAATCCTGTCGGATGCAATATATATTGTTATTTGATAAGCTTATGTTTTATGCTCCAACATTATCCAAAAAGATTTAAATTAGGGTTTGCATTCGGTCGATTCATCCTATGTTCTTTGTTCGCTTTTGTTTGTCTGAAGGCGCATGACATCTGGATGAATGCACAATGTGGTCCATGCCTAATTTCTCCGACGGCTTGATTCATTTGAACCCCTTGTCTTTTGTTAACATGAAGAAGGTGATATCGTGATAGTGATAGAAATGATATTGACAAAACAGAAGTTTGAGGACTGCCATCGTTTTGATTTACCTTCTCAACATGGTGTTGAAACTTGTGAATATGAAGTAGATCTACACTTATTTTCAAACGTATACATTATACGAATAAACAAATGTTTAGACTAATTTTTTCAATAGAAATCTAGATGAAGAAATCTACATGAAACAACCTATATTTCACACTATAATGTAATTTCACACTATGTTTCTCAAAGACGCCTAGTAGGTAAGAATATTTCACACTATAATGTAATTTCTCAAGGACGCCCAATAGGTAAGAACATTTCACACTATAATCATGTTGTCAATAATGAATATTTTTGTGCCTACCAAAATTTATGAGATCATTAATCTTATCATTATACAGTTTTTGCGATGAACAAAGTAAAATTTTTAATTTGTTAAATACAAGGAAAAGGTTGAAATATATTTATTTACTTCTCATGAAATCAACAAATATGAACTAATTTCATTAATTTATGATACCTACACATTTCTAGTCATGTGTAATTATATTACCCATACATCATCAATAAATGTAAATGTAAATGTTTTATGATAAATGCGAAACCAAAATCAAATAGCCGACTTGATTATTAATCAAAAGTTTGTAACAATATTCAGAGTACAATAAGAAAATTCAGAATAAAAAAAACTAATTTCCAAAACCTAACAATAAGACACCTACTTGTTCCACACTATACTTAGATTCCGCCCTTCGAAAAGGAACATCGGCTCTAACAATTCCGTCTCCGTCTACCAAAACGACCGGAAATGTTTCAAAAAAGGTAGGCATACGACGTACAAAAAGTTCAAGGTAGGATGTCCTAACCATCCAACCGCTATTCCATCCCCGTTATCCAGATATATTATCTAGAATTAAGAAAACAAATAAACCAACCCAGGGCCAAAACCCAACCATCAGCCTAGGATGACGACGGCTCAGGCTTGCCCACTTGTTTGCAACCGAATCCTCTCATCAAGCCGAATCTTCTCGTTTCCCTTGGCACCGATCGATCTTCATCCACATCCAAACCCGATGCTCATGCAACAATATAAATTTAAAAAAAAAATATATATATACGACTAACTTAGTTTAATATTTTTTTATGTATATACAACTAGCAAGATTACCCGCGCTACGCTGCGGGGTTTCGGTCGATATCTATTTTGATTCAGTATTCCAACCGAAAGAAATATGCTCAAAAGATTATCGACACATCTTTTACATCGACCTAAAACCATAAAAATAAATTTAAACTGGACAGCAGAACGGAATGATTTTAAAGTAATTGTAAATGGAAACGTAAATGTTATCTTAAATATAACTTTAGTGAAAAGGAACCTAAAACTAAAACGCTAAACATAAAGAAAACTAAAAAAATAAAAATAGTAAAGTCCAGAAAAAAAAAATAAAGAAAGAAACAAAAATGCCAAAAGGATAAAAACACTATCCACATAACTCGCTAATTGTAATTTACGTTAAAACGTGGACTAACTGAAAATGTACATAAAAATAAGTAGGAAAACGAATTATCTTTGACACATATTTCTTAAGAAAATTTACGTCGAATCATAAACCAACTTGAATATATACCGATGCGTGCGTAAAAATAAGCACGTAAGAAAATAGCTACGGCGTGTTGCAGCGGTGTCGAAACGTAAAGTGATTCGAATTTATAACGTTTTATGAAAACATATTATATTTGACTCGACGTGTTTCCGAACAAAATATATGTCAAAACGTAGAACATTTGAACACGTACATAAAAATAAGCATTAAAACGTATTATATTTTACCCGACTCATTTATAGAAAAAAAAGTAAGCAAAACGTAGATTAACTCAAAACACACATAATAATAAGCATAAAGAATATATTATATTTGAACCAACTTATTACCGGAAAAATTTACGTCAAAACGTAAATCAATTTGAATTTATATCAACACGTACATAAAAATAAACACGTAAACCTTGATTACAAAACTTTTAGAAAGTTAAGAGGTTGTAATTGTTAACACCGAAAGTTAAAGGGTAAAAGTATAAAGAAAAAAATAATAAAGACAAAAGAGAAAAAAATTAAGAGTGAATTGCAAGAATTGTCCTTTATGTTTATGCCCCTTTACAGCCGATGTCCTTTATGTTTAAATTGACGAGTATTGTCCTTTATGTTTAAAAATAAAGCACGTTTTACCCTTTGGGCCTAACCCAGTTTGTTTTCTCAGATAAATGTGACCACTAGCAGGTCACATGAGGGTAGTTGTGTCATTTAATGTAGTCCTGAGCATTTCCTCCCAATTTAAAGAACCCCAAACCCTAATTCTTCACATTTCCCCCAAATTGATTATCACCAAGAACTGCCAAACATTGCAAGTTGAAATCTTTCCCATTGAAGAGAATCCAGCAGAAACTAGTGCCACTGCCAGCACTAACACCGAAGAGAATCAAGCTGACAGTAAATCTGACACCACCACGACCACAACTGAAGCAGACAGTTGCACGGACAAAGTTCTTACCAAGCGGGATTTTCTAGAGCTAGCGATTGACGGGAAGCCCATTGGACGAATTGCCGTCGGGCTGTATGGAAACAATACACCCAATGGAACTACTAAGTTCAGCGATTTTGTAAGTAAAGCATGTAACACCCCAAAACCCGAATGTTTATATTCGTTAAATGTTATGATATGGTGCATCAAGGAATAAATGACTAGGTTATTTAACCTAGTTAAGAATATGAAAGAAACAATTTAGGGATGAGAGTTGTGCCAATTATTATAAATGGCAAACTTGAGGGACTAAAGTGGAGTAAATGAAAGTTGAATTTATAAAAGAAAAACAAATACACACATACACACACACATCGTGTGTTCGAGAAGGAGCAGGAGACTCCCATGGAGCCAAGAACCCTAACATCATCTTTTTCATCAAATTGAAAGGCCAAACAAAGCTTAAATTCATAACCGAGCATAGAATAACGATCACCTTCACAAGGGGATCGTAAGGTATGTCTTAAATTCTAGATTGGTGATCTTCAACGAAGTGGGTTATGTTCTAATCCGTGAATTGGTATGAAATTGAGTATGAACATGTGTTAGAATCATCATCTAGAACATGGCTTATGCATGAATTAGGTTAATTTGATATTTAAGGGTGAAACCCATTAGTTATGGTGAGAATGATGATTTGAATCATCATCCATGTCTAATTCTTGTTGAATGTTGATGTATTTTGATTTGTATGATGGATTCTTGTTAGAGGAATTGAAAGAAATGTGATACTAGTATGTTTGATGTTTATGCATGTATAATTCGTGTTGATTAGAAGGAAGAAATTGATGAATTATGTATGAGATTAGAAGGATATGCATGAACTGGTTGTACACTGTGCTTAAGAAGTAGTACACACATCAAAAGCATGAAGAAATTATGAAGAACTTAAGATTAGATCACTTGTAAGTGACTAGAGAAATAGTTATGAAGTGGGTTTTGGTGATATGATGAAAATGATAATATGCTTATATTATTGATGTTTGAAATCGTTTATATGTGTGAATGTTTAAAGAAATTGGATAAGAAATGATGAATTGTTGTTAGATGAAGTGAATAAAATGTGATGATAATATGTTTGATGTTTAATTTTAAATACCACATGTTGATTAGTAGAAGGATTTGATGAACTATGTATGAATTTAGAAGATTGTGCATGAATTAGTTGTACGTTATGCTTAAAAGGTGGTACGCACACCAATCGTATGATAAAATGTATATATTGTCGTCCGTATAGTCGATTATGATGTTACGGGTATATAATGATAAGTCGAAAGTTAAAGTAAATGGACCGTTGACTTCTAATAAGTCAACTGTGTATAAGAAGAATGGTTAGACATGTTGTCATAATTGTAAGATTAAAGTAAGTTATACGGTGCGTGTTAGACGTATGTGTGTTTAATGCGATGACATGACGGATTTCACGAGTTGGAAATGGTATGAATTTGGTTATAGGTATTATGCTTGTTAGAAGTGACTATAACGTCGAATGTGAATTATGCGATCGATATGATCGTTAACATGTACAACTGTGTATGCTAATGAGAATGTGATTTCGATGACATGGAAGTATAGGAATCATGTCGAGACGGAATCAACCACGGAAGGCTAACGGGTCAAGAAGTGGCGAGGAACGAATGTGAACACGGATGCATGAGGTAAGTGATTTTCGTAATCACTTCTTAGTTGTTTATGTAAAGTTATGTGCAATTTAATTAAGTATGATGATCGAGGTCAAGTAGGAAAGAATTGTATGAGACCGATGAAGTATTAAATGGATCTTAGCTTTGATCCGAGCAAGGTATGTGTGATTAAGAATTGTAGCTTAGTAGTGGGATTTGTTACTTATGCAAGGGAGTCCTTTGTTGTTAAGGATAGAGCAAAGTTGACAAAAACGCCCTTGATGGGTAAAATGAGCAAATGGTCTTAAAAGTTGACTACAAAAAGCTATTTGATTAAATGAATGTTTTGAAAAAGTAAGAAAGCGAGAAGTATGATTTTCGTAAGCTAAGGACCTTAAAATGCGCAAATACCCTTAACGGGTCAAAATAAGCTCTTGAGCGAAAATGGGTCAAGAGGATGCAAGACATCCGGGAACTTAATTTTTTAAGATAGACAATGTTGACATTATTAGGTTCATAAGAAGTTATGGTCAAACAAACAAGTTATGTGGATGAATGCATGAACGGGTCGAATAAATCATAAATGAATAATAAGACGATAGGGTGTAAGTTAAGAATTTCCTTAATCCGGATGTGGGATTTTAAGTTCATATGATAGAATGTGAATTTTCAAGCATGTAGGAAGAAACGGGAGGTTAAACGAGTAAACAGTTCAAAAGTTATGCGCGTTTTAGTGCGTACGGACGACGAAACGGAACTGCAGAAAAGTGCCATTTCTAGAGGGCGTCGCCGACGGGCTAAGGGTCGTCGCCGACGGGCTCTAGAAAGTAAGTTTTTTTGCTGACGGGTTATTTACCTGTCTACGGGGTTTTTGGCTACGGGAAGAACCACGGGCCGTCGCCGACGCCCTTCCCAAGTCCAAAAACATGAAATTTGTTATTTAAGTTGATTTATGTATCGTAGGCTTCGGTTTGTTATCCGTGGACTACGGCGGGCTTCCTAAACATGATTTTGATCGATCCTTAGATGTTTATGGGCTATAAATCAAAGTCTAAGTACCATGTAATTAACGTATGAGTATGTAAGAAGTATGCAAGATCTTGTACGTGTATGTAGATGTGTATGTATGTATAAAGATATGTACGAGTGTATGCATGTATGTAAAGATGTAGGAAAGGTATGTACGTATGTAGATGTGTATGTATGTATGTATAAAGATATGTATGAGTGTATACATGTATGTAAAGAGGTAGGAAAGGTATGTACGTATGTAGTTGTGTATGTATGTATGTATAAAGACATGTATGAGTGTATGCACGTATGTAAAGTTGTAGGAAAGGTATGTACGTATGTAGATGTGTATGTATGTATGTAAGTACGTATGTATGCATGATTTAGACACGTTGAGTGTTAACGTTATTAATGGTGTACCTTGAGAATGAAAAGTAATACAGGTACGTTATTGAAGCCTCACCAGGAAATGGATACGCAGATGAAATGCTTAAAGTTTGAAACGTGATGAAATGTGAAGTGTACGTGAATGAATCTTGTTTATATAATGTGTGCTAATGTTATGAATGTAAGTGGTGAGTGTAGGTTGTATTGATCACGGGCGATTATCACAAGGAATAGAGATCGAAGACCGAGTAACAAGATAGATTGTACGGGAATAATCGAGTATGTACTTTAGTAAACGGGAGTTATGCTTTTGTTTTGTAAAAGAGATACTTTTAAAATAAACTTTCAAGTAAGTCAAGACGTTTGTAATGAAAGAAATTTTATGGCACGAATTTCCGCTGCGACTTTTGTCAAATACGTGTTAGGGTCTTACAGAGCAGCAGGTAATTTCTATATTTTGGACTTTTGGTTATAAAAATTCAATGTTATCTCCAAAATTACACTTGGCTGAATGTATTTTTTGTTTGTCTTCGGCACATCACCATCTTCAATTTGGGGAAAGATTTCAACTTGCGATGTTTGGTAGTTCTTGATGATAATCGATTTGGGGGAAATGTGAAGAATTAGAGTTTACGGTTCTTTAAATTGGGGGGGGGGATGCTCAGGGGTACATTAAATGACACAACTATCCAGGGTCGTCTCCAAGAATGATGTAAGACCCTAATTCGTACATGGCAAAAGTCGCAGCGGAAACACGAACCATAAAATTTCTTTCATTATAAATACCTCAACTTATTTAAAATTTAACTTTAACATAGCTCTTTCTCATAAATCCGTCATCCTCTTATTTACTAATTAAAAACATAGCTTATGTTTACTACAATATACACATCAATGTTCCCGTACAATCTCTCTAGTGACTCGATCTTCGATCTCCCTTCCTTAGTCATCCTCATGGCTTGTACTACCTGCGCTCACCACATATATTCATAACATTAGCACACATTTTATAAACAAGATACATTCACGTACACTTCACATTTCGTCATCTTTCAAACTTTAAGCATTTCATCTGCGTATCCATATCCTGGTGAGGCTTCAATAATGTACCTGCATTACTTTTCATTCTCAAGGTACACCATCAATAACGTTAACACTCAACATATCTAAGTCATACATACATACGTACTTGCATACATTCCTACATACACATCTACATACGTACATACCCTTCCTACAGCTTCACATACGTGCATACACTCATACATGTCTTTATACATACACACTTACACAACTACATACGTACATACCTTTACTACATCTTTACATACATGCATACACTCGTACATATCTTTATTCATACATACATACACGTCTGCATACGTACATACCCTTTCTATAACATTACATACAGGCATACACTCGTACATATCTTTATTACATATATACTCGTCTGCATACGTACATACCTTTCTTACAGCATTACATATATACATAAATACGCATCTACATACACGTACAACATCTTGCATACCTCTTACATACTTATACGTTATTTACATGAGATTTAAACTTTGATTCATAACCCATAAACATCTAAGGATCGATCAAAATCATGTTTAGAAAGTCCGCCGTAGCCCACGGATAACAAACCGAAGCCTACGATACATAAATCAACTTAAATAACAAAATTTCAGACTTTTGGACTTGGGGAGGTCGTCGGCGACGGCCCGTAGTTTTTCCCGTAGCCAAAACCCCGTAGACAGGAAGATAACCCGTCGGAGAAAAAAACTGATTTTCCCTTGCCCGTCGGCGACGGCCTCCTTGCCCGTCGGCGACGGGCTCTCTAAAGTGCATTTTTTCTGCAGATCCGTTTCGACGTCCGAACGCACTAAAACGCGCATAACTTTCGAACCGTTTACCCGTTTAACCTCCCGTTTCTTCCTACATGCTTGTAAATTCACCTTCTAACATATGAACTTAAAATCCCACATTCGGATTAAGGAAATTCTTAACTTACACGCTATCGTCTTATTATTCATTTACGATTTATCCGACCCGTTCATGCATTCATTCACATAACTCGTTCGATTGACCATAACTTCTTATGAACCTAATAATATCAATGGCGACTATCATAAAAGATTAAATTCTCGGATGTTTTGCATCCTCTTAACCCATTTTCGCTCAAAAGCTTATTTTGACCCGTTAAGGGTATTCGCGCATTAATGGTCTATGACTAACCAAACCATCATCCCCACTTCCATACTTGTCCAAAACATTACACTAATCGAATAACTTGTTTCTAAACGAATTTTAAGATCGTTTACCCCAAAATACCCATCAAGGGCATTTTGGTCAACTTTAAACCCATCATTTACGACGAAAGACTTTAACACATATTTAACCTCAAACATCATGTTTAATTAATTACAACACTTTATTACTTACTTGAACTAAGAAGTGATTACGGGATTCACTTACCTTATGCGTCCGTGCTCGTATCCGATTCCTCCCCTTTTCTTGACCCGTTATCCTTTCATGCTTGAGTCCGTCTTGACAGGATTCCTATACTCTCTTTTCATCAAGATCACGCTCCTATTAGCATATGCATTCGTACATGTTAACGATCATATCAATCGCATATTTCACCCTTAACTTTCATTAGTCATTTCTAACATACGTAACTCATATGATTATATTCATATCCGTTTAAACTCATGTAGTAATTCATCATATAATCACAAATAACGCATATTGACATAACATGTACCATACGACTTCCCATAATCCTGCATTTACGACAACGTGTCAATTCATGTTTCTTATGCTTAGTTGACTTCTGAAAGTCAACTATATACCACATTTCACCCTCGACTTATCATCATATACTCGTAACATCATAATCGACTATACGGACGACACTATATACATTTCATCATATACTTGATGTGAGTACTACCTTTTAAGCATAACGTACAACTATTTCATGCACAATCTTCTAAATTCATACATAGTTCATCAAATCCTTCTACTAATCAACATGTGGTATTTAAAATTAAACATCAAACATATTATCATCACATTTTATTCACTTCATCTAACAACAATTCATCATTTCTTATCCCATTTCTTTAAACATTCACACACATGTATGATTCCAAACATTATTAACATAAGTGAATCATCAATTTACATTACATAATCTAAAACCCACTTCATAACTACTTGTTAATCACTTACAAGTGATCTAATCTTAAGTTCCTCATTATTCATCATACTTTTGATATGTGTACTACCTTGTAAGCATAGTGTACAACTAGTTCATGCATATCATTCTAATCTCATACACAATTCATCAATTTCTTCCTTCTAATCAACATGAATCATACATGCATAAACATCAAACATACTAGTATCACATTTCTTTCAATTCCTCTCACAAGAATCCATCATACAAATAAAAAATACATCAATATTAAGCAAGAATTTAGACATAGATGATTTACCCATGTCTTCATCTTCACCATAACAAACGGGTTTCACCCTTAAACATCAAATTAACCTAAACCATGCATAATCCATGTTCCAAATGATGAATCTAACACATACTCATGCTCAATTTCATACAACTTCGCGATTTACAACATAACCCACTTCGTGCATAATCACCAAACTAGCTTTTAAGACATACCTTGTGATCCCCTTGTGAAGGTGATCATTAATCTATGCTCGGTTATGAATTTGAGCTTCGTTTGACTCCTCAATTTGATGATTATGTTAGAACTAGGGTTTGGTTCATGGGGAGTTCCCCTGATCGATCTAGAACACACACGATGTGTGTGTCGTGTGTGTGTTTGTTTTGTTTTTAAACATAACTTTCCCCTTTTTCAACTTTGGTCCCTCATGTTTATTACTTACTCATAATATTGGCAAAACTCTTGTCTTTTCATACTTCTAACCACACACTTAACTAGGTTAAATAGCCTAGTCATTTATTTCATGCTGAGTCATATGGGACACACGTTAATTATAAACATTCGGGTTTTGGGGTGTTACAAGTCTACCCCCCTTAAACAAGGTTTCGTCCCCGAAACCTTTCTCACTTCCGTTTATACACATATCTACGTTTGACTTCACGGTCACAACATAATTATAAGCATTCATCCTATCTCAATTCATACGTATTAATACACTTGACTTCTTCCTCTTAACAAGTCTATACTTTCCATGGCATATTTTCATATAACATTCTCATTTCCTTTGACCCGTTAATAACAGGTTAATATACATACTTATTCAAACTTATAATAATGCTTACACTCATATAATCCGTTTATAACGGGTTTAGTACTTTCATCCCATCCTTTAAGATTCCATTCTATAGACACATTGTTTAACATTTAACTCTTGTTTTGTTATCACAACAAAACTGCTATGTCATCGTCATACCTACGTGCTTAACTCCGTAGCTAACATCATTCTACATTTCTATAGTCTTTTGTACCATACATATCCTTACGTTGCTTGCACATTCGGATATTTTCATTTCTATCATTCTTTTGTTCATCTGCTTTACATTTACTTATATGACTTGTTTGACGCATACATGGTCAAGCTATTGACTTCTTCTTATGTAGACTAGTTCCGTCTTTTATATCCTAAATCTGTTTCGCGGATTCGAACACGTTATTCGTGAGACCGTAAAAATAAATCTTTAAAAAAACTCGTATATTGCACGTGCTTTACATTGATGTACTATTTAATTATTACAACATTTTACTTTGTTTTTTTATTTTGCATAAATTTAATTTTATATAATAAATACAAAAAAGATATATTTTAAAAAACTCGTATATTGCACGTGTTGTATAAAATATAATGTCATATGTTAACACATACAGTCGTCAAGATTTATCTTTTAAAATGAACTTTGATGTACAATTTACTTATTATAACATTTTACTTCGCTTTTTTATTTATTATTAAGTTGAAAACACATGTATTACATATTTACATGGAGTTGAATCTCGTTTTTATTATACATTCAAATTCAAATTATGAGATACAATTATTTTAGTTAGTTTTTATGCACCTTCATGCTTATTTGTTTATTTCATTCGTAAAACATCCGTCTTAAATTTTTATTAAAGAGAGTTTACGATACAAAAAAGGTGGAGATCAATCCCCACGTTTTATATATTTCATCATTTTTATGAATTATATCGTAAAATCGAGAAATAAATTCTCTTTGAATGAAGTATAGAACTGTTATATTTAGAAATGATGTTCTTTATACATGTTGATGCAATGTGCAACAAATGATGGGTTCAAAGTTTACAATTATAGTGATGTTCTTTATATCTAAAAATGTTGGGTTTAAAGTTTACAATTTAGAAGCATATGCCTACCATTATAGTGATGCGTTTAAAAACACTTACAATTTGATAGAAGCATATAACCTAGAATAATAATTTAATTCTAGTAAAAAAACAATAATACAATTATTAAGTATATATCAAACGGGAATATTTGATTCCTAATTTACCATAATTTCAATCACATTTATTCTTAATTAATTTTTTTGTTTAAAATTATTATTATTATTATTTACTATAATCATAATAAAAATAAACGTTTATATTCTTATTTAACTTTTTGTTTAAAATTATTATTATTATTATTTAATATGCTCATAATAAAAACAAACGTTTATCCTTATCTAAATATTTATTCTTATCTAGTATTTTTTAAAATTATTACTATTATTTAATATGAGAGATAAATAGGAAAATAAGGTGAGAAAGCACCAGAAAGTAACACGTGTCCAAAAAAGATTTTTGTTTATTAGTATAGGAAGATACTTTTTAAGTTCAGGCTTGAGTCACCTACCCTAGCTCGAGACAATACCGATATGTATTGAAGTGACCCGATCCATAATGTCTAACCTTAGATAAAAACTTTTTATCTGTATTCAAATCATGCAAACAATATTAATGAATATTATTTGATAAGTTTATATTAGTTATAGATAATTATTAATTAAATTTGAATTTATACGTTAATCTCTAAATATATTAATTAATATTATACTATTATTATATTTTGTGTATAAAAATTAATTTAATATGTAATACTATTACTAGAAAGTGAGGAGGCACCAGAGAGTGACACGTGTACAAAAAGATTTTCATTTATTAGTATAGGAATATATGCAATTGTATATACGAAGTAAAAAGTTTTACAAATATGATCTATTGATAAAGAGTAATTGTCTTTTTAGTCCATGTGGTTTGTTCAAATACTTTCATTTTTTTTTGTCATTTTCGTCTAATCCACTAACTCTATTCAAAAAATTGAGTTAAGTTACGGCCGTTTTCTAGTATTTTACTTATAAACTATCAATTCATGCATACGACAGGGACCTCAACGTAAATAAAAACCTTTTAAAACCTTGTGCATGTTCCCCAGACTCATCGACAGTTTCTCCCATCGCCGGCGTGCCGCCACTGTATCATTACATTACCATCACATCCACATGTCTACATCCATCTTCTCCTCCCCTCTCTCCCTCTGTCTAGTCATCTTCGTCCCTCTCTCTCTCCCTCTAACTTTACACCATCACCAGGGACGTAGCTTCTAAGGGACGGGGGAGCCGAATGTTTCGGTTATAAGTGTAATATTTCCGGTTTTTTGTCTGAAAAATTCTTAAAATTATATAGGTCCGCCCCCACTAATTATTTTGCTTAAAAATCTTCTGCCCCTACCTACTTTATTGTCCAAAATATTTATACATATTTTCGTATTGAGTTAAAAAAAAATATGAAGAACGGGCTATTAGTATGTTTTTATAATTGTTTATAAACATTAAGTAAATTTTGTTACTACTTTATATATAAATCAAAGTTGAGAGTTCTTTTTTATTTTAAAGGTCATAAAGGTACTTACCATTTATGTTAAAGGTCATCGGCCTGAGTTGTAATTCTTCATGTAGGTACTTACCATTTATCTCGCATCATTATAAATATTTCAGTCTTTATTTTTGTTAAACAATATTTAGCTTTTTTAGTTTTATGAGTAAGAACGCGTCATTTGAGTAATGTAGATTATGTAGTTTTATTTGGAAGTATTATTGTTTGACTTGACCCGAATCGAATATTCGATCTGAATATATAACCCGAAACATAGCGATATGAAAAAAAAAATGTTCCCATGACTACCCCCCCTCTCGGAACTTTTGGTCATGTTCCGCCACTGACATCACCACCACACACACCTCCGACAACCACCACCATCCGTTGTTCCCACCATCACCATAACCACCACCGAACCCTTGCACCGTCGTCTCCTTTGCTCACTACCCGAACACTTGCGCGACCGTCTCCTTTACTAGGTTGAACACCAACTCTCTTATTTGTAAATCATGCGAGTCGTTCACCTACTCGGGGTTTAGGTTTTTGGGTGGTGGGCCATTGTTTGTTTTGGGTTTATTGTGGTTGTGTTCACAAGTGGTTCTCACGATAAATGGTGTTTCCCACACGAACTCTACCCTATATATATACTTTTATATAGATCTTTAATTGATTTATTTTTACTTTTTTTAGTAATTGAGTTTTCGAGAAAATAGCAAAAGTAAAACATATATTTAATCTGACCAAAATAGCCCTGAGTTAACTGACGTTTTTGGACGGAGTTAGTGGGTTGGACGAAAATAACAAAAAAAAAAAAAAAAATTGCAAACATGAAGGACCCAGTAAAGAAAAAAAACTATTTGGACTAAAGTGTGATTTTGGGCTAAACCATATAGACTAAAATGACAATTTACTAATTCAAAAAAAGTATTTTTTTGAATTATTTTAATTATCTTGCAAATTAATGTATTGCAAATTATTAAAATAAACTATATAAATTAATGTTCTGCAAACAATTAAAAGTTTTATGTAATGAAAATCAAACTATATAAAAACAATTCTATCTTTATTGGCTATCCTTTTGATTGTTATTTATTTATATTTATTTTTTTGATTGTTATTGTGATGTTAAGTTATATCATCAAACATTTGTTTCTTTTTTATAGTCTTCAATAATGCAATAGAAAAAGGTTCTTCCTTTCTTAGTTCGGTGATTATTCTGCAACATAATTCTTTGTGTTGAGGTATTATGAAAACCGTGTTTTGAACAGTATCTTTTGTGTTACACGGTTCAGTTATACAACTCTTCTGTCTTATAAATATTCTCCACAGAATATGGTACACAACTATAAGGCTAACTGATTCTATTAAAATAATAAAAGGTTAATACTATATTCTTTTTTCTTTCTTATGAATAGCGTATGTAGGTCCGGCTAGGGGAGGATCTAGTCGCCTAATCCTTGTATACAAACCACCTCGGTTGTGCGGAATCCAACCGAGATAGCAAACCGAGATAGAACACGTAAATACACGACACGCAAGATTCACCGATTAACACCTCTGTATTAATACGTATGAAAAGATCAGTTACAAGCTCAATGTTTACAGATGTATTCTATAAACTCTCAAAGTTCTCTCGTGTGTGTTCTTCCTTGTGTCCCTTTAAAACAGAAGTAATGAACTCTATTTATACCCACAGACACTACGAAACAAATAGAACTCGGCGAATCAGACCACACTCGACGAATCACATGTGAAAGTCTTCAAAGTCGACGAAACAAACTTGTTTCGTCGACATGGATGTAATCCAGTGGGGGTTCGGCCCAGATGCAAAGTTTCAGCCCATGATGAGAAGCTTCAGCCCAATGAAACATGTTATACGTAAATCCATTCAATCAACATGCAGATTTCATAGATTAGCCAAAGTCTTGACATCATCATGATGATGTCATGATGATGTGTCAAGCGGGAAACGTTCTCGGCTCTCCGTGCTTCGCGTGACGAACTCTGGGGCGCACGACGGAGGAATGTCGTGACGTCGGGCTTGAGCCGAACCAAACCGGGTCGAACCGGACCAAGTCGAACCGAACCGAGTCACGTCCACATAATATGTATCAACAAACTCCCCCTTGGACGCTACTCGTGAGGTTCATCTTCCATGTCTTCTAAGTCGGCGGTTCTTCAAAGTCTTCACGTCTTCAAAGAAGAAAGTGTATCAATAAACTCCCCGTTTCATGTAGGAAGTGTGTTGACAAACTCCCCCTTAACATAAGCTCCCCCTTGAGTTATGCCCGTGAACGACTTGTTCTTCATAGCTTGAGATCCTTGTGGTATTGATGATGGTCAGCGGCAACTCGATCATCTTCATCATTTGAGTGCCTTCCCGTTGTGTCTTCATTCCGAAGCTTGTCATCGACCATGTTCTCCTTGCCTTTAGAATCTGCACATGCAAGAAATCTAAACGCGTAATGAGAACAACTGCTTGGAATATAGTTAGTATAAACAAGCGACACACATATGACCATATTTCAATCAACTACCGTCCGACAGTTTGAAAGTTTAACACATTTATCAATTTTAGTTTTTAACTTTCAAAACTTGCAAATTTCGACCGTTTATGAAGATTTAGTCACTTTGGTTTTCGTTCAGCTTTCAGGCAACGAAGATTTGAGCTCCAGCATCGTACAATCGAAAATAAGATAGAAATAAAATCTTTTTGACTTTTTAGAACGTTTATATTAAAACACACCTAAAATCTTTTTGGTATTTTTGAATATTTCGAAATTAAAGACTGAAAGCAGTAAATAAATATATACAGACATTCTTTTTGCGAGTTTCGAGGGTAAGAGAATCATATCAGTGTACGGTCATGCCAAAACGCTCTTGTTGTTCAATTAGTTAACATTAAGATAAGCATCCTATAACAATTATCGGTATTGTTGTCCACATAAGCTCAACTTATCATATGTAATCATGGCGAGGAGATACGTTAAGGTATGATTTATACTTACCGACCGGTGTTCATCGACATCACGACACATTCCCGTATCAAGGTATGCACGAGGGTTCATCTTACCGGTGAGTATACCGATTATCATCTGTTTGACCGTATATGATGTGAGAAACTCACTTATTTTGTTTGAAAACAAGCCCTATGTGATAGAATCACTTATTGATGAGGAACTTGATTTTCATATGCATGAGGGCACAGGAGCAAGTCCGTGAACAGGTCAGTACTTTCGTACAGCAGAGAGACGAACTTGACTCCCGGATAAATGTGATATTTTATCACTTATTTGTTTGGACATGTGATTGTTGATCACTTATTGAGGTCGAATGCAGTATGTACACGTATGTATAGTATCATGGAAGATCTAGACTTGCGTCCCGTTATTTTTCGGTAAAAGATACAACCATGATACCCAGATGATAAGCAGCATAAAGACCGAATATCTCAGAACCTCGGCAATCTCTCAAACGAAATTTCGGTACTAAGACCATATGCCAATGAGTGGTTCCCACCTGGTCTTCAGTCGATTTAAGATTTATATCACCCTGCACACTTTAAAATGATTGTGAGCCTACCGATACATCTTATATAGAGCTGCTTATCGTTTTTCATTTAAGGTTTAAAGAGGTTTGGATAGACCACTGATGTACTATCACTTTCTCTTTTGCTCGCCAGGAAACTCATTTTTGTTTTTCTATTGTTTTTGTGTTTTTGAAATTTTTCGATGTTTTTGAATTTTCAAATTTTGATTTACTCCCCCTAAAATCAACAAACTAAGATAAATTTAAAACACAAAGGTATTTACAAAAATGATTTTCCGATGTTGGTTTTACTCTTGCTTGACCTTAATGCCGTTTACCAATAATAAAAAGTCAAATCTTGATTTGTCAAATGCTTTGGTAAAAAGGTCGGCACGTTGGTCATCGGTGTGGACCATGACAACATTGATGAGTTTCATAATGAAACAATCACGTGTGAGGTGATATTCGAGATCAATGTGTCAGGTCAAGGAGTGCTGTACGAGATGATAATAATTCATAAAGCAGCTAAAATATCGACAAGTATAGGAGAGATTAGAAATTCAAAACCGTATCCTGCAACTGCTTCGTGCATTGCAAGGAATCTGAGTGCTCTCCCAAACTGGACATCCACCCGGTGTGGATTTCAAAGTCGATTTAGTAGCTACTGAGAAATCTCTTGACAGCAACAAGATCATAAACCTCCGGGTCCGGCTGGTCTTCCACATTGTACCAGCGAAGGTCTTTTTCTTTCTCTTTGAGAAGTAGTGTGCGGTTGTTCAATCCATGCCAAGGCATCCGCACACCCGGTTGGTTTGTTCAACAAACACATTTTCTTCAATCACACCGTGGAGAAAAGTACCCTACACGTTCATCTTGTGGACTTTGAACTTCTTGTGGAAGAAAAATCCATGAATCTTCGAAAAGTTTTAGACGTGCTACAGGCGCGTACTTTTCATTGGAATCTTTCCTGAGGACCCGATCAAAAACCATAACAACCAAATTTTGGCACATATTTCAACTGGTCGAATTTTTCAACTTCATTCAACAACATTCTTTCATCAGACATTTTTGTCTTCTTTTCTCCTATCTCCATCAAAAGCAACAATTTCTTCTGTCGCCTATCTTGTGTAAGGACGCTCCACTATCAACAATCTTACGACTATCGAAAGTTCCTCCTGGAACATCCTACACACTCACTCAGAGATTAGTTGGAGAGGGGGACCCAAGCCTTCACAGACTTGGGTCGTCCGTCATCATCGAGAATTGTAACATCCATTTCCCGATGATTCGGAATTGATCTAGCTCCCCCTGAAACAATTTCCAATTTTGGTTTCCAAATCTGTTTTTGTTTTTCATTTTTAACATTTGATTTACCAGACTGCATTTGGACAACCTCTGGTTTTAAAACCTTTTCAACTTCTTGTCGTTGTTTCTTTTTCTGTTTCATTTCCCGTTCTTTAACAAGACGAGGGTCCTGTCTTGGTGAAACAGATCTTTTATGGTAATTGTTACCATGGGGGGCATCAACCTTTGCTTTCAACTTATGAAGATACGGACAGTTTCGAATTATATGTCCAACTTCACCACATTCAAAACATGATCTTCGTTCAACAAACCCCGAAGTATCATGTGATCGTCTTGCCGATGATGATGAACTTTGTGATCTCGAGGTACTAGGTTTCGAACAGTTTGGTTCATTTCTTTTCAACACTGTTGCTTGTTTAACAAAATCTAAGTTAGATTTGTTTTCAAACGTTTCAATTTTGTCCGTTCCCTTTGATTTCACAAAGTTTACCTTCTTGTCCTTTTTCTTGTTTTGGCTCTGTTTGCCTTTTCCATTTCCTTGGGCAGCGTGATTTTGCTTTCGTTGATTGTTTTGTTTCTGCAATTTTTGATTCCCATATTTCTTTCAAACTTCGGATTTTGGGATAGGAGCACACTGAGTTACTACAACTCCTGGGCTCGACTTTCCAAAAAACTTACTGGTAGAATCTTCGAAAACTTTGTCAATCAAAGATTGATTGACATTTTTGATAGGGAAATCCTTGTCTGAATATATTTTATCAGATCCAATCAATGTGTAAAGCAAGTTCACACTTTCACAGCTTCCAGATGAGGATTCAACAGACTTGGCTGTAGCAATCACAGACGGTTTTGCAGGTGGATCACAAAGAATGTGATTCTCAAGAGGTATGTCCTCTTCTTTGATCACCGCATCAGACTTTGCTGAGTCAGTATCATCGGATTCATCATCAGAAGAATCAGCATCCTCAACAACAATTGGAGGATCCTGATTCTGTTCAGCAGAAGACACACATGTATCTGCTGACACATCCGAATCTGACGATACTTCCTTCTTGTATCCGAGTCCTGTTGCAAATTCCTCAACGTCCAAAGGAACAGATGGTTCAAAGTGAGTTCTATACTCCTCATCAGGCATGGCATCATAATTGTTTCTCACGGGTGGTGGACATTTCTTATATCCAATGCATGTGACATCCCGTTTCTCTTTCTGAACATCTATGATGTGATCCAACACATAGCTAGAGCTTAAATAGCTGTCTAACTTGAGTCGGATCGCCTCACTTTCAGTTTTAACACAAGTCATCTCTTTTTGCATTATCTCAAGCCTATTGATGTAAAGGTTTATTTCCGTTTGTTTTCTTGAAACCATTTTTATCAGTTCGGTTTTATCTTTTCTTAAAGTTTCAATCATCGTTTTAAATTCATTTTCATGGTTTTCATAAAACATGTTGGCTTCTGTGCACTTAGAAAGATCCACGGTCAACTTTTGATTGTGGATGAATGTCACATCATACTTGTCTTGCAAAGCCTCGTGATTGCTTTGCAACTCACACCACTGATCATTCAATGAAACATGTTTGTCTTGCAAATCAAACAAACTAGCTTGTAAAGCATCATGTTTGCCTTGCAACTCAGACATGTTTGCATCTAAATCAGCACATTTAACATGCAATCTATCACAATTATCACAAATAACAGCAGTGGGTTCATCGACACATACCTGACTTGATGAACTGTCGACATTAGCCATAACGGCTGAATGGAGAGAAGAAGAAGAATAAGCAGCTTGATCCACCAATATAGATCTCCTATGATTTTCTGCTGCAGTGTCTCCCAATACCTCATCAACCTCTGCTTCAACTGACACACTTGACGTGTCATCCAAATGATCATTGCCTGAAGTTGAGGATTCTTCATCTGAGCTTCCACTGTAACCAGAACTGTCTTCATCTTCAGAAGATTCACCACCATTGGCGGAAGATTCTCCACCACTGGCGTGATTTAGATCCTTGACAACCTCAGCAAAACAAGCGGTTACAGTAGATGGCCGATAGACTTGCTGTTGTGGAGCTGGTTGAGAAACTGGTTGAAGCGGATTTCCGTACAAGTCTATTGTTGGAGCTGGCTTAACAGGAACTTGGATAGGATTGCCATGTAGATCTGTGCTAGACACAAACGCTGTTTGAATTGGAGCGTGTGAAGAAGGTCTTGCAGGAGTACTAGGAGTTCCATAATACATCTCAGGATCATGTCGCACTTGTATTGCAGGAGCGCTAGGAGTTCCATAATACATATCTGTATTTACCGGAGTACCCCAAATCGGATTCATTTTTTATCAAGAAAAATGAATACCTAAAAATCACACCTCAAACAAATAGTTAAATCACAAATGCAAACCTTCTGTTTAAAAAAAATGCCTTTGACGAAACACGTTTCCACGAAACTGAAACTATTTTGTTATCTTTTACGAAACAGATTTAATTTGAAAAGCAAAGCCCAAACGACGAAAAGGCCTAAGACTCCTTTAACAATATGACGAAACAGAAACAAGTTATGGGCTTTCAATTTTGACGAAACAGAATTTCATAAACTTGGGCT
This sequence comes from Helianthus tuberosus, assembly GCA_030545235.1. NCBI lineage: Eukaryota > Viridiplantae > Streptophyta > Magnoliopsida > Asterales > Asteraceae > Helianthus > Helianthus tuberosus. The sequence goes on from CM060376.1 coordinate 46,121,258, forward strand.
TACACTACGGCGAAACAAAAGACACTCTTTTTGGGCTTGATGATTGACGAAACAAAAAAATCTTTTTATAATTGGCGAAACAAAACTTCTTTTTGGCTACTTGGGCTTTGACGAAATGAAAAGTTGTATTTGAGCCTTAAGTTGACAAAACAGAATGCCTTTCTTGGGCTTTTCGGCGAAACTAATTTTGTTTCTTCAAAGGATTTTGTTTCTTCAAAGGTTTGTTTCGTCAAAAAAAAATGACAGTGGAGGTTGGTAAACTTTTTGAACTTTTCAAACTTATCTATTACTGACACAACACAGAACCACTTTCGGCTAAAGCATGCCTCATTTCACCAACCAAGGTATGGTGTGAATATTTTAATCAATACACAAATACCAATTCACAAACAACTTCCTCAAACAATCTTCAAAGATCAAAAGGTTAATTTTTATGAAGAACAGTTTGAAGAACCGAAGAACACGGTGAATTTTCCGGTGAACCGAAAATTTCCGAACACAATATTTTGCTTAAAACTTCACTAAAAACCACCTTTTAACATGTGAAAATGATAAACAACAAGGTTTTATAATAACTTTTAGCAAAATAACAAGATATTTGAAGATTTTGACAAGATTTCTCAAGAAAAATAAAACCTTCAAACACCCGGAACACACCCGAAAAACACTCGGTTTTAACAAGGAGAAGAGCCAAAGCTCTGATACCACTTGTAGGTCCGGCTAGGGGAGGATCTAGTCGCCTAATCCTTGTATACAAACCACCTCGGTTGTGCGGAATCCAACCGAGATAGCAAACCGAGATAGAACACGTAAATACATGACACGCAAGATTCACCGATTAACACCTCTGTATTAATACGTATGAAAAGATCAGTTACAAGCTCAATGTTTACAGATGTATTCTATAAACTCTCAAAGTTCTCTCGTGTGTGTGTGTTCTTCCTTGTGTCCCTTTAAAACAGAAGTAATGAACTCTATTTATACCCACAGACACTACGAAACAAATAGAACTCGGCGAATCAGACCACACTCGACGAATCACATGTGAAAGTCTTCAAAGTCGACGAAACAAACTTGTTTCGTCGACATGGATGTAATCCAGTGGGGGTTCGGCCCAGATGCAAAGTTTCAGCCCATGATGAGAAGCTTCAGCCCAATGAAACATGTTATACGTAAATCCATTCAATCAACATGCAGATTTCATAGATTAGCCAAAGTCCTGACATCATCATGATGATGTCATGATGATGTGTCAAGCGGGAAACGTTCTCGGCTCTCCGTGCTTCGCGTGACGAACTCTGGGGCGCACGACGGAGGAATGTCGTGACGTCGGGCTTGAGCCGAACCAAACCGGGTCGAACCGGACCAAGTCGAACCGAACCGAGTCACGTCCACATAATATGTATCAACAGCGTACTCTAATTTAATTTGGCAAATTGAATTGCTGGCCAATAATAATTCAATCTGAGAATATCCTCGTTAATAGTCCCACCTTTAAGACTATATTTTCTCACTAAACCTCCGTTAAAAAAATCGAAAGCCGTTTATTTTTTAATGACGTGGATGTTGACTGAACAATGATGTGGCTTATATTCACCCAAATAATAATAACAACCCCTTGTAACATTCCTCAAAACTCATTGTCATCTTCCCCATAAACAGTCATTCAATCTCCACTACTACAAAATAGAGCATAAGATGGTGTTCAATATTTGGTTTAGACGGTGTTATTTTAATAACCCCGTCTTAAAATCAATTCCTCACATGACCGTTGTGCAAATCCAATTAAAATATTCCACAAAATTCCATAAAACACCGTCTTATGCTTTAACCCCGTCTTATGGTTACATACGCACCCTTTAGACGGTGTTCCCTTTGAACACCGTCTTATATGCTCATGCTTTAGACGGTGTTATTTTAATAACCCCGTCTTAAAATCAAATCCTCACATGACCGTTACACCAACCCAATTAAAATAATCAACAAAATTCCATACAACACCGTCTTATGCTTAAACCCCGTCTTATGTGTACATAGCACCCTTTAGACGCTGTTACCTTTGAACACCGTCTTATATACTCATCAAATTCAAATCGCAGAAGCTCCAACAACCCACCAAATCTTCATCTTTCTTCCAACTTTCTCACCTTCTTCATTCTCTCATCTTCTTCATCCAACTTTCTCACCTTCTTCACTTAATTTCATCATTAAGAAGCTTTTAAAGCTTTAAGGTTAGTTTCTTTTTTCTTTACATATGTTACTTAATGTTTTTTAGTTTTATAAATAGTTTTAAATGTGTTTAGTTATATGTTTTTTTTGTTAGAAATTGAAGTTGTCTTTTGTTTTTCTAAGGCATTAATGTATTGTATATGTGTTTAACATTGTTATAATTTATTTTCAGTGATATATGAAAATTTTCTATCTTAATTTACATATAGATGTTATATATTTACATTTACATATAGGTATATAAATATATATTTAGGTAACCCTTTAGAATTACCCGTCCAAAATTTATCTAATAGTGATAAATTTTGGATTGTCCCGTTCGGGACTGCTTTTTGAATATTCTATCTCATTTAGGATATGTATACATTTTAACGATCTGTCATTTAAGAAAAGATCGGTTGGTATTTCCTCTACTCTTACGGGTTTGCGGTTTTTCGCATACTTGCGGAGTTAAGGGGAAATGCTGCCGATTTTTTCTTAAATGTCGTCTCGTTAAAATGTGTACTTCTGAGATAGAATATTCAAAAAGTAGGTTAGGATTCACCTCCTTAGAAAACCGGTTTACATCATACGTATACGCTCATATCATTTTTTGTTTATTTGAAATTTCAGATGGATCGCGATTGGATGTATTACCGAAATCGTACAGATGAAATATATATAATGGGTGTTCAAAGTTTTCTTAAGGCCGCCGAAGCTCATCGCGTGAATATGGGAGATCGATTAATATTTTGTCCCTGTGCATCGTGTACAAATTTTCAAAAATTTGATATCAAAGAAATAAACTTTCATTTGTTTAGATATGGTTTTATGCCTGGATATACTTGTTGGTCAAAGCATGGGGAATCTCTTGCTAATCGTAGCACATCGTCTTTCAAAATAGACAATGACAAAAAGGATAATAAAGAACAATATATTGATCACGAAAAATTCACTTTAAATGACGACAAAGACAACTTCAATGACATGTATAATGATTTAGAGACTAATATTGGTGATGATGAGCAAGAAAAATTAAGAAAATTACTTGAAGATGAGGAAAAACCGTTATATGCTGGTTGTAAGAAATACTCGAAACTAAGTGCTGTTTTGAGATTGTCTACCCTAAAGTCAACACACGGATGGAGTGATAAGAGTTTCACAGATCTATTAGTGTTATTAAATGACATGCTTCCAGAAGGCAATGAGTTACCACTTTCGTTATACCAAGCAAAAAAAATGATGTGCCCGATGGGATTGGAAGTTGAAAGAATACATGCATGTCCAAATGATTGTATGTTGTATAGAAACGAGTTCAAAAATGATCATACATGTTTTAACTGTGGCGCATCAAGGTATAAGCGTAAAAGCAATACAGATGAAGTTGACGATGATGTGACAAAAAATGGACCACCAGCTAAAATGTTGTGGTATTTTCCTATTATACCAAGACTGAAACAATTATTTGCAAACGAGAAGGAATCAAAATTGTTGCGTTGGCATTCAGATGACCGTATAAATGATGGAAAACTAAGACATGTGGCAGATTCACCTCAGTGGAGAACTATTGATTATATGTATCCTGATTTTGGTAACGAGATCAGAAACATACGGTTTGGGCTTAGTTCGGACGGGATCAACCCTTTTGGAAACATGAGTAGTCGTCATAGTACGTGGCCGGTTCTTCTTTGCATCTATAACCTTCCACCGTGGTTATACATGAAAAAAAAAATACATAATGATGTCGTTGTTGATTCAAGGTCTGAAACAACCTGGTAATGACATTGATGTTTATTTGTCTCCACTGATAGATGACCTTAAAACTCTATGGAACCCAGGTGTTAACGTGTATGATTCTTATAAGAAAGAATATTTTGATTTGCGTGCCATGATATTTTGCACCATCAGTGATTTTCCAACTATGGTAATTTGTCAGGATATAGTATGAAAGGTAGACTAGCTTGTCCTATTTGTGAAGATGACACAAGTTCAGTATGGTTAAGTAATTGTAGAAAAACCGTGTACATGGGACATCGAAGATTCCTTCCGGAAAATCACAATTATCGGAACAGAACAATGGAGTTTGATGGAAAAATTGAGCATGGAAAAGTAAGGGAAGAATTTGATGCATTTTCACGAGTAAGAAATTTAAATGTCGTGTTGGGGAAAAAAACTGGGGGGAAAAAAACAAAGGGGAAAAAAACTCATCCTGAACCATCCAACATTTGGAAAAAAAAAGTCTGTCTTTTGGGATTTGCCTTACTTACAAGTTAGACACTGCTTAGATGTCATGCATATTGAGAAAAATGTATGTGAAAGCCTGCTTGGATTATTGTTAAACATTCCCGGGAAAACTAAAGATGGGATCAATGTCCGTAAAGACATGCAAGAAATGGGAATACGTGAAGGGCTTCATCCTGTTCCGCACCCTAAAGGTTTTTTTCTACCACCAGCATGCTACACAATGTCAAACAAGGAAAAAAGAATGTTTTGTGAATGTTTACACGGTATTAAAGTTCTATCCAGCTATTCAGCAAACATTAAAAGGTTGGTGTCATTGAAAGATTCTAAATTGCTTGGTATGAAGTCTCATGATTGTCATGTTTTGATGACACATATGATTCCTATTGCAATCCGTGGATCATTACCAGATAAAATCCGACATACAATCACAAAGCTTTGTTTGTTTTTCAACACAATTCATTCGAAAGTAATTGATCCACAATCACTTGAAAGTTTGCAAAAAGAAATAATCGTCACGCTCTGTGAACTTGAGATGTATTTTCCGCCGTCGTTTTTTGATGTGATGGTTCACCTGGTAATCCATATTGTAAGAGAAATTCAGGCTTGTGGTCCTGTATTTCTACGCTACATGTACCCTTTTGAAAGATACATGGGTTTCTTAAAAGGTTATGTAAAAAATCGTAGTCGGCCTGAGGGTAGCATTGTTGAAGGATATACTTCCAAAGAAGTGAATGAGTTCTGCACAGGTAATAATATCATAACATTTATAATATATTAGTTTTATTACGTATAATTAACAATGCAATGCTTGACTTATCCACAGGTTATTTGAATGGTGTCAAAAGTATTGGTGTTCCTCAATCTCGTCACTCGGGTAGACTTCAAGGGAGAGGAGGTGTTGGTATGAGAACAATATTCCCAAGTTACGATTCTTTACAACTTGCACATTTTGTTGTCTTACAACACATGGCATGTATTGCTCCTTACGTTAACGAACACATGGAAACATTACAGTCGACATACCAGGGTAGGACAACATATTGGTATAAAAAAAAGCATAACGAAGAGTTTGCTAGTTGGTATAAAAAAAAGCATAATGGCAAATGGCCAAGGAGATGTTGATATAGTTTTACAGAAGTTAGGTCAAGGTCCAAATATTAATGTAACATCTTACCAAGGGTACGACATTAATGGTTATACGTTTTACACCAAAGATCAAGATGGGAAAAGTACAATGCAGAACAATGGAGTTGCTGTAGTAGCCACATCGACCCAGTACGATAGGACGAATCGTGATATACTTACAAGAATTGCTAAAAAATCTTATTACGGTGTCATACATGAAACTTGGATTGAGATGAGTTGGGTTGGTTAATCGAGAATACAACACATTGAATTTGTCTTAGCAAGTTAGCATTATAGATAAGAGTATAGATTATAAATAGAGATATAGATATTACCTACTAAAAGGTAAATTTTGTATAATATTTTACACAATCATTTTATAAATACTCTCTGGAATTCTTTTTTTTTATCAACCCTTTTTAAACATGGTTTCTCAAAGTCAAATATAGAAAGAACTATATATATATTTTTTTATAATAATAAAGTATTGTTTTACGAAAACTTAAAAGGATGAACTGTATTTTGCTGTAATTCTCAAATAGATTCAAAGGTACATTTCATAACTTTAACTATGAAAACTTAAAATCATCAAATGGAATTGAAAGTTATATTTCATAACTTCAACGATTAATCAAATGGAAAAAAGGAAAAACAATAGAAAAAACTTTAGCACGTCTATTGAGGTCTTTGAGATTTCTACAACTTTCAAAAGAGAATGCTGATAAAAATAATAATTATAATAAAAGAAAGAACACTCATACACCCACCTAAAAAACATAAATAAAACACATAATAGAAGCTACACCTCTGAATACGTCAACTATGTATGTATTAACAACCCATGTATATATAATGATGTAATATTATATGTTGAGTTTGTAGGTTATACACAAGTTAAAGGACCTTTTTTCAGCAATGCTATGGAAAGGGTGGAGGTGAGCCCGGGCATGCTCGTGTGTCGAAAAAGTCAATGTGTAGACGCGAGCCTGGGATTTCCTAGCTCCAGTTGCGGTTCGGGTGCATCACATGCGATATATCCAGATATTGAGGTGATATATATATATGTATATGTTGAGCTTGTAGTGCCTTTAAATAAAATCAATATGTACATATATTTGTTTATTTAAATATTGTATGGTTTTGCAGAGTTTATCCCGTTGTGAATTATTATGGTGGTCCGGTGAGATGAGTGCTGATTTACCTATAGCCTACGGTCTTGTATATCCTAGTTCTGATCGATACTTGGATGACGACCTTCGCATGCATGAGCATTGCGTGAAGGTATAAGTCGATCATGTTCTTCCGGCATTTATGGGTATTCCGGCCCCCGACGAGACTTGTATAGAAGGTAAAATGCTATTGATGAACCAAACTTTAAGAAAGTTCATTCAATGGCCAAGAAAGGCAATAAAGGTATATTTAGTTGATAAACAAATTATATATATTACTTTATCTTTTATTATATTACCATTAACTATAATATTTATTTTAATTGTAGGTTTTGGATACACAAACTCACCGTACATCTAAAGAATTTCATACCCCACCCCAAACACGCACGTGTAATTTGACACCGACTGTTGATCCATATATACCAAAGGTAGTTTATATTACTTTAGTTATTATTTATTTTATATTATAACAATGGTTTATTATTATAGATGCAGCTTTCCTCGGAAGTTCCTATTCAGTTAGGAATTAATGATTTTTTGACTGATGATATTTTACTACCCGATGGATTTTTGGACACAATGAATGCGCCTGAATGCCCTCAAAATCAAGATGTCGAACAACAAATGGTAATCAATCATTTAATCTCAGTTGTGTGCTATATAGGATGGAGATCATTTCAGAACTCTTAAAGTTTTTCAGAACTTTAAGAACTGGTCAAGATTAATTGATCAATGGTTTAAGTTAATAATGGAATTATTGTAATTAAAGGAATTGTGAGACATTTTAATAGCTGAAAACGGTATTTTAGGAAGAGTAAAACAAATCAGTTCCTAATTTATCTCCATCTCTCTCTAACTTAAAATTCGATCTATCTTTATTTTATGTTTTAAGTAGCTGAAAGTGTATTATTGTAATTAAAGGAATTGTGAGTGACATTTTAATAGCTAAAACGAATTATTTGATATTTTAGGTTATGAGGCCTGTTGTTCAAAAGTCCCAAACGAAACAACCAAAGCCGAAAAAAGCTATGCCAACACAAAACAAGTCCAAAGGAAAAAAAAAACAGGTTCAAGCTAAATTGACATATCAAGAAAGACAAGCCGAAAAAGTGAAGTTACATTTGCAATTGATCGAACTAAGACCCGAATGACATAAGAAGATGGTTGGTCGACTAGGTGGATACATCGGGAACGACTGGGCTACTACACTTCCATATTCAGCTGCTCCTGAGAATATGTTTCCTAGCAAAAGTGGTACCTATATTGAGGTTGAATCAATGTTAGCATTATTTGTCAAAGACTGGGTTGATCTCACCATTGTGTTTTGGTTTACATGGTAAGTTGTTATCACTATAATATTGTATAGATATAACTGAATTTATTAAGTTTTATCATATATTTTATTCTTGTTTTCAGGTACTTTTATAAGGAGTCAAAGGATAAAAAAGGCAACCGATGCGCCTTTTTAAATGTGAACGCAATCACAGGTGATATGTGCAAAAGAAATCCTAGAGAGGTTGAAGATCACATTTTAAGTTTAGCGACTCATCATATCGATAAAGATTTCATTCTTGCACTGCATTTGGCTGAGTAAGTTTCTTTTAGTTAACTTTCTTTTATTTTATTACTATGATTCACATAACTATTCTATAACGCTAATTTTGTAGCGACCATTAGTCTTTGTTCATCATCGCCCAACACACAAGACATGTGTATATTTTGGATTCAACAAAGATAAAAGGCGAAAAGAATGCTTCTAACTATCGTCTTTCAAGCCTAATTGCTACCGCCTTAGGATCCGAGTTCAACTACACAATGGTTGATGTATGTGTGTTTGCTATTTCAGAGTTGTTTGATTTTCTTTACTTTTAAATAATAATTTGTTAATTTATTTATAGTGTAAGCAACAAAAGGGTGGATGGGAATGCGGCTACATGGTTCTCCAACATATGTTTGACTTTGTCAATTTGTATCAAAACCAGTTTCCTGATGAAGTAAGTAAAATATACTTGTTTATCAATTTATTACTTAACTGTTTATTTTTTTTAAACTTAGAAGGTTCAGATGTATATAACATGTAAATATATACATAGCTTTATTGCCGATGTTATTACCAATTTTTCTCTTTGCCTTTAGATTTAGTCTATAATATTTGTAATAACTCTTTCTATCTATTTTTATTTTAGATGTGGCACGACACGAGAGAGGCAATGGATAATGAGATAGATGTTTTGTTGATGACGTTGATGCCGAAGTTTTTTAGGGAGTTAGGTATTTCGTTAGATTAGCGTATGTAGTTTATTTATGCAATTTAACGTAGTTTGTTATGTATTCACAAATGATTGTAATTTGACGGTTTATTTCCGAATTGGATGTCTACGGGTTTATTTTTGATTTGAATATGTATTGTTTTGGTTTGATTTGAAAATGTTCCATTGGTGTATGTATATAGCTTGATGTATTTCCTGGAAAACCTTTTATATGTTTTTTTTCCAGCAAGCAAATGTATTTCTAGCAAATGTATTTCTGGAAAATGTTCACTAAGCACCGTCAAATAAGACTTGAGGTATAAGCCTTTAGACTTAGAAGGTTCATATGTATATAACATGTAAATATATACATAGCTTTATTGCCGATGTTATTACCGATTTTTCTCTTTGCCTTTAGATTTAGTCTATAATATTTGTAATAACTCTTTCTATCTATTTTTATTTTAGATGTGGCACGACACGAGAGAGGCAATGGATAATGAGATAGATGTTTTGTTGATGACGTTGATGCCGAAGTTTTTTAGGGAGTTAGGTATTTAGTTAGATTAGCGTATGTAGTTTATTTATGCAATTTAACGTAGTTTGTTATGTATTCACAAATGATTGTAATTTGACGGTTTATTTCCGAATTGGATGTCTACGGGTTTATTTTTTATTTGAATATGTATTGTTTTGGTTTGATTTGAAAATGTTCCATTGGTGTATGTATATAGCTTGATGTATTTCCTGGAAAACCTTTTATATGTTTTTTTTCCAGCAAGCAAATGTATTTCTAGCAAATGTATTTCTGGAAAATGTTCACTAAACACCGTCAAATAAGACTTGAGGTATAAGCCGGTGTTCAAACTCTGAACACCGTCTAATAAGACTTGAGGTATAAGCCGGTGTTCAAACTCTGAACACCATCTAATAAGACATCAAGTATTAGCCGGTGTTCAGACTCTGAACACCGTCTAATAAGTCATGAATTTTAAGCCGTCTAAAAAGATATGATTTTAAACCAGTGTAGTTTAAGACGGTGTTGAAAACACCGTCTTAAAACCCATTTCACCCCGTCTTATGCTCTATTTTGTAGTAGTGCTCCACTGAAATCAAAACCTTAGCAGCAACATCAACAACAGAATCAACCTCAACACTCCACATCGACCTTCAATCCATTTTCCTACCCTTCTCCGACCTCAACAAACCCTTTTTCAGCCTCAATTTGACCACCAATCCCCAAGTGCTCCATCAAAACCTCAAACAAATCACACATACATCATCCAATTAGGTTGTCTGCAGTTGTAGTCGACACCGAAACCACCACTCTCACTGCCATAGACGAATATAACATAGAGTCTATGCTTTCAAACAACTCATCCGAACTAAATACTTATTCACGCGGAAACAAGCCATTAATAACCGGTGCCTCGAGTATATCCTCTGGAGTTAGGTTAGAAAACATTAGTAAAACTTATAAGGGGGTGAAGGATCTGTAAGCTGCGTGGTTGCCTTGCACTCTGTTGGCGTGAACACTTATGATGTCACCTTCTTGGTATGTAGGGTCGAACTCTTCTGTCTAAGTGTCCTACTTGTCGAGGATTAGACGTAGGCCTAGACGGTTTTGGATGGGAGTTCACCTACGAAGATGCTCGTACTGGGCATCATCATGCCTTCCTGTCTCAGCATGTGTGTTGCGTATAGTGCTCACACTGTAATACGAGTCTCTGTTTCTGTGCTATTGGTTTCCATCCCCATTCCCGGACATCACGTGTTACAGTGCGCGGTCACGGGGTGGTGAACCATACGCTAACTCTCGAGCCATACGCTCATTTTGTTGCACTAGTGTTTACGCATATGCTCACAACTGCGCCTACACCGCATTTAGCGCTTCTTATTACTTTATGTACCAAGAGGTAGGAGTTTCCCCCTTCTGGTAGCAAAGCCAAGAGCTGCGCAACTGGGCTTGGAACTTGAACATTTGGGTTTTTGGCCGTCCGCGTAAAGACACTTTCTACATGGTGCATAATGCCAATATTGTACTCCACATTCTCGTACTTGTTGTCATGGGTTTCGGGGTGTGCGAGGTGATCCCTGCAGCGGCAGTCTTAGAGTTTGAGTTGAAGAATGGAGGTGTTGGAATTTGATTAGCCATTTGATCAAACGAAGAGAAAAAGATGAAAATTGTTGTATAAATGGGATGGGGCCAATTAAGAAAAACTTGTTCTAATCCACGCGTGGTTTAAGGGAGTAGTCTCTACAAGGGGGTTAATCTATAATCTCTTCTAAAAGATGACTGATGATGTCTTGAGAGCGATCGGCAAAACAACAAACACCGTAAGCTCGTTACGAGAAGGTTCTCTACATACCACCCTCCGGCATGAGAATAAGTATCGCTTTAATAAACTAAAATGAGTGTGTGTTAATTGTGAGAGAATGAGAGAGCCGATCCTTAAACCTGTGGATGAAAGTTGGTATTTATAGCTAAAAAGCGTGGAAAAGTAGATGGGCTGATGGGCCTTGGGCCCGACGTTGCCAATAAGGAATATCGTGTTTGTCCCCTCTGACACAACAGGTAGTGTCTTCAGAGGTAAAGGGACGTTGGCACATAGTGGTTGGTGCCACGTAGCCTGCCAAGTGTACTTGTTGTCGAGTTTGTCATCAGCTATAAGTGGGGATCTTGGAGCAGTGAACAACACATGCTGATTGGCTACACATCACTGTCCTTATGTACTTCTTGTCCCATGCACGATTGACCATCATGGGAATTGTTTTGGTAAAGCTTGGCGCACGCTGATTTGTTGCAGGTTCCTGCCATTTGTACTATATGTACTTGTACCAGCTGTCATTTTTGTGTGTGCACGGATGAGGTGTGCAGTAGCTCTGGAAATAGCTGAGTGTTGTGTTGTTTATGTTTGGGTACGGTCTTCTGCGTGCATGGCTTATAAGTCCTTGCACAAGATTTGGGACCATACCCCTTCAAGTCCCCCAATCCAATGGTGCTTCCATGCATGGATGGCAATTGGGTGGAGCTCTGGATCAAATGTGTGTTGCTTTTATTTGAGTGTTGGCTGGCGTGATTCCAGCTTATCTCTTAGGTATTGCGCACTCATGCACGTAACCTTTTGGCTTTCTTAAATGTTCTTGTAGCTGGCGCGAGGCGCATGATACTTTACTTCCTTGAAGGGAAAGGAACTTGGTTGCGCATGTGTTGATGATTTGAATTTTGAAAACCGAATATTTGGAGATAAGGTTTGGTGAGAAAAAGGGGTTGATGTGACATATGACACTGTGCGAGGCATGTCGTCAGAGTGTCAACGACACCTTTTCGTCTTTTTGTAAGGCAAGTGAAGGTCACGCGTGCGTGTGGACGTCTCTTCAGCCTTTTGCCGCCTAGCGTATCATCGCCTGATTGGGCCTACTCCACAAGTTCTGGGCACGGTAAGGCTGGCATATCATGTATACCCGTACACGATAAGACACGACACGATAAAACACGATACACAAAATCCCATACACGAACACGACACGGTATACACAAAGATTACCTGTTAACACCAACACGACATGCTATCTGAGAGTTATAAAGGGAGTTTAGGGTTTTATTTTTACTTTTTTGAATTGAATGAGGAATGAAGATAGAAAGGAATTAAGAAACCCACACACACATGGCTGATGAGTTTTATTTAATTTAATTTCTTATCGTGTACTAATGGGTATTAACAGGTAAACAGGTATTTAACTTGTTTATACACGAAAATCAACAGGTAATCTTGTGTCTACCTGTTTGGTACACGATACCTGTTAAGTTCATACATGATACCTGTTAACTTCGTGTAGGTTGTTGTCGTGTATTGGTGTAAAATTGCCAGCCCTAGGGCACGGTTACTCACCGCATTAAATGAGATGGGTATAAATAAGAGATTTTAGGGTTTGGGAGAAGCACTTGTTTAAGATGTCTTCCCATTTTATCTCCAATCTTCAACTTCCTTTAACTGTCTTCATAGTTTCCTTTGAATCTTCAAGTGTGTTCTCGAAGGTATTCTTATTTTACTAGAAAAGTTAGAGGGATATTGTTGAGAATGTCTACATCGTCACAGCCGGAGGGATTTATATCAGAAGTTAAAGCTCGATCAGCTAAGTTGTGGCTGTTAAAGTGGAATGAACTAGGTTGAGAAAATAGTGAATGGTTTAGGGTTCCCCGATATCTAAGGAGCTTTATATCCCGTGTCTGGGCAGACCGTCATTGACGCTCCAGCTGGGTTCTTGCCATTTTGTTGATTTCTTCATTGACGGTAACTTTAGGTTGCCGATTACCAACGTTTTTTGGAGAGATTCTTTCATATTATAAATTTCATATGTTAGGCCCGATGGGTAAGGTACGCATAAGGTACTTTGAGTTTTGTTGTCGATCCCAAGAGATAGAGCTTACTATGGACTGGTTTCGGGCTTTCTTTCAACTCCATTGCAATATGGGGTTTTATTCCTTTGTGCAACGTCATGGCGCGAAGAAAATACTACAGGTGCCCCCGAAGAGTTTCCACGATTGGAAGGGGAAGTTTTTCGTCATTAAGGACGTTGTGATTGCGGAGACCATGACCATGAGGGGCGCGGAAGATATCGCCAAGGAAGATATACTTGTCCCTAAAACTGAGGATTGGTATACGTGAATGAGCGCAATACCGAACAAGTCTTTGGGCGAACACACTCTTGTTGCGGTGGAGATGAGTGCGCGGGAAGGAGGCGACCAACAAGCACGTGCAAGTGTATATGGAGAACAAATTGAACGGATACCAATTGAAAACCCGTCGTAAATAGTGGGTAATCCCACATTCCCACTAGTTAACTTTTATTACTTTAAATGATACACATGTAGAAAAAAAAAGAAAAAAAAAATAGAAAGCAATAAATGCACCGTCTTATGCCAGGAAAAAAAGTTTAAAAAACGGGGATGAATCGAACGCGTACCAGCATGCAAACGTGCCTGCTCATTGTCCGTCTAATTTCAACGGTATAGATCTTACCAACTCTACACATGCTACGTTAAAAAAGGTTAATCGAAATAGTGACCGATTAACTTTTTTTGAGCGGTGACCAATTAACTATTTTGCTAATGACGATGACCGTGTGCTCAATATAAACCGAGCATATAGTTGTATCAATTAGTACTTTTTAATAATTCAATTTTTTTTAAATGCTTTTTCATTTAACTACAAGCCCTTCCCCGACTCTTAGTTTGATCTTGTTTACTTTTTTAGAAATAAAATTTAGTTTGTTCATCATAAGTAAAAAAAAAAAAACAAGTAAAAGATAGGGTTGATATCATTAAAACCAACATATCTTCTTCTTTTTTTTTTTATAAAAAAGTCTATCCTCATATATTAAATACATATTGAAGATCCAAATGTTAAGTCCGGAGACTGTAACCCCGATTAGATCTTGTTTATATGCGAAGATCTGAATCTGCAAGAAGAACAAACCATTAGGCTCGCCGCCGAGATGGGAGGGCACCTCTGCAACCACCATCCGACGTGAGGATAAGTATCTGATAGAGAGAGAAAGTAAGGACGAAGATTCAGAAAATCGTACTTGGGTTGTACTTGATGGGGTATTTATATTAGTCAACTGTGATGACGTCATCCGGCTGGATGCATCTATTAATGGTCCGTCTGTTGGTGATTGGGGGACGGAGCTTTAGGATATGCGTCCCTTATGATTCGATCCGGTCCTCATGAGAGAGGTCTGTCCTCGGTTGTGTATCTTCACATATAAAGGTCCTTAATATTCAAAGATAGTTATTTAAAAAGTCTTAATTTTAAGTTTATTTCTTTTTTATTATCAAAAAAAATGTTAACCGTAAAAAATACACGCTTTAGCTCTCCCACATCAGCTGAGCCACTCTGTCAGCATATTCGAAAAAATTACATATTGTTGATTTTTTTTTTCACATATATGAACGACTATTCTCAAACCCATCTCTCAAATTGATCAAAAATTTCATGGTATCAGAGTTGCTGATGTGTCAGAACTGCAACAGATATTAACCGTAAAAAATATAAGTATTCTTTTGCATGTATACCATACATTTAAGAGTACATATTCGAATTTACAAGAATGCGTGAGAATAGTACAACTCACCAATACTTTGATATGGCCCTTCACCGTCACACTGTCTCTTTCCCATGCACATATATATGTGTACATTTGTGTCTATATATATATATATACATGTATAGCTGCCATATTCATCATCATCATCACCAACCAAATATAGAAATTATTTGCGAGACAGAAAGAGCCCTAATATGACCATGAATGAGACTAGCACAAGCTGCTCTAAAAAGCTTATGTGTTTTGTTATTTGTATCATAATCTTGTTATCGACGACACGAGGCGGTGTTGTTGAATGCAGAACCCTAAAGTCGCCACAAGTCATGACTCGCACGGCTGTTGCCACCCCCACAACGGTTGGGGGCCGTGAACAAGCTCAACTGGGAAAATCAATGAGGAAGACTGAAGTAACTAAAATGGCTTCTGGGCCAAGCAAAAGAGGACCAGGCCATTAACATATGACAACTCCAACCTTATTAGTTTAATATTTTCTTGTGATTTAGGGGTTCTTTTTAGATTATTAATTGATTAACTCAATTTTTTTATACCTTTGTAATTTATAAACATAGTCTTATCTAGGTTATGAATGAAGTGTTTAATCTTTTTTTTATATTACATGTATGGTCCTATTTTTCATTTTTAGACTTTTTAAGAACGGGAGATCTCATATAGGGGCACGACCACATCATAATCTCTTTCTTTAATCCTTGTGAAACCCATTATCGTTCCCCTCCCTCCTTCACGATATCTCATTTTCGAGTTGTAACCGTCCGTGCCATGGATTGTTTCCTTGTTAAAACCTGTGATGTTGCCTCTCTTGTCCAAGTTTGTGTCACAAAGACTGAAACGCCCCATTGAAAATGTTCTTATGATGTTTTTGGCTTTGTTCATATCTTAACACATACTCTTTCTTTCTTTCTTAAACCGTTCTTGTTTCCCTCTCCTTTTATTTTTATCATAAGATAAATTTCGAATACAATTTCAAATCCATGTTATATATATAACATGGTTTGTTTTAAACAAATATACCTTTCTCTTTCCAACTTATACCATTTCAATCTCATTTTCACAACAAACACATGTCCTTAGAACACACGCAATGGTGCCATTCCATCTCAAGCAAACCCATTGCACCACATTGTCTAAAGGAGGTATTTAAGGGATCAGTTCGTGGTATCAAATGCCTACTGGCATACATATGTGGGCCCATCTAATTTCATCTCCAAAATGCCACAAATAGGTGGTGTAAGAATCGGAACAAGAAAATACCCCAAATAGGTACGTGGTGTAAGAATCGGAACAAGAGATGCAAAAATCTATCAGGGTACCCACGTTTTTTAAGGTTTAAGTGAACAAGAATATGTCCCTTGTACATATGATACCTACACCGTTAGGGTGGTAGGGGCGCATGCGGGGAGTGGGGCGTTTGAGTGTTTAAAAGAACAAATATGTTTTTCTTTTAAAAAGTAATAACTTTATATAATAAATAAAGTAATTATGAAAACCTAGCTAGTTGGTTATTAAAGTAAATACAGTGGTTGTAAGAATAAATGCATAAATTGTGGAAAATATGAAAATTATAAGAATGTTGAATCCAATAAACGTTTGAAAATGGTTTCGGAGTTTTGATAATGTATTAGATTCATTTTTTTTAAGTGAACTCTATTCAACAAAACTGTAAAAACCACCTACTTTCCAAGGCGGAAAGGAGAGGCTGCAAACCAACTTACATCATATACAAATTACACCATGATTTCCAATCAATCCCTTTACTATCATACCTATTACTATACCATAAAAATGAGAGAGCCTTTACATCCGCGACTACCTCCACAACCTTGCCATCTTTATTCTCAAAAACCCGTTCATTTCTAGCTTTCCACAACCTCCAACAACAAACTATCATCACCCATCTCACAATCTCTTTACGAATTGGCGAAAGACCTTGAACTTTATGCAACTCCATGACATCCATCAAGCCAAAGGCAAAAAAAATCGGAATGCCACACCATCTCACCACACTATCCCACACCCCCATTGAAAAGCCACATCTTGAGAATAAATGATCCACCGTTTCGTCTCCATCTTCACATAGAACACACTTCATATCATTTGTGTGAATGTTCCTCCTTCTAAGGGCCACTTTAGTAGGAATACGATTCAATGAAGCCCGCCACATAAAAATATTGCACTTATTCGGAATCCACTAACACCATTCGAACACGTCCTCTTGATTCTGTAGGCGCTCCTCTCCCAACCACTTACGAACCACACTAACCGAGAAACAACCACTTGTATCACCATTCCACCTCCATTCATCTTGACCACTACTAAAAGAAGTGTGCCGCAGCCTCTCTTCCAATACCTCTAACTCACATAACTCTAGCTCAGACGCCAGAGCCCTCTTCCACGACCAAAGAAAGCCATTCGAATCACTATCCAATGAAACCACTTTAGAGACCAACCGACACTTATGCTCTTCCAATTTAAAAAGGGCCGGAAACTCATCTTTTAGAATACTATCTTCATTCCATTTGTCTATCCAAAAGCGAACGCGCGTTCCATTTTTAACCTTGCATTCAAACAAATCAACAAACTGCGACGCATTCCTGTTGAGACTTGATATTTCTTTCACAATGATAGACCACACACCAGTCCCATTTTTCATTTTTCTTATGAGGATACACATCGGTCGTCCTATTTGACCCACGAATAGCCGTAAAAACATTAGCCCACATCGTACCTTTTTCTGTTGGAAGCCTCCACGACCACTTTGCAATCAAGGCACTATTACAATTATATAATTTCGACAATCCCAACCCACCCATATTCTTCGACCAAGTAATGACCTCCCACGATACCAGAGGCATTTTCCTCACATTCTCAGTCCCCCCCCCCCCCATAAAAAATTCTTTATGAGCGATTCCATATTATTTAGAACTGCAATAGGAGCCTTGAACAACGAAAAATAATAACTAGGAAGAGCTTCAAGTACCGATTTGATGAAAATTAACCTCCCACCTATAGATAATGTGTTCGCCTTCCATTTAGAGAGCCTAGAACGCATGACCTCCAAAACCGGTTCCCAATTCACGACTCGATTCATATTGGCTCCGACACGTAACCCCAAGTAATTAAAGGGTATAGAGCCGGATTTGAACCCCATTGTCTCCGCCTGCCTTTTAACCTCTTGCCACTCCACACCTACTCCAGTCATAATAGACTTATTAATATTAATTTTAAGCCCAGAGCACATATGGAACACCCTCAACATTCTCTTCAAATTAAAAATATTCTCGTGTGACCACTCCCCAAAAACCATAACGTCATCCGCAAATAAAAAATGTGAAATAACCGGACCATCATTAGGAAGATCAACTCCTTTAAATATACCATTATGAACTGCTCTTCTAAACTTATCAGAAAGCACCTCCATAACAATAATAAAAAGAAAAGGCGAGATAGGATCACCTGACGAATGCCTTTCTCACACCCAAACTCAATGGTCGGAGCACCATTAACAAGTATCGCTGATCTAGCAGACTCCAGAATACCCCGAATCCATCTACACCAAAGGTCAGGAAACCCCATTTGCTTCATAACATCTACCAGAAAATTCCAGTTGACATTATCATACGCTTTTGCGAAATCTATCTTAAACAAAAAACACTTTTTATTCACTTTTTTCACCCAAGACA
Organism: Helianthus tuberosus; assembly: GCA_030545235.1. Classification (NCBI taxonomy): domain Eukaryota; kingdom Viridiplantae; phylum Streptophyta; class Magnoliopsida; order Asterales; family Asteraceae; genus Helianthus; species Helianthus tuberosus. The sequence goes on from CM060376.1 coordinate 46,140,065, forward strand.
CCAACTCGTTAACCACCATAGGACCATCCAAAATAAATCTTCCAGAAAGAAACGCAAACTGATACTCTGATATGACACTACCAAGAACCGCATTTATTCTTTCTGCCAAAATCTTTGAAATAGTTTTGCTAATCACTCCAATAAGATTAATCGACCGATATTCACTAAGGGATGTAGGGTCTTTAACTTTTGGTACCAAGGTAATGAAGGATGACCTAACCCCTTTATCAGTAACCCCATGCCGATAAAAGGACTTCATAATATACTTTGAAAGTCACCTGCAAAGACATTCCAAAATCTTTTAATAAATCTGAAATTAAACCCATCTGGTCCAGGCGCCTTATCATCCCCACAATCAAACCCCGCATTTTTATCTATAACAAACCCTCCTAAATTATTTCCAACACCCTTAAAATATTTATAACATCCCTATACTCAAAATATACCCCGTATACGATAAATAGTCCTTCATACCTTTAATTTTTTAAAAATAAAATAAAAACAAATTTTTAGGTTTCTAGCGGGCCGCGAAGACTCTCTCCTAGTTTTACGCGGGCCGCGACAGGTCAAGATCAGGGCGCACCCCTGAGCTGCCACGTGGCAGCCTCGTGTCGAGCCTAGTGGCCGAATCAGCCAAGCTAGGGCCTACCCTAGCTAGCCTCGCGGGCCGCGAAGCCTTTGGCTGATGCCTACGCGGGGCGCGAGAAAACTGAAATCAGGCCCTATAAATTGAGACGATCGGCCTTCAGTTTACATTGCTCAATTAGAAAATCTCTCTCTCATTCTGTAATATAGAAGCTATAATCGGGTATAATACCCCCCACCTAATTAACGAAGTTCTGCCCCGTTGTAAGTATTATAACCCCAGTTACGTATTAGATACGCAGCCCGATTGATCTAGTGCTCCGTAACGGCCGTCGAGGTTCTGCCCGACGTAGTCGTTGGAGTCCTGTCTCGAGGAGGGTATTGCTAATGTAAATATTGGGTTATGATACTAACGCATGTGCATTGTTAAATTATTAGATTATAACCAGGAAACCATCTGGAAAAGTTTAAACTAGCAATGTGAGTAATCTCCAACCTTTATGCAAACCGTTTTACAAAACCTCAATGCTTTACATTATAAATAAACAGTGATTGAGTATTTGTAATTCTACAATTATCGTCGGTATGTTGGGGTTTGGTATACAAAAATTTGTTACTACACTGTGAGTAGTAACATGACCATAAGTCGGGTTGACAGTACCGTGGGTGGTAATTAAAGTAAGAATTGGAAACAAATATAATTGCGAGATCGCCCTCAATACTGTACAATGATAAAACATGTTGTGATTAAACTGAGATTCACTCACCAGTATTTACCACTGACAAAATGTTTTTAAAACGCGTTTCAGGTAACAAAATGTGAAAGCCAAATAGAAGCCAGCTTGACAGCACTGAAGGCTTGGAAAATGTGGCTATAAAAGTTACCTAATAAAGAGATGTTTTATTTAAATAAAATATGGTTTATCCCTATAAAAATGTGTGTACTGGAAACTTGGAATTTTTCCATGAAATATTATAAAAGTGTGGTATTTTACTCTGATAAAATATTTCCTAACAACGGTCCTGATGAAAATTCCGCTGCCAAATAATGATAAACACCGATACCACCATCTCTGAGTAGGCCGCGACCGCCCGCCTCCCGAGGCAGGGGTCGGGGGTTGTGACAGAAGGTGGTATCAGAGCCTAGCCACTGATTTTAGCCAAAGAAGTGTTCTGCTGACATTGAAATTATAAATTTTGTTTGGAAATAATATATGAAAATAGGTGCATACGTGTATATTATTATTTTGTGTTATTTGATAATTTGTTAGTTTGTAGTATGAGTGATCAAGGACCTTCGGACGCTTATCGTCAGTTGTCCCACTCTCCTAGGGACGAAGGAACCTCTTCGCAGTCTACCCCCTCGGGGTATTCGGCTGATACAGAAGAAGGAATTTTCGTGTTTAAGGCACAATCTGAAGAGCCATTCCCTCCCAAGAAGAGAGGATAGTTCGGCAGAGGAGCTCATGAGCGTAGAAAGAGGATGAGAAAACTCTAGCAGCAGCGAGCTTTAGCAGTCGCGAATAGGGAAATGAACAATCAAACACATGATATAATCAATAGGAGACTGGCAAACTTCCACATACTAGCAACCACAGCTGCAGACCCTAATCTAGAACAACTTGTAGCACCCCAGCTACTACAGTTATTCCCGACACAATCCATGGAAGTAGAGATTGACCCAGCTGACCGGAACCCGCTACCTGATCTAGACCCAGTTGAAATCCCTAGGGTCCCAACACCCCATCCCCCAGACTATGACCCGTGGTTTGACGACCACAGGGATTAGCAGCAACACTACCCAATCCCAATAGAAGAGCCTATGCAAGATCTAGTAGGACCCTACCCAGACCTTGACCCTCTAGACCCATATTACGATAATGATCAATATATTAGGGAAATTCTAGAAAACTCGTACCCTCAGGAAGAACCCATGCCCCGGTTTCCTAACCCGATACCAGCCCCAGCCCCACCCATGAGCACTGAGAACATACAGTTACTCCGAACCTTTGGTGAGGAGATCTTAGAAGGAAGTGAGAGGATGAGACAGATAGGGGAACGACTCGTCTGGAAATATGACGAGCGTAACATGCAATACTGGATGAACCCCTATCAGTAGTGATAGTAATAATAATAATAATAATAATATATAAATATATATATATATATATGTGTGTGTGTATGTTTGAAAAAAAAGTTTTTCCAAACTAGGATAGATAATCTTAAAATTACTAATGCATGCTAGTATTGTATTTTCATTTCCAGTTATAGTTTGTAATAGATAGAGATGCATAATATAAAATAGAGTAAAGGTTGCAATGACGACGATTTTAGATCAATGCGTTGTTATGTGATTATTCACATTCAATATTATTTCATGATATTAATACTTGGTAAATGTTTAAAATCCAGATGGCCGACAACGCAAATCAGGAAAACCAGAATAATGAAAACCAGATAAATAACAGTGCCATTCGACACATAGTAACCCAATGAATTAGAGATGCTTTGCCATCTATTATCCAACATGTTAGAGAAGCGGATAATAATAACAGTAATAACGGAAGTAAGCGAACACATACTGAACCTGATCACAGTGTAAACAATGGACCCATACTTCAATTGCCAATTCCAAAAAGAAGAAGGACAATGTCTTATGGTTGTTCTTATAAAGAATTCTGGTCCTGTAAACCAATGGAATTCTTGGGCAATGAAGCTGCCATTGCAGCTCTACGCTGGTTAGAAAAGACTGAGACAGTCTTAAAAATAAGCAAGTGCGCAGAAGAAGACAAAATAATGTTTGCTTCCAATCTATTTAAGAATGCAGCCCTAGAATGGTGGAACACTATTCTCCAGGCTAGGGGAAGTGATAGGATTTATAGTATGGAATGGATTGAGTTTAAGAATATGGTGGAAAGGAAATTTTGTCCTTCTAATGAAAAGGAGTAGATAGCTAATAAATTCTTAAACCTTAGGATGACTGGAGTAGACAACAAGGGTTACACTACTACATTCTTTGAATATGCTAGAATAGTGCCAACCCTAGCATCACCAGAACCCGTGTTAATCTCCCGTTACATCTGGGGATTATTTGGTGAAATTAGACATGTAGTCAAGGCAGTTAGACCAAAAACCATAGAAGAAGCTGTAGAACTAGCAAATACCTTGACTAATGAACTGGTACGTACACAAGAAGAAAACCAGAGGAGGAACCTAGCTCAAAGACTTAACCAGGAATTTCGCTACGGTAATTCCAACCGTGGAAAAAACATAGGTTCTACCTCTACACCTTACTGTAAAGCCTGTAAGAAGAAGCATTTTGGAAGATGCTCCACCTATTGTAACTTCTGCAAGATACCAGGGCATAAGGAAGAAGACTGCAGGAAGAAACCCATCAATGGAGTATGCTTCTATTATGGAGAAAAAGAACATATCAGAACGAACTGGCCAAAACAAGCTCCAGCTACAAACAACAAAACTACTAAAAATGCTAGAGCGTTTGTTCTGACAGCGGAAGAAGCAAAAATGATTCCGGACGTGATTGCCGATACGTTTTTAGTTAATGATATTTTTGCTAAAGTATTATTTACTCTGGTGCGAACCAAAGTTTTATTAATACTTCATATTGCAAAATTCTCAACCAACCATTAACTAAACTCCAACAAGAATGTTTAGTAGAAACAGCAAATGGAGAAACCATTAAGATTTCTGAAATCTTGCAGGGAGCAAGAATAGAAATTTTAAACCAAAGCTTTATTACTAATCTTTACCCATAAAAGATATCCATAACCTTTTGAAAACTGCAAGTTGTGCAAGAAAAGGGTCAATAGTGTATATGATTTCCACAATCATTAACACTAAAGGAAAGGAATTAAAAGATATCCCTGTAGTATCTCAATTTTCAGATGTCTTCCGAGAAGAATTACCAGGGCTACCGCCGGACAGAGAAGTTGAATTCAGAATTCATCTGCTACCAGGAACAACACCCATTGTCAAAACACCTTACCGTTTGGCACCCGCGGAAACGCAAGAATTAAAGAAACAGTTAGACAAACTGTTAGAGAAAGGATTCATACAGCCAAGCTCATCATCGTGGGGAGCACCAATCTTGTTTGTCAAAAAGAAAGACGGGTTAATGCGTATGTGCATTGATTACCGTGAATTAAATAAGGTCATGATTAAAAATAGGTACCCATTACCAAGAATCGATGATCTGTTTGATCAATTGCAAGGAGCTCGATTTTTCTTAAAAATCGATTTACGCTCAGGATATCATCAATTAAACGTACAAGAAGAGGACATTCCTAAGACCGCATTCAGAACAAGGTATGGCCATTATGAATTTACTGTCATGCCATTTGGTTTTACCAATGCCCCAGCCGCATTTATGGACATGATGAACCGAATATGTAAGCCATATTTGGATAAATTCATAATTGTCTTTATAGATGATATTCTAATTTACTCTAAAAGTAAAGAGGAACATGCAGCGCATCTGCATGCGCTTTTAAATTTGCTGAGAAAAGAAAAGCTTTACGCTAAATTTTCAAAATGTGACTTCTGGTTAGAAGAAGTACAGTTTCTTGGACATTTAGTTAACCATGAAGGGATTCATGTGGATTCCACAAAGATTGAGGCAATTACTAAATGGAAAGTCCCTGAATCACCAACAGAGGTTAGAAGTTTTCTAGGATTGGCCAGTTATTATAGAAGGTTTATTCGAGATTTTTCCAGAATAGCCATTCCTTTGACTAAGCTAACCTGTAAATCTGTTAAGTTTGAATGGAGACAAAAACAAGAAGAAGCCTTTAGAATTCTTAAGCAAAGATTAACCAACGCACCCATACTAGCATTACCAGAAGGAACTGAAGACTTCGAAGTCTACTGTGACGCTTCTAAGTTAGGTTATGGATGTGTTTTAATTTAACGTCAGAAGGTTATAGCATACGCTTCTAGACAACTTAAGAATCATGAAGAAAATTATACAGCACATGATTTAGAGTTAGGAGCTATAATTTTTGACCTTAAGATTTGGAGACGCTGTTTATATGGAAATAAATTCGTTGTCTTCACTGATCATAAGAGTTTAAGGTACATTTTTGGGCAAAACTAGCTGAATATGAGACAAAGACGCTGGATGGAATTTCTTATTGACTATGATTGTAATATCCAGTATCATGAAGGAAAGGCTAACGTAGTTGCCGATGCTTTAAGTCGAAAGTATCATGAAAAGCCAAAAACAATTCGTTCTCTTAAATTAAATCTACAAGTAGATTTAAATGAGCAAATTAGAGAAGCACATGAATCAGTAATTAGGGATGATACTGAGAAACTGAAAGGAATGATTAAGGAATTAGAGCAAGGGATAGATGGAATTTGGAGATTCCATAAGAAAAGAATATGGATACCTAAATTAGGAAACCTACGTGTAACACCCCGAAAACGGGTTTGGTAATCAAACCACGTTTATACTAAAAGACGAGTAATTTACCTTTAGTGGTAAAAGAAACCCGGTGAATATTAGGATTCTTAAATAAACAAGAATTTGCTAACTAGGGATTTTAACCTAGTTAGCTAATAGTTTAGAAATAACTTATAATAGGGTTAAAATTAACCAAAGTTATTATAGAAACTAAAGTGGAGGGACCTAAGTTGTAAAACTTGAAACTAGAATTTAATAAAACAAATAAAAATATACCAAACACCCCAATTAGAGTTGTCTGGTCGATCAAAGAAGAGAGCAGGTCGATCCCCACTCTTCAAAACCCTAGAACTTCACTAAACTTGCAAATTGAAGGTCCAATTCAGTCCAAAATCGAAATTAAAGCATGGATTATTGATCCTCATCACAAGAGGATTAAAAGGTATGTAAAATTTAATGAAAATTCTTAGCTTGAAAATCTCATGAAATTGGGAAATCTGAAAATTTATGATGCATGTTTGTTAATTGCATGGAATAGGAACAATATAGTGTCTAGGAGTAAGCCCTAGACAAGTATATATTGAAATCATGCTAAGCTCAAGTTTTTGTTGATACTAAATTCATGTATGAGATGTTTTTAGGGTTTTGATTGCAAAAAAAATAGGGTTATGATGTCAAGAACAAGCTTAAATTGAAAGCTGAATTCAAACGATTCTTGATCAGAATTTACAGCCGATTTGTATTGGCTGTAACCTGAACAAAAAGTGATAAAATAATGTGTTTCTTGAGTCTAGAATGTAATTCCAGGAAATATCTTTAAAACCCCACTGGAATCGCATTTTTTTCGACGAAAATCGAGCGTTTTATGAATTTTTCCGTATCAAAGGTTCAAGCTGCGTTTTCTGGCAGAAATTGCAGCCCATCACGAATGTCATAACTCAATTTAGGAATTGAGTTATGATCTCAAATTCTTACTGTGGAAAGTTTTAAGCGATTAAAAGAATTGCCAATTGGAATTTCGTCAATCGGATAAACGAGGAATTTTTAATGAATTTTTCCGTAAGCTGCAGTCAGAAGTGACGAATCTGATTGCAGCTTAGTAAATGAATTTTCATGAATTTTTGGTAAAGAGTTAGATCTTGAAATTTTGACTCAAGGGCTAACCCTCCGAGAGGTACGTCACCTAAAAAAATCATAATTTTTGAAGACTTGTAAACAGGTTAAACAAGTCACCAAAAACAGCCAATTTTCATTGATATGAAATGCCTAAATGAAATCGCGGCTTACTAGTTAGTATGTAAAAATTTGATTTTTGTTAAGAGTTCGGATGAAATATGCCTAAGTGAGTTCAATGAACCAAATGTGCATATGAATATGTTGGTAAGTCAATTGACTTTTAAAAGTCAAACTAACCAATGATAAATTCAAATAGTAGTTTCGACATAGAAAATACGTGAGGTGAAATAGTCGTGAATTGAAATGACTAATTTAACCACCTTGTGAATGGTGATAGTTTGTCGCCTAACGAGCTAGGTGGAGGCTTGGGAAAGAAGCGGTCAAACGAATCAAGCACGAGAAGAAAAGCATATTCGGATGCGAGGTAAGTATAGCTTACACTAGTCTTATAGTTTAGAATGTCCTTTTGTTGTTTTGATTTCGAACAAGACAAATGGAAAGTTGAGATATGGTGTTTCCGGCGTGTAGTCGTACGGAACAAGATAACCAATAAGGGTAAAATTGAAATTTGGACACTTGTTGACAATAATTATTGGTTTTGAAAGATATATATTTCGTAAGCCTTATTAGGCCAAAAAGCGTTAAGAGGTGAATTATAGTTAAAACGACCGTGCGGTGTAAATCGGAACTAGTCGTGTAGACGAGATGGCAATAAGCTTTATCTCACCAATATTATCGGTCATTTAGACCAACGGGTCAAAAGGTGAAAATATCACTTTTTGACAATATCGACTAATGGTTTGATGAGTTGTTTGATTTCAGAAATAAATATCGAGTGGATATTTACATCGCTATTACTTAGTAGATATTGAGGCAAGGTACTTAAATGGGTCAATGTAATGATCCGAGCCAGGTACGCATAATGAGATAACTCTCATTTAAATGTAAGGCTAATGAGAGTTAAACGAAGTCTAAAATAAGTTTTTGGTTACCTTAATAGGTAAACCAAATGTTACGGACTATGGTCATTATATTTGTTATAGGTTTCTAACCATTACCAAGAGTTTAATAAGGGTTTTAGCCATGGAAATGGGTTGCATTTGATGGTTTAGTTCGAATTTAAAATGACCCTAAACATGATTTCCGCAGCTTTTTATACGGATTTCGACTAATCTTAAAAAAATCATATAAAATCAACCGTTTATCCAATTTGGGTGTTCTATACCTTTTCGGAAAGCTTATGAAGTAAATTTTTACTGTTTTCAATCATAAGAAACAAATGTGGTTGTTAATTAGACCAAAAGAATGAATTAAACAGCTGTTCAAAACCTTGAAAGCTGTTTGAAAAATGAAAATATAGTTGCTGAGCTGATTTTATAAAAATCATATAAAATCATAGAAAATTCGTTAGAAGGTGTACCTTATATGCTTGCGTAGGTATTGAAGTTTTCTACGATCCATCTTTGAACATGTTAATCTAGTTCGGACTTTGAATGGGTCATAATGGTCAATTACAATAGCTATATAGAAAATCGCTGCACATTAATAATGTCATTATTAATCCAGAAAAATACATATGATTGCGTATACTTGATTTAGTCATGCCACCGTAAGTTACGGTGGAGCTGATATGATTACGATGGTTACATACTGAGTTACGGTGGAAGGATAGACTTTCAGGGGCTACCGTAACTTACGGTGTCACCGTAAGTTACGGTGGACCCAGAAACAAAGTATATTTTATTTAGTTTAAATTCCCGGATTCGTTTAGACACGTTTTAAACCCCGTATGACTAAAGTATTTCATGTTTATGGAATATAGGTACTTTTGGATGCCGGAAGACGATCAAGCTCAGCGAAGAACCGAACACGATAAAGATACACGCTTCCGTACTTTGCCACATTGTAAATTTTAAACAACGAAATTGATCACGTTATGTAGAATAACTTATGATTTGTAAAAGTTTTAATAAACCCGTATTTCCAAAGTTTATGTAATCTTAATTACATGATTGTTCCTACAAAAATATACGTTAAACCTTGAATAATAAGAACGGGTGTTACAAGTTGGTATCAGAGCCTTGGTTTAAGAGATTCGAGTATGGTGGGGGAGGAACCATGCTTGGACTTAAACCTTATGCTCTTGACAAAGAATAGTGTTCGGTTCGAGGCTTGATCGCAAATCCGGTAAGTACAAGTACGTTAATAGTTAGTATGCTAAAGTGTTGTAAACAACACATAGGGCTATCGTGTGGTATATGTTACCCCCATTTAAATGATTGATATGGTTGACGAAAATACGCGCGTTGACGCGTATAGTAGAAAAAGCCTTGTATTATAATACGGGCGATTATTGAAGTTGACATTACTAACTCTTGTGAATGTTTTAATTGAAGGACACTCGCGTCTGAAGATGACGGGAGTTGAACGAATTATGGATATGATGATGGAACGGTCCGAGGTATGACAGGAAGAGCATCCTCATCAAGGACCAAAATCGCGTAACGGTCGCGAACAAGACTAATGACAAGAGAAGCCCGTTAGGGCAAGCATTACCAGGTGCACACTTTTAAATTAATCGTACGAGTCGTTATATGCAACAAACACGTAAGTAATAACGGTTGCATACACATATGATAGAACTTGGAAAACCTGATTTCCAAGAGAAATTTAATAGGAAATGTGTTATTCACAATGATGAATAACAAATGAATAACAAGACTTGTTTATATAGAAACTTGGACGAGAGTGATCATCCAAGTAAGTAATCTCAATATAAATCCTATTGAGAAAAGTAATGATCACATCAATGAATGTGAATAAATGTTTATAAAAAGGGGCATTGTACATGTTCAAGGATAAACGACTAAAACTAATAATTGTTAACTAAAAATTAAATAAAGTTTTACCAAATGAAACCATAAACATGGAGATAATTTGAGGAGTTACTTACATGGGACGTGATGTGGTAATTATAATAAGGTCACGCGTACCACGTGTTGATCGCTTACTCTGGCCAAGTAAGTAGTGAACACATGATAGCATGAGCTTCTTATAATGAGCGCAGTTATGTCCGATGTAGTAAGGTCAAGATAAATGAAATTTAAAGGATCCTTAGGGTCAAGAAATCTCATGGGCATACTCGTATAAATGGTTTTCGCGGGAACCATAAAAAACGATGTATGGCGCACATAGAAATAAAAGACCCAAGGAAATTCGTGACATAAGTCATTTTGATGAAACAACCATGGTAGACAAAAAGGGCATTGTAAAACCAAAGTATAAATGACCCGTGGGGTCATAGAAACAAAGGTATTGCCCACATGGGGAAAAACGATCAAAAACCATGGTAGACAAAAAGGGCATTGTAAAACCAAAGTATAAATGACCCGCGGGGTCATAGAAACAAAGGTATTGCCCACACGAGAAAAACGATCAAAATCGTTGACTTTGGTCGTAGTAAAGAAATGATGATGATGATAATCATCATTCATAGTTTAAAAGACTGTCAAGGATGGTCAAATAAAGAATAAAGGTTTGGTTAAATAAAAGCGAGGGCTTCCGCTAAGACAACCAAACAAATTAAAACGAAAACTTGATGTATACCGGAATGCTTGCACTAATAATGACTTCGGTAAAGTACCCGGTTATTGGGTAAGGATTTAAACACATGCGTAAACCGAGAAACGAGAACACGAATTTAAAGTCAAAAGACTCGGATTATGAGTTATGACTAAAAGACCATAAAATTTCGTAAACAGAAATTTTGATAATTATGTTCAACTATTTTGAGATTGAACGGGTTGAATAAAGTATAATGTTTGAAGGCATAAGTAAGCGCAAGCCGGATAACGGTAAGCTTGAGACAAATGATTTTCAAACGTAAAAAGAGTGCTTTGACACCAAATATATATTTTAATAAGACACGAGTAAAAAGAGTGATCTACGGGATCAACATAACCTTTAGGGTTATAAACAAATGAGAGATCTACGGACTAAAACGACCCACGGGTCATGATTAGAAAGAAGTTATAAGGACTTCGCCCTAAAGAGGTGAATGTCGAATCAAAAATAGCCCGTAAGGCTAAGTGATAAAACCTACGGGTTAGATTGGATAAAGCGAGGAAATAAGTTAAGAATCCCCGCATAAAACTAAGACTGTAAAGGATTAAATTACGGACTGTCAATATCCGGGTATGGATGATTGACACAAGTTAAAGAAAAGGTCCTAAAACTAAAACTTCGGTTTTAGTAAGAAATAATGTTTTTACAAACATAAATTCTGATAGGAATTTAAATAGTAAGCATGAAAGATACAAGTCTTGACACTGATAGGCGCAAGATGATATATTCGAAAAGTGATATTTTCAAAAAAATGAAAGGTTGATACAAATTAAACATGATGTGACACGATCATGGTTAGGAAATGTAATGTGAAGTAAAATCACATTATAACCAAGCGAGTGATAAAAGTAACTGAACTAATAAGACTAGTTAATGAGACCGGTTAAGGTCACCAATTCAAATCAAGAAATTTGGTTTGCTTGTAAGCGTTAGATTCGGTATAGCTGAACCGAATAGATAAATTTGAAAACAAAAGAATTTGTTGCTAAAAGTAAAAGATTTCACTAAAGATCTTTAAACGGGTCAAAATAACGGATTCGTAAGGAATTCGATAGTATATGAAAGCGATGGATATCGCTAAGTTAACTAAACTAGTGGAAATAACGAGATTACATTATTTTAAGTTGCACTAAGTCATATGAGATACGTAGACAATTAGTGACCAAAAAGATGTTACCATGCTTATCTGGTAATACTAATAATTGGTTAAAGGTATAAGTAATGTTTAAATGATATCTCGGATCAAATACATTGAGTTTAAACTGAATGAATTATGTAAGAAAAGGTTTCGAGGACGAAACCTCTTTAAGGGGGGTAGACTTGTAACACCCCGAAAACGGGTTTGGTAATCAAACCACGTTTATACTAAAAGACGGGTAATTTACCTTTAGTGGTAAAAGAAACCCGGTGAATATTAGGATTCTTAAATAAACAAGAATTTGCTAACTAGGGATTTTAACCTAGTTAGCTAATAGTTTAGAAATAACTTATAATAGGGTTAAAATTAACCAAAGTTATTATAGAAACTAAAGTGGAGGGACCTAAGTTGTAAAACTTGAAACTAGAATTTAATAAAACAAATAAAAATAAACCAAACACCCCAATTAGAGTTGTCTGGTCGATCAAAGCAGAGAGCAGGTCGATCCCCACTCTTCAAAACCCTAGAACTTCACTAAACTTGCAAATTGAAGGTCCAATTCAGTCCAAAATCGAAATTAAAGCATGGATTATTGATCCTCATCACAAGAGGATTAAAAGGTATGTAAAATTTAATGAAAATTCTTAGCTTGAAAATCTCATGAAATTGGGAAATCTGAAAATTTATGATGCATGTTTGTTAATTGCATGGAATAGGAACAATATAGTGTCTAGGAGTAAGCCCTAGACAAGTATATATTGAAATCATGCTTAGCTCAAGTTTTTGTTGATACTAAATTCATGTATGAGATGTTTTTAGGGTTTTGATTGCAAAAAAAATAGTGTTATGATGTCAAGAACAAGCTTAAATTGAAAGCTGAATTCAAACGATTCTTGATCAGAATTTACAGCCGATTTGTATTGGCTGTAACCTGAACAAAAAGTGATAAAATAATGTGTTTCTTGAGTCTAGAATGTAATTCCAGGAAATATCTTTAAAACCCCACTGGAATCGCATTTTTTTCGACGAAAATCGAGCGTTTTATGAATTTTTCCGTATCAAAGGTTCAAGCTGCGTTTTCTGGCAGAAATTGCAGCCCATCATGAATGTCATAACTCAATTTAGGAATTGAGTTATGATCTCAAATTCTTACTGTAGAAAGTTTTAAGCGATTAAAAGAATTGCCAATTGGAATTTCGTCAATCGGATAAACGAGGAATTTTTAATGAATTTTTCCGTAAGCTGCAGTCAGAAGTGACGAATCTGATTGCAGCTTAGTAAATGAATTTTCATGAATTTTTGGTAAAGAGTTAGATCTTGAAATTTTGACTCAAGGGCTAACCCTCCGAGAGGTACGTCACATAAAAAAATCATAATTTTTGAAGACTTGTAAACAGGTTAAACAAGTCACCAAAAAACAGCCAATTTTCATTGATATGAAATGCCTAAATGAAATCGCGGCTTACTAGTTAGTATGTAAAAATTTGATTTTTGTTAAGAGTTCGGATGAAATATGCCTAAGTGAGTTCAATGAACCAAATGTGCATATGAATATGTTGGTAAGTCAATTGACTTTTAAAAGTCAAACTAACCAATGATAAATTCAAATAGTAGTTTCGACATAGAAAATACGTGAGGTGGAATAGTCGTGAATTGAAATGACTAATTTAACCACCTTGTGAATGGTGATAGTTTGTCGCCTAACGAGCTAGGTGGAGGCTTGGGAAAGAAGCGGTCAAACGAATCAAGCACGAGAAGAAAAGCATATTCGGATGCGAGGTAAGTATAGCTTACACTAGTCATATAGTTTAGAATGTCCTTTTGTTGTTTTGATTTCGAACAAGACAAATGGAAAGTTGAGATATGGTGTTTCCGGCGTGTAGTCGTACGGAACAAGATAACCAATAAGGGTAAAATTGAAATTTGGACACTTGTTGACAATAATTATTGGTTTTGAAAGATATATATTTCGTAAGCCTTATTAGGCCAAAAAGCGTTAAGAGGTGAATTATAGTTAAAACGACCGTGCGGTGTAAATCGGAACTAGTCGTGTAGACGAGATGGCAATAAGCTTTATCTCGCCAATATTATCGGTCATTTAGACCAACGGGTCAAAAGGTGAAAATATCACTTTTTGACAATATCGACTAATGGTTTGATGAGTTGTTTGATTTCAGAAATAAATATCGAGTGGATATTTACATCGCTATTACTTAGTAGATATTGAGGCAAGGTACTTAAATGGGTCAATGTAATGATCCGAGCCAGGTACGCATAATGAGATAACTCTCATTTAAATGTAAGGCTAATGAGAGTTAAACGAAGTCTAAAATAAGTTTTTGGTTACCTTAATAGGTAAACCAAATGTTACGGACGATGGTCATTATATTTGTTATAGGTTTCTAACCATTACCAAGAGTTTAATAAGGGTTTTAGCCATGGAAATGGGTTGCATTTGATGGTTTAGTTCGAATTTAAAATGACCCTAAACATGATTTCCGCAGCTTTTTATACGGATTTCTACTAATCTTAAAAAAATCATATAAAATCAACCGTTTATCCAATTTGGGTGTTCTATACCTTTTCGGAAAGCTTATGAAGTAAATTTTTACTGTTTTCAATCGTAAGAAACAAATGTGGTTGTTAATTAGGCCAAAAGAATGAATTAAACAGCTGTTCAAAACCTTGAAAGCTGTTTGAAAAATGAAAATATAGTTGCTGAGCTGATTTTATAAAAATCATAGAAAATTCGTTAGAAGGTGTACCTTATATGCTTGCGAAGGTATTGAAGTTTTCTACGATCCATCTTTGAACATGTTAATCTAGTTCGGACTTTGAATGGGTCATAATGGTCAATTACAGTAGCTGTATAGAAAATCGCTGCACATTAATAATGTCATTATTAATCCAGAAAAATACATATGATTGCGTATACTTGATTTAGTCATGCCACCGTAAGTTACGGTGGAGCTGATATGATTACGATGGTTACATACTGAGCTACGGTGGAAGGATAGACTTTCAGGGGCTACCGTAACTTACGGTGTCACCGTAAGTTACGGTGGACCCAGAAACAAAATATATTTTATTTAGTTTAAATTCCCGTATTCGTTTAGACACGTTTTAAACCCCGTATGACTAAAGTATTTCATGTTTATGGAATATAGGTACTTTTGGATGCCGGAAGACGATCAAGCTCAGCGAAGAACCGAACACGATAAAGATACACGCTTCCGTACTTTGCCACGTTGTAAATTTTAAACAACGAAATTGATCACGTTATGTAGAATAACTTATGATTTGTAAAAGTTTTAATAAACCCGTATTTCCAAAGTTTATGTAATCTTAATTACATGATTGTTCCTACAAAAATATACGTTAAACCTTGAATAATAAGAACGGGTGTTACACTACGCCACCGAATATTAGACGAAGCCCATAAATCTAAGTATACGATACATCCTGGAAATGATAAGATGTATCAAGATTTAAGAAAGAATTTCTGGTGGATAGGAATGAAAAAAGATATAGCAACTTATGTTACCAAGTGTCTAACCTGTTCACAGGTTAAAGCCGAACACCAGAAACCCTCAGGTTTGTTGCAATAATTAGAAATGCCAGTATGGAAATGAGAATTGATAACAATGGACTTTGTTACCAAATTACCCAAGACAAGAAAAGGTAATGATACAATCTGGGTGATTGTAGATAGACTAACCAAGTCTGCTCATTTCCTACCAATGAATGAAACTTTCAGTATGGAACAGTTAGCCAAATTATATGTAAATGAAATAGTTTCATTACATGGAATTCCTTTATCAATTGTTTTTGATAGAGATAGCCGTTTTACTTCTCATTTTTGTACAAGTTTCCAAAAAGCAATGGGAACCAAGCTAAATCTAAACACCGCTTATCATCCCCAAACAGATGGACAAAGTGAAAGGACAATTCAGACAATGGAAGATATGATTAGAGCTTGTGTAATTGATTTCGGGGGAAATTGGGACGATCAATTGCCATTAATAGAATTTTCTTACAATAACAGCTATCATACCAGCATCAATGCTGCACCATTCGAAGCACTTTATGGAAGAAAGTGTCGAACTCCAGTCTATTGGGCAGATGTTGGAGAAAAGCAATTGGCTGGACCAGAGATAGTACAAGAGACAACGGACAAAATTATTTGTTGGGATTGAACCCTACTAGAGGAACAGATAATGTAAATTCAAAACCAGGTCACAACAGTGGATTCACAATAAGCAGCGGTTTACACTTTGCTCTCCCCTTGAAAGTGATTTATAACAACTGATGGTCTCTATCTGCTGCTCATATTCAACTGCTGCTGTCCTTTCAACTGCTGATGAAAACCCTGAAGTATTCAACACTGCTGGTCCTATCGACTGATGTTAAAGCACTGCCCAGTCAAGGACTGATCAACCTTGAGGAAAGCACTGACATAAAGGGAGAGCAACTGTTTAGTAAATTGTTTGTCTTATGTATAGTCAGTGGTTAGGTTAGCAGTGTTTGTGTAAGGTCAGTAGATACAGGTTGTTAGGCTGTTAGACGTCGCTTTCATGGTGACGTCAGCTGAGATACCTCAGTGGTTTGGTTTGCCTATAAATGTATCAGTACCCTGTACTGTTACATTTGATTGACTGAGTGGGATCTTCTCCTCATGTCTAATCCTTTCATCTTGTGTGCAACCAACCTTGGGGCATCAGGCTGAGGGGGAGTATAGTTTGTAAGCATGACTGTAATATTTTGCTTTGATTTGTAATCTTTTGACTCTTTGTGAAGCAATTGTTTATCAAACTATTTTCTTCTTTGATTGTGTTTACAAAGTTTGTTTTCATTTCCGCTGCACCTAACATGTTTTCATATTCATTGATCATTCATTTCAAACAAACAAACACTATCATGAGAGCCTCCGATCCTAACAATTGGTATCAGAGCCTAGACAGTCAAATTCGATCTTACAATCAATATTGGCATAACAGTTCGGCTCAAAATTCATTGATACTAAGGTTGGTTGTATTTTGTTGAAAAACAGAGTATTGAGTAAATCATGTTCAAAATGGTTATACAAAAACTCTGTTTATCAACCAAGATGTCATATGACACACAAATTTCATACAACAAGTGATATCATGCACAAGTCACTCATAGTTTTCAGATTTGTAAACATATCTGATAAATTATGGGATTGGTCTATATTCTCAAAATTGATTTCAACTGTTGTCTTGATATTTGTGATGTTTTCATTAAATACTAAAGTATGATCCTCAGAATAACAAAACCTATGATTCATAAGACATTAGTGTTTTGATTTTCTATAAAGAGGGAATTAAGACTTTAGTTATTTAGATCTTATGTGTAGAAAAACAGGTTGAGATCCTCAAAAGGAACAAATCAACTTTGTCTAAATACACTAAGAAAAACAGGGGTCAACATTGTCTGTATCATATGTAATGTGAGATTGGGTGAAAAACTTGTGAAAACTTGACCAAGTCTCTCAAAACATTATTGCAAAGTGATTTTGGACTAATATCCACAAAAACTCTGAAGTGTGTTTATCTCAAAACTTTTGAACTCAGAAGAAAAGGGAATAAACTTAAAACACTTAAGAGTCAAAGCTTGGGGTAATAATGATCAATTAAGCAACTGTTTGTGCTCATTGGTTCAAGAAAGTTCAAGTGACATTAGTGTTCCCAGTGATTGTACTTACAAAAGGACTAGACAAATTTTCAAAATCATCACATAGAAATTAGATCTATAACAGGATCTTCAAAATTCATGTGTCCATGTGTCCTCATGTTTGCAATCGACTGACACAGAAAATGGTACCAAACAGTGGTCAAAATGTTGTCAAAATATTCTACCACTGCTGTCAAACCACTGACCATTTTCACAAAACTTGAGAATGATATGATTATGTTTTCTATTGAAAATTCACCAGATCCTTTCTGATACTGTTCTCAGAAAATCCTTTAACCATTTTTTTTTCAAAGGATTTTCTCAAATAACCAGGATATATTATTTTTTTAATAATATATTTGGAACTCTTGCTTGTTTTTGTTGGCAATAGTTCCAGCTCCTGTCAGGATGTAATACCTTTTTTTTTGGTGGTATCCGTGTCCTCATAAATGGGTCAAAAGGAAATTGTACATATGTCATGATCATGTCATACTCAGGCTTGCTCCTAAATTTTCATCAAAAATTGATTGCAAACTGTGCTTGAATTACTAGGGTACTCATGTTTTAATTAAATATTAAACGAAATGAGTTGCCTTAGCAAAAAGTTTTCATCATCTGGGGTACTAAACCACTGTCTTTCAAAAATTGACATGTGGCAAAACCTTGAATAAACATCTTCAAAACTGTTGCTGAAACACCTCTCCTTCAAAGAATTGTACCATTTACCCTAACCACTGCTTTGTTTCAACGTTTGATCACAAAACACTGTCCACTGCTGAAAGTTAACAACTGATCCCTCATTTTCTTGAAAAGCACTGATGTTCAAAATCAGTGTCTTATTCACTGATATGCTATCCACTGATAGTGAAAATCATCCACTGCCTATAATTTTTACCGTTGTAACCACTGATGCTTGATACGTCAGTGGCTCTTAAAACAACTGTTCCCCATACTTCATCCACTTCATCAGTGTTTGACACGTGGTCAGTTTTTAGCCCTCAGATCTTAATAACCCCTGCCACTTCAGCGATCATTTTTTTTAAATAAAACCTGCCCTAAACCCCAAACAGGGTTTTATACTGTCAAATTGAATTCCAAAATTCTTTTCTCATAACAGTTTCCAACCTTTCTTCTCAAAATCTCCAAAATCCTCCTTCGTTCTTCTCCGCAAAAATGACAAAATCAAAATCAAAACCTAAATCACCATCACCTTCCAAAGAGGTCGCTCAAACGGCCGAAGAACCCATCGAAATACCATTCAAACAATCTCACAACTATCTGGGTTTACTCACAAAACCCAAAGACAATCACACCTTCGACACCATCATTGATACATTATCTGCATCAAAGTACAAAACTTTGTTGACAGCAAATGCTCCCATCTATCTGCAAACCCAGAGAGAGTTTTGGAAAAAGGCGTCGTTTGAAAAACAAGACGGAAAAGTCATAGCCATTAACTCCTCAATACAGGGTAAAGCAGTTCAAATAACCCCACAGTCGATCTCCGAAGTTTTTAATCTCAACGATCAGGAAGGTAAACTCTCTTTTGATAAAAACGAGTTAAAAACTGATTTTCTGAAAAGGGGCTATGCAGAACAGGCAAAGGTAGATACCCTACAAAAGGGTTATTTTCCATCTGCACCCAGATTTTTATTTCACACACTTCTGATGTGTGCTTCGAATAAAACAACATCTTTTAACGAAATACCATTGAAGATTCAATGCCTGGGGTATGCCATTTTGAATAACAAAGATTACAACTATTCCCAGGAAATCTTCAATGACTTAGTGAAAAATGTTGACAATAAAGCATTTTTACTTTTTCCAAGATTTTTGAGTTATTACTTTAAACAAAAATTTGTAAAGGAAAATGAAAATTTGCCAAAACAAGGTGTTCATTGTCAAATAAAAGGCTTAACAAAAGAAACATTTTCAAGGATGATGGCACCAATAAAAACAAAAGCAGGGGTACCTGAGCAGATTTTAGTGGTTACAACTGACCTGCCACCACTAAAAAGACCAAAAAGAAAACATCCAGAAAACCCACCAATCCCAAAACAAAGGCAACTCTGGAAGATGAGATCCCAGAGGAAATGCCTGTGACAACACAAAAGTCACCACAAACCACTGCTGCTACTTCCTCACAGCAGTTGGAAGAAAGATCTCAACCCATAACCGAAACTCCTCTTGCATCCTCACAAAAGGATCAGGTTGTAAGCACAGGGACACCACAATATGAAGCTCTGAATCCACTCGGATCCTTCTTCCTCAGTCCTGATCCCAAGGACATGTCTCTTTCAACCCCCATCCCCTCACCAATAATGATGCCACAATCCATGCTACCTCTGTTGCATGCAGCTGCTATTGCACAGACACAAACCAGTTCCTCTCTATCACCTATCACTGAGAGTATACATCCACAAGTGACTGGGTCTGATGCTACTACTCCTGCTCTCCCAGCAACAGTTGAGGAGGTTACACTGCAGGAGTTACAAGTAACTCTTGTCAGTAGTTCAAGTGGAGCAGCAACTACAAATGTTGGATCAACAGGTCTACATTTGGACAGTTGTTTCATAAGTCAGACTCCCTTGAAGGCAATTTCTTCAATAGCACCAATGTTAACCACTAGTGAGCCTATTTCGACCACTAGTAACATCAAAGGTTTATCAAGTGCTGAAGAGAGAAGTCCCCAGTACCGAGAACAAGGGGCATCAATGGGTGATTTTTGGGACTATGTCCCTAAGACACACATTGATATAACCACTGCTGGTGGGGATTCAGATGATCCTACTAAAGTAGGTGATGATTCAAAATATCAGGAATTGACGGGCAGAGTTGACAAACTTGAAGAATCAGTTGCTGAAATAAAGGAGATGGTGCAAGAGATTTTAAAAGCTCAGAAAGCACAAGCCACTGCTATTCCTGCTCAAGCACCTGCACAACATGCATTTGCTGAAAATGAGCTTTGGAATATTTTTCAACCCATGCTTGAAGCACAGCAACTTATGGCTGACAAAAAGCATGCTATTCAAGTACAAATGCTGACCAACATGGTTGAATCAAGGTTCAAGGACACTCAAGCAGATATCAAGGCTATAAAGGCAAGCATTCAAAGTGTCTCTGGCAAAGCTCCTTCTTCCATATCATTCCTTGATAACCCTCCTACAGATAATGCCAAAAAGGGGGAGAATATCAAGCTGTTGAGAAAAATGAATACGAAGGGAATAGAGCATGGCCTCCATATTGAGCCTGAAAAAGAAAAAGAAAAGCAGGTCTCAAAACCTGTTAGCCAAACAGCTGATACAGCAGTAGTTACAAAAACTGCTGTCAGTAGCCAAACAGCTGCTATGTCATCAACACACACCACTCTACCACACACCACTACAACTACTGCTCCACCATCATCATCTACTATCACATCATCTCCACTGCCTCCTGTCATAAAACAGAAGACAACAGATGTTACAACATCTGTTGTAATGACAACAGTGGTTGAAACACCAGTTGTTTCAACCACTGTCACTCAATCACTGCCACAAACCACTGCTATCCAATCTACCACCACTGATCCACCCAAAACATCATCTGCTTCTTCTTCATTAAAAAGGAGAAGAAATCTCATATCAGATGATGATTCACCACCATCACCACCAACATCACCACTTCCATCCCCTGCTCAAAAGCAGAAGATAACTGCTGACATATCAGCAGTTGTAATGAAAACAGATGTTGAGACACCAGTTATTTCAATAGCTGTTAGTCAGTCATCTTCCACTGTTCCCACCAGTCTTGCAAGAATCAAGTTTGTTTTCATTTCCACAAAAGCCTGACTACTCCAAAGCAGCGGTTTCAAAAAGACCACCAAAGCTGC
The DNA here is from genome assembly GCA_030545235.1 of Helianthus tuberosus. Lineage (NCBI taxonomy): Eukaryota > Viridiplantae > Streptophyta > Magnoliopsida > Asterales > Asteraceae > Helianthus > Helianthus tuberosus. The sequence continues at coordinate 46,161,575 of CM060376.1, forward strand.
AAGTCAAAAGAACCACTACTCCAGCTGGTGCTGCTATCTACAAAAGAAGGAACAAAAACCAGTTTAGCATGGAAACAATTCAAGATCTATTAGCTGGAGATGCCATTGTAAAAGTAGGCACGGCAGTAATGATAAAAGAAGATCTTGAATTGGAACAATCTGCAAGTGCTGCTCAGCCAGCTATGAACAGGCCAGCCTCTCCAAATACTTCTGCAAATAAACATCTCCCAAGAAACCCACCAGGCTCAAAAATACAAAAGTGGGAAACTGACAAACAGACCTGCGTATTGACTTTGCTCAGGTCTGGTGGAGAAGTGGAGAAAATATCAAGGGAACAAGCTCTTGGTCTGAGTCTTGAAGATTTGCAGGATCTCCTTGATCTTCCACTTAGCAGGGATGATGAAGATACAGATGCCCTAGACTTTGAATTACAATTTAAAGGTCAGATAAGGGAGCTGTTGATGAGGCAATAAAGAATTCCACAAATAATGAAGAGTTTTGGCATTATCTGTTCCAGGGGGAGATTGTTGGGATTGAACCCTATCAGAGGAACAGATAATTAAAGCCAAAAACTGGATCAGAGCAGTGGATCAAGAATAAGCAGACGATTACAGATTAGTTCATGCAAATCTCTCCCTTTGAAAGTGGTTTCATAACTGCTGATCTCCTATCTGCTGATCTTACTAAGTGCTGACCTACAACTGCTGCTTTTGCATCTACTGACCAATGTCAAAGACTGATGGAAGACAAAGCTCTGCTGGCTCAATCTACTGCCTTGAGTCAAGTACTGCTGATCTGGACAAGCATTGCTGGGTTCACAGCAGTGGAAGGATGCAGCAGCTGTTTAAGTGTCTTTTATGTAAAGAATTGTAATAGCAGAAGTTAGTACATCAGTGTTTGTATAGATCAGAGGTTAGAGTTTGTTAGGAGGTTAGATGTCACTTTCATGGTGACGTCAGCTAAAGATGCTCAGTGGTTTGCAAGTGCCTATAAATAGTTCAGTACTTTGTACTGTTCTATTAGCTCTTTCACCACATCGTCTTCTTTGCACGAACAAACTACTGAGCTCTGGCTGAGGGGGAGTTTGTATTCATTCATCAATAATTGTAATCGTTGTTGAAACAAATTCAATCTTTCGATTCATTGTGTAAAGATGTTTGATTAAAGTATTACTCTCGTTTGATTGTATGCAAAGTTTGTTTTCATCTTAATTCCGCTGCACAACTCTTTCATTTCCATCTTAATTTCAAACGAAAATACAATCAAAAAGAAACTCAGATCCAAAAATTGGTATCAGAGCTTGGACAGTCAAATTTGATTTAACAATCATTTTGACGTAAATAGTTCAGCTCATAACAGTTGATACTGATCGTTTGTTCGTCCGTTGAAAAACAGAGCAAGGATTAATCACCATTAAAGTTGATTTCTCAGTGTCTGTAAAACAAAAAGAATGACGTCACAATCTCAGGATGATAAAAACAACATCGGCTCACTTTTTAAACCACCTATGCTAAAAAGAAATGAGTACAACATCTGGCAGAGAAGGATGGGTCACATCCTTACTCAACAAAGCACAGGTTGTTGGAGGTCTGTCATTTATGGTCCCCATGTTCCTTCAGTGCCAAGCGCTGAAGATGCTAAAAAGTTCGTTCCAAAACCAGTTGAAAATTATACCGAAACCGACTTTCAAAAGATCGAACTAGATGCTAAAGCTTTTAGCATCATAGCATCAGCGCTGCCCAATGAGATATATGCTGGACTGTTACACTGTAACAGTGCCAAAGAATTATGGGACGCACTTAAGGAACAGTTTGGGGGAACTGAAGAAGTCATAGAAAACAATAGGGAAATCCTGAACCAACAGTATGAAACATTTTGTTATGTTAAAGGCGAATCACTAACGCAACAATTTGAGCGTTTCAGTTGTCTCATCAGTGAACTGAGGCTTGTTAACACCACTTTTACAAACTCAACTCAAAATAGCAGGTTCCTCAGGTCACTGCCAGAAAAATGGGACACCATAGCTTTTGTCACCCGAAATTCATCTGAATTCAAGGATCTGACCTTGACCCAACTCCATGGTCGACTCCTGACCTTCGAAAGGGAGTTGAACCAGAAAAGGAGGTTACAAGAGTCAGGAAAAGTTACCGATGATTACACTTTCGGTAATACTGCTCTTTTGGGTCAAGAAGAATCTGGGAGCAGTGGTAAGGATCGGGGTTATGATCACTTCATTGACATAACTGCTGGTGCAAATTTTAACAACCCTGATCCTCACTCTGCAAGTTATGCATTCACTGCTAACGAAAACCAGATGTCAGACAATTTAAGTTTTGAACTAAATGATTTGCAACATTTTGATCCCACTGATTTAGAGGAAATGGACATCCTGCATCAACTGGCTTTGCTAAGTGTTAGAACTAGCAAGTTCTACAAAAGAACAGGGCGAAAATTCCCAGGTTTGCATGGGAATCTAAGGGTTGGGTTGGATAAATCGAAAATCAAGTGCTACAAGTGTAATAGGTTGGGACATTTCGCTAGGGAATGTAGGATTCAAACTACTGGTCCCATAATTACTCATCCTAGCTCAAATCCTAGACCTCAAAACCAAAACACTGTGCACTATGCCCAATATGCCCCAGCAGCTCAAGTGAACACTGCTCACTATGCTGCTGCCCCTGTGCCAGTACATTATGTTCAAACTACTGTTCCACAAATCCAATATGTTCAAACCCCTGCTCCACAGGTACAAGTGTAACCTGTTGCACCTGAAACCACTGCTCCAGCAGCAGCACAACCAGATCAACAAAGTTTTTTCACTCAAGGGTTTGTTGACTGGAGCAGTATGCCTGATGATCTTGGTGATGAAAATTTTGCACTCTATACTTCTAATGATTCTTCACATGATGAGTTTTGTTTGATGGCACTAGAGTCAATACAGGAGGGGGTTGAAGCTGAGGAGGAACAGCAGTGCTTTGAAACAGTGGAAGAGGTGACTGAAGCAGTGGTTACTGCAGTGGCTGATGAAATACTGTTGGGAGAAAGTTTAGGTACCCTGATTGAACCAATGACAGATCCATGGTCCATAGAGGACAAAGAAGAAGAGAAAGAAGAAAAGGCTGGTGAAAAGAAGGTAAAAGCTGATGATGATGAAGATCATCAATGTGATTGTGCAATGATGGCAGCTGCCAAGGTATCTCCTCAAGTTCTTGAAAAACTGTGTTCTGACAATTGCATAATTGCTTTTGCTAACATCAAAGAGGTGAATGAAAACCTTCGGGATAAAATCTTGTCTGATGAGGTCAAATTTGTAAACACAATTTTAGGTGCAGCGGAAATGAAAACAAACTTTGTAAACACAATCAAAGAAGAAAATAGTTTGATAAACAATTGCTTCACAAAGAGTCAAAAGATTACAAATCAAAGCAAAAGATTACAGTCATGCTTACAAACTATACTCCCCCTCAGCCTGATGCCCCAAGGTTGGTTGCACACAAGATGAAAGGATTAGACATGAGGAGAAGATCCCACTCAGTCAATCAAATGTAAAAGTACAGGGTACTGATACATTTATAGGCAAACCAAACCACTGAGGTATCTCAGCTGACGTCACCATGAAAGCGACGTCTAACAGCCTAACAACCTGTATCTACTGACCTTACACAAACACTGCTAACCTAACCACTGACTATACATAAGACAAACAATTTACTAAACAGCTGCTCTCCCTTTATGTCAGTGCTTTCCTCAAGGTTGATCAGTCCTTGACTGGGCAGTGCTTTAACATCAGTAGATAGGACCAGCAGTGTTGAATACTTCAGGGTTTTCATCAGCAGTTGAAAGGACAGCAGCAGTTGAATATGAGCAGCAGATAGAGACCATCAGTTGTTATAAATCACTTTCAAGGGGAGAGCAAAGTGTAAACCGCTGCTTATTGTGAATCCACTGTTGTGACCTGGTTTTGGCTTTACATTATCTGTTCCTCTGGTAGGGTTCAATCCCAACAATCTCCCCCTGGAACAGATAATGCCAAAACCTGTCATTATTCTGGATCTTTATTCCTCATCAGAAGTTCCCTTACATGTCTTTTAAATTCTTCTTCAAATTCCTTGGAACTTGTGTCATCTTCATCCCTGCACAGTGTAAGCTCAAGGAGATCTAGTTGATCTTCAGCACCCAGGCCTAGTGCTTGATTCCTTGATATATGCCTCACTTCTCCATTGGTTCTGACCAAGGTCAATACGTGGGTCTTTTGATCAGACATCCACTTTAGTATTTTTAAACCAAATGGGTTTCTTGGGAGAGATTTATTTCCTGATGAGCTGAATGCATTTGGCCTTGAGAAAAACTGTAAAGCAGTATCTTGAACTTCAGACATTCTTTTAAAAGCTTCTTCTATGACTTTGTTTGCTGCAGCTATATCTTCTGCAACTTCTTTGTCAAGCAGCTCTTGTTTCTGTTGTTGATCAAGCTCACTGTCTATGATATCTGCTGATGATTGTTTGCTTACTACTTTGACCCTTTTGGTAAGGTCTTGTAGTTTTGCTAAGTTTTCTTTATCTGAAGCCAGTTTCTTGGTAGCTTCTTCAATCAGATCATCTTCTTTAAGCCTTTCCTTTTCAACAGTCAGCATTTCCTTCCTTTCTTTTCTCAACCTTGTAACAAAGGCTTCTGCTGTGCTGATCTGTGTTTCAAAGGTCTTGACCTGTTCCTTTAGCTAAGGAACAGGTCAAGACCTTTGAAACACAGATCAGCACAGCAGAAGCCTTTGTTACAAGGTTGAGAAAAGAAAGGAAGGAAATGCTGACTGTTGAAAAGGAAAGGCTTAAAGAAGATGATCTGATTGAAGAAGCTACCAAGAAATTGGCTTCAGATAAAGAAAACTTAGCAAAACTACAAGACCTTACCAAAAGGGTCAAAGTAGTAAGCAAACAATCATCAGCAGATATCACAGACAGTGAGCTTGATCAACAACAGAAACAAGAGCTGCTTGACAAAGAAGTTGCAGAAGATATAGCTGCAGCAAACAAAGTCATAGAAGAAGCTTTTAAAAGAATGTCTGAAGTTCAAGATACTGCTTTACAGTTTTTCTCAAGGCCAAATGCATTCAGCTCATCAGGAAATAAATCTCTCCCAAGAAACCTATTTGGTTTAAAAATACTAAAGTGGATGTCTGATCAAAAGACCCACGTATTGACCTTGGTCAGAACCAATGGAGAAGTGAGGCATATATCAAGGAATCAAGCACTAGGCCTGGGTGCTGAAGATCAACTAGATCTCCTTGAGCTTACACTGTGCAGGGATGAAGATGACACAAGTTCCAAGGAATTTGAAGAAGAATTTAAAAGACATGTAAGGGAACTTCTGATGAGGAATAAAGATCCAGAATAATGACAGGTTTTGGCATTATCTGTTCCAGGGGGAGATTGTTGGGATTGAACCCTACCAGAGGAATAGATAATGTAAAGCCAAAACCAGGTCACAACAGTGGATTCACAATAAGCAGCAGTTTACACTTTGCTCTCCCCTTGAAAGTGATTTATAACAACTGATGGTCTCTATCTGCTGCTCATATTCAACTGCTGCTATCCTTTCAACTGCTGATGAAAACCCTGAAGTATTCAACACTGCTGGTCCTATCTACTGATGTTAAAGCACTGCCCAGTCAAGGACTGATCAACCTTGAGGAAAGCATTGACATAAAGGGAGAGCAGCTTTTTAGTAAATTGTTTGTCTTATGTATAGTCAGTGGTTAGGTTAGCAGTGTTTGTGTAAGGTCAGTAGATACAGGTTGTTAGGCTGTTAGACGTCGCTTTCATGGTGACGTCAGCTGAGATACCTCAGTGGTTTGGTTTGCCTATAAATGTATCAGTACCCTGTACTGTTACATTTGATTGACTGAGTGGGATCTTCTCCTCATGTCTAATCCTTTCATCTTGTGTGCAACCAACCTTGGGGCATCAGGCTGAGGGGGAGTATAGTTTGTAAGCATGACTGTAATCTTTTGCTTTAATTTGTAATCTTTTGACTATTTGTGAAGCAATTGTTTATCAAACTATTTTCTTCTTTGATTGTGTTTACAAAGTTTGTTTTCATTTCCGCTGCACCTAACATGTTTTCATATTCATTGATCATTCATTTCAAACAAACAAACACTATCATGAGAGCCTCCGATCCTAACATTATTCAAGTCAAGGAACGGCTGATAACAGGCGAAAACCATTGGAATTTCAGGTAGGAGACAAGGTGTTGTTAAATGTCTCACCTTGGAAGGGAGTTTTCAGATTCATCAAAAAAGGAAAGCTAAGCCCCAGGTATATTGGACCTTTTGAGATTATCAGAAGAATAGAACCTGTAGCTTATCAGCTACAACTGCCAGAGGAAATGGCAGGAATACATAATATGTTTCATGTATGCAATCTCAAAAAGTGTTTAGCCGATGAATCACTGGTAATACCTCTTAAGGATATAGAGGTAAATGAAAAGCTAATGTTTGTAGAAAAGCCTCTACAGATTGAAGACAGGAAGGTCAAGAATCTCAAACACAAGAGACTAGTTCTAGTCAAAGTGAAGTGGGGTTCCAAGAGAGGACCAGAATACACATGGGAGCTTGAATCAGAGATGCAAAAGAAATATCCACACCTGTTCCAGTAGACCTCGAGGACGAGTTCTAAATTAAGGTGGGAAGGATATAACAAACCCTCCTAAATTATTTCCGACACCCTTAAAATATTTATAACATCCCTATACTCCTTAAAATATATCCCGTATACGATAAATAGTCCTTCATACCTTTAATTTTATAAAAATAAAATAAAAACAAATTTTTAGGTTTCTGGCGGGCTGCGTGTGACAACTGGCACTTTTCCATGCATTCCGTACAATAATTAAAGAGTAATCTGTGATTTAATAACTGTGCATGATTTAGTTTAGAAGACGAATGAAATTCTGATTACCGTTATATACATACAATGGAATTTCATGTTGCAAGATTGTTTATCTTTATTATATACAACATCGTGTGGTTTAGTTAACGCACAGAAGAAAGTTAGCACAGTTATCAGATAAACTAGAAGTACTGACGGGAGTTCAGTACTTAGACAAACATGATGTTAAGACACAGAATGAGCATGGAACCAAGTGTTACACTAGTATAATGTGTAGGAAAGTAGGGATTACAAAATTGCCTTCCTAGTGATGACATAGGTACCGGAAAGTGCCAGAAACACACTAAAACTGCAAAATTCTTTAGAAAATAAACAAATTCAGCAAAAATTCAGATTTTACCATCTAAATATAATGCAGAATTATGATATAATGGTCCAGAATACTTTCCTAAGTGTCGGGAATCAAAACTGTCATAAAACATAACATAAAGCACACTAAACAGCGCAATTTAGCGCTTTAACGAACGGTAACGAAACGAACGACCGGACACTACCCGAAACATCAAATTCTTACTAGAAGCATTGTTTTAGTGTTACAAAGCTAGTTATGGTCACCGAAGATCATAACACATCCTATAAACATATAACACATATAACCCTAACTAGTATACTTGAAATCTAACTATAACACTTAACTTACCATTAGAATGTTACACTTTACCCCCCCCCCCTTTTGATGGCCGATTACGGGACATGGGTCCCACATAAGATTTCTTTTAATTATTTTATTGAATATTCTTAGAATAATCTAAGCACTATATCTAAAAGATTATGCACATGACGGGTGATATTATAAAGAAAAATCTAAAGATCACAAGACTTCTCATTTCACCATTCAAGCTCACAAAATTCTTCTCCTTCCCCTCTCATGTCTACGGCCCAAACACTCCCTCACAACCTATTCATTTTCAATCCAATCCCGTGTAATCCAAGGTGATTCTAAGGTGTCTCGGGCCTATATAAGAAGGTTGCAAGCATTGGAATTGGAAGGACCATCTTGGAGTGCTTTTATCCATCACATATCTTCATCATCTTCATTCTTGATCTTCCCTAGCCTTGTGCTAGTAGTAAGCCCCTTTATAACTTGATTTTACTCCTTATCTTGATGGTTAAAAATATATGTAAGTGGTTAAACATGAAGATTATGAAGAAACATAATCATGAACACAAACATAAAGCTTAAATACATGAAGAACAAGTTGTTTTAAGTGTATGTAGTATACTTGATTGTTGATTTCTTGTGTTTATGATGTTGATCATCATATGAACCTTGCTAGATGATGATTAAACACATGATCTAGCAAGTATAAGGATAGATCTTGAGAAAATCATAATGATCATCCTTTATGTAAACATGAACTTGAAAAATGAAGTTGTTTTTATGTATGATGAAGTATGAAACATGTTATAAGACTTGTAGAATGATGATTTCAAAGATAGATTTCTCAAGAGACTAAGTTAAAATACAAGATTTACATAAAATTGCTTCTTAAAGAAATTAATCACATTTTTGGTGGTTAATCAAGTGTAGAATCATGTGTTTACCAAGAAAAATTCAAGAAGAAATATTTTTAGAAATATATTTTACAAGTTGTAAAGATCTAAATTCTTCAAAAATGATGTTTTTAAATAAACAACCACACTTTAAAGGGTAACAAAGCTTACTAAACACACTAGTAAGTTACTACAATTTTTTGTAAATTTTCAAGTTCATGAAGTAGTAATTTATACTTGATTTTTGCAAATTGGTAAGTGTTGATTGGTTTATTGTTGATTGTGGTGATTTATAAAAGAAAATGATATGCTTTGAAAGCATGGAAACCTCCATTTTTAAGGGGAAACTATGGCAAAAATTTTCTAAAAATATAACACTTAGAAAAAAATTATTTTTAAACAAATAATTACAAGTATATTTTAAACCGTGAAATTTTATATAAAGTTTGCCATAATTTTTGTTACAAGATTATAAATATTAGAGGTTGTTTTTGTAAATAAAAGTGACTAAATATGTATTTGGGAAATATATATTTAGATGTCACCATGTGTGTGATTATTTGTATATTATGTGTATTAGTTATATTATTTTAGGACTTGAAATAATATAACTCACCAAAATACCAAGAAATTACAATCCAAAATATTACCAAAATTCCAAGAGAATGAATATACAAAATATATCCAAATATTCGAAGAAACCGAACAAGGAATATAACTCACAAAAATATTCCGGAAATAAATTCATAAGTATATTTTGGTAATTAGTATTTTGGACACCAAGAAAACAAAAATATGATTTTTTTACAATAATTACAAAATATATCATTTTTTTACAAGGAGAAAATATATTATTTTTGGTAAGTAAAAATATATATTTTCTTGGAATTATTAGAAATATTATTTCTGGGAGAAAATATATATATTTTCTTAAATAAACTTTGGACATATTATTTTTGGGTGAAAAATAGATTTATATATATTTTCTAAGTTAGACTTGAAAATATATTATTTTTTAGACTTATATGAAAAGTATAAATATTTTTGCCAAAGAAAAATTATAAATAATTTTTCTATGTAATATTTCTTAAAATATATAGTTTGGGAATATATATTGATGTATTGTTATTAGAAATATTATTCCGGAAAAGTTAATGCAAAAACTATGTATGAGATACTTAATAAACACAATAAAAATATGTATTCTCGTACGTATAATTACACACCGGAATACGCCATCGATACTTGGCAAAAATGTAGAAGGACAAGAATACGAATACAAACACACCCATCCTTGGGAAGTTATACAAGTACAAATACATAAACTTGACAAGCTAAAATGCATTATTTTAACTAATATTCCAAAATTTAATGAATATAATTTAAGTTAAAATATTTTTTATTTTAACAAGTAATTATATACTTTGGAATATTAGAATATACACCAATGATGTAACTCAGAATACACCAAGATTTCCAAAACAAGTCTTAATGAACAACTAAGACAAAGAGTTGTTACACGACGTCAACGTCTAATAAAACATGGCACGTGTCTAGGTAGTTGTACGACTCATAGGAGGACCTTTGAGCATACGAGACAGCAGGACGCAAACTTGTGAGTTTATGTCTCCCTTTTCTCTTAACTGTTTTTTTGGTTTTATAACTCTCGGGGGTGGAATACATGTTATGAATGTTTAAATGGTAAAATTTGGCTGTGAAATGAACTATTAGATCATGTGAGCATAAATTGAATTTAAAATGCCATTAACTCTCATAAGAAATATGGACAAAGGTTAGATCTAACGGGTACGGCCGAGCCCCACTCATGGTCCTTATGTGACCACTTAGACGCTTTGGTGTCCCAGTCGAGGTGATTCGACAACGGTCAAGGGTGATTTGACACAGTCAAGGTGATTTGATACGGTCAAGGGAATATGGCACGGTCAAGGTGAATTTGACACAGTCGAGGGGAATTCGACACAGTCGAGGGAATTCGACGAGGGTATACGCCTACTCATATCGAGTGCTCCCTATGTCTTCACATACACTAATGTCCTTGCAAAACATTAATTTGATCTGTTCATAGACGCTTTTCATACATGTTTTCAAAGGAGTCTCTCAAATGTTTACAAGCTTATCAGTACTCATACAAAACACATGAACTAGCTCAACTTTTGTTGATGTTTTCCAAAATTACATGTATTTCAGGTAACAAGTTGGATCTTGGGTGCTGGTGTTGTTTCGGGATATGAATAACAAGTTTAGATGTCATCCACTTTTGTTGGTTGTAACTTAATCAGAGGTTGTGTCGTTTGAAACTTAATTGACTGGTGTTGGAATATTTTAAGCTTTAAGAATGGATGAACATCATTTTGATCATATAGTTGTTTATTATAATTGAATGCAATGGTATTGAACAAGTCACACATCATACGCTTCCGTAAAAGTCAGGGCGTGACAGTTTGGTATCAGAGCTTCGATTGTAGTGAACTAGGATTCCTTCTCGAGTCTAGACTACAATCACTAGGACTCTCTCACGCAAACATTTTTACAAAAGGGTTTTTCATTGCATTCACGAAAGCTCTGAGATTCATGAGTCAAACATTTTTCAAAGAAAAGACAAGGTAAGGACATTAGTAGGGAGGAGAATACCCCAAATTAAAATGCAAATTGAGGTATAGTCTACATGAGATAGACTTGCCAAAGACAAAATGACCCCCCCCCCCCTAAAAAGGACAAACGAGAGTTATATGTGATATGATGCATCTATCTGCCTGTTTATGCTAAGTAACATATTTATTTATTAATATATATGTGTATAAGTGTAAGGAATAATTATTGACATGAACGAGATACCTTCGACTCCGAATCCTCCTGTTGTTCTTAACTCGCACGATGAGACTATTGACCTCGCGCTTATTTCAAAGCTCATGGCTGGAGTGATTACCAAACGAGATCCTGAGCTGATTCCGTAGAAGATGGTTGTTCTTCCCTCTCGAATGCGAAGGTGCCTGACTACGGTAGTAATAGCGAGGTGGAAGAGGCAACCTTGGAAAACACCCTTATCAGCAGGACGAGGTCCTTGTGGCTTTTGTGAAACAAGATTGACACACACTTGACCAAACAAGAAAGATGAAGCACTCATCTTGAAGGTGCCCCTCCAACTACTAGGAATTCTCCTTATTCCTATTACGTTTAATCATCGTGCCTATTCGCGTGTAGTGATAACGGATGTTAGTGCGTGGACCACCGCAATGGTCCTTCCCATGCCGGAGGTATAAGGACAGTTGTGTCCCCTCTTTGGTTGATTATCTGCTTTGAACGAGGGAAAATTGGGGTGACCATGCAAGACAATTTATTATTACGGGGGCCCATGTAATAACGACTTGTAGTGCATGGAAATCCTGGTGGACTTTGTGGGTCGAGCTAATGATCACCACCCATCCAAAAATAATTCCTAAGTGTTTACACCTTCAACTAGTAGAACAATACCTAGACAATTGCTATAGCACTTTACAAAGTAGGAAACCTGTCTTTACCTACTTCGCGCCTGACACTTCTACCCGTACGAGTCGTTTGGGAACCGATATCTAAGTAAGCAAAGGTGGCTAACACTTGGGAAAGATTCAGTGACGTTACACTCTCTATCACCCCTATATGTACAACCCCCATCTCTTGGGAAGTACACCCGTTTTTGTGAAGCTAAAGACCTAAGAAAACCAATGTAGAAGGAAAATAACTACTACTTTCATACTATGAAACTTGTATGACCGAGGTGATGTAATCTCGAGTTCATTTTGTTTTCCCCGTTACAAACAATAAGTCAAGTTGCCAAGCCTATATGAAAGCTCAGTAGTTGTTTCCTTACTTATACATTGTTGATTATATATGCATGTGATATTGGGTGATTACATGTTTGCTTGTGGTAATATGTACCACATAGACAATTATGGAATGTTGTCTAACCTACCCCATACCTTTTGACAGAAGAAAATGCCGCCTAGACGTGACACGGACACCACTACGTTAACTAAGGCCGAACTCAATGAGTGCATTTCCCAAGCTATAGTGCAGCATGAAGCCCTCCGCTCTGAACACAACGGTGGCACTTCCTGAAGTAACCCTCCAACTGGCTGCACCTATAAACAGTTCCTGGACTGCAAGCCATTGAATTTTGATGGCACAGGAGGTGCCGTTGCTTTTGTTCGTGGGGCAGAAAAGACTGACTTTGTTCTGAGAATGAGCAAATGTTTGCCCGAGCCCAGAGTTACCTATATCTCAGGGTTGTTTTTGGATGGCGCACACTCCTGGTGGAACCTTCAGGTTTAGACCCTTGGTGAAGCTACTGCTTATGCACTGAGCTGGGACGAGCTCCAGGAATTAATGCGGAAGAAATACTGCGCCAGGGCCGAGATTCAGAAGCTTAAGACTGAGTTATGGAATTTGAAAATGGACGGGCAGAAGATTTCTGAGTACGTCCAACGCTTTCACGACTTGTCTAGGGTTGTACCCTACTTAGTCGAGCCAGAATTCAAAAGGTTTGAGCGATTCATTTGGGGACTTGCACCTCAAATCCTAAGCATGGTTACTACCTCAAAGCCTCCAACCATCACAGAGGCTATCGATTTGAGTGTCGCACTTACTAAAGAAGCTCTTTGTATGGGAAAGTTTTCGGGATCTGAGACAAACAAGAAAGAAACTCATGTGGAGTCTTCGGGCAATAACAAAAGAAAGTCTTCGAACCTAAAGATAGGCACCCACGTCAGTTATAAAGCAAACAAAAGGAGGGAAGTGAGCCCGCCTCGTGGCATGAAAGCTTATGGAGCCACTATTAAGGCCGGTGGTAAAGTATATTTAGGGACTAAGCCGAGATGCAAGGAAGGCAAGTTTCACCATGAAGGTCGATGTCTGAGGCCTAAATGTGATAGGTGTGGAAAAGAAGGGCACAGCAAGGATGCCTGTTGGGCAAAGTTTCCCAAACAAGGAGGAAATGATGACGACAACCAAGATGGACACGATAATGGTAGAGTTCCAGGTTGCTTCAAATGTGGTGAAGTAGGGCACTTTAGGAAAGATTGCCCTAGGAAGAACCAAGCGAGGAAGGATCTTCACGGTCGGAGCTCGTGAAGCACGCCAGGATCCAGATGCGGTTATGGGTACGTTCCCTATTAACCAACTCTATGCATCCATTTTTTATTGATACTGGCACCGACTTTAACCTTGTATCCTTAGGAATTAAGAACCTACTTGTCCTAGTTTCAGGTAGGATAGACGCCCCGTTTTCTTTAGAAATGACAAGTAGGAGGTTAGTTAAAGCAGATGTGGTAAGTGAAGATTGTATTCTGGAACTTAGAAGGCAGGGACCTTCTATTACCTGTTGACTTGGGAAGTCATGATATTGTAGTCAGCTTGGATTGGATATCCAAGGATAGAGCTGAAGTTGTTCGCCATAAGGAAAATCATTTGCATCCCTCTTGCGAATAATGAGACACTTATAGTACACAACCTTCTTGCAAAAGATGCGAGAGCACTAGGCCCTATAAGGCGGTGGATTTGCGACATCTCACATGGGTCATAGAGACACAGAATCACCTCCGGATAGGCTGCATGGCCTTCCTTACTCATGTTGCCGATAAGGAGACCAAGGAGCTGGAGCTTGAAAACAACCCCGCTGTGAAGGAATTTCCAGAAGCCCTTCCCAAAGACTAGGCTGGGTTACCTCCACAGTGACAAGAGGAGTTTAGGATAAACGTAGTGCCAGGGGTGGCACCAGTGACGAATGGCACCTTACCGACTAGCTCCGTCCGAGACACAGGAGCCTCCGATGCAACTGCAAGAGCTGCTAGGCAGAGGAAATCTGCCAGGTTGAGCTTCCCACCATGGGGAGGCCCCTGGGGTTGTTCGTTAGGAAGTAGGATAGCAGTTTTACACGCTTACACAGCCTAATCTGAGAGGAACTCAGAAGAATTAATGTGGAAAAAGTATTACGCATAGGTTACAGGGAGATAGACAACTAACCATCAAGAATCGGTACCCCTTACCGAGAATCGATGACTTGTCGACCAACTGCAAGTTCCCAGCTACTATTCCAAGGTGGGCTTAAGGACAGGGTATCACTAGTTGAGGACACGAGAAGAAAGTTGGCAGTTAACATTTTGCATCAACTTCAGAGAATTGGATATCAAGGACCGGTTTCCTTTGCCCAGGGATTGATGACTTGTTCAACCAATTACAAGGTCCTAGTTACTACTCGAAGATCGACTTGAGGTCAGGATGTCCTCAACTGCAAATACGAGAAGAAAGTATCCCTAAAACGATCTTTAGGACTTGCTTTGAGCATTACGAGTTCCTTGTCGTCCCGTTTGGCTTAACACATGCACCAGCAGTATTCATGGACCTCATGAATCATGTGTGTAAGCCGTACCTGGATAAGATCGTGATTATATTTATTGACTATATTCTTAGATGCTCAAAGACCAAGGAAGGTCATGAGCAACATCTGCAATTTATCTTGGGATTCTTAGAGAAAGAACAGTTATGTGCTAGGATGTCGAAGTGCGAACTTTGGATTCGCGAGGTAAGATTCTTAGGACACGTGGTGAATAAGAATGAGATTCATGTCGACCCTGCAAGCAACAACTAAGGAGCCCTAAGACACAACTAAGAATTTTTGGGGATAGTAGGCTGTATCAGACGACTCCTAGAAAACTTTTCAAGGATCGCTTAACCGCTAACAACCCTAACCCAGACGATACCTATCTTGTCGTCACCTGACAGTACCAATAGAATTGCGGTTCTTGTGACGCTTCTCGACACGGTCTCGATTGCGTGTTGATGCAACGAGACCAAGTCATCGCGTACGCGTCACGTTGATTAAAGGATCATGAGAAGAGACCTTGAACTAGGTGTAGTAATTGCACGTTGAAGATTTAATATCATTACTTGTATGGAAAACGCTGCACGATATCATTACTTGTATGGAAAACGCTGCACGATATTTACTTATCACAAGGGTTTGCAGCACACCCTTGATCAGAAAGACTTAAACATGAGATAACTGGATGGAATGAGCTACTGAATGGTTATGATTGTGAGATTAAGAATCACCTGGACAAGGCAAGCGTTGTAGCAGACGCCTTGAGCCGCAAAGATCACGCAAAGCCTCTAAGGGCGCAAGCCTTAGAGATGACCATACAGACAAACCCGCTACTCAGAATCGTGAAGCTGAGCAAGAAATGCTCAAACCAGAGAACCTTCAAGCTGAAGTGTTACATGGAACGAAAGTGCAGTTATTGCCTAAGGAAGACGGAACCTTATACTCCATGGGACGACTTTGGGGTTCCGACTCACAACAATTTACGTACGCTTATTTTGGGACAAGGCTCATAGGTCAAGGTACTCGATCCGACAAGATGTACCAAGACTTGAAGGATTAGTATAATGGCCTAAGTCAGAAACTGATATAGCTACCTATGTGGGTAACTATCTTACTTATGTCGAAGTTAAGATAGAATACCAGAAACCATCAGGGCTGCTGCAACAGCCTGAGGTTCCCATGTGGAAGTGGGAGAAAATCTCAATGGACTTCATTGCAAAGCTACCAAGAAACCAAATAGGTCAGGATACGACTTGAGTGATTTTTTATCAACTCACCAAGACTGCACATTTCCTACCTAACAGTGAGGAAGAGAGCACTAGGGAACTAGCAGAGATTTATCTTGGAGAGATTGTGACATGTTATGGAGTGCCTGTTTCTATTATGTCCGACAGAGATGGTCGTTTTGTGCCAAGGATATGGCAGACGTTTCAAAAGGCGTTTAGGTCATGATCGGACCTTAGTACTACATTTCACCCTCAGACGGATGACCAGAGCAAACGAATGATACAGACTTTGGTGGACATGCTAAGTGCTTGTGTGATGAACTTTGATGAAAAGTCGGAATACTCACTTGCCCTTAGTGGAGTTTTTCCTACAATAATATTTATCACACCGCCGTTTAGTCCACCTCATGTGAAGCTTTATATGAACGTAAGTATCGGTCCCCCCTTCGTGTTGGGCGGAGACCGGAGATAAACGATTTATTGGCCCCAGGTTGTTTCAGGAAATTATAGGCAAGATTGTCCAGATACGTGGACGTATCAAGTCAACACGTGGTATACAGAAAGGCTGCGCCGATAAGCGGTGGAAACTGTTGGAATTTGAGATAGGAGGTATGGTTTTAATGAGAGTCTCGCCTTGGGAAGGCGTGGTACGATTTGGAAAACGTGGGAGATTGGACCCACGGTATATTAGACCGTTCGAGATCCTTGAAAGGATTGGGACCATTGCTTACAACCTGAAACTTCCAGAAGAACTTACCAGTGATCACGACACGTATCACGTGTCTAGTCTTTAGAAGAGCCTGACTCAAGAAACAGTCATTATTCCCGTAAACAGGATTCACATCAACGACAAACCCCAATTTATTAAAGAACCTGTTAAGGTTGCAGACTGGAAGTCCACAAAACATGGAGAAGTCGTAATTGATTTGTTAAAGTTCGTTGGAATTCATATCATGGCCCAGGGTTTACTTGGGAACATGAAGCCAAATTAAGCCTAAGTGGCCACATTTGATTCACAACTCCCATGCGACCAATGGCATAGCTTGAATTTCGGGATGAAATTCTTTTAAGGGGGGGAAATGTGACAACTGACACTTTTCCATGCATTCCGTATAATAATTAAAGAGTAATCTGTGCTTTAATAACTGTGCAAGATTTAGTTTACAAGACGAATGAAATTATGATTACTGTTAGTTACATACAATGGCATTTCATGTTGCAAGATTGTTTATCTTTATTACATGCAACACCGTGTGGTTTGCTTAACGCACAGAACAAAGTTAGCACATTTATCAGATAAACTAGAAGTACTGACGGGAGTTCAGCACTTAGACAGACGTGATGTTAAGACACAGAATGATCCCGGAACCAAGTGTTACACTAGTATAGTGTGTAGGAAAGTAGGGATTACAAAACTGCCTTCCAAGTTATGACATAGGTACCGGAAAGTGCCAGAAATACACTAAAACTGCAAAATTCTGCATAAAATAAACAAATTCGGCAAAAATTCAGCTTTTACCATCTAAATATAATGCAGAATTATGATATAATGGTCCAGAATACTTTCCTAAGTGTCGGGAATCAAAACTGTAATAAAACATAACATAAAGCACACTAAACTGCGCAATTTAGCGCTTTAACAAAGAGTAACGAAACTAACAACCGGACACTACCCGAAACATCAAATTCTTACTAGAAGCATTGTTTTAGTGTTACAAAGCTAGTTATGGTCACCGAACATCATAACACATCCTATAAACATATAACACATATAACCCTAACTAGTGTACTTGAAATCTAACTATAACACTTAACTTACCATTAGAATGTTACACTTTACCCCCCCCCACCCTTTTTACGGCCGGTTAGGGGACATGGGTCCCACATAAGATTTCTTTTAATTATTTTATTGAATATGCTTAGAATATTCAAAGCACAATATCTAAAAGATTATGCACATGATGGGTGATATTATAAAAAAAATCTCAAGATCACAAGACTTCTCATTTCGCCATTCAAGCTCACAAAATTCTTCTCCTTCCCCTCTCATGTCTACGGCCCAAACACCCCCTCACAACCTATTCATTTTCAATCCAATCCCAAGTAATCCAAGGTGATTCTAAGGTGTCTCGGGCCTATCTAGAAGGTTGCAAGCATTGGAATTGGAAGGACCATCTTGGAGTGCTTTTATCCATCACATATCTTCATCATCTTCATTCTTGATCTTCCCTAGCCTTGTGCTAGTAGTAAGCCCCTTTATAACTTGATTTTACTCCATATCTTGATGATTAAAAATATATGTAAGTGGTTAAACATGAAGATCATGAAGAAACATAATCATGAACATAAACATAAAGCTTAAATACATGAAGAACAAGTTGTTTTAAGTGTATGTAGTATACTTGATTGTTGATTTCTTGTGTTTATGATGTTGATCATCATATGAACCTTTCTAGATGATGATTAAACACATGATCTAGCAAGTATAAGGATAGATCTTGAGAAAATCATAATGATCATCCTTTATGCAAACATGAACTTGAAAAATGAAGTTGTTTTTAGGTATGATGAAGTATGAAACATGTTATAAGACTTGTAGAATGATGATTTCAAAGATAGATTTCTCAAGAGACTAACATAAACTTGGTTCTTAAAGAAATTAATCACATTTTTTGTGGTTAATCAAGTGTAGAATCATGTGTTTACCAAGAAAAATTCAAGAAGAAATTTTTTTAGAAAAATATTTTACAAGTTGTAAAGATCTAAATTCTTCAAAAATGATGTTTTTAAATAAACAACCACACTTTAAAGGGTAACTAAGCTTACTAAACACACTAGTAAGTTACTACAAATTTTTGTAAATTTTCAAGTTCATGAAGTAGTAATTTATACTTGATTTTTGCAAATTGGTAAGTGTTGATTGGTTTGTTGTTGATTGTGGTGATTTATAAAAGAAAATGATATGCTTTGAAAGCATGGAAACCTCCATTTTTAAGGGGAAACTATGGCAAAAAATTTCTAAAAATATAACACTTAGAAAAAAAATTATTATTAAACAAATATTTACAAGTATATTTTAAACCGTGAAATTTTATATAAAGTTTGCCATAATTTTTGTTACAAGATTATAAATATTGGAGGTTGGTTTTTGTAAATAAAAGTGACTAAATATGTATTTGGGAAATATATATTTAGATGTCACCATGTGTGAGATTATTTGTATATTATGTGTATTAGTTATATTATTTTATGACTTGAAATAATATAACTCACCAAAATACCAAGAAATTACAATCCAAAATATTACCAAAATTCTAAGAGAATGAATATACAAAATATATCCAAATATTGGAAGAAACCGAACATGGAATATAACTCACAAAAATATTCCGGAAATAAATTCATAAGTATATTTTGGTAATTAGTATTTTGGACACCAAGAAAATAAAAATATGATTTTTTACAATAATTACATAATATATCATTTTTTTTTACAAGGAGAAAATATATTATTTTTGGTAAGTAAAAATATATATTTTCTTGGAATTATTAGAAGATATATTATTTCTGGGAGAAAATATATATTTTCTTAAATAAAATTTGGACATATTATTTTTGGGTGAAAAAATAGATTTATATATATTTTCTAAGTCAGACTTGAAAATATATTATTTTTGAGACTTATATGAAAAGTATAAATATTTTTGCCAAGGAAAAATTATAAATAATTTTTCTATGTAATATTTCTTAAAATATATATTTTGGGAATATATATTGATGTATTGTTATTAGAAATATTATTCTGGAAAAGTAATGTAAAAACTAAGTATGAGATACTTAATAAACACAATAAAAATATGTATTCTCGTACGTATAATTACACATCGGAATACGCCATCAATACTTGGCAAAAATGTAGAAGGACAAGAATACGAATACAAATACACCCATCCTTGGGAAGTTATACAAGTACAAATACATAAACTTGACAAGCTAAAATGCATTATTTTAACTAATATTCCAAAATTTAATGAATATAATTTAAGTTAAAATATTTTTTATTTTAACAAGTAATTATTTACTTTGGAATATTATAATATACACCAATGATGTAACTCAGAATACACCAAGATTTCCAAAACAAGTCTTAATGAACAACTAAGACAAAGAGTCGTTACACGACGTAAACGTCTAATAAAACATGGCACGTGTGTAGGTAGTTGTACGGGATATGAATAACAAGTTTAGATGTCATCCAGTTTTGTTGGTTGTAACTTAATCAGAGGTTGTGTCGTTTGAAACTTAATTGACTGGTGTTGTAATATTTTAAACTTTATGAATGGATGAACATCATTTTGATCATATATTTGTTTATTATAATTGAATGCAATGGTATTGAACAAGTCACACATCATACGTTTCCGCAAAAGTCAGGGTGTGACACCGCGAAGACTCTCTACTAGTCTTACCCGGGCCGCGACAGTTCAAGATCAGGGCGCACCCCTAAGCTGCCACGTGGCAGCCTCGGCGTCGAGCCTAGTGGCCGAATCAGCCAAGCTAGGGCCTACCCTAGCTAGCCTCGCGGGCCATGAAGCTTTTGGCTGAAACCTACGCGGGGCGCGAAAAAACTGAAATCAGGCCCCATAAATTGAGACGATCGGCCTTCGGCTTACGTTGCTCAATTCGAAAATCTCTCTCTCGTTCTATAATATAGAAGCTATAATCGGGTATAATACCCCTCTCTTAACAAACTTATGCCCCGTTGTAAGTATTATAACCCCGGTTACATATTAGATACGCTGCCCGATTGATCTAGTGCTCCGTAACGGCTGTCGAGGTTCTGCCCGACGTAGTCGTTGATGTCCTGTCTTGGGGATGGTATTGCTAATGTAAATATTGGGTTATGATACTAACGCATGTGTATTGTTTAATTATTAGATTATAACCAGGAAACCATCAGGAAAAGTTTAAACTAGCAATGTGAGTAATTCTCCTTTTTGTGAACCTTTTTGCAAACTGTTTTACAAAACCTCAATGCTTTACATTATAATTAAACAGTGATTGAGTATTTGTAATTCTACAATTATCATCGGTATGTTGGGGTTTTATATTCAAAAATGTGTTACTACACTGTGAGTAGTAACATGACCACAAGTCGGGTTGACAGTACCGTGGGTGATAAATAAAGTAAGAATTGGAAACAAATATAATTGCGAGATCGCCCTCAATACTGTACAATGATAAATGTGATTAATCTAGGATTCACTCACCAGTATTTTCCACTGACAAAATGTTTTTAAAACGCGTTTCAAGTAACAAAATGTGAAAGCCAAATAGAAGCCAGCTAGACAACACTGAAGGCTTGGAAACTGTGGCTATAAAAGTTACCTAATAAAGAGATGTTTTATTTAAATAAAATAGGGTTTATCCCTATAAAAATGTGTGTACTGGAAACTTGGAAATTTTCCATGTGTTTAATAATATAAAAGTGTGGTATTTTACTCTAATAAAATATTTCCTAACTACGGTCCTGAAGAAAATTCCGCTGCCAAATAATGATAAACACCGTACCACAATCTCTGAGTAGGCCGCGACCGCCCGCCTCCCGAGGCAGAGGTCGGGGGTTGCGACATTATCTCCTCGTCTGAAAACTCCTTGATCAAATCACACCTATCCTCCACAGAAAGCATCTTAAATCCGAAACATTTCATCTTCGGCCAAACCACCGTGTCCTCTTTAAACTTGTTTCTAAAAAAACCAAAGACCTCCTTTTTAATTTCCATCTGTTTCGTTCTCTATTGGCCTTCAACAAATAATCCCGGAATACAATTATACGCCCTTCTATTATTAATCAAACTATGAAAATACTTGGAATTGGCGTCCCCTTCTTTAACCATTTATTCCTTACCCTTTGCTTTAAATCACGAACACGCAACATTTCCAACTGTGTAATTCTCTTTTTTCCTTCTTCCCACATCCATAATTCCTCCTCCACCAAATCCCGAACCTCTAACTCTTTCTCAAGACCCCTCAATTCCTCTTTAATTGTTTCCTCCTCTTCTTTTTCTTTCACCTCATTATCATTGCGCCACTCCGAAATAGCCCTTCTAAGACACCGAAATTTTAACATCAAACCAACATCCGCGGGACCCTGAAACGAAAATTCCTTTAGTGTATCCGAAACAACATTAACAAGGTCCTCCCGATCCAACCACGAGTTAAAAAAACGAAACGGTTTGGGCCCAAAATTACATGAAAACGTCTTTGATATGCGTTGAGCGTGATATGATTTTATTAATATTTTAAGTTCGTTTTACCCATTAGTCAAGTTTTAAATTTATAAAACACGATATTGTACTAACACTAAACACACACTAGGGCAATTGCACCCATCACGAGCGTAGTATAGTGTTGGTAAGATACCGAGGTCGTCCAAGGACACAAGTGCTTTTAATACCGGTTTATCATCAATGTCTAATCAATCAAAATTTTTGATAAAAGTTTTTAAACATGAAAATAAATCTAAAAAAAATAAGTAAATGAATAACAAATAGACAAGATAGAATCACTTGGATCCAACTCATCTTTAATGTCACCTTTGATGATTTTTGCACTTTCGGACATTTTAAAAGATTATCTTAGTTATAGTAGTAGGCCCCTCTTTTGAATGTGACATTACCCTCAACCCAGTGGTTTGAGTCAGTAGGGATACAATCCCAAATGGTCGAAATATTAAAAGATAATTAAATAAGTTATTGATGCGAAAAGTGGTAGGCCCCTTTTTTCAAGGTGACGTTACCCTCTGCTAAGTGGTTTGAGTCAGCAAGGATAAAATCTCAAGAAGCCGGTTTAATATTTTAATAGTAGTTTACATATGAGGGGTTCAAGCTATTCGCACCCCCGCCCTCCAATACCATTGGGGCATTAAAGGAGGTCCTAATAAGGTCGAACCAAGTCCTTGCATGATCTATACACTGAACGAGACAAGAACTTTACTAAACCACCCTCCTAACCCCCTTCCAGGTAGTTAACGTGCTTTATATAGACCGTAAAGACACAAATGAGCAAATCAATGACATCATGAAGAAATGGTTAGGAAAATTCACTTTTAACATAAGATACTAGTTATTAAAGTCATTAATACATACCCAATTAAAAAGTGCCGAAAGATTAAAAATCAAAAGTAATATTAAAGACTTGTCTTCACTAAGTGATGTAAGAGATTAGCCAAGCATGGCCTTTGATTGGCAAGAACTCTTACAATCAATCTTGGATCCCGATACTACTAAACATCTAAAGATGATATATGGATGATGGTGGTGGGTGTTGGTGTTGTGGTGGTGGTGAAGTGGTGGCAAAGTCAGAGAGAAGTGGTTTGCCAAGGGATGCCTTTGAAGTGAACCAAGCACCCCTATTTATTGTCTGAATAGAGCCCCGGCCACGGCCCCGTGTCAATTGGGCATGGCCCGTGGCCATCTTCTTCTCTTTCTTCATTTATTGCATCTGTCAGCAGAGGGCCCCACACGACCCCGTGGCCTCTGGACACGGCCCAGTGGTCAACTCATTGTTGTACATCAAGATTCTGCAAATCTAAGAGTTGACCACGCCCCATGGTGAGCTAAGCACGACCCTGTGGTGGGCGTAGAAGCACCTGCAGTCTTTGTCTTTTTGTATGAGGTTTCACCACGCCCCATGCCTGGCTGGGCACGGCCCCATGGTCAGCTTCTGTTTCTTGTTTTTCTCTTTGGAGATGCTGCCAAGGGGTCAGGCATGTCACGTTATTCCTTCTTCTTGTAATTATGTTGGTTTTTGGCTGTTATTTGTTCCTTTTGTTCTTTTAAGCTCTTTTGGTCCTGTAAATTCAAAAGGAAGAAAGAAACACACTTTTTCCAACATTACTACTAAAAAAGGGTTGGTTTGATGCCTCTATTTATGTAATTTATATGTTACATTTTGTACACATTAAATACCCCCACACTTTAATCTTTGCTTGTCCTCAAGCAAAACTCTTTAAATATGGCTTACACACCCAAACGGAATAGGTAGGGAAGAAGTTTTTGTGGCTTGTATTGAGTGTCGGGAATCCAAGATCTTTATTAAATTCTGTTTTTTTTATTTACAATCCTATTCGTCATGATTTATTTAGAACAACTTGTTAAGAAAAATTATTTATTTGGGCATAACATGCCTCTTTAAAATTCTATTTATATACAAGTTCACGTACCTCACGGGAGATCACTCAACACTCGGCCGAAGGTGTATTTTTGTGAAACACTCGATTCCAGCATGTAACTTACTTCTACCATATGCTTGCCAAGCGATCAAACCTCCTCCTTTTTAACTATAAATCTTCGTAAATATCAAGAGGACTTTGGAAAGGGTTAGGCTTGGGCTAAGGGTAGGTGGTTTTTGGGTTAATAGTTAGCGTAATGGAGAAAAGCGTAAAAAGCGTCGGTAGTCGTAAAAGTTTTTGTTTTTGTGAAATTTATTAAACCAAGCATATTCAAACAAGATTTTTGAGGAACTTGTTTGGTTATTGCAAAGTCGATATATATATATATATATATATATATATATATATATATATATACATTGCCACAAGATAACCGAGCTTTTTACTAAAACAAATGGGTTTGAATGGAAAGAGGTTTTGGTGGGTAATGGGTGTTTGTTTTTTGGGTTTTTGAAACGAAAAGATTTAGCCTTAAAGGGGTTAACTAGGGGGATTTTAGGTAGTGATATGAAAAGAATGAAAACAGTGGTTTTGAAAGAAAAAATTAGTCCTAATGCCTCTATCATTTACTTACTTGGGTTCAAGTTGGTAAGGACCGGGAATGCATCGTCTTGACAAGTTCTAGAGTCATAAGAACCAAGCGGCTATTCACACAAGAAACGAAAATGAGCATTTAGTTTAAAGATGTATGCATGTATGCTCAATAAAGGCTCAAAACTCACTTATTGTGGGAATGGGTTTTTAGTGTGAACAAGTATATATAATCAAATTTTAAAAAAGATTTGCCATGCGTTTTATAATTTTCTTATTTGGTTGTTTTTATCACGACACTATCGGTTGTAAATTTGTAAAAACATAACATTTTTAGAACTTGTTATTCCAAAATTAAACCAAGACAAGTAAAAAAATGAAATATTTTGAAAAGATTTGGAGTGATTAGCGGTTCCAATGCGAGTTTTGTGTAAAGCTTGTTATTAGGACTTGCAAGATTCAAGGTTTTAGCCCCCCCCCCCCCCACACACACACACTTAAATTACACATTGTCCTCAATTTGTCCAAAAAATAAGTTTTTAGGTTGATTTGAATGTGTAAAAGTGTGTTAAAAACAAGTTTTTATGTTTCTGGGCACCTGGCCACGGGCCCATGTGGTCGGGGCACGACCCCGTGGTCAGAGTGCCAGTAACAATATTCTACAGAAGGTTGACCATGGGGCGTGTCCACTGGGCATGGCCCGTGGTCAGTTACCTGACCAAAAGCTGTTTTCTACAGTGCCTGAGCAGGGGGCATGTTAGGCTGGGCACGGCCCCGTGCTGCACAAGCTATAAGCTGAAAAAGTTGTTGGAAGGCACTGTTTACGTGCATGGGATGCGGTTTTAACGTTTCGTTGGCAGTTTACATCTTTTTCTCGTTTGTTAAGCCATTATATAAGATCCAAACACCACACAATAACTTAAACCATCATATTTTAGAGTGTGAGATACGAACGGTCCTAAAAATTTAAAAATTACAAAAGTCCTAGAATTAGATAGATAGATCTTTAAATGCAAGAAATTTAAACCATAATGAAGTTCTACCCTAGATGTTCATATGTTAAAAACAACAAAAAGCCGAAAATGATTTTCCGGTGGATAAGGGCTCTTAGAACTTCGATCCGGAGGGTGTACCCTGATGTGTTGTAAAACACACACTTTTATCCTATGTATTTTGTTTAGTTTAGTAAGTAATTAGAGTTATTTTTATTAGTTTTATTGTATATCTTATTATTTTTAGATTGTTACAGGTCCCGGTTTGAAAAGGAATGGAAAACGAGCTTAAACTATTAATGGGTGAAGAAGTGGGAAATATTAAATGAAGCCGAAACTCGAAGGGTTGAATTGCAATTAAATAAAAGTTCTTAAAAAATAGTTCATAGAATTCAAGGGACTAAAGTGGATATTGTATGAAACTTGGAATTAATTCCAATTCATGACAAAGTAAGAATTCATATGAATGCTGAATGATGATACAAGTTGAACGAAAAATATATATTATTGAAAATCAATTGAGTGGGGGACAAGGAATTACTAAAGTGGAGAAAAAAAAACCCTACGTCCACAATTAGAATTGTTGGACGGCTGGGTACAAAAAGTGAAAAAAAAAAGAGATGCAATAGTATAAAAGGGGGGAGCCACATAAAAAAACGAAAAAAAAAAACATCTTTAACGGAAGAAAGGAACTGGACGCAAGCAGACGAACAG
The DNA here is from genome assembly GCA_030545235.1 of Helianthus tuberosus. Classification (NCBI taxonomy): domain Eukaryota; kingdom Viridiplantae; phylum Streptophyta; class Magnoliopsida; order Asterales; family Asteraceae; genus Helianthus; species Helianthus tuberosus. The sequence goes on from CM060376.1 coordinate 46,188,088, forward strand.
GAATATAGAGACAGTTTTCAAGTTTCAAGGGTGAAGGAAGGTTTGGATAGAATATGATCCAGTTCAGACTTCGGTCAAAACCCGAGCTGGTGAGGGCCGGGATATCCTGCCCTTAATGGAGGGACTTCCGGATTCGAACCCGGGTTACTTGTATACCCAGCTGTGTGTAAAAACCAGCTGGACTATCTGCCGTTCAAAAAAAAAAAAAAAAAAAAAAAAAAAAAAAAAGTATTAGCCTAAAGTTCATAGCTTGTTCGGTTAGACTTTGTTTTTATTGTTTTCAGTTTATTTAGACTCGAATACTTGAACAATGTCTTCTGAATTTAATTGCTTTGAATATATTTGTGTTTATTTGTGTTTCGTTCTTGACCATGCTTGGCTAAATTTCTTTGTGCTACCTAGCCTATGGATAATTGTTAGTTTTTTTACGGTTTCTTGGTTTGGTTAATTAATGTTTTGGCTAAGTGTTATGGTAAAAGTGCTCTTGTCATGGTTCTAATGTATATGCGTATTTAATAATTGATGGTTTATTTTTGTTCCACCTTTTCTTGGTTAAAATTGATTGTGTATTAATTTAATCTAGGTTAGGTGATTTCGTTAACTTTGTGTTTTCGACTAAATCTCGTGGTTGCTAGACGTAGTAAACCCTAGGAACAAATTAATAAACTATTTGGTAATTAAATATTCTACCATCTTTGAGACCGAGAGGAGATTAGATGTCGGGTTGTCTTAATCATTAGACGGGTTAGGTGTTAATTGCACGAGAGTGAATTACCCTAGGTTTTCTTGTGATTTTTAGCAAACCGTGTTAGAACCTAATTAGAGACACCACCCCGTATATCCCTTACACTACCAGGATGTACCGTTTCTAGTGAGACCGAGAGGTAATCTAGACTTTGGGTACCATAACCTAGTTAGAGAGACCGAGAGGTAATCTGACATTAACCGGTGAGTTTATACACTTTTCTTGACCCTAGATTGCGACCTGTTTGGAGAATGATCTGCCAGCCAGTTTAGGTCTTGTTTAGTGAACTTTAAGATCCCGGTAGCCAAAACTTAGTTATTCCATTCCAAGAACCGTGAGTGAATTGACATGCATCTTGCCTAGGTAGCCACTTTTCCGTCATCTGAATTCACCTAAATTTGTTCTCTGTTTGTTTTGCTTTGGTATTTGCTCTCTTATTTAATTTTAGTAGTTAATATAAATCCAAAACACAAATTAAAACCAGTTAAGTATTAGTTGAGTCAGAGTCTAGGTCAGCGTCGCTAGTGTCTCGTGGGTTCGATACTCGGACTTCATTGAGCTTTACTACATATGATAGGTACACTTGCCTGTCTTGTGGTCTAGCATTAGGATAGTCTTAGTTGATAAATTTAAAACTAAGGTGTCTAGATTAGGTTTAGTTTTTATAGACCATAATTTGCACATCATACCCCTCAAAATTCATTGAGCATTTCCTCGATCTCCCTAGGGAGGAAGAGGAAGGGCTCATCTTTCGTATTTTCATACGGGGTAGGTGCGACGACCACCGGAACCTCGTGCAATGCGTCTAGAGGAGGTTCCGGAGGAAGGTTATCCCATCTGGTTAGGTTAACAACTTCTTGCGCAAGGTTCCAATCCTCTTGTGGGCATATTGGTTCCATGGGTGGCATAGCAAGAATGTTTAACCTTTGGTGCAAAAGGTTGATTTCTTGAAAGCTATTCTCTAATCCCACCATCAAGTAGTTGATACGGTCGATAAGGATCTCCTCCACCGATGTCATTTCGTCGATGGCTTCCCTTAATGCATACACATAGCGGACAAGGGTAGCTTCGATTGATGGTCTTCTTCCTCTTCGACTGTTTCTTGAGTTGGTTGATAATGTTCCACTGTTTTGGCTCGACATACTGAACATAAATACGTCAAAACACTATTGTAAAGCTTATGTTTATTAAGACTTCTTGGTTAAAAACCTTGAAATTACTTAGATAAAGCTTAAAGTTATGAAGCTTCAAGCTTTAATGGAGGTGGGAGAGCTTTGGAGAAGAAGGAAAGTGACAAAAGCGGCAAAAACAAGATGGTTTGAGTGAAATTTTTTTAAGATTATACCTTTTTGGGTATGTGTGCAGATCAGGGCAGATCTTTGTCTTTTGAATGGGTACAAACTTACTGCCCCAAAGCTGACTTTATAGAAAGTGACAGCACACAGACCACGGCCACGTGTTGGCTAGACACGGCCCCGTGGTCAGAGATGGGTCAGAAATTTTTGTCCGTATTATTAGCACGGGGCGTGTTTGTTTAACACGGCCCTATGGTGGAACTTGTTGGTGGGCACGGGGCGTGTTGACATGAGCACGGCCCCGTGGCTAGAGTTTTATGAAGTGATGCCTGTGTTATTTTTAAGGTTTTTATACGGATCGGGTGGTTCCTTGCTAGAGGGAACAACACTGAAGTGCCTAAGGTACCTCAACTGATCTTGATTTATGCAAGAACGCAAGAGGTTATCGAAAAGGGTAAATCCTAAACTACTTACCAGTGGGCGGAACCAATCTTTATTCCCCTTATTCAAGCTCTTGTTAAAGAAGGTATATGTCGAATCGCTCAGGTCTATGAGCGCATCGGTGGGGGCCAACGGAGTGTCCTTCACGGCACAATCGACCCAGGGATGACTATCGTTATTGCTTTCACAAGAGGTTGTGCTACTTATGATGGCATCGATGTTGGTTATATCTGAATGTGATCCCAACATTTCTCCTTGATTTTTGTCTTGTGATGAATACCTCCTTTTCACCATAAGCTCTATTTCCTTTAATTTTTGGAGAATCCTTTCTTCCATTTGACATAATTCATTGGAGGTTATGTCGGTTGGAAGAGATGGTTGAGAGTATTCGGGCGGGTAATAGTGAACGTTTTTACTTTCGCCCATCTTAAGGTGATTACAGGAAAACAATGGGTCTAAATAGTGGGTATCAAAATTTAGAATATAACATTCTAAATCTTGATGAAATCCACCACATAATTGACATCACTCACCGTAAGAGTGGCGAAAGTAAAAATAACCAATATCATCCATGCTTTTGGCAGATTTTTCCAACCGTCGGGATCTGACGATTCTGTTTTCAGTAATAGAGTAATGGGCACGGCCCCGTGTTCGAGTGACACGGCCCCGTGGTCAGCTACTGTAACTCAGAAAACAAAATCTGCCAGTAAAGATGATGGGCACGGCCCCGAGTCTGACCAGGCACGGCCTGTGCTGAGTTCTACAGATTTTGAAAAATTAAGAAAAATCCTAAAAATAGAGAAAAAAAATGCTAAAAATAATTGGGCCGTTGATTTTAAACTTCCTTAAAATCCTTGTGACCCTGATAACAATGCCAAAAACTTGGTGTGCTTTTAGTGTGATATGATTTTATTAATATTTTAAGTTCGTTTACTAACACAAAACACACACTAGGGCAAGTGCACCTATCGCGTGAGTAGTATAGTGTTGGTAAGATACTAAGGTCGTCTAAAGACACAAGAGATTTTAATACCAGTTTATCGTCAACGTCTAATCGATCTAAATTTTTGATAAAATTTTTTAAACATAAAAATAAATCTAAAAAAAATAAGTAAATGAAAAACAAATAGACAAGATAGAATCAATTGGATCCAACTCATCTTTAATGTACCCATTGATGATTTTCGCACTTTCGGACTTTTTAAGAGATTATCTTAGTTATAGTAGTAGGCCCCTATTTTGAAGATGACGTTACCCTCAACCCAGTGGTTTGAGTTAATAGGGATACAATCCCAAAGGGTGGGAATATTGAAAGATAATTAAATAAGTTATTAATACGAAAAGTGGTGGGCCCCTCTTTTGAAGGTGACGTTACCCTTGGCTAAGTGGTTTGAGTCAGCAAGGATACAATCCCAAGAAGTCGTTTCAATGTTTTAAAAGTAGTTTATATATGAGGGGTTCAAGCTATTCGCACCCCAGCCATCCAATACCATTGGGGCATTGAAGGATGTCCTAGTAAGCTTGAAATAAGTCTTCGCGGGATCTATACACTGAACAAGACCAGAACTTTACCAAACCACCCTCCTAACCTCCTTCCAGGTAGTTAACGCGCTTTATATAGACTGTAAAGACACGAATGAGCAAATCAATGACATTATGAAGAAATGGTTAGGAAAATTCACTTTCAACATAAGAAACTAGTTATTAAAGTCATTAATATATACCCAATTAAAAAGTGCTGAAAGATTAAAAATAAAAAATAATACATTAAAGACTTGTCTTCACCAAGTGATGTAAGAGATTAGCCAAGCATGGCCTTTGATGGACAAGAACTCTTTCAATCAATCTTGGATCTCGAGACTACTAAACATCCAAAGATGATATATGGATGATGGTGGTGGGTGTTGGTGTTGTAGTGATGGTGGATTGGTGGCAAAGTGGGAGAGAAGTGGTTTGCCAAGGGATGCCTTTGAAGTGAACCAAGCACCCCTATTTATAGTCAGAATAGAGCCCCGGTCACGGCCCCGTGTCAATTGGGCATGGCCCGTGGCCATCTTTTTCTCTTTCTTCATTTATTGCATATGTCAGCAGAGGGTTCCACACGACCCCGTGGACTCTGGACCCGGCCCCGTGGTCAACTCTTTGTTGTACATCAAGATTCTGCAAATCTAAGAGTTGACCACGCCCCATGGTGAGCTGGGCATGGCCCTGTGGTGGGCGTAGAAGCATCTGCAGTCTTTGTCTTTTTGTATGAGGTTTAACCACGCCCCATGCCTGGCTGGGCACGACCCCGTGGTTAGCTTCTGTTTCTTGTTTTTGTCTTTGGAGATGCTGCCAAGGGGTCGGGCATGTCACGTTATTCCTTCTTCTTGTAATTATGTTGGTTTTTGGCTGTTATTTGTTCCTTTTGTTCTTTTAAGCTCGTTTGGTCCTGTAAATTCAAAAGGAAGAAAGAAACGCACTCTTTCCAACATGACTACTAAAAAAGGGTTGGTTTTATGCCTCTATTGATGTAATTTATATGTTGCATTTTTGTTGATGCATTTTTTAGTGTCTGTAACTAGTCTTGTTTTAACGATGTAATTAGTATGGTCTTTTATTAATTATCGAGTCTGTATGTTATGTTGACCAAGTCAGATATCCTCCTATCTACTTGTGTACAACTTATTTGTCTTCTTTTGGTATGTAATGTATTATGAACAATGCATGTTGCATTAAAGGGTAGTTTTGTCATTACTATGTTTATGTGTTGCTGATTGTTGCTGTCTGTTAACAGGAACAACCACAACATTTGCAGTCCTCGACGAAACAGACCTGTTTCGTCGGAACACTTCATGGCGAAACAGGCCAATGCTCAAACTTCTGTTTCGTTGAAGGTCATGACGAATCAGACCTTGATTCGTCATGAACTGACGAATCAGACCTTGATTCGTCATGTTTTGGGCTGTTCCAGGCCCAATGTCTGGCCCATGTTCAGATTCGTCAAACACTTGTGTGTTTCGTCGATATCAGTGGCCAGGGACTATATAAACAACACTTTGTGTTCATTTGAACTCAGAGATGAGAAATAAACTATAGTAACAAAACTCTGCCAAAATTCCGTCTGAACTGTGTTTGTATCAGTTGTAATCGGTTCTCATCCCGTTAATCAATAGATTGTGTTTCATTGATTAATCCGTTGTTATTTATGCTATATATGTTTGATTTGGCATAGTTACGTGGATTCCGCACACGTAACCGTGTTTACTATAAACAAGTGATTCGGTTCGTAATCGATCCTCAGATTTCGGGACCTACAAGTGGTATCAGAGCTTTGGCTCTTATCCTTGTTTAAAAATCAAACTTGTTCGGTTTTTATCAAGTATTTTGTGTGTGTTTTTCTGAAAATGAGTTCTTGAAAAATTAATATTTTCTGGAAAAATATTCATAAATCTGCTGTTTTATTGGTGTTTGCTACAGATTTTTATCAAAAACCTAAGTTAGATTGTTTGTTTATGCTTTAAACCGGGTTTTTAGTGAAAATCTAGTGTATTTTTGTGTTTCGGAAATTTATCGGTGATCGGAAAACTCATCGGAAACTCATGTTCTTGGTGGTGTTCTTCATATCTTCATAAGTGTTCTTATAAAAACTGAGTATTTGATCTGTTAAAATTGATTAAAACAATTGTTGCACTTATAATATATTAACTTGACTTTTGTGTGTAAAAGTGATAATTGGTCACAGTTTCTGTTTCGTTGAAAATAAGAGTTACAAACATACTTGTGTCAGGATTAAATATCTTTGTTGTCTCATCTTATCCTTGACTGGTCAGTAGATATTTTAAATATCTAAATCAACTGACTTTTACCCAGTTTTGACGAAACACACAGCCGACGAATCACATCTGTTTCGTCGCAACATCTTTGACGAATCAAATTGTGTTTCGTCGCAACAACTTTGACGAATCAAACGTCTGTTTCGCCACGATTCACTATTATCACAAGTCTGTTTCGTCGTCATTCATTCAGACGAAACAAACCTGTTTCGTGAACTCTGTTTCGTCGAAAACAGATCTGTTTTAAACAGAAGACTTATATCAGCTTGCTCACTGTTTGTTTTCAAGAATTTGTGCAGGTACTATCAAACATACATCAAATATGAGTTGTACTAGTCCATGGGATTGGAGTATGGATTCTAGACCACGTGAAGATCCGACGTCCGCAGCAGCGTGGGTAAAGAGTGTTTTTGGTCAACCAACTATAAGTGCCGGACAATGGGCTTTGGCATCCAATCAGAACCAAAACATTCAAAATCTTTTGATCAGTGAGAGCGAAACGGGTAGCAACAATCGCCCGCCAAAGTTGAATCATATGAACGAGTTTCCATCATGGAAAGGTCGTTTCATTACATATGTTCAAGGTCAAAGCACTGATATTTGGAGGTGTTTCATTACTCCACGCAATGATGCTCTTGAAGTAGCAGCGTCAACGGCCGAAGGTTTTACTAACATGCAGGAAAATGACAAGAAAGCATATGAATTTGAGAAAAAGTCGTTTGCTGTTCTTACTCAAGCACTTCATAAAGATATCTATCATCAGTTTTCTTATTGTACGGACACGAAATCCTTATGGGATTGTTTGGTGACAAGAGGAGAAGGAAACGCAGCTTCCAGAAAGACACGGCATGATTTATTAAAGAAAGAGTTCGAATCATTCCAGTTCTTGGAAAACGAAACTCTAAATGATATGACCACACGGTTTTATCATTTGATTAGTGAGATGTTTGCCTATGCTGTTACTGCATCTCAAAAGGAAGTTTGTGCACGATTTGCTGATTCTCTACCACCAAAGTGGAGTCCATACATTGAGCTTCTAAAACATACAGGTATTCTAGATGCTGACACTATAACTATCTATGAATTTGTACAGAAGCTGGAACATAAAAATGATGAAGAAATCCGAAAAGCAAAACGCATTGCTGCTCCTCAGAATATTGAAATGTATTGTGGTGGAGGTTTTGACCCGTCAGCTAGTCTGAGGCAACCAAAATTACAAACGGCGTTTGTATCAGATACAAACTCTTCTCCGTTTCCTCAACAAACTCAGACTTATTCTGGAGGAGGTTTTATTCCTTTTATACCTCCAGTTTCTACTCAACCTCAGGCATATTCAGGAGGAGGTTTTAATCCATCCCTACCACAACCACAAGTCCAACCACAACAACAACAGCAAGCTCATTATATCAACAATCCTCCAACTCCAAACCCTAACACAGTCAAAGTTGATACATCAAACCTCTCAAATGTTAGCATTGAAGTAGCAAAGGAACATATGGAACTTATTAATACCATGGTCAGTGCTTACTGCGGTTTGGTCGCCGGTCAAATTGGAAAAATCAATTTAACCAACGAAGACTATCTACAAATTAACCGTGATGAAATGGAGTTGATGGATATAAAGTGGGCATTCGCAAGTGCTGTTAGAAGGGCGAAGGACTTTATGGTTCGAACAGGAAGAAGTTCTTTGGAAAGCAAACAAGATACAAAGTACGGTTTTGATAAAGAAGCAGTTACATGCTTCAATTGTGGGGGAAAGGGTCACTTCAAACGTGAGTGCACTCGACCAAGCAGACAAGGCAATCAGAACCCATTCAGTAATCAGACGAGTACTTCAAATGCAAATCAAGACAATCGTGGAAAAGGGATAGTGGCTGTAAACAACACCACTAACCAGAATCAGTCTGGACCATCAAATGAAAGTCGTGCATTAACCGTACAAGCTGATGAAGGGTTTAATTGGTCTTTACAACTTGGGGAAAGTGATCAAGGTAAAGGAGGAACGGCGTGTTATGCTAAAATTATCAATCACATCAAGCACGTTCATAAGGAAGAATTTTCTGATAGTGACGACAGTTCTGGTCATACCGGGAGTTCTGATGAAGAAAGTTCTACTTCGAGTTCTGAATCTGATGTGAGCAAAGAAGCAAGTTCTAATCTTGATGACTTATTGAATGAAGCAGAAGAGTTGAAATGTCAGAAATCAGTTCTGATCAAGAAGGCTGAGGTAGTATCTAAAGAAATGGAGAAGTTCTTTTCTGAAGACGGATCTTTCTCTTATCAGACTGCCTTTATGACAAATGTCTCAGATTCTACAAGTCAGGTAAAATCTGAAATTCTTATCAACTGTAGAGATTGTGAGTATATGAAAAGTGAATTTGATAGAATAAAGCTTCACTGTGATTCGATTCATATTCACAATCAGAGTTTAGTTGTTGAAATGGCTAAATGCAAAGAATCGAATATGGCTTTGATTCGAAACGAAAAAGAATTTAAATCTATGATTGAAATTCAAAAGAAAAATGTTTCCGAAGTGACAAAAACTGTTTATCATAAACAAGTTAGTATAAATGAATACATTAACATTGTTGAGGAAACTAAAAAGGAACTAGCCATTGCCAAATGTGAGCATGATGCAATCAAGCAAAAATTGGAGAGTTACTCTAACTCCCGATTTGTGCTCGATCACATTATTAATGTTCAACAACTAAAGGGAAACAAGAAAGGTGTTGGGTATAAGAAGTGTCCGCCCCCTTTGAGACATGATTATACTTATATGCCTGATGAAGAAGAAATGCCACGGTTTGAATCCAGTGTGCCTCTTGATTATGAGGAAGTAACTACTGGCCTAGGATTCAAATCGGACAATTCTCCAAGTACAAATTCTGAGCAAAAAGAGTCAACATCTACGAAACAAGGTCCTCCAACCATTGAGGACTATGAGTCGTCGGATGATGAATCTGAATCAGATGTGAGTAAACAGGATAAATCACTTGACAAACTTAAAGGAGTAGAAGTTCAAATTGAGAATCATATACTGTGTGATCCTCCTACCCCTGCTGTTAAATCTGTTGTTCAACAAGTGATAAATCCTGTTCTACTGTTAAAAGTAATATTGTGTTGTACACTTTGGTTGGTGACTCTAAAATCTATTCAGATAATGATTTTCCAATTAAAAATGTCAATCCATCATTGATTGATAATGTTTTTGAAAATAACAAAAGTAAGTTTGTGGGAAAGTCGATTTAGGGAGTTAATGTGACTCAATGTAATCCAATTCCTAAGACTGAAATTAAAAAGAAATTTGGAAATCAGAAATCACCTTCAAAGCAACAACCTATTGCTTCTAAGGGTAAACAATCAGATCAACGAGCTAAATTGTCAAATGTTTCTAAATCAAAATTTGAAACAAAAGGGGCTCGTTATCAGAAGAAAAACAGCAATGTTAAATTTGTGGAATCAAGGGGTACAGATAAAATTGAGACTTTTGCTAACAAGTCAAACACTGATTTTGTACAAGTCAAAATTTTAAAACGTGATAGTCAAAACAATTACACTCAACATTCAAACGGGTGTGATGAAAAAGCTAGTACCTCGGGTTACACAAGTTCGACATCTGATCGTCGATCCAGTTCTCCTAAGTTTGTTGAAAGGAGAACGTGTTTTAAATGTGGAGAGTTTGGGCACATCATCAAAGATTGTGCTAACACTCCGAAAGCGAAATTTGTTGAAAGAGCATCACCTGAATCGATTCACTCTAAATGTCGTCCTGTTTCACCTAAACATGATAAAAGAACTATTAAAGAACAGGAATCGAAACAACGACATCAAGATGTGAAGAAAATAGAAAAGGCTTTAAAATCTTGACTCAATGTAATCCAATTCCTAAGACTGAAATTAAAAAGAAATTTGGAAATCAGAAATCACCTTCAAAGCAACAACCTATTGCTTCTAAGGGTAAACAATCAGATCAACGAGCTAAATTGTCAAATGTTTCTAAATCAAAATTTGAAACAAAAGGGGCTCGTTATCAGAAGAAAAACAGCAATGTTAAATTTGTGGAATCAAGGGGTACAGATAAAATTGAGACTTTTGCTAACAAGTCAAACACTGATTTTGTACAAGTCAAAATTTTAAAACGTGATAGTCAAAACAATTACACTCAACATTCAAACGGGTGTGATGAAAAAGCTAGTACCTCGGGTTACACAAGTTCGACATCTGATCGTCGATCCAGTTTTCCTAAGTTTGTTGAAAGGAGAACGTGTTTTAAATGTGGAGAGTTTGGGCACATCATCAAAGATTGTGCTAACACTCCGAAAGCGAAATTTGTTGAAAGAGCATCACCTGAATCGATTCACTCTAAATGTCGTCCTGTTTCACCTAAACATGATAAAAGAACTATTAAAGAACAGGAATCGAAACAACGACATCAAGATGTGAAGAAAATAGAAAAGGCTTTAAAATCTTGACTCAATGTAATCCAATTCCTAACACTGAAATTAAAAAGAAATTTGGAAATCAGAAATCACCTTCAAAGCAACAACCTATTGCTTCTAAGGGTAAACAATCAGATCAACGAGCTAAATTGTCAAATGTTTCTAAATCAAAATTTGAAACAAAAGGGGCTCGTTATCAGAAGAAAAACAGCAATGTTATATTTGTGGAATCAAGGGGTACAGATAAAATTGAGACTTTTGCTAACAAGTCAAACACTGATTTTGTACAAGTCAAAATTTTAAAACGTGATAGTCAAAACAATTACACTCAACATTCAAACGGGTGTGATGAAAAAGCTAGTACCTCGGGTTACACAAGTTCGACATCTGATCGTCGATCCAGTTCTCCTAAGTTTGTTGAAAGGAGAACGTGTTTTAAATGTGGAGAGTTTGGGCACATCATCAAAGATTGTGCTAACACTCCGAAAGCGAAATTTGTTGAAAGAGCATCACCTGAATCGATTCACTCTAAATGTCGTCCTGTTTCACCTAAACATGATAAAAGAACTATTAAAGAACAGGAATCGAAACAACGACATCAAGATGTGAAGAAAATAGAAAAGGCTTTAAAATCTTGACTCAATGTAATCCAATTCCTAAGACTGAAATTAAAAAGAAATTTGGAAATCAGAAATCACCTTCAAAGCAACAACCTATTGCTTCTAAGGGTAAACAATCAGATCAACGAGCTAAATTGTCAAATGTTTCTAAATCAAAATTTGAAACAAAAGGGGCTCGTTATCAGAAGAAAAACCGCAATGTTAAATTTGTGGAATCAAGGGGTACAGATAAAATTGAGACTTTTGCTAACAAGTCAAACACTGATTTTGTACAAGTCAAAATTTTAAAACGTGATAGTCAAAACAATTACACTCAACATTCAAACGGGTGTGATGAAAAAGCTAGTACCTCGGGTTACACAAGTTCGACATCTGATCGTCGATCCAGTTCTCCTAAGTTTGTTGAAAGGAGAACGTGTTTTAAATGTGGAGAGTTTGGGCACATCATCAAAGATTGTGCTAACACTCCGAAAGCGAAATTTGTTGAAAGAGCATCACCTGAATCGATTCACTCTAAATGTCGTCCTGTTTCACCTAAACATGATAAAAGAACTATTAAAGAACAGGAATCGAAACAACGACATCAAGATGTGAAGAAAATAGAAAAGGCTTTAAAATCTTGACTCAATGTAATCCAATTCCTAAGACTGAAATTAAAAAGAAATTTGGAAATCAGAAATCACCTTCAAAGCAACAACCTATTGCTTCTAAGGGTAAACAATCAGATCAACGAGCTAAATTGTCAAATGTTTCTAAATCAAAATTTGAAACAAAAGGGGCTCGTTATCAGAAGAAAAACAGCAATGTTAAATTTGTGGAATCAAGGGGTACAGATAAAATTGAGACTTTTGCTAACAAGTCAAACACTGATTTTGTACAAGTCAAAATTTTAAAACGTGATAGTCAAAACAATTACACTCAACATTCAAACGGGTGTGATGAAAAAGCTAGTACCTCGGGTTACACAAGTTCGACATCTGATCGTCGATCCAGTTCTCCTAAGTTTGTTGAAAGGAGAACGTGTTTTAAATGTGGAGAGTTTGGGCACATCATCAAAGATTGTGCTAACACTTCGAAAGCGAAATTTGTTGAAAGAGCATCACCTGAATCGATTCACTCTAAATGTCGTCCTGTTTCACCTAAACATGATAAAAGAACTATTAAAGAACAGGAATCGAAACAACGACATCAAGATGTGAAGAAAATAGAAAAGGCTTTAAAATCTTGACTCAATGTAATCCAATTCCTAACACTGAAATTAAAAAGAAATTTGGAAATCAGAAATCACCTTCAAAGCAACAACCTATTGCTTCTAAGGGTAAACAATCAGATCAACGAGCTAAATTGTCAAATGTTTCTAAATCAAAATTTGAAACAAAAGGGGCTCGTTATCAGAAGAAAAACAGCAATGTTAAATTTGTGGAATCAAGGGGTACAGATAAAATTGAGACTTTTGCTAACAAGTCAAACACTGATTTTGTACAAGTCAAAATTTTAAAACGTGATAGTCAAAACAATTACACTCAACATTCAAACGGGTGTGATGAAAAAGCTAGTACCTCGGGTTACACAAGTTCGACATCTGATCGTCGATCCAGTTCTCCTAAGTTTGTTGAAAGGAGAACGTGTTTTAAATGTGGAGAGTTTGGGCACATCATCAAAGATTGTGCTAACACTCCGAAAGCGAAATTTGTTGAAAGAGCATCACCTGAATCGATTCACTCTAAATGTCGTCCTGTTTCACCTAAACATGATAAAAGAACTATTAAAGAACAGGAATCGAAACAACGACATCAAGATGTGAAGAAAATAGAAAAGGCTTTAAAATCTTGACTCAATGTAATCCAATTCCTAAGACTGAAATTAAAAAGAAATTTGGAAATCAGAAATCACCTTCAAAGCAACAACCTATTGCTTCTAAGGGTAAACAATCAGATCAACGAGCTAAATTGTCAAATGTTTCTAAATCAAAATTTGAAACAAAAGGGGCTCGTTATCAGAAGAAAAACAGCAATGTTAAATTTGTGGAATCAAGGGGTACATATAAAATTGAGACTTTTGCTAACAAGTCAAACACTGATTTTGTACAAGTCAAAATTTTAAAACGTGATAGTCAAAACAATTACACTCAACATTCAAACGGGTGTGATGAAAAAGCTAGTACCTCGGGTTACACAAGTTCGACATCTGATCGTCGATCCAGTTCTCCTAAGTTTGTTGAAAGGAGAACGTGTTTTAAATGTGGAGAGTTTGGGCACATCATCAAAGATTGTGCTAACACTCCGAAAGCGAAATTTGTTGAAAGAGCATCACCTGAATCGATTCACTCTAAATGTCGTCCTGTTTCACCTAAACATGATAAAAGAACTATTAAAGAACAGGAATCGAAACAACGACATCAAGATGTGAAGAAAATAGAAAAGGCTTTAAAATCTTGACTCAATGTAATCCAATTCCTAAGACTGAAATTAAAAAGAAATTTGGAAATCAGAAATCACCTTCAAAGCAACAACCTATTGCTTCTAAGGGTAAACAATCAGATCAACGAGCTAAATTGTCAAATGTTTCTAAATCAAAATTTGAAACAAAAGGGGCTCGTTATCAGAAGAAAAACAGCAATGTTAAATTTGTGGAATCAAGGGGTACAGATAAAATTGAGACTTTTGCTAACAAGTCAAACACTGATTTTGTACAAGTCAAAATTTTAAAACGTGATAGTCAAAACAATTACACTCAACATTCAAACGGGTGTGATGAAAAAGATAGTACCTCGGGTTACACAAGTTCGACATCTGATCGTCGATCCAGTTCTCCTAAGTTTGTTGAAAGGAGAACGTGTTTTAAATGTGGAGAGTTTGGGCACATCATCAAAGATTGTGCTAACACTCCGAAAGCGAAATTTGTTGAAAGAGCATCACCTGAATCGATTCACTCTAAATGTCGTCCTGTTTCACCTAAACATGATAAAAGAACTATTAAAGAACAGGAATCGAAACAACGACATCAAGATGTGAAGAAAATAGAAAAGGCTTTAAAATCTTGACTCAATGTAATCCAATTCCTAAGACTGAAATTAAAAAGAAATTTGGAAATCAGAAATCACCTTCAAAGCAACAACCTATTGCTTCTAAGGGTAAACAATCAGATCAACGAGCTAAATTGTCAAATGTTTCTAAATCAAAATTTGAAACAAAAGGGGCTCGTTATCAGAAGAAAAACAGCAATGTTAAATTTGTGGAATCAAGGGGTACAGATAAAATTGAGACTTTTGCTAACAAGTCAAACACTGATTTTGTACAAGTCAAAATTTTAAAACGTGATAGTCAAAACAATTACACTCAACATTCAAACGGGTGTGATGAAAAAGATAGTACCTCGGGTTACACAAGTTCGACATCTGATCGTCGATCCAGTTCTCCTAAGTTTGTTGAAAGGAGAACGTGTTTTAAATGTGGAGAGTTTGGGCACATCATCAAAGATTGTGCTAACACTCCGAAAGCGAAATTTGTTGAAAGAGCATCACCTGAATCGATTCACTCTAAATGTCGTCCTGTTTCACCTAAACATGATAAAAGAACTATTAAAGAACAGGAATCGAAACAACGACATCAAGATGTGAAGAAAATAGAAAAGGCTTTAAAATCTAAGGTAAATTCTGTTCCAAGGGAACCAAGTTCACCTGTAAAACCAGAAATTTCAAAATTTGTTTACAAAACTCAATCTGGTAAACAAAAACAAACTTGGAAACCTAGGAAGAGTGAAGGTTCAGGGGGAGCTGTTTGTTTGGAAAACCATCAACAAATCGAGATCACTATTCGTGATGCTCAGGGACGACCCAAGACCACTTTGGCTTGGGTCCCCATCCTTAACTAATCATTGGATGATATGTGCAGGATGTTCCAGGAGGAACTATTAATAGTCATTGGATTGTTGATAGTGGGGCATCTAGGCATATGACAGGCGACTTACGGCTTCTATATGATGTGAGAAACATTAAAGGAGGCTATGTTGCTTTCGCTGGAGACAAAGGTGGTTACATCACTGGAGAGGGAATTATTTCCAATGGTGTGGTATGTTTCGATAAGATCAATTATGTTCGTCAAATTGATCATAATCTTCTCAGTGTGTCGCAAATCTGCGATAAAAAGTTCACCGTGCATTTCGATGATGCCGGTTGTTATGTGCTTAAACCTGGTTTCAAAATCCCTGCTGAATGGATTCTCTTATCGGCTCCAAGAATCAATGATCTTTATGTTCTTGATATGAGTCAAGCGATTACGACTTCTGCACAAGTCACATGTTTTGTCTCGAAAGCCACGGAGAAGGAGTCTATATCTTGGCACAGAAGAATGGGACACATTCACTTGAGAAAAATGAACCATTTGGTGAAAAACAATCTTGTGAATGGCGTACCCGTGAGAAGTTTTCATCTACAAGATATCTGTGTTTCGTGCCAGAAAGGGAAACAAACAAAGAAGTCTCACCCTTTGAAGAAAATCAACACTGTTGGCATGCCTCTCGAACGTCTTCATATGGACCTCTTTGGACCTATGAGACACAAAACAATGTTCGGAGATGTGTATTGTTTAGTAGTTACTGATGACTACTCTAGATTTTCTTGGGTAGCTTTTATGGCACACAAGAGTGATACTCCTGGCATCCTCAAGGATCTTCTTACAATGTTGGAAAATCTCTACTCGTTGAAAGTTAAGAGGATCAGAAGCGACAATGGAACTGAATTCAAAAACCGGATTATGGACGAGTTCTGTACTTTTAAAGGCATTCTTCATGAATACAGTTCTCCTTACACTCCACAACAAAATGGTGTCGCGGAGAGGAAGAATCGGACGATAATTGAAACTGCAAGAACAATGCTGGTAGAGTCGGCGTTTCCTGTTCAGTTCTGGGCAGAGGCTGTGTCGACTGCTTGCTACACATTAAACAGAGTTCTTACGGTTAAGAGACATGGCAAGACTTGTTTCGAACTTCTACAGAAAAGGAAACCAGATCTTTCAATTCTAGAACCTTTTGGTGGTCCATGCACTATGATTGATCCGGATGGAAAGTTTGGAGCGAAAGCTATCGAGGGTTTCTTCCTTGGATATGCTACACCAAATTTTCGTGTTTGGAATCTGACTACCAAAAAGATTGAATTATGGAGTGAAGTACGGGTTCAGAGATATACAGATCCTGTTAAAGCTCCAGGTGATCCTTGGATGTTCGATTATGATGGGCTATTCAATTCCTTTGACCTGCCAACTTTTGATGAAGATTCTGCAGCTGCTAGAATGATATTTGATAGTGACAATGCTGCTGAGTCGTCATTAGTTAGACCTGTTGTTGTTAACTCACAAAGTTCTAATTCGTCTAACAACACGGTTCAAAATGAGGAAGTTGAAAATGCTACTGAATACAATGAGTCATCAGAAGAAGATGAAGAAAATCTGGATGCGACTGAAGGCACTAAATCTCCAGTTGTTCCAGTTCAGGGTATTTCTGTTGATACTCCTCATGTGCAAGTCGATGATACTGCTGAAGGAAATGCATCCACTTCTACGCATATTCCAGGTGTAGAGTTGGTTGTTGATCTTAATATTAACAATTTGGGTGTTAATGCTCGTGTTCCTGAAAATCCTGAAATGAGGATACACGATACCCATCCACAGCAGAATATCATAGGAGATGTCCAACAAGGTGTGCAGACACGTAATCAGCTGAGAAACAACCCGAGTGCTGGTTTGTATTCAGCTATTAGAGAATCTGGTCTACAAAATGATTGGTCTTTCGCGTGTTACGTTTCACAAGAAGAACCAAAATCTTGGAAGGAAGCTTTAAAAGATAATTCATGGGTTGAAGCCATGCAGGACGAACTGCAGCAATTTCAAAAGCTTGGTGTTTGGAAGCTTGTTGAAAAACCGGAGAATTACAAGAAAATTGGAACACGATGGGTTTATAAATGCAAGAAAGATGATCGTGGAGTTGTTATTCGCAACAAAGCGAGACTGGTTGTTCAGGGCTTTCGTCAGATTGAAGGCATTGACTACAATGAAGTTTATGCACCTGTTGCACGTCTGGAAGCTATTCGAATCTTCTTAGCTTATGCTTCTTTCAAAGGATTCAAAGTTTACCAGATGGACGTTAAAAGTGCTTTTCTTCATGGTATTGTTCAAGAAGAGGTGCATGTCGAACAACCTCCAGGTTTTGAAGATCCTATTCATCCCGATCGGGTTTGGTTGCTCAACAAAGCTCTTTATGGTCTACATCAAGCACCTAGGGCTTGGTACGCAACCTTATCAAACTATCTTCTGGAGAATGGATTTAGACGAGGTCTTATTGATTGCACACTCTTTATCAAAGAACAAGATGAAGATCTTCTGCTGGTGCAGGTATATGTTGATGATATAATATTTGGGTCTACTAATGACTCTTTGTGCAGGCAATTCGAACGTGTTATGCAAGAAAAGTTCGAAATGAGCGCTATGGGAGAGATGAATTTCTTTTTGGGCCTTCAAGTTCAACAAACAGAGTCTGGGATATTCATCCATCAGACTAAATATGTTGGTGACATTTTGAGCCGATTCCAAATGTCAGATGCAACGCCCATTGGTACCCCACTTCCGCAGAATCACGGGATTACTCCGGATTTGAAGGGAGAAAGCATCAACTCCTCGTACTATCGTGCCATAATCGGATCTCTCATGTATCTTACCGCTTTGAGGCCTGATATCATGTACCCAACATGCTTACTAGCAAGATATCAAGCAAACCCGAAGGCCTCTCATCTGTCAGCTGTCAAAAGGATTCTACGCTATTTGAAGGGATGCCCAGACCTCGGTCTTTGGTACCCTAGGGATGATAGTTTTGAATTAATTGCATACAGTGATTCTGATTTCGGTGGTTGCAAAATTGATGGCAAATCAACAACAGCAGGATGTCAGTTTCTAGGAAATCGACTGGTCACGTGGCAGTGCAAGAAGCAAACGTGTGTTGCTACATCAACATGTGAAGCAGAATATATTGCTGCCTCGAGTTGTTGCTCCCAAGTTCTTTGGATACAACAACAAATGCGCGACTACGGTTTAGAATTCCTATCTACTCGTATTTTTGTTGATAATAATGCTGCCTTGCAAATCACTAGAAATCCTGTGCAACATTCTAAGACTAAACACATCGACATTAAATATCACTTTATCCGTGATTGTTTTGATAAGAGGTTAATCGATGTCGTTCATGTTCCCACTGATCACCAACGTGCCGACCTGTTTACAAAAGCTTTTGATAAATCACGTTTTGATTATCTACTTTTGGTCAATGGCATTAAGGTGATACCCGAGTAAACTTCTTTGGCTGATCGTTTATGTAAATATTTTCTTTATAAACTTTGAAAATTCAAAAAGATTTTAGTTTTCGTAAACTTTGCGAATTTTAGGGGGAGATATTTCAAGAAAATACAAAAACATTGCAAAAGTTCAAAATCCAAAAAGATGTCTTTACTTTCTGTCGTTTCATTTGAAAAAAAAAAAAAAAAAAACAAACAACAAACAATAAAAAAAAATGAGTTTCTTGGATAAAGGAAAATGATGAAATTCACTGGTGTGGTCGGTCAATGTGCTCAAAATGCAAAATAAAAAGAAAAATGATAAGTATCTCTACTAACGATGTATCGGTAGGCTCACAATCAGACTAAAATGTGCAGGATGATACAAACCTAACAGACTTCAAGTCAGGTGGGAACTGCTCATTGGCATATGGTCTTAGTACCGAAATCTCGTTTGAGAGATTGCCGAGATCTGAAATATTCGGTCTTTATGCTGCTTATCATCTGGGTATCATGGTTGTATCAAACCGTAAAAATAACGGAGACGAAGTCTAAGATCTTCCATGATACTATACATACGTGTACATACTGCATTCGACCTCAATAAGTGATCAACAATCACATGTCCAAACAAAATAAGTGATTTTATATCACAGATTCTTTGCGGGAGTCAAGTTCGTCTCTCTGCTGTACGAAAGTACTGACCTGTTCACGGACTTGCTCCTGTGCCCTCATGCATCTGAAAATCAAGTTCCTCATCAATAAGTGATTTTATCACATAGGACTTGTTTTCAATCAAATAAGTGAGTCTCTCACATTTTTATACGGTCAAACAGATGATAATCGGTATACTCACCGGTAAGATGAATTCTCGTGCATACCTTGATACGGGAATGTGTCGTGAGTGGATTTACATCGACTTGTAAGTATAATACTTACCGTTAATCGTATCTCTTAAATTATGATTACGTCTGATCAGTTTGAGCTTATGTGGACCACAATACCGATAATCGAGGTAGTATACTTATCCAGAGCTTTAAACAGAATCAAAATCATGTTGACTAAGACCGTAAGCTGGTATGATTCCTTGCCTTGAGATTCGCAAAAAGGTTGCACTTGTACAGTTGTTTAGTGTTTTTAACAGTTTTCCGCATTTTCATTTAGTTTACTATGCTTTAAATTTGCTTTTAGTATATTTGTGTAAAGTTCGTTTTTGATTAAGCCGAAGTTGTTGCTTGGTGTTTTCTACCGGAAGCCTGAAACCTTCTTCATAAAAACGTTCTTGCATTTGAAAATTCAAACTGAATGGAATTGTGTTCATAATCTGTTTTGACTGCAAAATATTTCCAGCCTGTGTTACTGTTTTGACTGCAAAATATTTCCAGCCTGGGTGTTGCTGTTTTGAAAAATCTGTTGGTGAAACAGACTTGTCAACGAATCACAAGCGTCGACGAATCACAAGCATCGACGAATCAGACCTTAGTCGGCGAATCAAATCTGATTCGTCATAACAGACGACGAATCACAGGAGCCCAATTCTGTTTCGTCATGGGCTAAAGTTTAGGCCCAAGTTCAAGCCCAAAGTTCTGTTTCGCCGGGCCCATCTCAGTTTCGTCGAATCCTCTGATTCGTCGAGACAAGGTAGTGTATATATAGGTCCCACTTGTTCACTTTTTCAAAACATCAGTTATCTTCTTCTTCACACAACCAAAACCCAAACCTACGGTTACTCTCACAAATCGCTCAAAACATTTGTTTTTAATCAAAATTTCACAAACTTCAAAGGTAGTAACATGTTCCGATTCACATTCCGAACATTTTGAACCGTCGGGTTTTTCATCCGAAAACCCTTAGAAACCCTTTTGAAACCATTGTTTTTCTTTGATTAAATATGTGTTGTTGTTGCATGTTGTTGTGTTTTCATTATAATCTGATAGATTTAGGTTATCTGTGTTTGTTTTGCTTTGATTTGGATGTGGTTTTTATCATAAAAACAGGGGTTTGTTTTTGAAAATGGTATTATCTGTTTTACAAGGGTTTTTGTTCGGAAAAACATTTATGGGTGTTTATAAATGGGTTGGGTATAAACAAAGATGATTGAATGTGTTTGTGTTCATATTTGATGATGGTTTAAACTCAATACGGCGAAACTGATAAAACCCCCAAATTGACGAATCTGATTTAACCCTAATTCCGGCGAATCAACCATTCGACGAATCAGACGACGAATCACAGATGACGAATCAGAAATGGAACGAAATAGACTCGACGAATCAAAAAGTCGACGAATCAAACCAGTCAATGGTCAACCCTCTGTTTCGTCGTTCAATTTCTGTTTCGTCGTTGATACTCTGTTTCGTCGTCAATGCCTTAGCAGTTTTCTGATGTTGCTGTTTGTTCACAGTAGACATGTTTAAATAGGTTATCTGATATGTGAATACATGAAAGTGTATTCATACATGTCTAAATGCTATGTTATATATATTGTGACTTATTCTGGACATTTTCATGTACAGATGGCTCCTAAAGCACAGCAAGAAAAGGGAAAACGCAAGAAGGCGATCAAGAAAGAAAACAAAACCGAAGAAGAGATTATGTCAGAAAAACGCCATAATCAAGTTGCATATTTGGATCCGGAAGACAAGCTCGTTGAATTTAAAGATATGACGAAGTGGATCAGGGAGTCACGCATCAATTATGCTGTTACATACTCGACACCCGTCTACAAATCTCTCATTAAAGCGTTCTGGGATTCTGCAAACGTCGTTCAAATCGATGGAAAGGATATTATCAGAGGTCGTGTGAATGATCTGTATGTCGTTGTTACTCCGGAGATATTGAATCAAGTTCTTCAATTACAAGATCAACCGAATGCACCATATTCAATACCAATCATGTGTTCGCGAGGCTGTTTACTAAGGATGAAATGCAAAGGAGATCTTTTCGTCAAACAAATCAACAAAGGTGATCTTCCATTAAGATACAAGTTTTTATTACATGTGCTTATTCAGAGTCTCAGCAATAGACGAGCTGGATATGATATGGCGGGAGATGATCTTGTTGGCTTCATGGTTGCTTTGGTGTTAAACAAACCGTTTAGCATTTCGAAGTATATTTTCAGCAACATGAAAGAGAACATGACAAGGACTGGTAGTAGAACCACAGGGAACAAGTTTTGGATGTATCCACGGTTTCTGCAAATGATAATGAATGTTCAGCATCCAGACCTTCCTAAAGCTGAAAATGATCTTTTGAAAATCGAGGCGATGAATTTCAACTCGTTAAGGCTAATCAAGACTATGGCGGCCAAAAGATACACAGAAAGTGTTCCTCCAAGGAAGCTTTTTGGCGCTCTAGTGAATCCTGATTATGTTGCTCCTGCAAATGACAAATGGCGTCATGAAGATAGCCAATCAGACAATGAAGAACCTGAGTTGGAAAGGTTAAGGATAGAAAAATTTGGTCCTGACCCAGTTGATTCAGATGAATCTGGTAGTGATGATGATGAAAGTGGTGGAGATAGTGATGCAGGCGATGCAGGTGCTGTTAGTACTGCTGTTGGTACATCAAGCAAGGGTGCTGTTTCTGGTACATCAGATAGTAGTTCATCAGCAAGTGGTGATGATGGAACTGATTCGAGTTCTAGTGATCATTTAGTTGAACCTGGTTATGAAATGTATATTGATATACGTGGAGTAAGAAGGTACAGAAAGATTAGAACAGAGGATGACCCAGAGTATGTTCCAGAAGATCCTGAAGGTGAAAGGAGAACAAAAAGAAGAGCAGAGAAAGCTGTTGAAGTACAAAAGAAGAAACCTAGGAGATATCTGAGTACTTATACTCGGAAATCTGTGCCTCAGGAGTCTTCATCTATTGCTCATGAGCCTGTTCAATCTATTCCTCAGGAGCCTGTGCAAGAAATTCCTACTGTAGTTACTTCAGCTACAGAAACTCCAGTTGCTTCAGTTGTTACACCAGCTACTGCTACTCCATCTGTTGTTCCTCAGGAAGTTCCTGTAAGAACTATGGCTTCAGCAATCAGGGCAACTACTTCTGAAATCAGTGCTGAACGTCATAGGACATTTGCTGGATTTTCTCAAGATGAAAAGATCAAATATCTGTTTTCTACACTTGAAGCGGCTGCTGATCGTCTTCAAAGGCAATCTCATTTTGGAAATCTCACGAAGCATGATCAACTTAAACAATCTGTGGAGATTAACAAGTTAAAGTCAATGGTTGGTCAACAGCAAACAGTTATAGAGCGACAACAAGGTGAAATTGATGCGCTTAAAGCTGAAAATGCTCGCTTGAAGGCTATTGATGAAGAGAAAGAGAGAAGGCTTGCCATTCTGTGGGACTATCATTGTAAACAACAAGAGGTGTTAAAGAAAAAGGATGATGATACAGAAGATCAAGGAAATCCTGATACCTCTGGTACATCACAGAAACAACCAACCACACTTGCTTCTGAAGTTGTTACAGTTCAACCTACCGTTGTTGAATCATCTCAGGGAACTTCTACTGGAAAAGTACAACAGATAGAAGGTACTTCTTCTATATTTAGCAGTGCTGATATTGCTCTACAAGCTGTTCATCCATTTACAGGAGAGTTGCTTGAAGAAGGGGAGTTGATAGAAGATCTTTCTCCGGAGCAATTGAGTATTTTACAATCTATGAGAGAAGTAGATGATGCTGAGATAGACAAAATGTCTACTGAGACTGATACAACGAATATTGAAGAGATTGATGAAATTGTGGTTGAAGGTGAAGCTCCAAAATCAACATATGTCAGAGAAGATGGTACTGAATTTGCATCATTTGATGAAAATTGGATGAAAGAAAACATTGATGACATAGACGAGCACTTGAAAAATCGGAATTCTTCTGAAAAAGACACAAATGCTTTTGCTGAATGGAGAAAACAGTTTTTATCTAAAGTGTCCAAGCCGTTACCTGAAAAAGCTCAAGTAGACTATCTGCAATTTGAAAAGAAGCCTAGTGGAAGGATCTTATGCTGGATGTTTGTTCAAGATATTCACTGCATTGCTATTAAACGTGAATATGGGATTCTGTATTTCAATTCACTACTGAGCATTCTTTCCTTACCATTTTATGATGTATCTGCGTTGACAAGGCTTAAACTTATCAATCGTGCAAAATACGATGGCGCTACTTTATTTGAGCGTCTGGTGAAAGTAAACAAGAAGACAGGCTGGAAGGATGAATCCTACAAGCCACAATTTCCTGTTTATCAACCGATCAAGTTTACTCTTGATCCGGACACCAACACTTGCATATATAAACTTGTATATCAGCCTCCGAGGGTAGTAGATAAAATCCCATTGATGCCAATGAAGCAGGATTTTCTTGAAGACATGGCATTGTGGTGCTACGACTCGGATACTCATGAAGCTGTTATTGTGTTTAGAGACGGTCGTGCTAATTACCGGATGTTGGATCCGATGTGGATCGTCAACATGTCTGAAGCTGATATTGGAAGATTATATCGTCATGATATTTTCTATGAAGACCAAGATGCACGTCAAGCGTTAAAGTTTCAGAGAGTAGCTTGTTTTTGCTACTACAGGGGTATTCATTCGGGCAGTTCGTGGTCCGAACAACACTGATGGAAGATTAGAAGACCAAAGACGAGTAACAGACAAGGGGGAGTTTGTTGATGCATTTTTTAGTGTCTGTAACTAGTCTTGTTTTAACGATGTAATTAGTATGGTCTTTTATTAATTATCGAGTCTGTATGTTATGTTGACCAAGTCAGATATCCTCCTATCTACTTGTGTACAACTTATTTGTCTTCTTTTGGTATGTAATGTATTATGAACAATGCATGTTGCATTAAAGGGTAGTTTTGTCATTACTATGTTTATGTGTTGCTGATTGTTGCTGTCTGTTAACAGGAACAACCATAACATTTGCAGTCCTCGACGAAACAGACCTGTTTCGTCGGAACACTTCATGGCGAAACAGGCCAATGCTCAAACTTCTGTTTCGTTGAAGGTCATGACGAATCAGACCTTGATTCGTCATGAACTGACGAATCAGACCTTGATTCGTCATGTTTTGGGCTGTTCCAGGCCCAATGTCTGGCCCATGTTCAGATTCGTCAAACACTTGTGTGTTTCGTCGATATCAGTGGCCAGGGACTATATAAACAACACTTTGTGTTCATTTGAACTCAGAGATGAGAAATAAACTATACTAACAAAACTCTGCCAAAATTCCGTCTGAACTATGTTTGTATCAGTTGTAATCGGTTCTCATCCCGTTAATCAATAGATTGTGTTTCATTGATTAATCCGTTGTTATTTATGCTATATATGTTTGATTTGGCATAGTTACGTGGATTCCGCACACGTAACCGTGTTTACTATAAACAAGTGATTCGGTTCGTAATCGATCCTCAGATTTCGGGACCTACAATTTTGTACACATTAAATACCCCCACACTTGAATCTTTGCTTGTCCTCAAGCAAAACTCTTTAAATATGGCTTACACACCCAAATGGAATAAGTAGGGAAGAAGTTTTTGTGGCTTGTATTGAGTGTCGGGAATCCAAGATCTTTATTAAATTCTGTTTTTATTTTATTTTCAATCCTATTCGTCATGATTTATTTAGAACAACTTGTTAAAAAAAATTATTAATTTGGGCATAACATACCTCTTTAAAATTCTATTTATATACAAGTTCACGTACCTCACGGGAGATCACTCAACACTCGGCCGAAGGTGTATTTTTGTGAAACACTCGATTCCAGCATGTAACTTACTTCTACCATATGCTTGCCAAGCGATCAAACTTCCTCCTTTTTAACTATAAATCTTCGTAAATATCAAGGGGACTTTGGAAAGGGTTAGGCTTGGGCTAAGGGTAGGTGGTTTTTGGGTTAATAGTTAGCGAAATGACGAAAAGCGTAAAAGCGTCGGTTGTCGGACAAATTTTTGTTTTTGTGACATTTATTCAAACCAAGCATATTCAAACAAGATTTTTGAGGAACTTGTTTGGTTATTTCAAATCTATATATATATATATATATACATTGCCACAAGATAACCGAGTTTTTTACTAAAACAAATGTGTTTGAAAGGGAAAAGGTTTTTATGGGTAATGGGTGTTTGTTTTTTGGGTTTCTGAAACGAAAAAGTTTAGCCTCAAAGGGGTTAATTAAGGTGATTTTAGGTAGTGATATGAAAAGAATGAAAACAGTGGTTTTGAAAGAAAAAATTTAGTCCTAATGCCTCTATCATTTACTTACTTGGGTTCAAGTTGGTAAGGACCGGGAATGCATTGTCTTGGCAAGTTCTAGAGTCATAAGAACCAAGCGGCTATTCACACAAGAAACAAAAATGAGCATTTAGTTTAAAGATGTATGCATGTATGCTCAATAAAGGCTCAAAACTCACTTATTGTGGGAATGGGTTTATAGTGTGAACAAGTATATATAATCAAATTTTAAAAAGATTTGTCATGCCTTTTTTTATAATTTTCTTATTTAGTTCTTTTTATCACGACACTATCGGTTGTAAATTTGTAAAAACATAACCTTTTTAGAACTTGTTATTCCCAAATTAAACCAAGACAAGTAAAAAAATGAAATATTTTGAAAAGATTTGGAGTGATTAGCGGTTCCAATGCGAGTTTTGTGTAAAGCTTGTTATTAGGACTTGCAAGATTCAAGGTTTTAGCTCCCCCCCCTCCCACACACACACACTTAAATTACTCATTGTCCTCAATTTGTCCAAAAAATAAGTTTTTAGGTTGATTTGCATGTGTAAAAGTGTGTTAAAAACAAGTTTTTATGTTTCGGGGCACCTTGCCACGGGCCCGTGTGGTCCGGCCACAGCCCCATGGTCAAAGTGCCAGTAACAATATTTTACAGAAGGTTGACCACGGGGCGTGTCCACTGGGCACGGCCCGTGGTCAGTTACCTGACCAAAAGCTGTTTTCTACAGAGTTTGGGCATGGGGTGTGTTAGGCTGGGCACGGCCCCGTGCTGCACATGCTGGGAAGCTGAAAAAGTTGTTGGAAGGCACTGTTTACATGCATGGGGTACGGTTTTAACGTCCCATTGGCAGTTTACATCTTTTCTCGTTTGTTAAGCCATTATATAAGATCCAAACACCACACAATAACTTAAACCATCATATTTTAGAGTGCGAGATACGAACGGTCCTAAAAGTTAAAAATTATAAAAGTCCTAGAATTAGATAGATAGATCTTTAAATGCAAGAACTTTAAACCATAATGAAGTTCTACCCTAGATGTTCATATGTTAAAAACAACAAAATGACGAATATGATTTTCCGGTGAATAAGGGCTCTTAGAACTTCAATCCGGAGGGTATACCCCTCAAAAGTCTTTGAGCATTTCCTCGATCTCCCTAGGGAGCAAGAGGAAGGGCTCATCTTTCGTATTTTCAAACCGGGGAGGTGCGACGACCACCGGAACCTTGTGCAATGCGTCTAGAGGAGGTTCCAGAGGAAGGTCATCCCATCTGGTTGGGTTAAGAACTTCTTGCGCAAGGTTCCAATCCTCTTGTGGGCAGATTGGTTCCATGGGTGGCATAGCAAGAATGTTCAACCTTTGGTGCACAAGGTTGATTTCTTGGAAGCTATTCTCTATTCCCACCATCAAGTAGTTGATACGGTCGATGAGGATCTCCTCCACCAATGTCATTTCATCGATGGCTTCCCTTAATGCATACACAAAGCGGACAAGGGTAGCTTCGATTGATGGTCTTCTTCCTCTTCGACAGTTTCTTGAGTTGGTTGATGATGTTCCACTGTTTTGGCTTGACATACTAAGAAAACAAGATGAAATAAAAAATATGAAGATGAAACTCTTGGCCACGGCCCCATGCCTGCTGGCCACGGCCCCGTGATAACACATCTGCAAGATTTTGAACCCAGAAACATCATTGTTTTAAATTATTTTTCTGTGTTTTAAAACATTTCTGAACATAAATAACTCAAAACAGTGTTGTAAAGCTTATGTTTATTAAGACTTCTTGGTTAAAAACCTAGAAATTACTTAGATAAAGCTTAAAGTTATGAAGCTTCAAGCTTTAATGGAGGTGGGAGAGCTTTGGAGAAGAAGGAAAGTGACAAAAGTAGCAAAGACAAGATGGTTTGAGTGAAACTTTTTTAAGATTATACCTTTTTGGGTATGTGTGCAAATCAGGACAGATCTTTGTCTTTGGAATAGGTCCAAACTTGCTTCCCCAAAGCTGACTTTATAGAAAGTGACAGCACACAGACCACGGCCCCGTGTTGGCTTGACACGGCCCCGTGGTCAGAGATGGGTCAGAAAGTTTTGTCCGTATTATTAGCACGGGGCGTGTTTGTTTAACACGGCCCTATGGTGGAACTTGTTGGTGGGCACGGGGCGTGTTGTGTGACAACTCGAAATTTAGAACCTTTTATCTGTATCTCGATGTAACATGCTTAAACGTGTGACTAGTTAACTATGTTGGTTTAATGAGATAAGCGAACATTCTATGTGATTATATATTATGCTTATGTGTATGCTTGTATGTATGCGACCCGAGACAACAAGGACCCGACTCGAGACCATGTGGTCTCGAGTGAACAGTAGCCATTAGGCCGGTTTGGGCCTTTGGCCGGTTGGGCCATTTGGGCCGTAAACCCTCATCCAAAACCCTTTAGGGTGCACCACTTGAACTAGTATATATATATCACACTAGCTAACCTTGTCATTTTTGATCAACACACACCCACACTCTCACTCTTTCCCTCTCTAAAAACCCTTGAAACCAAACATCACCTTCACTCCCTCACTCTCGGATTTTTGGACTCTCGGATTGTTGGAAGCGCACACACATCCTCAAAACCCATCAACCGGTTAGTGTTCTTGATGTTTATTGTTGAATGTTAGCGATTCATGTTGTGTTTTGGTGTTTGGATTGATGGTCATGACATTATGTTTGCTTGCTAAGAGGTTTACTTGATAGAAAATAGCTATTTGTTGTCAAGTGATGATATTATATGCATGATTGTGATAAATCGGTTAATATGCCTTGATTTCGGATATATTGCACGAGGGGTTATGATATCTTGTGTTTAAGTGAAGTTTAAACTACTAGTTGTTGATGTTCATGAAACCGGTTTACATATGTCATGTAATCGGCTTAATATAGGACCGAATTGTGGTATTAAGTTCAAGTGTTTTGATAGTTGTTCATGTTGTAATTAGGATAATGCATGATGTGCTTGAACAAGGGTTGAATGTGTTATGAATATGTTTTTGAATATATGAAGAACATGATGAATAAGTGAAGAACAACTTGAATATGCAATGAAAGTGTGCTGAATATTTGAAATCTGCACTGTTTGATCCATTTTGGGTAAATATTAGACAACAAAACATGTTTAGTGGATAGTACATAATTCTGCATGATTTTCATTGGATAGTACAAACTGTGAAGGATCAGCAGGTGCTGGGGAGTCGGAACCCCTGGTTGCGACTCGCAATCACAGCCTTACAAGCCGAGACCACCAGTTGCGACACAGGTTGCGAGTCCCGTTGCGACTCGAAACCATAGCATGATCAGCCGAAACCATGGTTGCGACATAGGTTGCGACTCGCAACCATCCATGATCAACACGAACAGCATAACCCGCAACCATGCTTGCGAGTCCGGTTGCGACTCGCAACCACGCCTATTGGGATTGCTTAATTATGGGCCTACGTTAATGGGCCGGGCTTATGGGCTTCTGTGTTAACTGTTTAATACGTGTTTTGGGCTTAAGAAGTTGGACCGAACTTATGAGCCAAATGTGCTGTTGTTAATTGAATATGCTGTGCACCGTTGTTGAAACTGCCACGATAGAACTATATGATCGTTACCTGTACGTGCACTGCTTGGTTCGAATCTGACTATAAATGGTATCTATGTTAGGACGTAATTGACTACTTGCGACTTGATTGACCTTTCTGTGTCACTACCGAGCAAACCAAGGTGAGTTCACACCCTCTACAAAGCATGGGATTCCCAGGGGTCGGGAATTGGGGTTAAGGAACTGGGTTCCTCGTCCTCCTTGGGTAGGACAGCAAAGGTTCAGGAATGTAATTCCTCGTCCTCACGGACAGATAACTCGTACTAGACCAAAACTCTATCACGAAGTCCCTCATTTTTATATCGACTTAATCGCCGGGCCAATGGCGAGCGGGTCATTAGTTAGATAGCGCTATTTAGGTCTGACAAACCTCACACCGTGCCGCAGAGGACGGGCGTGAACTAATGGATCTGGGGCACGTCAATGATGATAGACATTGACAGTTTCAGGGCACTTAAACATGACTACAGTCAGCAGTCGATATGGTAACGAGTCTAGTGTATACATGGGGTAGCCCCCACGGCCGAAATGCCAGATAACTACACGGGGTAGCCCCCACGGCAGGATTGCCAGAGTAACCGGGAACAAACAAATCACGTTTTTTTTTAACTATGGGGTAACCCCCACGGCAGGATGCCAGCTAAAGGAAACTGTTTTCGAAACAACTTAAAACGAACACCCAACCGTGAACTCACTCAACTAGTTGTTGACTCGTTACTACATGCTTTGCAGGTCCTTAGGTTCTTAGCTGGAGCTTGCATGGAGGAGGATCGTTGTGGGATATGGACGACTGTGTGTCCTCATTAAACTATGGAACAATTAAACTTATGTTTTGATTTAAGACTTATGCTTCCGCTTGCAACTTAACTATGTTTTGTTTGAACACCAATTGTATTGGTTGGATTTTTTTATAACTACTTATATACTTGTTCAATATGATTGGTGGCTGGATCCTGGTCAGTCACGCCTCCAAGCGGTGGTACTCCGCAGGTGGATTTTGGGGGTGTGACAGATTGGTATCAGAGCCATTGGTTATAGAGAACTTGGTTTTAATAAAGGAGAAAACGTTTTTTATTAAAATCAGACTATAACCTGTACAGTGCTCAGCGGTCCACAACGATGCTTCACTCCACATGCAAGGCTCGACATTCTAGGTGATATGGTCTGTATATTACCTACTTGTTAGATACATAGTACATTGCTCATGGTATGCTTGGTTAGTATGACTATTGTTGCTTGAACACGTGTGCACTTACTCGCTTCTGACATCGTACCTTTGCGAACCCCTCTCACTTACGCTCTTCTTGATGTGAAGATCATGTCTGGACGCGTTAACATGACACAAGCCCAGTTGACGGCTTTGATCAACGAACGAGTTGCCGCAGCACTTGCAGCTGCACACGCAGGAGGTATATCCTGCAGTCCGAACTCAATCTAGGACCTTTAGGATCCTACTCTCGTGAACCAACCTTTGTGTTAAACTCTGTCTTTTCTTTCGCCTACGATAGGTCAGCACGTTCAGCCGCCCGTGTGCACTTTTAAGACTTTCATGGACTGCCGGCCAACTACTTTTAGCGGCACTGAAGGAGCAGTAGGACTCCTACACTGGTTTGAGAAACTAGAATCTGTCTTCGAAATGTGCGAATGCCCTGAGGCGCGCAGGGTGAAGTATGCTACGGGTACTCTCGAGGGTTTGGCCCTCACGTGGTGGAACGCTCAAGTTCAGATGCTAGGGTTGGTTGCTGCCAACGCCACCCCATGGGAAACTTTTAAGGAAATGATCAAGGAAGAATACTGCAGCCGTGATGAGATTCACAAACTCGAGGTGGAGTTCTTCAACCTCAAGATGACGGGGTCGGAGATTGAGGCTTATGTGAAAAGGTCGAACGAACTGGCAATTCTGTGCCCTACTATGGTGGATCCTCCCATCAAACGCATCGAACTGTTTCTTCAGGGCTTAGTGCCAGAGATCCAAAGTCATGTGACTTCAGCGAACCTCGCTACCTACCAGCAAACTGTACAGTTGGCTCACCGTCTCACGGATCAAGCGGTGGAGCAGAACAAGTTACCAAAACGCATTGGCGCTGCAACTACTACTGGTACCTCTAGTGACAACAAACGGAAATGGGATGGAACTTCGAGTAAGGGTTCGACTTCAGTTCAGTCCCAGTCTCAGCAGAGAAAGACCGAGGACTACAAGAGCCCTAATCAGCAATCGTCTGGTGGTGGATACAAAGGAAATCATCCCAAATGCAATCGCTGCAGCCTGCACCACAGCGGGCCATGCACCAGGGGCAACTGTCATCGGTGCAACAAGCCTGGTCACGCTGCAAAGGATTGCAGGAGCTTATACCCCGCCAATCAGCATCGTCAGCAGACTCAACAGAACCAGCGCCAGCAACAGCAACAGGGTGATAACAAAGGGTGCTTTCAGTGTGGAGCTGAGGGCCACTTCAAGAGAGACTGTCCCCAACTGAACAGGAACCAGAACAACAACAACAATAACAACAATCAGGGGAATGGTAACAATGGGAACAACAACAACAATGGCGCCAGGGGGCGGATGTTTGTGATCGGCCAAGGTGAAGCAAGAAACGACCCCAATGTTGTGGCGGGTAAGTTCCTTCTCGACGACTTTTATGTTTCAGTTTTATTTGATTCGGGTGCCGATACTAGCTACGTGTCACTAGAAGTTAGCCGAATGCTTAAGCGTATTCCAACACCTTTGAACAACAAGCACACCGTAGAGCTAGCAAATGGTAAGAGTTTAGAGGCCACACACGTAGTCAAAGGTTGTAAACTTATTCTCGCTGACCAAACCTTCTCTATCGACCTCATTCCTATTGTCTTGGGTAGCTTCGACGTTGTCATTGGGATGGATTGGTTATCCCAACACCGAGCAGAGATTCTTTGCAACGAGAAGGTTGTCCGTATTCCAGGTCCCGATGGTGAACCTCTCATGATTCATGGCGACAAGAGGAGTGCTGTTGAGAACGTCATTTCTCTCCTTAAGGCCCAAAAGTGCTTGCGAAAGGGTCACACTGCTATTTTGGCTCTTATTACTGACACCACGGAAAAAGAGAAGAAGATAGAAGATTTTCCAGTTGTACGCGATTATCCAGAGGTATTTCCTGAGGAATTACCTGGTCTTCCGCCTCATCGCCAAGTCGAGTTTCAGATCGAACTAGCTCCTGGAGCTGCGCCTATAGCTCGTGCACCTTATCGTTTAGCTCCATCAGAGTTGAAGGAACTCTCCACGCAACTACAAGAGCTCCTGGATAAGGGTTTTATTCGTCCTAGCTCATCGCCCTGGGGAGCTCCAGTATTATTTGTGAAGAAGAAAGACGGTACTTTCAGAATGTGCATCGACTACCGAGAACTCAACAAGGTGACGGTGAAGAATCGTTATCCTCTACCGCGTATCGACGACTTGTTCGACCAGCTGCAGGGATCGAGCTACTATTCAAAGATTGATTTGAGATCGGGTTATCACCAGCTGAGAGTCCGGGAAGAGGACGTCTCCAAGACAGCTTTTAGAACTCGATACGGGCACTACGAATTTTTGGTCATGCCTTTTGGGATGACAAACGCACCTGCGGTTTTCATGGATTTGATGAATCGGGTGTGCAAGCCTTACCTGGACAAGTTCGTTATAGTCTTCATCGACGACATCCTGATCTACTCTAAAAGTCGGGAAGAACATGAGCAGCATCTGCGACTTATTCTGGAACTCCTTCGAACGGAACAGCTTTATGCAAAGTTCTCGAAATGCGACTTCTGGCTTCGAGAAGTCCATTTCCTAGGCCACGTGGTAAACGAGGATGGGATTCACGTTGATCCATCCAAGGTAGACTCGATAAAGAACTGGCCTGCACCTCGTACGCCAAAGGAAATTCGCCAATTCTTGGGTTTGGCGGGATACTACCGGAGGTTCATAAAGGATTTTTCCAAGATTGCACAGCCTCTCACCTCACTAACGCAGAAAGGCGTTGTTTACCGCTGGGGAAACGCACAGGAGTTGGCATTTCAGCACCTAAAGGATAGACTTTGTAGCGCACCTATCCTTTCCTTGCCGGAAGGCACAGACGACTTTGTGGTCTACTGCGACGCATCAATTCAGGGTCTTGGTTGCGTGTTGATGCAACGGGATAAAGTTATAGCCTACGCCTCACGTCAACTCAAGGTTCATGAAAGGAACTACACTACGCATGACTTAGAGCTGGGAGCTGTTGTTTTTGCACTTAAGCTGTGGCGGCATTACCTGTATGGTACCAAGTGCGCGATCTACACTGACCACAGGAGTCTCGAGCATATCTTCAAGCAGAAGGAACTGAATATGCGGCAGCGACGATGGGTCGAGCTACTAAACGACTACGAGTGCGCAATCAGATATCACCCGGGCAAAGCCAATGTTGTGGCTGACGCCCTCAGTCGGAAGGACACTGCGCCTAAGCGCGTGCGAGCTTTACAACTCACGATCCATTCTAGTCTTCCCTCCCAGATACGAACTGCTCAGATAGAAGCACTGAAACCAGAAAACGTCAGGGCTGAAACCCTACGCGGATCGAGGCAACGCTTAGAACAGAAGGAAGACGGTGCTTACTACGTAACGGGACGCGTTTGGGTCCCACTCTATGGCAACCTACGAGAGCTTGTGATGGATGAAGCACACAAGTCTCGCTACTCGGTACATCCTGGATCAGATAAAATGTACCACGACATCAAAACTACGTACTGGTGGCCTAGCATGAAGGCCCACATAGCGACCTACGTCAGCAAGTGTTTGACTTGTGCGAGAGTCAAGTCGGAATACCAGAAACCATCAGGCCTGCTCCAACAACCAGAGATACCTCAATGGAAATGGGAGCAAATTTCCATGGATTTTGTTACTGGCCTACCTAGATCCCAGCGCGGGAACGATACCATTTGGGTGATCGTGGATCGACTCACAAAGTCTGCACACTTCCTGGCTATCAAGGAGACGGATAAGTTCTCCACTCTTGCAGAAATTTACCTCAAGGAAGTTGTTTCGAGGCACGGGGTGCCCACCTCCATCATCTCGGATCGAGATGCACGTTTTACTTCAGAGCTGTGGCAAGCAATGCACAAATCCTTTGGCTCACGATTAGACATGAGCACAGCGTACCATCCTCAGACGGACGGGCAGTCCGAGCGCACTATTCAAACATTAGAAGACATGCTTCGTGCATGTGTAATCGACTTTGGCAACCGCTGGGAAAAGCATCTGCCACTTGTGGAATTCTCGTACAACAACAGCTACCACACCAGCATTGGAGCTGCTCCGTTTGAGGCATTGTACGGACGTAAATGCCGGTCTCCCCTTTGCTGGGCAGAGGTGGGAGATAGTCAGATTACTGGTCCAGAATATGTGGTAGATACAACCGAGCAGATCGCTCAGATACGAAAACGCATGACGGCCGCTCGTGAACGTCAGAAAGTTTACGCCGACATGGGCAGGAAACCACTTGAGCTCCAGGTTGGGGAGCGGGTACTACTCAAAGTCTCACCCTGGAAGGGTGTGGTTCGTTTTGGCAAACGCGGCAAACTCAACCCACGATACGTTGGACCTTTCGAGGTCATTGAGAAAATAGGCAGGGTGGCCTACAGACTAAACTTACCAGCGGAACTCGGTGCAGTTCACAACGTTTTCCACGTGTCGAATCTGAAGAAGTGTCCATCAGATGAGACCCACGTAGTTCCTTTGAAGGAACTCACGATCGACGAACAGTTACGATTCGTCGAGGAACCAGTCGAGATCACGGACCGGGATGTTAAGGTCCTCAAGAGCACTAGAATACCCCTTGTACGAGTTCGTTGGAACTCACGTCGCGGCCCAGAGTTCACCTGGGAGCGCGAAGATCAGATGAAACAAAAGTATCCCCAACTGTTCGCAAACGGTACAACCACTACTGAGGCTGAAGCTACGGAATTTCGGGACGAAATTCCAGATCAACGGGGGGAGGATGTGACACCCCAGGAAAACCGGGAAAACCATACGACTTAACTAGCTTCCTCAGTGAGTGCCACCAAATTTCGGGACGAAATTTCTTTCAACTTGGGGATGATGTGACAACTCGAAATTTAGAACCTTTTATCTGTATCTCGATGTAACATGCTTAAACGTGTGACTAGTTAACTATGTTGGTTTAATGAGATAAGCGAACATTCTATGTGATTATATATTATGCTTATGTGTATGCTTGTATGTATGCGACCCGAGACAACAAGGACCCGACTCGAGACCATGTGGTCTCGAGTGAACAGTAGCCATTAGGCCGGTTTGGGCCTTTGGCCGGTTGGGCCATTTGGGCCGTAAACCCTCATCCAAAACCCTTTAGGGTGCACCACTTGAACTAGTATATATATATCACACTAGCTAACCTTGTCATTTTTGATCAACACACACCCACACTCTCACTCTTTCCCTCTCTAAAAACCCTTGAAACCAAACATCACCTTCACTCCCTCACTCTCGGATTTTTGGACTCTCGGATTGTTGGAAGCGCACACACATCCTCAAAACCCATCAACCGGTTAGTGTTCTTGATGTTTATTGTTGAATGTTAGCGATTCATGTTGTGTTTTGGTGTTTGGATTGATGGTCATGACATTATGTTTGCTTGCTAAGAGGTTTACTTGATAGAAAATAGCTATTTGTTGTCAAGTGATGATATTATATGCATGATTGTGATAAATCGGTTAATATGCCTTGATTTCGGATATATTGCACGAGGGGTTATGATATCTTGTGTTTAAGTGAAGTTTAAACTACTAGTTGTTGATGTTCATGAAACCGGTTTACATATGTCATGTAATCGGCTTAATATAGGACCGAATTGTGGTATTAAGTTCAAGTGTTTTGATAGTTGTTCATGTTGTAATTAGGATAATGCATGATGTGCTTGAACAAGGGTTGAATGTGTTATGAATATGTTTTTGAATATATGAAGAACATGATGAATAAGTGAAGAACAACTTGAATATGCAATGAAAGTGTGCTGAATATTTGAAATCTGCACTGTTTGATCCATTTTGGGTAAATATTAGACAACAAAACATGTTTAGTGGATAGTACATAATTCTGCATGATTTTCATTGGATAGTACAAACTGTGAAGGATCAGCAGGTGCTGGGGAGTCGGAACCCCTGGTTGCGACTCGCAATCACAGCCTTACAAGCCGAGACCACCAGTTGCGACACAGGTTGCGAGTCCCGTTGCGACTCGAAACCATAGCATGATCAGCCGAAACCATGGTTGCGACATAGGTTGCGACTCGCAACCATCCATGATCAACACGAACAGCATAACCCGCAACCATGCTTGCGAGTCCGGTTGCGACTCGCAACCACGCCTATTGGGATTGCTTAATTATGGGCCTACGTTAATGGGCCGGGCTTATGGGCTTCTGTGTTAACTGTTTAATACGTGTTTTGGGCTTAAGAAGTTGGACCGAACTTATGAGCCAAATGTGCTGTTGTTAATTGAATATGCTGTGCACCGTTGTTGAAACTGCCACGATAGAACTATATGATCGTTACCTGTACGTGCACTGCTTGGTTCGAATCTGACTATAAATGGTATCTATGTTAGGACGTAATTGACTACTTGCGACTTGATTGACCTTTCTGTGTCACTACCGAGCAAACCAAGGTGAGTTCACACCCTCTACAAAGCATGGGATTCCCAGGGGTCGGGAATTGGGGTTAAGGAACTGGGTTCCTCGTCCTCCTTGGGTAGGACAGCAAAGGTTCAGGAATGTAATTCCTCGTCCTCACGAACAGATAACTCGTACTAGACCAAAACTCTATCACGAAGTCCCTCATTTTTATATCGACTTAATCGCCGGGCCAATGGCGAGCGGGTCATTAGTTAGATAGCGCTATTTAGGTCTGACAAACCTCACACCGTGCCGCAGAGGACGGGCGTGAACTAATGGATCTGGGGCACGTCAATGATGATAGACATTGACAGTTTCAGGGCACTTAAACATGACTACAGTCAGCAGTCGATATGGTAACGAGTCTAGTGTATACATGGGGTAGCCCCCACGGCCGAAATGCCAGATAACTACACGGGGTAGCCCCCACGGCAGGATTGCCAGAGTAACCGGGAACAAACAAATCACGTTTTTTTTTAACTATGGGGTAACCCCCACGGCAGGATGCCAGCTAAAGGAAACTGTTTTCGAAACAACTTAAAACGAACACCCAACCGTGAACTCACTCAACTAGTTGTTGACTCGTTACTACATGCTTTGCAGGTCCTTAGGTTCTTAGCTGGAGCTTGCATGGAGGAGGATCGTTGTGGGATATGGACGACTGTGTGTCCTCATTAAACTATGGAACAATTAAACTTATGTTTTGATTTAAGACTTATGCTTCCGCTTGCAACTTAACTATGTTTTGTTTGAACACCAATTGTATTGGTTGGATTTTTTTATAACTACTTATATACTTGTTCAATATGATTGGTGGCTGGATCCTGGTCAGTCACGCCTCCAAGCGGTGGTACTCCGCAGGTGGATTTTGGGGGTGTGACATGTTGACCTGACCACGGCCCCGTGGCTAGAGTTTTATGAAGTGATGTCTGTGTTATTTTTAAGGTTTTTATACTGATCGGGTGGTTCCTTGCTGGAGGGAACAACACTGAGGTGCCTAAGGTACCTCAACTGATCTTGATTTATGCAAGAACGCAAGAGGTTATCAGAAAGGGTAAAACCTAAACTACTTACCGGTGGGCGGACCCAATCTTTATTCCCCTTATTCGGGCTCTTGTTAAAGAAGGTATATGTCGAATCTCTCAGGTCTATGAGCGCATCGGTGGGGGCCGATGGAGAGTCCTTCACGGCACAATCGACCCAGGGATGACTATCGTTATTGCTTTCACAAGAGGTTGTGCTACTTGTGATGGCATCGATGTTGGTTATATCTGAATGTGATCCCAACATTTCTCCTTGATTTTTGTCTTGTGATGAATAGCTCCTTTTCACCATAAGCTCTATTTCCTTTAATTTTTGGAGAATCCTTTGTTCCATTTGACATAATTCATTGGAGGTTATGTCGGTTGGAAGAGATGGTTGAGAGTACTCGGGCGGGTAATAGTGATCGTTTTTACTTTCGCCCATCTTAAGGTGATTACAGGAAAACGATGGGTCTAAATAGTGGGTATCATAATTTAGAATATAGCATTCTAAATCTTGATGAAATCCACCACATAATTGACACCACTCACCGTAAGAGTGGCGAAAGTAAAAATAACCAATATCATCCATGCTTTTGGCAGATTTTTCCAACCATCGGGATCTGACGATTCTGTTTTCAGTAATAGAGTAATGGGCATGGCCCCGTGTTCGAGTGACACGGCCCCGTGGTCAGCTACTGTAACTCAGAAAACAAAAATTGCTAGTAAAGATGATGGGCACGGCCCCGAGTATGATCGGCACGACCCGTGCTGAGTTCTATAGATTTTGAAAAATTAAGAAAAATCCTAAAAATAGAGAAAAAATGCTAAAAATAATTAGGCCGTTGATTTTAAACTTCCTTAAAATCCTTGTGTCCCCGACAACAACGCAAAAACTGGGTGTGCGTTGAGTGTGATATGATTTTATTAATATTTTAAGTTCGTTTACTAACACTAAACACACACTAGGGCAAGTGCACCCATCACGAGAGTAGTATAGTGTTGGTAAGATACTGAGGTCGTCCAAGGACACAAGAGATTTTAATACCGGTTTATCGTCAACGTCTAATCGATCTAAATTTTCGATAAAAGTTTTTAAACATGAAAATAAATCTTAAAAAATAAGTAAATGCAAAACAAATAGACAAGATAGAATCACTTGGATCCAACTCATCTTTAATGTACCCTTTGATGATTTTCACTTTCGGACTTTTTAAGAGATTATCTTAGTTATAGTAGTAGGCCCCTTTTTTGAAGATGACGTTACCCTCAACCCAGTGGTTTGAGTCAGCAGGGATACAATCCCAAAGGGTCGGAATATTGATAGATAATTAAATAAGTTATTAATGCGAAAAGTGGTAGGCCCCTCTTTTAAAGGTGACGTTACCCATGGCTAAGTGGTTTGAGTCAGCAAGGATACAATCCCAAGAAGTCGTTTCAATGTTTTAATAGTAGTTTACATATGAGGGGTTCAAGCTATTCGCACCTCCGCCATCCAATACCTTTGGGGCAATGAAGGAGGTCCTAGTAAGCTTGAAACAAGTCTTCGCAGGATCTATACACTGAACAAGACAAGAACTTTACCAAACCACCCTCCCAACCCGCTTCAAGGTAGTTAACGCGCTTTATATAGACCGTAAAGACACAAATGAGCAAATCAATGACATCATGAAGAAATGGTTAGGAAAATTCACTTTCAACATGAGAAACTAGTTGTTAAAGTCATTAATATATACTTAATTAAAAAGTGCCGAAAGATTAAAAATAAAAAATAATACATTAAAGGCTTGTCTTCACCAAGTGATGCAAGAGATTAGGCAAGCATGGCCTTTGATTGACAAGAACTCTTACAATCAATCTTGGATCCCGAGACTACTACACACTCTAAAGATGATAGATGGATGGTGGTGTTGGGTGTTGGTGTTGTAGTGATGGTGGAGTGGTGGCAAAGTGAGAGAGAAGTGGTTTGCCGAGGGATGCCTTTGAAATGAACCAAGCACCCCTATTTATAATCAGAACAGATCCCCAGCCACGACCCCGTGCCCATTGGGCATGGCCCTTGGCCATCTTCTTCTCGTTCTTCATTTATTGCATCTGTCATAAGATGGCCCCACACGACCCTGTGGCCCCTGGACATGGCCCCACAGTCAACTCTTTGCTATACTATCAAGATTCTACAAATCTAAGAGTTGACCACGCCCCTTGGTAAGCTGGGCAGGACCCCGTGGTTGGCGTAGAAGCTTCTGCAGTCTTTTTCTTTTTGTAAGAGATCTGACCACCCCCCATGTCTGGCAGGGCACGACCCTATGGTCAGCTTCTGTTTCTTGTTTTTGTCTTAGGAGATGCTGCCGAGGGGTGGGGCATGTCACATTATTCCTTCTTGTAATTATGTTGGGTTTTGGCTGCTTATTTGTTCCTTTTGTTCTTTTAAGCTCGTTTGGTCCTGAAAATTCAAAAGGAAGAAAGAAACGTACTTTTTCCAACATTAGTACTAAAAAAAGGTTGGTTTTATGCCTCTATTGATGTAATTTATATGTTGTATTTTGTACACATCAGTCTTCAACCAAATCAGATTATGATCCGACTTACCCAGTGGTAAGATACTATACTCAGTAGTAGGCCATTTATTCATGAAGTTCTGACAAACAAAAAACCGATCAATGCGACTCAGTTTATTCCCGATCGCATAGGAATATCTACCTCGTTTCAAACCAAATTCGAATAGACCTGCATAAAAAATAAACTCATTAAAATCATGTGCCACCCCCGCATTGAACCTCAAGTTTCCCCTATCCTCCATCGTTCTAACCGAGTTGAAATCCCCACCCATAACACATAAGCCATTCAAGACCCCCACCCTTTGAGTAAGCACCCGCCACAACCTTCTCTTATCTTGCGTTTTTTGTGGAACGTAAACGTTAATAATATTAATCACATCACCATTGCCTTTCATGGTACCGGAAATAATCAAGAAATTGCGATCCTTGTCAACCGAAGACAAATGAAAAACACTTGAGTCCCATGCCGTGAATAATCCTCCTGATCTCCCAGTTGGATCAACCACCTTGAAACCAAAATTCCCTTTACCCCAGAATTTCTGAATACTCTTCGTGTCCAAATCCGAACACAACGATTCCTGAATCAGAAGGAAAGTAACCTCATTTTCCTTCCTAAGCGACCTACACCAATCCGCCTTCCTTTCTACCCTCGTCCCCCTCACATTCAATGAAATAAAATTCATTTATTAACAAACTGAAAGCCTGCATCACTTACTAAATCTCTAACCTGTGACCCAAACATTGATAAATCTTCCACACCTAAAGCCTCCCCCCACCTTCACTGTAAGAAGTGCTTCCTGATCAATATCCTCAACATTGAGCTATGAACTACTATTATGATGTTCAACACCTTCATCTTCGAATTCCAATGTTGCCCCGCCACTGACACTATTACATTCATTAGATTAACCATCATCACCCCCTACCGATTGTTCCACCGAATTAACCCCAGTCGATACAATCCCAATAAACCGATCAATGTCGAAAGGATCCTCTCCCCTTCTAGACCGCTTTCTCGGTTTATCTTGTCCACTCGGAGAAACCGAAGGATGCGAGCCACCTTTTCTGCCTCCTCTTTTTTATCTTAAATGTCGTTCTTCTCATTTTTTCCTATCCCCAATGCCACCATCATCTTCTTTAGCCATATGCAAACCGATATTCAAATCAAAAACCGGTGTGGTATGCGTGTTCGTTACATCCTATCTGTCCCCTTCGATCCATTCACCGTCTTCCTTATCATTTTTAGCATTCACATCAACATTTCTCATCCCATCGTCCCCACTATTGACACCCTGTTCCCCATCATAGAACTCTTTGGACCAGGCCATCGAAGACCCTTCGTCAAACATCACAAGGCAATCCGGTATCCATTCTCCCGTCTCCTCCTCAACCCATACCGTGTATATTTTATCATTCCAAGACAACTCCACTTTATCGTTCACTCTAGCCGACTTGTCACTTAGAATACCAATACACGCAAAGGAAAGATCACCTACATGCTCACCCATCTAAGCCTCCTGTATAACACGTCCAAACTTGGAACCAACGACACTAAACATCGGACCCATACATAAATGAAACGGGACTCCATGGATTTTAAGCCATGCAATGAGTTCATACTTAAACGATTATCCTTCCCAACCTTCAAGATACTCAAACCAACCCTTCCATACATCTTTGGACTCTTTAAAGTAAGTAAGTAATTCGACATCATGAAAAACCAACACGACCCTAAATCCACCTACATACTTGATATCTATGCGGTTGTATCCGAACTCCTTCAACAAATTTCTCAAAGAGGTCAAAATCTTAAACTCTTTTACCCTTCCCACCAACGCATACTCATACCAATTCACAAATGCGTTGACATTGCCATCGATCTTGATCACCATATGATCCACTGCTTGTTTCTTGTTGGTCAAGATATCACAAAACAACTCTGTTCCTACCGTCTTATCAACCACCGGTTTATCCACAACAGTTTTTTTCTCAACGTAAACCTTCTTCTGATCAGATTTGTCCTCCATCCCCTTCTCACCATCTATAAACCTGGCAATCACGGCGAACAACTTATACGAAACAAGCCACACATCACCCATCTCCCCTTCTAGTCTTTTCGGATCAGTGACACTCCGGAACGAAACAAACCCAAACTGTTTACCCAATCTATCCAATTTCCTCGCAATGTATGTCGCCTCCACCTGTCCATATTCTTTGAAAACCCGAACCAAATCCTGAGACGAGCAATTTCCTCGCAATG
This sequence comes from Helianthus tuberosus, assembly GCA_030545235.1. Classification (NCBI taxonomy): domain Eukaryota; kingdom Viridiplantae; phylum Streptophyta; class Magnoliopsida; order Asterales; family Asteraceae; genus Helianthus; species Helianthus tuberosus. Next base: position 46,231,153 of record CM060376.1, read on the forward strand.
TATTAGATGACTATACATTTAGAGGATTTTATTTGTTGAATCCAATAAGTGTTTGACAACGATTTCAGAGTATTGATAATGTATTAGATACATTTAGAGGATTTTATGATTCTCATTGTAATTCCAATAGTTTCTTTAGAGGCTTTTCACTATTTAAAAACTAACATTTATGATTTACCCTTTAAAATTACACCAATTTTGTTACTACAACATTGTAAGCTATCTATCTTTTAGTTTCTCAAAATGTTATTTAGTATAATATCAATTTATTTGCTCTTAGTCTTAATAAATTGATTTAAAAAAATCATCCAAAAAATTCAGCTCTGGACTATCTCCTGTTAGAAAATAACAAAAAAAATTAATAAAAAAATAATATAAGCATGAAATAAAATGTAATTTCTAGAAAGAATATGTGAATAAAATATAAACATTTCTAAAAAATCAAAATTAATTACATGTCATCGAATCACGTCGAGCCAAGTAGGGGTTATAAACATAGTTTTGGTTGAATAAGTTAGTATTGAAGAGGTTGTTCGGGTTGTTTTCTGGATCTTGGTTCGACATTTGGTTCCGGTAGAATGTGTTGTTTGGGTCATTCGATTGAAGGGCTTGATAGTGAAAGTTAAAGGTTGGTTAAAAAGTGTTTGAAAGTGAAATATTGGAGAAGATGAAGATGGCGTATTGTGTGGGTATAAAAAGTTTAAATGTTTGTTAATCTATATATTTTAAACAATTTTTTTTTGTTTAAGTAGCCAATGTCTACTTTCCCAGTGAAATTCTCAATCCCCAACGATCACAATGCGCCCAACGCCCGTGAATATGTTAACAGTGGACCTGGTCACGCCCCCAGGGATGGTATTTAATACCCAACGACGTTGGTGAGCCCATAACACTTAGGCTATTAAGTTGGAACAAGTTTAATTAGCAACAAGAACGGTCTTGAATTCAAAATCAACATTAGGGATTCTAGGCATTTAGGATTTTGATGTTTGTTTGAAATAAACTAAAGGCAATGAAACATTTTGAAGCAAATATGCTTATATTGGTACTTAACTTGTTATTATCAATAACAGTAGTTACCAAGTTAAAAAGGAGAAAAACATATTAAATCCTCATAACACAAAAGTCACGGCCTAATTCATATTTGGGACCTTGAGTATGAACCACATTAGAGTCCTAGAAATGGATCAGGTCCTCCGGTGAGACTTTCAGCGTCGGGGCAGTGAAACATATTCTCAAAAGTTACAGGACTCATCACGAGAGTGTTGAAGACTGGATTTGCAAATGGATCCCGGCCAAATGCAATTTTTTGTGTGGAGAGCGAGCTTGAATAGTAGCGCTACGGCGGAAGCTTTAAAGAAACAAAATATAGCTATTGATGACGACAGTTGTAAGCTCTGCGGTGAAGGTATTGAGATGGTGGACCATATCTTCACGTCTTGTATGGTGGCGACGTCGGTTTGGAACCATGTTAACAGGTGGTGCAAAGTGGCTCCGATGTTCTTTTTCGAGTTCAAGGATCTTCTCAAAATACATGAGCGTGTTGGGTTGAGTGGGCAGAAAAAGGAAATCTTTAAAGGAATTCTTAGAATCTGGTGTTGGTGCATATTGAAGGCGAGGAACGGGGTTGTTTTCAACAATGAAGAGGCGAAGATTGGAGATATTATTAGCAACATAAAAGCTTCGGGTTTTCTTTGGTGTAATAGTAGGTTCAAAGGTTTCTCGTGCACATGGATAGATTGGTGTAAATATGTAGTGTTTTTTGGGTTTTGGCGGCTGTGGTTTTGAGGTTTGCCGGTGTGTTTGAATGAAATTTTCCTTTAAAAAAAACCACATTAGAGTCCCACTTAGCCCAATAGCAAAATTGATACGGTAATCTTGGAAATTTGGAGATTCAAGACCATGATGCACCCATGAAGAGTCATGGATATACCATATTCAAACCTAAAGTTATGTTTTTGATCACATCTTTTAAATCATTCAGAGCAATGATCTAGAGATCATTATTATAACTAGGTGTAAGCACCTAAAAACTGATAATTACCAAAACCTAAGTAACTAATATTGATGATGGTTACTACTAATGATGAATATTATGTTGATTTGGAGTTAGTGCTGATGATAACAAAGGTTAAAAAATGGTGTTGACAAAGAGTTATGGTCGAATACATTCCACTACTGATAAAAACAAGTTGCTAATGATGACCACATGTAACTTATAAGGAATATTTCTACCAAAAGAGTAAATTGCTACTCATAACTGTTAAAATACTAGTATAAATGTGCCCTTACATAATTATATTTCCTTGTGTTATATTTTAAGTTGTTAAGGTTATTAACATGTTTTCGTTTTATGTTTGTGAGGTTTGGATTTGGGCTTTTTTCTTATGTGGAACTGGGCTTGTTGTTGTCTCAAAGATGAGCTCATTACAATGGGCTCGTAGCTGTCACATGGCTGTCTAGGGTTTGGTGTGATATATTATAGGGAGAAGAGTGCAGAGACTTGATCATCTCATCTGTAACACCTCGTAAAATCGTGTCCAATAATGTGAAGACACGTCTCCTAAACCCTAAACATGTAAAAAGTTTGACTTTGAAGGACTAAAGTTGACGAACTGTGAAAAGATGTATGCGGAGGAACTAAAAGTGTCAACATGCTAAACTTATGCCTCTGAATGACCTTATCGACGTTCGTATTCTCAAACGAGTAAATTATTGGGCATGAGAAGCCATTTGTGAAAACAATCGAAAGTTTATAAGACAAAAGGATTAAAAGTGTCAACATGTAATTCTTACCTCTGAGTGACCTTTTAACGAATGTCCAATTATACTTCCGAGAATACTCGAAATTGATTACGAAAAGTTTCGGTATCATTATATTATAAATTATGCAAGATTTCGAGAAGAAGGGTTAAAATCGTCAACGAGCGAAACTGGCACCTTCAGGTCATCTTTTGACTAAATGGGAACCTAACAGTGTTTGTTATAACCTTCAAGATCATCAAAAACTAACTATAAGGGCCAAAAGTGTCTAGAATGAAACATATATGAAGTTATAAGAACCAGGGACTGAAACTGCCATTTTAGAAACTTGTTAAACCTGGACATAGGAGAGTCGCGGGCCGCGAAGCCCACTCCCATTTCTCTCACGGGCCGCGAGCCAACGCCCAGTATCGAAAAAGACTGGAAGTTGCATGTTAACAGCCTTGTTGCCCACACAAACCGCCATGCATGCTCAGAACTCAAAACCAGGGATTGTCGGATGGTTTTTACTACCTCTAGGACACCTGGATTGATCTAAAGATGATCCTAGACACCTGCTTCATCCTAGAACTCCATGAATTAGTATAAATAGGACCTTTATGAAGCCATTTGAACTTGCACCTCATATTTTCTCACTTCTTCTCATTCTTAGAGGTTCCAAATCAAAAAGGAAGCTCCCCTTAGTCTAATCTTCGAGCTAGGACCTGTTTTAAGTGTCCTTAGGCACTCTAGTTTGGTTTTTATGCCTTTAAAAGCCGAAAGTCAAAGTTGCCGCTTAACAGCTTTGACTTTCGGTTTAGACCTAAACGGTCCAGCCATTGTTCGAGGCGAATATGGCTACGTGGTCGTAATTAGGTAGGTGTTAATCCCTCAAAAGGGCACCTCCTAATTACCACATTTACTTAGTTAATTGTCGGGTAAAAATAATTAAAATAAAAAGTCAAACGGGTCAGTTTTTAAATAAATTCAAAACTGAAAATGTAGAAGTTATAAAACATGTTTTATCACTCTAATAACTTGGTAAACATTATTAGAACATGTCTAAACATGTTCAACCCGACAATTCTGAGTTTAAGCTCGGTTCGTAACCGAAAGTCGCAAAAGCTTGACTTTTGCTTTGACTTTCAGTTCTGACCCAAATTAGCTTAATTCCTTTATACATTAGAGTTCCTTTGTGACCATATTATGTTGTAGTATAACCCTCTGAGGTTATATTACATGGTCACTTAGTAATCTGAGTTTAGATGCATGTTTTCGTTGTTATGCTTTATGTTGACTAATATGCCCTTTTGCCTGAAAATGTGGTTTTTAATATAAATGAACATGCAAATGGACTAAGTACTGAATAGTAAACATATTTAGAATATTTTGATGTTTACAATCTAGTCATAAACTGAAGTTATGTGATTATTCGAAAATTATGCTTTTATAAGGACTAAAATGCCCTGTAGCATGCAAATCAAGTTTTAAACCTAATTTTGACATAAAAGGCTTTACCTACTGTTGTGATATCATATTTAGGATTTATTGGGATGTTGGGTCAGATTATATACTGACCTTAACCTTGAGTTCTTGTACAGAGCTTGTAAATGACGATAATACCATTTTCGCAATTAAAATGAGTTTTAAATATAATAAACATGCAAAACCTTTTTGCTACTGATATGTTATGAAAAATAAAATATTTTAACCATTCAAAGCTGGTCAAAATCTCAGAATCGCTTAAATGTCGAAATTATTGTCACTTATCGAATTTTACGCTAAATAAATGCATAGTATGGTTTTAAACTATATTTGTCACCCAAGACTTGTTACCTACTGACTTTATAAATTATTTTAAATATTTTTACAGTAGCTAAAAGTCATGAACTCAGAATCTCAAATAAGCCCCTAAAACTACGTGTGAAATGACCAAAATGCTCATACGGTGCATAGTTTAGCCATAAATCATAAACCACACATATAATTGATATCCTAATGATTTAATACCATAAATTAAAGATTTTCACAGAATGTTTATGACCAGAACTTCAGTTTACATACAAACCCCTTTTATAAACCTTAAAATGACCAAAATGCCCTTATGAGGCTTAATTCGGTTTTAAAACCTTTATGGGCATACATGTTGATATCCTACTGATATCATGATATATTTTAAGCATAATAACACATGGAACTTGTTTATTACTCATCCGGTTACCCGTTTATGCTTATACGTGTTCGGTTCGGTTTATGTAACTAGTTTGCATAAATTAACCGAAACGGGTTTAACCTTATCATTTAAACTTCAAAAACCAGAATATATTTAGTTTACCCATAATATGCAAGTCTACATACTTGTTGGGTCTAAATTACATTCCATTCTGGTCACCGCTTAATCTAGCGTTTCGTACCGTAAATCGTTCTTTAAACTAACCGGTCTAAGTCCTCGACTTAAATAAGACCCGTTAGTATTCTAATAGGTTAATATTACCTTCATTCCAGACTAGGGAGCCCCAGTAGAAGATACCTTCATAAAGTCTTATTAATTATACGACTGAGTAGAAAATCTTGCATTTAAAACTCAGGTAAATACTTTTAACTTATTTTCCCTTATACGGGCTTGGGATATGGTAAATTATTACCGCTAGGTCGGTTATGGGATCATTTGGTTGGATTGTGATTAATAAATCCGCATAACTCGTTTCAATCCGTTTTGTTTGATAACATAAACAATTGGGGGTTAACGACCGTGTCCTGGATATCCTTGGCTCATTTAAGTTACTAATGGCCACGACCTATGCATGGGGTGTAGGCGACAGATGCAAATGCTAAAATATAAATTACTCACACGTTGGGGATAATTCCTTTGTGGGTTTTATAAGTGGTGTGTCGGTTAATCATGCCCAGGTTTCTAAATCGGGCCCCATATGTATGACAAACATGTAAATCTGTATACAAGATTATAAATGTAATTATCCCAAGTAATAAAAGATTTTTCGTGCCATGTGCACCTAAACCAATTTTCATAAACATTTTCAAAAGAGTTAGTTAATTGTATTTACCAGTGAAAACTGACATATTTTCAAAAGACTAAGTGACAGGTGCCTCACGTAATAGGCTGGAGCTACTTGGCTTTATTAAGAGGATCTTGCAAGTCCTTAGATGCCTTAAAGTCTGTTGAACTCCGTTTTATATTTTTATTGAAAGATCCGCATGTGGATCCTTTTGACAACCGTCTGTATATTCTTTTATTCGTACTTTGAACATTTGGGTTGTAATAGTAATTTATCTTCCAAATCTTCCGTTGTGCTATAACTGTGTTTAATTGACTATGATGATATCAACTACGTCACGATACTCCCCACCGGGCCCACTGGATTATGTGGAAATATCGGGGTGTGACATCATCCTTCTCATCTCTTGCAACCTGTTCCTTTTCTTCTTGTTTTCTTCGTCATCCTCACAAGTACATTCGTGAGTTTTGAGGGTTCTTATTCTTATGTGATTCTTTTAGTTGATAATCATTTGATTCACTAGTCAATCTGTGATGACTGGTTCATCAATCATTTGTATTTGTTACTGATATTACGCTATAAATGAAGTTCTGTATCTTTGATCTTTGAGTTTTGACATGGTTCAGAGCTTCGAGGTTGAATTGGTTCTCTGGTGTCCTTCCGCTGCATATTTCGTGGGCTTGATTCTATGTGAATCAACCTAGGGTTTCTGATCGGAGGCAAGTTATGTTTCTAGTGACTCTTAAGGTCTTGGTAGTCCATAGGGCTCTGCCAACTTCATATATTGGTGTTCTCATTCTCTTGGTGCTTGTGCCGCTGCAGTGATTGAAACCCTAATTTTTTGGGTTTTTTCTGGTGCTCTTGAAGAAGGTTCTCATTGGTCCCTTTTTCAGGGCAAACCAACAGGACTTGTGCGATTGTCTTCTGATCAGATCCTTGTAACCTTAAGTGAAGGTTACAAGCCTAATTCGCTGGAGTTATATGCACCCTCTATGAGATCGTTCTATCTCTCTCTTTTTATTTCGTCGATTGCATCATTAAGTTTTTGTGTCTAGGCATTTTGATACCGGGTTTAGTCAAGACCGGTTTTGATTTGGGACACAGAGAAGGTTCACTCTGTTGCATTTGTAGTTGTTTATCTTTGGTCAGTTATGTTGTGGCTCCATGGATATTGTCTGAGGAGGCACCTTGAGTGACGAACCTCTGATCGGACCTCTGTCCTGGTTTCGTCGGTCCGTATTCTGTGTTTATTTTTCTGTTTGTAGTCATTTCTGATATTTTTTATTTGTTCTTGCTCCTTTTGTGTATTGTTTGCTTATTTGTTTTATGGTTTGTAGTACTGTGTTATCTGATTATTGTGTTTGGCTGATTTATCTACTTAAAATGGGTGATAAAACTGAGTCTTCTGTTACTTTGGATAGCAAACTTGATGCTAGTGATCCTTTATATCTTCATGCTAGTGATTCAAGCGGTCTTACTATAGTAAATATAAAGTTAAAAGGAACTGAAAATTATGTGGTCTGGTCAAATACCATGAGACTTGCACTAATGGCTAAGAACAAATTAGGTTTTATTGATGGTACATGTGTTAAGTCTAAAACTAATGATGTTCTAGCTAGTCAGTGGGATCGTCGCGATTCTATTGTGTTAACTTGGATTCTGAACTCTGTTTCTGATGAGTTATATGTTGGTCAAGTTTACTCAAAACTTGCTTTTGAAGTTTGGGATGATTTGAAAGATACATATGATAAGGTGGATGGTTCAGTAGTTTTTGGTTTGTATTAAAAAAATCAACTATGTGAGTCAAAATGGTGCTAGTGTCTTTGAATATTATCATTAAATTAACACAATGTGGAAACAATTTGATGTCGTACTTCAATTGCCCTCCTATACCTGCAATGCTTCTACTAACTTTAATGAGTTTAATCAATTAATCAAGCTTATGCAGTTCTTGTTGGGATTATATGACATTTATCAACCTGTCAGAACCAATCCGTTGACAAGGGACCCTTTACCCACTATTAAAACTGCTTTTTCAATTATCTCTAGAGAGGAATCCCATAGAGGATCAAATAATGCTTCAAAGGTTCCTAATGTTGGTTTTGCTGCAATGTCCAATAATTTTAATGACAACAAGAAAAATTTAACAAAGGTCCTAATCCAAATCTAAAGTGTTCTCACTGCAATAAGATTAGACATGTTGTTGATAAATATTTTGAACTGCATGGTTATCCTTCAAATTATAGACAAAAACCAAATCAAAGTGGTCATCAGTAGTCTAGGTCTAACAACTCGACTAGTAATGTGCTAGTTCTTCTATGAATAATTATGTGAAAGATAAAAGTGCTAGTCCTTTGAACTCTTTGACTGCTAATCAGTTTTCTAAGTTGCTAGGATTGCTGAATGATAATAAAACAGTGGACACAAATAAGTCCAATGTAGGAGGTAAATGTTTTAGTTCTTTCTCTTCTCTAGGATGGTATAAAAACAATTTCTGTTTCAATTCAAAAAGCTTTTCAACACAGAATCTGAATTGGATTATTGATTCTGGTGCAAACCAGCATATGGTTATATCTAGTAAAACATGTTCAATTTAGTCGATGTTTCTGAATATAATATTACTGTTAAATACCCTAATGGAACTGATGCTAAAGTCACCTAAATTGGCTGTTTTAAACAGTCAGATTCTGTGATTCTGAAAGATGTTTTTGTTGTACCTGAATATTGTGTGAATCTCATTTATGTGTATAAGCTAGCTAAAGAAAATAAACTTAGAGTAGTTTTTATGAAAATACTTGCTATATTCAGGATTTATGCTTAAAGAAAACCTTGGTGACTGGTAGACAAACTAAGGGTTTATATTTCTGTGGTGACTCTCTTAGTTCTGGTTTTTCTTGTCTAAGTAAGGCTGAAAATGTAAAGCTCTAGCATTCTAGGCTAGGTCATCCTACTGAACAAGTGTTAAATGTTCTTCAAATTAAATCTGAGTCTACTACTAACCCTTTTGATATATGTCACAAGGCTAAACAACATAAGGTTCCTTTCCCACTCAGTGACCATAGGTCAACAAAGGTTGGAGACCTTGTTCACCTAGATGTTTGTGTTGGTGCATTTTTGTGTCTGTTACTTTCTATTGTTTACGTTGTATTTTGAACGGTCTTTTGTAATCGAATCTGTTAGTTCCGTCAAGTCTACCTAGTCGGATATCCTCCTATCTTACTTGGTATGATGTTTGTCTCTTATTGTATGTTTGACATAATGCAAGTGTGCATTCATGTTATGTCTGTCTGTTTGTTTGTTATCATACTTAACTGTTTAACAAGTTAAATATTTCTGCCAATGTTTTGATGTTGACGAAGAATCAATCTTCGTCAAACATCTTAATGGCGAACCCTCAATGTTCGTCGATGTATGTGTGTGACGAAGAATTAATCTTCGTCACACATATACTTCGTCACATAGGAGTTCGTAGTGGTCAGTATATATAGCTTGTTATGATTAACAGTTTAGGCATGAGAGCGTTGTAAAACCTTTGAGAGTTTATCTTCAAGCATTGTGTGTATATGTTTGATGTTGTTCTCATCCATTTAATCCAAGTGAATCTTTAATTACGTGTGTGTTATTTATCCGCTTTACTTTGTTTGGTTTGCACCGTCACGTGGATTCCGCACTCGTGATCGTGTTTATGATAAACAAGGATAGGTTTTCGTATCGATCCTCCGAGAAAAACGGACGTACAAGTGGTATCAGAGCAAAGGCTCTTTTCCTTGTTTAAAACCAAACATTGTCGTGTTTGAAACAAGTGGTGTTTCAGATTTTCAGATTTGTGTTCTTGAAAAACTTCATACTTTTCTGAAAAAGGTCTTTGAAAATCTGTTAAAATCGTGTTATTTTGCTATAGTTTTATTGAAAACCTTGCTATATTACATGTGTGCGTGTTTAAAGTTTGGTTTTTATTGAAAGTATTTGCAAAGTTTCGTGTTCGAAAATTTCTCCGGAAAGAATTTGGCCGGAATCTTCATATTGTTCAACAAATATTGAAAGTGTTCTTGGTTAATCTTCATAATATTTCAGAGTTTGATCTATATCTACTTGAATTATTGTGTTTGTCAATTATAATATAATTATCTGACATTTGGGTACAAAAGTATGATGGTGGTTTGGTAAGCAAGGTGTCTCGGTAAGGTGTGGTCTAAAAACAGTGTCATCGACTTGTGTCAGAAAGATCTAATTTCATCTTGCAAAATATCAGTATTTGTGATCCCTTTGTCAACGAACTTTCATTTTGGCGAACTCTCATTTTGACGAACTCTTAATCTTCGTCAAAAGTTAATTGACGAACTATGATTGACGAACCTCTAAACCTTCGTCGTCGGTGAACTTCTATTCTTCGTCAAAACTGATTCAGACGAAGATTACCATTCTTCATCAAAGATTGTGTTAGACAAAGATCCAAAGCTTCGTCGCTCCTTAACTTCATCATTTGATACTTCATCGTTTTTAACTATCATTTGTTAACAGAAGAATTTTAAAAGTTACTTAACAGTTTCATTTCAAGTTTGTGACTAGGTATTCGCATTCATACATCAATCATGAGTACTAGCCCTTGGGATTGGAGCAGTAGCTCAAGTACGGCTCAACATCCGACCTCCGCAGTGGCTTGGATGAAAAATATGATGCCACAACAATCGATTACTGCAATTCAGTGGGCATGCGTAGCAAATCAAAATCAAAGCATTCAGAATTTGCTATTGACTGAAAGCGAAACGGGCAGCAACAATCGCCCGCCAAAGCTAAATCATATGAACGACTATCCATCTTGGAAAGGTCGATTTCACACTTACGTTCTAGGGAAAAACACCGAGCTATGGACGTGTTTCACTACTCCATATAACACAACTCTTGAGGAAGCGGGATCAAATCCAACAACTTTGGCAAATATTTTGGAAAATGATAAAAAGGCATATGATCTAGAAAAGAAGGCTTTTTCTATCCTTACTCAAGCACTCCACAAAGACATTTATCATCAATTTGCTTATTGCATAAACACGAAAGCGTTATGGGACGTCTTGACAATAATAGGAGAAGGAAATGCGGCTACAAGGAAGACACGCCATGATATATTGAAAAAGGAATCTGAAGCATTTCTATTCATGGAAAACGAAACATTAAATGATATGGCAACTCGTTTTTATCATTTACTAAGTGAAATGTACTCTTATAATGTTGTTGCAACTCAACAGGAAATGATTGCAAGGTTTGCTGATGCTCTACCCCCAAAGTGGAGTCCATTGAATGAATTATTAAAGCATACGGGTGTTTTAGATACAATCAGTATCTATGAATTCGTTCAGAAATTGGAAAACAAAAATGAAGAAGAAATCCGGAAGGTTAAACGCATTGCAGTTCCTCAAAATCGGGAAATGTACTTTGGAGGATTTAATCCTGCATCCAGTTCCAGTCAGCAACCGAAACTACAAACGGCGTTTGTGTCCAATACAAGCCCCTTTCCCCAGTCAGCTCCTCAGGTTTTTGATCCAAGTGCCTATCTCCCACCACCACATCTTGTTGCACAAGCTCACGCTCTTTCAAAACCTCAATTCGATCCGAGTGCCTGGTTTCCTAAACCCCAACCACAACCTCCAGTCCAATCACAACCGCAATTCAATCCGAGTGCCTGGTTCCCTAAACCCCAACCTCAACCTCAAGTTTCTATAAGTCAACCTCAATTTGATCTGAATGCCTATCTTCTGACTACACCAGTTGCTACACCTCAACAACAAGCCCAAACACAACAAGCATTTTGAGTTGATACTTCAAACCTTCCAAAGGTCAATATAGAAATTGCAAAGGAACATATGGAACTTCTCAATACAATGGTCAGTGCCTACTGTGGACTTGTCACAGGTCAAACTGGAAACATTAATTTGACTCATGAAGATTATCAACAGATAGACCGTGATGAAATTGAGTTAATGGACATTAAGTGGGCGTTTGCGAGTGCTGTACAAAGGGCTAAGGATTACATGAATCGAACTGGGAGAACTACCTAGGAAAGCAAAAAGGATACAAAGTACGGTTTCGATAAGGATGCAGTTACGTGCTTTAATTGCGGCGAAAAGGGTCACTTCAAGCGTGCGTGCACTCGACCGAGCAGACAAGGAAACCAGTATCCCTTCCAAAATCAGACAAGTACTTCCAACACGAATCAAGGTAACCGTGAAAGAGGGATAGTAGCTGTGAACAACACATCCAACCAAAACCAGTCTGGACCTTCAAACACCAATCGGGCATTAGTCATTCAAGCTGATGAAGGGTGTAACTGGTCAGTACAGTTTGGAGATGATGATCAAGGAGGAGGAGGAACTGCATGTTATGCCAAAATCATCAATCACATCCAGCATGTTCACAAAGAAGAGTTCTCTGAAAGTGATGATAGTTCGGGTTATAGTGGCAGTTCTGATGAAGAAAGCTCGAGTTTGGGAGGTTATAATTCAGAATCGGATGTGAAGGAGGAAATGGATTCTGATGTTGATAGCTTGTTAAAGGAAGCTGAGGAGTTAAAGTGTCAGAAATCTATTATGATAAAGAAGGCTGTTGTTGCATCAAAATAAATGGAAAAGTTCTTCTCTGAAGATGGATCTTTTTCTTATCAAACTGCCTTTATGGTAAATGTCGCAGCCTCGACAAGTCAGGTAAATTCCGACACTCCTACTCCTAGTGTATGTAGTATGTGTGCAGATTTGAAACTTGAATCAGAAAAGATTCATAGTCACAATCAGAGTTTGGTTATTGAGCTGTCAAAATGCAAAGAGGCAAACATAGCTTTAGCTCGAAATGAAAAGGATTTCAAATCAGTAATCAAACTTTAAAGAAAAACGTTTCCGAATTAACAAAAACTGTTTTCAACAAACAAACTGGTATTAATAACTACATTAATATCATTGAGGAAACAAAGAAAGAGCTAGCCATAGCAAAATGCGAGAATGATGCAATCAATCTCAAATTGGAGAGTTATTCTAACTCCCGATATGTGCTTGATCACATTATAGACGTTCAACATCTGAAAGGGATTAAGAAAGGTGTTGGGTATAAGTCATGTCCGCCGCCTTTGAGACACAACTATACCAGAATGCCCGATGAAGAGGAAATGCGTCGTTTTGAACCAAGTGTGCTTCTTGATTATGAGAAAGTTACTACAGGATTAGGGTTCAAATCGGACAGTTCCTCGGGTACCTCATCTGAAGGAACAGAAAATTCAACATCTACGGAACACAGTGCTCCAACTATTGAGGACTATGATTCGTCTGATGATGATTCAGATGTGAGTAATCAGGATAAATCACTTGATAAGATGAAAGGAGTAGAAATTCCTATTGAGAATCATATTCTGTGTGATCCTCCTACTCCTACTATGCAACCTGTTGCCAAACAAGTGATAGATCCTGTCAAGGAATCTGTGTCTGCCGTTAAAAGTGATAATGTGTTGTATACTTTAGTCGGTGATTCTAAAATCTATTCAAACAAAGATTTTCCAATTAAAAACGTCAATCCATCTTTGATTGATAAAGTGTTTGAAGATACTACCAGTAAGTTTTTGGGAAAGACGATCCCGGGAGTTGTTGTAACTCAGTGTGATCCTATTCCAAAATCTGAAAATAAAGTGTTTGAAGATACTACCAGTAAGTTTTTGGAAAAACAACAAAAATCTGTAAAGATTTAACGCACATAAAGAAAACAAGAAAAGGCAACACTTACCAGGAACAGATTCTGAAATAAAAGCATCAAGATTCCCTTTTCTGGTAATTTTCTTCCTCTGAATTTTCTTAGAGGGCTGACCCTCCACATCAGTATCAGCTTGTTTCCTTTTACCAGCCTTCCTGTGCACCAAGTGTTCAGGACTAGAATCCAAATCGATAGGATCATTTGGGTTGGATGGGGGAATATCAGCAGAATCCCTCTGTTCAGGTTTCGGTTGTCGTATAGTTACTGCAGGAGTAAGACCCCCAAAGAATCAGAAACCACCACATAATCACACCTGGAGTCAGAGGAACGGCGCATACCTTTCTTCTCTCCAACATTCTTTGCCTTCAAAATTTGAACTTTAACAGCCTCACCCTTCTTCGGCGCAGAGGTAGAGGTCAGGGCCTATGCCCAAATTCAACAACTCACCTACAAAAGTGCAAAAGAACAATTTACCCACAAGCGCAAAAAGGAAAACAGAAACAGTTATAGCTTACCAGCACCAGCAGCCGGTTGGGCAGACAAATCCGCATCCCGCGGGAGAACAAAGTTTCTTACAGTACGATGGTACCAGAGTTCCTCATCAGGTTTCTTCTTGATAGTACCCATCTTTTCACCCTCCCTCTTAAAAGCAACAACATACAGTGAAACAACTGTAATCAAAGGAGAGCAAGTAAAAAAAAGAGAGAGATAGATGGAAAAATCCCAATCTTACCATGACCATCCTCAGTGTATACCGGTTTGTCATCACGCTCCATTTTCCAATTCAAACTCATGCCGGCTCCGACGAGAGCTTTCTCCGGCAAAGCAATATTGGGAACATCCTTCAAATCTTGATACCAGTTCTCATCAACAGGGGTCTGAATCGTTTCAATCGGAACATCTTCCTTCCCCCTTAAAACCATCCTCACCGGAATCACTCCGGCCTTGACAAAAAAGAATTTTTGTTTCCAATCATGAAAGGATTTTGGGGGTTGCTGTAGAATCTTCTCTGCAGACGCCCTCCGAACGAACGAGTAAAACCCTTGGGTACGGTGCATCAGGTAAAAAACCCTAAATCGGGAAACGGTTGGTTCAACATGCATCGACCGACACACAAATTCAAAATGTCAAACCCTAACCATGCCAATAGGGTGAAGTTGGGAGATATGCAACTTATAATACTCAAGGAATTCAAGAAAAAATTTAGTAATAGGCAAACGAAAGTTGCCTTCACAGAAAAAATCCCAAAAAAGGGTAATATACCCAGCAGGAGCATCCGCTGCAGTCTGCCCCTCTTCATGGTACAGAGCACCCCAGTTTTCCAGGAATTTGAAATTCCGAATCAAACCATCAAAGGTCTCCCTAGGCCACTTCAGCGGTGGAAGATCAGTAGACATTTCTTCAGATAAGTCTTCTTGATGTTCTCCGATTGACATAAGAAGAAGAAATGTTAAACTCTTGGTGGGATTATGAAGAAATGAAGAGGAAGAGTTTTCAATGAAAGCAATGATTAGACTGGAAAAGGGTAATTCAAACAGACTTATATACTCACCGCAATAAATAGCATCGGTAACCGCTATAACACCTTTTCCGGATATCACAGTTACCCAAGCAACAGAGCGAGTGAAAACCAACACCAACGCGCTTACACGCGTGCGTGCAAAACACGGACAGTAAGGAACAACTGATAGTGACAGCCTGTCACTCAGTTTTACTGTACCAATCTCATTTAAAGTCAAAGATTTTCAAAAATCGTTACAATAGACAAAATGAATCTTCTCGTAGAAGACTTTCCTTATTTTTCGCGCCCAAAAGCATTACCCTCTTATAAGTCCAGTGCTCCACTTATTTGCATAAGTACAACACTAGACTGGGGGGACTTGAAGGGGTAAGGTCCCAAAGACCTCACAATAAGTACTTGGATCCATACCACAACCTTGCTTTTCAACCTTTTAACCTTGCTCGGCCGCGCACTGGTCATACAAAAGGAAGGATCAAGAACAGTCAACAGTCAACACTTGTGCGCCCAAAGGAAATCATAAATCCTTGCGCTTTCTCCCATAGACGAAGGATGAAAATCCCGGAATAAACACTTCCGCTTAAATATCCAGACCTGGATATTATTTACCCAGACTTGGGATTTATTTGTTCAGCTGTTTCCACACAATAAGGTGCCACACAAGATTACAGCAGTAATCTTCTAGAAGAAATACAATCGTGCACCACCAAGACGGTTACAACCGTCTGGACACGTGTCTCCATCTCAGGCATCCCTGAAATCACAAACGAAAGCATGCAATTGGAGAGTAATCTCCACTTGATCACTTTACACGTGGCAAATCCCCAGCCTTCGATCTAAGCCACGATCCGTGTGCTCTCACATCGGATCAAGAAGCTTGACGGAAGGAAATCTAACCGCTTACGGGGTTAGCATCTTCCGTCAACTTTTCACTAATGGGTTTTCCCGCCTACACGACTCCCGGTTATAAATATGAGAACTACTCAGGTATGAAATTCAAGTTACACACACTTCTCAAATACATCTTCTTCTTCATTACCCATACTTATTCTCACACCGGAGTCGGGTCAAGGAGAGAACCCTTTTCTCCCCTTGGCGAGGCTAACGGTGCTTTTTTTTTTGCAGAGTTCTCGGAGAAGGAGATCTGTTGTAACCGAGTCAAACGAGAGGAAACCTACCTTTTTATGCAGATACAAACCCCCTAGATATCTCGGTTCCGACCATTTATCTAGTGTTTCTTCGGATAAGTATCTCTACTAATGATGTATCGGTAGACTCTCAATTAGATTAAAATGTGCAGGATGATATAAACCTAACAGACTTCAAGTCAGGTGGGAACCATTCATTGGCATATGGTCTTGGTACCGAAATTTCGTTTGATTGATTGCCGAGGTTCTGAGATATACGGTCTTTATGTTGTCTTATCATCTGGGTATCATGGTTGTATCTTTTACCGAAAAATAACGGAGACGAAGTCTAGATCTTCCATGATACTATACATACGTGTACATATTGCATACGAACTCAATAAGTGATCAACAACCACATGTCCAATCAAAATAAGTGATAATATATCACAGATTCTTTACGGGAGTCAAGTTCGTCTCTTTGTCTGTACGTTGGTACTAACCTGTTAACGGACTTGCTCCTGTGCCCTCATGCATCTGAAAATCAAGTTCCTCATCAATAAGTGATTCTATCACATAGGGCTTGTTTTCATTCAAAAATAAGTGAGTTTCTCACATCTTTTATACGGTCAAACGGATGATAAGCGGTATACTCACCGGTAAGATGAACTCTCGTTCATACCTTGATATGGGAATATGTCGTGAGTGGATTAACATCGGCTTATAAGTATAATTCTTACCGTAAATCGTATCTCCCAAATATGATTACATCTGATCAATTTGAGCTTATGTGGACAACAATATCGATAATCGTGGTAGTATACATATCCAAAGCTTTAAAACAGAAATCATAAATCATGTTGACAAAGACCGTATGCTGGTATATTTTTTTTCCTTGAAACTCGCAAAAAGTTTGACATTGTACAATCATTTACTACTTTTTATTGCTTCTCGTTAGTTTACCGCATTTTAAATTATGTTCTAGTGTAAGTTGTAAAGTTCGTTTTTGGTTAGCCAAAGTTGAAACTAGGAGTTTTCTGCCAAAAAGCCTGAAACCTACTTGTTTGTGATTTTACTTCTTCATAAAATGTCCTTTTGCATTTGGTAAATCTAACACAAGGCAAAAATCTTTTTCAAACCTGATCAAAATGGAAAATGTTTCAAAAATTAAACATTGGTCCTTCTGTGTTGACTGGTCAACGAAGACTTTTAAGGTCTTCAACGAACCTTCTTGGTCGACGAAGTTTTAAACTCGCCGAGAACTGACTTGGGCTAACTTACATTGGCCCAACAACAATCGACGAACTTTAAAAGTGACGAAGATTCAATCTTCGCCGAGCCCAATTTAAACTTTGTCAAGATCACATTTTAGGCTAATTCACCTTGGCCCAACTGCAATCTTCGTCGGGCCCATTGATACTTCGTCGTCTTTTAAACTTCGTCGAGGGGTCCAGGTGATGTGTGCAAAATGCAACATATAAATTACATCAATTGTGGCATAAAACTAACCCTTTTTTAGTACTAATGTTGGAAAAAGTGTGCTTTTGTCTTCCTTTTGTATTTTCAGGATTAAATGAGCTCAAATTAACAAAAGAAGCAAAAAGGCAGCTAAATCTAACATAAATACAAGAAAAGGAACAAACGTGGCATGCCCGACCCCACGACAGCATCTTCCCAAGCAAAACAAGAAAACAGAAGGCTGAACATGCCCCATGCTCAGTGAGCACGGGGGCATGCCCAAGTGTCAGCATAAAAGACAAAGTTGTAGAAGCCTCCATCGCCCACCACAGGGCCGTGCTCAGCGGACACGGGGTCGTGGTCAACTATAAGATTCGCAGAATCCAGGCAAATCTTGATAGTACAGATATGCTTCTGCACACGGGGTCGAGCCCAGCGGACACGGGGCCGTGGTCAACTAATAAAGACAAGAGCAATTAATGAAGAAAGAGAAGGATGTGGTTACGGGGCCGTGACTGAGCTTCTGTTCAGCCTATAAATAGGAGTGCTTGGCTCAAGCTCAAACCATCCCTTGGCATACCACCTCTCTCACACTTCACCCACCACCCACCACCACCATAACACCATCATCCACCACCATCATCCATTGTCCATCATAGAGTGTGTGAGTTGTCTCGGGATCCAAGATTGATCGTAAGAGTTCTTGACAATCAAGGCCATGTTTGCCTAAGTCTCTTACATCACTTGGTGAAGACAAAGTGTCTAGTGTAATACTTTTTATTTTTAATCTTTTCGCACTTTTTAATTGGTTATGTATTAATGACTTTAATAACTAGTTTCTTATGTTGAAGGTGATTCTTCCTTATCGTTTGTGTGTGGTGTCTTGGCATTATTTTAGTGTCTATATAAAATAAAAGATTTTCACCATTCATATCTCCACGGTCTATATGGAGGTATGTTGGCTACCTGGTCGGGGGTTAAGGGAACGGTTTGGTAAGAGTCTTGCCATTGTTCAGTGTATAGATCCTGCAAAGGACCTGGGTTAAATTTTGTAGGACCTCCTTCAATACTTAACGGTATTGGATGGCGGGGGTCCAAACTCTTGGATCCACTCATAAGTTAAACTACTATTAATACTTTAACCCGGCTACTTAGGACTGTATCCCTGCTGACTCAGACTACTTAGCCGAGGGTAACGTCACCTTCAAAAGAGGGGCCTACCACATTATGCATTAATAACTTAATTAATTATCTTTAAATAATCCGACCCTTTAGGATTGTATCCTTGCTGACTCAAACTACTAGGTTGAGGGTAACGTCACCTCCAAAAGAGGGGCCTACTACAATAACTAAGATAATCTCTTAAATAGTGCAAAAGTGCGGAAATAATCAAAGGTTAGACTAAACACGAGTCGGAACCAAGTGATTCATCTTGTCTATCTATTTTTACTTTTATTTTTATTTTTCAGCATTTTAGTTAGTTTTTATTTTTCTTAGTTTAAAACCTTTTTCTAAACTTCTGATTTGATTAGACGTTGAGGATAAACCAGTACTAAAAGCTCTTGTGTCCTTGGACGACCTCGGTATCTTACCAACACTATACTACGCTCACGATGGGTGCACTTGCCCATATGTGTGTTTAGTGTTAGTAAATATCGTGTTTTATAAATTTAAAACTTGGCTAAAAAGTGTTAAAAAGGGCTTAACATATACATTAAAAACTAATAACACTCACGCACATCACCAGGTATAAAAGTGGTACACTACTGCATTATTGATATCAGAATCCACAACCACTTTTGAAAAACCCCCAGCACTATTCCTCTTTCTTCTTTGCGAAAAACCCATAACCGACTCAACAAATCCTTTGATTCTTTGTGATTTTATACCAAACCAAGGTATTAAAATGGACCGACAACATCATCTAAACCTTTTAACCCTCTGATTTTGTTCAAATGCGTGTGAAACCCCTTTGTGATTTGTTAATTGATGATATCTCATATACAACTGTTCATGTTCTTGCATTCTTATCTGTTTATGTTTTGATGTGTTAGAATGTAACAGAGGTTCTGTGTGTCGATATTGATGATTTATTTGGGTTTTTATTTTGGGTATTGAACAGGGTATTAGGTTTTTATAATGTTTTAAAGTTGTTTGATGTGTGCTTTGGTTTGTTGAACAAAATGTTGCCATAATGTATGCTTACATTCGAGATGTTTAAATCGTCTAAAACAGGGGTGTTTGGGTTATTGATGTTTGTCTGAAATTTGGGGGTATTGGACTTTGATGTTGATTGCATAATTCTTGGTTAAAATTCTGGGTTCTGGGGTTCTTATATTGGCTTGTTGGATGTTGATTGATGTTGAATCAACTGTGATTCAACCTTTTTCGGCGAAGAATCCCTTATGGCGAAACCCCAAATTCTGATCTTGAAACGACGAAACCATAAATTGGCAAACCTCAAAGTGACGAAGTTTCCAATCTTTGTCATAGACTATAAGTGACGAAGTTTCCAATCTTCATCATAGACTTTAAGTGACGAAGTTTCCAATCTTCGTCATAAATCATGTGCGACGAACTTCTCCTATGGTCAACAAAGAAACAATCTTTGTTGACCATTGCTGACCATTCATACTTTGTTAAGCAAAGGCGACGAAGATTCAATCTTCGTCATTAAAAAAATAAAGGAAACTTCGTCACAGGGACCATTCTTCGTCAGTTCCACACTTAGAAAATTTTCAAGTGTGTTAATGTGTGACCTTTATACAGTATGTATGTCTATACATGTTTAATGTTCACAATGTTCATTAAATGTGTATACATGTATGTATCCTATAAGTGTTATTGTTTTTGTCTTATTGTGGGTATTTGTTGTATACAGAATGGCTCCGAAAGAACAAAAACGTAAACATGCCACCAAGAAAACTGATAAAACGGAAGAAGAAATCATGTCCGAACCTCGACACAATATGGTAGCATTCTTTGATCCTAAAGGAAAGCTTGACGATTACAAGGAAATCACCCAATGGCTACGGGAATCAAGGATTAACAAGGCAATTACGTTCTCAACACCGGTTTACAAGTCGTTGATTAAGGAATTCTGGAATTCAGCAAATATCATAGAAGTTGATGAAAAGGAGCTGATTCGGGGGTAGGTTAACCAACTAAATGTGGACGTGTCACCGGAGATTCTGAACTCGGTATTGGAACTTCAAGATGATGCAAGTGCTCCAGATACTATTCCGATCATGTGCACGCGTGGCTGTCTACTTAGAATGAAGTGCACCGATGATATCTTCGCCAATCAAATCAACAAAGCTTGTTTGCCGTTGCGATACAAGTTCTTACTTCACGTACTTGTTCAATGTATAAGCAAAAGCCGTGCTGGATATGATATGGCTGGGAATGATCTTGTTGGTTTGATGGTTGCCTTAGTATTGAACAAGTCGTTCAGTATATCGAAGTTCATTTACGCTAACATGAAAGAAAATTTAAGGAGAACAGGATCTCGAACTTCTTGCAACAAATTCTGGATGTATCCTCGATTCATGCAAATGATTATGAATGTTCAACATCCAGGGCTTCCAAAGGCAGATAATGATATTCTCAAGATTGACGCTATGCTCGAACAGTCTTTACGGATATTCAAGGGTTTTGCTGCAAAGAGATACACAGAATCCGATCCTCCAAGGAAGATGTTTGGTGCCTTAAATAACACACAATACGTCGCTCCTGCAAACGATAAATGGCGTCACGACGACAGCTAATCGGACGACGAGGAACCAAAATTGAAAAAGATGATGGAAGACAAGTTTGGACGAAAGCATTTGGATTCTTCTGAAAGCGAAAGTGACGGTGATGATGAAGGTGATGATGGAGGAGATGCAGGTGCTACGGCAGCAAGTGCACCTGGTGATACTGGAGCATCTGCTGCTGGTACAACTGGTGCTAGTTCAGCTGGAGGTGATGCTGAGGATTCTGAATCTGATGACAATCATCCTGAGCCAGGATACGAGTTCTATCTCGATGAACGTGGTGTGAGAAAGGTCAGGAAGATTAGACAGGAGGATGATGCTGATTACGTTCCTTCAGATACTGAAGTTGAATGTCTAAAGAGGAAACAATCTGCTGCTCGTAGAAAGAAAAAGGCATGGAAGTACATCGATTCCTCATCTGTGCAGCAAACCGTTCCACTGCAAGAGCCTATACAAGAAGTAGAAATGAATCCAGAGTTTGGGCTAACGGCCGAAGAAGCTACTGCTATTGTATCGTCTCCTCCAAGATCATCCGAACCAACTCCTGTAGTCACTTCAGCTGCCGAAACTCCAACAGTTACACCATAAGAACCGAAACTCCACAGAGGAGATTTTTTGAAATGCAGCAAGACGAAAAGGTAGATTTCGTGTTTACTTAAGTTCAAGCTGCTGCAGGTCAAATTGATAGGCAATCGGCGGTGATCAATGTCACAAGAAGCGACGTTATCAAGCAACAATTGGAGATAAATACGTTGAATTCCACTGTTGAGCGCCAACAAGCAGAAATTGAACAATTGAAGGCTGAGAATGCATTCTTGAAAGCTGTTGATTACAAAAGAGAACGTCAATTATAGCAAATGTGAGCTGCTGATAATGCTCGTGGTATTGATATGTACCGTCTGAAAGAAAGAAGCATTGAGGTTCAAAGATTGGCCAAAACTCTCAAAGGAAAACATGAAGATATGAGAGAGTGGTACAACTCTCGCAATACCAAGATAACAGATGGGGTCAAGAAAATCACTGATGGCTTCAAGTTCGTCAGAAGGCATGTTAACATTTTATGGGGTGACCGATGCAAACAACAGGAAGTCTTGAAGAAACGTGATCATGATTATGAAGATCCGGGTAACCCAAACCCTTCTGCAACATCTGCGCAACCGCCAGCCACTGCATCTACTGAAATTGTTGTCTTCAAGCCTTCACAGATTGGATCTACACAAGGAACCTCCGGTGGAACTGTAGAAGAAGTACAGCAACTAGAGAGCAGTTCTTACGTTGAAAGCTCCTTGCCTGGTACATCTTTTGTTCTTAGCTCTGCTGACTTTGCTTTACAGGCTTTACATCCGATGACTGGAGAAGTTCTTGAAGGAGAGTTTGTTGCTGATCTCTTAAGTGAGCAGATGCTGGTTCTGAATGAAATGAAAACAGTTGAAGATTCAGTTATCGATCAAATGTCGATTAAACCAGAAACTGTTGATACTGAAAACATTGACGAGATAGTGTTTGAAGGCGAAACAAGCAAATCAACGTATTTACGTGCCGATGGAATGGAGTTTGATCCGTTTGATGAAGAATGGATGAAAGAAAATCTTGAAGATATCGACGAGCAGTTAAAGAATCGTACGTCTACAGATAGGGCTGTAAACGAACCGAACGAACACGAACAAGACCTTGTTCATGTTCGTTTGTTAAAAAATATATGTGTTTGCGAACCGTTCATGAACACTTATCGAACGGGATTTTATGTTTGTGTTTGTTTGTTAAGAAAATGAACTTGTTCGTGTTCGTTTGTGTTTGTTTGTTTATTTTAGGCAATGAACGTTGACGAACACAAATGAGCACAAACTAATGATCATGAACACAAATGGAAATAAACGAACACAAACAATCATTCATGAACATAATATATAATACATTGACACTTATCAAATATTTAATTTGTTAGACTTTTGATATATTTAAATAAATATAAAAACTAAAAACACTAATGAACTATCAAACACAAGCGAACACGTTACCGAACGTTCGCGAACATAAACGAACGAACGCGACCTCTGTTCATGTTTGTTCATTTAACTAAACGAACGAAATTTCTTGTTCGTGTTCGTTTGTTTAATAAACGAACGAACACAAACGAACTTCCCGCCGAACGGTTCACGAACTGTTCGTCGAACGTTTGGTTCGTTTACAGCCCTGTCTACAGATAATCCAAAAGACTCATTCCAAGAATGGAGAAAAAGGTTTTTGTCAAAGATTGAAAAGCCTACGCCTCCTGAAACACAAGTTGATTTTCTGAAGTTTGAGAAGGTTAAGCCTCATGGGAAGATACTGAGCTGGATGTTCGTGAAAGAAATTCACTGTGTTGCGATCAAGCGTGAACACGGAATCCAGTATTTCAACTCAATGCTGAGTATCTTAACTCTGCCATTCTATGATGCTGCCGCCTTATCAAAATTGAAAATAATTAATCGTTCAAATTATTTTGGCGCAACATTATTTGCAAAGAAGTTGAAGTTCGAGCGAAAAAAGAGGGTGGAAGGATGAATCATATAAACCACAGTTTCCGGTGTATCAACAAATCAAGTACACGCTGGATCCATTGACCAACACGGCTCGATACAAGCTCATATTTCAGCCGGCGAAGGTCATGAACAAGATTCCATTGATGCCCATGGAATAGAACTTTCTTGATGATATGGCGTTGTGGTGTTATGATTCGGATTCTCATAAAGCAGTTATTCTTTTCAAAGGTGATAAAGAGAACTTTCGCATGCTAGATCCGATGTGGATTGTGAATATGTCTACGACGACATCAACAAGTTATTCCGACATGATATCTTTTATGAAGACAAGGACGCACATCAAGCGTTACAATTTCAACGTGTCGCTTGTTCCTGTTTTTATCGAGGGATACACGCTGGAAGCACCTGGTCGTTGAAGCACGGAAGATTGAAGACTCAAAGAGCGAAGACCAAGCAACAGACAAGGGGGAGTTTGTTGGTGCATTTTTATTTCTGATACCTTGTCTTGTTTACGTTGTATTTTGAACGGTTTTTTGTAATCGAGTCTATTAGTTCTGTCAAGTCTACCTAGTCGGATGTCCTCCTATCTTACTTGGTATGACGTTTGTCTCTTATTGTATGTTTGACATAATGCAAGCGTGCATTCATGTTATGTCTGTGTGTTTGTTTGTTATCATACTTAACTGTTTAACAAGTTAAATATTTCTGCCAATGTTTTGATGTTGACGAAGAATCAATCTTCATCAAACATCTTAATGGCGAACCTTCAATGTTCGTCGATGTGTGTGTGTGACGAAGAATCAATCTTCGTCAAACATATACTTCGTCACATAGGAGTTCGTCAGTGGTTAGTATATATAGCTTGTTATGTTTAACAGTTTAGGCATGAGAGCATTGTAAAACCTCTGAGAGTTTATCTTCAAGCATTGTGTGTATATGTTTAATGTTGTTCTCATCCATTTAATCCAAGTGGATATTTGATTACGTGTATGTTATTTATCCGCTTTACTTTGTTTGGTTTGCACCGTCACGTGGATTCCTCACTCGTGACCGTGTTTGTGATAAACAAGGATAGGTTTCCGTATCGATCCTCCGAGAAAAACAGACCTACAGTTTGGGGTCCTTATAAGGTCACTAGTATAGAAGGATACAAATATTTTCTCACTATTGTTGATGATTTCACCAGATCTATTTGGGTTTATTTAATGAAATCAAAATCTGAAGTTTTTGAAAATATACAAAGTTTTTACAATCTAGTTAAAACTCAATTTGAAGTTAATATTAAGATGTTTAGGAGTGATAACGGTACTGAGTTCATTAATTCGCAAATGTCTGCCTCTGTTAAACTCAAAGGAATCATTCATCAAACATCCTGTACATATACACCACAACAAAACGGTGTTGTGGAAAGAAAACATAGACACTTGTTGAACATTGCAAGAGCTTTACTATTTCAGTCTAATGTTCCCCTTAGGTTCTGGTCTGAATGTGTTCTCATTGCTTCTTACTTAATTAACAGGCTTCCTTCTTCTGTGTTGCATGGCTGTTCTCCTTATGAATTGTTGTTTGGTTTCAAACCTTCTCTTGATCACTTGAAAATTTTTGGTTGCCTCTGCTATTTTACAATCTTAGATAATCCTGATAAACTTGAAGAGGAGATGAAAAATGTTTTTCTATGGGATACTCTAATGTTAAAAAAGGGGTATAAAGTCTGGAGTCTATATCAGAAAAAGTTCATCTTTTCCAGGGATGTCACTTTTCATGAAACTATGTGTCCTTTTAAGAATGAATCCTATTCTTGTCTAGATAATCCAAACAACTTAAATCAATTAAACTTTTTTGATAATTTTGAATTTTCAAGTGATGTAAATCCCAATGATGAAGAGAAGGATTTTATTGAGTCAACTATTTTGACTCAACAACACAGTGATGTAGTTGAATCAACTGTTGATGATGATACTCAGCAGCCATCAGAAACTAGTGGTATGGCTGGTAATCATGAGTCTATAAATGTTGAAGCTAGTCCCGTGAGGGCTGAGTCTAGTAGTGTAAATGATGAGTCAAACCTTACTGATGGTATTCAAATTACTAGAAGATCTACTAGCTCTGTTTCTGTTCCAAAAAGGTTTAATGACTTTGTTGTTGGTAATGCTAAATATAGTTATGATAAATTTGTTGATTATTCAAATTTGCCTAGTGAAAATGTCTGCTTTGCTTCTAATGTTAACAAAATTGTTGAACTTTGCACTTATAAAGATGCTATTAAAGATAAAAGATGGATAGATGCTATGAGAAATGAGTTGTCTACCCTATACAGAAACAATATCTGGGATATTGTAGACTTACCTAGTGGAAGAAATCTATTGGGTGTAAATGAGTGTTTAAAGTAAAATATAAATCCAAGGGTGAAATTGATGGGTTTAAGGCTAGGCTTGTTGCTAAAGGATTTAATCAACGAGAGGGTATAGATTTTGAGGAAACATTCTCTTTGGTCGTTAAAATGGTTACTGTAAGATGTGTTATTAGTCTATCTGTTCAAAATAACTGGCTATAACAACCCTTCTAAAACACCCTAAACGCCCTAATTATACGTGAATATTCATTAACGGCCCTAAATAACATTAATATTAATAAAAATCAATTGAAATAAAAAATAATGGCAGCTCGCGGGCCGCGAGCAAGTCCTCCAGGTCTGTTGCGAGGCGCGACCGAGTAATGGATGGCGACACCGCAGGCGGCCACGTGTCCCTGTGCGTGTTGGGTCTAGTGGGCTGATTCGCCAACGCTAAGGCCTAGCCTAGTGTTCTCGCGGGCCGCGAAGGGGTGACCCAGATGGGTCGCGGGGCGCGAGCCGCCTTTGGTCAGGCCTATAAAAGGAGGCCGAAGCCTCAGTTCTCGTTGCTCAATTTCTTTTCTTTCCTATGTCCCTATAGTAGCAAAAGTATTGCTCGATATAATACCCCTAAAACGCGAAGCTCTGCCTCGTTGTAAGTATTATAACCCCCGATCACGTACTTGTTACCCTACCCGATTGATCTAGGGCTCCGTAACGCATGTCAAGGCTCTGCCTGACTCAGTTCGTTGGAGTTTTGTCTCGTGTTGTATGGCTAATGTGATTTGGGTTATCTTACTAACACGTGTGCATTGTTTAATTTTAATAGATAAAAACCTAGAAAAGCACCGGGAAGCTATAGAAACACCTAAGTCAACAATGTGAGTCATTCTCTTTTTCTACCAAACTGTTTTTACAAAACCTCAAATGTTTTAAATCATACTTAACAGTGATTGAGTGTATGTGTTCTACAATTGTTGTCGGTATGTGGGGTTTTGTATACACTACTTGTAATCCGTTACTATTGGACAACGAGTTAGCCGATGAGTAACATGACCACAAGTCAGGGATTTGACAATACTGAATGAGTATATTGATAGATATAAACATTGTAATCGCTCTCAATATTGTAAAATTATAAAACTGTTTTGATTAAACTGGGATGCACTCGCCAGTATTTCTTGCTGGTAAAATCTTTTTAAAACGCGTTTCAGGTAACTTAATATGAAGCTAATAGAAGCCAGCTGGAGAGAACTGAAGGCTTAAAGAAACGGCTATAAAAGTTACCTAAATAAAAGGAGTTTATGTTTTCAATAAATTAGGGATTATCCCTACAAATGTATTGTAAATGAAACTTGGGTTTTATCCTAATTATTTATTATTTATAAAAGTTGGTGTTTTAAAACTCTGATAATATTTCCTAACTACGGTCCTGATGTCTCATTTCCGCTGCCAAATTAATAAACACCGATACCATCCGCGCTCCGCGTACTAAAGGCACCCGCTCCCGGGGTAGGGGTCGGGGGCTGCGACACTGGCCAGTCTACCAACTTGACGTGAATAATGCTTTCCTATATGGCAATCTTAGGGAAGAAGTTTACATGTCTCTACCTGATGGTTTGAGTCTTGAAAGTCAAAATAAAGTTTGCAAGCCGAACAAGTCATTATATGGCTTGAAATAAGCTCCACGTATGTGGAATGAGAGACTTGTTCAGGCTTTGTTTAAATTGGTTTCGTGCAGTCTAAATGTGATTACTCTATGTTTATTAGGTCTGAAAAATCTGTCTTTATTGTTCTCCTTGTCTACGTTGATGATATTGTGTTAACTGGGAATAATGAAGAGGAGATAAAAAAGGTTAAGGATTTCTTAAAAACTCGAGTTTTTGATTAAAGATCTTGGTGGCTCTATCCTTTTCAATGTTTTATACATATTCCTCTTTCTCAGCCTCCTTCCAAAATCAAATATTATGAAATTTCTTAAAAGTGCGGGCTATATAATTTGATGTGCTGATTATATTTGATTTGTTGATTACATAAATACATGTGCTGATTAGAATTATATACGTACGCTAGTTAGATAACATCTATATATATATATGTGTGTTGTTTTATGATATCATACATTTATCTAATGTGATCTTCAACCTTTTTTCTATCATTCTCTTATTTTGTTTATTATTGATGATGTTAGTTGTCATTTTTTACAGGTTGGCATGACTTTAAATAAAGACAAAGCATTTAAAAGACGTTAAACGACGCACAAGTAGATTAGTTGTGTTAGGTTCTCAAAAAGGATAGAATTGCAAGTTTAGGCCATGGGTATGGCGGTATGGGGCTTGGGTTAGGGCGTGGGTTGGGGGAAAACGCCCAAGCCACCACCCCGGGGGTTTGGGTTGGGGCTTGGGTTTGGGCGTGGCCCCTTTGGCGTGGGTTTGAAGCCGGGCGTGGGGCGGGCTAGCAAGGTGACATGGCGGGCTTTCAATGGCCATGTGTCAACTCATGCCTCCAACCCAAGCCCCCAACCCAAGCCCCACCATACCCCATAGGCGTGGGTTTTTTTTCCCATTCCACGTGTCAACCAATGCCCAACCCAAGCCTCAACCCAAGCCCCCCCCCCTACCCCACGGTCTTACAAAGGTGTTTGGGTTTCCCGTTAGCTTTTGTACTTTTTTTAGTCTATTATATTTGGTGTTTCTTTTGTTATTTTGTCTAGATAATTACATTAGGGAAGGATCCACTAAAAATTGGATTTTGCCTAAGTAGTCAAAGAAAGATTGTGATGATTACATGTGGCACTCCTAATAAGTAGGAATAAAGGGCATTTTGCTCCTTATAAATAGGAGTGAAATGACATATGGCACCCCTTTTGTTTTTTAAAAATACAACAAAAAATATAGTACAAAAAAATCTAGCATAAAAAATCTAATACAAAAAAATATAGCACAAAAAATGTAGTACAAAAAAATATAGCACAAAAAATGTAGTACAAAAAAATATAGCACAAAAAAATCGTATACAAAAAAATATAGCACGAAAAAATCAGTAAAAATGGAGTAGAAAAAATCCAGCACAAAAAATTGAGAAAAAAAAATTCAGCACAAAAAATTTATCACAAAAATATAGTACAAAAATCTAGTACAAAAAAATGTTACACAACATAGAAATACAACATATTTTAGTGCGTTTTTTAGTCTTCATATTTTATATAGAAATATGGTACTCAAATTAAAGATAAAAAGACGCTCGATTTTACGGTGAAATTTTTATGAAAAAATAATGTCGTATAAAAAAGTTATGAACGTTTAAAAAATTGAGGTGGAATATGCATGTGTCTTGCATGTGGAGAGAGAAAGTACATAGATATAATTTTCCCAAGATACATTTGCTCTCCTCCTTTCTCATTTCTTCTTATTTTAGTTAGACCGTGGGGTATGGCGGGGCTTGGGTTGGGGGCATGAGTTGACACGTGGAGTTCGAGCCCTCCAACCGCCTAGTGACGTGTCCGTGGGGTATGGCGAGGCTTGGGTGCACCGCGTGGGTTGGCAGGTTATTAAAAAAAAAATATATATATATATATATATATATATATATATAGTGGGAGTTGTGTGGAAAGTCTATTTTGCCTAGAAAGTCTAGGAAGCAATAGTAAATTGACATGTGTCATGGATGTATTTTAACTAGAAGGGCAACATGTAATTTCATATCTTAATTTTATTTTTGGTAATTATCTCAAATAACTATTTTTTGCATGATCATATGTGTGACCGATTACATGCATGATTTTCGGGATTATAATTTTTTTTTAATACAAATCTCTTCCAAATATCACGAACACGAAACACATATCTATATATTATAATTTCGATCATTCTATTCTTCACCAGCATCGTTCTTATTCAATATTATTTCAAAAATCATGGCTTCGAACACACTTGCTGATGGTGGAGATGGTAATTACAGTTACTTTTGTAGTTTTTTGTGTTGTTTATTATCATTTTTCTGCAAAATCGTCAGTTTGTTCTTGATGTTGTGTTTTAACAGCCAGAGGGGTTGAGGTTTTAGTGTTCAGTGATTCTATAAGGTGACCAATGTTTTGTAATCTGAAGATTATTTTTTTTTTCTTAAGATATTTCATGGTGTGTTTTAAAATCCATATTTGTAATTTATGTGCCAAACCATCATCTTTGTTATTGGTGTTGTGTTTTAACAGTCATACAGGTTCAGGTTTTTTGTGTTTTACCAGTTATGTGTTTTAACAGATCTTGAGGTTGTAGTCAACGGTTTTTATAATTTCATTGAATGGTGTGTTTAAATAGTAATGTGTTTTAACAGTTATTGAGGTTGAAGTCAATGTTTTTTATAGTTCCATCTTGAATGTTGTGTTTTTTATAGTAATTTGTTTTACCAGTTATGTGTTTTTAACAGATATTGAGGTTGTAGTCAACGTTTTTTTAATAGTTTCTTCTTGAATGATGTGTTTTAACAGTAATGTGTTTTACCAGTTATGTGTTTCAACAGATGTTGAGGTTGTGCCAAACCATCATCTTGTTATTGGTGTTGTGTTTTAACAGTCATACAGGTTCAGGTTTTTTGTGTTTATTGATTCACATAAGTGGGCTAATGGTTTGTAGTCCGAAGATCACCCTTTTCTTATATATTGAATGGTGTGTTTTAACTTCCATATTTGTAGTTTTTTGTTATGTTTATTTAAACTCTTTCTGAGAAAACATCAGCTTGTTATATGTGATGTGTTTTAACAGTTATTGAGTTTGAAGTCAATGTTTTTTATAGTTTCACCTTGTATGATGTGTTTTAACAGTAATGTGTTTTACAAGTTATGTGTTTTAACAGATATTGAGGTTGTTGTCAACGTTTTTTATAGTTTCATTGAATGGGTGTGTTTTAACTTGCATTATTTTGTTCTTTCACATGGCTATAAGTTTCTTAGCATTCAAGTCAGATTTTTTTGTGTTGTTGTGTTATATAAGTTCATTAGTTGGTAGCATGGTCAGTATGTTTTTTTTACTTTGGCCTGAGTTGCTTTTTGTTTTTTTTTTCATCACATTTTGTTTTAGAAATGTGTTTTCTGCTCATTTTTTGTCATGTGTTGTAGATGCACCTAATTACCAATTACGTGGTGTTGAACAAGTCTCTCCAAACACTGGAACAAAGAGATATATTCCAGATTCACCCTCTTCGTTGACGCCAGCAGAGGGCATGTTATTCGACACAGTTGATGACGCGTATAACTTTTATAAAACTTACGCAGAACCTGGAGGTTGGACTGTAAGGAAGGGCACACAGCACGAGAACCGTGGTATTGTTATAAACAAGTACTTTTTTGTCCAAAGGAGGGTCAAAAAGACTTTCGACCGGTCGATACTTTAGTCGAACAGCCGTCTGATAGGTGGGTACGTAGGGTACCATCCAAAAGGACCGGATGCCAAGCTGCGATCAGAATAAAGCTTACCGATGCTAAGAAGTATTTGCTGTATCATTTTACAGAGGCGCACAACCATGATTTTGTGCATGAAGAAGATTTACATCTTCTCAAGGAAAACAGGGGTATTAATCATGCACATGAAGAGATGATAAACAAGATGTCACATCTCAACATTGGTCTTGTTCGTGCATTCAACATTATGAAGGAAGTGTATGGTGGGTTCGACAAAGTCGGTGCGACCAAAGTCGATTTTAAAAATTTCAAGAAAGAATTAAATCTTTTTATCGGAGAGTTTGATGCGGAAATGTTTGTCAAGCGACTGATGAGGAAAAAGGAGTTTTTACCGAACTTCTCTTGTGAATATGAAACGACAGACGAAGGTGTGTTGAAGTGCATTTTTTGGGCCGACGAGGATATGAAGAGGAATTATTATATGTTTGGGGACGTTATATCATTTGATGCTACCTACAAGCGTAACAAGTAACGATGAGTTTAATTTTTTATATATTCAATGTGTTTTAAAACCTACTGTGTTATAAATACATTATGATCTATTGTCATCGCTGATTGTGTGTTTTTTTGTAGGTATAACATGATGTTTGTCCCTTTCACTGGGATTGATAATCATAATAGGAACGTCACACTTGGTGCTGCAATTCTCAGTTCTGAAACGGCAGAGACGTATAGCTGGTTACTTAGGGCGATCAAGAACGCATATGGGTACGCGCCTCCCGTAATCGTTACTGACCAAGACCCTGAGATGAAAAGGGCTATAGCGGATGTTTGGCCTGAGTCGAGGCATCGGTTATGTATGTGGCATATCATGGATAAACTCACTACAAAGGTCTGTTTTTTATATGACAGGGTTTTCTTTTTTTACATGTGTGTTTTTTACTGTGTTTTAATATTTTTTTTTTGACATACATGCTAAAATGTTCCCTTAGGTCGGGGCTGCCCTGTGTTCAAATACAGATTTCAGGAAAAGATTGTCTGCAGTTGTTTGGACTGATTCTCTATTGCCCGAAGCGTTTGAGGCTGAATGGGCAGCTATTTTAAATGATTTCGATTTAACCAACCATGAATGGCTGACGTATATATACGGGATACGTGAATCATTGATTCCAGCTTACTATCGCGAAGAAGAAATGTCTGGTCTTATGCAGAAATCATCTAGGTCCGAAAGCGAGAATCACTTTTTTGGCAAGATTAGCAATCCAAAGTGCACGTTGGTTGAATTTCTTAGCCACTTCGACACGGCTATTGAAGCGCAAAGGCACGAGCATCGAAAAAACGATCATGACACTCGATACACCAACCTTGGAGAGTGGAGTGATTTTGTTCTCGAGAAGCAAGCAGCTCAGATATATACCAGAACTATATTTTTGGATATTCAACTCGAGATTCAACATGCTATTCATCGTTGTACTAGTGTCAGATTAGATCACGTCGGTGATTTCATTAAGTTTTTTATAAAGGATCTCGATCAGCCATGTTCTTCGTTCTTCGAGGTGACATTTTGTTT
Source organism: Helianthus tuberosus (assembly GCA_030545235.1). Lineage (NCBI taxonomy): Eukaryota > Viridiplantae > Streptophyta > Magnoliopsida > Asterales > Asteraceae > Helianthus > Helianthus tuberosus. The sequence goes on from CM060376.1 coordinate 46,264,315, forward strand.
TACTTTATGTATACATTATTTTTTTTAATTATCCATCTTTTTATATGAACTGTGTTTTATGGATATTTAATGTTACAGGTTATGATACGTGAGGAGGATGTTACTGTTAAGTGTATCTGCAACAGGTTTGAGCAGTTTGGATTGTTGTGCAGTCACATTTTTTGCGTGTTACGGATTCTTGATGTAAGTGAGTTTCCGAAACAATATATATTGAGGCGTTGGACGCGTGAAGCTGTTCCAAATAGTTCCCCCGGGTCCATTCTTACGGATGGTGGAGATCCAGATCGTAGTGAGGAGGTTAACCGTTGTGTTCGTGAGATTAGTCACGCAACTGAGTATGTTGTGAACAAGTTGATTTCAAAATTTGATAAGTTGTCTGATTTTCGTGATCATATCAAGCAGTTTATGTCAGTCGCTGATGAAGCTCAAATAAATGCACCTCCCAAGACACGACGTAATCGATTTGCTGAACTGATGGGAGTTGCTCCAGAGAGCACGGCCACTATCCGTGTTCCAGTTGGTACCAGGTTCAAGGGTTGTGGTTCTCATAAACGCCTTAAATCTCAAAAGGAGCGAGCCATAAGTCAGTCTGGAAGTAAACGTCGTCAATGTTCATTATGCTAAAAAATATTGTCATAACAGAGTAACGTGTTGGAAATACACTGTGGCTGTGCCTGAGGTAGGTGCTTCGCGGAATGCTGAAGGTAATGAAGATACAATTTGCGAAGGAGATGCTGCTACAGTTGTTGAAGGTGATGGTCCTGGATCGAACGATGCTGATGATGTGTTTTACACATCTGGAATCGATGCAGATATGGATGATGAAGACATGGCAGAGTAGGATCTTTTTTATCAAAATTTTAAGTCTGTTGCTGAACTATTCAATTTTTTGTTTTATTTATCTCGTATGTTTGTTTTGGATTTGTTTTTGTTGATTTTAAGACTTGTTGGATTCGACATTTTATGTTATTGTTGCTTTGTGTTTTAGTGTTAAGTTTGTTTTTTAAATAGCCTCATGTGTTTTATAGGATGCTTGATTTGTTCGTGGTTTTGGCATATAGTTTAATTTGTAAAAAAAGTGTTTTAACTGTGTTTAAACTATAAAGTGTTGATGAAATAGATAGGTTGGTTTCCAGATCACAGTATTTCAACTGTGTTTAAAGGATTAAATGTGTTCCAGAGAAACCATCAGCCTGTTATATGTAATGTGTTTTAACAGTTACTGTGTTTAAAGATTAAAATGTGTTTTAAGTTCCTGAGAATCCATCAGCCTGTTATATGTAATGTGTTTTAACAGATATTTGAAGCTGAAGTCAATGTTTTTTATACTTTCATTGAATGGTGTGTTTTATTGTTCATTATTTTGTTTTATCCCATGGTTATTACTTTATTAGCATGCAGGTTTTGGTATACAATTTATTTTGTAAAGCTATTAAAGTGTTTTAACTTTGTTTAAAGTATAGAGACTTGATGAAATAGATAGGTTGGTTACCAGATCAGAGTATTTGCATGATGTATATAGGCTGTGTTTTAAGAGGTCATACAACTGTATATCTTATGTAGATCGAAACAAAGTAACATTATCGACATAAATTCACAATGTTAAAGAGGTTCAAACTGTTATACTTGACATTTTTATCGACAGGAAACACAAAAAAAAAAGTTAACTGAACACACTGAACATATTCTAATTTTTAAATTCCAAAAGATAACTGAACAAAATGTTAAAACTGTTTTTTAGAACATCCCACATTACTTCAACAAACCACCGCCAACGAAGTGTTTTACGAGAACATCCCATTTTAAGTTACTTATCCAATCTTTCAAGGATTTCGTCATAGGCTTTTGCTTCTAGCCTCTTTTTTTCATCGGCTGACAACTTGTTATATCTAGCAACCTCAGCTTTAACAAAACCTCTGTACTCGTTTACTTCACTTAGGAGCATCTTCGTAATGTACTTATGCCTGAGATCATCAATTTCTTTGCGCTGCTTGTATGAAATCTCACTCGCATCAGTGCACTCATTTGAGAATCCGCATTCCCAACCTTTTCCAGCTACGCCCTTGTATGTTTCCATATGGCGCATCAGGAAAACGCCACAATCGATTACATTATTTTTTGTGCGCCATGGCATCTCCAATCGTACCGGGTCAACTTTACTGATCACCCCGCCCGCTGGATGCCCATTTTTTTCCAAGTACACTGATAAAGCATCACGCTGCATGATAAACAATTTAATCAGATTGTGTTTTAAACTAAATTCATGCAAATGCACACCGTAATTAACAAAGGGATTAATTTAAAGTTCTGATTCAGTGTGTTTTAAGTTCATAATACCGTTATTAGGTAGTGGCACATTACACTGTGTTTTAAAGTACTAATAGTCCTGACAACGTAGCATTCAGTACCGATGTGTTTTAACATCAAATTTTAAAATTCTAATGTAGTGTGTTTTAAGTTAATATTATTTGTTATTATGTATTGTCACATTACACTGTGTTTTAAAGTATTAATAGTGCTGATAACGTATCATTCAGTATCACTTGTGTTTTAACATCAAACTTTATAATTCTGATGAAGTGTGTTTTGAGTTAATATCATTCAGTATCAATTGTGTTTTAACATCAAACTTTATATATCTTTATGAACTATTTTAAACTTTTTGCAGTTTGTTATTTGTGTTATAACAAAGGTGTAATCAAATGGCATGCATTTCTATAACAAAGGACATTTGTAGTTTATATATAGAGGGGCGTACCAATTTTTCCGGCCGTTTTTTGTATTTGGCTTGCATTGAGATATCCTTAGCGCTGTTGTCCAAAACTTCTACCTTCATGTCCCTTAAATTAAAACATACACAATAGAAATGAGCGTCGTGTAAGACTGGTACAAAGATGAGCGACTGGTCAGGTATCTTTTTCACATCAGCAGAAACTAAAACCGGTTCCATGTTGTCTGCGAATGTTTTTGCCCTCGATTTTGCATTTTTTATGTAGTCTTCTTCATTCTGCATTTTAAAGTGATTGCGTTAAACAATATTACTAAAGTTGTAAACTTAAATTGCATTTTCATTATGATCAGCCTTACCAACATATTTACTGAACAGAACAGGTATGCGATGCCCCCCTTTTGCTTGAATTTTTCTTCATAATTCAACAAATCCGCCCATGCGCTTATTACCAATATGTGCACTTCGATTCCCGGAAATAATGGTTCGAGCGGAGATCTCATAACCGGCACTCCTCTCTTAGTTCTAAACACAACATCCCTAATGTATACAAATGTGTTTTAATCAATGTGTTATAATATATTCATCAGAATCAGTTTCAAATATTGTGTGAAAATATTTTGTAGAAACATTCGAATTATAAATGGCATTTTTATAACATACCACATTGAACCCCAGGCTGAAAACATGTATGAGCTGACTGAGACCTCAGCGTTTTCAAGCTTTGCCTTAATCTCTACTGCCCGCTTCACGTATGGAGACCTTAGAGCATCGGTCAACTCTGTTTGTCTTTGCGGTCTTACTTTCCGCTTTCCAAGGTCCAACTCATGTATAAGCTGCCCATGTCTAATCGTATATTCATATTCCTCATGTGTGTTTTGGGAGATCGGTGTGACGACGAGTGCGGGCTGCTCCATTACTTCAACCTGAGTCGTCTGTGCGGGCTGCTCAATTACTGCAAGTTGAGTCGTCTGTGTGGTTGTCTTGTCAACCGTCTTACATATCTCTTCTACCAATGAAGATGTCCACTGCGACAACTGTGACATATCCAAATTCTCCTTATTTGCCTCTTTTTCCGGTGTTTTATCCGTAGGAGTTTGTGGTTGTGCAGTTGTCGTACACGTCGATCCAACCTTTTTTAGCTTCTCAGTCCACAATGTGTGTATCTCTTTTATTTTCTCACTTTGGGGGTACAATTGGAAACCTTCTGTAAAACTGTCGTTTATCCTTTTTACACATTCGTCGAATTCATTCAAGAACACTTCCAACATTCCCGCATGTACCTGATTTACATCATACACACTTTATCATTGTCTTATTTCCCAATATGCAATGTGTTTTTACCAGATTGAAAATGTGTTTTATCAATCATTATTGTTTTTCTTTTTTATTTCAATGCTTATTGTGTTTTACCTATCAGCATTGTGTTTTAGAAATCAGAATGTGTATCAAATGTTCAATGTGCTATTTCCCAATCTTCAATGTGTTTTACCATTCTGAAAGTGTTTTACCAGTTTGAAAATGATATTTACCAATCATTATTATCTTTTTTTTTTGCATCATTACTGTGTTTTACCAATCAGAATTGTGTTTTACCAATCAGAATGTGTAACAAAGGTTCAGCGTGATATTTTCCCAATCTTCAATGTGTTTTACTATTCTGAAAATGTGTTTTTTGGTATTCTGAATGTGTTTTAAGGTGTTACATGTGCCACATCTCAAAAAAATTATTTTTAAGTAATTTCTTATTTCAATGTAAATGTTTTTCACTTATGTTTGTGTTTAGTAGAATTAATTGGAAAATTAGAAGATTACCTCATCGCTTTGTGTCGCTTGTGGTGTCGATCCATATTGAGATACCATAGGTGAGGTAATCCCCGGCTGACTTTGTTGTGTTTGCCCCCACTCGCCTGTTTCTCTGTAGTATTTTTCTATATCGGATGTATCCACAACAGGCACTGATGTGTGCAAAATGCAACATATAAATTACATCAATTGTGGCATAAAACTAACCCTTTTTTAGTACTAATGTTGGAAAAAGTGTGCTTTTGTCTTCCTTTTGTATTTTCAGGATTAAATGAGCTCAAATTAACAAAAGAAGCAAAAAGACAGCAAAATCCAGCATAAATACAAGAAAAGGAACAAACGTGACATGCCCTACCCCACGACAGCATCTTCCCAAGCAAAACAAGAAGACAGAAGACTGAACACGCCCAGTGCTCAGCCAGCACGGGGGCGTGCCCAAGTGTCAGCAGAAAAGACAAAGTGGTAGAAGCTTCTATTGCCCACCACGGGGCCGTGCTCAGCGGACACGGGGCCGTGGTCAACTATAAGATTCACACAATCTAGACAAATCTTCATAGTACAAAGATTCTTCTGCACACGGGGTCGTGCTCAGCAGACACGGGGGCGTGGTCAACTAATAAGACAAGCTGCATTAAATGAAGAAAGAGAAGGATGTGGACACGGGGCCGTGCCCACTGGACACAGGGCCGTGCCCGAGCTTCTGTTCAGCCTATAAATAGGAGTGCTTGGCTCAAGCTCAAACCATCCCTTGGCACACCACCTCTCTCACACTTCACCCACCACCCACCACCACCATAACACCATCATCCACCACCATCATCCACCACCATCGTCCATTGTCCGTCATAGAGTGTGTGAGTCGTCTCGGGATCCAAGATTGATAGTAAGAGTTCTTGACAATCAAGGCCATGTTTGCCTAAGTCTCTTACTTCACTTGGTGAAGACAAGTGTCTAGTGTAATACTTTTTATTTCTAATCTTTTCGCACTTTTTACTTGGTTTTGTATTAATGACTTTAATAACTAGTTTCTTATGTTGAAGGTGATTCTTCCTTATCGTTTGTCCGTGGTGTCTTGACATTATTTTACTGTCTATATAAAATAAAAGATTTTTACCATTCATATCTCCACAGTCTATATGGAGGTATGTTGGCTACCTGGTCGGGGGTTAAGGGAACGGTTTGGTAAGAGTCTTGCCATTGTTCAGCATTTAGAGGTCCTGCAATGGACCTGGGTCAAATTTAGTAGGACCTCCTTCAATACTTAATGGTATTGGATGGCGGGGGTCCAAACTCTTTGATCCCCTCATAAGTTAACTACTATTAATACTATAACCCGGCTATTTAGGACTGTATCCCTGCTGACTCAGACTACTTAGCCGAGGGTAACGTCACCTCCAAAAGAGGGGCCTACCATAATTTGCATTAATAACTTGATTAATTATCTTTCAATAATCCGACCCTTTAGGATTGTATCCTTGCTGACTCAAACTACTGGGTTGAGGGTAACGTCACCTTCAAAAGAGGGGCCTACTACAATAACTAAGATAATCTCTTAAATAAGTGCAAAAGTGCGGAAATAATCAAAGGTTACACTATACACGAGTCGGAACCAAGTGATTCATTTTGTCTATCTGTTTTTATTTTTATTTTTACTTTTCAGCATTTTAGTTAGTTTTTATTTTTCTTAGTTTAAAACTTTTTTCTAAACTTTTTGATTTGATTAGACGTTGAGGATAAACCGGTACTAAAAGCTCTTGTGTCCTTGGACGACCTCGGTATCTTACCAACACTATACTACGCTCACGATGGGTGCACTTGCCCATGTATGTGTTTAGTGTTAGTAAATATCGTGTTTTATAAATTTAAAACTTGGCTAAAAAAGTGTTAAAGGGCTTAAAATATACACCTAATATATATAACACTTCACACGCATCAAGTTTTTGGCGCTGTTGCCGGGGACACAAGGATTTTAAGAAAGCTTAAAATTGACGGCCTAATCAGTTTTTCAAAAACTTTTTAAAACGCGCACACATTTTTCTGCATTTTAGTTTAGTTTTGCATTTACAGTAACCTGAACATGGGCCGTGCTCACTGAACACGGGGCCGTGCTGCACATTTTCATAAAAACACCCAGTAACAGTAGCTTGAACATGGGCCGTGCTCACTGAACACGCCCCATGCTCAACTAGATCAGTAAATTTAATTAAAACGCCCAGATACAGATTCTGTACACGGGGCCGTGTCCATTGAACACGGGGCCGTGTCCAGCCTCTGTTTCCGTTTTTATTTTTGTTTTCTGATCTCGAGACTTGGTTGTGGTCTGTTGAGTGATTCTTATGGATCAATACTCAGGAGGTTACAACTACACCTATGAGGAGGATGATTATAGGAGTAATTATTGCACTAATTGTAGTAACCCGCACTCGGTTCAATATTATCACTCATATCAACCATCCAATTCATACACCTACTATGAGGAACCCAGGTACGAACCATCAACTTCATACACATCCTATGAAGACCAAAGGTATGAACCTCCTCCCTCATACTCATGTTTTAATGAACCAAGGTATGAGCCTCCATACTCGTACTTTGAGGAACCAAGATATGAGCCACCACCTTCGTATGCTTATTATGAGGAACCATGGCGTGAACAACTCACCTCATATGAGTATTACGAAGAACAAAATTACGACCTTTATCCATCATATGCTTACAATGAAGAACAATGGTGTAAACAATCTACTTCATATGGGTATTATGAGGAACAAAGGATCGAACAACCGGATTCAAGCTTTGAAAATCCCGATTCTTTTTCTATAATCGAAGTGACCGATAGGATATTAGAACACCTTAGAGTTATCGATCGCTATATAAAAGAATCTCGCGCAAGGGAAGAGGAGTCCCGCGCAAGAGAAGAATTAAATAAAGAAGAGATAACTGAAAGTGTAAAAATGGAAGAACAAATAAGTGAAAAACCGAAACATGAGTTAAACAAAGAAAAAGGTGAGGCCGACAACGTTAAAATTCAAGAAGAGTCTAATTTTGAAGAAATTAATCTCTTGTCACCTTCTTTCGAAAATCATTGTTTAGTACCCACTCTTGCTAAGTTTTTAAAATAGTTAAACACTAACACTAAAATTGACGAAACGGTAAGTGTTAAGTTAACTAATGATCAAACCTCACTAATAAAAGAAGACCCATTTGAAATTAACATTACACCGGTTCCATGTTTCTTTCAAAATTCATTTATTAGTAATGTTACAATCGATAAAGATCTTTGTGTTAACATAATGCCTAACTACATTTTCGAAAAATTAAGTATTAGTGATTTTTCTCCGCTTCAAATACCCATTTTTCTATCCAATCGGAAAGTAATAAAATCAATCGGTGTAGTTGAGGATGTATTGGTTCAAACAAATCAAATGGTAATCCAGACCGACTTTGTCATCCTCGATGACGCTCCTCTAGTGTTGGGACGACCATTTGTAAAAACTCACGAAGCTTTGAAAAACCGGAAGTTCAACAATCTACCTCTTCAATTAGGGGCATTTAAAAGAAGTGTCGATCTTGAGCGGTCAATGAAATATCCATTCGGCAATAATGACCCCCTAATTGAAGATGAAGATGAACCACCCGATACAAGTGAAGAGATTGACCACTTTGTTGAAGAAGGGGTCGCCATAGAACAAACTTTTAAAGTTCTTGATCAAAATGAGCAACCAAATAAGGAGTCTCCTAAAGACCCACCACCTAAGCTCAAAGAACTTCCAAAAGGTTTGGAATATGCTTTTCTAGACAAAGATGGTAATTTACCTGTAATTATTTCGTCTAAATTAGATAGCTTAGAAAAAGAAAAATTAATTAGTCTTTTGAAAAAACATAAAAACGCGATTGCTTGGAAACTTGTAGACATAAAAGGAATTAGCCCTTCCATGTGTACGCACAAAATTTTAATGAATGATGACTACAAATCGGTAATACAACCACAACGACGAGTAAATCCAAATGTTCAAGAAGTGGTTAAAAACGAAGTCATCAAATTACTTGACGCCGGACTCATCTATCCTATCTCCGATAGCCCTTGGGTAAGTCCCGTCCAAGTAGTTCCAAAGAAAGGAGGAGAACCATCACAGGATGGAGAGTATGTATAGATTATAGACGATTAAATGAAGCAACAAGAAAAGATCACTTTCCTTTACCCTTCATTGATCAAATGTTAGAAAGATTATCCGGTCATAAATTTTACTGTTTCTTGGATGGTTTTTCAGGTTACTTTCAAATCCCGATAGCACCCGAAGACCAAGAAAAGACAACTTTCACATGTCCCTATGGAACTTTTGCTTATCGACGCATGTCGTTCGGTCTATGTAATGCCCCCGCAACATTCCAACGTTGCATGGTAGCCATTTTCCACGACATGATAGAAAAGACAATGGAAGTCTTCATGGACGACTTTTCTATCTTTGGGGATTCATATGACCAATGCCTCGATAACCTTGAACGAATGCTATCCCGATGTGAGGAAACCAACCTCGCCCTTAATTGGGAAAAATGCCATTTCATGGTAACGGAGGGAATAGTACTCGGTCACAAAATCTCAAGCGAAGGAATGGAGGTGGATCGAGCCAAAATAGATACCATGTCTAGATTACCACCTCCATCCTCCGTAAGAGCTATCAGAAGTTTCCTAGGGCATGCTGGATTTTATAGGCGGTTTATCAAAGACTTTTCTAAAATTTCTAGGCCTCTAACAAAATTACTTGAAAAAGATGCCCCTTTCATCTTTGACAAGAATTGCAATCAAGCATTTCTAACCCTAAAGGAAATGTTAGTCAATGCACATATCATGATAGCGCCTGATTGGAATTTCCCTTTCGAAATCATGTGTGATGCTAGTGACTTTGCAGTTGGAGCAGTCTTGGGACAAAGAAAAGAAAAGCATTTCCACCCAATTTATTATGCTAGTAAAACACTTAATGATGCACAAGAAAATTACACAACAACTGAAAAAGAATTACTAGCTGTGGTATTTGCTTTTGATAAATTTCGTTCTTATCTTGTTCTTTCTAAAACTATAGTCTATACTAATCATGCAGCCATTCGATATCTCTTCAAAAAGCAGGACGCAAAACCACGTTTGATTGGGTAGATTCTACTCCTCCAAGAATTTGATATCGAAATCAAAGATAAAAGAGGGGCAGAAAATACCGCAGCAGATCATCTTTCGCGCTTGGAAGACCCAGCTTTGGAGGCAACCAGGGACGAGCAAATCAACGAAAAATTCTCGACTGAGTCCCTGGAAATGGTGGAATATAAGGAAGAACCATGGTACGCCGACTATGCTAACTACCTAGCTAGCGGTATAGTCGCAAAAGGTTGGCCACATCATCAAAGAAAAAAATTCTTTGCCAATGTGAAACACTATTTTTGGGAAGATCCATATCTTTTCAAAATGTGTGCCGACCAACTCGTCCGACGATGCATTCATGGTAGCGAAGCACGAAGAATTCTCCGCCATTGTCATGAAGGTCCATACGGAGGGCATCATGGTGCCGCTAGTACCGCACGAAAGGTATTTGATTCAGGATTTTATTGGCCAACCATTTACAAAGACGCCCAAAGTCTGGTCAAAACATGTGATGCTTGCCAAAGAACAGGTAATATTTCTTCCAAAAACGAAATGCCACAAAATGGCATTCTTGTTTGTGAAATCTTTTATGTGTGGGGACTCGACTTTATGGGACCTTTCCCACCGTCGAAAGGAAACAAATATATACTTGTGGTAGTAGACTACTTGTCTAAATGGGCCAAGGCCGAGGCACTTCCAACAAATGATGGAAGAGTCGTGGTAAGATTTCTGAAAAAACTATTCACTCGTTTTGGCACACCTAAAGCATTAATAAGTGATAGAGGTACCCTTTTTTGCAACCATCAACTTGAAAAATTTTTAACAAGATATGGGGTTTATCACCGGGTCTCAACAGCATATCACCCTCAAACAAACGGGCAAGCCGAAGTGACTAATAGAGGTTTAAAACGAATACTCGAAAAAACCGTAGGGTTAAATAAAAAGGAATGGGCAGATAAATTAGATGATGCTTTATGGTCTTTTCGAACTGCTTATAAAACAACAATAGGTACAACCCCATATAAGCTAGTCTATGGAAAAAATTGTCACTTGCAAGTAGAAATTGCACACAAAGCCTATTGGGCAATCAAAAATGTAAACTTAGATTTAGAATTTGCTGGTAAAAATCGATTTTGTCAATTAAATGAATTAGACGAACTTAGGAATTATGCATACTCAAACTCTGAAATTTATAAGCAAAGAATGAAAAATTTGCATGACAAACATATTAAACCTAATGAATTTCGAGTAGGAGATCTAGTTCTTTTGTTTAATTCACGACTTCAATTGTTTCCTGGTAAATTAAAGTCTAGGTGGTCAGGACCTTTTTCCATCACCCATATTTTCCCACACGGTGCAATCGAAATTAAATCTCGAAATGGGCCTCCATTCAAAGTCAATAGCCAACAGCTGAAACTCTATCAAGGATTCATTGAGGATGAAGAGGAGGAGATCTCGCTTCAAACGATAGAAGAATGAAACCATCGTCATACCTGGTAAGTTACGAACGATCGGGACGATGTCTAAAGCGGTAAGTTTTCTAACCAAAGCTTATGGGAAACAAGGGCACTCACACGAGCACTAAAAAAAAATTTCAAAACTTTGCTCGGCACGGGGCCGTGTCCGCACTGCAGTCGGGATATATCCCCTTTTTCATAACAGTTACAACATTCCACACGCCCCGTTTCCCCGAAAAAGCTCTGGTTCCAGGCGATTTTCCACAGATTTTCGACGTCTCCTTTTGTTTTAACAACGTCAAGGTATGATTCTTACATCATTAGTAGATAGATTAGTTACTTGCATGTAATTAAAACACCAATAATTTGGGGAAAAATCTAGGGTTTTTGAAGTTCATCCAGATCGAACCTCAAATTTTTGTTTAGATCTGTTTGCATTTAGTTAGATTAGTGTTATGGGAAGTAAATCCACTTGTATTGTTCATAGATTCACCCGATTTCTCATAAAAACCCCAAACCCTTGTTTTTTATACGAAAAAGATAAAATTGATAGGGTAAACGGGTTATTTTGGGGAAAACGGTGCTTGGGGTTTCAATTTCGGGGAAAACAGCGCCTATTGGACCAAAAATTTTCAAGTTTTCGAAACCGGGTCGAAAAATGGAATTTTTGTGTAACAGACGCCTGGACACGGGGTCGTGTCCGCTGAACACGGGGTCGTGTCCAGCCCACTGTTAGCAGTTTTGTCCGAAAATGCTAATGTTTCGTGCTAACTTTTGGTGTATTCTTTCAGATGGCAAGGAAGTTCACAAGATTTAATGCAAATGAGCTCGATGAGAGGGCTAGATACGAAGTACTTCAGACAAGGCCGGAGGAATACCCAAGGCAAGCATGCACGGATTTGTTATCATTGGTAAACCAACTCGACCGCTTCAACAACCTTGTCACGGGACCACTAAGAGTCGCTTTAACAACTCAACTCCGTTCCGTCCACGAATGCACTTTGGAATTCTATAGCACCTTCACGTTCAACTCAAGGTGCGGCGCATTCGACAATGATGGGGTAGCATTCAAATGTGGCGGAACTAAATATTCGATCTCTATGGCACAATTTGGGTCGATTATCGGGTTGTATCCGGAAGAAGATGCAAGTAACGAGGAAAATACTGGAGGGATGAGAGAGATAGGTGAAAACGATCGCCAAGCCGCGTAGGCTCAGATTGGTGAAGGGTATTACAATCCAAGCAGCACTAAGAGTACGAAGTTGAGGGATCCGCTTTACAAATACATCCATAGGCTCCTCGGCTACTCTCTTAGTCAAAGACACGATAGCGGTGGCGTCGTTGGGTTAAGAGATTTGGTTGTCCTCCACTGCATCCATAACCACAGGCCGCTTGATGTTCCGTTCCTCATGCTCCGAAACATGCATCATAACCGCCTTGCTAGTGCACCGACCCCTATCTTCTTTGGGGGATGGGTGTACCGTCTCTTCAGGCACTTCACCCGCATACCTAGGTCATTCGACAGGAGCCCATGGTCGGGTAGGGTAGATATACACATCTGCCGCTCAATGAACCTAATTTATGAAGCTGAAGACGGGACGGTAAGCTTTCAAAGGATGCAAGGTCATGCATGGAACCCGCAAGAAGCACTTGTCCTCCACGCTCCACAACATCATCAGTACCAATACCAGCCCCATGGTGATCCGGGTCAATCCTCCTCAGGAGGCGGTTTTCCTAACCTTTAAAGTTTACATGATTTGTTGCAGGAAAACCTCATGTACACCAGGAACACCTACAATATGGTAAGCAACACGTACAACCGGGTTGGGGCGATCGAGAGAAACATATCCGATATCCAAGATGATATTGGAAATATCCAGGAGTACATAGCTGGCCATGGTGGGGATGATGATGACGAAGACGAGGACATGGATTAGGCGGGAGGAGCGGAGGAAGAAGCGGTTGGTTGGTGATTCCCCAGGTTAACCTTTTCCATCTTGAACAATTTGAGGCCTGCGTGCCAAGTGTTGAACAATTTACTTTCCCTAACTTCTTTTATTTTCTACATTTATTTTTCTTTTAACTTTGACTTGGATGTTGAACTTGGTGAAATTAGTATGTTTGCTATGATGTGGTATGGTATTTATTGATTAAGCAGGTACATACGAGGCTTAGAGTACTAAGCATTAGTACTACTAAAGCCGGGACAGGAAAACCGAAGAAAGAAACCTGTTTTTCAACCTTGCAGATTGTCCACACGGGGCCGTGTCCAGCCGATACGCCCCCGTGCCCACTCCCCTGAACCTGCTGTTTGTTTTAATTCTGCAGACTTTGACAGACACGGGGATGTGTCCACCCAACACGGCCCCGTGTCCACCTTCTGTAAGTTTTCATTACTGGCACCTGAACACGGGGTCGTGCCCACCAGGCACGGGGCCGTGTCAAGTGCTCAGTAACACAAATTTTTTTGCTTTTTACACCTTTTTACACGTTCAATCAACCTAAAAATTTACTTTTGGGACATATTGAGGACAATGTGTAATTTAAGTGTGGGGGGATGCTAAAACCTTGAATCTTGCAAGTCCTAAATACAAGCCTTACACAAAACTCTATTGGAACCGCTAATCACCCCAAATTTTTTCAAAAATTTTCAATTTTTTTACTTGTCTACGTTTAGCTTGGGAATTTCAAGTTCTAAAAAGGTTATACTTTTACGAATTTACAACCGATAGCGTCGTGATAAAAAGAACCAACATAAGAAAATTATGAAAAGGCATGACAAGCTTAGTTAAAATTTAATTATATATACTTGATCACATAAAAACCCATTCCCACAAAAGTGAGTTTTGAGCCTTTATTGAGCATACAAATACATATCTTTAAACTAAATGCTCATTTTTCGTTTCTTGTGTGAATAGCCGCTTGGTTCTTACGACTCTAGAACTTGCCATGACGATACATTCCCGGTCCTTACCAACTTAAACCCGAGTAAGTAAATGATGGAGGCATTAGGACTAACCCTTTTTATTTCTACACCATTATTTTTCTTTTTTTTTACCACCTACCCAAAATCCCCCTAGTTAACCCCTTTGAGCCTAAACCTTTTCATTTCATAACCCAAACAAACACCCTTTTACCCACAAAAACCTTTTTCGTTTTTAACCCTTTGTTTTAGTAACTAGCTTGGTTTTTCGTATGACTTTTCAAAAAAAAAAATATATATATATATATATATTTGTTGATGATGAAGCAAAAAACAAATAAACAAACAAGTTCATCAAAAACAACTTTGTTTGGAATAATGGCTTCATCAAAATAATAAAAAGTTGAAAAATAGAAAGTCTTACGAAAACCAATGTTTTTAACGCTTTTTCGCCCTTTTCTACTAACCACTAACCCAACCACCTACCTTTAACCCAAGCCTAACCCTTCACCCAAAAGTCCTCTTGATATTTACAAAGGTATATAAGTTAAAAAGGAGGAGGATTGATTGCTTGGCAAGCCTATGGTAGGAGTAAGTTCCATGCCGCTCTCGAGTGATCCACAAAAATACATCTTCGGCCGAGTGTTGAGTGATCCCCCGTGAGGTATGTGAACTTGTATATAAAGAAAATTTTAAAGAGGCGTGTTATGCCCTAATAAGTAATTTGTCTTATGAAAAGTTTTAAATAAATCATGACGAATTGGATTGTAAATAAATAAAAATAAAACTAAATAAAGAATCTTGGAAATCCCGACACTCTATGACAAGCCCAAAAACCTTCTTCTCTACCCATTCCATTTGGGAGTGTAAAGCCACATTATAAAGAGTTTTGCTTGAGGACAAGCAAAGATTCAAGTGTGGGGGTATTTGATGTGTGCAAAATGCAACATATAAATTACATCAATTGTGGCATAAAACTAACCCTTTTTTAGTACTAATGTTGGAAAAAGTGTGCTTTTGTCTTCCTTTTGTATTTTCAGGATTAAATGAGCTCAAATTAACAAAAGAAGCAAAAAGACATCAAAATCCAGCATAAATACAAGAAAAGGAACAAACGTGACATGCCCGACCCCACGACAGCATCTTCCCAAGCAAAACAAGAAGACAGAAGACTGAACACGCCCCGTGCTCAGCCAGCACAGGGGCGTGCCCAAGTGTCAGCAGAAAAGACAAAGTGGTAGAAGCTTCTATTGCCCACCACGGGGCTGTGCTCAGCGGACACGGGGTCGTGGTCAACTATAAGATTCGCACAATCTAGGCAAATCTTCATAGTACAAAGATTCTTCTGCACACAGGGTCGTGCTCAGCAGACACGGGGGCGTGGTCAACTAATAAGACAAGCTGCATTAAATGAAGAAAGAGAAGGATGTGGACACGGGGCCGTGCCCACTGGACACGGGGCCGTGCCCGAGCTTCTGTTCAGCCTATAAATAGGAGTGCTTGGCTCAAGCTCAAACCATCCCTTGGCACACCACCTCTCTCACACTTCACCCACCACCTACCACCACCATAACACCATCATCCACCACCATCATCCATTGTCCATCATAGAGTGTGTGAGTCATCTCGGGATCCAAGATTGATAGTAAGAGTTCTTGACAATCAAGGCCATGTTTGCCTAAGTCTCTTACATCACTTGGTAAAGACAAGTGTCTAGTGCAATACTTTTTATTTCTAATCTTTTCGCACTTTTTACTTGGTTTTGTATTAATGACTTTAATAACTAGTTTCTTATGTTGAAGGTGATTCTTCCTTATCGTTTGTCTGTGGTGTCTTGACATTATTTTACTGTCTATATAAAATAAAAGATTTTCACCATTCATATCTCCACGGTCTATATGTAGGTATGTTGGCTACCTGGTCGGGGGTTAAGGGAACGGTTTGGTAAGAGTCTTGCCATTGTTCAGCGTTTAGAGGTCCTGCAATGGACCTGGGTCAAATTTAGTAGGACCTCCTTCAATACTTAACGGTATTGGATGGCGGGGGTCCAAACTCTTCGATCCCCTCATAAGTTAACTACTATTAATACTATAACCCGACTATTTAGGACTGTATCCCTATTGACTCAGACTACTTAGCCGAGGGTAACGTCACCTCCAAAAGAGGGGCCTACCATAATTTGCATTACAAACTTGATTAGTTATCTTTCAATAATCCGACCCTTTAGGATTGTATCCTTGCTGACTCAAACTACTGGGTTGAGAGTAACGTCACCTTCAAAAGAGTGGCCTACTACAATAACTAAGATAATCTCTTAAATAAGTGCAAAAGTGCGGAAATAATCAAAGGTTACGCTATACACGAGTCGGAACCAAGTGATTCATCTTGTCTATCTGTTTTTATTTTTAGTTTTACTTTTCAGCATTTTAGTTAGTTTTTATTTTTCTAAGTTTAAAACTTTTTTCTAAACTTTTTGATTTGATTAGACATTGAGGATAAACCGGTACTAAAATCTCTTGTGTCCTTGGACGACCTCGGTATCTTACCAACACTATACTACGCTCACGATGGGTGCACTTGCCCATATGTGTGTTTAGTGTTAGTAAATATCGTGTTTTATAAATTTAAAAATTGGCTAAAAAAGTGTTAAAGGGCTTAAAATATACACCTAATATATATAACACTTCACACGCATCAGGCACTGTTTCCGGGCCAACATCTACATTCATGCATTCTTCAAACTCTGCATGGAAACCCGCATTAACCGGAATTTCTTCGACAACAGGCGCTGTTTCCGGGCCACTTTCAACATCAGTTTTCTTCTTCCCAACCTCATCGGTTTTCGCCAGCTCCTTTTCAATTTGTTTTTTTTCGGTACCTCTGAGACCGGAGGATTACCATGCGTTTTACCGGCCGGCTTCACAACAGACTTTTTTCTTTTTTCTGGATCACATTTGCTAATGTGTTTTATAGTCTTGGTTTCATCTTTCTTATTTGTTTTCACTTCTTTTGCTTCAATTTCTTCATCAGGCTTTTTTGCAAATGGATAACTTTGTTCCGGTTGAAACTCATATGCATCCACTAAAATTTGATCAAATTTGACCGAGTCCAACTTTATGCTGACTGCCTCGATATCGTCATCAGTGATATCTTCGATGAGATGAGTTGCTCTTAGCTCACCTTCTTTGTATATCTTTTGGTCACGTATCAACGCAGCCTGTAAAAAACCAAGAACAAACTGATATCAGATGTGTTTTAAGGTTTTTATATACATCAGATTGCGTTTTATCACTTATAATGCTGTTTAACAACACTTCGAATGTGTGTTGTTGGTTTTTCCTATTCCACATTACATCACATTGTGTTTTTTCATGATCAGATTTCATCATAATGGTTTTCACAATATGTTGTGATTATATTGGTGCATTACTATATTGAAACAATATTAATGTGTTTTACCAGCAAACAGATGTGTTTTAAAGCACAATCATAGTGTGTGATTTAGAAAATTATATATGTATTTAGAACATACCACTAACAAAGGCATTGGTCCAAGAAAGGGTTCCTTTGGTGTCCATGTTTCCACCGTTCGATCCATACACCTGATCATGTACTCACACCAGTTAAAACTTCTGATATCCTTCCCTATATGCAAGGCTGGTAAAAACTTCATATTAGTTGATGAATTCGTAGTTGTCTCTCTGAGCAGTGTGTTATAGAACAACAAAAAGTCCAACACAAAGATTCTCCCGCTCACTTTTTGGCCCTGCATGTATGTTTTGAATTGAACAGGCGTCAAACGTGCAGGAGCGCTTTCGAATTGTCCTTTCCATTCTGCCACAACCTCATGGAAATCAGCCCTTGCTCTCTCTACTTCCTTTATGTCACGGCCCAAGACCCGGTTTGACCCGTTTCAAGAGTCGCGGCAGAAAATACTGCGGTATTGATTTTAATTGAGTTTAACAGCGGAAACAGGATCGCTTAAAGCTAAAATTTTTCCCTTTTATTTATTTCATAATTCGGGATAAAACCCCGATAATTTACAATATTATGTTTTTACTATAAAAACGTGATATTACAAAAGCATTTATTTCTTTTATATTGAGCCACTATCTTAAGCTTGTAATGCTCCCCAGCACTTTTCCTGAATTACAATCGATCACCTGAAACATGTTTGAAAAAGGTTTTGTCAGCGGGAAATACTGAGTGAATCATTCTATTTACTAAAATGACACATTTGTTATAATTTACAGTATTAAGAGCGATTACAATGTTTCTGATATCAATCCAACTACCCACGGTACTTGCCACTCGACCCATTGGCCCATTCGTCCAATGGTGTCTGTGACTATGGTCATATCCCCCACTGGCTGCCCCAATGGTGACGATTATCAAGTAATGTATACAGAACCCCACATACCGGCTGTAACTTGGTGATTACAAAGACTTAATCCCCGTAATTATAACTTTGAAAATAACATGATTTTGTAAATAGATTTGATAAAAAGAGAGAATGACTCACTTTGCAGATTTATACGGGCAGAGCCTAGCCTACTGATTAGGCTTTTATCCTAATTTCAATAACAAGCACACAATTTAGTAATCAATTCCGCAATTACGATAACTCACGAGACCAAATTCTCACAATGAATGTTAAAATGCAATACTTTGTCCATCGAATTAACGATGATTCATTGAATTAACAATGAACGACAAGGTATAATACTTTACCTATCGAATTAACGACAATCCGTCAAATTAATGACGAACGATAAAGTATAACCCTAATGTGGGCGGCACTTAAACATTCATTGGATATTTGAATCAATCGGATAAATGAATCGTAGCAGCGATTGTACTAATACCCTGATTGCAGCTTCAATTTAGTGCTGTGTGTGTTTAATTGAAGTATAAGCAGAAAACTCGGTGTATAATCGAGAATTCTTTCGACGTAAGATGTTCAGAAAGCAAGTGCCAATGCCTGCTATTTATAGCTGAATTTTGATCACCCATACGCATCGTAGGTCTAATATACCATACGCATCGTATGGTAAGCATACGCACCGTATGCCATTCTTTTCTACGCATCGTATGCGTTTTTAAACAGCCTGCGCATCGTAGGCCATACTTTGATACGATGCGTAAGGGATCAAAAATTGGTTATAGAGTAGCCACGTGTGGGACTAGTCCTGATGACTTGCTATTTTCAATTTCTCAGAATTTGACAACGAGATTTAAAGGATAATTATCAACTAGGGTTTACCCCCACTGAGTTTTAGGGGCCCTAATCCTGATTCTGAAAATTATGAAACTCTTAGGGTTTGCACAGAATTACTTGGGTGTCTCAATTAAGGTTTCCTATTGGTCAAATTAATTTTAATAATTATGACTTTTAATGAGAGTCGTTACATTCTCCCCAACTTAATAAAAATCTCGTCCTCGAGATTTACTGGAATAATTGAGAATACTTTCTTTCCTTTTTGATTCCAGTTTCCAAGTATATTAGGATCCTGTCTTTGAATCCTACTTTACTTAAACTAACATTATTTGTTTACCTTTATATCTTGGAAATATATTACCAAAGATTTATTTGATAGACATTTCTTTGGATACATGAAATGTATCAGGTATTCCAACTAACCTTCCTGGTAGTTGTAAATTATAAGTAACTGATCCAATATGTTGAATTTACTGGAAATGATCCTACCTACTTTTGAACTTAGTTTTCCTGTCTTACTTCTTTCCAAGGAGATACTTCCAATTATATTTTGTCTCCAACTCGAATTCCAACGGCTTTTATCTATTATCTGCATAATCTTTATGACTATTTCTTGCCGTTTTCAGATTTTCCTTTGTGATACTAAATATCACAGTCGTAGTCACTTAGGATTTTCGTTCATCTCCTTTGCCTCAAATTCTTTTTGCCCATAAATATTTATCTTAACTTCTTATAATCTGTATAGATAGTATCCTTACTTCCATACAGATAATATCTTCAAATCTTAAGGCAAAAATTATGGTTCATAATTCTAACTCATGAGTTGATAGAGTTTTCTTCGGACTTTTTCAATTTGGCTTGAGGCCTACGCAATTACCTTTTTGCGTTGTATTAAGGAATATCCAAATCCTAGTTTTGAAGCATTACCATATACTTCAAAATCTTCAATTCCTTCTGGTAAGGCTAAAATTTATAGTATCGGTTAACTTAGTTAATGGTATAGCTATTTTGAAAACTTTCCTTAATAAATTGTCTGTAGTATCAGACTAAACTTCTAATTCCCATTGTGAATTAGGTAATCTTCCATTTGGTAATTGTTGCTATCTTAGCAGAATTTATGTGAATATCTTCATGATTCACCATATGACCTAAAAATTGCACTTCTGATAGCCGAAATTCATACTTCGAAAATTTGGCGTAAAGCTTTTCTTTTCTTAACAAAGTTAAGAATACGTTTTTGGAATAAATAAGTATATCGTCATTTGAAGACATTTACCAATTTATCCAAATAGGGTTTACAGATCCTATTTATCATGTCCCTAAATGCTACAGTTGCATTCTTTAATCCGAAGGGCATGACTGTAAACTAGTAATGACTATTGCTAGTTCTGAAAACAGTCTTAGGTATATCTTCCTTTGATACTTTTAATTAATAATATCCGGAACATAAGTTGATCTTAGAAAATTATCTATCTTCCTGAAATTGATCGAATAGATCATTAATGCTAAGTAATGAGTATTGATTCTTAATTATAACCTTGTTCAATTTCCTATAATCAATACACATTCTTATCGAAATTTTCTTTTTCTTAAATAACCAATATTGTACTAACCGATAAGGTTTCCTGGCTTATCGGTAAAATTCCTGGAATTGATAAATCCTAAATTCTATCTTCATGTAATCCAGGTAAATCTTCTGGAAATACATCTGGGTATTCGGAATTTACAGAAATTTCCTTAAATTCTGTATCTTTAGTATTAATGATTACTGAAATCATATATACTATTCCTTGCTTTCGTTCATAATTAGCAATTTCCATTACTGATATGAACTTCATAGGCTTATATGGTTTATCTCCTGTAATCATAATTACTTCTCCGATGGTTGATTGAATTTCTAAGAAATTCTGATCACAGATAATGATCACAACATCGAATTCAACTAATTTCATAGATAATAGGGTTGCAGAAAACTTATAACTTATTTCTATGTTCTGATAACCTTATTTATTCTAACTGAATTCCCATCTGCCATTTCTAATATAGAAATTTATCTAATGCTGGTTAACGGTAAGTTAAGGGTTTGGCAGAGTAAAAGTATTTATAAAACTTTGGTTGGCACCAGAGTCAAATAATACTTTTAGGTAAATGTTGTAAGCTAAAACATACCGACTATCACATCTGGAATTATCTTGGCTTCATGAGTAGTCGACTGAAAGGCTTTCGCAATCCTTTTTGCTCCTTCTGCTGGTTTGACTTGATTGTCAAATGATTTGTTCAGTTTTGGACAATCTGGCCTAAGATGTCCAGTTTCTCTACAGTTGTAACAAACTGAAAATTTCTTCCTCCTACAGTCTTCTTCTTGATGTCCCGGAATCTTGCAAAAATTGCAATATCCTTTGCATCTTTCAAAAGGCTTCCTTTTGCAAAAATTGCAAAATGGACCAGTAGAAGATTGCCCTATTCCCTCCTTTCTTGAAATGGTTATGGTTACCCGAACTGAATTCTTGGGTAATCTTTTGGGCTACTTCCTTCCTTTTATTTTCTTCTCTTATCCGTATTAGCTCGTCAGTTATAATATTGGCTAATTCTACTGCATCATCAATCGTGCGAGGTTTCGCAGTTTTGATGATATTACGAATCTTAGAAATTAATCCCCAAATATAACGAGAAATAAGTACCGGCTCTGGCGAAGCCAGGGTTGGTACTACTCTAGCATACTCGAAGAATATCGTAGTATACCCTCGACAATCTACATCCACCATCCGGTGGGTTAGAAACTTATTTGCCATTTGATCTTTTTCGTACTCGGGACAGAATTTTCTTTCTACAAGACTCTTAAATTCTTCCCAGTTCATAGCATACGCCATCCTTCTTCCTTTTGCCTGTAACATCGTATTCCACCATTCTAGCGCCACTTCTTTGAAAAGATTTGATGCATACATGACCTGATCATCCTGAGCACATTTACTTATGGCAATTACTGCCTCGGTTTTCTCTAACCAACGCAGTGTCGCTGTCGCTCCTTCATTGCCTGCAAACTCAGTGGGTTTACAAGCAAGAAATTCTTTGTAAGTGCAATCAGGCGTTGCAACTTCCCTTTTCTTAGGGAGCGGAGCTTGCCGTGGTTCATTATCATGATTAACATGATTACCGCCTCCATTTACGCTATTACTGAAATTATCTTCAGAAATGCGTTTACTAGGAACAACATGTTGCGGTTCGATTGGATTTTTAACAGCAGTAATGATTGCTGGAATAGCATTGGCTATCCCTTGAGCAACTATTCCTGGAATAGTGTTGGCTATCTCTTGAGTAATGATATTTTCTATATCTTGCCTAGTCACATATTGGTTTCCCGATTGTTGCTCAGATTGATTACCCTCATTAACTGGTTCATTATTAGCGTTTTCCATCTGATATCTATTTTATAGATATATAATTAGTATAAAGGAAATAATCTAATGTTACAATTTTAGTTGCACATAATCACATAAACGAATATACAAATAAAATTGTAACTTTTCTAATATTTTCTTATATCATGTTTCTATATACACCTGTTTTATTATCTATTTTACATATACTGATTTTACTGTTACTATTACACAACCACAGTTTTATTATTCCCCTATCCTTTGTAAGATGATGTTCTAGTAGCGGCGTTTCTCCTCATCGTATTTCCAGGAGATTTGTCCCAAAGTCTCTTGGATCCTATTCCCAGCATCCATGTTGTTAAAATGATGGAGTTCAGTCCTATTCTGGTTACTTATTGGTAAATTTGGTAAAGGTTCTGGATTGTACTTAGGAAAAAGCCTATAGGGATGGTTTTGTAACAGTATTTCATTATCCAACCATTCGTCTATATTCCAGTGATTAGAAGAGTTTGGAATAGATGGTTCTAAGTTCATAAAATTATTTTCATTAACAGGCTCAATAGTATCATCGGTTGCCATTATAAAATCTAATTCTTCTTGAGATGGTAATTCCTCCATTTGCCTAGAACTTTCCCCAATTTCCATTTTCTTAGGCTTAGGTTTCTCGAAAGGTAAAGCATTAAATTCTATAGGTTCTTCTATGTCTGGTATATACCTATTGAAATCTCTGGAAACTTCGATTCTTACTGGATAGAGATTTAAATTCTGAAGGGCTTCCGACAAATCACTCATGCTGATTAGTAAAATACACACAATTACTAAGTCATAATAAAATTTTTATAGAACAACTTTTTAAATAGTATTTCATACTACCAACCCAACTGAAAATTAAAACATACTAGGTTTTATTTGTAATTTATTTATAAATTTTCTAGACTGTAGATAATAAAATACTAACTTTAAATCAGGATATTTAAAGATTTATATTTACTATTTACAGAAATCAATATATATAAATCTATATACTAAATAAGTATGATGAATTATTTTATATATATTAACTAGTCATTATCATTGTGGATATTGGTTAGTGCTGCCTTGTTTAAGCATAGGTGATCAGTCTATGCATAACTAAGGCTAGGTTATCCAATATCTGCCTTTGATAATAATCTTAATATTTAAAAAAAATAATCTTAATATCACTACTATGAATATATTATTATTAACAATAAAATTATTAATAATAATTAATTAAACAAAAATTTTAAATAAGAGTATACTTCAAACATAAAAATATAATTTCTTTACCACAATATAGTAATACTATATTAGGTAATTCCATATATTAATCAAATAAATTTATATATAATATTTTTCGATTAACAATGATAGAGCAACAAATATTACAATATATATAAAAATCTGCCCATATTCAAATTAACAATAGCCAGTTAATAAAACACATAATCACATAATAGTAATCAGGAAAAATTAAGTATGTCTAAATACTTAATTAGCTTAACCCAGTGGCTGTAATCAGGAAAAATGTTGAGTATTTCTAAATACTTAATCAGCTTAACCCAGTGGCTGTAATCAGGAAAAATGTTGAGTATTTCTAAATACTTAATCAGCTTAACCCAGTGGCTGTAATCAGGAAAAATGTTGAGTATTTCTAAATACTTAATCAGCTTAACCCAGTGGCTCTGATACCACCTTTTTCTGTCACGGCCCAAGACCCGGTTTGACCCGTTTCAAGAGCCGCGGCAGAAAATACTGCGGTATTGATTTTAATTGAGTTTAACAGCGGAAACAGGATCGCTTAAAGCTAAAATTTTTCCCTTTTATTTATTTCATAATTCGGGATAAAACCCCGATAATTTACAATATTATGTTTTTACTATAAAAACGTGATATTACAAAAGCATTTATTTCTTTTATATTGAGCCACTATCTTAAGCTTGTAATGCTCCCCAGCACTTTTCCTGAATTACAATCGATCACCTGAAACATGTTTGAAAAAGGTTTTGTCAGCGGGAAATACTGAGTGAATCATTCTATTTACTAAAATGACACATTTGTTATAATTTACAGTATTAAGAGCGATTACAATGTTTCTGATATCAATCCAACTACCCACGGTACTTGCCACTCGACCCATTGGCCCATTCGTCCAATGGTGTCTGTGACTATGGTCATATCCCCCACTGGCTGCCCCAATGGTGACGATTATCAAGTAATGTATACAGAACCCCACATACCGGCTGTAACTTGGTGATTACAAAGACTTAATCCCCGTAATTATAACTTTGAAAATAACATGATTTTGTAAATAGATTTGATAAAAAGAGAGAATGACTCACTTTGCAGATTTATACGGGCAGAGCCTAGCCTACTGATTAGGCTTTTATCCTAATTTCAATAACAAGCACACAATTTAGTAATCAATTCAGCAATTACGATAACTCACGAGACCAAATTCTCACAATGAATGTTAAAATGCAATACTTTGTCCATCGAATTAACGATGATTCATTGAATTAACAATGAACGACAAGGTATAATACTTTACCTATCGAATTAACGACAATCCGTCAAATTAATGACGAACGATAAAGTATAACCCTAATGTGGGCGGCACTTAAACATTCATTGGATATTTGAATCAATCGGATAAATGAATCGTAGCAGCGATTGTACTAATACCCTGATTGCAGCTTCAATTTAGTGCTGTGTGTGTTTAATTGAAGTATAAGCAGAAAACTCGGTGTATAATCGAGAATTCTTTCGACGTAAGATGTTCAGAAAGCAAGTGCCAATGCCTGCTATTTATAGCTGAATTTTGATCACCCATACGCATCGTAGGTCTAATATACCATACGCATCGTATGGTAAGCATACGCACCGTATGCCATTCTTTTCTACGCATCGTATGCGTTTTTAAACAGCCTGCGCATCGTAGGCCATACTTTGATACGATGCGTAAGGGATCAAAAATTGGTTATAGAGTAGCCACGTGTGGGACTAGTCCTGATGACTTGCTATTTTCAATTTCTCAGAATTTGACAACGAGATTTAAAGGATAATTATCAACTAGGGTTTACCCCCACTGAGTTTTAGGGGCCCTAATCCTGATTCTGAAAATTATGAAACTCTTAGGGTTTGCACAGAATTACTTGGGTGTCTCAATTAAGGTTTCCTATTGGTCAAATTAATTTTAATAATTATGACTTTTAATGAGAGTCGTTACACTTTATTTCTTTATTCCCTCTTGGTACGCCGAACACATCGTGCACCAATTCCTCTGTTATTTGAATGTGGTGGCTACCGCAATTCAAGATCCGTGTTTTAGTGTCGTAGTTATTTACCAACCACCAACTCAGAGTTGGGGGAACCGGACCCATTCTAAAGCTAAGTATTGACCCAAAACCTATGTTTCTGACAGCCCCCCGTTGATTTTCGTTCAAAGATTCCATCAAATCCCCCATGTGCTTAAGAGCCAATCGCAAAGTTAGTTTCCCATCTGAAAGTGGTATGTAATTCTTGACCGTTGTTGGCCTGTTGCGTGTTTTTGAGTCTTTGATTGAACTAGCATCTGCGGGTCGTTGTGTTTTTTCAACAACTTGTGGGCCAGCACCCGACCTCGTTTTTTTCCAAGGTGGGTTGTCAAAATCATCATCATAATCTTCTATTGTGGAACCTGACAAAACACCAACACACGAAGCCGATCAGCAAGTCAGTCTTTTCAGTAACTGAAATTTAGTTCATAATTTTCAATTTACTGTGTGCTGCTTCTTTAGGCTTATTGACTGTTGGTATAACCGCAGCTTTCTTTTCTTTCGGTTCGATTCCAGCCTTTTTGTCCTTCCTTTTCTTACCGGTATCGATACCCTTTTTGCTTGCGTCGGCTGATTTAAAGCCCATAAAAGTTGTTAGTATTATGCATTGTGTTTTACATCATCAAACATATGGTTTCATGTTTGTTCATCTAACTTACATATGGTCATTTCACGATTTTCGTTGGGTTCCGACTGTAAATCATCATTTTTATCCATTACGTTCGGAAACAGATGTGCAATGTCAGACAGAAGGGTGCTGGCAGGTGGTTGTTGTGCGCAGTCTACTTTGTTGTCTACCGTTTTTGTAGTTTTGTTAACAGGTTCAACTGTTAGTAACAAAAAAACACAACTGATCAGAAAGATAGCCATATAAGCTACCCCCCACCCTTCACTGCCACAACTAACCGCACCTAGTAAAGGTGATGCTTCTTCTGTGTCTGATTCATCCAGTATAATTGGTTTGTCAGGTGGGTTTCCGGGTACCCTTGAAAGCCATTTTCCTTTTATTCTCTCACTCTTTCTCCGTTTGACTGGAAAACACTTGGTTAGGATTTATAAAACACAATTCCCAATCACACATTCCCTTTATAAATCATAGTTCAGTAGGCCTTCAAAACTTAACAAATCAATTATAATTGTAAAACACACATGTGCCAGTTAATGGTAAAACACATTTATGAGAAACACCCAATAGGACATTTATGTTTTTAAAATACAATCCACAAACCTACTTAATCATGTTTAAAACCTAGGCAAACTGACCTTAAAACACATTTGTTTAAAACACATTTTAGGTAAAAACCCATTAACAAACAGAGTTTATGGAAAACCCATTAACAACCTGACCTTAAAACACATCAGGTTAAAACGTGCCCATAAAAGACATTTGTTCAAAACCTGTCCATAAAACACATTAGTTCAGGAAAAACCCACTAACAAACTGAGCTTAAACACATCTTTTTTAAAACCTCCCCATAAAACACATTTGGGGGCAAACTCATTAACAAAAAAAATTTTAAAACACAACCCACACACACAAACTGATACTCTATAAAACCTGCATAACCAAACCATAAAACACATAACCAAACATAAACAATGAAAAAACACAGTCATCCCCAACAAACGGAAATCATACACACATTTGTTATTTTAAAACACATACCTACGGTTCTGGCGACTACAACTTTGCTTCCGGGGACTGTGTTTTCTCTTCCAGCGACTTCGATTCTGCTCGCATCCATCTTGTTCAAATCTACCTTTTTTTTAATCTCTTCCCTGCAAACATAAAACACTTCAATGTAGAACACGATTGAACCCTAATCTCCTACTAAAACACTGAACACAATGTCCGTTTGATCTTACATATATAGAAGTTTGAAAATCTCTTATCTTCATCCATGATTTTAGGTATTTTTGGTATGATTTTTGAGTGATTTCGTTGTGGGTTTAGAGAGAGAAAGTGAGAGAGAGAGGGAAATTCGCGTGTAATAAGGAGATGTGATATGTTCACGGTTATTTTTTATTGGTTTAAAACACTGTTATGATGATTTTGCCCCTGATCATTTAAAACAATCTATTAAATATAGTTAAATATTACAAGATTGCCATTGATTTAATCTCAACCCTTAAACACACCAATCTGATGGACCAGATCGCTTCCTAGACTTTCTAGGAAAAACACACTTTCCGTAGGAACCCTACTCTATATATATATATATATATATATATAATTTAAAACCCAAGGCGAATAGGAGGCCGCCACATCAAACCCAAGCCAGCCCCACGCCCGGCTTCAAACCCAAGCCCCAAGGGGTGGTGGCTTGGGTGTTTTCCCCCAACCCACGCCCCAACTCAAGCCCCATACCCCACAGTCTTGAACAAAATAAACTTTTTATTTGATCTTATCCCTAATTAGACTCCAAAAACTGTAAAGCAATATTTTAGTGTTAGCATAATTACTATATTTTATTGATATACTAGGTTAGAACCCCGTGCAATACACGGGTTGAATAAATGTAATTTTATATATCAAATAACAAAAAAAATATTTTTAAAATCTCGTTTAGTACACGGGTTGAATAAATGTAATTTTATATACCAAATAATAAAAAAATATATCTTTAAAAATCTCATTTATTACATGGGTTGAATACATGTAATTTTATATATTAAATAATAAAAAGTTATATCTTTAAGAACTATGTGTATTGTATGGGTTGAGTAAATTTTATTTTATATATTAAATAATGAAAAAAAGTTACATTTTTAAGAAACTCATGTATTGTATGCGTTGAGCACATGTAATTTTATATAACAATCAATAAAAAGTTATATCTTATTATATCTTTATAAACCCTGTGTATTATAAAACTTTTGAACTAAACTGACAAAATGGTCCAAACCACATGGACTAAAATGGCATTTAACTCTTTACATTATATATAATTACCAGCTACCAGCTTCCAGCCAGCAGCTACCAGCTTCCAGCCACCAGCTACTTTCGCCACCAGCTACTTTTGCCACCAGCTTCCAGCTAGCAGCTACCAGCTTCCAGTCACCAGCCACCAGCTACTTTTGTCAAACATACCCGTAATGTCACGTACGAACACCACACGTTAATCTAATCATCCTACACTGTAAAAACGATGCTTATAATAGGTTAGACCGAGTAAAATCTATACGTCAAAACATCGGTTCTCATATGGTTAAACACATCACATTTATAATAGGTTAGACCGAGTAAAATCAATACGTCAAAACATCGGTTTTCATATGGTTAAATGCATCACATAACGTCCCGCCATCTATAAACAACTAAGACGTCGCCGCCGCAACACGCGGCCCGTAGCTACAATCTAGTTCTACCTTATAAATTAAATACCAAACCGTTTTATTTATAACCATACTAGTATTAAGCCCCTGCGTTGTAGTGGTTGTTGTAAAACTGTGTCACGTAGTACCAATGCTATACCACTGTCAGCGACCACCAACACCGGAAAAGCTCGTAAAAACAAATTAAATAAAAACGAAAAACATAACGCCGAGCAAAAAACAGACGTAAAATCTTTGAATCATGTAACACCCTTTTTATAATAATGAGATTACTTAATATATTACATGAGTTTATACTAAAATCCCAATTTACAAAATGTTTTCGATTAGAAATAGCAAACATGATCATGTTAAGTACAACACGAAAGTTTAAAGTAACTTCTACTAGTCACTACCGACTAGTTTAAAACCTTAGGACATGGTTATCAATTTATTTACATCAAAATCATAGTCTAAAACAAAGTTAAGTTAACGCGGAAGCTTCAAAATACGTGTTTGGTTCTTCTACATTACTTGACCGCCATCCGGAAGCCCATCATAGTCACCTAAGGTCAAAACCACTAAAAACATTAGTTTTGGCATTGACATAATATGTGTAAACAAGTTCCAACATCAAATCAATAAAAGAAAATAAAATTTCCTACTTTGGTCCTCCCGCGTGTCGCGGCAGGAATCTTTGAATCCGTCGCGACTCGCGACGGCTTCCGAGTGTCGCGGGGTTTCCAATGTAACCCTCCGCGTGGCGCGGGGGAACCCTTTTTCCAGCAGGTGCAGGTTAAAATCCTGCATTACTGCCCAGCTCCGAAAATTCACAATTTTCAAACTTTAAACTATCATAACTTTTTACTCGTTAGTCCGTTTTAATCGATTCTTTTTCCTACGAGTCCGTAATAAAATTACGGACCCGACCACGTAAATTTCTCATTACGGAAACCGAGATACCGACAATCGGTTCACAATTTCTTCATTTCAATTATCTAACCCATTAGTGTAAGTGCATAGCACCTCTTTTCCATTCTTAAAACCTTTTAGACATAATTACCCAATTTTCCGGGCTCACATACTTGGTGTATTCGCGCCATTCCATGGCTTTGCGTTCCCTTAGGGCTAAATACTTGTTTCTTCGGAATTCAAGCATTCCGTTTCAAACGACACTTTCATAGAGCTTCTATTGTTTGACCCGATTTCCCGGGTTCTTAGACTTGAATTAATATAACCAATTCAATGGCGTGATATAATCCACCACTTAACGAAATATGAGACTTTCAAGTCTCTATTCTCATGATTCTTTTAAAAGCATCTTTTTGACCCGTTTGGCTATTTAGTGAAAACTAATACTTTCTTGACATGCCAAACTAAATTCCAAGTCCTTATTTTGACCCGTTTAATGGTCGAGTGTACTTCGCCACTTTAACGACACATCAAACGCATCCTTTACACTACAACATCGTTTACATATCAAACCAAAGCATTTAAGCATAATTTAACGGGACTAAAGCCACGTACCTTCAAAGCACACCTTTTCCACGGGTATCACTTCCGGCGTGTCCACTTGACGTTCCGGATTCCTTGCCTAAAGAGTTCAATTCATAACAAGATTAGAACTCTTTCATAAGCTTTAACGCATTATTTCTTAACATATTCAAATCTGCGTTTTACCCAACTTTTAACAATTTAACTTCTTTTAGGCATTTTATCAAACACCTAGCGGGTCAGATTTTTACATGATCTAAACCAAGTTCATGACTTGAGTTTATCACCCTAATTAACTTCAATTAGACTACATGTCTATATGTTAACATCAACAACTTAGAGTTTTCCTCATAATTTCAGTTTACACTAGAACAAGAGTTTTAATCCTAGTGTTCATCAAATTCTACTAACATACTAATCACCCACTATGGTGATTTTGATCTATACAATTATCAAGAAAGAATTTGACAAGAAATCGTCTAGGGTTTGTCCCTAAACCTTATATTACTTCCAATTCCATGTTTACAACACATAATCAAGCTCTACACTCGATTTCAATCACATGCATGAACTTTGAATCGAATGAAAATGACCTAATTCAACATACCTTATGATCCCCTTGACGAGGTGATCACGATTCCATGTTCAGATTTCGATTTTAGCTTGATTTAGGCCTTCAATTGAGAGTTTTAGTGGAAGTTATGGTTTTTGAGAGTGGGGGTCGCCCTATCCTGCCTTGATCGATCCAGGAACTCCAAAAATGGAGTGTTTGGATTTTTATTTTACTAATATTAGTAATTTAAGTTTCAATTTTAACAACCCAAGTCCCTCCACTCTTATTTAGTTTATATCTTTGGCCTTTTAACTCTTTCATGTGTTACTACAAGACTCCTAACTAACTGGGTTATTTATCCTAGTTAGCTTATTCTTGTTTATTTTACACTTTATAATTCTAATATAAAGTCTTGTATTTTCGGGATGTTACAAGTCCACCCCCCTTAAAAAGGGTTTCGTCCCCGAAACCGTAATACGTACCAAATAGTTTAGGGTAGAGCCGTTGCATCTCTTCTTCAGATTCCCACGTGGTATCCGCACCCTTCCTGTGCTCCCACTTAACCTTCACTTGGTTAATTACTTTGTTCCTCAGACTCTTCTCTTTTCGATCTAAAATTGCAATTGGCCTCACTTCATAGTTGAGGCTGTTATCCACCTCGATGTCATCATAGCGGATACGAGCAGTTTCATCTGCTAAGCATTTTCGGAGATGTGACACATGGAATGTGCTATGAATTCCACTCAACTCCTCGGGTAGTTCAAGGCGATATGCTACCTTACCAACCCGTTCAGTCATCCTGAATGGCCCAATGAACCTCGGACTCAACTTTCCTCTTTTTCTGAACCGTATAATTCCTTTCCATGGCGATACTTTTAGCATTACTTTATCGCCAATTTGAAATTCAATTGGTCTGTTCCGTTTATCTGCGTACGCTTTTTGTCGATCCTGAGCCGCCTTTAGGTTAGCTCGGACCAAGTCGATCTTCTCATTCGTAGTCCGGATTATGTCAGTAGGAGCTAGTCCTCGTGGACCCACTTCTCCCCAACATACCGGGGTTCGACACTTTCTTCCATATAACATTTCGTAAGGGGCCATTTTAATGCTCGTGTGATAGCTGTTGTTATATGAGAATTCGACCAAGGGTAGATAGACATCCCAACTACCCCCGAAGTCGATAATACAAGCCCGCAACATATCTTCCAACGTTTGTATCGTTCTCTCACTTTGCCCATCCGTTTGTGGATGGTAAGCAGTGCTAATGAACAATTTAGTTCCCATTTGCTCTTGGAATTCGCGCCAAAATTTCAAAGTAAACCGAGTATCTCTGTCTGATACAATGGATATCGGCACTCCATGACGTGCTATGATTTCATTGTTGTACACTTCTGACATCTTCTCGGATGTATAAGTCTCACGAATCGGAATGAAGTGAGCACTCTTTGTCAATCTATCCACGACTACCCATATAGCATCAAATCCGCGATTGGTTTTGGGCAATTTGGTTAACAAATCCATCGTGATTTGTTCCCATTTCCAAACTGGGATATCCAGCGGTTGCAACTTACCATATGGCTTTTGGTGCTCCGCTTTGACTTGTAAACAGGTCAGACACTTCTCCACATATTTCACAATATCTCTTTTCATTCCGGGCCACCAATAGTTTTGTGTTAAGTCATTATACATTTTGGTCGCCCCCGGATGAATTGAATAATGAGATTTATGGGCCTCGTCAAGTAGACGCACCTTGGCCCCACACGTATTTGGAACCCAAATTCTCCCAAATCGAGTTTTCAATCCTTGGTTATCATCCTCCAGGTCTTTTAGCTGCCCAACTATCCTTTCCCTCTTCACATTTTCTTTCTTGATTGCTTCAATTTGAGATTTCCGGATTTTTTCAAGCAAACCTGATGTCACAATTAGTTGCATCGATCGTACTCGAATAGGCGTATAATCTGTCTTTCGGCTCAACGCGTCTGCCACTACATTAGCCTTTCCGGGGTGGTAATGTATTTCACAATCAAAGTCTTTGACAGTTTCTAACCACCGCCTCTGCCTCATATTTAATTCCTTCTGATTGAAGAAATACTTTAAGCTTTTGTGGTCGGTAATGATAGTGCACTTCATCCCATACAAGTAATGCCTCCATATCTTCAAGGCAAACACCACTGCTGCCAACTCGAGGTCATGGGTAGGATATCTCTTCTCATGATTCTTTAGCTGCCTCGAGGCATAGGCTATAACCTTGCCCCGCTGCATCAAAACGCAGCCAAGTCCCGAATGCGATGCATCCGAGTAAACTACCATATCCTCCGTTCCGTCCGGTAATGACAATACCGGTGCATGGGTCAATTTTTCCTTGAGCGTTTGGAACGCCCTTTCTTGATCCTCAGCCCAAATAAACTTTTCATCCTTACGGGTTAGTTTGGTTAACGGCATAGCAATTTTGGAGAAATCTTGTATGAATCTCCGATAATAACCCGCAAGCCCCAAGAAGCTTCTGATTTCCGAAGGATTCTTTGGTGGAGTCCATCTTGACACAGCTTCTATCTTTGACGGATCTACTAACACCCTGTTTGCACTAATGATGTGCCCAAGAAATTGCACCTCTCGTAACCAGAAGGCACATTTTGAGAATTTTGCATACAATTTCTCTTTCCTGAGCGTCTCCAACACTTCACGGAAATGACTTGCGTGTTCTGCTTCATTCTTGGAGTATATCAAGATGTCATCAATGAACACTATCACTAACTTGTCTAGCATGGGTTTGCAAACCCGGTTCATGAGATCCATGAAAGCCGCGGGTGCATTAGTTAACCCAAAGGACATCACGAGAAACTCGTAATGTCCGCACCGTGTACGAAAAGCCGTTTTCGGTACATCCTCCTCTTTGACTTTTAACTGATGATACCCCGATCTGAGGTCGATTTTTGAGAACCAACTTGCACCTTGTAATTGGTCAAATAGGTCATCAATTCTTGGAAGCGGATATCAATTCTTTACCGTGAGTTTATTCAACTCCCGGTAATCAATGCACATACGCATGCACCCGTCCTTCTTTCTCACGAATAATACCGGTGCGCCCCATGGAGACACACTTGGCCGAATAAATCCCTCGTCGAGCAATTCTTGGATTTGGGACATCAATTCTTGCAATTCTGATGGCGCTAACCGATACGACGCCTTAGCCACTGGTTTCGCGCCCGGAATCAATTCAATTCCGAACTCTACCTCCCGTTCTGGCGGTATTCCCGGAAATACATCAGCGTATTCACGTACCACTGGTACGTCTTCAATCTTCGGCGTCTCTTTATCAGGTTCGTTTGCGTATATCATAAATGCTTTACATCCGCGCTTCATAAGTTTTTGAGCTTTTAGTATTGAGCACATAACGGGACTGCCCCCTTTTTCGCCATAGATGGTGACTTTCTTTCCGCTTAGAGATGTCAATTTTATCTCCTTGCGGAAACATATCACTTCTGCATGATGTCGAGATAACCAATCCATCCTGACCACTACTTGGAATTCTTCCATTGACATAGGGATCAAGTCTATTAGATATTCCTCATCATCAATGTTTATTTTGCAGTCTCGATATACATCACATACAAGGAAACTTTTGTTATCACCTATTTCTACCTCTAATAGCATAGGCAATTTCGTTAGTACAAAAGAAGGATGTCGAATAAATCCATGTGAAACAAAGGATTTATTCACACCCGTATCAAATAACACATGTGCGGGAATCGAGTTTATAGCAAATATACCTGAAACTACATCGGGTTCCACTTTTGCCTCGGCTGCCGTTAACTGGAAGGATCTTGCTTTTGCTCTTGGTGTCTTAGTACGTGTATCCTTGTCATCTTTCTTCCCGATCAATTCCGGACACTCCGATTTCTTGTGACCCGGATGATAACATTTGTAACACACCGACACCTTCCCCGAACACAACGCAGCCGTGTGCCCGGTTTTCCCACAAATAGGACACGGCTTGTCCTTAAACCGGCACTCACCCTTGTGCCCTTTCCCGCATATCTTGCAGCTTGATGACCCGCTTTTTCCTTCTTGTTTCTTTGAGGATTCGTTCGGACGTGCCTTTTTCGTCGGGCTTGGGTTGACTACCTGTGCCCTTCTTTCGCCTCTTTTTATCTGTTTCTTCAACTCTATCTCCCGTTCCCGAGCAACATTTATAATCTCGGTGAGAGTCTCATACTTCGAAGGAGTCATAAACTCCCTATACTCGGTGCTCAACATATTATAATAATAATATATTTTCTGCTCTTCATTCGTTATGAGATCATCACAGAACTTCATTTTATCCATGAACTTTCCCGTGATTTTATCGATAGATTCACCCTTGTGTCGAAGCTGCATAAATTCTTCCTTGATTTTGTTAATGATTGCCTTGGGACTATGATGTTTAAGGAACGGCGTCTTAAACTCGTCCCATGTCAAAGCCTTAGCCGCTTCACATCCGATCTCTTTCTTCTTGTTATCCCACCAATCTTTCGCCTGACCCCTTAACTGACCCGTGCCATAAGCCACGAAGTCATCCTCATCGCAATGGGTCCTTTCAAATACTCCCTCCATATCACTTAGCCACCGTTGGCATATTATCGGGTCAACCTCCCCATTCTAGATTGGCGGTTTACACGCCATAAACTCTTTATAAGAACAAGATTTTCGTCCTCCCGACTTCTCCTTTGCTAAATTGGTATTATCCTCCAATTTCTTGATCCTTTCTTCCACCACTGATAATACCGTGTTTTGGATTTTTTCGATAATACCCGACAAACTGTTTTCGATTGCTTTTACTACCTCCTCAGCAATCACTTCTCTCGTTTGCTCGGTGACTCTTGGCACCGCATCATCATTACCTTTATTCGCCATCTTTAACTGAAATGTTTACATCGAGTGTTAACATTTCATCTATAACATGTGATTTATTTACTTCGGTTTATTCAAGTTCGTGACTTGTTTTCACCGTTCTTATTTAATGCACTTTTCGGGTTTGAGTGTGTTAACACACTCTTCCCATGCATATCTATTCATTATTCCCTCTTTATACTTAATAACTCTACTAAGAACAATTAACTCTTACCGGATGTTTGATCAAGCTTGAACCGAACACACTTGTTAACAACCTTGAGCTCTGATTACAAATTGTAACACCCTTTTTATAATAATGAGATTACTTAATATATTACATGAGTTTATACTAAAATCCCAATTTACAAAATGTTTTCGATTAGAAATAGCAAACATGATCATGTTAAGTACTACACGAAAGTTTAAGGTAACTTCTACTAGTCACTACCGACTAGTTTAAAACCTTAGGACATGGTTATCAATTTATTTACATCAAAATCATTGTCTAAAACAAAGTTGAGTTAATGCGGAAGCTTCAAAATACGTGTTCGGTTCTTCTACATTGCTTGACCGCCATCCGGAAGCCCATCATAGTCACCTAAGGTCAAAACCACTAAAAACATTAGTTTTGGCATTGACATAATATGTGTAAACAAG
The DNA here is from genome assembly GCA_030545235.1 of Helianthus tuberosus. NCBI lineage: Eukaryota > Viridiplantae > Streptophyta > Magnoliopsida > Asterales > Asteraceae > Helianthus > Helianthus tuberosus. Next base: position 46,301,178 of record CM060376.1, read on the forward strand.
TTCCAACATCAAATCAATAAAAGAAAATAAAATTTCCTACTTTGGTCCTCCCGCGTGTCGCGGCAGGAATCTTTGAATTCGTCGCGACTCGCGAAGGCTTCCGCGTGTCACGGGCTTTCCAATGTAACCCTCCGCGTGGCGCGGGGGAACCCTTTTTCCAGCAGGTGCAGGTTAAAATCCTGCATTACTGCCCAGCTCCGAAAATTCACAATTTTCTAACTTTAAACTATCATAACTTTTTACTCGTTAGTCCGTTTTAATCGATTCTTTTTCCTACGAGTCCGTAATAAAATTACGGACCCGACCACGTAAATTTCTCATTACGAAAACTGAGATACCGACAATCAGTTCACAATTTCCTCATTTCAATTATCCAACCCATTAGTGTAAGTGCATAGCACCTCTTTTCCATTCTTAAAACCTTTTAGACATAATTACCCAATTTTCCGGGCTCACATACTTGGTGTATTCGCGCCATTCCATGGCTTTGTGTTCCCTTAGGGCTAAATACTTGTTTCTTCGGAATTCAAGCATTCCGTTTCAAACGACACTTTCATAGAGCTTCTATTGTTTGACCCGATTTCCCGGGTTCTTAGACTTGAATTAATATAACCAATTCAATGGCGTGGTACAATCCACCACTTAACGAAATATGAGACTTTCAAGTCTCTATTCTCATGATTCTTTTAAAAGCATCTTTTTGACCCGTTTGGCTATTTAGTGAAAACTATCACTTTGTTGACATGCCAAACTAAATTCCAAGTCCTTATTTTGACCCGTTTAATGGTCGAGTGTACTTCGCCACTTTAACGACACATCAAACGCATCCTTTACACTACAACATCGTTTACATATCAAACCAAAGCATTTAAGCATAGTTTAACGGGACTAAAGCCACGTACCTTCAAAGCACACCGTTTCCGCGGGTATCACTTCTGGCGTGTCCACTTGACGTTCCGGATTCCTTGCCTAAAGAGTTCAATTCATAACAAGATTAGAACTCTTTCATAAGCTTTAACGCATTATTTCTTAACATATTTAAATCTGCGTTTTACCCAACTTTTAACAATTTAACCCTCTTTTAGGCATTTTATCAAACACCTAGCGGGTCAGATTTTTACATGATCTAAACCAAGTTCATGACTTGAGTTTATCACCCTAATTAACTTCAATTAGACTACATGTCTATATGTTAACATCAACAACTTAGAGTTTTCCTCATAATTTCAGTTTACACTAGAACAAGAGTTTTAATCCTAGTGTTCATCAAATTCTACTAACATACTAATCACCCACTATGGTGATTTTGATCTATACAATTATCAAGCAAGAATTTGACAAGAAATCGTCTAGGGTTTGTCCCTAAACCTTATATTACTTCCAATTCCATGTTTACAACACATAATCAAGCTCTACACTCGATTTCAATCACATGCATGAACTTTGAATCGAATGAAAATGACCTAATTCAACATACCTTATGATCCCCTTGACGAGGTGATCACGATTCCATGTTCAGATTTCGATTTTAGCTTGATTTAGGCCTTCAATTGAGAGTTTTAGTGGAAGTTAGGGTTTTTGAGAGTGGGGGTCGCCCTCTCCTGCCTTGATCGATCCAGGAACTCCAAAAATGGAGTGTTTGGATTTTTATTTTACTAATATTAGTAATTTAAGTTTCAATTTTAACAACCCAAGTCCCTCCACTCTTATTTAGTTTATATCTTTGGCCTTTTAACTCTTTCATGTGTTACTACAAGACTCCTAACTAACTGGGTTATTTATCCTAGTTAGCTTATTCTTGTTTATTTTACACTTTATAATTCTAATATAAAGTCTTGTATTTTCGGGATGTTACAAATCACGAACGCTCGTTGCAGAAAAATTAATCCGAAACGTAAAACATAGAAAAAAAATAACTAAGTCAATCCAGGACCCGCGTGTTGGTCGAACTTGTTAAACGGAGAAAAATAGATGTGCTGCGATGGACGGCCAGTCAAACGGAAAAAATATACGAAAAAAATGTTGAACGCCACACGCACGTTACGGTGCATTAACTCACAAAATTTAGAACGAAACCAAAAACTTAGGAAAGATGATAAGTTTGGTGGACCAAAATTGAAAATAAAAAAGAGTTATGATTAAATTGCAAAAGATGAAAAACTTAAGTTAAAAGTAAAAAAACAAATTCTCTAAATTGCAAAATTGAAGTTATTTATTAATCTTATATAAAGATAAGGATAAAAATAAATGATATCTATATATTAGTTATTAATATTAATATTAATATTAAAAGAAATTTATAAATTAAATAATTATAAATAAAATTTATGAGGTTGAAGGAGAGAATGACATATACCATTATTTGGAGTCTTTTATTATAAGTTAGATTTTGATTTGATTTACCAACCAAAATTAACTTGAATTGTGCAAATTTTAAAACCAACATTTAACCACGATTAAGTAAATTATCTTTCCCATGAACTATTTGTAATCGAAACCACTGGTTATGAAAATCAAAACACTACTTGTAGATTTGATTTCTACTCATAATCAAACCTAACCGACTCATGATCACCCTTAATTTTTACCCCTCCGGCCTGTTGATTTGGTTACTTTATCGAATAAAGGTGTTTTTGTTGAGTTTGCCGCTAGTTTATTTTGATATACCTTTTGAGTGAGTTAAGATTTTTTTTTTAAATTAAACTTCATTAAAAACAACCTCCGACTCAAACGGGCAAAAGATGTCCTATTTTCATGTTTTCAGACCCCCTTTTGTTTGATTTTTTGCAACTTAAAAAATAGGCCATTAAGGCGATTGGTCTCAGGAATTGTATTGTTTTTGACTTTTTGGTCGATAATAACTTTTTAGTATAATTATATATTTTTAGTAAATTATTTAAATTTAATTTTATAATTATCTTTTAATTAATGTTAATTATCTTTTTTTTGGAAGGCTAATATTAATTATCTATAATTAAGTAGAAGATAAAGATGTGAAAACTAAAAAATAGATGGCTCCAATGAATGACATGTGTCCCAAAGTTGGTTTCTTTTATTATATAGTATAGACTAGGTTAATGTCCGCGTAATACGCGGGCTTCAACCAAAACCATATTAAAATCCATATATAATCTCATATTCTATAACACGTCTGTAAAGTTTATTAATACGTAGTCTTGTACTGTTGCATAAAAAATTCTGTTGATCAATATACACCGGTCGAGTAAAAAAGAAATTATCAAAATATGAACCAAATGTTATAAAATGTGAATGTATTATATGGTTGAAAATAAAGAACATTATATAAAAAAAGATAAAGTCATTTATTCATGTATAGCAACTAACTATAGAAATTTTATCTTAAATATATTTTCAAATCAAGTACTAAAAGGGACTAATCATTCATCACAAATTTGAATCAAGTAATTTTAGAGAATCAATACACAAATCATATTAAGTAATAATTGTTATAGAAAGTGGTTAAGAGCATGAATATCATCCAAACACTTGCTAGTTGCTTGAACATCTTGACAATTTGAGATCATTCGGCTTCTTCTTTGTACCTAATATGAACAAAATAAATGTCAGACGTAATGAATATAGTCATATAAAAGAATTGAATTTATAATTCTAAGAAATCTATGAAATGAAAGGTAAATGAATAAAAAAAATAAATGTTCCAAGGACTTGCATATCATTTCCCAAAAGTCGCAGCTGAAACCTAGATGTCAATTAAGATGGCTACACAACTGAATTAATCCTGAAAGTTAAAAGAAATAATAAAACGAAAAAATTTGATATTCAACAGCAAGTAATCAATTTAGAAGAACAATAAATCAAACCCGAAAGTTGCAGCGTAATATAACCAACCCGGCCCGACCCAGGTGACCACTTGTACACATCAAGCATCAACTTGAATGATCCAATCATATACCCGATCCGACCCAAATGACCAGTTGTCCTCATCAACCATCAACCCGAAAGATCCAGCGTGATATATAACCAACCCGACCAGGATGACCAGTTGTATCCATTAAGCATCAAACAGTCAATCTTGGCCCGTTTAGTACAAACAATTTTTAACAGAATAATTCAAACATAAAAACATATAAAAAAGATGCCAAAAAGAATATACCTTCTTTAATCTTCTTGTAAGGCTTCAAAATTTAGCAAATCATGTGAATTAGTCAAGGTATAAAATAAAGCATCTAAAGTGATCAAAACTGAACCGATCAATTTTCAAAATAAAAAAAAAATCCTAATTGAATCTTAATGTAACAACACATACAGGGTCAGTCAACACATTTCAGATGATACAGGTTCAGGCAAAACATTTATATTGTCAGACTGTCAGGCTCAGATTGTGCATAAAGATGACAACACCATGGTTGCAAGAGAGGTTGCATGAACAACTGCCATCCTACGACCTTGCCATACCATAATGCTATCTTAATTCAATTTTTACTCTGATCAACAAAATCATCATAGCCTCATGTTGAAAGGACAAGAAAAATGCACTTTGAATTCACTTTTTTATTCATCTTCACAGTCAACACTAAATGATATGCTAAACTAATTCAAATGATTTGAAAATATCAGACCTCGCTTATTCGGGCAGACGTTTGCTTCATCATAGTTTTAGTCTCAGGTGAGAAGCATCTCATCAACATCATTGACTGAATATCCCTTAGGTGACATCAATCTAATTATCATCAACCAAACATCGATTACACCCAACGCTACCTAGAACAGCCACGAACGGCAACCAGCAACGATTAGGGCATGTTGCAACAACACGGCAGATATAGCCATCATAGCCTCAGATGACAAAAGCATCTGTGGTGATCAAAACTGAATCGATCAATTTTCAAAATCAAAAAAAATCCTAATTGAATCTTGATGTAACAACACATACAGGGTCAATCAACACAGTTGAGATGATACAGGTTCAGGTAATAAAAAGAAACCCTCTGTTGTAGAAGCAACCAGTGAGAGAGTTTTGATGGAATTTTTAAGAGGGGTCGGTGACATTGTCGAGGAGTTTCAGGAAATGCTATCACTTAGCATTTCCTGACACTCCTCGATAACGTCACCGACCCCTCCATGTTTCCAGCAAAACACCCTCACTGGTTGCTTCTTCAACAGAGGGTTTCTTCTTATTACCTTTAACATGTATCATCTAAACTGTCTTTGACACATCCTTTGTGTCTTCCTCTCTTCCTTAATAGCTAAGAGCGTGATACGTAGGCAAATCGAGGTCATCCTCTAATATCCTTTAATAGATAGTATAGATTGTGAAAACACTACATGTAATCAAAATCCCTGAATTAGAACTGTAATTTCTAAAATTGAGCAAATTACTACAAAAAGGTAATTAAATCATATAAAAGTGAACACTTCTAATTAGGTAAAACATTAAATTCATTCAAATTGTGCCACAAATAGCAATCGAGTCATATCCCAATTACTTTGTAGTCATCAGAAATAAACATAAGAGACGGAATCAGATCAAAACAGATTGATGATATATGAACAAATGAATGAGAAAACAAAACATATAACATAACTTAACAAAACGAATCACGGTAAAAAGGCACTAAAAACACAATTTCAGCCCTAATTCAAGATCTCAGTCATTCAAAACATTCAAAACCAATCGTTAAAGAGATGAATGATTTGAGTTACATATTACAGATATGAAAATAAACAAAAGATAAGAAACATAAACTTACCGATATTTACAAATTATGCGAGTAGAAGATTGGATTTCCTCTTCAAACCGATCTATGTATGAGCAGAAGTGAAAATAGTTCTAACCTCCAATCGCTGCGTCAGTAGAGAGAGATCTAGGGTTTGCGAGTTTTAACATGGAGAAGATGAATTAGATACGGATCTGGGATGTGAGAAAATACGAAGGTTAAAGATTAGGGTTTGTTCATCAATCGAGCCTATTCATCAATTAAAAGTCAGTGTACAAAGAATAAAAATAAAAAGATTTGAAGGTTATGGGGGTGTTTGGGTTAGCTTATTTTAGAGCAACTTATAACTTATTGGTTTAGCTTAAATTGATTTAAATGGAACGTTTTCCTTAAAAAAATATTTATTATCAGTTATATAATTTAAAAAAGGAAACAAAATCATATTAACTTTTAATTTTATGTAAATTTTTTTTAAAAATGATGGTTTATTATAAAATTTAATGAAATAATACAGTTGGCACTAATCAAACAATTTACTTAAATGATGTTTAATATGATGAATACTTTACTTTTGATTATAAGTAAGAACAATGTAGCGATGATTTGAAATAGATAAGTACGTCAAACAATAAACTTATGATAGAATCTATATATAAAGTACAATTAACCAATAGGCAAAAACCATATTATTTGACGTGAACAAAAGCTGCTAATTGTCATAATCATAAACTTGATAAACAGTACGTTCGCCATTTTCAAACATCACCATCTCCTCCAAAACGTTTAAATTTTCTTGAGGTAAATGTTGATGATCAAACTTATAAATTTGAATGAGTTCACGCGGCCACAATTCCATCAAAACACACGAAGTAATGAACACACCTTGGTCTTGTAGCATTTCCTGAAAAAAGATGATCATCAAATGACATTAATAGCATCAAAACTTGTTAACAAAATTAATTGTCTTTTAATGTAAATACTATAACACAACAAATACTACCAGATAATCTTCAACATAACAACCACGTTTGAAAGCAAATTCAGAAGATGAGAGGCCATCACGCCATTGTTTAGATACTGACTTGAAACGATGTATTGAGTTCGTATCGATCTTGATTAAAATGTGAAAAAGTATCAAGTGAAAAGGAAGCTCAACCATTGTATCAATAATACCTAAAACATTATAAAAACACATCAAAAATAATCTTTTTTTTAACAAAAACAGTACATTATGAAAAGGAGTTGTGATATCTGTGTTTATCTAAAAATATTTGATATGATGAACATTATAAGAGTAATATCTTAATATGAATTTCTTAGATGTTATTGAATGAATGATTTGTAAGAAGGATGATGATGTTATATATAACAATCAAGATATTTAAATATAGAATCGATCATGTGTATAATGTTTTACATTATTATGAGATTTAAAAAATATTATTAACTTAATATCATAATATGTATACATTTTTAAATATTATGTAGGTATAAAATAATGTAAAACAATAAAGATCTCAAAATATATAATTTATTGTTTCATAATTTTTCGTCCATTATTTGGAGATTTAAAAAAAATAAAATTAATAAAAACAACATTCAATTGTGATATGAGTTTAATATAGTATGTTATTTAAACTAAATCATTTTATGGAATTTAAATATAGTATTTTCGGTTCACATATAGTTTTTTTATTAATATTTTGTATATTGTTATTTTTAGAAGATTTAGTAAGGTCAAACATCATTTATTACATAAAAATGAAAACAATTTAAATAAAATGAATCTACATTTACATTTAAAATAGAATTACAATATTTGAATTTGGTTTTTTTGGTTTGTTCAATTAGGCACAAGTTGGTATTATTAATATTATTAGATCATTTTTTGAAAAGGTCCCCGATTTTTTTGTTAAAAATATAAGTTTTCGGTTATAAAACTTTAAAAAGGAAAGAAAATCATACCAATTTAAGTGTTTACTAAATCTTAAAAGAGTTGAGGGGTTTTCAAAAAAACAAAATTATATTTTATAAATTAATGGGGATTCTAAAAAATATTTGCAAGTTAAATATTAAAAAAATATTAAGAGTTTAAAAATGTCTAATTACAAAAAATAAAAAAATGTTTTAGGAAACATTTTATATATGCAAAATAATAAAACAAAGATAAAGATAAAGGTTAAAAGAGTATAGATACGGAATAATTCAAACCAACAATTAAAACCAACAAACCATATGTTTCAAATAAAAAAAACAACCAACCATATATCTAAAAAACAAACCATCCAACCATCACAAATCAATCCAAACCAATCAAACACACAAACCAAACCAAAGCAGCAATATTCAAAAAAAGATAAATTGTTTTTGTTAAAAATACTTCAACCATGAATCACTTTGGTCCCTCAGCACTGTCTTCAGCTTCCTCAATGACAAATGTTGTCTCCACCTTCCGATTGCACTCATCACAACCAACATAGTACCAATCATCTTTATCATCAACACTCATGACCATACCATGAACTAGGAGCTCACATGGCTGAAATTAAATGTAAGAAAATAGATTTATAAAAATAAATATTATAAACAAATTTTTGTTTAATGTATTTATTTCTACTTTTAAAAAGTATACACACACCTTATCCAACGGCGTAATATCAAGGATATTGGAAAAAGGATGCTTGAATAAAAAGTCATCCGCAAGACTGATGTTTCTAGATGAACCAATAGATTTCTGACCATTAGACGATGTTTTACATATCTTCTCAACAAACCTGGTTAAAATAATATAAACAAAAAAATGTTATAAAACATCAATAAGTAGTTCCTATTTATTTTAGAGAAAAATGCCCGGATAGTCCCTATGGTTTCGCCTTTTTTTCACCTATAGTCCCCAACTTTCTAAAATTACCTGAATAGTCCCCAAGTTTTCATTTTTTGTTCCCGGATAGTCCCTGGGTCTAACTTCAGTTTGTTTTCTCTTTTAAGAGGGTGTGAAATGACAAAAATACCCTTTCCTTAAAAGGCCAAACCATAGGGACTATCCGGGCATCTTCTTCATTTTTATTTATAAAACCCCACCACCACACTTCATCTTCAACCTCCACCCACCATCACCCTCCTCCACCCTCCACCTACACCGCCACCCTCCGGTTCCCACTACCGACAACCACCACCACCAACATCAACACCAACACCAACACGGGTACAGCACGGCTCACAACGAACCAACTTGGCTACGATTTCGACGATCGATGGGCCTTGAATTCCCTTAAACTATCCATATCTATCTATCTTTAGTACAGATTGTAAATTATTATATAAGTACCAACAACAAGAGACTTTGTAATACAATTCTTTTTATTAATTCAATTGCTTTATCTGTTTCTACAATTTGACAATAACACACAAAACATGTTTCACAACTCATTACCTTATTATTGGTCATAAGTCATAACCGGAGAAAGCAGTCAAACATTCTGGTCATAATACGAATAAAAACATCAGAAAACCGGTTCCACACGCGTTGAAAAACAATGGAGCCGCCGGCTCCAGGTGAGCTGGACATCGGCTGGAGGTAAGCCCAAGCCGCTTGTTTCACAAGTCGGTTTCTCATAACCGGAATTAACGGCAAATGACGGCAGTTTGGGTGACTGGACGACTGTATTTGGTAAGATGTCACGGAGTGATGAAGCTGATGATGATGAGGGTGTTGAAGATGGGTGGTGGTGTTTGTTGTGGAGGGTTAGAAAGGGTGGGATTTCGATGGAGTTACGGCGGCGAAGGGTGGTTGTTCGGGTGGCGTCAGAAGCTCCGGTGGCGGCTGTGGTGGCCATTGGAGAGTAGGTGTGATTTTGGGAGTTTTGGTGTTATTAAATTAGAGCAGAGTGGGACACCTCAGATTTGAGCAGAGTGACTGTGGCGGTGATGGTGGAGGGTGGAGGAGGGAGATGGTGGGTGGAGGTTGAAGATGACGTGTGGTGGTGGGGTTTTATAAATAAAAATGAAGAAGATGCCCGGATAGTCCCTGTGGTTTGGCCTTTTAAGGAAAGGGTATTTTTGTCATTTCACACCCTTTTAACAGAGAAAACAAACTGAAGTTAGACCCAGGGACTATCTGGGAACAAAAAATGAAAACTTGGGGACTATTCAGGTAATTTTAGAAAGTTGGGGACTATAGGTGAAAAAAGGCGAAACCACAGGGACTATTCGGGCATTTTTCTCTTTATTTTATAAACTGTTTACTTTGTTCTAAATGACCGAATCTCCTCTATGTCAGCATTGATAAACAGCCTGGTTATTTTGAAAGCATTAGATAGCATTATCTTCCCTGTGTAAAAAAAATTCAGATAAGAGATTAAGATATTCAATTTCGTAAATCTTATAAATATTTATATAAAATCCAAAAAGTTTATAAACAGTAAATACCTTTATACTTGTTGAAACTACCAAACTGCACAAGCTGGACAACATCAACTTCTTCTTTATGGCTCTGAATGTAACCAAACATCTGATCGCAATACTCATCCCATAAAGTGCACTTTAACTTGATTCCCCTACATAAATATAAATTAAACATATATAAGGATATCATGTAAAAAACATATATCATACTAAAATTGTAATGAAATTAAATTAGAATTTAATAAACAGACTCTTCATCCAGCAATTGCATGTTCATGTATTTGCTATCTTTTCCCATCTTCATTTTGGTCACTTCTGGTTCAGACCACTCATCTACATACCCAATAAAATCTGAAAAAAAAATTAATTAAAAACAAATGTAATCAGCACAAAAAAAATTAAATTAAAACATATGTAATCTATATTTATATATTTTTTAATTTATGATGTAGTTATATACTATGAAGTACAAACCAAGTCGATACTTGACATCGACTTCACCAGCTTTTATGGACTCAAACGATGCTAACCGAATACCATATACACTTCCATAAAAATTCTCACACTTTTTAACCGATGTATCAAAGTTTAAGCTAATAGCATGTTCCATCTCAAAGTGTTTCAAATTTGACTTAATGACAGAAAGTTGAGATTTATATATGTAATAACACTCATGTTCATTAAGCAAAATTTCATGTTTTTCATAAACTTGCTCCAAACAGTAGCCTGCATCCGGGTCCCCTAATCAAAAACACAAATTAAAAGTAGTTACTATAAACAACAATATAAAAATTAACATACATTTTAGAAAGCAAATGACATTCAAACATACCTGCTCATCCATGACCACTATCAAAAGACCAAGGGTTTCTCATTCTCTCTTTGGATTCACACGAATCCAAAGTCTTAACACATTGACCTTGATGGTAAACAACTTGGATCTCCAATCAAGATTGTTTAAGAAAGTAACACTGTTTTCATCGATTGATTAAGAGATGAATGAAGTTAGAAAATGATTTGTAAGTGAATAAAATGAATAAATTAAGAGAATATATATACAAATTTCGTTTAGTTATTTTTGTCAAGTAGAAAAATCAGTTGAGTAATATAAAAAATTGTTACCGAATTAACAAATTAGTATTTTTAGAAATGGATTGACATTTCTAAAAAAACTACAAATCTCAAAAAGATTAGGCAACATTTTTATTCAATACCTAAAAAAATGAAAGAAAAATCAATTATTTAAAACAACTTACAGATACAATAAAAATTGACAAAAAACATATATAAGATTTATTGAATAAAAATGCTAAATCTACACACTAAATCAATAGATGAAAACAACACAAAATGCAATACCACCCAAAAAAATAACCACATAACATAAATCAAATTTAATATTTAAAAGGTAGACTCAAAGTGTAAGAAGGTTGAAAATTTAGGTTTGTGACCAAACAAAGAAAATTAAATCATGCCATATAATTTAGGAAACGGTTGTATGGTTTTTTTTTGGTAATAGGTTGTAGTTAATTTCGCTTTTTTATTATATTTAATTGATTAATTAAATATGACATAATTGTAATGGTTTTAAAATCTGTTTTTACTTTCCAAATTTAAATAAAACAACCTTAAGAATGTTTTATTAAAATATAAAAAAACGGCCACAAATATTTTAAAATTTTAAAACTGAAACATTAAAATTAAAAAATCAATTTGATATATATCATTATTTATACTGTATATCAAAAAACATTTTAATTATTTCATTGTTTAAACTTTAATTTATTTATACTTTTTAATTTATGCAATCAAAAAGTCAATTTATATACATTATATAATACATTCCTACATAATTGATTTAAGTTACTTATAAATACTAATAAAACAATTTGGTGCAAATTTCAAACACAATATTAATAAAATTGAAATTTTAATTTCTAAAATTTTTATTTCACTAACCAAACTTTTTTATGTATAAAATAGTAGAGCATTTTGAAACAAACATTTTGTTATCCATATATTCAATGAAGGTAAAAAAACTTTAAATTGATTTAAATGGAAGGTTTTTCTTAAAAAAATTATAAATTATCGATTATACAATTTAAAAAAGGAAACAAAATAATATTAACTTTTATTTTTACATAAATTTTAAAAAATGTGACGGTTTATTATAAAATTTAATGAAATAATACAGGTGGCACTAACCAAACAAATTACTTAAATGGTGTTTAATATGATGAATACTTTACTTGATTCTTAAAGTAAGATACATACAATTTCGAAGCACTAATTATTTCACAAAAACATAAAATATTAAGCACAATCACGTAGCAAAAACAGTAACATCAACGTCTAGTAATCTATCATCAAATATGTTCAAAAACTAAGTGCTTCGGCCACACATATAAACGGCCCAAAAAAAGGATCAGCAACATCTACCATCACATATGTTCAACGTAACGACCACACCAAAAAACATACCTTTAAATGTATTCTACCGACCACACCAAAAAAAAATACTACCAAAACATACCATGTACCTTCACCAATTCAGATATAAAGCAACATACCTTTACTTTTAACAAATACCATCTGAAACAAAGAACCATAGACCAACCGTTTGTCTCTAACAAACTCTCTCATACCGGTAACATTGAATCACGGACAGCCTTGCGAGAACTCCTTACCAATAGCTACATCCCAAGTTCGACCAGCGCTGTCCTTGATGGTCAAATCCATCTTTCGATCCAATCCATGAGTTTGTGCCCACTTCTTCTTAAGACGCTACAAATCAGAATATAAATGTTAATAATACATACAATTAAAACTGCTTTTCCTACAACTAATGATTTCAACTGGATTCACTAAACATACATTAATGGTATGAAGAATTAAATAATAAAAACTTACATAATGATTGTTAACAAAAGTAATCGGTACTTCGTCATCAACACTCTGTTCAACTCCAGGTGCAGCAACCGCATTAGGCACCTCATCATCAGACACTTCAATTAACTCATCACTTGGTTCTTTTTTGATAACACAAAGTTCAGGCGGGTAAGTTAGAAGGGCAGGATTACAACTAAAACACTCGAATCAAACGTATGCTTATCAAGCATTTCAAAAACCAACAAATGATCATCCGTTATCGACATATCCTCCTTGATTCGACTCCAACCTGTTGTAATATAAATCTCATGGTCTATAATTTCCATCCGAACAACCCATTTACGATTTCCAGCAGAACGAACCAAAACCGGATCTGAAGGACAGGTATTCAGCATCGAGTGATGAACAAACAACCTGTTCACATACTACACAAAGAAGCAAACAATATCAGGATCGATGGTATACACAAAATACAAAAAAAATGTATGAATGCAAGGATAAAAAAATTTAAAAATGTATATGTCCAAGTACCATGCAGTCGTCTCGGTCTTTAAAATCATTTTTAGGTTTGTAGTAGAAGTAGTTAGATGGCGCTAGAGAAATGTCTTGATAAAAGTGGAATAGCCGGAACGAAGATAAAGCTTCTTCATACTGACAAACAACCCACGAATCGTCCGGTAATTTCAATGACGTGACGACATCAAACCAGCCATTGTAAAAGAAATAGTCGCCTGCAAGGTTGAACACTTTGACTTGAAAGGTCCTCCCATCGAGGGTCCTGATGATTGCATTCTTCTCTGGATAACCAAACTTTTTAATCCAGTCACCATAACCAACAGGAAGTTTCTGTAAAATGATAATGCAAACTCGTTAATGGCAATTATAATATGCGTGAATTTATGAATGCTTATAATGACTATACTAACCACCGATTTTTTGTCGCTCTTCCACACACGGGCAGCAAATCCGTACACCATCTCGCCTACAAACGATGTACGGTAAATGGCAAAATAAAATTTAATTATTAAAAGATAACAATCCATATGAATATACTTTTCAAATAAGATTCCAACTGTAAACAAAAAACAACATAAATCGAGGTTTAATTCTCAACAATAACTTCAAACAGGGTCTGTGTTAATCAAAAGTTGGATCAAAAAACATAAAATCAAACCAAACGATTTTTTGTGCAAAAAAACAAATCCCAAAAAGACAACATAAATTGAATATTTAACTAAAATTTAATCACTAAATAAATATTTAACCCTAATATCGTCAATTAAAACACAAATATAATCATCATCAATCAATAATACAAAAATTACCAAAACAGTTTAAAAAAAGATTTTCAATCGCGATCTATTTTAAAGAATATATACAAACAGGGGTTGTATTCATCAAAAGATGGAAGCAAAATCATACAATCAAACCAAACCAAAAACTTTGGCCTAACAAACAACACCAAACAGACAGATCAAACATGAATCTTTAACTAACATTAAGTGCCTGAATCAAAAAATAACGAAACCAAACTTATTGTTTAAATCAATCGGAAAATAAGAGATTATCGGAATGCTTACCGACGATTATCACTGATGAAGGTCTTTAGATTGATAAAAGATGTAGAAGAGGAATGATTGAAACACTGATAAGAACAATCGCCGACGAAGAAGCTTGAATCAAGAATCGATAACCAAATCGCCGTTTAGGGCTTTTTTAGGGGTAAACGGTTGTGGAATGATTGATGAGAAAGAGAGAGATTAAACTTACCAAATAAAATACAGTCAATCCTCAACTATGACCTATGCCACATGTACTGCCACATGGCTGCTTATTTGGCTTAAACCATAGGGTGACAAGTGTCCCCCAATGGTTTTGTTTATTATATATATATATTAGCATTCGATGTAATAAGACTAAGGGTGTAAGGGGCACTCCTCTAAGGGGGGAGTGACCCCTCTTACCCACACCAAATCAGCACGCGCCACGTCAACTCCCCCCTTAACTCCCCCCACACCCTCAATTTGATGGCGTCACTCCTCTCTTAATTACATCTGATCATCTTCTCTCTCTCTCTCTCTCTCTCTCTCCTCTCTTTTTGTGCGGTGAACACCCACCGAGCCACCCTCCCCGCAAACACTCCCCAAGGGGTCGGCGGCGGTGTTCCCGCTCGGGGACTCGCCTCACCGAACCTCTCCCCACAAAGCGCCCCGTTCACCCTAATATATAAATCGATGTAAATTTACCTTTTTTTATTTTTTAATTTAATGCAACAACACATGGTCGCTGGGATATATTTCACACCCCCAAAAGGGCAAAAACCCTAGTTCTTCATATTAAAACCCTCACCTCTCTCCCCATTTGATCTAAAATGGTGTCTGACAAGGGTAAGAAGCCCAAATTCGGAGATAAAATCGAAGAGGGTGCTGACCAAATTGACGTTGAACTTCTTAAATCCATCGAAAAGTTGCAGGAAGTTCAAGATGAGCTCGGAAAGGTACCCTTTTTTTTCATTATTTGTCGATTTTATTTGCTTAATTTAGTCAATTTTGGTAAAAGTCTGTAACTTTACATGAAATTTTTGCGGTTAGCTGTGGAGCTCTTATTATTGTTGTTGTTTATAACATTTTTTTATGAGTGAATGTTGTGATAAATTACTACTGAACTTTAATTTGAGGTTTGTTTGTGTTTTGGTTTGAGAATTTTTGTTCTGCAATGTGAGGGTTTGGTATTTGTTGAATCTTTTTTTTTTTTGGTTAAAAGATGGGTTTAGCGTTAGTTTTTTTACAATGTAGAGTGCTTGGCAAAAACTGGTTATATTTGAACCCAAACTATGTAGAATTGAGAATAAATAAATAAATAACTGATTTAAATGAAAGTTTAGTTGAATTTTTTTACGTGTAAAATGCACGGATAGTCCCTCTGGTTTTGCAAAATAACACCTATAGTCCTCAACTTTTGAAAATTACACCGGTGCTCCCTGTGGTTTGACAGTTTGTTACTCGGATTGTCCCTGGAGTGGATGATGGTTAGTTTTCTCTGTTAAGTGGATGTGAAATGACAAATTTACCCTTCATCTTCTCCGCTCTATAAAAACAAAACAACCCCACCCCACCCCCACCTTTCTCTCTGTTTCCCCTCACCATCTTCATCATCTGTCTTCAATTGTTTAGTCAATTTGTCTGTGCTGATAATTTTGCGCATTCATTGATTAGACTTGTTAGGGTTTTGTTTATGTTCTGGTGCTATTATATAATTTAACAATAAATTGAAGACCAATCTAATAATATCCGTGATGCAATGAATTTCAACTAACATTTATATTTCCATATGAGATTGAATCAACACCCTTTCATAGTTTATTTCGATTTCCATCGCCACCGCTCATCTACCAATCCTGTGAGATTAGCTTTGATTTCCTGTTTTCTCTTCACAAAACCTGCAAAAAAATGGTTGGAATTCCAAATGAACAGAGGTGCAAAGATCAGATGGTAAAATGTTTTGATCTGCCGTAGCAGGACATGAGTCGGGCAAAGCTCAATGCTACCGATAGAAACCTTCACGAGTACATTAATATGCTTAACGATTTGCTTTGGATCTTATCCATTAACAAGAAAAGATGGAACTTGGAACAAGACTCAAGCTTCTGCCATTACCACCAAAAGTGAAACATCTTCAACTTTCTTGCCCTTTTCACAAATTTCATGCTCAAAAGTTACTATTTGTTTCATCCAATCTACTTGATAGGTTTCTGTGTGCATGTGTTTCAAATCCAAACGGGCTCATTCACCGTGAAGGTGGTTATTTGCGGTGTAGGTTGGAGGTGGGTGGTGGTTAATGGTGGGGAAACAGAGAGAAAGGTGGGGGTGGATGGGGTTGGGGTGGGGTTGTTTTGTTTTTATAGAGTGGAGAAGATGAAGGGTAAATTTGTCATTTCACATCCACTTAACAGAGAAAACTAACCGCCATCCACTCCAGGGACTATCCGAGTAACAAATTGTCAAACCACAGGAAGCACCGGTGTAATTTCTAAAATTTAGGGACTATAGGTGTTATTTTGCAAAACCAGAGGGACTATCTGTGCATTTTACTATTCTTTTACTATCTTTAACTTTAAGAACTTGAATATTTGAATTTGATTATGTGTTGGTATTCTAGTTTATATATTGAGTATTTTGGGTCTAGATCAATGAGGAGGCAAGTGATAATAACGAGGTCTGGAAGCCTGTGTATGTAGGGTTGTTCATGAGCCGAGCCGAGCCGAGCTAGGGCAAGCTCTGGCTCGGCTTGATTATAAACCGAGCTGGCTCTGCTCGGCTCGGATTCGAAACCGAACTGAAAATCAAAGCTCGGGTTCGGCTTGGTTTTAAACCGAGCTGGCTCGGCTCGGCTTGCTTTGGCTCGATTTTAAAAATAAAAATTATCACATAGCTCTAAAGATTAAGTAGTCTAAAATATTATTCAATACTTCAAAAGAACATATCCAAAATAAGTTCGACCTAATACATCACAAGCTAAAATCAAGTTAAACAACACAAAATAAGTTTTAAACTTCAACGAAATAATAATTAATTCATTAGCATGGTAATCAACCTTCAAATAAGCCATAGATATCAAATTACAAACCTAAATACATGTAAATAATAATTAGTTTTTTGTAATATATTAAAATGTATATACAAATAAAATATATTACAAGTAAAATGATCCGAGCTAAGCCGAGCCGAGCTAAAAAGTGAGCCAAACCGAGCCAATCCGGCTCGTTACGAGCCGAGCCGAGCAAGACTCATTTTCTAACCGAGCCGAGCCGGCTCGGCTCACTTTTAAACCGAGGTATATCGAGCGAGCTTTTTCCGAGCTAAATCCGAGCGAGCTCTGAGCCACGAGCTTTCTGAACAGCCCTATGTGTTTGATAAGCGGAGCGATATCATTAAGTCAATTTCTGACTTTTGGTTAACTGCTGTAAGTCATTTGATCCAATACCTTATTTTTATCACAAGTTATATAATGGCTTTTTAAACTAATTTGGACATGTTTAGCAGTTCTTGAGTCACCCTGCTCTCTCTGATCTTTTGAACGAAGAAGACCGAAAGGTTAGGTTTTTGATCATGTAAACGTCTCCCGCATTAAGTTATATGTTTTGTGACCTGGTTTTTTTTTCCTTATAGATGTGAGGTCGGGTTACTCTATCACATTTGTAAGTATTTTGTTTATTTAACGAGTGATTTGACATTATTTGATTATCTTTTACAAAATTAAACCGGAAAAGTTGTAAATATTATGTTTAAAGAAAGATGATTAGGTGAAAGAAGTTAGCTTTAATCATTAGTTCTTGCTGCAGCTATTGTGAAACTGACTTTTAACTCCAAAATAATCAGATAGTTTGAATTACATAATGCTTGAAATATTTTAGTTTATTTAATTACATGATAAAATTTCTTAGATCACATTCTTATTTCAGAACTTCAGTCCGAACCCTTACTTTGAAAATACAAAGCTCACAAAAACTATCGCATTTCTTGATGAGGGATCTACAAAAGTTACTGATACGTCAATCAAGTGGAAAGAGGGCATGGTGTCAGGCAGCTTATGTAAAAGGTCAAGAGGGAATGGTGTCAGGCAGCTACATGATGACGTTGTTCGCAATATACTCGTTCACCTTCCCGCAAAGTCCTTACTTCGGTTTAGGTGTGTATCAACCCATTGGAATTGCATGCTTAAAGAACCAAGCTTTATGAAGTTCAGATCGCGTAAAAATTTCATTCTTCCCGTGTATGATGCTTTGCATCTCATAGACGACAAGATGCCAACGGATGACACGACGAATTTCATAGTCAATCGTTGTTATCCCATAAAAGGAAATCTAGTAGAAAATGTTGGAGTTGTTGGGACATTCAATGGGATAGTCCTTTTTAGGTATTTAGGTGCTTTAGTTCTTTACAATCCGTTCACAGGTGCGTACAAGAAACTTCCCTCTGCACCTACTAGTTCATGTGCTCGAGCTGCCTATGGATTCGGTTATGGCGCAAACTCGGATGACCTAAAGATTGTTAGGTTTAACAAGCATTTTAAAGTTTGTGATGTCTACAATTTGAAAGAGGGATCATGGAGTTCATGGAGCACTTCAAGGTACTACGCTAGCATCCCTATTGAAAATTTGGACGGTACATTTGCAAATGGATTTTTGTATTGGATTGCATCGCGTAGTAGGAATACGTTCATTGTTCTCGATGTTAAAGACATGGTGCTTTCAGAAATGTATCCACCATTTGTGATTGCCTTTGTACACTACATAAACAGTACGACAGAATCGACATGTGGGTTATGAAGGAACAGAACCAATGGTCCAAAATATATTCATTTAATTTACCTTTGAGTGGTGCTCTGATGAATTCCTACCCTATTTATATTTTGGATAGTGGAAGAATTCTTATGGGGAGCTATGTCTCATCGAATCTCATTGTCTACGACCCGTTGCTAGATTCATTCAAAGTTTCACGCATGTTCAATGGTCGTCAGACAATGCGCGTCTTGGAGTATGTGGAGAGTCTAGTTTCACCTTCAGATATAAGTTCCTCAAGATTGGAATGAGGAAAAAGAAGCAACGAAGATCAAAAGAACAAAGCTAATCAACACTGATCTTTAATGAATTTCAGCTGGCCAAGATGGATGTTATCTTAGCATAAAATTTGTCAAAAGACAATAATTGTTTTTTAGAGTAAACTGCAATTTTACACCCTGAGGTTAGGGGTCATTGGCACCCTTACCCCCCTAAGGAAATAATTGCAATTTTACCCCCACTGTTCACTGTTATGTCGCAATTCTACCCCCCCCCCCCGGCTTCAATTTTGTTGACTGGTCAACATAAGCATAGGAGGGTCAAAGGGTATAATAGTAATTTCAACTTAATTGTACCTTATATATTAAAATAACCCATTAACTCAACCTTATATCACAACCTTACCCCCTAAGTTTCCTCTTCTTCACTTCCGGCGAATTCACCTTCCCTCCGGCTTCTTCCTCGGCGACCTCTCTTCACCGGCGACCTCCATTCCCTCCGGCGACCTCCACTCCATCTTCTTCACCACTCCATCTTCTTCACCACTCCATCTTCTTCACCACTCCTTCTTCTTCACCACACGAGCAGAGGATAACTGAACAGAATGCCATGATGCATCCAGCTCCACCGGCTGAGCCAGGGCCGGCGACCACACCTCCGGCCACCGTCGATCCAGCTATGGTCCAGAGATCCTCCCTTTTCTCGCAGTTTTCAGGTATAATCAAACAACTATTTTTATTGTGGGGTAAAATCAAACAACTAGTAATGGATGTTTGTGTATTTGCAGTGGACACGAGGATTCATGTTTCACTACGATCGATTGTGGTCTCATTGGTTGACAAGATGCGAGGCCGCCCGTTCCTGCATTTCCAGTTTCCCCCTCAGCAGGAAATGGTTGTGTAGGATCTTTTGGGTTAATATGTAGTGTAAGATACTTAAACTCTAATCTTCTAGGATCTTTTGGGTTAATGTGTAGGATCTTTTGATTGATCATAGAACAGGTTATGTTTGATCATAGAACATAATGTTTGACTATTAAGTGGGTTAATGTTTGATCATGACATAATGTGGGCTAATGTGTGTTAATGTTGGTTATATTTGACTGTTAAGTTGCTGTTGTTTGGTTTGATCATAGAACAGAACAGAACACATTGACTGATGCAGAGGTGCATTTGCATTACAGAATTGCATCACCACCAGTGATGATGTATCACCACCAGTAATGATGTATCACCACCAGTGATGATGTATCACCACCAGTAATGATGTATATGAATTGCAAACTTACACTCTAGACACTTTATTTAAGATGAAAAAGCCATTCAATCTGTCATGGCACTTGGTGCAATCACCATCACTTTCAGTCCCTTGCATAAGTGACGGGTGGTCCGTAGGACAACCCTTAAAATAGCTAAATACGTGTATATCCCATATTTTACACGGTTAAGTGTGTCGAATGTGATAACTACGCGTACTCTTGGTGTTACAGGTTAATCGGCTTAAGACAATTGTTTTGGAGGGTTTAATTTTGATTAAAGAAAATAATCATCAAAATATGATTGGGCCATCAAATCATCATCAGGGAGCAGCCATTTACAACACTTCTTGGATCTCGATTTGGGCCATTATCACGATTTGGGCCAGACCTCATGATTATCGAAGATTGATGGCAGACTTGTGTGAAGGATTAAATGGGTTCAAATCCTTTTGCACATGCTGAGTGGACTTTTGGGGACTTCTCTTTTTGCGCAGACTTATTCCACGTGAACAAAAGGATTTGGAGTGCAGCCAACATTATTCTGGAGAACATCATCATATGTCACATGGCTGATATGTCACATGGCTGGAACATTAATTGCTAAAAGGAAGTGGTGACTCATAAATCAATATGAAACATCTTCGACACGTGCACATGTGAGGGAATTAATCAAAAGCAGAAGTCATGTGGACTTGTAATTGGGCCGCATATGATCACAGTCAACAACCTCAATAAACATCATCATTACTATGTATTGAAAGAAAATTATTATACACAAAGAAGAGGTGGGCGGCACACATCGGTCCAATACCAATCATCAATATCATGTGGATTACAAGGAAAGTCAACAAGTAGCATAGTCACGTGGGGGATAAGTTATTATTAATTTTCAACAACACAAATCAATATCATCACCAACATCATACGAACAACATTGGGCTTGGCGGCTGGAAGTTGGGCCATACATCACGTGATTGAAGGAGTATACATCATCAATTTTTAATAGCATCATCCTCTCAACATCAACGCAGACAAGGGTTGCTTGTCATCACTCATCATCATCACATGCTGGCAAGGACTTTTAGTCACTTGGAGTTGGAGTATTGGGGGATTTCTTTTTGGCGGTGACACCAAGGAACAAAAAGGCAGTCAACAACATCAATC
The DNA here is from genome assembly GCA_030545235.1 of Helianthus tuberosus. NCBI lineage: Eukaryota > Viridiplantae > Streptophyta > Magnoliopsida > Asterales > Asteraceae > Helianthus > Helianthus tuberosus. The sequence continues at coordinate 46,323,151 of CM060376.1, forward strand.
ATTTGTGGGCCGTACACTTGGACTCTTTTGGGCGGCAGATTTTTGGGACATTGTTTTGGATTGGGCCGCCACATACATCATGTGGACTTCTCATGATTGGGCCGCAAATGGGTGTGAGGCACTAAGAAAAGAGGTAGACCTGAATCTTGCATAAGTCTCCACCGTAAAACAGACAATACACACCGTAACACATTTAAGTCCACCGTAAATTACGGTGGAGCCGTAATTTACGGTGGTGGCTGCGTGAAAAAAATGTAACTGCCCTCTTAAATGAGTTTTGATGGTGTCTTTTGGGATGATCTGATCATTGACAGTTTTGGAAGGAGTGGGGGGGCGATTTTTGGCTCTCTCTTGTGTTCTTGAGTGATAAAAAACATGAAGACTTTGTGTTTGATTCCAATAAACAAAGGTTCGATTGTGATGATGGTTCATAACACTATGAGCGGCTAGGTTTGTTTGGTGATCGTCTCGGATGTAAGGTTTTATTTGTGACAATTATGCTTGTTCTTTAATTTCTGGAATATTAGACTGTGCATGTGTTGTTAGTTTATTATGGTGTTTGATTGATTGTTTGTAAATTGTTAATGTGTGTTTGATCATAGTTCTAAACCATACGTTCTTGGTGCCGTTGGCAATCGAGATATCATGGGAGGGATTAGGGTTGGATATGTGTTGATTGGTCATCGGGTAACAACCTCGCGTTCTAGGAATCCGAGTACTTAGTTCCCTTTCATCACAAACAATTGATCTTACATGAGCCATGTCTATGTGGTTCTTTCCAGTTGAACATGAACGTTAGTTGTCACTTAAAACTTGAAACTCGGGATGATCACTATCCTCTTATCTTGTTACAAAACTTAACTTTGATTTGTAATTTAATTTAGTTTAATCTAGTAATTAAATCCAATCGCCAAAACTCTTGAATTTATTTTATTTGCAATTAGATTAATTTAGTCAAGTTAGACATACATTGAGATAACACATATTCCACAAACTCCCTGTGTTCGATACCCACTTACCGCTATCTATATAGTTGTTATTGGGATTAAATTTGCGTGACCACGACAATCACGTCAAATTTTGGCACCGTTGCCGGGGAGTAGTGCGCAACGTGTGTTATCTTGTGTATTAGTTTGAAAAAAAAAATTTAAAAATTTAAAAAAAAAACAAACAAAAAGATTTCTTTTATGTTCATGATTTACACTTGGTAGTTGAGTTGTGTTGTGCAGGATGACAGGGCGTTACACAAAATTCAGCTTATTTACGTGTAGATTGTGCGGGGGTCCACGACATCCATGTATTGGTTGCCACGAGGCTCACTACAGGAGGGCACATGGAAAACCGGTGTCTTATGTTTCACAGCTTCCACCTCCATCATACGTTGATGATTATGAATCAGAAATGGAGGATGACTATTATTCATATGGATACGATCGGGACGAGGAAGTTTATTATGAGGCAAGGATGGATGATCTATGTTTTTGTTGCGGTCGCGATCACACTTATGATTATGATGTGTGTCCGGTGTATTCGGAAAACCCGAAATATTGGAATAAAAAGATGATGGAAGCGCGCATCTATAGACCGTATCAGGGATATCGACAATATCATCCCGAAGAATATTCTGAGCCCGAGGGTGTTTATGTTTATGAGACCGAGGAGGAAAAAGAGCTTGTTGTATTGGAAGTAACTTTGTCCAAACTCGAGCAATATTTAGCAACACCCAACCTGTCCAATGAAGACCGAATCAGCTGCTTAGTTTCTAAGTGTCACACTTTAAAATTGAAGATAGAGATAGAAGAACGCCTCTCACCATTACCTGACGATATTAAAGATTATTCTCACATGAAGGAGGAGGTTGTGGAGGATAATACCACACCAATGAGTCCTTTATCTGATGAAGAGTCACTTGTAGATCAGATGATGTGTGCAGGTTATGAGGTAGAGCAGACTGATGGGATGGATATGTGTACCGAACCTCTTCCCATAATTCAAATTAACAAGTGTGGGGAAGAGGGTTCGAGAAACAAGATGAGAAGGGTGAAACTACCAGACATTAAGGTATATGTCATGAAGTGGACTAGCAAAGCCCGTAGGAGCAGCTTTAACATGCCAAATATACTGACAAATCTATGGAGATGGCATGTAAATTTCCGGGCATTTGTTGGAAATGCTGCGGGTAAGTGTGCATTAAGACCACCATAACGCATATCAGGTATGGTCTGGCTGAAGACCTTTAAACTTAGCGCTCTCGGGAGGCAGCCCGAGGATGTAGAGTATTGTATTTGTGTTTTGTTTTGTTTTGTTTTGCTTTGTTTGGTTTTGTTTTGGTGTTGTGTTTGTGTGTTGGCAGGTTATTACGTTTCAACCCTCGCGGATGCAATGATTCAAGTGTGGGGATGTTTGGCAACATCCCTGTTGAGATATCGGCGAATCTAAGAGATGTTTTTGAACCGGTCCGATTACCGCAGCTGCATCACTACCAACACTGCTAATTTACCAATCAGGTCGTGTCTTGTTCTCATCTTTTGCACCTTTGTATATATTCATGTTTAAGTTTTTGGTTGGGCGGTTGGGTGGTGTTTTGATGTGTTTAGTTTATGGGTTGTGAAGGAATTGGTGGTGTTTTTAATAATTAAAAAAAAAAAGAAATTTGGGGTTTGAGATTTAAAGCTTTTGTTGATGTTGAATGAATTTTAGTGATCAAAGCCCTCAAAGCCATACATTGGGACAATGTATCCCAAGTGTGGGGATGGGGGAAATTTTTGGGAGTTTTAAAAAAAAAAAAATTGTAAAACCAAGCGAAAATTGTTCAAATTTGAAAACTTGATATTGTGCCATTTGACACACCGATACCCATTCCTAGTCATTTCTTGGTGAGTGTTTGAGCCACATATGATTATTATAGATATTTCTTTGTTTTGAGTGGCGGTGTGTTTATTGTGTTAATAGAACTTGTGTACGAATACTTGTTAAATCCTAGAATTAGCATGCTTTTGAAAATGATAGGGGGATTTTTAGGAAGCCTCGTCTAGATGTCTGAGAGTGCGGGATTGGTGGGTTGGACCTCATACTTTACATATATGAGCTTGGTATTGTGAGGGGTGGGGGTTTGGTCCTTAGAAAGCCATGTTGAGCCTTAGACCATTCGATTGTGACCCGAGCCTACTTCCTACAAAAATTTTACCTTTTGAGATGACCCGGTTTAGGAGATTTAGTTTGTAGTATTGATGTTCTTGTATATATTGTTGAGTTTGAGGTGTTATAAAAAAAAGAGAGAGAGAGAAAAAAGAAAAAGAAAAAAAAATATGAGAAAGATATGAAAAAAAAAAGTATTTAGTTGCAATAGAGTTGAGAATGTCAAGAAGCTTTGTATATATTTTTTTGGTGTTTGCTTCGTAGTACTAGACATAGAAAAAACCGGGTCAAATCAATTAGCTCTTTCATATGTATTCCACAATTTTCCTACCTTGACACCTAGCCCCGTTACAACCCGCAAGTCCCTTTGATTCTAAAGCATGTTAGATATTTGTTAGGAGGAAACTTGATTTGTATACAAGCTTATTGTCGCACAAACACACACACGCATTGAGTGGTTTAGCATTATGCTAATAATTCTTGTAACCGAGAGATTTTTGTGAGGGGTGTGTCTTGTGGTATGATTGAAAGTTAGTAAAAGGACGGCACATTTAGCTTGGTTTGCATCTTTGATCGGTTTGGTGTTGAAATAGTTTTTGAATCGGTTGCTTGGGACAAGCAACGGGTAAGTGTGGGGATGTGACAGGTGGTCCGTAGGACAACCCTTAAAATAGCTAAATACGTGTATATCCCATATTTTACACGGTTAAGTGTGTCGAATGTGATAACTACGCGTACTCTTGGTGTTACAGGTTAATCGGCTTAAGACAATTGTTTTGGAGGGTTTAATTTTGATTAAAGAAAATAATCATCAAAATATGATTGGGCCATCAAATCATCATCAGGGAGCAGCCATTTACAACACTTCTTGGATCTCGATTTGGGCCATTATCACGATTTGGGCCAGACCTCATGATTATCGAAGATTGATGGCAGACTTGTGTGAAGGATTAAATGGGTTCAAATCCTTTTGCACATGCTGAGTGGACTTTTGGGGACTTCTCTTTTTGCGCAGACTTATTCCACGTGAACAAAAGGATTTGGAGTGCAGCCAACATTATTCTGGAGAACATCATCATATGTCACATGGCTGATATGTCACATGGCTGGAACATTAATTGCTAAAAGGATGTGGTGACTCATAAATCAATATGAAACATCTTCGACACGTGCACATGTGAGGGAATTAATCAAAAGCAGAAGTCATGTGGACTTGTAATTGGGCCGCATATGATCACAGTCAACAACCTCAATAAACATCATCATTACTATGTATTGAAAGAAAATTATTATATACAAAGAAGAGGTGGGCGGCACACATCGGTCCAATACCAATCATCAATATCATGTGGATTACAAGGAAAGTCAACAAGCAGCATAGTCACGTGGGGGATAAGTTATTATTAATTTTCAACAACACAAATCAATATCATCACCAACATCATACGAACAACATTGGGCTTGGCGGCTGGAAGTTGGGCCATACATCACGTGATTGAAGGAGTATACATCATCAATTTTTAATAGCATCATCCTCTCAACATCAACGCAGACAAGGGTTGCTTGTCATCACTCATCATCATCACATGCTGGCAAGGACTTTTAGTCACTTGGAGTTGGAGTATTGGGGGATTTCTTTTTGGCGGTGACACCAAGGAACAAAAAGGCAGTCAACAACATCAATCATTTGTGGGCCGTACACTTGGACTCTTTTGGGCGGCAGATTTTTGGGACATTGTTTTGGATTGGGCTGCCACATACATCATGTGGACTTCTCATGATTGGGCCGCAAATGGGTGTGAGGCACTAAGAAAAGAGGTAGACCTGAATCTTGCATAAGTCTCCACCGTAAAACAGACAATACACACCGTAACACATTTAAGTCCACCGTAAATTACGGTGGAGCCGTAATTTACGGTGGTGGCTGCGTGAAAAAAATGTAACTGCCCTCTTATATGAGTTTTGATGGTGTCTTTTGGGATGATCTGATCATTGACAGTTTTGGAAGGAGTGGGGGGGGCGATTTTTGGCTCTCTCTTGTGTTCTTGAGTGATCAAAAACATGAAGACTTTGTGTTTGATTCCAATAAACAAAGGTTCGATTGTGATGATGGTTCATAACACTATGAGCGGCTAGGTTTGTTTGGTGATCGTCTCGGATGTAAGGTTTTATTTGTGACAATTATGCTTGTTCTTTAATTTCTGGAATATTAGACTGTGCATGTGTTGTTAGTTTATTATGGTGTTTGATTGATTGTTTGTAAATTGTTAATGTGTGTTTGATCATAGTTCTAAACCATACGTTCTTGGTGCCGTTGGCAATCGAGATATCATGGGAGGGATTAGGGTTGGATATGTGTTGATTGGTCATCGGGTAACAACCTCGCGTTCTAGGAATCCGAGTACTTAGTTCCCTTTCATCACAAACAATTGATCTTACATGAGCCATGTCTATGTGGTTCTTTCCAGTTGAACATGAACGTTAGTTGTCACTTAAAACTTGAAACTCGGGATGATCACTATCCTCTTATCTTGTTACAAAACTTAACTTTGATTTGTAATTTAATTTAGTTTAATCTAGTAATTAAATCCAATCGCCAAAACTCTTGAATTTATTTTATTTGCAATTAGATTAATTTAGTCAAGTTAGACATACATTGAGATAACACATATTCCACAAACTCCCTGTGTTCGATACCCACTTACCGCTATCTATATAGTTGTTATTGGGATTAAATTTGCGTGACCACGACAATCACGTCAATAAGTGAAAGAGGGTGTTCGTGATCTTGAATCTCATGAATGCTTCCGAACTTTATATTCACCAAACCAGAAACACTTGTTATGCTTAACCCATAGTTATAGATATATGTGTTGTTTTTAGGCAATAATATGGATATGCAGGCTTTTACAAATGCAACAGGCTTGTACAATGCATATAGGTCAATAGGTGTATGTTGAAAGTCAAACATGTTTCTACAAATGCATATGGGTCAATAGGTGTATGTGCAATTTGACTTATGAAAGTCAAACATGCTTGTACAAATGCTTATGGCTCAACACCAAGATTTGTCATTTCTAAATTTCGACATTACAAACTTGTTTGAATTCTGTTTGACTTGACAGTGAACCTGTCAAATGCTGAACGTTCTTAATGGTTTTTGAATTGACAGTGAACATGTTTGACTTCTTCATGGTTTTTGAATTCTGTTACAACACTTGATGCCATACACACAATGGTTATGATTTTTGCTGACAATGAACCTAGTTGGACATGTGAACCTGGTTCTGGATGTGTATGGGCTTCAGCCAGGTTCATGGAGATGGGACAGTAGCGAAGGGTGGTCAACGGTGGCTGAGTGGCTTGAATTCTGTTACAAGCCTGTTTATATGGTGGTGGAATCGAATATGGATGGTGGCGGGAAAGGTTTTGGAAGTTGCAGGGGGTAATTTTGCTTCTAAACATAAATTATAGGGGGTTATAAGAAAGGGTATTTTAGTAATTTACCCCAAGTCAACAGATCAGCCAACATATTTGATTCCAGGGGGTAAACATGCGACATAACAGCAAACGTTGGGGGGTAAAATAAAAGGGTAAAATAGTCATTTCACCCCCAAGTCAACATACTAGTCAACAAAATTGAAGTTGGGGGGTAGAATTGCGACATAACAGTGAACAGTGGGGGGTAAAATTGCAATTATTTCCTTAGGGGGTAAGGGTGCCAATGACCCCTAACCTCAGGGGGTAAAATTGCAGTTTACTCTTTTTTTTATTTGATTCGAGAAAATGGTTTTTTTTTCTTGCGTTACTTTTCCTCCACTCAATTCTTTAACTCCTTTTTGTTTCTACGCAGCCCATATGCGATATTAAAGACCATCATCATTTTTTTACAACGCATCGTCAAGGGACTCAATGCATAAAATATGTAAATATACAAGTTTTCATTATGTTTCTATGTTTTATGTCAACAAAAAATGAATCGAAAAACTCGATCTATACCCAAAACATACCCAAACCCAACCCGGACATGGAATTAGGGTACTCTAATACCAGGGTAATGAAAACCCGAACCCGAACCCGGGTACATAGGGTATACATTTTCTTGCCAAAACCCGAACCCGGCCCGGGAATCTTCAATACCCAAAAAGTCAAAACCCGGTCATACACGTATCCAGGTATATACCCGAACCCGGGTATAAGAAAAAATCTGGTTTGTGCACCTCTACCCAAAACGATTAGCTCAGCCTAATAATGATTTCAATTCGCAAACTCCCAAGTCTTTTGCACTTGGTTCGGTTCAAATGAAAACCACTACGAGTTGTGAGAACCGTGAGAACTTTTTGATCCCGTGCGAGTTGGGCCAAATTTATTTTACACAAACGTAGATGAAAATATTATAAACACATCTGTATAAAACGTGTTAACTAGGAATAATGAAGTGGAGATAAAAAAAAGTTAAGGATTTCTTAAAAACTGAGTTTTTGATTACAGATCTTAGTTTGTTAAAAAATTTCCTTGGAATTGAAGTGATTAAAACAAAGGACGGTGTTTGTCTTTCTCAAAGAAAGTACTGCATCGATTTACTAAATGAATATAGGATGAGTGGAAGTAAACCAACTAGTTGTCCCATAGAACAAAATCATATTTTAACAAATTTAACAAAAAAAGGACAAAAAATGTTGACATTACTCAATATCAAAAGTTGGTTGGTAAGCTAATTTACTTATCTCACACCAGACCAGACATAGCCTATTCGGTACATTATTTGTCTCAGTTCATGCGTAAACCAACTGAGGCACATACACAAACAACTTTTAAAGTATTGAGATACCTGAAGGGTGCTCCTGGTACTGGGATTCTGTTCAAAAAAGGCAGTTCTTTTCACTTAACTGCCTTTGCTGATTCGGATTGGCAAAATGCGTTGACAGCAGAAGGCCTGTCACTGGGTTTTGTATTTTCTTGGTGCGTCTTTGGTTTCTTGGAAAAGCAAAAAACAAAGTGTTGTGTCAAGATCTTCTGCCGAGGCAGAATATAGATCTATGTGCAGTGCAACTTTTGAAGTGTTATGGCTTATAAATGTTTTAAGGGAGCTAAAGGTTGATGTGGATATTCCCGTGGTGTTAAAATGTGATTATACAGTTGCATTATCTATTGTAGCAAACCCTATGGTTCACGATAAAACTAAACAATTTGAAGTTGATTTATTTTTCATAACGAAAAAATTGCTTCAGGGTTGATTAAGACGCATGGTGTCAAAACCAAGCATCAGCTAGCTAGCTGACATTTTCACTAAAGGCTTCCTGCCAAAGGCTTAGTCTGAAATGTGTAAGTCTTTAGGGCTTATTAACCTCTTTGCACATTTAAACTAAGGGGGATGTTAAAATACCAGTATAAATGTGCCCTTACATAATTATATTTCATTGTGTTATATTTGAAGTTGTTAAGGTTATTAACATGTTTTCCTTTTATGTTTGTGAGGTTTGGATCTGGGCTTATTTCTTATTTGGAATGGGCTTGTAGCTATCTAGGGTTTGGTGCGGTATATTATAGGGAGAAGAGTCCAGAGACTTGATCATCTCATCCTTCTCATCTCTAGCAACCTGTTCCTTTTCTTCTTGTTTTCTCCGTCATCCTCACAAGTACATTCGTGAGTGTTGAGGGTTCATATTCTTGTTTGAATCTTTTAGTTGATAATCATTTGATTCACCAGTCAATCTGTGATGACCGGTTCATCATTCTTTTGTATTTTTTTACTGAGATTACGCAATAAATCAAGTTCCGTATCTTTGATCTTTGAGTTTTGACAATAACATGTTTCTACTAAGTAAGATAGTAGATGCTAACAGAAAAACTTGGAGATAACAAGTTATTGTTGAAGATAAACACTAATAGATAAAGAGAATATTGTGAATTGTGGTAAATTTATAATGATAAGGGTTTATACAAGAGTATTTATACTATCTACAAATTACATAAACTACCATACACGATAAAACTTTACATTGTAGACCAAACATAATTTTTAATATTCCCCCATAAGCTAAGGGCAGGGAGCGACGTGGAGTGACCTACAACTTGGAATGTAACAATAGAGATCTTTGTGTTGACAACGGCTTGGTGAAGATGTTTGCGATTCGATCTCCGGTAGATACAAATTGTACATGTAGGTTTCCTTGAGCAACCTTTTCACGTACAAAATGAAAATCAACTTCAACATGCTTTGTTCGTACATGAAACACTAGAGTAGCAGGGAGATAGGTTGCACTAAGATTATCACACCATATAGTAGGAGCAAAAATTGTGTTTGCCCCAAGTTCCTTCAGGAAAGCCTCTACCAACTTAATTCGACTATAGTATTGGTTAGAGCTTTGTATTCAGATTTTGTAGATGACCGTGATACCTTTTTCCTAGTTTTCATGCGATCTAGAAGATGAGATTAGAACCCAAGTATATAACAAACTCTCCGTGGATCGACGGTCACATGGACATCCAACCTAGTCAGCATTCGGGAAGGTACAAAGAGATGAAGAACCTTGCCTGTGAACATTAGTGTCAGCTTGAAGATGGGAGCCAAACTTGTGAAGAATCAACAACCCATGTACATTATGCCCTTTAAATATCGTAGTATGCGTTTGATAGCAAATTGATGATTCTAAATATTAAAATACAAAAAGAAAGTTGTGAATTGTGATCAAATATAATGATTAGGGTTTGTACAAGAGTATTTATACTATCTAGGAATTTACATAAACTACCCTAGACTATAAACATTAACATTGCAGACCAATCATAGTATCTAATAAAGATTGAAGTTGCTACTGGTAACATTTTGTTGCTAATAAGTTTACCAATGGTGGTAACTTACTACCGGAATGACTAAAGTAGAAGGCGCTCCCTCTCAGAAACCTACTATTGAGTTAAGCCAACTATTGCTGAAGATCAAAGTTGTTGTCGAAACAACTTAGTTGTGATAGATGAGCTGTTGTGATGTGTTAGAGACACACAATGGCCATTTAGCATGGCTGTACAATTCGTGTTAAACAAACCTAATTCAATGACACTCCATTCAAATCTTGTCTTCTCATAATTATGTGTGTGTAACGATTTGTAATTTCACAAAATTTACCTCACTTTTTTAGAGCTAGAGTTGGGCTATGGGACCGCGAGTTTGTGGCGGGCCAGGCGATAACTAAGGCGGAGGCGGGCAAAGTAGCTAAGCATGAAAAAGCTTGCATCGAGAATCAGCACGTGTTCGTCCCGTTCGCTTTCGATACCTTTGGCGCTCTCGCCCCTGACGCGGTACGTTTCCTCAAGTGGGTTCAACAGGTGGTAAGCAGTAACACCGCGCATGTTAAGGGGCAGAATTTTGTGTTTAGCAGGGTAAGGTTTGCTATTCAGAAGGGAGTAGCGGCGCTAGGGATGGCAAAAAAGCCCAAGCCCGACGGGTATACCCGAAACGCGAAACATACAATGGGTATGGGCCAGGTACGGGCTTAAAAAAATTTAAAAAATCGGGTACGGGTACGGGTATGGGATTTAGTGATACCCGCCTGATACCTGGCCCATTTACCCGAAAGTATCATATTACAGATTTCTATGTATATAAACTTAGTACATGTACTTATTACCTTCTCTATAGTCATATGTGGATATGTATTTGGCAGGTACTTACTGAACAAATAACTTATTTCTGAGCATGTATATTGGATATGGAAGCTATCATCCTTTATTACGTGAATGTTTATGCAATTAGGTGGTCATGATACAATTACTTAATTAAGTAATCGTTTTGATTTAGTTTGGTATATTAGGTCTAAATAGGATATGTAAGTTATTAATCATATTTTCATTTGTTAAGTCATTAAAATAGTAAATTATATAAACATCAAAGTAAAAATTACACACTTGTCCCAATGGGTATTTTTATGAAATTAACGGGTATACCCGTTACCCGCGGGTATGCCCGATACCCGACGGGTAACGAGCCGGGTATGGGACAACGAATTACAACCGGGTACGGGCCTGGGATTACTAATACCCGGCCCAAGCCCGGCCCATTGCCATTCCTAAGCGGCGCAGCTTGTTGCCCGTCTACCTGCAATTAGTTTGTAATCGTCTATGTTTTAATGAAAACTAGTGAGTTTCCCCCACGCTTCGCTGCGGGAATTCAGTCGGTATCATCGTTATGATACCAACGCTCGTTATAATAATCGAAAGAGAAAACATTCAGAAAAAAACATTACATCGATCAGAAACAAATATCGATATCGGTACCGAGTTGTTCAGTTGATATTGGTTCAGTTCGTTTGCATTCTATGTTTATTTTATTTCAACATTATGTTATATTTTTTTTTCGAAAACAGATATCGTGCCGCTATCGTACCAAACCGAGTGAACAACATTTGTATCGGTATCCGTATTTATCTTTATTGTTTCTGCTTTTAATAAACTGATAACATATGAGTATACATCCGGTATACCCATTAGATGTCGGGTATACACGTTCATTTCTTAAGAAATACCCCTTGCAATTTCAAAATACATTTTTTTACTATTCTATTTTTTAAATAAATTTATGTACTTAACAACGAAAATAATTAAATAAAAAAAGATTAATTACATGCATATATAAAATTATGATAATATAAAACTCATAAGATAAGTTTATAATACTTCATATCATAAGATAAGTTATGATCTATTATTTGTTTCCTGATATGTACGTCTCTATATCGTTGTACTTTGTCACGTTTCTCATTTATGAGCACCAAGTTTTCAGTGTTGAAAGGTAAAGGCATGAAAAGAGTAATCATGTAGTTAAAGGTATCACAAGGTAGTGAGCATTCGAATCCAGTCTCCACATCAAACCCATCCCCATAATTTGAGGAAAAAAGTTAAGGCTTTCACATAATATAACACTTCATCCCATTTGTTAAAATTAGGATGAATTTTAGGGACTCATTCTCCATTCCTTTTTATATAAGAGGAACAAATGAAAGTTAAATTATAAAACCTAATACGAATGCTATATGTTGCAATGAAAAGTTAAATTTACCTATATATTAAAACCAAAATCAAATAAACAGTAACAAAACAAAACTATATATTAAAACCAAAACCAAATGATCAGTAACAAAACAAAACAAAAAGAACCAAATGAACACTAATAAAACACAACCAAATGAATAGTAACCCCACATGGGGATAAGCAAATGGTACTGGTGGCAAATTTATCAAACCAGGTACATTTTTTGTACCGACTTTTGACATTTTCGGTCCGGTTTTTACCATCAAATACTGGTATCGTACCGGTGCAATACCGGGTATATTCAGTACCGGTACCCACTTTTGGGGGTTTTCGGTACCGAGCTCATCCCTAACATCACCATTGAGCTCATGACACGTAGCAACGCAAATAATTGCACTGTTTAGATTGTTTTTCATACATGTGGTAAGTAAATTGTATTTCGTTTGAATGAGTTTTATATACACAACTTCTTTTGTTTTCTTTCTGGGGTAACTTTGTAAAATAGTAACCAAGTTTTAAAAGCGTTCCAATTAAGTCACTCAAATTTTAAATGTGTTCTAATCAGGTCACTCAACATTCATTCTTCATTAAAATTAAGGGGTTCTTCATCAATTTCATAGGTAACCGTGGTGATGTGGATTTTTGTTTCTTTTTTCACTTTTATTTGATGCTAACGTCGAGTGATGACGTGGATTGTAACTTATTTTTTTAATTTTTAATGTAATTAAATGGTTTTTATTTTTAATAAATATAATTTCATATATTAAAATAATTCGACCCTAGCATCTTATGCTTCATTTTTTTCTTGACACGTGGAAAAAAGGACATGGCTCGACTTGAATGTTAAGTTATCTAGTTGGGACAAAAACGACACTAGTGACCTAATTAGAACACTTTTAAAACTTGGTTACTATTCTGTGAAATATTCCCTTTCTTTTTTGTCTTTTTCTGTAATGAATGAATTGTAATATGTAAAATTAACTTGGATATTTAAATTATTGATGAGCAAATGGTGTCATATCCTGTAATCTAACCGGTATCGTATCGGTACCAAATTTACTATATCAAATCATTTTCGATACCAATTTGGTACCCACCTTTTGGCGTTTTCAGAATTGTTACTTTAGGTTCGACACAGGTCTAGCACCATGTCACACCCTGACCGCGTCAAAAGAACGAAACTGCGGCGGAAACGTCAGGGAGTGTTGTAACAGAATCATCGTTTCACAACCATGGATACAAAAGTTTCGTTTTATTGATAATATTAAACATTAACATTGTCTTAAAGTTAAACAAACAAGTTACACATCGTCTATCATTGTTATTATGTCACTAAGGCCATGTCCAGATCCTATGTGAACATGCATCCTAGCAATCAACATCATGCAACAACACCTGAAACATATGTAAAAACAAAGTCAACAAAGAAATGCTGGCGAGCACATAGGTTTTATGAGAGTATCGGATTCATGGCTCGTTTACAAGTTGCAATACCTTATTAAAAACCTTGTTTTAAAAAAAGTGTATAGTATTGCAACATAATTAACCAACTCAAATCAAGTGGGTTATAGTTTATAAAATCTCGTAGCCATGATTCTTAACCCCAAAACATTTGTTTTAGTAAACCAAATTGTAAAACATCTCGTAAAAACTCATTAATAAAACTCGTATGGTTTATATTATTTAGAAAGCATCGTTGTGTGACATCGTTTCAAAATCGTTTACCCAAGTGAACTAAATAACGCCACGGTATATAATATGATGAAAACACTTATATATAAGAAGTACCAGCGGCGTATCTACCATGTTTTCATCACATTACACCCGTCTCGTTATCTAAACACTAACCAAAAACCAATCGCTTGTTCAGCTTGTTTAACTCGTTTAATTGTTTCAAAATCGTTTAATTGTTCCAAAATCGTTTAATTCATTCTTGTTTTAATTGTGAAAACTACTTTTGGTCGTCTCGCTAATAACATCCAAACCTTCGCAACTCGTCCATCGCCAGTTCTCGCATTAATAAACCACCAAAGGGTAAATTAACAATCACAGATTCAGTCGTTACTCACATAACCCCCACACATAACCATGGGTGTAGTCTGATAACGGGATTTATCAGATCCTATGGTACCATAACCTAATACTGGTCGGCTTGATCAATGTTAATGAATGTCATTCGTTATGTAATTACACCCAACATGTTTGTTCACATTATCGAAATCGTTATTAATTTTATATAAACCATATTTATCATTTCGAAAACCATCGTTAACCTCGAAAACATTTAACACATATGAATCACCCCAAAACAATCGAAAACAGTAAAATAGGGGAACTATGTACTCACATCGAAGTGCAAAGTATCCTCAATCCAAAGAACTCAACAATCTCAAGCAAAACATGGAAATCAAATAGCACCTAATAATCGGATTACTAGGTTAATAAATCGACACCTAAATCGGAAGATCGGATAGAATGAGGTCTCATAAACCAAATGAGTATTGGAACTCATGCGATATGGTTTAACAAAGCCTACATTCTAAAACGGAACCTAACCTAAGTGCTTTCGACCCGTTACGACCCATTAAGGTAGCTTGCGCCACTTTAATGTGTCGTGTGCGTAAAAGCGCGTTCGAGACGTCTAACTAGTCCTATGACAAGTATTATATGCCTAAACATGTTACATAATTAGTTTAAATGACAAAAGTTAAGTTACATATGCTAAATTACCAATTATGCATAAAAAGGGCATTTTGGTCATTAACCTAAGGCATATAAACTACCTATCATACAACTAATTAAACCTAAGTGACCATAAGGTATAACCTCAGAAGGTTATTCCCTATACAACTATGGTCACTAAACATGCTTGGTCGGATCCTAATGATCGACCAAATGGGTCGAGTTCGAAAGTCTAAGCGGTTGTTTAGACCGCTTGACTTACGATTCTACACAAGCACTAAACTAAAAGTGACGAGCTAAACATGTTGAAACATGTTTAACTAAGTTAGAAAACAGGTTTTGATATCAAAATAAACGGTTTTGATACCCAAGAATAGTTTGGTTGCAAAATACGCATTTTGACCGAAACTATAACTCGTCACTATGCCTAATCAACGTGGTAATCAGTAGGTATAGTCACACGGGACTATAACCATCGTGATTACGCTCACGTTGCAAAGTTCAAACGAACTTTGTGTTGACCATAACCTGGTCAAAGCAGAAAGTCAAACGCTGTTTGACTTTTACGCTTAAAAACGCATAAAAAGCACGAAAGAGACTTACAAAGGGTCAAAGCTAGGAAGTTTTGATTCAAACAACTCAGGTATGAAGTAATAACTTCAACTTAGAGTAGGTTGAACCAAAGTGTGAGCAGAAATGGAATGAGAGCTTGGATTTATATAGGAAACCCACAACCGTTAGGATCGTTTCTCGCATTTCGTGCTTCGATCTTGACCCTCCATGTGGGCACATGGTATTGTAATACAAGGGGCATACTAAAAACCATCAAATCTAGCCCAAGGTATCCCAAATCAGCTGTTAAAACCATCAAAAACAAGCTGGATGACCAGATACAATGTTTCTGCACTGGAAGGCTATCGGGCCCCGCGTAAGATACAGCCTTATCTTACGCCGCCCGCCAGGGCTACTTTGGCAGATTGTCACATTTGGTCCCTGAACTTGAAAAACTTACATTTTGATGCATATTTGACACTTTTAAGCCTCGTTAAACTCATTTCAAAGCTCAAAAATGAAGTTAAAGTATAGGGAACTTAAAATATGCTCAAAAATATCTCGGATGTCGGTTCGTTTGGTCGTACGATTGCGTTATTCGGTTAATTACGAAGGAAGCCTTAACGAACGCAAAAATGATCCAAATTAAGCGACGAATGGAATTTTATCATGCTAATCACTAAAATAAAATATTTTAATGATTACACAAATTTTTGGATGTCTGGATATATTCAGAACGTAAGATATGCGCGAAAATGCAAACTTATGTACTTTTTGACGCTTTTAGTCCCTATTGATCAAGTATGTTTATTTTTGCGCACTAAACACCTCAAAGACTATTTCTAAGCTATGTAAAGGATATTTAGGGCATGTTTAACTTATGATCAAGTTCCAAAATGTTCTTCACAGTACGAATCGACATACTTTCGCAGTTTGTCGAAATTAGTCCCTGTGATCGAATAAACTTGATTTCGGCATACCAAACCATCCAAAACTTATTTCTAAGTTATGTAAAGGTTATTTAAGGTATGTTAAGCCTATGTCACTATTCCGGAGTGTTTGTCGCGTTAAACTGACTGCGTTTACGCACCAGTTTGCGTATAACCTTCAAGAAAGCGATTTAAAGCTTGAAATCGAACTCGAATCAAATCGTAAAATCATCAAACACAAATACACACATAATAACACCAAAACACATATAATAACACCAAAACACATTGTTTTATTAATAATCAACATTGTTTTACATTGTACATCGATTACAGAACACAGTTGTCACACACCATACCTGTATTTACTTATTTTTACCTTCAAATACCATACAGTATAGTACCGAGCATTTTCGGTGCCGGTACCTAATTTTGATTATTTTCGGGATCGGTACTTTCGGTGCCATTACCGGTACCGAGCTCATCCATATTTTAACGTGTTAGTAACGTCATAACTGAACTGAAAACAACCGAATTTTCAACGTGTAGGACGTGCGGGTCCTACTATTATATATTAGATTATTTAAAATCGTTTTTAGGAAGAAGTAACCATCGTTACTACGTCATTTTTATCTATGTTTTGATATTCGATATCCGCTTGTGGTTGTAGGCACGCGTTTTGCAAACATTGGATCCTCACCGCAACGCGGGGTCGGAAAATCAACTAGTTATTATGATTTCAACCTTTTGTAACAATTCTGGATATTGATATCTTTAAATTATTATTCCAAGGGAGCACATCACCATTTTCAATGATGAGATCTTAGACCATCCACAATAAAGAACCTCAAAAACACATAAAATCGTGTCTTGTCAGCTACTATGTCATAAAAACTCTTAACCTTTAAAAACACCTAAATCCAACCCAATAAGAAAATCAAAAACCACTAAAAAACACTACCACCTCATTATCAAAACCTACCTTTTTATAGAAAATTATTTTCTTTAACATTAAACCAACCCTCCCATTCCCACCCCTGACCCTCCCTGCCACATATTTCATTTTTACCCATATTACATAGAGGATGTGGCTCTAAATATTAGCTCAAAAAACAAATGACACAATAGCCAAAAAACAAATTTGTTGTGACACCTGTACCCAAAAACGCACAAATATGTGCTATTGCTGATGCTCTTACAACCATGGGTATATTTCAGGACTACATCCTTTTATTATGACAATAAATAACGCCCATTTTATGTCAAGTAGTTAGACGATGTGTAGTGAGCAAAGTTTTAGGCTTGGAATGGGCAAAAAAACACTTTAATTATGGGTGCACACCGCCCTTGTGGGCGATTTTAGTGGATTTTAGGTTGGGACCTCTTGGATAGGCCGGACGGGTTACGATGATGTGATGAAAGAGGCTTGTCTTTCGTTTGACAGTATGGGACCTCCTGATGTAGTTTTAAACAAAAAATTTTGCCACATCAGAAACCGAATCAAAGCTTGGAGAGATGACATGGTGGGAAGAGAAACCAAGGCAGTGTCAGAAGCTAGAGCTGAGCTTGAAGATCTTGAACGCGTCATGGAAGAAAGGGATCTTGGGGAGGACGAAGAATGGGTTGTGGCGGAGTTGAAAAAAGTTATCAAAGAGTACGAAACAAATAAAACAACGGACCTGAGGCAAAGATCTAGAGTTTGGTGGGCTAGATACGGGGATGAAAATTCGAATTTTTTTCACGCTCTGATCAACTGCAGGAAAACTAAGAATGTTTTTCACGGGCTTGACGTTAACGGATCCTGGTGCGTGAATCCGAAGCAGATTAAAAAAGCTATTTTCAGGTTTTTTAGAGAAAAATTTAAAGATGTCAAGAAAATCAGGCCCTCCCTTCTGTGTGCAAACATAAAAAGACTGTCTAATGTGGAGGTTTAAGGTATAATTGAGCAGTTCAGCAGGGATGAAATTAAGACGGAGGTTTTTGAATGCGGTGATGATCGGGCCCCTGGACCCGACGGGATGAATTTCAAGTTTATCAAGCACTTTTGGAGTCTTTTTGAAGACGAATTCTCTAAGATTATGGCTGAGTTTTTTGAGAGGGGAACGATAAATAGGGGATGTGTGGCGTCTTTCATCGCTCTCATTCCTAAGATAAAGGCCCTGTGGTTTTAAATGACTATCGTCCGATAAGCTTGGTGGGAGTAATAAACAAGGTAATCTCGAAAGTCCTAGCAAATAGACTCAAGAATGTGATCGGGAGTGTCATATCGGATTCTTAGTCCGCCTTTTTGAAGGAAAAGTTCATTCTCGATGGGCCTCTTGTTGTCAACGAAGTTACACTTGGATTAAAAAGAGCAAGAAGAAAAATTTTGTCTTAAAATATGATTTCGAGAATACATATGATAACGTTAACTGGAACTTCATGAACTCGATTCTGTCCCAAATGGGGTTTCCTTCTCGCTGGTGTAGTTAGATTAACGACGTTTTAGCTTCGGCAAGGGCGTCAGTGCTGGTAAATGGGTCTCCTACTTTTGACTTTCAGTGCTTTAAAGGGATGAGACAAGGAGACTCGATTTCGTCATTTTTGTTTCTTACGGTTATGGAGATGTTGTCTCGGTTATTAGATAAAGCGGTCGAGTGTGGTGTGGCTACAGGAATCTAGTTGCCGAATAACGGTCCAGTTGTCTCTCACCTCTTTTACGCCGACGATGCTATTATTATCGGGGAGTGGTCGGTGGATAACCTTTTCAATATGGTTAGGGTGCTGAGATGCTTTCATATTTTTTCGGTCTTGAAAATAAATATTCTTAAATCAAATTTATATGGCATCGGGGTTAGCCAGACGGAGGTTGAATCTTTAGCGTCGATTATCGGTTGCAAAGCGGACTTGTTCCCGTTCAAGTATCTTGGCCTCGTTGTTGTTGCCAACATGAACCATATTTATAATTGTAACACCCCGAAAACGGGTTTGGTAATTAAACTCCGTTAATACTAAAGAGCGGGTAAAATAGCGTTAGCAGTAAAGATTAACCCGGTAAATATTAGGATTTAAATAAATGAACCTAATATTAGATAAAGAGAATAAAAGCTTTTGTAGAAACAAGTTTATAAAAGGCCCGAGTTAACGGGACTTAAAATAAACTGAGTCATAAATTCCCTGAACCCACTAAGATAACTAGGAATGGTTAACCTAGTTAATAAGTGGGAATATTGTTAGAAAGAATTAGGTTGTGGCTAACTTAATAACTAGCCAAAATATGAGGGACCAAAGTTGGATAACTTGAAAATGGTTTTATAAAAATAAAAATAAAACATAACACAAAACACACACACAGAGAAGGTGTGTGCGTGAGTGGAGGTCGACCAGGAGAAGCTCCATGGAGCTCTAACCCTAATTTCAACAAAATCATTAAATTGAAGCTCGATTCAAGCCCTAAATCAATGCATGAACACATAAAAAGGATCACCTAGTCATGGGGATCTTAAGGTATGTCACAAAACCTAGATTGGTTAAGGTTGAAATTTGAGACAAGTAGGTTACTTGCAAATAGATAGTTGGATTATGATCCAAAGTTGAAATTGGATGCTATTGTATGTTTAATTTCGTTAGTTATGATGAAATTATGAAGAATTTGATGTAAAGTTACTTGTAAGTGATTAACAAGTAAACTAGGAAGTGAGTTTTTAATTAATAGTGAAGATGATGATATTTTTGTGCTTAAAATCATCATAATCGATGGTTGAAGTGAGATACTTGAACAATTTATAGGTTCGAGTGAATGCTCATACGTGATTAAGATGGGTTTTTGAATGCTGCAATGAAATTGGTAAACTATTTCATGAATATGGATGTTTGAAACCATGTTATTGATTAAGTTTGAATATGGAACTTGGTTTGAATAGGTAACCAAATGAATACCTAATGACATGATGAAACGGGTTTCACTTATAGATGGAACTCGTAGAATTTGCGTAATGAAAGAACGAGTTTTATATAATTAGATGACTATATGATGTATATAAACTATGTTAATGAATGTAGCTATATTAATTGCCTAAAAATAGCGACTACTGAATAGTCGGAGAAATGCTTAAGAGGGTTCGTTGAAATCAATTATGCATTTCATACATTAAAAAGGGGACAGTTAACTTTTGAAAAGTCAAACTGACCATTAATAAGATCGAATGATAATTTTTGATAGAAAATATGTAAGGTGGAATAGTCGTGATTGACGAATGACTAAACTAACCATCTTACGAATCATGATGATAGTTTGACGCTTGACAAGCTAGGTGAGGCTTGGGGAAAGAAGCGGGTCAAAAGAATCGGGAACGCGGAAAAAGAGCATAATCAGATGCAAGTTAAGTTAAGCTTACACCCCTTTTTATTTACAATATGCTTACTTGTGAGTATTTGTAACACTCGTCTTATAATTCCATTGTCTAATCATAAAATACGGACATTTTTAAAAACGAAATGCATAGTTAACAAAAACTTAGTTAATAAACTAAGATGTACTTCATTATAGCATTTGAACATAGTCAACTAACTAGATTAAAATATTCAACATTAGAAGTGTTTACAAAACTACAGGGTTTGAACTAGATTAGATTATCGCGGAAGCATTTAAAACTTGTGTTCGGTTCTTGATTCCCTTGCTTGATCGACATCCACAACGAAACGAACATTACCTAAGGTCAAAACCACATCAATTATTAGTTTTGACATCATAATATCAAATAAATTTAAGTTCTATTGCTAAACAACGAAAAACAAACAAAATCTCTGCAATTTAGGCCTGTCGCGCCCCGCGACAGTGATTGTAGTTTGGCGTCGCGTAGCGCGACGGCTTCATTTCGGCAGAAGGGTTGTTGTTTGGTGCTGTATGTTTGCCCAGCAACTTTATTTCCCTTATCAAACTTTAAACTATCATAACTTTCTATTTACATGTCCGTTTTTGCCGATTCTTTTTCCTATATGTCCGTATTAAAATTTCGGATCTAACTATATAAATTTCACTTAACGAAATCCCGGATTGTGAACGAATAACCCACACAATCCTTGTTTTGATTATTCGACCCATTAACTATGTGTGCCATGGTTTGCCAACCTATTCTTTAGCATTCTAATCTTATTTACCCATTCCCTGGGCTTGTAATTCTTAGTGTATCCGTACCATTACATGGCTTTATGCTTATATACAAATTTCATGCTTGTTTGCTATAAATTCAAGCATTGCCACTTTATGCAATTATGGCAACTAATTTCTATCATTCGACCCGATAGCACGGATTCATAACTTAACTTAGTATAACCATTCTTTACTAATTTGCTATCTAGCACTAGCGCATTATGAGGCTTTCAAGTCTCTACGCGCAAGATCGACATAAAAACATAGTTTTGACCCGTTTGGTTGACGAGTGAAAAACCCTCACTTTAATGTCAAGCCAAACCATTCCTAACCAATATTTTGACCCGTTTGAGTGTCGAGTGAACTTCGCCACTTCAATGACACGTCAAACGCATATACTACATTATGACAACGTTAACAAGCTAAAACCAAACGTTTATACGCAATGTAACGGAACCAAAATCACGTACCTTTAGAGCACACCCTTCAATCGCGCGTCACCACCGGCTTGTCCACTTGACGCTCCGGTTTCCCTTCTTATAGAGTTCAACCACAACCCGTTTAGAACTCTTTTGCTTAACATATAATGCATAGTTCGCCATAACTCTACAAACAAGCGTTTTAGCTAAAATTTCCAGTTTTAAGTCTCTTTTTAGGCATTTTTACAAACACCTTAAGGGCATAATTTCTCATAATCTATTATCAAGTTCATAACTTTTTATTTAGCCAAGATTAACATCAATTAGGCAATTTACACAAATTTTAACATCAACATTTCAGAGATTACTTCATAAAACTCGGGTTACACTAGAACAAGTATCATAATCCTAGTGTTTATCATATTTCTACAAAACCCATTAATCACCTACAAAGGTGATTATGAATCTCACAATTATTAAGCAAAATTTTAACAAGAAATCGACTAGGGTTTATCCCTAGACATCTTATCACTCCAATTTCATCCGTACAACATTCATGCAACATCTAATTCGAATTTTCCCAAGTTCATCCAGAAATTTAAATGGAAATTTTCTACAAAATTTACATACCTTATGATCCCTTCACTAAGGTGATCACTAAACTATGTTCAGATTTTGATTTGGGACAAAATTTGGTCTTCAATTTGATCAAATAACATGAACTAGGGTTTGGAGAAGCTCTGGTCGCTCCCTCTGTGTTTGATCGATCTGAGCACACACACAAATGTGTGTTTTGTGTTTAATAAAATGTTTTTATTATAGTTAGTTTCAATTTAAACACCTTTGGTCCCTCTAATTTCCTTTAGTTCATATTTGAGTGTTTTTAACCCACTTATGAGTTACTACAAGACTTGTAACTAACTGGGTTATTTAGTCCTAGTTCTTTTGTTCTCGTTTATTTAATACTTTATAATTCTAATATAAAGTTTTATAGTTTCGGGATGTTACAAGTCCACCCCCCTTAAAAAGGGTTTCATCCCCGAAACCAGAGTACATACCGAATAATGTAGGGTAGAGCTGTTGCATCTCCTCTTCGGACTCCCATGTGGTATCCGAACCCTTTCTGTGTTCCCATTTGACCTTTACTTGATTAATTACTTTGTTCCTCAAGTTTTTCACTTTACGATCTAGAATCACAATCAGCTTCACCGTGTAGTTAAGACTATTATCCACTTCAATGTCATCATAGTAGATGTAAGCTGTTTCGTCGGCTAGACATTTCCGGAGATATGATACATGGAATGTGCTATGAATTCCTCTCAGTTCCTCGAGTAATTCGAGACGGTATGCGACCTTACCAATTAGTTCAAGGATTTTAAATGGCCCAATAAACCTTGGGCTTAATTTTCCCCTTTTTCTAAATCGAATGATCCCCTTCCACGAAGATACCTTTAGCATCACTTTATCTCCAACTTGAAACTCAATCGGTCTTCTTCTTTTATCTGCATATGACTTTTGTCGATCCTGAGCCGCTTTCAAGTGAGCTCGGACCAAGTCAATTTTCTCATTTGTAATTCAGACTACATCTTTATGTGCAAGCTCACGTGGTCATACTCCATCCCAACACACCGGGGTTCAGCATTTTCTACCATAAAGGATCTCATACGGAGCCATACCGATGCTTGCATGGTAACTGTTATTATATGAAAATTCGACCAATGGTAGATAAACATCCCAACTTCCCCCGAAGTCGATAATACATGCCCGTAACATATCTTCCAACTTTTGTATTGTTCTTTCACTCTGTCCATCCGTTTGTGGATGGTACTCTGTGCTGATGAACAATTTGGTTCCCATTTGCTCTTGGAATCCGTGCCAAAAGTTCGAAGTGAACCTAGTATCTCTATCGGGCACGATGGATATTGGTACTCCGTGGCGTGCCACTATTTCATTGGTGTACACTTCTGACATCTTTTCATACGTATAAGTTTCACGAATCGGAATGAAGTGAGCACTTTTTGTCAATCTATCCACAACTACCCATATAACATCATATCCGCGGTTGGTTTTGGGCAGTTTGGTCAACAAGTCCATTGTGATTTGTTCCTATTTCCAAACTGGGATGTCCAACGATTGTAGCTTACCGTATGGCTTTTGGTGCTCCGCTTTAACTTGCAAACAGGTCAAGCACTTCTCTACATACTTTAAAACATCTCTTTTCATTCTGGGCCACCAATAGTTTTGCTTTAGATCGTTATACATCTTGGTTGCCCCCGAATGGATAGAATAATGGGATTTATGTGCTTCGTCAAGTAGGAGCGCTTTGACTCCACACGAATTTGGGACCTATATCCTTCTGAAACAAGTCTTTAACCCGTTGTTACCTTCTGCCAATTCTTTCAATTGACCCACTATTCTTTCTCTCTTCAGATTTTCCTCTTTCATCGCTTCAACTTGAGATTTTTGGATTTGTTCAAGTAGACCCGATGTTACAATTAGTTGCATCGATCGTACTTGAATTGGTGTATAGTCTGCCTTTCGGCTCAACGCATCCGCCACCACGTTAGCTTTCCCGGGATGGTAATGTATATCACAATCGAAATCTTTGACCGTTTCTAACCACCGCCTTTGCCTCATGTTTAATTCCTTTTGGTCGAAGAAATATTTCAAACTTTTATGGTCGGTAAAGATAGTGCATTTTACCCCATACAAATAATGCCTCCATATCTTTAAGGCAAATACCACTGCCGCCAACTCGAGGTCGTGTGTAGGGTAATTCTTTTCATGAGCCTTTAGTTGTCTCGAGGCATAGGCTATAACCTTGCCCTGTTGCATCAGAACTTACCCAAGACCCGAATGTGACGCATCCGAGTAAACTACCATATCATCAACTCCATCCGGCAATGTCAATACCGGAGCGTGAGTTAATTTTTCTTTAAGCGTTTGGAACGCTTTTTCTTGATCTTCGCCCCAAATAAACTTTTCGACTTTACGGGTTAGTTTGGTCAACGGCGTAGCAATCTTGGAAAAATCTTGTATGAATCTCCTATAATATCCCGCAAGCCCCAAGAAGCTTCTGATTTCTGAAGGATTCTTCGGTGTATTCCAACTCGCCACAACTTCTATTTTTGACGGGTCAACCAACACACCGTTGGCACTAATAATGTGCCCGAGAAATTGCACTTCTCGTAACCAGAAAGCACATTTCGAGAATTTTGCATATAATTTCTCTCTCCTGAGTGTCTCCAGGACTTCACATAAATGGCTTGCATGTTCTGCTTCATTCTTTGAGTGCACTAAGATGTCGTCGATGAACACTATCACCGACTTATCCAACATCGGTTTGCAAACCCGGTTCATGAGGTCCATGAAAGCCGCGGGTGCCTTGGTAAACCCGAAGGACATCACGAGGAACTCGTAATGTCCGTACCGTGTACGAAAGGCCGTCTTCGGTACATCCTCCTCCTTGTCCTTCAACGGGTGATAACCCAACCTGTCAATCTTTGAGAACCAACTCGCGCCTTATAACTGGTCAAATAAGTCATCAATTCTTGGAAGCGGGTATCGATTTTTCACCGTGAGTTTATTTAACTCCCGGTAATCGATACACATGCGCATGCTCCCGTCCTTCTTGTTGGTGCACTGATGTCTGTTAACTTCGTCTTTATCGAGTCTTGTATTATATTAGATAAATCAGGGCACGGAAATCGAGAAAACAGTATTTTAGGGTAATTTCGCTTGAAATGGACATTCTGTCATTTCAAACAAAATTAGTGAGTTCAAGAGAGATTACTAATTCCGCATGGAATTAGGTAATTCCGCATGAACTGGTAATTCCGTTTGTAACTGTTTCAAGCGGAATTAGCTGCCTATAAATACTGAACTTGTCATGTCATTTGAAACGGAAATAGAGTGTGTGTTTTCAGAGACGAGGTGCTGCCAGATTGTTATTTGAATTGTAAAAGCTCAGGAAATCAATAAGAGAAGATAATTAGAAAGTATCAAGTTGTGTTACGTCAATTTCATTGATTCCGCCTTTGATTTTGATGTTGAACTCTTCAGATTGACTCGTTAGGGTCACACGACGATCCAACAAGTGGTATCAGAGCTCAGGACGAGGAGCTCATACCATTTCAGCTTGATTTCATCGGATTCTATCACTTCTACTTCTTCTTTTCTGATTTGATCAAAATTTAACGGTCAAAATGGCTTGATTTTCACATATTATAAGCGAATCATAGTTGTAACTAATCCGTGAAACAATTGGACCTTAATTCGAACAAATACTGATAAAATTTGCTAATTCCGTTTGAACAACATATCGAACATGCTGACGTCATCTTAATTCCGCTTGAAAGTGCACGTGTGATTTCACACGGAATTAGCTTTTGTGTTTAATTCTGTTTGAAAGTATTGCAAAGTTCACACGAAATCACTAATTTCGTTTGAAAGTGTATTTGATTTCAAATGAAATTAGATTCCGCTTGGTAATTCCGTTTGAAAACACTATTCCGTGTGAAAAACCTGATTCCGTTTGAATTGGGTATCTCGTGTGAATACTAATTTCGCTTGAAAAGCTGATTTCGTGTGAAGTAATTCCGTTTGAAATTGTTTTTGTTAAAATCCAAAAAAAATTCTAAGTGTTTGTTGATTGTTTCAGGTACTTGAAAGATGGATGATTTCATGAATCCATTTAGTGATGTGTTTGCATTTACCAGTGGTTCGGTAGATGGCACATCAAATAACACGAATGAAACTACACCAACACCAAGTGCAAAGAAAATTCTTTCTGATGCTATGAGTGTAGACAGTGCATATGGAACATACAATAAGCCGCCCAAGTTGATGGCAATTGAAGATTAAAACAGGTGGGCTACAAGATTTGAAGAATGGCTTCAAGCGTTTGCATATCCTAGTTGGAAAAGTTTGAAAAATGGTTTTGATATGGGGAGAACAGATTATGAAAATTTAGAAGAAAATCAAATAGAAAGATATGTTGCTGAACAAAAGTGCATTGCTCTACTTCACCAATCTGTCAGAGATGACATTATTTCACTAATCGAGTACAAAGATTCGAGAGACCTTTGGGAGAAACTAAGAGTGAAATGTGTGGGTAGTGCTGAGATAGTTAAAAACAAAAAGAAATTGTTAAGAAAAGAGTTTGATTTGTTTGGTTGTTTAAAGATTGAGTCTATTTCCAAGATGATTGAAAGATTCAGGCATTTGAAGATGGAGCTTGCAAGACACGGAATCATATACACTCGAGAGGAGTTGGTTGACAAATTATTTGATTCACTACCAAATGAGCAAGACTGGCAATACTTTGCATTGATGTTGAAGAATACGGTGAAGCCGACTGATTTGACAGTGGGTCTGGTTATCGAAAGATTGGAAAGCCATGAATTGGAGATCAGAAAATCCAATAAAGTCAACAACACATCATAGCAGCAGAATGTGGAGCTGTATTACAGAGGAAGTATGATCCCGAAATCTGCATCACCAAAAACAGCATTTTCTTCAGAAAGTTCAAATACAGTGAATCAAGAAACTCCTAGCAGTGGCTATCATAGTGGATCCTCATCAACTGCTCAAAGTCAATCTGTTCCGAAAAATCTATTTCAATGCAACATTGCTGTGGATTTAAAGAATGGTCAGAATTTTAGTGAAGAATCTGCTAAACAACAGATGGTGTTTTTAGCGTCTGTGTTAGAATCGTACGAAAGCCTCGTTGCAGGAAAGATTGGAAACACCAACCTAACAAAAGAAGACTATGATCAGATCGACCCTGAGGAGATGGAGTTGATTGATATAAGGTGGTGTATGGCGAGTGCAGTGAGAAGAGCGCAACGATTCATGGAGATTACCGGAAGACAGTCTATTGGTGGACCTTCTACCAAGTTAGGCTTTGACAAGTCAAAAGTCACATGCTTTAAATGTAAACTAAAAGGTCATTTTAAGCGTGAGTGCCGAAATGCTTACACTGATGATACTGTAAATCCTTTTCTAGAGGATTATTACAAAAGAGCAATTTATCATCAAAATAAAGCAGAACCTCCCAGGATGAAGCAGATAGAGGAGGCACCCAAAGAAAAATCCAGAGCACTTGTTGTTTTTCATAATGGTGAAGGTTATGATTGGAGTGATATTTTGCCAGAGGAAGATGCAGTTAGATATGCCTTTACTGTAAAGATTGTTCCTATTAAAGATACCAGATCTGAAAAAGTGAAGTACGTCAACAGGAAGGCAACAGCTCAATACATGAAAGGCAAAATCTATCGTACTTGGAAGGAAGCAAAGAAAGCAAATTGATGGGATCCTGATAGAGAATGTTATCTAGATCTTAATGGAAACATAGTTGTTGATCCAGATACTGTAGATGTTGAAACTCTCACCAAACAAATTGCTGAAGAAGAAGAAGCCAGGCAAAGAATGTGGTGGGGAGGAGGAGAAGCTGATGAGAAAGTGAAAGAGACAGAAAAAGAGCCGCAGCCAAAGAAATTTAATGACGGGATTATTGATACGTCACAAGAGTTTACCGTAGAAAACTTGAAAAAGATGGCTGATAAAGTTCTTACTGCAAAAGAACTAGAGGTAGTTTCTGGTTCTGGAACTGAGTCCAAAAACAAGGTCAGTTCAAATGATACACATGAGTCAGGTAAGAAAGATAAAACTGAGAATGACTGCAAAAATTGCATGAAAGAGTGCAAAGTTTGTAGTACAATTGCTTACCTCAGCGGTAAGAAGGTTGAAGAACTGACTGGTAGAGTCAGAGACGTTGAAGATCAAATCTTAAACCGTGACAAAACATTAAAAGTTTCAAATGAACGAGTAAAAAAATTAACTGAGAAAATTGAAAATGATAAAAGTGACGTAGAAAGAATTAGGAAAGAAAACGAAAAGTTGATTCTTGAAAATCGTCAAATTTTAAAAAAAATTGAAAAATTAAAACGAACGGTAAAAGATTCTGATGAAAGAAATGGTAAAACAGACAAAGAAAATCTTCAGCTGACCGGTGTTCTTAGAGTTAAAGAAGAGCAAATCAACCAATAGTTGGATGAGATTGCTAATCTGAAGCTTCAAGTTCAAGAAGCTAAAATTGAAAATGAGCGCATCAATCTGAAATTAACCAGTTACAACTCCGCAAGCTTTGTTTTACAACACATTGTTCCCAAACCCATTAGGAAAAACAAAGCAGGCGAAGATATTTATTCGGATGGAACTGGGGTTGGGTATCATCAGGTTCCACCGCCAGTGTTAAACAATTTTTCAAAGAATTAATGATGATGAAGAAATTGATGAGGTTAAACTTCCAGAGTCAATCGATGTTATATTCAATACATCATCCGATGAGGATAGTGTTCAGTCAGAAATTGTTAAAAGCATGGCTGAAAATGTTTTGACGTCTGAAAGTGATTCAGCTGAGGATGAAGAATGTTTTCTGAACAATTACATTCCAAAACCAAAATCCAAAAACAACTTAAATGAAGAACCTACTCTTGTCATGTACAAGATGTCGGGATCGGATAAGTTGTATTCGGATTCTGAGTTTCCACTGGAGAATGTTTATGTTGCTAAATTGACAAATGTGTTCAAATTAGTTGAAATTGAAATGTCTGAGATAGAAGGTTTAAATCAGACAAAGAGGCAAATGAATTTTGAAAAAGATAAAGCTTATTACAAGAAGCCTGTTGTTCCACCACGTTTTTATAACAACAATCAAAACAAATGGTCGGGTGGATATCAGGGTGGTAAGAATTATCAGAAAAAGAATGTTCAAAACAGAAGGTTTGCTGAGAAGAAAGTGTTTGTGAGAAGTTCAAGTTCGAGTTCACTTTCTGATGAAGAATCCAAATTTTTTTCAAAATCAAACAAAGAGTTAGAAGGCCTCACAGCCTCAGTCTGAAGGCACAAGTCGGGTAGTTGACACCCGAACATGCTTCAAATGTAATCAAGTTGGACATATTGCACGAAAGTGTACCAACTTGAAGCCTAAGACTGAAGTTGTTGAGATTCAGAAAAAGAAAAGTTGATGTAAAAGGAAAAGCTCCAATGGTTGTTGAGCAAAAGGTTTTGAAAAATGAAAACATCAAAGTCAAAACTGAACTTGTTAAAAATGTGGTAACTAAAAATGACAAGTTTTACAAATGGGTTGCTTCGCCTCAACAAGCATGGAAGCCAAAATCAGTTGATAAGAAAACAAGTTCTCCAAAACCAAAGGTTTTTGAGACTGCAAAATCATCATCTTCAACTAAGAAGATGCATGTACCTTTGGATTACTATGAGAAACTTGAATCACAAGAGGCTACTACTTCTGAAAAGAAAAATGTATCAAAGCCAGAACAATCATCTGGTCAACCTTCTCAAAATGATTTTTTTATACAAAAAGGTTGAGATTGAATCCGAGGAGAGCTTAAAGATGAATGACAAGAATTTTCCGCCACTTTACATTGCAAAAACTCATTTAAATGTCAAGTTACCCGAGTCAAAAGAGGCTTGGGTGGCATCAAAATCTCATTAAATGTTTTTGATATGTGCAGGAGCTTCCAAGATCCGTTTCACGTTGGATTATGGATAGTGGAGCTTCTCGGCACATGACGGGGAAGAAGACCCTACTGTACGATGTTCGTGGGTTTAATGGAGGATATGTGGGATTTGTAGGAAATCAAGGTGGTCGAATAGTTGGTGAAGGAACTTTATCGAACGGTATTGTTACGTTTGAAAGAGTAAACTACATCGCCGAGCTTGAAAACAATCTTCTGAGCATATCTCAGATTTGTGATCGCATGTATACAACGCACTTTACAGACAAAGAATGTTTGATCTTGAAACCAGGATTTGTTGTTCCTGAAGAGTGGGTTATCATGAGAGCACCCAGAGTCAATGATCTGTACGTGTTAGACATGAGTGTAGCAACTACTACCACAGGTCAGGCACATTGTTTTATGTCAAGAGCAACGGAAAAGGAATCACAGTTATGGCATCGAAAGATGGGTCATATTCACTTGCGAAAAATGAATCACCTGGTGCATAACGACTTAGTAATTGGTGTTCATGTGAAAGGTTTTCATCTTGAGGGGGAGTGCATTAGCTGTGTTAAAGGCAAGCAAAAGAAGAAATCTCACCCTGGGAAGAAGGAAAACTCAATCTTGAGAACTTTAGTGAGACTCCATAAGGATCTGTTTGGTCCAGTGAACGTCAAAAGCATAATTGGGGATCTCTATTGTCTAGTAGTTACAGACGATTACTCAAGATTTTCATGGGTATTATTTTTTAAGTCAAAAGATGAGACGTTTGATCGTTTGAT
This sequence comes from Helianthus tuberosus, assembly GCA_030545235.1. Taxonomy (NCBI): domain Eukaryota; kingdom Viridiplantae; phylum Streptophyta; class Magnoliopsida; order Asterales; family Asteraceae; genus Helianthus; species Helianthus tuberosus. The sequence goes on from CM060376.1 coordinate 46,354,334, forward strand.
GATACTTTTCAAGAAGGTGGAAAACTTGTACCAAACCCGCATCAGAAGTTTACATAGTGATAATCGTACTGAGTTCAAGAATTTCAAAATGGAAGAATATTGTGATGAAAGAGGTATATTGCATGAATTTAGTGCGCCTTACACTTCGCAGCAGAATGGAGTAGCTGAAAGAAAGAACAGGACGCTAATTGAAACGGCCAGGACGATGCTTGCTGATTCTAAACTACCTGTAACCTTTTGGGCAGAAGTAGTGTCAGCCGCATGCTATACACTCAACCGGGTTCTTAAAGTGAAGAAATTCAACAAGACATGTTTCGAGCTGATCAATAACCGCAAACCGAACCTGAAGTATTTAGAACCGTTTGGGTCTCCCTGCACAGTTCTAGAGCCTTTTGGTAAGTTTGGTGCAAAGAGCATTGAAGGAATATTTGTGGGTTACTCAAGTCCATTAAAGCGAGTCTTTGTTCCAAGTTTGAAGCGGATTATTAAGGCACACAATGTTGAATGCCAAGGTTATACTACGCCACCGCAGAATCCAGGCGACTCATGGCGTTTTAATTATGATACTTTATGGGATTCGTTTGACATTGAAGAGGAAACAAATTTCTTTGACGAGTTGGATATTCTGAGAGAGTATAAAGAATCACAAGAAAGATTCCCAGCTGAGTATTCTAGACATCAAAAAGCTTCAAATGACGATGAAGCCGGTCCTAGTAATGTTGGAGAGCATGAAGATATTCAACAAACTCTTGACAATCAGACGGTAGTCAATGATAATCACGAATCTGATAATATGCCTGTTTTTTATCATGGTGATTCAGATTCTGAGGGGGAGCAAATCCAGATTTCAAGTCAAAAAATTCTAGTCAGTGAACAAGGTGCAAATCAGAATGTCACAAATTTGGAAGGTGAGGTAGATGTTCCAGGCGAGGTGATGCCGAGAACTCTTTCATACCATCCAAAAGAGTTGATTATTGGAGAATTACAATTAGGCGTTCGCACTAGAAGTCAAATTGACCAAGGCCTTACTTGTTTTTATTCTACAGTAGCTTCTTTACAAACTGAGTTTTCACTTAGTTGTTTTATTTCTGAGATTGAACCGCGAACATATAAGGAGGCGCTAACTGAAGATTCTTGGGTCAATGCTATGCAAGAAGAGTTGAGTCAGTTTGAGAAGTTAGGAGTGTGGAAATTGGTAGATTTACCTGATGGTCAAAGGAAGATAAACACCAAGTGGGTGTTCAAGTCTAAGAGAGACGATAGAGGAGTTATTATTCGTAACAAAGCTCGACTTGTAGTCCAGGGTTTCAGTCAGCAGGAGGGGATAGATTTCACCGAAGTATATGCTCCAGTTGCTAGACTTGAAGCGATCAGAATCTTCCTAGCATTTGCATCTTGGAAAAATTTTAAAGTTTATCAGCTAGATGTTAAATCGGCGTTTCTCTATGGGAAGGTAAAAGAGGAGGTATATGTCGGACAGCCACCGGGCTTTACCGATCCAATCCACAAAGACAATGTATATTTGCTGGATAAAGCGCTGTATGGTTTACACCAGGCCCCGAGAGCCTGGTATGAGACTTTGTCTCAACACCTGCTAGCCAACAGCTTTATCCGTGGAAAAGTGGATGCCACTCTCTTCACCAAAGAGGTCAACGGACATCTTCTGATAGTTCAAATATACGTGGACGACATCATATTTGGGTCTACAAATGAGAATCTGTGCAAAGATTTTGAAAGAGTTATGAAGCAAAAATTTGAAATGTCATCGATGGGTGAGATGAAATTATTCTTGGGACTTCAGGTTGATCAACTGCCAAAGAGAATTTTCATACATCAGACGAAGTCTGTTCATGATATCTTAGAGAAATTTGGAATGTTAGGTTCTACTCCAGCTTCCACCCTATTAGCGACGAACCATGGGATAAACCCTGATCTCACCGGAGAGAAGGTAGATGAAATGTTGTATCGTTCCATGATCGGATCGCTGATGTACTTGACAGCTTCTAGACCAGATATCATGTATCCAACCTGCCTCACAGCAAGATTTCAATCTAACCCGAGAGCTTCGCATATGGTAATTGTGAAAATGATATTATGCTACCTGAAAGGAACTCCATCACTAGGGTTGTGGTATCCAAGAGAAGGCGACTTTACGCTCAAAGGGTATTCCGATTCCGATTCGGATGCTGCAAAGTTAACGCTAAATCAACAACAGCGGGGTGCCAGTTTTTCGGATCACGATTGGTCACCTGGCAATGTAAGAAGCAGACCTTTGTAGCTTTGTCCACATGTGAAGCTGAGTATGTATCTGCTAGCAGTTGCTGCTCTCAGATCTTGTGGATCCAGCAACAGATGCGTGACTACGGTTTGCAATTTCTTAACACCCCTATCTTTGTTGATAATGAGGCAGCGATAAACATTACTAAAAATCCTGTTCATCACGCTAAAACAAAACACATTGAAATTCGTCATCACTTCATCCGAGATTGTTTCGAGAAGAAGTTGATTCGAATTGAGAAAATCCACATTGATGAACAAAAAGCTGATTTACATACCAAAGCATTTGATAAAACTCATTTTCAATATTTGCTAAAACTGAATGGTATGAAGCTTTTATCGGTGTTGGAGGAGATTCTTGGTGTTGATGAAGGAGACATTGTAGATGATGTTGAGAAGCAATCTGCAATGGTTTGTCGATTTTTTACTTGTTTTGGTATTTAGGGGGAGTAAATATTTTCAGAAAATACAAAAACAATAAAAAATTCAAAAATCCAAAAGCATAAGATATTTTCAAAATACAAAACCAATAGAAAACCAGAAAAGAGTTTGTGTAAAAAGGGAAAATGATAGTACATTGGCTTGACAGTTACAGTATGCTAAAGATATGTAAAGTTTAAAAGTCTTAAACAGTCTCGCTGATGATATGCCGATTGGTTTTTGCACATTTAGTAGGTTTGTTCGGGATATAAACCTAAAATCCTTACTTGCTTATTTCGTGGGGAAGACTACTTGGATATATAGGTAACCCCTGAAATCTTGTTTGAAGGATCCCTCTTTCTAAGATACTAGGTCTTTATACTCAGTGATATCTGGGTATTATCCCGGGACTTCTGATTTTGCGAAAGCAATGGCCTAGTCCCGGTATAATACTTTACGCTTGCTTGAAATAAAAGCCTGCCCTCAGCTAAAAATGATGAAACACTGAAAAATGCTAATCATGGCTGTTGTAAAAAAGATCCTCTAAAGGGGACCCACTTAAAGTCGAAGCCGTCATCTCTCTGCTGAACGGAAGTTCTGACCTGAGCTCTCACGGTCTTTGCAAGTTAACCCCTTACAGATATCATCTGTGGTATACTCACCTGTAAGACTGAATATTGGGTTCTGGATATGGGAGTATATTCAAGAGGTGGGGCACATGAATGCGTTTAAGTTCTTAATACAGCTAATTCGTATCCTGGACAGATTGAAAATTGTGTGAGAATTTAAGTGGATCAGTATATCGACAATCTAAGTGAATTGTTTAATTCTGAGTATGTAATCAAAGCTTAACGGTACTTGTGACTTGTCGAATAGCTGATATGATTCCCTAACACGCTCACCAAAAATATGTTTGTAAATAGTTTACATTTACTGCATTTTATTTTTGTAATTCATTTCTAGTTTAGAAACTTTATTAAAAATCCAAAAATATTTTACATTTCTGCTTTATTTTCCGACAAACCAAAGTGGAAAGCTGATCTTCATATTCAAATTGAAGCAGATGCAGGAAGTTTCTGAGCTGGAAGATGAGTGTGGAGCTTAAAATGTTAAACTTGAGAAAATTGAAAAGTTAAAACAAGTTCATTAATTTGAAACTTGTAAATTTCAGAAAATTGTTTGAATAAAGTTGAACAAATTGTCAGTGTGATTTGTCTCAGGTCAATCAAGGTCATTAAATTGGACTTGGTAGGCAAAATTGAGTAATCAGGGTCATTAATTTGGACTTGAATACTTAAGTGGATTTCTAAAACTGATGAATAATAAAAGATGTTTAAAAGAGAATAGATTATAATGTTATATGTTTGTGAAACAGGAAATAGGTTTGGAAGATCCCCATGGTAAAGAAAATGTCAAAGTTTGAACCAGAATTCAAGTCCCAGCTTATCGAGAAGGGGAGTCATCGTAAGGGGGAGTCTAGTTTCTGGATCAACATTCAAAGGGGAGTTTGAAGATAAAAGTTTGAAGGAGGCTTTACTATGTCAAGACAATTTAAGGCAGAGAACGATAGATCAAGACTGAAGACTGAATGCTAAAGACTTCGTCAACATCCAAGGGGGAGTCTGTTGGTGCACTGATGTCTGTTAACTTCGTCTTTATCGAGTCTTGTATTATATTAGATAAATCAGGGCACGGAAATCGAGAAAATAGTATTTTAGGGTTTTTTCGCTTGAAATGGACATTCTGTCATTTCAAACGAAATTAGTGAGTTCAAGCGAGATTACTAATTCCGCACAGAATTAGGTAATTCCGCATGAACTGGTAATTCCGTTTGTAATTTTTTCAAGCGGAATTAGCTGCCTATAAATACTGAACGTGTCATGTCATTTGAAACGGAATTAGAGTGTGTGTTTTCAGAGCCGAGGTGCTGCCAGATTGTTATTTGAATTGTAAAAGCTCAGGAAATCAATAAGAGAAGATAATTAGAAAGTATCATGTTGTGTTACGTCAATTTCATTGATTCTGCCTTTGATTTTGATGTTGAACTCTTCAGATTGACTCGTTAGGGTCACACGACGATCCAACAAGAACTGGTAATTTCGTTTGTAACTATTTCAAGCGGAATTAGCTGCCTATAAATACTGAACGTGTCATGTCATTTTAAACGGAATTAGAACATTGTTTTCAGAGCCGAGGTGCTGCCAGATTGTTATTTGAATTGTAAAAGCTCGGGAAATCAATAAGAGAAGATAATTAGAAAGTATCAAGCTGTGTTACGTCAATTTCATTGATTCCGCCTTTGATTTTGATGTTGAACTCTTCAGATTGACTCGTTAGGGTCCCACGACGATCCAACACTTCTTCTTCGCGAATAGCACCGGTGCACCCCACGGAGACACACTCGGTCTAATAAACCCCTTGTCGAGCAGGTCTTGAATCTAAGACATTAATTCTTGTAGCTCTGATGGTGCGAGCCTATACGGTAATTTGGCTACGGGTTTTGCACCCGAAATCAGTTCAATTCCGAATTCTACCTCCCGTTCGGGTGGTACCCCCGGTAAATCTTCTGGAAACACATCTACATACTCACGTACTACCGGTACGTCTTCAATCTTCGGCAATCCCTCCTCGGGTTCATTTGCATAAATCATGAACGCACTACATCCGCGCCTCATAAGTTTGTGAGCCTTTAGCATTGAGCACATAACGGGATTACCCCCTTTCTCACCATAGATGGTAACGTGTTTTCCACTTGGAGATGTCAGTTTTATCTCTTTGCGGAAACACACCACCTTCGCGTGATGTCGGGATAACCAATCCATCCCGACCACTACTTGGAATTCTCCCATTGACATCGGGATCAAGTCTATTGAGTATTCTTCACCATCGATACTCATCTTACAATCCTGACACACGTCACACACAATAAAACTTTTATTGTCACATATTTCTACTTCTAATGGCATAGGTAATTTTGTAAGTACAAATGAAGGATGTCGAATAAATCCATGTGAAATAAAGGATTTATTCGCACCCGTATCAAGTAACACATGTGCGGGAATTGAATTTATAGCAAATATACCTGAAACCACATCGGGTTCCTTCTTTGCCTCGGTCGCGGTTAACTGGAAGGATCTGGCTTTTGCTTTCAGAGTTTCTGCTTGCGAACCCTTGCCGTCCTTCTTTCTGACCAACTCCGGGCATTCTGATTTCTTATGACCCAACTGGTAGCATTTATAACAAACCGACACCTTCCTCGGGCATAATGCAGCCGTGTGCCCTGTCTTCCCACATATAGGACATAACTTATCTTTAAACCTGCACTCGCCCTTATGCCTTTTCCCGCAAACCTTACAACTCGGCGAACCGCTTTTCCCTTCCTATTTCTTTGACGACTCCATGGTTTGTCCTTTCTTTGTAGGGCTTGGATTAACAGTTTGTGCCCTTCTTTCACCTCTCTCAATTTGCTTTTTCAGTTCAATTTCTCTTTCCCGAGCCGTGTTTATGATCTCGGTAAGAGTTTAATATTTCGAGGGAGTCATGAACTCCTTGTATTCTGCACTTAGCATATTATAGTAATAATATACTTTATGTTCCTCGGACGTCACCAACTCGTCACAGAATCTCAGTTTGTCGAGAAAGATCCCCGTGATCTTATCGATAGATTCACCTTTTTGCTTTAGCTAAATAAATTCCTCCTTGATTCGGTTAATAACTGCCTTGGGACTGTGGTGTTTAAGGAATGGAACCTTAAACTCGTCCCATGTCATTGCCCTTGCCGCTTCGCTTCCGATTTCCTTTTTCTTGTTATCCTACCAATCTTTTGCTTGACCTTTCAACTGACCTGTACCATAAGCTACGAAATCGTTTGTGTTGCAGTGGGTTCTCTCAAACACCCCTTCAATATCACTTAACCACCATTAGTATATTATCGGATCCACCTCTCCATTATAAAGTGGTGGTTTACATGCCATGAATTCCTTGTATGAGCAGCCCTTGCGCTCTCTAGATTTTTCTTTTGCTGTGTTGGTACTATCTTCCAACTTCTTGATTCTCTCTTCGACTACCGAAAGTACCGTGTTTTGGATCTTATCTATAAAACCGGATAGGCTATTTTCAATTGCCTTTCCTACTTCCTCGGTAATCACTTCTTTCATTTGCTCGGTGACTATCGGCACCGCATCATCATTACCTTTTTCCGTCATCTTTGAAACTGAAATGTTTACACCAATCATTAAACATTTCATCTATAACATATACTTTATTTGCTTCGGTTTAGCCAAGTTTGCGACTTGCTTTAACCGTTCTCATTAAGTGCACTTTCCGGGATTAAGTTTGTTAACACGCTCTCCCCATGCACGTAAATTCATATTTTTTGTGACAACCCTCATAATTACATGTATCCGTTCGATTAATTAATATTAAATTTTGCTAGAAACATTGTTTAATTATTTCTTGGCTAGTTACGATCCCCGTACACCGTAACACCCACTAGAAATCTACTAACTAAAACATGTAACCTTATACTTGGATTTGAATACTATACCTTATACTTGGATTTGAATACTATACCTTATACTTGGATTAGAATACTATACCTTATACTTGTATTTGAATACTATAAGTCACCTACTTATCCTCCTTATGTTGACTAAGTATTTACTTATCCTCCTTATGTTGACTAAGTATTTACTTCTCCTACTTATGTGGACTAAGTATTAGAATCCAAGATTATACCTCTATATTTTAGCTAATCTTGGCTTGTTCATGTTGACTAAACACTAGAAAGAATGACTATAAATATGGTGCATAACTTCACAATCTTCACACCATCTTTCTCATTCTCTATCTCTCTCTTGGCTCACTCTAAAACCACCACCACCATTCCATTGTTGAGCTTATTTCAAGTGTTAGAAAGTGATACAAGGAGCTTGAAGCTTGAAGGTCTTGAAGAATTCTTCTCATTTGCTTTCATCATCCATCTTTGTCATCTTTTTCTCTAGTGATATTCCCAAGCTTTAAGCTAGTTGTAAGACTTCTTTAAACTCTTGTTTACTTCATGTGTTAGTAGTTAAGGATTATATTATGATGAAATGATACTAGTATGATTTTGTTGTTGATCACTGAATATGTAACGGAACCAATATAACTCGCATTAGAATGTTAAAAGCTGAAAAACAAGAGGCTGTTTAGTGATTACAGCCAACTTCAGTTGGCTGTAACCGAACTTTAATAAAGCATAAAATGTATTTTCTAAACTCTAGATTTATGTATTATGAAATACGGTTCTAATGGCACTGGAATCATAATTTTTGGACATCGTTTACTATTTTTAAAGGATCATTTTGTAACAGCAACTCAAGCTGCATTGTTACTGCTGAAAATAAACGTCATGTTTTCCATCATAACTTGGATTCTGTGTAGATTCAGATCATGAAATTTGTTCAGTAGATGAGCACTGATGTATAAGTAATTCTCCCACTGGAATTTCGTCAATCGGACTTACGATAAATTTTAAATGAATTTTTCCGTGGACTGCAGTCAGAAAGTGACGAATATGAATTTGCAGTCCGGTAAATGATTTTTTATACAATATTGGTAATGCATTAGATCCTGATATTTTTACACAATAATAAGTCGATTGTTTAAAACATTCTGTAAAAATTTGGGAATTTTTGGAATAAGTTAACTATTTTATTAAATTACCCGAAAACAGTCCAGTTTTGGATGTTTAAGCTGAAACAATATAACTAGTGATTTGCATGTCTAAACGTCGGTTATGTTATCCAATAATGATCTAACGTGTTATATGTCAATAAAAGTGTTATGTACAATATCATATGCTTGCTCTTGAGTAGTTATAGGTGGAAAGTTTATATGGGCGTGAACTGTTAAAGTGAGTGCATGTTATGTGATAAATGCGTGTAGGAACTTCATGCTTATTTGAAGTCACTAATAAACTAAGTGGTAATCATACTAGGACGTGATTGACCGGCTTTGACTATTAGCTATTTTTGAGAGCCAAACCGAGCAAACCAATGTGAGTTCACACTCTATCCAAGGCATGGGATTCCCAAGGGTTGGGCATGGGTTAAAGAACTGAACGGTAACTACAAACTTGCGTATTCCCCATACAGCAGGATACGTACGACCATAAGACCATCACTCTATCAATTGAAGTCCCTCATTTATCAACTTAATCGCCGAGGCCTATGGCGAGCGGGTCATTAGTTAATAGCGCTATTAGGTTTAACAAGCCTCACACCGTGCCAGTCGGACGGGCGTGTACTAATGGACTATGGGAAAAGGGTCAATGCTGATAGACATTGACTTAGGGCACCTCTTACATTTTCGTAGCAGTCGATACGCGTGGTCTAGTAACACATGGGAAGCCCCCACTTATTTTCGCAAACATGTCTGGGTGACCGCGATACGAAATAATATGATACATGGTTTACAAAACGAACAACTGATTTACGAAACAAATGCTATAACTAAACAATCAACTGTGAACTCGCTCAACTTTGTTGTTGACTCGTTTTTACATGCCTTGCAGGTCGTTAGGTACTCATGGAGCTTGCATAGGGAGACGTGGTCGTTGTGGGACATGGCAGTGTGTGCCATGCTAAAAACATTTCTATATTTCGTACTTAATACTTATATTGGGTTTTACAATTATGCTTCCGCTAAACACTTAACGATGTTTTGATTTGAAATACCTTTCATATTGTGTGGATGAATTTTACTTATTACTTGTTATGTTCAATATGATTGGTGGCATGATCCTGGTCATGTCACGCCTCCAAGCGGTGATACTCTGCATAGTGGATTTTGGGGGTGTGACAGATTGGTATCAGAGCCATTGGTTATAGTGAACTTGGTTTTAATAAGGGAAAAGGTTTTTGTTAAAACAAGACTATAACCTGAACAGTGCTCAACGATCCACAACGACGCTTCGCTCCACGTGCAAGACTCAACACTATAGGTGATATGATTTATGTTTATATTGCCTGCTTGCTAGTTACATAGAATTTTGCTCGTGGTATGCTTAGATAAACGTAACAACTATTGTTTGAAAACACTTATGTGCTTACTCTCTTCTGTCATCGCACTTTCGCGAACCTTTCTCATTCATGTTTCCTTTGATATGAAGATCATGAGTGGACGCGTTAACTTAACTCAAGCCCTTCGTATATATCCTAACTCGAAGGACCAGTTGTGCTTACCTGGGAATTCTTGGGATGAGTGTTCACTTATAGGCTAAAGCATGACTTCACTAAGTTATAAGAACCCAACTATTTTGACTTGTCATTGATGTCGTTTATTCGTCGAATAAATGATATCCATCTTGTTACATGTCTTCTTTGATCCTCATTGATTTTATGAAACTACTTTACCCGATTGTGAAATCACCTCCATGACGAGACACACGTTTGCTTACCTGGGAAATACCGATGAGAGTACAGTATACTTGTCGGCTCAAGGCATGTTACCCTAATTAAAAATTAAAATTTATTTATTTTCTCCATTTCAGAACAATCCAAGTCCTAATCAACCCATGTTGTACTATTATCAATTTATTACGATACGATTCCTTCTTTTTCAAGTTCAAATTATTTTTGATATCATACATGTTCAAATTCAAAATTTCAAACTAACTATGGTAAACCATTTTAAAACGTATAAACAATGAAAATTTCAAAAGTTTGAAACATTTTTGAAACACACTACTATCCGAATGACTGACCGATCGAATGAGTCCCATTTGGGCCGAATTACCATCCGACCGGGTGACCATCCGACCGGGTGACCATCTGTCCGAATAACCATCTGTCATCACTATAAGTTTTCTTTATAAAATATATATATATACATATATATATATATGTATTTTCACTTATAGTCGTTTATAAAGATAAAAACATATGAACTATATAGAGACAACCTATCCTTTCTATAGCTTTTATTTTGTTAAAACTTTTAAAAAAAAAAATTCCGCCAAAAACATGACAGCAACAATCGTCTTCTTTTTCAAACTTATCGTCGCCGATTTTCTTTTCGGCTCCTGATTTCTCGGTAATTAATGAGAGTCCGCTTTTTCATTTTGTCGATCAATGTGAACTTAGACTTTTGGTAGCACATTTGCGGCTCATCATAAAGCATTTCCGGACTTTACGAGATTTGCAAGAGCTATAAAAACTGAACCGTTCTACCTTCTCACATCACCACAACACCTTCTTAAACTCCATATCACTCACACATTCGTCGGAGAAACTCACCACGTGAACCCAATATTCAAATGGCATATTTCCCAGTAGCACATGCTGAATCCTCAAATGCAGCCGGAATTCATCCATTCCTTCGGTTTGCCGATCTACCCACTCGTGAGAAGTGTCAGAAACTCAAGGATCTTGAGGTTTTTTCCATTGGCAGTATTGATTGGCCTCGAATAGAAATGGTTGACCCCAGTGGTTCACTATCAATATTACTATCACACAATACACCTTGGCGCCGTTTCTTCGACATCTTAGAGCCATCATATGATGAACTAGTATATGAATTCTTGTCCACCTTCTATTACAAATCTAATAAACGTCTTACCGAAGAATCCATTCATTTTCGGCTTTGTGGACAACATTTTAACATGTCATTAACAGAATTCGCAGTTCGTCTGGGTATTTATACCAATGAAGAAGTTAGCCAGCCCATTTTCACGAGGGCATCAACCACCTATACCTATGCGGAAATGAAAGAATATTGGAAACACCATGCATCAAAAGCATGGTGCGGCTACAATAATGCAGGAAACTACAAAGACTCTCGTTATCGGTATATGCACCGTGTTTTAGCTAACACGATCACGGGGCGCGAAATTAACCAACAAAGGGTTAGTACCTCCGAAGTCTTCTATCTATATAGTATCTTCGAGCAAGTTCCTTGTAATATTGCCCATAGACTTGCTGCATATTTTTCTAGTCAACACACAAATCCCCCGAGAAGTCTCATGGGGGGGATCTTACATTACTAGACTAGCAAAATCTTTTGGTGTTTTGAGTGACCAGGTTATCCAGGGATTATCTCCTCCAAAGGCACCTGAGATTGTAAATTGTAACCTCTTTAGGCTAAACCCGACTCCACCATCTCAGTCGGGGGGACCTCCTTTTGTCTTAGAAAGTGTCCCCCCACAGAATTTGCAGCAATCATTGATGCAATTTCCTCCACCGTCTTTTTATCGTTATGATATGAACCCACCGCCGCCTTACGTACACGAACATATTCCAACTAACCCACCCCAAGCATTAACACCAAACGTCTCACAAGGCTTCTCACCGATAGTCTTCGAGGAGGATCCAACGACGCAAGATGAATTATTTGATGAAAGCATGATGATCCAAGATCAATTAGGATCGGAATCACTTTTGCAGTCACCAGTACTGCCACAATCCTTCGTGTCACTATTGAATGAAGTAGAACAATGGCCATCAACTGATATAGCAGGCCCAAGTACGGTGCCTCAAATAGGTCTACATCCAGATCAAATGGTAGTTGAAATGGCCAGGTTAAGCAATCAGGTCCAAGATTTGTCACGACAAGTACAATGGCTGACAGAACGGAATCAATGGTTGGAAAACATGCTAACTGCTCGTATGCAACTGGATCCACTACCTCCACTACCTGATAACTTTGGACTTGAAATTGATCCATTGCATGACTTGTTCCAAATGTAACTTGTTCACTACATATTAGACCGTCAAACAAAGAATGCTATGTTTTGATTCAATTGATGTTGTGTGATATTGATGCTTATTTGATTTAAACAATACCTTAATCTTATTGTTTCTCACTTAACTAGAAGTGCTGTGTGGACCATGCAACGAAACACGTAATTTTTGGTGCACACTTAATTACGGGGTTCGATGCATGAGAATCATAGTAAGCCTTGTTAAGTGAGGTGGCATATAAAAACTTTATGTGGTTATGTGATTATCCATTATTGCTTATTTGTACACACGATTGTTTGCATAATATCTACATTACAAATCCAGCATGACATAGTGCCATGCAAAACAATTTCTATACAATGATCCTCGTAAATTCCTCAAAATTATCAGCACCAAACAATGATTTGATTATCCTTCTAATCATTACAATTACATTCTAGGGTCTCTTTCGAATAAATTTCGGGACGAAATTTTCTAAAGTAGGGGAGACTGTAACCACCCTGGTTTTCACACTCGCATTTGTTTTGACTTGCATGGTAACAATTACCATAATTGAAATGAAACTTATTTGAACATACTTGCTTTGTGCTTATACATGCTTATACCAATACAAACACGTGAAACAATTGCAAATTCGTTAAGTTTTATGTTATTAAACAAGGTTACATAAACTATAAGGGCCTATTATGACATTTTGTGAAACTACAATTTGAGGGACCTAATTGACATTCTTTGAAACTTGCCTGAAATTATCACTTTTTAATTTCGAGGACAAAAACCGTCATTATTTGAAAGTACAAAGTTTAGGGACTAAATTGTCATTTTTGAAACCTTAAAAGTTTCGGGTTAAAAATGTAATTTTTGAAAACGTAAAGTTTAGGGTACCCTTCGGACCGGTCACATGTATGGATCGAACTCGCGCACGTATGTTATAAGGAAAAACCAGTAAACCACGCAGCTTAAACTAGCTTCCTCAGTAACCACATGCTAAATTTCGGGACGAAATTTTCTTAACAGGGGGAGAATGTGACAACCCTCATAATTACATGTATCCGTTCGATTAATTAATATTAAATTTTGCTAGAAGCATTGTTTAATTATTTCTTGGCTAGTTACGATCCCCGTACACCGTAACACCCACTAGAAATCTACTAACTAAAACATGTAACCTTATACTTGGATTTGAATACTATACCTTATACTTGGATTTGAATACTATACCTTATACTTGGATTAGAATACTATACCTTATACTTGTATTTGAATACTATAAGTCACCTACTTATCCTCCTTATGTTGACTAAGTATTTACTTATCCTCCTTATGTTGACTAAGTATTTACTTCTCCTACTTATGTGGACTAAGTATTAGAATCCAAGATTATACCTCTATATTTTAGCTAATCTTGGCTTGTTCATGTTGACTAAACACTAGAAAGAATGACTATAAATATGGTGCATAACTTCACAATCTTCACACCATCTTTCTCATTCTCTATCTCTCTCTTGGCTCACTCTAAAACCACCACCACCGTTCCATTGTTGAGCTTATTTCAAGTGTTAGAAAGTGATACAAGGAGCTTGAAGCTTGAAGGTCTTGAAGAATTCTTCTCATTTGCTTTCATCATCCATCTTTGTCATCTTTTTCTCTAGTGATATTCCCAAGCTTTAAGCTAGTTGTAAGACTTCTTTAAACTCTTGTTTACTTCATGTGTTAGTAGTTAAGGATTATATTATGATGAAATGATACTAGTATGATTTTGTTGTTGATCACTGAACATGTAACGGAACCAATATAACTCGCATTAGAATGTTAAAAGCTGAAAAACAAGAGGTTGTTTAGTGATTACAGCCAACTTCAGTTGGCTGTAACCGAACTTTAATAAAGCATAAAATGTATTTTCTGAACTCTAGATTTATATATTATGAAATACGGTTCTAATGGAACTGGAATCATAATTTTTGGACATCGTTTACTATTTTTAAAGGATCATTTTGTAACAGCAACTCAAGCTGCATTGTTACTGCTGAAAATAAACGTCATGTTTTCCATCATAACTTGGATTCTGTGTAGAGTCAGATCATGAAATTTGTTCAGTAGATGAGCACTGATGTATAAGTAATTCTCCCACTGGAATTTCGTTCATCGGACTTACGATAAATTTTAAATGAATTTTTCCGTGGACTGCAGTCAGAAAGTGACGAATCTGAATTTGCAGTCCGGTAAATGATTTTTTATACAATATTGGTAATGAATTAGATCCTGATATTTTTACACAATAATAAGTCGATTGTTTAAAACATTCTGTAAAAATTTGGGAATTTTTGGAATAAGTTAACTATTTTATTAAATTACCCGAAAACAGTCCAGTTTTGGATGTTTAAGCTAAAACAATATAACTAGTGATTTGCATGTCTAAACGTCGGTTATGTTATCCAATAATGATCTAACGTGTTATATGTCAATAAAAGTGTTATGTGCAATATCATATGCTTGCTCTTGAGTAGTTATAGGTGGAAAGTTTATATGGGCGTGAACTGTTAAAGTGAGTGCATGTTATGTGATAAATGCGTGTAGGAACTTCATGCTTATTTGAAGTCACTAATAAACTAAGTGGTAATCATACTAGGACGTGATTGACCGACTTTGACTATTAGCTATTTTTGAGAGCCAAACCGAGCAAACCAAGGTGAGTTCACACTCTATCCAAGGCATGGGATTCCCAAGGGTTGGGCATGGGTTAAAGAACTGAACGGTAACTACAAACTTGCGTATTCCCCATACAGCAGGATACGTACGACCATAAGACCATCACTCTATCAATTGAAGTCCCTCATTTATCGACTTAATCGCCGAGGCCTATGGCGAGCAGGTCATTAGTTAATAGCGCTATTAGGTTTAACAAGCCTCACACCGTGCCAGTCGGACGGGCGTGTACTAATGGACTATGGGAAAAGGGTCAATGCTGATAGACATTGACTTAGGGCACCTCTTACATTTTTGTAGCAGTCGATACGCGTGGTCTAGTAACACATGGGAAGCCCCCACTTATTTTCGCAAACATGTCTGGGTGACCGCGATACGAAATAATGTGATACATGGTTTACAAAATGAACAACTGATTTACGAAACAAATGCTATAACTAAACAATCAACTGTGAACTCGCTCAACTTTTTTGTTGACTCGTTGTTACATGCCTTGCAGGTCGTTAGGTACTCATGGAGCTTGCACAGGGAGACGTGGTCGTTGTGGGACATGGCAGTGTGTGCCATGCTAAAAACATTTCTATATTTCGTACTTAATACTTATATTGGGTTTTACAATTATGCTTCCGCTAAACACTTAACTATGCTTTGATTTGAAATACCTTTCATATTGTGTGGATGAATTTTACTTATTACTTGTTATGTTCAATATGATTGGTGGCTTGATCCTGGTCATGTCACGCCTCCAAGCGGTGATACTCTGCATAGTGGATTTTGGGGGTGTGACATTTTTCTTCTACATTAGTAGACCTACTAAAATGATTAACTCTTACCGGATGTTGATCAAGCTTGAACCGAACACATTTTGTTAACAACCTTGAGCTCTGATTACTAACTTGTAACACTCGTCTTATAATTCCATTGTCTAATCATAAAATACAGACCTTTTTAAAAGCGAAATGCATAGTTAACAAAAACTTAGTTAAATAACTAAGATGTACTTCATTATAGCATTTGAACATAGTCAACTAACTAGATTAAAATATTCAACATTAGAAGTGTTTACAAAACTACAGGGTTTGAACTAGATTAGATAATTTCTCAGAAGCATTTAAAACTTGTGTTCGGATCTTGATTCCCTTGCTTGATCGACATCCACAACGAAACGAGCATTACCTAAGGTCAAAACCACATCAATTATTAGTTTTGAGATCATAATATCAAATAAATTCAAGTTCTATTGCTAAACAACGAAAAACAAACAAAATCTCTGCAATTTGAGTCTATCGCGCCCCGCGACAGATTAGAGCCAAGCTTTCGCGGCCCGCGACGATCGTTGCGTGACGCGACAGTGATTGTAGTTTGGCGTCGCGTAGCGCGACGGCTTCATTTCGGCAGAAGGGTTGTTGTTTGGTGCTGTATGTTTGCCCAGCAACTTTATTTCCCTTATCAAACTTTAAACTATCATAACTTTCGATTTACATGTCCGTTTTTGCCGATTCTTTTTCCTATATGTCCGTATTAAAATTTTGGATCTAACTATATAAATTTCACTTAACGAAATCCCGGATTGTGAACGAATAGCCCACACAATCCTTGTTTTGATTATTCGACCTATTAACTATGTGTGCAATGGTTTGCCAATCTATTATTTAGCATTCTAATCTTATTTACCCATTCCCTGGGCTTGTAATTCTTAGCATATCCATACCATTACATGGATTTACGCGTATATACAAATTTCATGCTTGTTTGCTATAAATTCAAGCATTGCCACTTTATGCAATTATGGCAACTAATTTCTATCATTCGACCAGATAGCATGGATTCATAACTTAACTTAGTATAACCATTCTTTACTAAATTGCTATCTAGCACTAGCGCATTATGAGGCTTTCAAGTCTCTACGCGCAAGATCGACATAAAAACATAGTTTTGACCCGTTTGGTTAACGAGTGAAAAAACCCTCACTTTATTGTCAAGCCAAACCATTCCTAACCAATATTTTGACCCGTTTGAGTGTCGAGTGAACTTCGCCACTTCAATGACACGTCAAACGCATATACTACATTATGACAACGTTAACAAGCTAAAACCAAACGTTTATACGTAATGTAACGGAACCAAAATCACGTACCTTTAGAGCACACCCTTCAATCGCACGTCACCACCAGCTTGTCCACTTGACGCTCCGGTTTCCCTTCCTATAGAGTTCAACCACAACCCGTTTATAACTCTTTTGCTTAACATATAACGCATAGTTCGCCATAACTCTACAAACATGCGTTTTAGCTAAAATTTCCTGTTTTAAGTCTCTTTTTAGGCATTTTTACAAACACCTTAAGGGCATAATTTCTCATAATCTATTATCAAGTTCATAACTTTTTATTTAGCCAAGATTAACATCAATTAGGCAATTTACACAAATTTTAACATCAACATTTCAGAGATTACTTCATAAAACTCGGGTTACACTAGAACAAGTATCATAATCCTAGTGTTTATCATATTTCTACAAAACCCATTAATCACCTACAAAGGTGATTATGAATCTCACAATTATTAAGCAAAATTTTAACAAGAAATCGACTAGGGTTTATCCCTAGACATCTTATCACTCCAATTTCATCCGTACAACACTCATGCAACATCTAATTCGAATTTTCCCAAGTTCATCCAGAAATTTAAATGGAAATTTTCTACAAAATTTACTTACCTTATGATCCCTTCACTGAGGTGATCACTAAACTATGTTCAGATTTTGATTTGGAACAGAATTTGGTCTTCAATTTGATCAAATAACATGAACTAGGGTTTGGAGAAGCTCTGGTCGCCCCCTCTGTGTTTGATCGATCCCAGCACACACACAAATGTGTGTTTTGTTTTTAATAAAATGTTTTTATTATAATGAGTTTCAATTTAAACACCATTGGTCACTCTAATTTCCTTTAGTTCATATTTGAGTGTTTTTAACCCACTTATGAGTTACTACAAGACTTGTAACTAACTGGGTTATTTAGTCATAGTTCATTTGTTGTCGTTTATTTAATACTTTATAAATCTAATATAAAGTTTTATATTTTCGGGGTGTTACAGTATTGACCATGACTTAAGTTTAAGTTTTGAAATATGATGATACGACGTGATATGATATGGGCCAGAATAAAAAAAATATATGAATGATAAAAACCATGGTTAATGGTAAAAAGGGGCAAATTGGTAATTTAGTCATGTAACGACTAAGATTTAATGAGTTTTTGTTAGGTTACCTTATAGTGTAATTAATAATTAGAAAAAGGGGTAAAATGGAAATTTAGTCAAATCGTTGACTTTTGTAAACTGAGGTTTAAAGGATACACATGGCGTAATCCAAAATGGGTTAATTATGCAAGAAAAATATGAAAAAGAAATATTGGGGTAAAATCTGAAATGGATCGGATGCGTGAGTTTGAAATTTAATACCAAGTTTTTATAAACACCAATGTTTGCTCATGTAGGCCAAACGGGTAAAATGGTAGTGATAACGCCATTTGACAAAAATCGACTAATTTTTGGTTGTCAAGGCATATGTTCACAGGAGCGAATATCAATTTGGATAATTGCGTCGCCATAGAATTTCGGCTAATAAAAGCGAAGTATAAAAACGGGTCTATGCGTTGACTCGAGCCAGGTACGTATATGTAGATTTATAGTTAAACGGGCCATGTTGGTCAAACATCTTAGCAAAAGACCCCCGTCGCAAAATGAGGGACTAAAGTTGACCAAAACGCCCTTGAAGGGTAAATTGGGCAAACGACCCATAGAGGTTGTTTAGGAACTTGTATTTTGATTATGGAGTCACTAGATTTGAATAAAAGTTATAGGCATGCACATTCATGAGTCGAATATCTAAAATGGGTCATTTGCGTAAACTGATCAACCGAAGGGTAAATTTCGGATAATAAGTTAGTTATGCTAAATCTACCCCAAAATAGTCGTGGTAGATTTATAGTTAAACGGGCCATGTTGGTCAAACATCTTAGCAAAAGACCCCCGTCGCAAAATGAGGGACTAAAGTTGACCAAAACACCCTTGAAGGGTAAATTGGGCAAACGACCCATAGAGGTTGTTTAGGAACTTGTATTTTGCTTGTGGAGTCACTAGATTTGAATAAAAGTTATAGGCATGCACATTCATGAGTCGAATATCTAAAATGGGCCATTTGCGTAAAATAATCAACCGAAGGGTAAATTTCGGATAATAAGTTAGTTACGCTAAATCTACCACAAAATAGTCGTGGT
The DNA here is from genome assembly GCA_030545235.1 of Helianthus tuberosus. NCBI lineage: Eukaryota > Viridiplantae > Streptophyta > Magnoliopsida > Asterales > Asteraceae > Helianthus > Helianthus tuberosus. Next base: position 46,373,739 of record CM060376.1, read on the forward strand.
GGAACATAAGTAGATATTTAAACATGGGATTGTGTAGCGTGAAAAGAAAAGAGCGAGTTTCAGACTAAATTGTTTAAATTCCCTAAACGGGTCGAAACGGATTATGCGCATAGCTCGTGTACTAGTTGCATATTTCATAAAATCTATGTTTACGCGCCAAGGATTTGAAATAACAAATAAACCAGGGTTTTACAATGGTTTGGACACAAGTTGTTTAATAAACTCATGAACGGGTCAAAACGGGTTATAATTGATTTCAAGCCGAGAGCTTGAAATCTAAAATTTTGTGAATTCAGTTGTCGGATTTTAACTCCATGTGATGGAGAATTAAATTACGGACGCGTAGGAAAAAGAATCACGTAAAACGGATATGTAGAACGAGAGTTATGAAGTTTCAAAATTTGAATTTTGGTTTAAGGTTGAGCTGGGCAAGTGCAGCAACAAATAAAGGAACCTTCTGTCGAAAATAGGGTGTGGCGTAGCGCGACGCCCCTAGGGGCCGAAAATTGTTTAAATTTTTTTGTTTTGACTCATGAAACTTGTTTTGACATCCATTAAACTTATCAAAACTAACTTTATTGTTGGTTTTGATATTAGGAGATGTAGGTGGCATTCCAGATGAAGATCGAGCGATTCACAAGAACCGAACACACATCTTAATGAAGCTTCCGCATTTGATCTTGTTATGTTTCATACAAGTGGATTATGTAAACATGTTAAAACACTCTTAATGTAAAAGTTTTTGATAAGTGGCATTTTCTTATAAAATGCTTACTTTAATTATATATATTAATATTAAATGAGTATGGGTGTTAGTAATTGGAGACCGGTGTACGATGTCTTCGAAGCAAGGCTCTCGCTTTGGAAAGCATCGGTTCTCTCTTTTGGTGGTAGAGTGACACTAATTAAATCGGTGTTGGAAAGCCTCCCAAATTACTATTTCTCGCTTTACAAGGCACCGGCTCGGGTCATTAAGGATCTTGAAGCTTTGATTCGCAGGTTCTTTTGGGGAGGTTCTAGTGTGGTTTATAAAATGCATTGGGTGTCGTGGGATAGAGTTGCTTCGCCTAAATGGGCCGGCGGCCTTGGGTTAAGTAATCCCGGCCTTGTTAATAATGATCTCTTGTCTAAATGGGGTTGGAGGTACAAAACGGAAAGGAATAGTATGTGGGTCAAAATTATTTCTGCTTTACATTTTCATAAGTTCTAGTGGGATTTCCTTCTGGTTCGGTCTACGCTTGGTTGGGTGTGGAGGAACATATGCAAGACTATTTCTAGACAGCTTGGAAACAACGTTTCTCTGAGAAATTTGATGTCGGGTTTGGTGGGGGATGGATCTGTGTAACACCCCGAAAACAGATTTGGTAATTAAACTACGTTAGTATTAAAAGATGGGTAAATTACCGTTAGGGGTAAAAGTAACCCGGTGAATATTAGGATTTAAATAAATAATCTTGTATTAATCAAAAAGAGGAATAAACGCTTTGAGGAAACAAATTCATAAGAGGCCCGAGTTAACGGGACTTAAAATAAAACGGGTTATAACTCCCGGGACCCACTAAGTAACTAGGAATATCAACCTGGTTAGTTAAGTATTTTAAAACAATAAGAAAACTTGGTTAAAACACCCTTTATAAAACTTGAATAAGTGGAGGGACCAAAGTTGACAAAGGACTAAAATGGTTTTTAATTTATAAAAAACAAAACACCACAACACACACTATAGTGTGTGTTCTGGTCAAGATTTTCACAGGAGCCAAGGGGCTCTCCTACTCAAACCTTAACAAGCACAAAATCAACAAATTGAAGGGGCAAATCAAGTCCAAATCAAAATCTAAGTTCAAATTAGTGATCACCTCCATGAAGGGATCATAAGGTATGCCAATTTTCGTTATTTAGTTCCATCTTGAATTCTTGATGAACATAGAAAATCGAGAATTTGGCTTGCATGATTGATGCTTGGATGAAATTAGGATGAAGTCATGTCTAGGAGTAAACCCTAGTCAATAGTTTGTTGAATTAATGTTTATAATTGTGAAATTCATAGTCACCCATCTAAGTGTTAAAATGGGTGTTGTAGAATGATGAAGAACACTAGAAATTTGATTATAAATTGAGTGTTATTTATTTACATAAGGTGAATCTAGATGTTATTATGCATACTAGATATATTAAACTTGCAAAAATTGTTTAATCTTGGCTAAATAGTTAGTCATGAAACCTGATTTTTGATTTAGTGAAATTATGCCCACTAGGTGTTTGTTAAAATGCCTAAATGAAGCTAAAATGTTGAAATTTCGTGTGAAATGTGCGTTTGAATATGTTGATAGATCAATTGACTTTTAGGAAGTCAAACTAACCAATGATTTGATCGAGCGATAAATTCAACATAAGACCCGTTAGGTGGAGTAGTCATAATTGATAATGACTAATCTAACCATCTTACGAATTATGATGATAGTTTGACGCCTAACGAGCTAGGTGGAAGCTTGATGAGGGAGCGGGTCAAACGAATCAAGAAGGAAAGGAAAAGCGTAGTTCGGATACGAGGTAAGTGGAACTTACACCCTTTTTGTAGCATACGTGCTTGTTCAAAACTTATTTATATAATAAAGATAGTATCAAAGGTATGGTTCCCGACGCGAATTGATACTGGTCGGAACATACCAAAATGATGAAAAGAACCCAAACTATTGGTAAAAGGGTGAAAAACTCAAAATAGTCATTGAAGTGACATATTTAAAACAAGTTTTGAATGGCTACTTTATAAGTAAGCCTAAGAGAGTAAAGAGGGTAAACCGGTGATTTTAATCACGTATGTATGATAAATGTCAAGCTTTAAACGACGCCAAGGGACATAGACTATGTTGGATTAAAAGCATAAGAAATGGGTTAGGGCGACATAACTAAATGGTTAGAAATCCAAGGATAGTTATTTAATGAAATGACCAACCGGTTCAAATGATAATATTGATACCATTTGACAATTTATGACTAAAAAGTGTATGTCGAGTCTCATGCTCGCAGGATGAATGGTTTATGAATTAGCAAGGCTATGAATTAGCATATTATAGAGACACGGTCTTAAAACGGGTCCACATGTTGACCCGAGACAGGTACGCATACACAATTTATAGTTAAACGTGCGATTTTGGTGTAAGTCCTTTGTCGTAAGTTGAAGGACTAAATTCGACCAAAACGCCCATGGTGAGTAAATCGGGTAAACAACCTTTGGGAATTGTTTAAGAACATGTAATATGATCATGCTAGATATAGACGGACATAAAGGTTATCGGTATAAGTCTTTTGTGGATCAAATGCCTAAGTTTGGGTTTTTCCGTAAAATGACTAACAAAAAGGGTAAAATTGGGATTATGGGTTCCCTATGTTAGATTCACCACAAAAATAGTTGTGGTGGAATATATGTAGCAATTTATATATGGGAACGCGAAGTGGGAAAAGAGAAGAGCGGAATTGATGCTTTAATGCATAAAAATCCCCTAAATGGGTCAAAATGAATTACGCGCGTAACTTGGGTGTTTGCCGCGAAATTCACAAAAGTTATGAATCCAAGATAGAGATTTTGAGTTAAATACCTTGGTTTATCATTTATTATTAACTAGAAACAAGTTTGGAGGTCTTAAACACAAACGGGTCAAAATATCGATCTTTAATAATAAGCCGAATGCTTAAAAATTTAGAATTTTATTAATTTGAATGTTGAATTTTAACTCCACAAGATGGAGAATTAAATTACGAGCGCGTAGGAAAAAGAACCGATTAAAACGGATCAATAACGAAGAAGTTATGGCCGTTTCCGTAAAAACCGGTATTGCTGAAAAATGCAGGACCCAGCTCCAAACCTGCTGGAAACTGGTCTCCCCCGCGCCACGCGAGGGAGTAACGTGGCGCCGTCACCTGGTGCGACAGAACCCTATTTCAGAGAAAAAATTTGTATTTTAATCAGTTTCGCTTCCCTTGACTCATTTAGACACGTTTTAAGCTACGTATGACTGATCTGACTCATGTTTTATGAGTTGTAGGTATATTTCTAGTACCGGAGGACGATCAAGCTCAATGAAGAACCGAACACGATCAAGAAACAAGCTTTCGAACGACGTCTCGTTGTTACTTTTAAATGACGAACTTAATCACATTACGTTGTAAACTTTTGAATTGTAAAAGTTTTAAATAAACCCGTATTTCCGATGTATATGTAAACTTAATTACATGATCATTTTTGTAAACTATACGTTAAACCTTGATTTAATTTTAAGGGTGTTACAAGTTGGTAATCAGAGATCATGGTTAAAGAATAAAGTGTGTTCGGTTCGAGCCTTGATCGCAAATCCGGTAAGTACACGTATGTTAATGGTTTAGCGTATTAAAGTGTTGCAAACAACACATAGGGTTATCGTGTAATACACGTTACCCTAATTAAAATGATTGATATAGTTGAAGAAAATACGCGCGTTGATGCGTATAGTAGAAAAAGCCTTGTATTATAATATGGGCGATTATTGAAGTTGATATTATTAACTCTTGTAAATGTTTTAGTTGAAGGACACTCGCATCTAAAGATAGCGGGAGTCTAACAAATTGCGGACTTGACGGAGGAACGGTCCAAAGTACGACAAGTAGAAAATGCTCATCAAGGACCTAAATCGCATAGCGATCGCGAACAAGGCTAATGGCAAGAGAAGCCCCTTAGGGCAAGCATTACCAGGTGCACATTTTAAGTTTAATTGCACAAATAGTAATATGCAACAAGTATGTAGAGATTGAGAGTTGCATATGTAGATTAAAAACTTGGAAAACCCCAAATAGAAAATCTATCCGGGATATTGTTTCCAAGAGAAACAAATAGAGGCATTACTTACATGGGGTGTAATGTGAAAATTATAAAAAGGTCATGTATACCAGGTATTGATCCCTTACTCTGGCCAAGTAAGTGGTGAGCACGTGGTACCATGAACTTTTTACGATGGATATACTTACATCCGATGTAGTAAGGACGGGGTAAAAGAGACAAATTAAAAAGTACCCAAATGAATCACACGAGCAAAATATTTGATAATAATGTAAACGCACAGCCGAGTGACGGAAGCGTATTACATTAGGATAATGAGCCTGAGTGAAGGGACAAAGATTAATGTAAAATGATTAAGATATGCAATGGGAGGGAGTGTACTTGCACTCGAACCCGGAGAATCCAAACATGTAAAATGATAAAGATATGCATTGGGAGGGAGTGTACTTGCACTCAAACCCGGAGAATCCAAACATGTAAAATGATTAAGATATGCAATGGGAGGGGGTGTACTTACACTCGAACCCGGAGAATGCAAATATGTCTCTTAGCGGGCCGTTTTTGTAAAATGTCAAACTTGAGGGCAAAGTCGGAATATAAAAGAGAAGCGAGGTCTTAATGAATACCGGGAGGGTTGCAATAATAACGACTTCGGTAAAACACCCGGTTGATGGGTAGGAATTTAAATACATGTGTAAACCAAGAGACGTGAACGCGGGTTGAAAATCAAAAGACTTGGGTTATGAGTTATGACTACAAAATTTGGTAAATAGAAATTTTGAATAAATATGTTCAACTATTTGAGGTCGAACGGGTTGAGTAAAGAATAAAGTCGATTGTTTATAAGTGATGGATTTCCCACTAACAAGTTAAACATGATGAATACAATATAATGCCGGATGGCACAAATAAGCGCTAGCCAGATAAAGGTAGCGTTAAATGCAAAAGAATAATGAGCCCAGTAATGGGACATAACCAAATAAGAATATATGCAAACCAAATAACAGTGAGCATAAGACAAACCGATGTATAAATGACGTGAGAAGTCATAGAGTCGGGAGAATGATCCGAAATAAAACAATTATAGCCACGAACTACAGTCAAGGTTAACGGATCTTAAGCTTGAAATCAAATTATTCTTCAAACAAAAACAGGGTGCCTCGACACCAAACGTGTATTTTAAGAACGACATGCGTAAAGAATGATCTACGGGATCAACATAATCTTTGGGGTTATAAACAATGGAAAGGTCTACGAGACTAAAACGACCCACGGGTCAAGATTAGAAAGAAATAGATTATAAGGACCTCGCTTTAAAGAGGTGAAAGTCTAATAAAATAACCCATAAGGCTAAATGATAAAACCTACGGGTTAATTAGACAAAGCGAGGGAATCAGTTGAGAATCCTCGCATAAAACAAACACTGTAAAAGAATAAATTTTGGACTGTCAATATCCCGGTATGGATAATTGACAAAAGTTAAAGAGAAGATGCTAAACTAAAACTTCAGTTTTGGTAAGAAATAACGTTTTTACAAATATGAATTCTGATAGATATATATAAATAGTAAGCATAAAAGATATAAGTCTTCACACTGATAGGTGCAAGAGGATATATTCGAAAATGTGATATTTTTGAAAATAAAAGTTGAGATAAAATTTGGCATAACGTGACATGATCACGGTCAAGAAGTGCAATGTGAAGTATAATCACATTAGAGCCGAACGATGAATATTGCTAAGTTAACTAAACTAATGGAAATAACGAAATTACGTTATTTCAAGTTGCATTATGTCGTATGAGATACGTAGATGATTAGTAACCAAAAAGATATTATCATACTTTTCTGGTAATACCAACAATTGGTTAAAATATGAGCAATGCTCAATTGATTATCGAGATCAAACGTATGGAGTTTAACTCGATAAATTTAGGTAAGAAAAGGTTTCGGGGACGAAACCTCTGTAAGGGGGGTAGACTTGTAACACCCCAAAACAGATTTGGTAATTAAACTACGTTAGTATTAAAAGATGGGTAAATCACCGTTAGGGGTAAAAGTAACCAGGTGAATATTAGGATTTAAATAAATAATCTTGTATTAATCAAAAAGAGGAATAAACGCTTTGAGGAAACAAAGTTCATAAGAGGCCCGAGTTAACGGGACTTAAAATAAAACGGGTTATGACTCCCGGGACCCACTAAGTAACTAGGAATATCAACCTGGTTAGTTAAGTATTTTAAAACAATAAGAAAACTTGGTTAAAACACCATTTATAAAACTTGAATAAGTGGAGGGACCAAAGTTGACAAAGGACTAAAATAGTTTTTAATTTATAAAAAAAAAACAAAACACCACAACACACACTATAGTGTGTGTTCTGGTCGAGATTTTCACAGGAGCCAAGGGGCTCTCCTACTCAAACCCTAACAAGCACAAAATCAACAAATTGAAGGGGCAAATCAAGTCCAAATCAAAATCTAAGTTCAAATTAGTGATCACCTCCATGAAGGGATCATAAGGTATGCTAATTTTCGTTATTTAGTTCCATCTTGAATTCTTGATGAACATAGAAAATCGAGAATTTGGCTTGCATGGTTGATGCTTGGATGAAATTAGGATGAAATCATGTCTAGGAGTAAACCCTAGTCAATAGTTTGTTGAATTAATGTTTATAATTGTGAAATTCATAGTCACCCATCTAAGTGTTAAATTGGGGGTTGTAGAATGATGAAGAACACTAGAAATTTGATTATAAATTGAGTGTTATTTATTTACATAAGGTGAATCTAGATGTTATTATGCATACTAGATATATTAAACTTGCAAAAATTGTTTAATCTTGGCTAAATAGTTAGTCATGAAACCTGATTTTTGATTTAGTGAAATTATGCCCACTAGGTGTTTGTTAAAATGCCTAAATGAAGCTAAAATGTTGAAATTTCGTGTGAAATGTGCGTTTGAATATGTTGATAGATCAATTGGCTTTTAGGAAGTCAAACTAACCAATGATTTGATCGAGCGATAAATTCGACATAAGACCCGTTAGGTGGAGTAGTCATAATTGATAATGACTAATCTAACCATCTTACGAATTATGATGATAGTTTGACGCCAAACGAGCTAGGTGGAAGCTTGATGAGGGAGCGGGTCAAACGAATCAAGAAGGAAAGGAAAAGCGTAGTTCGGATACGAGGTAAGTGGAACTTACACCCTTTTTGTAGCATACTTGCTTGTTCAAAAGTTATTTATATAATAAAGATAGTATCCAAGGTATGGTTCCCGACGCGAATTGATACGGGTCGGAATATACCAAAATGATGAAAAGAACCAAAACTATTGGTAAAAGGGTGAAAAACGCAAAATAGTCATTGAAGTGACATATTTAAAACAAGTTTTGAATGGCTACTTTATAAGTAAGCCTAAGAGAGTAAAGAGGGTAAACCGGTGATTTTAATCACGTATGTATGATAAAAGTCAAGCTTTAAACGAAGCCAAGGGACATAGACTATGTTGGATTAAAAACATAAGAAATGGGTTAGGGCGACATAACTAAATGGTTAGAAATCCAAGTATAGTTATTTAATGAATGACCAACCGGGTCAAATGATAATATTGATACCATTTGACAATTTATGACTAAAAAGTGTATGTCGAGTCTCATGCTCGCAGGATGAATGGTTTATGAATTAGCAAGGCTATGAATTAGCATATTATAGAGACACGGTCTTAAAACGGGTCCACATGTTGACCCGAGACAGGTACGCATAAACAATTTATAGTTAAACGTGCGATTTTGGTCAAAATTTGGTGTAAGTCCTTTGTCGTAAGTTGAAGGACTAAATTCGACCAAAACGCCCATGGTGAGTAAATCGGGCAAACAACCTTTGGGAATTGTTTAAGAACATGTAATATGATCATGCTAGATATAGACGGACATAGAAGTTATCGGTATAAGTCTTTTGTGGATCAAATGCCTAAGTTTGGGTTTTTCCGTAAAATGACTAACAAAAAGGGTAAAATTGGGATTATGGGTTCCCTATGTTAGATTCACCACAAAAATAGTTGTGGTGGAATATATGTAGCAATTTATATACGGGAACGCGAAGTGGGAAAAGAGAAGAGCGGAATTGATGCTTTAATGCATAAAAATCCCCTAAATGGGTCAAAATGAATTACGCGCGTAACTTGGGTGTTTGCCGCGTAATTCACAAAAGTTATGAATCCATGATAGAGATTTTGAGTTAAATACCTTGGTTTATCATTTATTATTAACTAGAAACAAGTTTGGAGGTCTTAAACACAAACGGGTCAAAATATCGATCTTTAATAATAAGCCGAATGCTTAAAAATTTAGAATTTTATTAATTTGAATGTTGAATTTTAACTCCACAAGATGGAGAATTAACTTACGAGCGCGTAGGAAAAAGAATCGAGTAAAACGGATCAATAACGAAGAAGTTATGGCCGTTTCCGTAAAAACCGGTATTGCTGAAAAATGCAGGACCCAGCTCCAAACCTGCTGGAAACTGGTCTCCCCCACGCCACGCGAGGGAGCAACGTGGCGCCGCCACGTGGCGCGACAGAACCCTGTTACGGAGAAAAAATTTGTATTTTAAGCAGTTTCGCTTCCCGGACTCGTTTAGACACATTTTAAGCTACGTATGACTGATCTGACTCATGTTTTATGAGTTGTAGGTATATTTCTAGTACCGGAGGACGATCAAGCTCAATGAAGAACCGAACACGATCAAGAAACAAGCTTCCGCATGACGTCTCGTTGTTACTTTTAAATGACGAACTTAATCACATTACGTTGTAAACTTTTGAATTGTAAAAGTTTTTAATAAACCCGTATTTCCGATGTATATGTAAACTTAATTACATGATCATTTTTGTAAACTATATGTTAAACCTTGATTTAATTTTAAGGGTGTTACAATCTGATATATGTTTCTGGCTGGACCCTTGGTTAAAACCGGTCCCGTTAAAAGATTTTTTCCCGAGTCTCTTTCTTCTGGAAACAGAAAAAAGATGCAAGGTAAAAGTTCGGATTGTGAGACTTGTCTCGAACCCGGGAGGAAGGTGGAACTGGAGGGCGAACCCGGAAAGTAACGAAGGGCTTGCTGAACGGAGCAACCTTTGCTGGTTACTTCATCAGGTTTCGCTCACGGATAGGCAAGGCAAATTGAGATGGTTAGGCGATTCGGCGTAGGTTTTTTCTAGTGGGGTCGCTAAAACGAGTTCTTGAAAGCAAAACTGATTTCAGTGCACGTTTCGTCTGGGAATGGTGTAAATGGTTACCGAAAAAGTGTAACTTGTTCTCTTGGAGAGCCGAGATGGATAGGATTCCGACAAGGGATGCTCTCAAAAGACGAAACATTCAGGTCCAAGATGATAGATGCCCTTTGTGTCAAATGGGAATGGAGTCGGTGGATCATATGTTTACGGCATGCAGAGTTGCTGCAGTTATCTGGCAAAAGATTGACGCTTGGTGCAAGACGCCGACTATCTTTGCGTTCTCTTTCAGGGACATCCTCGAGGCGTATTGCAGAAGCGGCTTGAGTGGAAATGCAAAAGAGGCTTACCATGGTATTGTGATTCTCACATGTTGGATAATATGGAAGACCAGAAACAGTTTAATCTTTTCAGGCAAACCGGTAAATACCGATGATATCTTCAGCGAAATTAGATCGACAGGTTACTTATGGTTTAAAAACATGTCTAAAAATAGGAATATCACATGGGAGTCGTGGTGTAATTTTGTAAATATGTAGCTTGTTTGTCTGTTTGGCCGCCCGGTTTTCGGGTTTGGCGTGTTCTAAAGAAGTTTTCCTTCAAAAAAAAAGTGATGACCAATAGAATTTTTGTGATGGGCTTTTTATTTATTTTTTTATTTAATTCAATTATAATATTTAATCGCTGCAAGAGTTCAAGCCCCATTACACCTTTTTTTTAACTTCAAACACCTTTGTTGACTAGGCGTCACGTGTCGTTTCATGCCCAAGGGTAAAAAAAAAAAAAAAAAGTATGTCTAAACAAAAATTTATCACGAGTCAATGACTCATTTAATAATGGTTTGTTGTCCATAGCTATTTTTTTTAAAAGTCGTTGGTTTTTAATAAGCCATTTCTTTAAATTAGAACTATGATTTAGAAAGACTCAATCCAACAGCGAATGCTATAATCAATTAAGAATAACAAGTGGATGTATACTTATCAAGTATCAACCCTCGGTTATTTATCAGAGTTGTACACTTGAATTATACATTGCAATGAATAACAAGATACGCAATACAAATAACTTTCAATGTAAAGATGTAAATAACACTCGGACTAACTTTCATAAGTTTAGGCTAAAGGGTGTGAGGATCATGGCTGGGACATAATTTGGCATCTAGGAACATGAATAAAAGGTTACACCATCCCCTTGCTTTATCCATCATGGTTTGCATGGATTAAACCATGACAACCATGGTCATCCTTTCCATTTTTCAAGAAATCATTTCATTTTCCTTTAAATAAAGATAAATTAAAATAAATAAAGGGATAGTGGTTTGGTCATGACCACACCCTTAGAGTAGTGGTTTTGGATAGTGAATTAGAAGTGGGTGACATGACACTGATGTAGATGGTCATGAGTACATGACCATTACTACATATTGACAATATAGCCTTAATTATTCGGCAAGCTATATAAAAAGTAAAGAAGTTTTATGTAACATTTAAGACACTCGACCTTTTTTTAATCAGCTAGTCACAAATATAACTTTTACATGTTTTCAAAAATCATAAAGTATCGCAAACATGTCATATACATGTGACAAGGCCGTTCCAACCTTTTTAGAGGTCCAAGACGAAATGAAATGTTGGGACCATTTTTTCCTTCTTTGATTGTTATAAACGATACTTCTTTATCCATGGTTGAAATCTAGCAAAAATCTAACACAACTATAATAGAACTGATTTGCTTGTAAAGGAAATCAAATAAATCTAAAACAATTTAGCATATTAATTTTCTTTTAAGTGAAGATTCTATTTTTTGGAGCCCTTAGGCTCAATCCTGAGTTACTAGTATTATAGTTCCGGCCCTGACATGTGCTATGCCATGTAATGCCACATAGGCAATAGAAGCGGGTGTGGCGTGTTATGTATCTATCTATATAATAAAAGAAACCTCTTGGAGAACACATGTCACTTCCTCAGACACTCTCTAATTATGTTTTCCCTATTAAATCAATCTACTAATATGATAAATTTGTTAGTGGTGATAAGGATTAAAAAGATAAAAGAGAAAAATGATGATTATAAAATTTAAATTTCAAAGATAACAATGAGTATGGTATGAAAAAACAAATACGCCTCATTTATTTTTATTTTTTTGGAAAATTGAGTAGTATTGTAATAAAATTTTATAATATTTTCAATTAAACCACTTTAAGTTTTTTCTTTCCAATTTAGTCACTCAACTTATAGGTAAAATGTCAATCCTATATATTTTACTGAAACAATTTATAAAGTTGATTATATATGGTGTTGAATTGTTATACTAAGTCTCTCAATGGATATTTACATAATTTTGTTGAAACACGTGTGTTTCTTAATTTATCTGAATGTTTTATCATCATCACCATGATTGTGTGCAGAAGTTTATACGACAGGTAGTAAATGTTTAAAAAATAAACTTAACAAAATTAATAATTGTCACACGAATGTTCATTTTCTTAAATACATATATTGACAATTCTATATGTTAACAAATTAGATTATACTTTATTCAATTACTATTCAACTGAGGCGGCACGGTTTCCGGGCAAAAGCCGTAGCCAAGTCTGACTACCCAGCGCGGGCCCGGTTAAGACAACGTAAGTCTGGGCAGATCTTGGTTAGGGTCCCCGATTTGGGGATGTGAATAACCTTAAAAGAAGTTCACCTTTCAAAAAAAAAAAACTATTCAACCCTTCAATTCATATATTTTTTAAAACATTATTTTTTTTTTATTTTGAATCATATAACATCACATTTATGTTTGGTATATAACTGTCTTCATCTTTGTTTTACATTTAGAGGAAATATTTATTATGTAGTTTAAATTATTCAACCCGTGTAACATACGGGGAACTAACCTAGTGCTAACATATAAGCAAAGATAGTGGTGTGACAGGTCATGTATACCATTACGTAGGAATTAGGAATGTTCATCCGATGGCCAGGTTTGATGAGATATCAAGGTCATCTGAAAATAACAGGTTTTAAAGGTTTTCACTATTCTCATATCCCTACATTTTATTCACATATCGTTTTACAATTAAACAGTTTTTAAACAAGTAAACCAAATAGGTTAGATTAAATAGTTTTTAAACAAATAAACCAAATAGGTTAGATTAAATCGGTCGAGCTGACCAGCCTAAACAGTTTGGTTTGAGCCAAGTTATTTTCAGAATAAATTACTTCTTGAGTCCATGTGTTTTAGCAGTTTTAACCACTTGAGTTCAAAATTAAAAAGTTTAACGCCTTGAGTCCCTAACCACTCATTTTATAACATTTTGAGTCCAACTTTTAACACTTGTACTTTTGATTTTGGAGTCAAGTGGTTAGAATCACTAAAACACAGGGACTCAAAATGTTATAAATGAATGGTTAGGGACTCGAAGTGTTAAACTTTTTTATTTTAAACTTAAATGGTTAAAACTACTAAAACATAGAACCATTTACTCTTATAGTCTTAATGGTAAATCATCAAATGTTACATTCTTCTACCTTCTCATTGGTAAAATTCTTAATAGTTCCATTAAAAGGTAACATCTGAATGACCATTCAGAGGCTACCAAACAGCCCCTAGTGTTATACCTTATAACTAAAAATATATAATATCTATTTGAACAGAAACTTTTGATAATTAGTGCCATACTATAACTGAGAAATAGAATATTAAGTAATTAATTAATGAGAATAAGAAAAAATATTAACAAGGTAAAATTGTAAGGAAGCTCCATGAAAAGTTGATTTTTTTTGTTTTTATTGTTCTTTATATTTTGAGTTAATTGCAAGTTTTGTCCTTTATCTTTATACCCAATTACAGGCGGTGTCCTTTACCTTTAAATTTGACGAGTTTTGTACTTAATGTTTCAAAATCTTACACGATTTGTCCTTTAATGCTAACCCAGTTAATTTTAACAGTTAAATGAAGGGCAAATCAGTCCTTTTACTTATTTATTATAAATATCATTTTAATATTGAAAACAATATATAATACTTCTCTCTCTAAACAGCCTCATTCTATTCTTTCTCTCTAGAGCAAACCCCACCCTCACCACCACCTACTGCCACCAGCACCACCGTTATGTTTCAATATGCTTCAATCACAGCATCAATATATACAGTAGACATAAACTTCCTCGTACCTTTATAAACGGGAAATAAATAAGGGTGCTACTTTCTACACCCCTAGTTACTTTTACACCCCTCTCCTCTCACATATTTACAGGTGGGGCCCGCGTGGGACCCACAGTTTTCCTCTCAAAGGGGTATAATCAGGAGGGAGGGGGGTGTGTATAGAATCAGCCAATAAATTTTCAATACATCCCTTGTAGAAAATACAAACCAGAAAGTCTTCTAGTAGCGAACAGCAAGAAGCTGAAGCTGAAATTACAAGCGAAACATAAAAAAACATCAAATAATCGAGGCTATATCGAAGTCTACCCAGTTTTTCCACTCCAAAAACACACCTTTGACTCTACTTCTAACCCACAAAAAAGAGTCCTCCTTGATGGAGTCGACAATCCTCCGCACCGGCTCCGCACAGAAAGTCTTCTAGTAACTTCATAAATTGATAAATAAACAATCATTTCTTGCAAATTTCCAACCACATAAAAAACACACAATTTGCATAGCATCTGAAGGAAGAAACTTACCAAAATGTAATTTCATTACCAAATTGTCATTCAAAATATTCTCTTCTTCCAAAGGGTTTCCATTCCACCACTGCCACCATTGATGAATTGAAGAATTGAATGTTTGAACTTAGGTTGTTGATTGTGGTTGCACTTAGATTGTTGATCTAGCCGGCCACCCTTCTCTGCAAATCCGGTAAGTCTGTACATAAACCTTGACGGCCTGAAACTTGTCGCAACCACTACAACCCTTCTTCCTTGTCGCCACCGTTCCGCCATCAACCTACCTGTGAGTTTGCTCCTACTGGCTGCCGTGATTTGAATCAGAGATATGTGAAAATTTGGGGGTAAATTAGGGTTTGAAGAATTGGGGATTTGAAGAGATGTGTAGGTGGTGTCTGGTGAAGGTGGTCAGGTTGAGGTGGTGGTGTAGTCACAGGGATGTGGGGGTGGTGGCTGGTGGAAGTAATCAGGTGAGGGTGGTGGTGTTAATGGTGGTAGATAGAGGAGAATAAGAGATGTATATATATATCTTCTTTTTATTTTAAACTAGTATTAAACACCCCCCGCGTTGCGGCGGGGGCGAGCACTAATGCCACACTACTGTCAGCGACCACCGACACTGAAGTTGTGGTGTTAACGCGAAGAAATTAAACCGAAACGTAATACATAAAATAAAATAACTAAGTTGATCTAGGACTCGCCTAATGCACTACATTGTTATAAATTAATAATATATAAATATGAGATAACACCTATTATTCTACAAATATTACAACCCCATTAACCTAATGGTACTACAAATACTTGCACAAACAACATATTATGCAACATGTACAACAGGCTTAAGCCTATACATGTTGCAAATTGATATATTATAAATATTAAAATGATATATATAATAAATAAGTAAAAGGACCGATTTGCCCTTCACTTAACTATTAAAATTAATTGGGTCAGGGTTAAAGGACAAGTCGTGCAAGATTATGATACATTAAGTAAAAAAACTCGTAATTTTTAAAGGTAAAGGGTACCCCCTATAATTGGGTATAAAGATAAATGACAAAACTTGTAATTCACTCTTATATTTTTAAGATTAAGTATTCAACCTTCATGTGTAATCAAATTACAAAAAAGCAAAACGTCTGTAAATAAAAGGGAAATTGGATTTAAATAATCCGAACTTTCACCTGTTGGCCAATAACACTCCGAACTTTCAGTTTGGCCAGCAGCACTCTCAACTTTCATCATATTTTCCCAAAACACTCCCAAACTAACATATCACTAACCAAGTTAGTTTTTAAGTTTTATTTATTACACAAACAGTCCCTGTAGTTATAATTTAGTAGTTTTAAGTTTTATTTATTACACAAACAGTCCCTGTAGTTATAAAAAAAAATCATAAAAATAAAAAAAAATCTAAAAATTCAAAAAAATTCAAAAAAATCATAAAAATTCAAAAAAAAACAAAAAAATTCTAAAAAAATCTAAAAAAAAAAAATCATAAAAAATCATAAAAATTCTAAAAAATATCAAAAAAATTCTAAAAAAATCATAAAAAACCGTTTCGACCCGTACCGTTTCGACGCGAACTGTTTCGACGCGTACCGTTTCGACCCGGACCGTTTCGACCCGTACCGTTTCCACCCGGACCGTTTCGAAACGGTACGGTTCGAAACGGTCCGGGTGGAAACGGTACGGGTCGAAACGGTCCGGGTCGAAACGGTACGCGTCGAAACAGTTCGCGTCGAAACGGTACGGGTCGAAACGGTTTTTTATGATTTTTTTAGAATTTTTTTTATATTTTTTAGAATTTTTATGATTTTTTTTTTATTTTTTAGATTTTTTTAGATTTTTTTAGAATTTTTTTGATTTTTTTTGAATTTTTATGATTTTTTTTTGAATTTTTATGATTTTTTTTGAATTTTTAGATTTTTTTTTATTTTTATGATTTTTTTTATAACTACAGGGACTGTTTGTGTAATAAATAAAACTTAAAAACTAACTTCAGTCACCCAAAATGTCCACATCAGCAATGGAAACTAACTTGGTTAGTGATATGTTAGTTTGGGAGTGTTTTGGGAAAATAGGATGAAAGTTGAGAGTGCTGCTGGCCAAACTGAAAGTTCGGAGTGTTATTGGCCAACAGGTGAAAGTTCGGATTATTTAAATCCAATTTCCCTAAATAAAATGAATATCCTACAAAACTTATTACTACATTACACATATTTTCATAACATAAATTAGCAACATATTCTTGCATTGTGTTGTTGTACCTTAAGCTTAAGCTTGGGGTGTTTTTTAAAAAAAAAATTGTGATTTTTCACTTTTAACCCAAAGGTTTTCATCTTTTGTATTTTAACCCTCTTAATTTGTTTACTTTTAACCCAAAACTTTTCATCTTTTGTAATTTAACCAAAATCTTTTTTATTTACAACTTTGGTCCCCCATACTTTTTATCTTTCGCAAGTTTTTCGTTTTACGTTTCCTTCTAAAATTTGCGAGTTAATACGTCGCAACGTGCGTGTGTGGTTCAACGTTTTTGGTCTATTTTTTCACATTTGAATCGGTATGTCGCAACGTCTCTATTTCCCCTTTTGGCAAGTTCGCCGCAACGGGCGGATCCTACATCGACTTAGTTATTCTTTTCTACGTTATTTTGCGTGTGTGGTACAACGGTTTTACGTCTATTTTTTCCATTTAACAAGTTTGTCGCAACGCGTGGGTCCTAAATCGACATAATTATTATTTGTATGTTATAAGTTTCATTGTTATTTCTTCGCATTAACACGCCGCAACTTCAGTGTTGGTGGTCGCTACTAGCGGTGTGTGATTGATGTTATTTGGCATAGTTTTAGGCCCCGCCGCAACGCGAGGGGTGCTTAATTCTAGTTTAAAATAAAAAGTATCCTAAACCTTAAACCCCAAATCCATAAGAGATATCGTGCCGCTAACGTAGTGAATTGAATTGAAACCAACCTAACAACAACGATATCGGTACCTGTATTTAATTTAATTTTATTTTTTGTTTTGATAAACCGACACCGTATTGCTCAACATCAATACTGGTATATGTATTTCATTTGATGGTTTTTGGTTTTGATACATGTTAATATATAGATAAATGAATATCGGTACCAATAACATGATGTCCTGAACCAATCAGTACCTTTTGAACAAGATTTGAGCTGATACCGTTGTTTGTTTTTATCGTTTTCGGTTGATATAAAACACGTATTAATTTCTATAACAAGTGCTTATATCGTAACGATGCTATAACAAACCGAACCGATGTCGATCGAATGTCCGCGGTAATATACTGCCGTAACGCGCAGACATATAATCTACTTTGTATTATTAGTGTTAAGACATATGCATGAAAAATATTTTATTTTATTAAAATTATACAAATTCATTTTTTTTTCTTTATTAACATGTAGGCCAGTTCAAACATCAAAACGAATCGTGAAACGCAGTTTTTAAACTGTAAACCAAATAATATCACTACAACTTGGACGGACATGTCGATTTAGCTTGGTTTGTAATTGTTGTGTAATTGTTTACCGTTGTACTTGCGAAACTTTATGGGTGTTATAATACATGGTAAAATCTTGTTTTGACATGGTGTATACGGGCCGTATAAGGTTATACGGCCCGCATAGAATAAAGTCAACTTTGTTCCATATGGGCCGTATAACCTTATACGGCCCGTATACACCATGTTAAAACAAACATTCGTCGTATACAACGTATATGATATTTTTATACGACTTGTATAAATATGATTTCGTTTTTAAGTTAATATTCACACATTAGGGTTTCGATCTGGCAGTCTATATAGTATTCAGAATCATCAAATCGAACGACTTCTGCTATCAAGGAAAACTGGTTTCAGTTTTCTTTTTACTTTGAAACAAATCCCATTTCATCAAAGAGAAAGAAAACTCAGAAAACTCAGCACGTTCTGCTATCAAGGAAAACTGGTTTCAGATTTCTTTTTACTTTGAAACAAATTTCATTTGTCCACACGAAAAGGTGGTGGACCACAACTCCGCCGCAAAATCACTTGCGTCGGCCGATGCAACGCGGTTTCCTACAGCAAGGATAACTTGTTCGTGTGTTATTTTTACTTTGAAACAAATCCCATTTATTCAAAGAGAAAAAACACTCAGACAAATGACCACTTAATAAACATTAAGCATATGCAAGAGATACTCGGAAGTTATTGATACAGGCTCTTGATAATCATTGTGAACTTGAGAACATGAAGCTCAACAGTGGTGGTAACAAGGAAAATGGTTTCTGGCAGTCTATATAGTGTTCAGAACCATCAAATTGAACGGCTTTTGCTATCAAGGAAAACGGGTTTCAGTTTTCTTTTTACTTTGAAACAAATTCCATTTCAATAAAGAGAAAGAAAACTCAGACAAACGACCAGTTAATAAACATAAAGCAAGCATGGAAGATTTTTAACTATCAAGGAAAACGGGTTTCCATTTTCTTTTTATTTTGAAATAAATCCCATTTCATCAAAGGGAAAGAAAACTCACACAAACGTCCAGTTGTTTTATTTTTACTTTGAAACAAATCCCATTTCATCAATAGCAGCAGTTGAATCATTATTATTGTACAGCTTCAACAGTTCCTTTTCCTTCAATGTCCATAATATTTTCCCCAAACAAACATTTTCGATATCAGAACATCGTTTATGCAATAATCTATACTCAAGGAGATTTTAGTTCGGTTACAAATGGGTTGTATAGGTTATTCAGATCTCTATTCGGTCATCTTTCCAAACTGCAACACACGGATATGTAATTCCCAATATTTAACATATCATCACAAATCCTGTCACACCCCAACCGATGGGGGAACATCGAAGTGAGACGAACGAGATTGCTCAAAGACTTCATAACACTGTTGTGACAATATTTACTTCAAAAGTTGATTTCATTCATAACAAAATTGTCAAGTTACAAAATAAGAAATCAAAGTACAACAATAGAAATTCAAAGAATAACAATGTTTAACAATAACATGATAACAAAATCTAGTATTTCAATATGTGTTTCTAAAGTCTTCCCTACTAGATTTCATCAAGATCATCATCATCAACTTGCAAGATGTTTAAAAGTATAGATCAACACACAAAGCATTGGCGAGTACACAAGTTTAATACATAGCATAAGTATAAAAGATTTAAACAAATCCACATGACAACTTAGTTATCAAGATTAACGTATAAACTAGCATGTGATTATTCAAGTCAATCCAAAGATTACCGTAAATGTTTAAAGACTTAACATGACCTCAAGAAAACGAGCGGTGCGTTACTCCTATAGCGCTATACATGTTAAGGGTAGGCTCGTACAAAGTTAATGACAAGTTTATCACAAAAAGAATAACCCAGAATAACGAATCAAGTATAACGTATGTATGCATGTATTGGATTGTTTGTGCATTTGAATAAAGTCTAAGTGTAACTGTTTAGGTTTAATAGTAAACATATTGCACCCAAAGTGTAAAATGTAAAAAGGGTGTTCAAGTATACTCACGGTTTTGCAAAGCTTTCCTTTGGAATCCCGTGAAGAGTTTGAGAGTTGGAGGATGGAACACTGAAGTCACCCTACATGGGGTAAACAAAGGTGTGTGAGTAACGGAATTACGGATTGGGATTTAAAGTATAAAAACTATGTATGCATAAAGTATTCTCTAGTCTAAGTACTCGTTTTTGACACTAAGTTGTATGTGATTTCATGGGTCCTAGTTTGCCTATTAGAATCATCAACGAGAGACTTAGATTCGTAGATAAAGTAGCCTAGGTTTATGATGAATAACCATAACCCGATTACCATCATAAATCCAGCCATGTTCATATATATATATAGTTAAGATATTAATCCTAAGATAAGTCCATCATGAGTTTCATAGATTGTCATATAAGTCAAGCATGGAGGATTAACCTCATTGTATGATTCACCACTACACAAATCATCAAAAGGATGAGTTGGAGGGTCATGAATGACAAGAAATAAATAACTAGCTAATACATTATCAAGTAGCCAAGTAAGTCTTAACCTGGGTGAACCACCACAACATGGAAAGAGTTAACTAAGTGTTGGAGGCTAGACAGGGTTATGTTACTTTGATGCTAGAAAGCTACTTGAGTGTTCATACACAAGGTTCACAAGTGAGGTAGTGGAATTAGATTGGAAAGCTAAAGCTCCCACGGTTCACACTTTTACAAGACACAAGTTCAACCATATGGAAGATGGTGAATCATGTATGTTTTCAACACTTGAATATAACTTGTTTGAACTTAAAGTAAAGAGTTTTGAACTTATAACTTGATGGAAATCAACCTTAACACAAACCCACAACTATGGACTAAGTTATGAGCTTGGTGGGTACAAGATTTCACCAAGTTTTAGCAAAGAAATGTAAGATATTTGAACATGAACAAAAACGGAATTTAAACCTTACTTTTGACCTCAAATATGGTGAGGTTTCACCTTAGTTTGCCATGACAAACTTGTGAAAACCTTCCTAGATGTTATCCAAGTAAGATGGAAGAAGGAACAAGGAAGAAATGAGTGAAGAAGTGAGCTAGAACTCACTTAAAGTCTTGAAAGTTTTCTGCCCAAAAATCAGAATTTTGGAGTCTTCTTGAGAGGATTTGAGAGTGATTATGGTGTTTGGAAAGTGAAAATGAGGGTTAGAAGTGTTTTATTTGTAGTGGAGACGTTAGGTTAAAAGTTAATTGTGTTTTAAATGAAATTAGGTGGGAGATATTTGACAAAAATGACCAATCCGTGAACAAGTTAATGCTAGCTGCGGATCGAAGGCTTCCGCGGGTCACGGAACCCGAAGAGAAATCTGCCGCGGGTCGCGACGGGTATAACCCTGACAATTCTTGTTTTATTTTTCATTTTTGACAAGTTTAGTCCTTATGTTTTGATGTTTGGCATATTTTAAGCTAAAACTTGCTTATTTAATATGTGATTAAATATATATTATCTATAAAAGTATAACTCAAGTATTGTGAATATAAAATTAAGTGTTTGCATGCATAAAGTGTATAAAAACATGTATTCACAATAGTTTGTTCATAAAACAAGTGTGTGTTTACGAGAATGAGGAACATGTGTCGAGTATGCATATGAATTGAATGTATAAACAAGTATGAATAACCATTGTATATTTCTTATAAAATTATCAATTTTATTACGATCAAAGTCTCGGATTACAATGATTCGAAATGAAATACGATTACAAGAGATACAAGTTTCCAAAAATAGAAGTACAACACAAACTTTCTAAATACGGAAAGTTACAAAAAGTGAGGCGTTACAAATCCCTTATGTTTACATGTAGTGTACAGTGTTCTAATATCACCATATTGTTGCTATCAAGTTTAAGGATGAATTTCATGGTAAACGATGAGCCTGATATTAGGTGAATTATAACTATACCCTAATGAAATTTAGGGGATAATGGATAAATATTAGGGGTGAGCAAAAGGTAAAACCCGACCCTACCCGACCATTACCCGACCCGAGAACCGATCAAACATAAAATACAGAACCGATTCACTACCCTAAATATAGGGTCGGTTCTGGGTTTTTATGTAATCGAGTTGGTCAGGTACTAAGTATAAGAACCGACCCGACATATTTCATTTTTGAGCATGTTTTGTTATGAACTTGGGAAGGCTATTGTACATTCACAAACCATCCGATGACGAAGAAACACAACATTCTCCTTGATTTCGGCCTTATATACATTTCAATCTATGTTTCTATTTCAATCCATTAACGGTGGTGAGTTATATCTTTGTTAATTTTTATTCAAATATTATTGATAGTCATGCCTAACTTGAACTAATTTGACCATGGAAGTATAATATGTTTGTTGTATATTAAGCAGTTCTGTAATAGTGGACACGAATTTGCAAGTATTTCATGCTTGATGGGGTGTTTATGCTTCAATATAATGTTTATTATCCATGATTAATCTCTTTGCACACCAAGTGTTCGATAAAGTGTACGAGTGAAAAATTTGACGAAACATATTAACAAAGGTTGTTGTTTTTGATGAATTGCACTACCAAACATAGACAAAACCTTCTAACCAAAAATTCATAACTTAAACAACCAAGAATTCAAAAAGTATTGAGTAATTCACATTAGCAGCCAAGAAATTGACTGCAAATTCAATGCAGATGGTTTCTTTCTCTATATAAATGTATCTGTGGGAGCATCATGCAGTTGTTGTATGTTATATATTTTAGGGATTCAAGCCCCAATCGCTAATGGGCTACAACCTAGTCTTTTTTAAGTAGCACTTTAGTTCGGTCCATAGGTCCAAGTTGGGTTTCACCATGAAAAGAACCGAGAACCGACCCGACCCGATTTTATATGAAAAATTGGAACCGATCTAAATACCTAGGTACTTGGGTTCGGGTCAGGTTGGGTATGTTTTCGGTTCGGTTCTCGGTTATTTTCGGTCCGGACTTAAACTTGCTCACCCCTAATAATATAGTTCTCAAAGAATCTCGTTCCGTATTCTCTCCTTTTGCTAGTTCTCGAAGATGAAATAAGATCAAGCCTAACGTAATGAAATAATGGTAACAACTACGAAGGGGATAATGGATATAGTAACAACTACCAAGGTGGCAATGGATATGGTAACAACTACCAAGGGGATAATGGATATGGTAACAACTATCAATGCGAGAATTAGTCAACAGTCATTACTTCTTAATGAACTCGAATTCAGGAAATGATGGGCAATGTAAGGAGATGCTTTGGGATTCAAGGGTTTAGACACCATGTCGTGCTAGGATGGGTACAGAAACCACTAAGGGGAAAATGGATGTTATATAAATACAAAAACACAGTCTTTTTCCTTCAATTTCCAGACCATTCTCCCCAAACCATAACAAAAGTCCTTTTTCCTTCAATTTCAAAACCTTCATCATCACCCAAATTCTTAACAGACCCATAAAAACTTTTGCAAGGAACGCATAACTCGATATCAGAACATTGTTTAAGCAAGAAGTTGCTATTAAGTTTACAAATGCAAAAGCTGGTTTCAGATTTTTTTTTACTTTGAAACAAATCCCATTTCATTAAAGAGAAAGAACACTCAGACAAACGACCAGTTAATAAACATTAAGCAGATGCAAGAGATACTCAGAAGTTATTGATACAAACTATATTGGTGTAATATTAACTATCTCAAACGAAGTTCGTAGTTCTAAATCCTCAACGTTACTGCGTTTTCATCAATTCCACATATACTAATTAAAAAAAGAAAGTTGGTTAATTGTACACGGGTCGTATAACATTATATGACCTGTATACAAGACATAAAACAGTGCTCGTATGTTGAGTATACGATCAAATAAATATTTATAAAGGTTGTATACGACCTGTATAACTTTATACGGGCCGTATACAGTCTTGCAATTAGTCTGCAGACATTATTTCTTAAAGAACTCGAATTCATGAAAGGATAAGTAATGTAAAGAGAAGCGTTGGATTCAAGGATTTACACACCATGTCACAGGAAGATGGGTGTCACACCCCAACTGATGGCGGAAACATCGGGGCGTGGAACTGAGCGAAACAGATTGTCCAAGAGAATCCATAACAACTAAATTACCAGATATTTAAACGTTACGTCCCATACCATAACATATCAAAATAAAGCAGTTATTACAGACGAATTGTTCTCAAAGACAAATCATAGTTTCGAAAACTCATAAATTGTTTGTTGGTTTGTTTCTAGACTCCCCTACTTGATTCCACATAGCAAGCATCCTAGCATCTTAAACACCTGTCACATACATTAAAATAAAGGTCAATACACCTAGTGTAAAGGTGAGTATACAAGTTTAATAGTATAATAGTAGAGAAAGCGATTTACGCCTAACCAGCATGTAACATGTATAATGTGAAGCAAGTAGGTTATCGACAATGAAATATGCACAGACGTGACTGCGAGTTGTAGAGTGCGCAACACATGTCACCACTGTGACACATGAAGAAACACGTATAACATGTGGAAGGTGTTGAGTCCAAACTATAGTATTATCATTGCTAAGGTGTCAGGCAACAATCACTGTGTAAACATAACATACAAGCATTCATCGAGTAACACGTATAACATGCGAGAACAGTTAGCGTATAATAGTGTTTGCGTTGTGTGATTGATGTGATTGGATATAGGTAACGTATGTAACACCCAAAAGTGCTTAAAGCAAAAAGGGATTGAGTATACTCACAGATCGTGTTTAGTAAATAAACACTCTCTTGGATTGAAGGGAGCGCTAGAGAGAATAGCCTGATTACAGAACGATAGCATAAACGATGAGTGGCACATTAAACGGTGCAAGTGACGGAGTGACGAAGGGTCATCCGATCGGATGGCAATCCAAACGGATGGTGATCCGGTCGGATGGCCATTCGGTCGGTTTCCCATTCGTTTGGGATGGGTGTGTTTGTGTATGATGTGACTTTGAAGTTTTTGTTATAGCATTTTATAAAACTTGAGGTAATCCTACCATTCAGGTCGTCCGGTCGGACGGTCATCCGGACGGATGGTCGTCGGCTCGGATGGTGATCCGAGTGGATATCCTTTGGAAAATTGATTGAAATGGTTAAGTGCTGAACATTACAGGTCATCCGATCGGATTGCCATTCGATCGGATGGCTATCCGATCGGATGGTGATCCGTTCTGTAACCTGTTTGTTCGTGACAATTTGTAAAATTTGCTAAGTTAAAAGTTTGGTGTTTGAACCGAGACGTTGTGACAACGTGTTAAACAACGGTAACTCCATCAGGTTCGGGTCGTCCGATCGGATGGGAATCACCTCGTCCAAATCAATTAACTGTCCTTGATGGTTTATTCATGTTTACCCGTTAATTGGTTGTCTCTCTGATAGAATCCGTCCTCAGTCCAATACTTCACTATAGAACGAGTAGAAGGTTGGAACAAGCTCAGATTCTATCGGTTTTATGTGAAAAGTTGAGATTGTTGAAGAAAGTGGAAATCAGTTGGAAAGTGTTTAGATTATAGCGAAATCAGTGTTTAGTCATGTTGAAATCCTTTAGATCTGAGTTGTTCTTGGTGGAATGAGATCACACCTTGAAGTTCATGAGAATTCAAGATGACATCACCCTAGAACACCTCAAACCAACCGATTTCAGGGTTAAAAGTGAAGATTTGTTGGTGAAAAGATGAAGGACTGTGCGTAAATGTTAGATGTACTAGATTTGAGTTGAAAACTTACAAGAATCGTGAGAAATCGAGAGAAAAGAGGGCTGGAACGAGCTGGTCGAACGAGAGAGCTGTCACATCATGAACAGGGATGTGACAGGGCTATTTATAGATGTCCAAAAGAGGAAAGGTGGGTGCAAGGAGGTGGGACGAGAGGCGGTTCAATCAGATGGCCATCCGATCAGATGGGTTTTGTGAGTTGGTTTCGATGTTTCGTTTCATGCGTTGAGCCGCGAGGCGATACGTGTAAGTGATGCGATAGAATTACATATTAATTCCACAAATAACCTAACTAACAGTCATAAAACTAAACATACCCATTCTGCGTTTCGTGTTGCGATGAGGTTACATTGTGATAGATTGCGATTGCATTTGCGATTAACATTCCAAACAATATAAACATGCACAAGTAACACATAATAGCACACACACGTAAAACAATATCCATAACCTGTAATTCATGTTGTGATGCGATAGCGATTGATTAGCGATTAGCAGCGATTATTACATTATAACTCCACATAATACAACTAAGTTATCATAAATTACAATATCGATTAGCTATTCGGGAGGTACAAGTAATGATTAAGAAAGGAGTGACAGATCACATTTAGCAATCTTTTCTTCCTTTGACTTTGACTTTGACTTGTACTTTGACTTTCCAAAAGCGGGTTGTTACAACCTCCCCTACTTTAGGGAATTTCGTCCCGAAATTAAGGCGCAGGCGTAACGAATAACTGTGGATACTTAGCCATCATGTCACTTTAGAGTTCCCAGGTGAACTTGGCGCCGCGTTTTCCTTCCCAACGAACCTTCATAATGGGAATGCGTGAGCGTCGGAGTACCTTGGTTTCTCGGCCCATGATCTCGACAGGCTTTTCCACGAAGTGTAATGTTTCGTCCACTTTTAGATCCTCAAGTGGTACTTGTAAATCTTGCTCAGCTAGACACTTTCTGTGGTTCGAGACGTGGAAATTCAGATGGACGTTACTAAGTTCTTCCAGTAGTTCGAGTCTGTAGGCCATTTTGCAAATTCTTTCCAGAATTTTAAAAGGTCCAACATATCGAGGCGCGAGCTTTCCTTTCTTGCCGAATCTGATCACCTCATTCAAGGTGAAACCTTTAGGAGTACGTGATCGCCAACGTCAAACTCAAGGGGCTTGTGGCGTCTATCGGCGTAACTTTTCTGACGACTCCGAGCTTTCAGCAGATTGTATCGGATTTGGAGGATCTTGTCAGTCGTTTCTTGCAACAACTCAGGACCGGTAATTTGCGCGTCTCCAATCTCGTGTTGTACAATAGGCGATCGACATTTTCTTCCATATAATTCCTCAAATGGTTCCATTTAAATGCTAGAATGATAACTGTTATTGTACGAGAATTCGACTAAAGGTAAATGCGCGTCCCAATTACCACCGAAATCTACGACACATGAGCGAAGCATGTCTTCCAAGGTACGAATCGTTCGTTCAATCTGACCGTCGGTTTGGGGATGGAAAGCGGTACTTAGATTGAGAGTAGTACCGAGAGCAGATTGAAACGTTTCCCAAAGACGTGAGGTAAACCAACCATCGCGGTCAGAGATGATGTCACGAGGCGTCTCGTGTCGACATATAATTTCGTCGGTGTAGATCCGTGCTAATCGTTCTACCTTAAAGTCTTCTCGTATCGGTAGAAAATAAGCAGATTTAGTTAGACGATCAACGACAACCCAGATGCTGTCGTGACCTGATGGCATGCGCGGAAGATTCGTTATAAAGTCCATATCTATACTCTCCCATTTCCACATAGAGATCTTGGGTTGCACGAGTAAGCCAGAGGGGCGTTGATGCTCAGCCTTGACCTTTGAACAAGCCAGGCACTTAGTGACATAGATAACGATATCCTTTTTCATGCCCGGCCACCAGTACTTATAGCGAAGGTCCTGGTACATCTTATCGGCACCGGGATGAATAGAGTATCGGGATTTATGGGCTTCATCTAGTAAAATCTGTCGTAGATTGGGGCATTTGGGAATCCAAATTCGGTCGAGATAATGGAATATACCATTTGATTTATTCACTAACTGTTCGTCGTTGTTGATAATCCTTTATTTCTTCAAAGTGGGTTCGGTGAAACAAGCATGTTGCGCGTCACGTATAAGAGCTTTGAGATTGTGCTGGGCATGGGTATTACGAATGCTATGCAAATAGCTTCATCGACTTAGAGCATCGGCAACAACATTTTCTTTTCCAGGGTGGTAACGAAACTCATAGTCGTAATCGTTGAGAAGTTCAATCCATCAGCGTTGGCACATATTCAGTTCCTTTTGGTGAAAGATGTGTTGTAGGCTCTTGTGGTCAGTGAAGACCGTACACTTGGTACCATACAGGTAGTGTCGCCAAATCTTTAACGCAAAAACAACTGCACCAAGCTCAAGATCGTGGGTTGTATAGTTCTTGTCGTGGATCTTGAGCTGTCGAGAGGCGTACGCGATAACCTTATCTCGTTGCAAGAGAACACAACTGAGACCGAGGTTAGAGGTATCACAATAGACTACAAAGTCATCATTTTCGTCGGGTAATGCGAGAACGGGTGCATTGCAGAGCATATGCTTAAGAGTTTGAAAGGCCTCCTCTTGTTCGGTTCCCCAAACAAAAGGTTTGTCTTTGTGCGTGAGAGAAGTAAGCAGTACAGCAATTTTAGAGAATCCTTCGATAAATCGGCGATAGTAGCCTGCTAGTCCGAGAAAAGAACGGACTTCAGACGGGTTCCTTGGTGTAACCCAACTCTTAACTACTTCTATCTTCACAGGATCGACATGGATACCTTGACTATTGACAATGTGACCGAGGAATTGAACCTCCTCGAGCCAAATTCGCACTTGGAGAATTTGGCGTAAAGGCGGTTTCCCTGGAGTAGTTCAAGAACCAAATAGAGATATCACGCGTGTTCGGCTTTTGACTTGGAATAGATCAGGATATCATCGATAAACACGATGACGAAGCGGTCGAGAAAGGGTTTACACACGCGATTCATTAGATCCATAAAGATTGCGAGGGCGTTATTTAAACTAAAGGGCATAACAACAAACTCGTAGTGTTCGTATCGGGTTCGAAACGCGGTTTTGGGTATATCTTCCTCCTGTATTCGTAACTGTTGATAGCCTTAGCGTAAATCAATCTTCGAGAAACACGTAGCACCTTGTAGTTGATCAAACAGATCATTGATTCGAGGCAAGGGATAACGATTCTTGATGGTAAGCTTATTCAATTCTCTATAGTCGATGCACATCCGGAACGATCCATCCTTCTTTTTGACAAAAAGGAAAGGTGCGCCCCAAGGAGAGGTGCTAGGGCGAATAAAGCCTTTGTCAAGCAATTCCTGGAGCTGACTCGAGAGTTCACGCATTTCTGATAGAGTGAGACGATAAGGCGCTCTAGTGACAGGATTTGCTCCAGGAATGATATCGATTCGAAAATCAATATCACGAGATGGCGGTAAGCCAGGTAAATCTTCAGGAAATACGGCAGGAAAATCATGAACCACAGGCACTTCTTCCATTGTTTTCCCTTTCTTTTCCTTCTCTGCTACTACAATGTGAGGCAAGAAAGCTCTGTATTCCTTGCGAAGATACTTGCTCACTTGGACACATGACATGAGTTGTAACTTCTTCGAAGCGATTTCTCCATAAACACACAATTGATCACCGTTAGCGAGCGAGAAATGAATCATCTTATCGAAACAAACAATTTCAGCATGATTTTCACGAAGAAAATCCATGTCTACTATGATGTCAAAACTACCGAGCTGCATCGGAATAAGGTCGATTAGGAAAACGTGATTGTTGAGTTCGAGAGTACAATCACGTAGCACGGAACGAATAGTGACGGTTCTTCGAGTAGCAACTTCAACGTCGAACGTCGTAGGGAGGTGGGCGCGTTTACGATTTATGAGCTTTTCGAATTCAAATGATACAAAACAGTTATCGGCTCCAGTATCAAATAAACATGAAGCATATATACCGTTGACAAGAAACGTACCATTAACCACGTTGTTGTCTGCTTGGGCCTGGCGGGCGTTGATGTTGAAAGAACGTCTGCTGGCTGCTGCTGTTGATGTTGTTGCGGCTGCTGCTGTGGCTCTTGCTTCACCACTCTGTTAGGGCACATGTTTGCAAAGTGGTTGGGATCACCACATGCAAAGCAGGCTCTTGCGATAGCAGCGGGGGCAGGAGCTTCTTGTTGGCCCTGGGGAGCAGGAAGGAGAGCTGGTGGTGTAGGAGCTTGACCCTGGGCTTGAGCTTAGCGAGGACCGGTATGACAGTTGGCAGTAAAGTGGCCGTACAGGTTGCAGTGAAAACAAAATCGACATGCAATCCCAGTAGGATGGTGATAAGTACAGGTAGGGCAGAGCGGGTGTGGACCAGTATATGCACGCTTGGCCGACGGTGCATTGGTCACTGGCGCTGCTATGTGACGGTTCTTGTTTTGAGGTGGAGCGGGTACAACTTGGAGTGGAGCAGTGGTGACTGCATAGTTCTTGTTGCTGGAGTTGTTGTTGGTGTTCTTTCTCTTGCGACGAGTAGCCTTGGAGGTTTGCGATGCGGCGGTTTCAGCGATGGGAGCAGCGGTAACTTGGTGAAGACTTTTGGTAGCTTTATCAAAGTAACCAGCCCGAACTAACTTGTCATTAATCTCGGCAGCGAGCAGAAAGGTCTCTTCGATGGTTGTAGTCTTCGCGGCTTGCACGAAATCAGCAACATAATCCAGTAAAGCACGGAAATATTTCTTGATGGTGATATCGGGAGTAGAGACTTGACTAGGACAAATTATGCTAAGCTGCTTAAAGCGAGCAGTTAAACTAGCGTTGTCGCCACCCTCATGTTTGATGTGCCAGAACTCGTCCTTCAGCTTCTGGAGCTCGTGGGGAGGGCGGAACTCCTTCATCATGATGTCCTTCAACTCATCCCACGTAAGCCCATAGGTTGCATCATTTCCGTGCTTGTTTCTTTCGGCAGTCCACCAGTCCCGAGCCCTGGACTGGAAAACACCAGTAGCATTAATAGTGCGGAGATTATCAAGAGAGCCACTTTGGCACAGAGTGACTTCAATTGAATCAAACCATCGAAACATGGCAGTATGCCCGTCTTCTTCGGTGAATTCTTTGGGGCCGTAGGCTTTAAACTGCTTGAAGCTAAAAGTAGCTTTAGGAGATTCAGTCCTAGACTCTTCAGAGGACTTTTAAGCGTTTTCATTCAGCTCGCTGACAATTTGCGGAATCACTTTAGCGATTTGACTTGCGACGAGAGAAGCGATTCGCTTGTCAGCGTGATTGCGTCTAGCAGCGCGGGAATGGTGTGTACCGAATGACGACATTGTCTGCAACAGACCATAGGATTCAAACACTATAAAATCGACTCTCACCTCACACGTACTTCTACTAAAGCTCAGGAACACATAAATCCACGTATCCACAAAGGTACATAATCCATATAAGCACGTAGTCCACGTAAGAACATAAGTACATAGTCCACGTAAGCACAGAGCACATCGAAATCACGCCTTAAGCTATATTTTGAATGTATTCACCTATTCATTGTGTACATAATCACCTATCCTCCGTAGCTGCGTAAAGCGATTGAGAGTTTGCAAGTGTGAGAAGCGAGTTACATAGCATGCGATTTGTTAACGTAGTGTGAGTTGTGTGTTATTTGGCGGAGCGAGAAACGTGGAAATCAAAACCATCAGTGTTACAATACTGTTTATCTCAAAACGCTAACAAATAGAACATAAAGCCACATAAAACATAAAAATCCTCATAAAAGCGATAAATCACGGAGTCAGCGGTTGCGGATCCAGAATCGATATACATAAAAACGAATAGAATGCCTCGGGTGTGCTAGACTTTGACTACTCAAAGTGATTCGACTATTCTCAAGGACTTCGAATGCACACTCGGCCTAAGGGACTGTGCTCTCTTTCTCACAGTCATGCAGGGAATGGCATACATCCTTTCGGCTTTTGTGTGGATCGAGTCGTTGGAGTCCGTCGAGACTTTAGTTTAAGTTTCGTAAAACCAAAAATCAAGAGCGGAACGAGTCACCAAGATTCGGGTTTCACCCCTAAGTTAGCCACTGCATCCCTGGTTGTGTGATAGAATCACGAGATAGAGAGAGAAAATCTGTGTCGAAGTATGGATTTCACTCCTGGTTCAACGCAAATTCTTGTGTTTACAGTAAAATGTCACATCAGCAAGCGATCTTATCGAGAGTTTGCGGTTTTCACACCTAATCTCGACCAAATCACTTGCTTACGTGAGAAATTTGAAATTAGTGCGAGTTGCCAACCTTAGGAAAGGCTGACCTTGCGCGAAGCTGTAGTATGCGACGTTCATGCAAGAGTGTGATGATTTGCGAGTTCGAGCGAGAATGGCAAGTAAGCTCGTACAAAACCCCTTCCGGGTTCGTACAAGTCGGTATGTTGGTACTTAGACTATAGACTAGGTCGTTTCTAAGACATCGACCCGGACTAAGTCGAGACTTGCCTAATTCCCTATAGTTATGGCTCTGATACCAATCTGTCACACCCCAACCTATGGCGGAAACATCGGGGCGCGACACTGAGCGAAACAGATTGTCCAAGAGAATCCATAACAACTAAATTACCAGATATTTAAACGTTATTTCCCATACCATAACATATCAAAATAAAGTAGTTATTACAGACGAATTGTTCTCAAAGACAAATCATAGTTTCGACAACTCATAAATTGTTTGTTGGTTTGTTTCTAGACTCCCCTACTTGATTCCATATAGCAAGCATCCTAGCATCATAAACACCTGTCACATAGGTTAAAATAAAGGTCAATACACCTAGTGTAAAGGTGAGCATACAAGTTTAATAGTATAATAGTAGCGAAAGCGATTTACGCCTAACCAGCATGTAACGTGTATAATGTGAAGCAAGTAGGTTATCGACAATGAAATATGCACAGACGTGACTGCGAGTTATAGAGTGCGCAACACATGTCACCACTGTGACACATGAAGAAATACCCTTAGCAACCCCCGTCCATGACATGTGCTGAGTCCAAACTATAGTATTATCATTGCTAAGGTGTCAGGCAACAATCACTGTGTAAACATAACATACAAGCATTCATCGAGTAACATGTATAACATGCGAGAGCAGTTAGCGTATAATAGTGTTTGCGTTGTGTGATTGATGTGATTGGATATAGGTAACGTATGTAACACCCAAAAGTGCTTAAAGCAAAAAGGGATTGAGTATACTCACAGATCGTGTTTAGTAAATAAACACTCTCTTGGATTGAAGGGAGCGCTAGAGAGAATAGCCTGATTACAGAACGATAGCATAAACGATGAGTGGCGCATTAAACGGTGCAAGTGACGGAGTGACGAAGGGTCATCCGATCGGATGGCAATCCAAACGGATGGTCATCCGGTCGGATGGCCATTCGGTCGGTTTCCCATTCGTTTGGGATGGGTGTGTTTGTGTATGATGTGACTTTGAAGTTTTTGTTATAGCATTTTATAAAACTTGAGGTAATCCTACCATTCAGGTCGTCTGGTCGGACGGTCATCCGGACGGATGGCCGTCCGCTCGGATGGTGGTCTGAGTGGATGTCCTTTCGAAAATTGATTGAAATGGTTAAGTGCTGAACATTACTGGTCATCCGATCAGATTGCCGTTCGATCGAATGGCTATCCGATCGGACGGTGATCCGTTCCGTAACCTGTTTGTTCGTGACAATTTGTAAAATTTGCTAATTTGAAATTTTGGTGTTCGAACCGAGATGTTGTGACAACGTGTTAAACAACGGAAAGTCCATCAGGTCCGGGTCGTCCGATCGAATGGGAATCACCCCGTCCAAATCGGTTAACTGTCCTTGACGGTTTATTCATGTTTACCCGTTAATCGGTTGTCTCTCTGATAGAATTTATCCTCAGTCCAATACTTCACTATAGAACAAGTAGAAGGTTAGAACAAGCTCAGATTCTGTCGGTTTTATGTGAAAAGTTGAGATTGTTGAAGAAAGTGGAAATCAGTTGGAAAGTGTTTACATTATAGCGAAATCAGTGTTTAATCATGTTGAAATCCTTTAGATCTGAGTTCTTGGTGGAATGAGATCACACCTTGAAGTTCATGAGAACTCAAGATGACATCACCCTAGAACACCTCAAACCAGCCGATTTCAGGGTTAAAAGTGAAGATTTGTTGGTGAAAAGATGAAGGAGTGTGCGTAGATGTTAGATGTACTAGATTTGAGTTGAAAACTTACAAGAATCGCGAGAAATCGAGAAAAAAGAGGGTTGGAACGAGCTGGTCGAACGAGAGACTTGTCACATCATGAACCGGGATGTGACAGGGCTATTTATAGATGTCCAAAAGAGGAAAGGTGGGTGCAAGTAGGTGGGACGAGAGGCGGTTCAATCGGATGACCATCTGATCGGATGGTCATCCAGATGGATGACCATTCGATCGAATGGTCATTCGATCGGATGGGTTTTGTGAGTTGGTTTCGATATTTCATTTCGTGCGTTGAGCGTTGCGATGCGATACGAGTAAGTGATGCGATAGAATTACATAATAATTCCACAAATAACCTAACTAACAGTCATAAACCTAAACATACCCATTCTGCGTTTCGTGTTGCGATGAGGTTGCATTGTGATAGATTGCGATTGGGTTTGCGATTAGCATTCCAAACAATATAAACATGCATTAGTAACACATAATAGCACACACACGTAAAACAATATCCATAACCTATAATTCAAGTTGTGATGCGATAGCGATTGATTAGTGATTAGCAGCAATTATTACATTTTAACTCCACATAATACAACTAAGTTATCATAAATTACAATATCGATTAGCGATTTGGGAGGTACAAGTAATGATTAAGAAAGGAGTGACAGATCGCATTTAGCAATATTTTCTTCCTTTGACTTTGACTTGTACTTTGACTTTCCAAAAGCGGGTTGTTACAACCTCCCCTACTTTAGGGAATTTCATCCCGAAATTAAGGCGCAGGCATAACGAATAACTGTGGATACTTAGCCTTCATGTCACATTCGAGTTCCCAGGTGAACTCGGCGCCGCGTTTGCCTTCCTAGTGAACCTTCACAATGGGAATGCGTGTGCGTCAGAGTACCTTGGTTTTTCAGCCCATGATCTCGACAGGCTTTTCCACAAAGTGCAATGTTTCGCCCACTTGTAGATCCTCAAGTGGTACTTGTAAATCTTGCTCAGCTAGACACTTTCCGAGGTTCGAGACGTGGAAAGTCGGATGGACATTACTAAGTTCCTCTGGTAGTTTGGGTCTTTAGGACACTTTGCCAATTCTTTCCAGAATTTTAAAGGGTCCAACATATCGAGGCGCGAGCTTTCCTTTCTTGCCGAATCTGATCACCCCCTTCCAAGGTGAAACCTTTAGGAGTACGTGATCGCCAACGTCAAACTCAAGGGGCTTGTGGCGTCTATCGGCGTAACTTTTCTGACGACTTCGAGCTTTCAGCAGATTGTCTTGGATTTGGAGGATCTTGTCAGTCGTTTCTTGCAACAGCTCAGGACCGGTAATTTGGGAGTTTCCGATCTCGTGCCATACAATAGGTGATCGACATTTTCTTTCGTATAATGCCTCAAATGGTGCCATTTAAATGCTAGAATGATAACTGTTATTGTACGAGAATTCGACTAAAGGAAAATGCGCGTCCCAATTACCACCAAAATCTATGACACACGAGCGAAACATGTGTTCCAAGGTACGAATCGTTCGTTCAGTCTGACCGTCGGTTTGGGGATGGAAAGCCGTACTTAGATTAAGAGTAGTACCGAGAGCATATTGAAATGTTTCCCAAAGACGCGAGGTAAACCAACCATCACAGTCAGAGATGATGTCACGAGGCGTCTCGTGTCGACATATAATTTCATCGGTGTAGATCCATGCTAATCGTTGTACCTTAAAGTCTTCTTGTATAGGTAGAAAATGAGCAGATTTAGTAAGACGATCAACGACAACCCAGATGCTGTCGTGACGTGATGGCATGCGCGGAAGATTCGTTATAAAGTCCATAGCTATACTTTCCCATTTCCACATAGGGATCTCGGGTTGCACGAGTAAGCCAGAGGGGCGTTGATGCTCAACCTTGACCTTTGAACAAGTCAGGCACTTAGAGACATAGATAGGGATATCCTTTTTCATGCCCGGCCACCAGTACTTATAGTGAAGGTCCTGGTACATCTTATCGGCACCGGGATGAATAGAGTATCGGGATTTATGGCTTCGTCTAGCAGAATCTGTCGTAGATTGGTGCGTTTGGGAATCCAAATCCGGTCGAGATAATGGAATATACCATTTGATTTATTCACTAACTGTTCGCCGTTGTTGATAATCCTTTCTTTCTTCAAAGTGCGTTCGGTGAAACAAGCATGTTGCGCGTCACGTATAAGAGCTTCGAGATTATGCTGGCTTGGGTATTACGAATGCTATGCAAATAGCTTCATCGACTTAGAGCATCGGCAATGACATTTTTATTGCCAGGGTGGTAACGAATCTCACAGTCGTAATCGTTGAGAAGTTCAACCTATCGGCGTTGGCACATATTCAGTTCCTTTTGGTGAAAGATGTGTTGTAGGCTCTTGTGGTCGGTGAAGACCGTACACTTGGTACCATACATGTAGTGTCGCTAAATCTTTAACGCAAAAACAACTGCACCAAGCTCGAGATCATGAGTTGTATAGTTCTTCTCGTGGAACTTGAGCTGTCGAGAGGCGTACTCGATAACCTTGTCTCGTTGCATGAGAACACAACCGAGACCGAGGTTAGAGGCATCACAATAGACTACAAATTCATCATTTCTGTCGGGTAATGCGAGAACGGGTGCATTGCAGAGCATATGCTTGAGAGTTTGAAAGGCCTCCTCTTGTTCGGTTCCCCAAACAAAAGGTTTGTCTTTGTGCGTGAGAGAAGTAAGCAGTACAGCGATTTTAGAGAATCCTTCGATAAATCGGCGATAGTAGCCCGCTAGTCCGAGAAAAGAACGGACTTCAGAGGGGTTCCTTGGTGTAACCTAACTCTTAACTGCTTCTATGTTTGCAGGATTGACATGGATACCTTGACTATTTACAATGTGACCGAGGAATTGAACCTCCTCGAGCCAAATTAGCACTTGGAGAATTTGACGTAAAGGCGGTTTCCCTAGAGTAGTTCAAGAACCAAACGGAGATGTCGCGCGTGTTCGGCTTTTGACTTGGAATAGATCAGGATATCATCGATAAACACGATGACGAAGCAGTCGAGAAAGGGTTTACACACGCGATTCATTAGATCCATAAAGACTGCGAGGGCGTTAGTTAAACCAAACGGCATAACAACAAACTGGTAGTGTCCGTATCGGGTTCGAAATGCGGTTTTGGGTATATCTTCCTCCTGTATTCGTAACTGATGATAGCCTGAGCGTAAATCAATCTTCGAGAAACACATAGCACCTTGTAGTTGATCAAACAGATCATCGATTGAGGCAAGGGATAGTAATTCTTGATGGTAAGCTTATTCAATTCCCTGTAGTCGATGCACATCCGAAACGATCCATCCTTCTTTTTGAAAAAAAGGACAGGCGCGCCCCAAGGAGAGGTGCTAGGGTGAATAAAGCCTTTGTCAAGCAATTCCTGGAGCTGACTCGAGAGTTCGTGCATTTATGATGGAGCGAGACGATAAGGCGCTCTAGCGACAGGATTTGCTCCAGGAATGATATCGATTTGAAAATCGATATCACGAGGTGGCGGTAAGCCAGGTAAATCTTCAGGAAATACAACACTTCTTCCATTTTCTTCCCTTTCTTTTCCTTCTCCGCTACTACAATGTGAGCCAAGAAAGCTCTGTATTCCTTGTGAAGATACTTGCTCGCTTGGACACATGACATGAGTTGTAACTTCTTCGAAGAGATTTCCCCATAAACACAGAATTGATCTCCGTTAGCGAGCGAGAAATGAATCAACTTATCAAAACAAACAATTTCAGCATGATTTTCATGAAGAAAACCCATGCCTACTATGATGTTAAAACTACCAAGCTGCATCGGAATAAGGTCGATTGGGAAAACGTGATTGTTGAGTTTGAGAGTACAATCACGTAGCACGGAACGAATAGTGAAGATTTATTCTTGGTGGAATGAGATCACACCTTGAAGTTCATGAGAACTCAATATGACATCACCCTAGAACACCTCAAACCAGCCGATTTCAGGGTTAAAAGTGAAGATTTATTGGTGAAAAGATGAAGGAGTGTGCGTAGATGTTAGATGTACAAGATTTGAGTTGAAAACTTACAAGAATCGCGAGAAATCGAGAGAAAAGAGGGCTGGAACGAGCTGGTCGAACGAGAGAGCTGTCACATCATGAACAGGGATGTGACAGGGCTATTTATAGATGTCCAAAAGAGGAAAGGTGGGTGCAAGGAGGCGGGA
Organism: Helianthus tuberosus; assembly: GCA_030545235.1. Lineage (NCBI taxonomy): Eukaryota > Viridiplantae > Streptophyta > Magnoliopsida > Asterales > Asteraceae > Helianthus > Helianthus tuberosus. Next base: position 46,412,195 of record CM060376.1, read on the forward strand.
CGAGAGGCGGTTCGATCGGATGGCCATCCGATCGGATGGTCATCCGGACGGATGACCATTTGATCGAATGGTCATTCGATCGGATGGGTTTTGTGAGTTGGTTTCGATGTTTCGTTTCGTGCGTTGAGCATTGTGATGCGATGCGAGTAAATGATGCGATAGTATTACTTATTAGTTCCCTAAATAACCTAACTAACAGTCATAAACCTAAACATACCCATTCTGAGTTTCATGTTGCGATGAGGTTGCATTCTGATAGTTTGCGTTTGCGATTAACATTCCAAACAATATAAACATGCACAAGTAACACATAATGGCACACACACGTAAAACAATATCCATAACATGTAATTCAAGTTGTGATGCGATAGTGATTGATTAGCGATTAACAACGATTATTACATTATAACTCCACATGGTACAACTAAGTTATCATAAATTACAATATCGATTAGCGATTTGGGAGGTACAAGTAATGATTAAGCAAGGAATGACAGATCACATTTAGCAATCTTTTCTTCCTTTGACTTTGACTTGTACTTTGACTTTCCAAAAGCGGGTTGTTACAATGGGTACAGAAACCATGGGAGAGTGTGAGATGGAGTGCAGTGGCGGTGAAAAGGTGAAGGTTATTGGTTATGATGATCAAAGGGAGGTGAGTGTGTATGCTTTTTAACCCTTTTAATAAAACCTACCAAACCATAACAAAGTCCTTTTCCTTCAATTTTCCAGAACATTCTCCTCAAACAAACCTTCATCATCACCCATATTGGTGGTGGTTTTGGAGGGAAGAGATTCACAGTTACAATTGCAAAAGCTGTTATCAAGTTTAAGGATGCATTCCACTGTACAATGTTCTAATATCACCATATTGGTGTAATATTAACTAACTCAAACAAAGTTCGTAGTTCTAAATCCTCAACGTTACTGCGTTTTCGTCAATTCCACATTTAAATCTATTCCTCACCATTCATTGCTCTTTTAGTTGCTTCTCTTGTTAGGTTTCTGTATTGACAACTAGTGCCTATCAAATTTTTTAAGTATTGCATTTGCGTTAATGAGATGTTAAAAGTTTTACTTGCAAATATAAATGTTTTACTTCAAATTTTCAACCTTAGTTTCCAACATAACACGCCTCATTTCATCTTTTTTTAAATGGTTCCAAGCGAAATAAGATTCCAAGAGGAATCTGATTCCGCTCGAAATTACATGGATGCACATTCAAGCGAAATCACCTCCTTTCAAGCGAAATAACATGTTTTCTCAAATTATGTGTCCTGATTTAACATCCTACGAACAAGACTCGATACAAGACGAAGTCGACAGACACATGCACCAACAGACTCCCCCTCGAATGTTGACGAGTCTTCAGTGTCGAGTCTTCACATCTTCAGTCTTTATCAGTCCTCTTGAACTCTATGAAGTATCTGACACTGTAAAGCATTCTCAAATCTTCTCTCTTCTCTTTTCATCACCAACAGACTCCTTTCTTTAGGTGTCTTCAGACTCCCCCTTTCGATATGCTGGGATCGCAGCCTGGCTTGATAAAATCACAGAGTCCTCAGGTATCGGAACCTGACTCTCTATCATCTATCTCAAGATCACCTAGCTCTTATCCTGCACATTCTCTACAGGTTCAGGTTCAGGTTCAGGTTCAATTCCTGGCTCTTACCTGCACAAATCTCTACTCAACAATAAATTTTCTGATGATCACTTGTAAAAACAATCTCTCCATCGAATGAACACTTGCAGGAATTATACAATCAAAGAATGATTTTACAATGTTAATCTTTGATGAACTACTTGTAGGAATAACGTTTTATCTTTTCAAAAACAATCTCCAAACCCAATTGTCATCATGTTTAGCACTTGGAATTTTGAAAATCAGCTCTCCAACATCAATTGTCGAATTTTTTTTTTTTGTATTTTTCAAAATCTATGCTAAAACACACCGAAAGTCTTTTTGGATTTTTGAATGTAAAGAAATGCAGTAAAGAAATATTTACATAATATTTTTGTGAGTTTGTGTAAGAGGATCATATCAGTTTATGAGACAAATCACCAACACCGTTAAGATTTAAACATTTTAAGTTCTAAACAATTCACTTAGATTGTCAGTATACTGATCCACTTAAATTCTCACACAAAGTTCAACTGTTTTGAGATACGAGATTAATGTCTTAAACACTTAAACTTAATCACGTGTCCCACCTCAGAATATACTCCCGTATCCAGATCCCAATATTCAGTCTTATAGGTGAGTATACCACAGATGATATCTGTACGGGGTTAAATTGTGAAAACCGTGAGAGCTCAGGTCAGAACTTCCGTTCAGCAGAGAGATGACGGCTTCGACTTTTGGTATGTCACCTTTAGAGGATCTTTTTTACAACAGCATTGATTAGCAATTTTATTGTCTCATCATTTTATGCTGAGGGCGGCGCTATATTTCAAGCAAGCAGTAAAATATTCTCCGGGGACTAGGCCATTGCTTCCGCAAAATCAGAAGTCCCAGGATAATACCCCAGATATCACTGAGCATAAAGACCTAGTATCTCAGAAAGAGGAACCTTTCAAACAAGATTTCGGGGGTTACCCATATATCCGAGAGATGTTTCCCCACGATATAAGCAAGTTTGAAATTAGGTTTATATCTTGTCACAATCTACTAAATGTGTAAAAACCTACTGGCATATCATTAGTAAGACTGTTTATCACATTTTAAACTTTTCAATTCTTTAGCATGTTGTGATAGTCCACTGATGTACTATCATTTCCTCGTTTATACAACAAAACTCATTTTGAATTTTATCATGGTTTTGACTTTTTCAAATTTTCAAATATTTTTGGATTTTCAGAAATTTCTTACTCCCCCTAAAATTCAAATACATTTAAAGAACAAATTTAAAAACAAATTGTACACACAACTTAACAACTGATATCGAATCACTTCAATTCGCCATCCACTTGGCATAAACAATCAGAACTTCCCCTCAGAACAAACTATTTTCCCATTGATTTCAAAACACTTAAGTTTGTTTTAATCAAATGGTTTTCCAGAAAATAAGTTTTGTTGATTGATTTTACCACTTATTGGTTAGGGGTTAATCATATTGTTTCTGAATATACCACTTGTAAGAATAGACTAATCAAGTTCAACCTAATGACCTTGATTATCCTACTTATACTCTCAACCTCTTTTTCAACCATTACCATTTGTAGGTTGAATTCTCAAGATGCCGATTCCTACTCCTCACTTACCAACCTGGGAGTTCTGGCAAGTCATACTTTTATAAAAACAATTTTCAATTTTTCAAGAATGATGTCGATTCCTGCTCCGCGATTACCAACTTGGGAGCTCCGGCAAGTCCAAGATTTTACTGTTCATAATATGTACCATCCCAGTCACAAACCAGGGATGATACTTTACCTTGCTTCTTTGTTTTCTTCTCGTAAAATTCCTTGACTCCCTTGACCTTCCTGTAAACCATTTTTCCAAAAATATGTTTAACTTTGGAGTTAAATGCTTTTTCAACATCAAAATCTTTCTTTTCTAAGAAAAATTGATTTGATATCTCAACTTTATCAATTTTCTTCTTAAAATTTTCAGCCCGAAGTGGTGGAAAATTCACATCATCCACAGTCGGCACTGATTTTTCACTTTTAATCTCAAACTGTGGCTCCTCTGACTTTGTGGAATCAGAGTCATTGCCAGAAGATAGCTCCTCTGATTTTGACGAATCAGAATCATTGCTAGACCCATCCTCTGATTTCTTAACAACCCATTTCTGGTTGTCAAGATTTGCCCTTTTCTTGTAAAATTTGTTTGAACATTCACCAATTTCAAAAGTTGAAATTTTGAAAAGTTTTGTTCTATCAATTGGTGGTTCAAACACAACCTCTTTATCTTTTAGTTTACGAGAAACTCCCTGTTTTGATTGTTTTGCCTTGAAACAATTTTTTAGCAATATGTCCAACAGTGTTGCATTGGAAACAAGTTCTCGTTTCTTTTATCTGATCAGCAAACTTCATCTCTTCTTGGTTCTTCGCAAGGAATTCTTTGTTCGACTGCTTCCAAAATGGACTATTTATCTCCTCTTCTGAGCTTGTTCCTGAAACAAATACCATCTTTGATTTAAAATCTCGAACATATTTTTCATTTTTATCATTTTATGGTGGAATAAATCCTAAACCTTTCTTTTTGAAATTACCGTTATGGTTTGGTTTCTTTCGATAACCAGAACCAGAACTGTAACCCTTTTTCTTGTTTTCTCTTTGTTGAACTCTTGAGGCGTACTTTTTAGGTTTACCATTAAGATTTACATCTTTTATTTCAGAAATATTAATTTCTGTTAGTTTGAAAACCTTTTTGATCATGTCAGGTTTGACACCTCTTATTGGAAATTCCTCATCAAAATATAATTTGTCAGAATCATTCAAAGTATATGCAACTTTAAACGTTTCGTTATCCAAATTAGATTTTGATAACAGGAATTCTTTATTGTAAACTCTTTTGCCCTGTTTGTCGGTTTGACTCGGAGTGCTAGACTCAGATTTTGACACTGACATAGACCTCGACTTTGACTCCTCGGATTCATCTTTATCCAACACCTGATCGACCACTTTCTTTATTAACTCGGACTGATGATCAGTGTCAGATGACGTAAACGTGACATCAATATTTTCTGGCAAGTTAACTGTAGACTCCGACTCCCACTGTAAATTTGTTGCCTTTTCGACTCTTTCTGAATTTGGATTTCTCGGAGAATATCCATTTTCAAGCGGGGGTGGACACTTGTTATAACTGAAACCTTGTTTCTTACCAGATGTCTTTTCTTTATTATTCTTCTTCTTTTCTTTCTTTTTGTCAGAAATCTTTTCTTCAGAAACCTTTTGTTCTTCAGTCACTTCATCATCCTCAAAAACCTTCATGCCTTCAACAGTTGGATAGATCATGTCAATGACATAAGAAGTACATGAGTAGCTTTTCAACAAATGATTAACTCTTTCAGTTTCAATTCTTTGGGTTTCAAGTTTCTGTTCTAGCACAGCACACTTCTCAATGTAGTTGTTCACAACTTTCTACTTTATCATGAAATCTCCTTGAAGTGTCTTCATTGTTGTTGCATGTTCTTCACTTGATTGATTATATTGATTCATGGCTTTGTTCAGAACATCGTAAGATTCCTTCAACTGATTTATGTTGTTAATCAGTTCACTGTTTTTCTTCTTGATAATCTCACAATTCTCACAAATCACCGGAATCTTTTTAACATTTACTTCTTCATCAACCTTGAACTTTGGAATATCCACCTTTTTCCTTAACACTGGAACAGCTTCGTCATCACTACTGACCGGTGTTTTGACCTTTTTCTTTTTCTTTTTAGCTTTATCGTCATCACTGTCACTCTCTTCTATCAGTTTAAAATGAGCTGCCAATCTTCTTGCATGATACTCACGATCATCATCACTATCCTCTTCAACTCGAGCAATATACGCTTTGTGATTTGAATCTTTGTTTGGATCATAATCATCCCAATTGAAATTTGCCCAGCTAAAACCTTCAGGCAATTTTTCATCATCTTGATTGATTAGGCATACTTTGTTATCAGCTGAGATATATTTGTCCCAACTGAATCCATTTGTTGTCTCTTTGTCATACTGATTCACCAAACATGCTCTTTTTGAAGATTCTTCAATCACTTTTCTTCCATGTGCCACTTGTGGTTCTTGTTGTTGTTGAGCAACTTGATGATAAATGGCCTTCCGATAGTAATCATTGTTATTGTTGAACGGATTTTGAGCTCCACTTGCTTCGCGGTTTTTGCAATCCCTCTTGAAGTGTCCTTTTTCCCTGCAACGAAAACAAGTGACTTTAGATTTATCAAAACCTAAAGTAGAAACATTAGCTTCACGTAAATCATCTCTTCCTGTGATCTGCTTAAATTTCTCAGCTCGTCTTAACACACTTGCCAAACACCATTTAATATCCATCAATTCCATTTCCTCAGCGTCAATTTGATCGTAATCCTCTTTTGTCAACATAGGATTTCCGATCCGACCTGCAACAAAACTACCATAAGATTCCAACACGGTTCCCAACAAAGACATGTGACTCTTAGCAATATCTGCTGAATAATCCTCATCATTCTCCAGATTCAAAACAATGTTGCATTGTAGCTTTTTGCCATTCTTGGTTGCTGAAATGTTTGGATCAAATGACGGATATGATGAAAAACTTGTGTTGCTGTTTGATCCTTTTGAAGAACTTCCTGATGAATTCTTGGCATTAAATGTTGTCTCAATCTTCGGTGACAAGTTGGTGGATTTATCACTGACACCACCTTTGTAATAAAGACCAATATCTTGTTCACCGTCAAAATCTTTCATTCTCAAAACCTTTCTTTGTTCCATCTCCTGAGCCTCAATCTTTTCAATGAACTTGTTTAGTGTCAGATTGCTAAAACCCTTCTTGTTTCTCAACATCATGAGATATGTACCCCAAGTCTCATATGGTAAAGCATTAGCTAATTTGTCAATCAACTCTTCATTATCTTTCTCGATGCTCAATCTCCTCATTTTGGCTAGTAAATTGCAGTATCTTTCAATGATTTGCTTTGTGCTTTCATTTTTCAACCCACGAAACAGATCAAATTCTTTCTTTAAAAGCGATTTTTTTTTCTTGACCATCTCTTAACTTCCTTGAAACTTCGATTTTAATGCTTTCAAATTGAATACGAAGTTCCATTGTGTTGCAATAGAACCAAAATATCTTCTTTCACTGCTTGTTATAGTAGACTTAGCATCATTTTCTCATCTTTGTATTTCTTTCTATTATCGGCACTTAGATCTTTGATTGCAATAATCTCTTCATCATCATTCATCGGTCTAACGTATTTCGTCTTGACACATTCCCAAGCATCTAGATAATTTGCTTGTACCCAGTTCTCAAACCGTCCTTCCCAACCCTTATACTCCTCGATGTTCATGAGCTTAGGCGGTTTTTGCATAGTCCCCGTTTCATTTTTCAACATCGTGTTTTGTGCAAGAATAATCGGGGTAACTGGAGTAGCAAATGCATTGAAAAATTCCTCTTCCATGATTCAATTTTCAAAAAATTGTCAAACAGTATTTCCAAGCGGAATCACAATCTCAAGCGAAATCTCGGTTCAAGCGAAATCACCCAGTAGAAGCGGAATACCTTTTCAAGTGATACCTTATTTCGCTTCAACTAACACTTTTTCAAGCGAAATAACAACTTCAAGCGGAATAACCTTTGAAGCGAAAACAACAGAAATTTTCAAGCGAAATACTGTTTCAGGCGGAATCAATACAATTTCTCAAGCGAAATAGCTATTGATGTCATCATCTCAAGCTAATTTTCAAGCGGAATTACTAATTTTACCAGTTTTAGATCGATTTTAAGTCTGAAACTCTCAAGGCTTTGTTAAAATAGTATTGCGCACATTCTGTGAGAATTTTAGCCGATTTTAACCGTGAAAAGTTGTTAAATTTGAAAAGGAAGGTGTAGAAAACAGAAATTTCAGCTGAATTGGTATGAACTCTTCTTCCTGAGCTCTGATACCACTTGTAGGATCGTTTTCAGACCTGAACGAGTCGACCAGAAGAGTTATATTCAGAATGAAAAGCAGAAACAGACATTCTGAGGTCAATTCAGCACAATATACACTATAACTGTCGATTCTATTGATATAATGACGTTTTACAGCGAGACGACACTTCGGCAGCACTTCGTTGCACAAACCGGAAAGATTACATCTGATATCGCTTGAACAGGTATATATAGGATATTGATTTCGCTTGAAATGGTTCCATGCGAAATAAGATTCCAAGAGGAATCTGATTCCGCTCGAAATTACATGGATGCACATTCAAGCGAAATCACCTCCTTTCAAGCGAAATAACATGTTTTCTCAAATTACGTGCCCTGACTTAACATCCTACAAACAAGACTCGATACAAGGCGAAGTCGACAGACGCATGCACCAACAAACCTTAGTTTCCAACATAACACGCCTCATTTCATCTTTTTTACTCTTTTCTTCAATTTCAACAAATCTTTTCAATAATCAGTAAGAAAATACACAAATTTAGCCCTAGATAATCAGTAAGCAAATACACAATGGTTCTTCAATTCCAGATCAACGTTTTTTATCACCCTATGTAAGCATTGGAAGCCCGACAAATAGTCTTGCAATTAGTTAGCAGTCATTACTTCTTAATGAACTCGAATTCACGAAATGATGAGTAATGTGTGGATGGATTGGAAGAATCTGGTTCCATGATTTCTCCTTTTGCTAGTTCTCGAAGAATCTCCTTCCGTATTTTCTCCTTTTCTAGTTCTCGAAGAATCTCGTTTCGTATTTTCTCCCTTTCTAGTTCTTGAAGAATCTCGTTCTGTATTTTCTCCTTTTCTAGTTCTCGAAGAATCTCGTTCTGTATTTTATCCTTTTGCTAGTTCTCGAAGAATCTCGTTCTGTATTTTCTCTTTTTCTAGTTCTCGAAGAATCTCATTCCGTATATAGATGTCAATGATAGATATCAATCAAAGTTACATAAGGAAATTAAACCTTACAAACACCATCTAAAAATATAATATGCTTCATATATTAAATATAAAATAAGTAAAATATATTCCTCCATTCATTGCTACACTTGACCCAAAAGATGATAACTTTCACCAAGGTGTTTATAATAAAACTTCAAGCATTCTGAACCCTAGCTACAAATAACCCAACAAACCCTAGCTAGAAATGGTTCCCATAAACCAACTTATATGCGATGAATCCTCTGTTAATCAACTTATTCCCACAGATTTCCGCTCTTTTAGCACGTTTAATTCCGACGTAAAGTTCACCGTTATCTACTCCGTGTAGTGAATAGCTGATATGATTAGACCACGAAAGTACTCCATCCGGTAGTGTAACACGACGTAAAAATGTGTCCAATTATGTAAAGACACGTGTCCTAAACTCTAAATATGTAAAAGTTTGAGTTTAAAGGACTAAAGTTGACAAACGATGAAAATATAAAACCAAAGGGACAAAATGTGTCATCATGCCAAACTTGTGCCTCTGAATGACCATACCCGAAGAAAATATTCTTAAATGAGTAATAATTCGAATATAAGAAGCCGTTTGTGAAAATAATCGAAAAATTATAAACTATAGGGGTTAAACGTGTCAACATGTTAATTCTTACCTCTGAGTGAACTTATAACGAACCCGAGGCTTCATAATATTCAAATATACTCTCAAGAGTAAGTGATATAAATTTCACGAGGTTTCGAGATCGTATGTGTTGTTTACGCGAATTCCCAAGAATTAGGGTTTAAAGCGTCAACAAGGCGAAACTTATGTTTCCGGAGATCGTTTAACGAAACCGGGCCTAAAGGTGTTTGGTGGTACTCCCTAGATCATCTACAAACTAACTACAAGGGCCAATTGTGCTTAAAATGAAAGATATATTGCTTTAGAAGGTACAGGGACTGAAAGTGACAAGTTTGAAACATGTTTTGCTGGTATGTGGTGTTGTGGCGTCGTGTCACGCCCCCCCCCCCCTTCGTCGTGGCGTGCAATGACGGCCTTAATTTGATAGAATATGATGGACAGATGTAGGTTTCTTCTTTCCTTGTGCTCCAAACATGTCTTGATCGAATTCTAGGGTCTTATTGATGGTTTTTGATACCACTAGGACACATGGAACTATCTTGTAACACCTGAGAACACTTGGGATGATCTGGAGCAACCTGAAATCACTATAAATAGGCCGTTAAGTCCAGCAATTCACTTGCACCATTCAAACAATCTCTCTTCTGTAGGATCGTTGTTGAACCCAAACGAGTCGTTCAGAAGAGCTTGTAATCCGATTCAAAGGCGGAATCAGTGAAACGGACGTGGAAACAGCTTGATACTATTAAATCTATCACTTATATTGAATATAACATCAATTACAACCTGAACAGATTTTGGTAGCACTTCGTTACAAATCCAGAAGCCTTACCAAATGAATCAACAAGTGCCCTATATATAGGTGAGAGTGTTTCGCTTGAAATGGTTAAGTTCCTTTCAAGCGAACTCACAATGTTCAGGTTTCGCTTGAAATGGTACTTGATCATTTCAAGCGAACTCACCACCTTAAACCTAAAAATCTGTTTGAGCACTGGTTATCCTATCCTATCCTATTACATGATACAAGACGAAGTCAATAGACGTAGTGCACTAACAGACTCCCCCTCGGATATTAACGAAGTCTTCAGTGTCTAGTCTTCAGCATGACACATCTTCGGTCTTGATCATTCTGCTTTCTTATCCAAATTGTAACATTATAAGCATCCTTCAATCTTTATCTTCTCCATCAGCTTCAGGCTCCCCCTTTCGTCAAGCTTCTGTGCTTTGGGATCGACACCTAGCTTTCCATCTACAAGCTCCCCCTAGCTTCAAGCTTGTCTTCAGACTCCCCCTTAGACTTGCTTTCGGGATCGTAAACTGGACTATCTGCAATCATTCAAACATTTATAAATACAATGTTTTCATATTATCAATCAAATTCTCTAATCCACTTCCCCTATCAACAAACTTCATTGATTTGGCAGTTTCAGCAAATCGAATCAGAAACTAACTCTATAACAATATAAACCTCCAAATCCCCCACAGTTAATCATCCAAGTCCAACTTAATGACCTTGGAGATATCACAAACTGATTTGATTTTTTATTTTAAATCAAGTTTCAAATTAATGAACTTGTTTTATTTTTAGAAACACAATCAGCTTACTTAGATTTTGAAACTCAGCATTTCAAACATCGGTTGTTGAAAATAAAGCAGAATCAAAAATCTTTTTGTATTTTCTGAAAATATAAAACAGTAAAGAAATATGTACAAACATATTTACAGACAATATTTTTGTTTGAGTATACGTCAGAGGATCATATCAGTTTTTGACAAGTCACAAGTACCATTGAGCTAAGTTACACATTAAGAATTAAACAATTCACTTAGATTGTCGATATACTGATCCTCTTAAATTTTCACACAAATTTCAACTGATTCAGGATACGAATTAGATGTATTAAGAACTTAAACTCATTCATGTGTCCCACCTCTTGAATATACTCCCATATCCAGATCCCAATATTCAGTCTTACAGGTGAATATACCTAGGTAATATCTGTAAGGGGTTAGATGCGAGAGCCGTGAGAGCTCAGGTCGATACTTCCGTATACGCAGAGAGATGACGACTTTGTCTTTTCGGTGTGTCCCCTTTAGAGGATCTTTTTTACAACATCAATGATTATCAATTTTATTGTTTCATCATTTTTGCTGTGGGCGACGCTATATTTCAAGCAATGCGAAAAGTATTATTCGGGGACTAGGTCAGAACTTCCATTCAGCAGAAGTCCCGGAATAATACCCCAGATATCACTAAGCATAAAGACCTAGTATCTCAGAAAGAGGGACCTTTCAAACAAGATTTCAGGGGTTACCTATATATCCAAGTAGTGTTCCCCACGAAATAAGTAAGTTTGAATTTATGTTTATATCCCGAAAAAGTTTACTAAATGTATAAAAATCTACCGATACATCCACGGTGAGATCGTTTAACACATTTTAACTTTCCAATTCTTTAGCGTACTGTAACTGTCTACTGATGTACTATCATTTCCTCTTTTTACACAAAAACTCAATTTTCATTTTTTAATGTTTTTTCTTTTTCAAATTTTCAAATGTTTTTGTATTTTCTAACAATATTAATTTTCATTTTATCATATTTTTTCTTTTTCAAATTTTCAAATGTTTTTGTATTTTCTAACAATATTACTCCCCCTAAAATGCAAAATCATTTAAAGAAAATTTGACAACCAACACCGATAGCTTTCTCTCGCCATCCATTTTCTGCTAAAAGTGCTCTGTTTTGCAGAAAATCTAATGTAAAGTACCCCCATGATTTACAACCCATTGATTTTCGACAGTTTGAAAACCGTTTTTCAATCTTGTGAAAGTAATCATGAGGGTTTCGGCGTATTCAATCAAACTAAAACATATTTTTGGTTTTTAATTTTTTAAGGGTTTTTTGAAAATATTGTTTATTTATGTACAGAAAAACAAATAAACTCCATGTTCAACCAAACCAGGGTCCAGCAGCAGCCTCCTCCTCTTGTTGTGCCAGGCTGCTCCATTTTCCAATCTCACAATCTTTAATTTTGTTGAGCACCTGCACACGTAATAAACTCAATTACTTGAACAATTTAGCCCAGGTATGTTGAACCTTAGGCATTTCAACACAATAATTTTCATTCAATGCTGGAAACTCTTTGTCATCTTTCACAAAAATCTTTTCAACTTTTACTTCAACTTTTTCATCTTTTTCAAGAATCACCTGTTTCTTTGCACTCCATGTTTGACCTTTAGGAGTACCACGTTTGTAAAATTGTGAATCTTTTTGAACACTTTGTTTTTGAACAACATTCGCTTTCCAGAATTGTTGTGGTTTTGTCATATCAACAGATGTTTTCCAGCTTTGTGTTGTTCTAAATCTGGGTGTATGAGAATTCCAGGTCTGTCTAGTATCAAACCTATACAGGTTTGACTTCCAGTTTTGATTCGAAGCAAACTTGTTTGTATTGTACCTCCAAGTTTGTTTTGAGTCAAATCTGGTTGACCTTTGTCTCACATTCTCAGATTTTTGTTTCTCAACATCACTCTTCTTTATGTCAACATCCACAAATTTTAGATTTGGACACTTGCGTGCAAGATGTCCTTTTTGATCACATTTGAAACATGTTCTGATGGACACATCTTTGATCTGTGGTTGTTGCTTTTTCTTTTTAGCAAAGAACTCATCATTAGACTGTCTCAATTTGAGTTCTTTTTCTTCTGCTAAACTCTTTCCTTGAACAAAACTCATTTTTGCCTGATAATTTGGCGTTTCATTTTTGTTTCGATTTTGTTTCTTCTTATAACCCAACCCAGCCTTCATGTTTTTCTTCTTGTAACCAGGTTTGTTATACGTACCTTTATGACTCTTACCAACAAACTTTGAAATCTCAGACTTCTCAATCTCAACCATTTTAAAAACTTTATCAACCTTTTCTGAAATCACATTCTGAATCGGGAATACAACATCTAAGAACAATTTGTCCGATCCAATCATGGTATAAACCAATCCTTTTGAATCATCATACAAACTTTTCTCGGATTTTGTGTTTTTCAGATAACTGTCATGAAGATTTCCTTCATCTTCATCCTGTGATTCAGATTTACCTGTATCAACCAACTCTTCTTTCAACACACTTTCAACGACTTTACCTACCACCTCTGAATCATGAGAATCATCAGATTTGGAATAAGTTATGTCAATGTTGTCTGGCAATTGGTCTACCATATTGAAATCTTTTTCGACCTTTTCATCATCATAAAATGCAAATTTTCCCGGTGGTGGAACTTGATGAAACTCTGAGCCAATACCTTTCTTGTTTTGCTCAGACTCACCATCTCTCGGTTTTATATTGAAAATTCGTTCAAGCACATATGACGACACGTGATAACTCTTTAACTTGTTGTTATCCTGTTCTAGATCAGCAATCTGTCGCTTTAGCTTAGCAACATCCTCAATATAGGAATTAACAACATCTTGTTTTATTGAATACATTCGTTTAAGTTCTTTAGTTGTTTCAGAAAGATAATTCATTCTTGATTGAGCATATTTCATTTCATCTTTCACTTTTTCGTATGACTCTTTCGTAATATGATATGCTAATTTCATTGAGTCATATTCTTTCTTCATTTCTTGACAAACAATTTCTTTTTGTGAACATTCATCTGTCATTTTAGAAACATTTTCTTTCAAAACTTCATTTTCTGTTTCTAACTTTTTACATTTTTCTGAAAGTTTTTCATCATTTTCTTTTAAAACTTTTTCTTTTTCTAGCATTTCTTTGCATTTTTCTTTAAAAATGTTTTCAATTTTAGTGAATTCAAGATCTCTTATTCTGAATTGCTCATCTTTTTCAGTACAAGCTCTGCACGGTTCCATGCATTTCTTGCACTGATCAATCGTTTTTAACATTTCAGAATCAGAATCTACCTCAGTGATTGGCACTTCGGTGTTTAATGCAGTTGCCTTAGTTTGCTTCTGATCAGCATCATCTTGCTTTTCTTCAACACCGACTTCATCACCAACATTACCAGCTTTCAAATTCTCATTCTTTACTTCTTCTTCTTCTTCTTCTTTCTTCACATCTTCTCCAATTTGCTGTTTTTCAATAACAGCTTTCTCAACCTCTTCATTCACAACAACTTTTTCTTCAATCTTTTATGTCTCACCATCTTTAAAAACTTCCTCTTTCACAACTTCAACTTCAACAGCTTCTGCTTTAACCTCTTCAGCAACCTTCTTCAGATTGTTCACCATTTCTTCAACATTCTTCTCCATTCTCTCTTCATCCCTTTTTCTTAGACACGATGTCATGGCATATCTGATCTCCTTTTCATGCCTTTTAGCATATGTATCATCTTTCATCACATTTCTATAGTATTCGGCTCTCAAAGGAATTATGAGAAGAACATCATCAAAAATTATGTCTTTCTTTGGAACAACTGGTTCTCTTTCTCTGTTAAAGTAACATTCTCTCTTCTTATCCCATCTTTTGCTACAGACAGCAATCTCATACTCTTCCTGCATTTCATCCATTCTGTTCAACACAATGTTTCTTTCTCTGTATGTCTTTTCTTCCAGAATCTCTTCTCTGGTTTTCACTTTGATCTCAGCTGTATTTTTGTCTTTGTTTTCATCTTGAATCTCAGCAACAAAAACAAACTTTCTTTCCTCTGTTATAGCTTTGCCATGAGCTGTTTTTCGAACATTCTCTAAACGATCTTCTTCTGGACAAATTGAGCTCCAGTCAAAACCTTCATCATCTTGAATTACAAAACAAGATCTTGATTTGGTTTTATCTTCAATCAATTTCGGCTCTTCTTTGCTTCGGTGGTAGATCGCTTTTCAATAATAATCATCATTGAAAGGACGTTCATTTCCTTCAGCAACTTCAGAATTTCTGCATTCTCTTTTGAAATGACCCTTTTGCTTGCATCTGAAACAGGTCACTTTGGATTTGTCAAATCCAAGCTTCGTTGACGGACCACCCAAATCTCCATGTATCTCTGAGCTCTTCGGATGCAGCTTGCTAAACACCAACGAATATCTATGAGCTCCATTTCTTCCGGATCAATCTGGTCGTAGTCTTCTTTAGTCAACTCTGAGTTTCCAATTTTTCCAGCTACAAGACCTTCATATGACTCGAGAACAGATGCAAGGAAACTCATTTGCTGCTTAGCTGCATTGATACTCATCGACGGAGAATTCTTCAGTTTTAGAGCAATGTTGCACAGAATTTCCTCAGTTTCATCAGAACTTGATTTTGAAGAAGAATGATATCCAGAATTGTAATTTGATGAAGTTGTTTGAGGTTCTTTCATCTTCTCTCCACTGAATGCTGTCTTTGGTGAACCAACACCTTTCTCTGAAGGTACACTGCCTTTGTAGTATAGACCAACATTCTGTTGATGTGAAGAACCAGTCATCTTGCTTTGCTTTTGTAGCTCCAGATCATGACTCTCTATCTTTTCAAACAATGCATCAAGAGAAATCGTATCATATAAATCATCATTTTTCAAAATAAAAACAAACGTTTGCCACTGATCAGCTTGTGGTAACGCTTCAATCACTTTGTCGATAATTTCCTCTCTTGTTTTCACAATCTCAAACCTCTCAAGTTCAATTTTTAAATGACAAAATCTCTCAATCATTTGCCTCACTGTCTCTCCTTTTAAGCTATCAAATAGATTGAATTCTCTCTTTAGTAAAGCAATTTTGTTCTTTTTGATCTGTTTACCCCCCTCAGCTTTAACTCGTAAAGCTTCCCAAACAGATTTCGAAGACCCATCATGATTAAGTAATGCAAAAATGTCATTTCTAATAGCCGACTGGATCAACGCAATCATTCTATGTTCAGACGAGAATTCTTTTTTGTCCTCAATGCCGAATTTCTTCAAAGGAATTTCCTCTCCTTTGTCACCTTTTGGTCTCTCATATCCAAACTCTATACAAAACCAGCTTTCATGAGCGTATGCTTTTGCCCAGTTAAGAAACCGTTCTTTCCACCAAGTATAATCTTCAATATTATCCAGCTTGGGTGGTTTGGAAAAAGTCCCATAAAAATTGTCATGATTAATGTTTTCATTGACCACTTTTGTGATTGACTTTGGTGTGACTGTTGATATTTTGGAAGAATCGGATGTGAATGCGTTGAAAAACGCGTTGTAGAATTCTTCAGCCATGATGTAATCCTGAACAGATACAATCAAACAAACACAATCAATACAAACAATATCAAATATTCTGAAACAGACTAACACTCGATTGGTGTGGAATGATATTGACTCGGAATTTCCACTTTCAAGCGAAATGAGACTTCAAGCGAAACAACAAGTTGAAGCGAAATCCCAAGTTGAAACTGAATATCAGCTTTCAAGCGAAATGCCTAGATAACCATTCAAGCGAGATAGTACTTCAATCGAAAACTGATGAACTTTCAAGCGAAAACACTGATATCAAGCGAGATCAGATCTAATTTCAAGCGAACATCAATTTGAAGCGAAATCAGCAATGTTTTTCAAGCGAAACACTGAATTCAAGCAAGATCAGGTCTAATTTCAAGCGAAACCAATGTGTTTGTTCAAGCGAAATGTCATTTTTGGTCCAATTTAGTCACTTTTAAGCTGAATTTTGGTCTCAAACTTTCAAGGCTTTGTTATTATACTGTTTTGCATGTTCGGTGAAAAACTCAAACCATTTTGACCGTAGAAAATTGTTCAGATTGAAAAAGAAGATGTAGAAGTCAGAAAATAGATGATATCAAGCTAAACTCTTCTTCCTGAGCTCTGATACCACTTGTAGGATCGTTGTTGAACCCTAACGAGTCGTTCAGAAGAGCTTGTAATCCGATTCAAAGGCGGAATCAGTGAAACGGACGTGGAAACAACTTGATACTATTAAATCTGTCACTTATATTGTATATAACATCAATTACAACCTGAACAAATTTTGGCAGCACTTCGTTACAAATCCAGAAGCCTTACCAAATGAATCAACAAGTGCCCTATATATAGGTGAGAATGTTTCGCTTGAAATGGTTAAGTTCCTTTCAAGCGAACTCACAATGTTCAGGTTTCGCTTGAAATGGTACTTGATCATTTCAACGAACTCACCACCTTAAATCTAAAAATATGTTTCTCGAACCTTGAGCACTGGTTATCCTATCCTATCCTATTACATGATACAAGACGAAGTCAATAGACGTAGTGCACTAACATCTTATCTCTAAGTTCAAGTATTCTTGAGCATTCCTGGAGGTTCCTGAATCAAAGGGAAGCTTATTCTTGTCGAAAAGATAGCCAGGACCCTTTGTAAGTGTCTTAGTCCCCTTCTTTAGTTCAGTTTTTAGTTTAAAAACCGAAAAGTCAAAGTTTTCATAATCTGACTTTGACTTTCGGTTTAAACTCAAATGGTCCAGCCATTGTCTGAATTGAATGTGGTTATGTGACCATAATTAGGTAGGTGATTAACCCTTTGAAGGGCACCTCCTAATTATTTCATTTGCCTAGTTAATTGTCGGGTCAAACTATTAAGTTAAAAAATCAAACTGACCAGAATTTGAAATAATAATCATAACTAACGATGCAGAGGTTATAAATTATATTTTAACACTCTAATAACTTGGTAATTAGTATTAGAACATGTTTAAGCTTGTTCAACCTGACAATTATCAGTTTAGGGTTGGCTCACAACCGAAAGTCGCAAAAGCTTGACTTTCGCTTTGACTTTCAGTTCTGACCCGATTGAGCTTAATTCTTCCATGTTTTAAGCTTCCATTAGGACCACCTTATGTTGTAGTATAAACCTCTGGAGTTATATTACCTGGTTCTTAGTATTCTGAATTATATGTTAATCTCCGTTAATATGCTTATAAATGCCCATTTTACCCTTTTGACATATAAATGATATTTTTAGAAATGTGAGAGGACAAAAACCTTTGTTACCGATATATAAGTTTGTCCCGAAAATTTGACATCAGTTCTTGGTCTCAAACAGAAGTTATGCTCGATATCGTAAATTGAAAGCTTTTATTAATTAAGTTACGATATCTTGCATAAGTCATGTTTAAACATAGGTTTTGACCCAAAACTCATTGCCTACTGTTAAGATATTATTTTTAGGGATTTTTTGAATTTTTGATCAGATTATAATCTGATCATATCATAGAGTTCTTGTATAATTCGGTAAATGACGATAATACCCTTTTTATGCATAAAATGAGATTAACAAATGATTTGAATGCCAAACCTTTTCCTACTGATCTCATATATTAAATAAAGAGTAAATTACAAGTTTTGTCCTTTATGTTTGTCCCAAATTGCAGGCGTTGTCCTTTGTCTTTAAAATTGATGAGTTTTGTCCTTAATGTTTGCAAATCTTGCACGTTATGTCCTTTAAGGCAAACCCAGTTAATTTTTTTTGTTAAATTTGATCTCCCAGGGGTATTTTAGTCTTTTTACCTTGTTTACTTAGTATTATCAAAAAAATAAAACAAAATAATTTTATTATTATTATTATTATTATTATTAGAGTAAATAAAACAGACTGATGAAGAACAGAACCCTTCACCGCCACCTGCCACCACCACCACCACCACCATCCCGCATCGATTCTCTCTCCCTCTCTCCTTCACCCACCACCGTCTCCACCATCTGCAAACCAACCAAATCAGCAACAAACCACCCAAATCAGCAAATCAGTAATAAAACGGCAACAAACCCAAATCAGCAACAAACCACCACCGTCTCCACCATCTGCAAACCACCCAAATCAGCAACAAACCACCACCGTCTCCACCATCTGCAAACCACCCAAATCAACAACAACCCACCCAAATCAGCAAATCAGCAATAAAACGGCAACAAACCCAAATCAGCAACAAACCACCACCGTCTCCACCATCTGTAAACCCAAATCAGCAACAAACCACCACCGTCTCCACCATCTGCAAACCACCTAAATCAGCAACAAACCACCCAAATCAGCAAATCAGCAATAAAACGGCAACAAACCCAAATCAGCAACAAACCACCATCGTCTCCACCATCTGCAAACCCAAATCAGCAACAAACCACCACCGTCTCCACCATCTGCAAACCACCCAAATCAGCAATAAAACAGACTGATGAAGAACAGAACCCTTCACCGCCACCTGCAAACCACCCAAATTAGCAACAAACACCATCTGCCGACAACCATTCGCCACCTACATGAACACAACCCTAAATCGAAACCCGCCTCTAGTGAAACCCTACCACCGGAGAAGACGGATGAACCTACCACCGGAGAAGACGGATGAGCACAGCGACGGTGATGAGCCGGAGAAGACGAATGAGACGGTTATGTCGTCGGAATCTCTGGAGGAGCTAATCGCCTGGATGGTGGTGGTGGTGGTGGTGGGAGGTGGCGGCAGGTGAGAGAGAGGGGGAGAGAAGAGAGAGAGTGACAGTAGGTTAGAGAGAGAGAAGGTAATATTTGTTTTTATATATATTTTTTAGAGTAATACTTACACAATAGTCCCTGAACAAAGTACTTTTACACAATGGTCCCTGATAAGATGAAATGACAACAATGCCCTCATTTGCAAGGCACATGATCAGATTTAACAAAAAAATTAACTGGGTTTGCCTTAAAGGACATAACGTGCAAGATTTGCAAACATTAAGGACAAAACTCATCAATTTTAAAGACAAAGGACAGCGCCTGCAATTTGGGACATACATAAAGGACAAAACTTGTAATTTACTCTTAAATAAATTATTTTGAGCATTTAAGACAGATAAAAATCTCAGATTTCCATAAAACACTCTAATTATCGTCAATTAGCGATTTTACGCTAATTAGGTGCATAGTATGGTTTTAAACCATATTTAACACCTAAGACTTATTAACTTCTGAACTTTTAAGTAAATTTTAATATTATTACAGTAAGTATAAGTCATGAGCTCAGACTTCCAAAAATGTCCTTAAAAGCATATGTGAAATGACCAAAATGTCCTTTCGGGGCATAGTTTGGCCATAAATGGTAAACCTCACATATATATAATACCTTACTGATGTAATGTGATAAAATAAATATTTTTACTGAATGTTTTAGACCAGAACCTCAGTTTATTATAAAATCTCTTTTATAAACCTTAAAATGACTAAAATGCCCCTACGGGACTTAAATTGGTTTTAAATACTTTTTGGGCATATATGTTAACATCCTACTGATGTATTAACACATAATAACATTTGAGACCTGTATATAATTCATTTGGTTGCCCGTTACGCATTTATGCCGAAACGGGTTTAACCTTATCATTAAATCTTCAAAATCCAGAATGTATTTAGTTTATCCATATTATACAAGTATCCAAACTTGTCGGGACTGAATAACATTCTATTCTTGTCTCCGCTTAATCTAGCGTATCGTACCGTTTCTAAAACTTTAAGTTAGCCGGTCTAGGTCCATGACCTAAATAAGACCCGTTAGCATTCTGAATTGGTTATATATTACCATCATTCCAGACTAGAGCCACACGGTAAAAGCTACCTGCATTTAGATAGATTGAATACGACTGAGTTATTTTGTTGTGAATCAAGTATTAGCTCAAGTAAATACTTTTAACTTATTTTCCTTTATACGGGATTGGGATATGGTATTATAATAATACCACTTGGTCGGGTATGAAATCATTTAATCGGATTGTGATTAATAAATTTACATAACCCGTTTTAATCTGTCTTGTTTGATAACATAAGCATTGGGGGTTAATACGACCATGTCCTGGATATCCTCGGCTCATTTCATTTGAAAATGGCCACGACCTATGCACGGGGTGTAGGCATACACCTGACAGATGCAGATGCAAATGCTAAAATATAAACCCACATGTTAGGGATAACTCCTTTGTGGGTTCTATAAGTGGTGAGTCGGTTAATCAAGACCGGCTTCCAACCGGCCCCAATTGTATGACAAACATGTAAAACAATATACAAGATTTTATTAAAGATTGTCCCAAGTTATAAATGGTTTGTGCCTTGTGCGCTTAAATCAATTTTCATAAACTCTTTTCAAAAGAGTCAGTTAATTGTATTTACCAGTGAAAACTGACGTATTTTCCAAAGACTAAGTGACAGGTACTACTCGTAATAGGCTGGGAGTTGCTCGGCGTCGAAATAGAGGATCTTGCAAACCCTTAAAGATGCCTTAAAGTCTGCTAAACTTCATTTTATACATTCTGTAAAGATCCACCTGTGGATTTGATATTACAAGCTCGTTTATAATAAATACTTTGATATTTTCAAACAATTGGGTTTGTAATAATATTTTATATTCCAAGACTTTCGCTGTGCTATTCTGTGTATGTTTGACCAAGATGATATCAACTACGTCACGATACTCTCTATCGGGCCCACCGGTAATATGTGGAAATATCGGGGTGTGACAGGTTGGTATCAGAGCCAACATTGAGTGAATTAAACACTAGTCTTTTGTGCTTAATCTCAATGACACAATAGCATATTCCTTAGACCTTTTGAGTCTAGACTTAACATAGGAATGCTCTCATCCCTATTAAGTAAACATTGTTTTCGATTTTATGTATTTTGAATATGTCGCCAAGGGAAGGAAGCCGTTGATGGAGATTTTCCTCATCTGAAGCCATGGAATGTTAAGCTTCACATCACGGCTAGAATAAGCGTGCGACCGGTTTGGAGGAAAGACCTTCATGGACTCATTCCTAAAACCAAATCTATTGAATTGTATTCAGACTTCAAAGTGCATACCGGAGGTCCTTGAGGCTCAAAGTTTTGAAGTGTGTATCAGTGGTGTCCATACCAGGTGGTCCCTAAGGCTCCCGTTTTGAAAATAATACCAGTGGATCATAATGATCCCAATTTCTTACCTTTAAGTTTTAAAATCCCAGATTTGGATTGTATAAGTCAAAACCAAATTCGTGATCCGTATCATTCTTTAACCATAGAATCCTTGAATTCTACTTCTATAACGGATCCTGATTGGATATTTATTTTATTCACTGAGGTCTTCAGTGTCCCTACCGTGTACGGTAAACAAAGAAGAGAAACAATCGAAATGGAGCAAGGAAGGCGTTAGAGAATCCTTCTTTCATAATATTCATTATCCTTTAAGTCCTTATAAGGACCTATCTCTTCTATATACTCCCTGTGTGGACATATCTTTCAACTTAAGACCCTGTATGGGCATTTGCTATTCAGTCCCTTTGTGGACATTATATTTCATTGCAGTCCCTTCGTGGATGTCACACCCCGACCACGTGAGACAACGAAACCCGGCGGAAACGTCGGGGAGTGTTGTAACAGAATTAATGTTTCACAACCATGGAAATTTAAAGTTTCGTTTTATTCATCAAACAAGCGAGTTACATTGTCTTTAAACAAGAAATAAAGAGTACATAACAAAATTTAACTAGTTCTTGTCTCGTTTTAAGTCACTAAGGCACAGGTCCGCCTAAGTATGTCTTGATAAGTCCTATGCATCATCTCCTGAAAACACATGTGAAAATAGGTACGTCAGCATAAAAATCCCTGTGAGATACATAGGTTTTGAGAAAATAGAATTCATGACTTATGTTTTAGAAAATGTTTAGTCATGAACCTTGTAATTTGCTTTGTCTTGTAAATCATTTGAAAAACGATAAGATCAGATGATATGTATAAATAAGTGAATAATGTATGGTTAAATGAATAACCATGTAAGATGAGTTTGTATAAGATAAGTTGTTTGTAAATCAATGTCTTGTGAAAAGTATGTTATTTGTATAAAATGTTATATGTCTCAAATTGAAATGATTCAAATAACGCTACAATATGTGATACCATACAAACACTTATATATAGGAAGTACCAGCGGCGTATCCACCATGCTTGTATCATATTACACACGCCTCGTTACTTAATCACTTACTCAAACCAAACTACCAAAGTAAAATGTTCATGGCTAATGTGAATCATGTAATGTGTATCCAAAATGTAAGCATGTGATGAATAACAAATGTACTAAGTATGATGAACAATGCAACGAATGGACATACATAGCATGTGAACTGTACTAAGTATGCGACAATAGACATACATAGCATGTGACGTGAAATAACTGTACTAAGTATGCAACAATAGACATACATAGCATGTGACGTGAAACAACTGTACTAAGTATGCAACAATAAACATACATAGCATGTGACGTGAAACAACTGTACTAAGTATGCAACAATAGACATACATAGCATGTGACGTGAAACAACTGTACTAAATATGCACACAATGGGCATACACAGCAGGAAATGTAATGTAAAACAATGTACTAAGTATGCACACAATGGTCATACATAGTATAAAATGTAATGAAATCATGTACTCTAAATGTACTAATGAACATAGCAAGTATATGATGTGAAAACAGGAAAGCATGAAAGTAACAAGTAGGCACATGTGTTTCACCCCAAAATGTTTGGAAAATAGTAAAAGAGGGGTCTATGTACTCACTTGAGATTGCTCAGAAGTCCTAAGATAACCACCAAGCAATGCTAGAGATCGTGGATATCAACCGACACCAAATATAGGTAACTATGTTAATAAACCGGACCTAAGTTGGAGGATCGGATAGAATGAGGGCTCGTAAACCAAATGAGTATGGGAACTCATGTAGTATGGTTCAACAAAGCCTACATACTAAATGAAACCTAGCCTAAGTGCTTTCGACCCATCGCGACCCATTATGGTAGCTTATGCTACTTTAACGCGTCGTGCGCGCAAAAGCACACTCGAGACGTCTAACTAGCCCTATGACAAGTGTTATATGCCTAAACATGTTACATAATCAGTTATGTGACAAAAGTTTAGGTTACATATGCTTAATTACCAATTATACATGAAAAGGGTATTCTGGTAATTTACCTAAGGCATATAAACTACCTATCATACAACTACTCAAACGAAGCGACCATAAGGTATAACCTCGGAAGGTTATTCCCTATATACTATTGTCACCTAATGTGTTTGGTCGGATCCTAATGATCGACCAAATGGGTCGGGTTCGAAAGCATAAGCGATTGATTAGATCGCTTACCCTTACGACCCTAAGCACAAAACTAAAAGTGACGAGCTAAGCATGTTGAAACGTGCTTAACTAAACAAGTTTGGTATCAAAACAAACGATTTTGATACCTAAGAGTAGTTTGGTTACAAAATACGCAAGAATACGTATTCTGGCCGAAACTACGGCTCGTCACTGAGTCTAGATAACGTGGTAATCAGTAGGTATAGTCACTAGGGACTATGACCATCGTGATTACGCTCACGTTATGAAGTTCAAACGAACTTCGCATTGACCATAAACTGGTCAATGCAGAAAGTCAAACAAAGTTTGACTTTCAGACTCGAAAAGCAATAAAAGAACGAAGGAACACTTACAAAGGGTCCCCGAATGCTAATCTTGATCCAAGTAGCTCAGGTATGAAACAAAGGTTTCAACTTAGAGCTTCTCAAATCAAAATTCTAGTGGGTTTTGCAATGGCATGGGGGGTATTTATAGTTTTCAGTGAGCCGTTAAGATCGTTTCTTGGAAACCGTGCTTTGATCTTGGCCATACACCTTAAGATAGTGGTTTTTGAAAACCATTTGAGCCCCTAATATTGCCCAATACCATGTGCACAAGTGAAAGGGACCTGATTTAATGTTTCTGCCAAGTTTCTGCTGTCTGGGGACTGCTTGCGCACCGTAATACTCATAGTGTTGAGGTGTGCAAGGACCTATTTTGGCAGAATGGCAGATTTGGTCCCTGCTGTGTAATAAGCTCATTTCCGACACGTTCAAGGCCTGTTAACCCCATTTCAAAGCTCTAAAATGAAGTTAAAGTATAGGGAACTTAAAATGTGTTCAAAAATATCTCGGGTGTCGGTTCGTTTGGCCGTACGATTGCGTTGTTCGGTTAATTACGACGGAATGCGCATAAGTGCGAAAAACGATCCAAATGGCGTGACGAATGGATTTTTCTTATGCCAAACACTAAAATAAAATGTTTTAGTGCTTACATAAATTTTTGGATGTCCGGATGTATTCAGAACGCAAGTTATGCGCGAAAATGCAAACTTGTGCACTTTTTGACGCTTTTAGTCCCTGAATGACCCAGAAGTTTATTTTAGCACACCGAACCCCACAAAGCCTATTTCTAAGCTATGTAAAGTATATTTATGGTATGTTTAACTTATGGTCATGTTCCGGGATGTTTGTTACAGTTCAAATTGGCATACTTTCGCAGTTTGTCAAATTTAGTCCCTGTAGGCGAATTAACTCGATTTTGCCATACCAAAGCCTTCAAAACTTATTTCTAAGTTATGTAAAGGTTATTTAAGGTATGTTAAGCCTATTTCACTATTCTGGAGTGTTTGTTGCATTAAACGGGTTATATTTACGCATCAGTGCGTGTATAACCTTCCAGAAAGCGATTTAAAGCTTGAAATCGAACAAGAATTGATATGTGCAAATGATACACATATTTTTACAAATCCCAAGTATGAAATACAATATTTCATTAGTTTGGCATTTGTTGGATGGTTGAAGTGACACAGGTGTCACAGTGGACATTATAATTCATTATAGTCCTTTCATGGACATTATATTTCAATAAAGTCCCTTGTGGACATGGTATTTTATTATAAGTCCCTTTAAGGACATATTGTTTCATCAATAAGTCCCAATGAGGACGTGTCTTTTGACATAAAGTCCCTACGAGGACAATTGTTTATTAATGTCCCCTCATGGACATGTTATATCATAAAAGTCCCAATACGGACATATCTTATAGTTCCTTTACGAACTTATATTTTCTTTTAGTCCCTACGTGGACTAGAGTTGCTTAAAGTCCATGTGAGGACATTTGTACAGCAAAGCACTTTTGTGTGCACGCTGTACCAATATAGTCCTTTTATGGACATGTTATTTCATTAAAATCCCTTTGGGGATTTCAAAATAGTCCCTTTATGGACATGTTATTTCATTATAAGTCCCTCTGTGGACGTGATACTTCTTGATAACCCCTTCAAGGACATATTTTATATACGGACTATATTTTCATTTTAGTCCCCGCGTGGACTAAAGTTGCTTTAAAGTCCCAGTGTGGACATATGAATTATTAAAGTTCTGTTTGAGGCACTATTGTAAATTTCCTGATGATATATGGAAAGTTTTTCTTATATAAGTATTCATATCGTCCTTTATCAAACGATTGTTTCGATTTTACTCGAACTTTATCGATCAGCTGAAAATTTTTAAAAGATCCTCTTAATGGTATAACCTAGCCTATATGTCTATGAACATGGCTATGATGGTAAAACCCTCTTAAGATAATTAATCTTTGTAAACATCTGAGAACATGTTAACATTCCTGGCTGTGTGACTTGAGAGACCACATTAGCTTCCAAAAGTACTTGGATCTTTCCAAGCCACCTTCATGGCCTAAATGATCAATATGAATCATGGCTATACATCAAAACATCCATTTGAGATGTATGCCTACGGGCAAAGATATATTCATGACAAAGATAGTTTTATTTCATAACTTCTTGTCAAAAGGCAATGAACTATGAAATTTTCCGATCCAAAAGATCATTGATTATGTTTTAATTGTCCATGTGACAAGGACTTTTGTGCCATCCAAAAGTCCTTTGAGACAAGCCTTGGCGCTATATAAAATGTCTGTATGACATTGACAGTTGTGACTTATGTCCCCTACCTAATAAATATGAAGGATTAGATTCCGTTTAAATGCCAAAAATGGTTCATTTAAAACCTAGGCAAAACATAATCAAATAAATTTTATACTATCTATTGGCCTAT
The DNA here is from genome assembly GCA_030545235.1 of Helianthus tuberosus. NCBI lineage: Eukaryota > Viridiplantae > Streptophyta > Magnoliopsida > Asterales > Asteraceae > Helianthus > Helianthus tuberosus. Next base: position 46,439,234 of record CM060376.1, read on the forward strand.
ATGGTTTATTTACACCATGGCTATTTAATCATCAAATTCGACGATTCGTTATATAACTAAATAAATTATTATTACTCGGTTTATAGCCTTCAAAGCTTCACCATGGCTGACTCTTATGAAGCTCACAATTATCTGGTTGATTAGAATAATAATGCAAGACTGATCTTAACGGGCACCGAGTTACAGGCTATGTTAGATACAGCCATAAACAAAGCCTTTGGACCGAGTATTAAAGGATCACAAATGAAAGTACGATAATACCCCAAATAAGGGTTACGAAAAGGGTAAGACCGGTTCAAACTATAACCAGTCCAAGCCAAATGAGGCAAAACCCAAATGTAAAACCTGCGGGAAACAGCACTTCGGAAAATCTTTCCATAAGCAGATCAGGGGATGTGGCATCTGTAAGAAGATGGATCACAAGACGCATGAATGCAAGGACTTGAACGACGCCACATGTTATGGATGTGGCGAGAAAGGGCATATAAAGAATCGCTGCCCAGAGAGGGCGACTAAAAGGAAATGCACTTTGGATTCACAAGCCAAACCTTGTGGAATCTGTAATAAGGAAGGGCACAAAACTTTGGAGTGCCAAAACATAAAGGACGCAACCTGCTATGGTTGCAATGAAATAGGGCACATCAAAACTAATTGCCCAAATAAAACCAAGAAGCCTGAAGAGGCTAAGAAGGGAAATGCCTAAACTACCTGATGAATGTCAGAGGTAGTACATATTAATAATATCATCAGGTACATTCCTTATCATTTATCAATGATAATTCTTGCTAAGTGTCATGTTTTTAATACAGGCAATAATAAGTCTTTCATAGACCATAAGCTTAGCAAACTTTTGTTGATACTCAAGAACTTCAGACATTAAGTATAAGGTGGAATCTACAAATGAAACCATAGAGACCGTCTCTTCTATTCTCGACGAAGATCCTTCTGAAAATCTAAGAGTACTCTTTCTTCGAATAGAGTACGACAATATATGTTATTTTAATTATTTTCTCATTGATTTCTATCAACTGTGAGTCTCAACTATGTTTGATAAAAGCGCCATATGAGGATTGGTGTAACCTAGTGTGTCCCATAGATTGCTTCCATGCCTGATCAATATGAAGGTTTAATGCATGGAACCACTAAGATATTCCAATGGTCATATTGTACTAAAGTCAGCTAGTGGTATTCAAAGAAGATATACATTATAGGAATGCCTAAGTAGGTGTCTCTACTTAAGGCATCCATGCACTCGTAAAGCAAATGTGTCCTTTACATGGTACAAGTGATGAACAACCTTGTTTACCTCCTGAGAGGCAAAGTGGAGTTAGGATTAACATCCTATTAGGAGCCGTATCTATTACAGAAGCTCTATATCGGTTAGCGCCTACAGAAATGAAAGAGCTTTGGACTCAATTGGATGACTTACTGGAAAAAGGGTTTCATACAACCCATCTCTTCACCTTGGGGAGCTCCTATATTGTTTGTGAAAAAGAAGGATGGATCAATGCATTTATGCATTGTTTATCGTGAATTAAACAAGGTAACGATCAAGAATCATTATCCTTTGCCCAGGATGGACGACTTATTCGACCAACTCCAAGGGGCAAGCTTCTTCTCGTAGATCGATTTAAGATCTGGGCATCATTAACTCAAGGCTAAAACTGAAGATGTACCTAAGACAGCGTTCAGTACAAAGCATGGACATTATGAGTTCTTAGTGATGCCTTTCGGGCTCACTAATGCACCTGCAGCATTCATGGACCTCATTAATCGAGTATGCAAGCCATACTTAGATAAGTTTGTCATTGTCTTTATAGACAACATACTTATTGAGAACTTCTCAAGAATAGCTACACCATTGACTTATCTGACCCGCAAGAATGTAAAGATTTGATTGGGGTCCCAAACAACAAGAATCTCTTGAGATTCTTGAACAGAATTTGAGCAATGCTCCAGTGTTGATATTGCCCGAAGGAATAAAAAGAGTTTGTCGTGTACTGTGATGTTTCACACACCGGTATGGGTTGTGTACTTATGCAAAGAGGCAAGGTGATTGCCTATGCGTCACGACAATTAAAAGTGCAAGAAAAGAATTACACCACCCATGATTTGGAATTGGGTGCCGTTGTATTCGCACTAAAGTTGTGGAGACATTATCTGTATGGAACTAAATGTGTGATCTATTCGGATCACAAAGGTCTCCAACACCTATTCAATCAAAAGGATCTCAATATGAGACAACGCCGTTGGATGGAGACTCTAAATGATTACGATTGTGAAATTCGCTACCATCCTGGAAAAGCGAATGTACTCGCTGATGCTCTAAGCCGAAAGGAAAGAGTCAACCCTATAAGGATTAATGCCAAGAGCATTGAACTCAAGAACAGCTAGAATGAAATGTTGTTAGCTGCTTAGAAGGGAGCTGTTTTAGAAGCTAACCTTCCAAGTGAAAAGTTAGGTGTAACTGCTGAACAGATAGCACCTGGCAAAGATGGAAATCCTTAGAATGAATGGAAGAATTTGGGTTCCTATTCATGGAGGACTTCGAGATATAATCCTCCAGGAAGCTCACAATTCCAAATACTCAGTTTACCCTGGAGGTGACAAAATGTATCAAGATTTGAGAGCTAATTATTGGTGGATAGGTTGAAGAAATCTATTGCCACATATGTAGCCAAATGTCGGACTTGTGCGCAGATTAAAGTGGAACATCAAAAGCCGTCAGGTCTGTTACAACAGCTAGAACTTCCCACATGGAAGTGGGAGATGGTAACCATGGATTTATAACCAAGTTACCTAAAACAAGGCATGGAAATGATACCATATGGGTCATAGTTGATAGACTGACAAAGTCAGCACACCTCTTACCCATCAAGGAGACTCACAGCTCCGACTAGCTAGCTCAGTTATACGTGGATAAGATTGTATCTCTCCACGGAGTGCCGGTGTCTATTATATCCGACAGAGATACTAAATACACCTCTCACTTTTGGAAAAGTATCCAACAATCTTTAGGCACTCGTTTGGACAAAGCGAGCGTACAATTCAAACCATCGAAGACATGCTTCGTGCATGCGTTATTGATTTGGAAGGTAGTTGGAATGACCACCTACCGTTGATCGAGTTCTCCTATAATGATAGCTACCATACTAGCATTCAAGCTGAGCCTTTTGAGGCATTGTATGAAAGGAAATGCAGAACACCTGTTTGTTGGGCAGAAGTAGGAGAAACTCAGTTATCAGGACATGATATAGTCCTTGAAACGACGGACAAGATTGTCCAAATTCATGATCACCTGAAAGCTGCCAGGGATAGACAGAAAAGTTATGATGATAAGAGGCGAAAACCTCTGAAGTTTGAGGTAGACGACAAAATCTTACTAAGGATATCACCCTGGAAAGGAGTGATGTGTTTTGGTAAGAAGGGCAAGCTAAGCCTAAGGTATATTGGACCATTCGAGATCATCGAATGTGTTGGCAGTGTAGTTTATAAGCTAAACTTACCTGAGGAGCTTAATGGAATTCACAATGTCTTCCACATCTGTAATTTAAAGAAATGTCTAGCTGATGAATCGCTAACAATTTCTCATCAAGATGTACAGATTGATGAAAGCCTGAGGTTTGTAGAAAAAACCTTTATTGATCGAGGATCGACAGGTTAAAAAGCTCCGAAGGAAGCACGTGCCTATAATAAAGGTTAAGTGGGATGCTCGTAGAGGCCCTGAATATACGTGGGAAGTTGAGTCCACTATGCGACAGAAGTACCCTCACTTGTTCCAGCAAATCTCGGGGTCGAGATTTATTTTAAGGGGGTGAGGATGTAACACCACGTAAAAACGTGTCCAATTATGTAAAGACACGTGTCCTAAACTCTAAATATGTAAAAGTTTGAGTTTAAAGGACTAAAGTTGACAAACGATGAAAATATGAAACCAAAGGGACAAAATGTGTCATCATGCCAAACTTGTGCCTCTGAATGACCATACCCAAAGAAAATATTCTTAAACGAGTAATAATTCGAATATAAGAAGCCGTTTGTGAAAATAATCGAAAGATTATAAACTACAGGGGTTAGACGTGTCAACATGTTAATTCTTACCTCTGAGCGACCTTTTAACGAACCCGAGGCTTCGTAATATTCAAATATACTCTCAAGAATAAGTGATATAAATTTCACGAGGTTTCGAGATCGTTATGTGTTGTTTACGCGAATTCCCAAGAATTAGGGTTTAAAGCATCAACGAGGTGAAACTTATGTTTCCGGAGATCATTTAACAAAACCGGGCCTAACGGTGTTTGGTTGTACTCCCTAGATCATCTACAAACTAACTACAAGGGCCAATTGTGCTTAAAATGAAATATACATTGCTTTAGAAGGTACAGGGACTGAAAGTGACAAGTTTGAAACTTGTTTTGCTGGTATGTGGTGTGGTGGCGTCGTGCCACGCCCCCCCCCCCCCTTCGCCGTGGCGCGCGGCGACGACCTTAATTTGACAGAATATGATGGACAGATGCAGGTTTCTTCTTTCCTTGTGCTCCAAACAAGTCTTGATCGAATTCTAGGGTCTTGTTGATGGTTTTTGATACCACTAGGACACATGGAACTATCTTGTAACACCTGAGAACACTTGGGATGATCTGGAGCAACCTGAAATCACTATAAATAGGCCCTTAAGTCCAGCATTTCACTTGCACCATTCAAACAATCTCTCTTCTCTCTAAGTTCAAGTATTCTTGAGCATTCCTGGATGTTCCTGAATCAAAGGGAAGCTTATTCTTGTAGAAAAGATAGCTAGGACCCTTTGTAAGTGTCTTAGCCCCCTTCTTTAGTTCCGTTTTTAGTTTAAAAACCGAAAAGTCAAAGTTATCGTAATCTGACTTTGACTTTCGGTTTAAACTCAAATGGTCCAGCCATTGTCCGAATTGAATGTGGTTATGTGACCATAATTAGGTAGGTGATTAACCCTTTGAAGGGCACCTCCTAATTATTTTGTTTGCCTAGTTAATTGTCGGGTCAAACTATTAAGTTAAAAAGTCAAACTGGCCAGAATTTGAAATAATAATCATAACTAACAATGCAGAGGTTATAAATTATATTTTAACACTCTAATAACTTGGTAATTAGTATTAGAACATGTTTAAGCATGTTCAACCCGACAATTATCAGTTTAGGGTCGGTTCACAACCGAAAGTCGCAAAAGCTTGACTTTTGCTTTGACTTTCAGTTCTGACCCGATTGAGCTTAATTTTTCCATGTTTTAAGCTTCCATTAGGACCACCTTATGTTGTAGTATAACCCTCTGGAGTTATATTACCTGGTTCTTAGTATTCTGAATTATATGCTAATCTCCGTTAATATGCTTATAAATGCCCATTTTGCCCTTTTGACATATAAACGAGATTTTTAGAAATGTGAGAGGACAAAAACCTTTGTTACAGATATATAAGTTTGTCCCGAAAATTTGACATCAGTTTTTGGTCTCAAACAGAAGTTATGCTCGATATCGTAAATTGAAAGCGTTTATTAATTAAATTACGATATCTTGCATAAGTCATGTTTAAACATAGGTTTTGACCCAAAACTCATTACCTACTGTTAAGATATTATTTTTAGGGATTTTTGGAAATTTTTTTCAGATTATAATCTGATCATATCATAGAGTTCTTGTATAATTCGGTAAATGATGATAATACCCTTTTTATGAATAAAATGAGATTAATAAATTATTTGAATGCCAAACCTTTTCGTACTGATCTTATATATTAAATAAATTATTTTGAGCATTTAAAACTGATAAAAATCTCAGATTTCCATAAAACACTCTAATTATCGTCAATTAGCTATTTTACGCTAATTAGGTGCATAGTATGGTTTTCAACCATATTTAACACCTAAGACTTATTACCTTCTGAAATTTTAAGTAAATTTTAATATTATTACAGTAAATATAAGTCATGAGCTCAGACTTCTAAAAATGTCCTTAAAAGCATATGTGAAATGACCAAAGTGCCCGTTCGGGGCATAGTTTGGCCATAAATGGTAAACCTCACATATATATAATACCTTACTGATGTAATGTGATAAAATAAATATTTTTACTGAATGTTTTAGACCAGAACCTCAGTTTATTATAAAATCTCTTTTATAAACATTAAAATAACCAAAATGCCCCTACGGGACTTAAATTGATTTTAAATACTTTTTTGGCATATATGTTAACATCCTGCTGATGTATTAACATATCCTAAGCATAATAACATTTGAGACCTGTATATAATTCATTTGGTTGCCCGTTACGCATTTATGCGTTCGTATCGGTTTATGTAACTAGTTTACATAAAATAGCCGAAACGGGTTTAACCTTATCATTAAATCTTCAAAATCCAGAATGTATTTAGTTTACCCATATTATACAAGTATCCAAATTTGTCGGGCCTGAATCACATTCTATTCCCGTCTCCGCTTAATCTAGCGTATTGTACCGTTTCTAAAACTTTAAGTTAGCCGGTCTAGGTCCATGACCTAAATAAGATCCGTTAGCATTCTGAATTGGTTATATATTACCATTATTCTAGACTAGAGCCACCCAGTAAATGCTACCTGCATTTAGATAGATTGAATACGCCTGAGTTATTTTGATGTGAATCAAGTATTAGCTCAGGTAAATACTTTTAACTTATTTTCCCTTATACGGGCTTGGGATATGGTATTATAATAATACCACTTGGTCGGGTATGAAATCATTTAATCGGATTGTGATTAATAAATTTACACAACTCGTTTTTATCTGTTTTGTTTGATAACATAAGCATCGGGGGTTAATACGACCGTGTCCTGGATATCCTCGGCTCATTTCATTTGAAAGTGGCCACGACCTATGCACGGGGTATAGGCATACACCCGACAGATGCAAATGCTAAAATATAAATAACCCACATGTTGGGGATAACTCCTTCGTGGGTTTTGTAAGTGGTGAGTCGGTTAATCACGATCGACTTCCAAATCGGCCCCATATGTATGACAAACATGTAAAACAATATACAAGATTTTATTAAAGATTGTCCCAAGTTATAAATGGTTTGTGCCTTGTGCGCTTAAATCAATTTTCATAAACTCTTTTCAAAAGAGTCAGTTAATTGTATTTACCAGTGAAAACTGACGTATTTTCCAAAGACTAAGTGACAGGTACTACTCGTAATAGGCTGAGAGTTGCTCGGCGTCGAAATAGAGCATCTTGCAAAACCCTTAAAGATGCCTTAAAGTCTGCTAAACTTCGTTTTATACATTCTGTAAAGATCCACCTGTGGATTTGATATTACAAGCTCGTCTATAATAAATACTTTGATATTTTCAGACTATTGGGTTTGTAATAATATTTTAGATTTCAAGACTTCTGTTGTGCTATTCTGTGTATGTTTGAGCATGATGATATCAATTACATCACGATACTCTCCACCGGGCCCACCGGTAATATGTGGAAACATCGGGTGTGACAGGTAGTTAACAGATGAACATCGGTAGGGTTCTTGAGACAACCCACATGGGCAGTTGCTAGGAATTGTCCGAGAATATATTTTCTTATCAGAAGATTCAACATCTTCCATCTTTTGTATGCTATAAAATTTAGCTTTGCATAAAGGCATGTGGAAACTTTTTTCATTGAAGCCTATATATACAATATATATATATATATATATAGTTATATCGTCGTTAATTGTGTTCTAACAAACTTTTTTCGTGAATTGGTCTTTTTCATGTTTCCGAGAATAATTTGAAGGCTCACAAACTTCAATATCATTTTGGTGAATTTCTGAATGTTTGAAACCTTCCTCTGGTTCAGAAGATGATAAGTCGTTATATGTATTTTTATGTATCAGCCTGCGATTTCTTCTGGAGGGTTCACCTATGCTAGTGTTTTTCCTTTTCTAATTCATACAATGTGAAAAAGGAAAGTGTAAAACTTAAAAAAAATACTAGCAATTAATTTTTCATATAACTAAATAGCTATAGTGATTTTAGCTAATATACCCCTATGTTTTTCAATCCAAATGAAGGGGACCCCACTAAATAGGGATACGTGGATTTCGGTTGGTTCAGATCTCTATTCGGTCATATTTCCAAACTGCAACACACGAATATGTGGTTCCCATCACAAAGCCACTGTGTTTACATGCAGTGTACAATATCATCATATTCAAGCATTCTGAACCGTAGCTACAAAAAACCCAACAAACTTCGGATACTGAAAACCTATCTACAGAATTACTAAAATTTATTAAACAACAACAGGCCCGCAAAGCCCATCGATAACTGCGTGTTGTAGGCATTAAGACAACAACAGATAATGAACGAATTGTTGGACTTCTTGTTCCAAATGTAGCTGTAGGATTCGTACTTAAAGGTCTCTCTCTCTCTCTCTTACATAGTTGATATGATTAGACCACGAAAGGACTCAATCTGGTAGTTAATAGACGAATAACAGTATCATTTAATGAAATTTAACGTACATACTGCATTCGAAGATCCTTGCATCACAAAGCCACTGCGTTTACATGCAGTGTATAGTGTTCTAATATCACCATATTCAAGCATTCTGAACCCTAGCTACAAACAACCCAACAAACTCCGGATACTGAAAACGCTATCTAAAGAATTACTGAAATTTATTAAACAGTTGTTCGGTTTTACACAAAAAAAACTTATACGGATCGTATAGCATTATACGGCCCGTATACATATCTTAAAACTAAAAAATCTGATCAAATCTCACAAAAATAAACACATTTGGCCGTATAACATTATACTGCTTGAATACAATTGTATACGTCTCGAATAATGTTGTACGACCCATATACATATAAAACCAAAAAAAGATTCTAGTGCATTTATTTCTGTGCAAAATCATTCTTTACGGGCCATATAACCTTATACGGGCCCGTATACACTAGGGATGTGAAAATAAGATTATAGGGGTGTGTGTATAGAATCAGCCAACTTTATTGACAAATATTATTAGTAGCAGATACAGGAAATTTTTTCTGAGGGTGCGTAATTTTTTTAAAGATTTTAAGTTACTAGCTATATAAAAAAATTCAGTTTATGTTGGGCCGTGTTATGTAAAAGAATAAACATAAACAAACAAAGTTTTATGGCGGTCATATCAAATCAGATCAATTTCAATTTTCAGACAATCAAACTGTAGTTCTAATTTCTATCACATTAACAAAAAAAAGTTTCAAGTAAACAACATAAAAAACTTAGGGTAAACTACACTTTTCGTCCTTTATGTTTGTAGCGTGTTACAATGGATGACCTTTAACTTCAATAATTACAGTCACGGTCCTTTATTTGGAAAATGCATTACACCTTTCGTCCTTTAGCACTAACTCAATTAAAATTTTCAGTTATGTCTATCCACTTAAGGGTTTTCTGATCATTTCATATTTTTATTTAAAATATATTAATAAATAAACACCATCTTCTTCCCCAATAAATAAACACCCAGCCTCTCTCCCTCAGCTATCTCTCTCTTTCTTCTCTATCTTTCTCTGCCTTTCTCTTCTCCATCTCTCTCTCTTAAAGCCGATCACCAAAAAACCGGGTCGCCGACATTGTTCTTGAACCCTAGATCTGATATGGCATATGAAATTGGTTGCAATCGGAACGACAAACTGATTCAGGCAGATTGAATTGATTGCAAACTTCAGATCAATTTCATACGGATATAGAAATAAACTTTATTCTCATTGGTTTGATTTTGTCATCTACAAAACATCCTTCTTACATACTCTCGGGATTTATGTCTATTTAAACCTTTCAAAAAATCAAACCACTTCCTTACGCTTCCTCCATCAATCCGACTTTCATCATAGTATTGTTCTTTACTTCACAATTCATCTTATTCAAAGGTATTCAATCATCATCTTACTTCTTCCTGTTATTAATCTTTTTTTTCAATTTCTGTTTCCATTAATCAAAGAGTACTTTTGTTTATGTTCTGTAACCGTGATTTTTGTCACACCCTCAAAATCCACCTGTGGAGTACCATCGCGAGGCGTGTGACATGACCAGGATCCAGCCACCAATTATACTGAGCATTGATTAATAGTAAGAAGTTTCACCAACCATAATAGTTAGTAAACATCATAGTTTAAAGTTTTAAAAGTTTAAGTTCAAATAACCGTTTAAATAAGCAGCGGAAGCATAAACCAAACAGTTTCTAAACAAAGTTCATAGTTCAAGATTATTTAGAACCCAATACATGGGTTAGACGACCACTACACATCCCCAAGCTGCAAGCTCCTGAGTCACTGTGTACCTGCAAAGCATGCAGTAGGGTATCAACAAAAATGTTAGCGAGTCCACGAGTTGTCTAGTTTTTAATTACAAAAAAAAACTTGTTTCACAATTTTATCCGTTTATACATGCCATGGGGAGCTACCCCATAAGTAAGCTACTAAACTGTTTTACAATACCGAATACTTACTTAACCGTACGTTTCCGCAGTGCCCCGTTTGTCAATGTTCTATCATCATTGACGGTTTGCCTGAGTACATTAGTTCACTCCCGTTCCCAGTAACAAGGGTCGGTGTGAGGCTGGTTAGACCTAAATAGCGCTATCAACTAATAACCCGTTCGCCAGGCCCCGGCGACTAATCGGTATTAAATGGTAGGGACTTGAGTGATAGAGTTTCGTTTAGTGTTGCTCGTTGCATTCCGTATAAACAGTAATTAACTAAGAGTCTCATTTAAGGGGAGGAAAGTAGGTTGGTATCCCTTACGAGGGGATAGCGTTGTTTAAGTTTCCGTTTCCCAGACCACCGGGAACGCATGCTTTAATAGTTGTGAACTCACCTTGGGTTGCTCGGCAGATTAGTTTACTTGGTCACGCACGCTGGTCACCACGCCCTAGCATGGTTACCAGTATAGGTCAGGTTGGGTATAGACAAGTCACGTATATTCTACACATAACTTAGCACACAGCATGCATAACATACAAGTATCCACTAAGTTATTGGGCCTGTTCTTATCCTTAAATAGTCAATCAGCACGTAGCACAGTAGCACAAATACAAGCCCAAAGCAGGTTGTCACATTTCGTGGCTCAATAACCGAGTCGGACAGCCCAATCGAGAACAGGTGGTCTTGACTCGAGATCATGCGGTCTCGAGTCGCAACCAAGGGGTCTCGAGTGGTGTTTATATGAGTAGCAGCCTTGGAGGTCTCGAGTTCAGTCTCGAGTCGAGATTATAAGATCACAAGTCGAGACCTTGCTGATTTCGAGTCCTTGAAGTTTGTTTTCGAGTCGTTCATTCGAGGTCTCAAGTCGCAATCACTGCGGTCTCGAATTGTCATTTAGATGGTCTCGAGTCGAGACCGGGGGTCTCGACTTGCACACCTGATGACCGAAACCTTCTAGAACCTGTCCAATTGAACTATCCAATAGGATTTCATATTCATGATATTGTGTACTAACCAATACATTTGCAGTAACATGTTTCCTTGTCTAATTCTCAACAAAACGGATCAAACAGGCATTTTTCAAATATTTTTCATGATCTTCAAGTAGTTCATCTTTTAAGTTTTCATATTAAATCAAACATGTTCATCCTATATAACCATGCATTTTATGGACAAGAATCATAACACATATTCTATATATTAAGATCATCTTGCAACCCATTATCGAACAAACATTTGTTTTATAACATCTAACATAATTCGGATGGTCATAAACAATCCTAAAGTATCATTCTTTTGCCATTCAAAACATCTTAACAAAATGTCATCCTACAAAAGTCATGTTCATCTTAGATATTGGAACCAAGCATGTATCATTAACAAATAAGAATCCATTAGATCAAGCAAACACTTTCATCATACATAAACAATAGCCACAATGCACATTATCACATAATCAACACTTTTATCATGTGCTTGCAAAGAAACACTAACCGGCTAAGGATTTTGAGTGTAGAAGTGAGTAGGTTTGTTGTCCGATAATCCTCGAGTGAAGAACACAAGCTGATCCGAGAGCTTTGCCGCTGCCGTTTAGATCCGAGAGGTGGGGAAGGAGGACTATGGTGGTGTTTTAGGGTTTTAGTGAAAGAGAGAGAGAGAGAGTGGGAGTGAGTGTGAGGGAATGCTTGAGGGTTGGAGTGTCCAAAATAGGAAGGTGTCGGCTTATGTGGGGGTTTTATAACCCATTCAAGGGCCATGCACCCTAATGGGTTTCCGAGTGGGCTCAAGGAGGTGCGGCCCAAACGACCCAACTGTTCACTCGAGACCGAGTGGTCTCGAGTCGGGTTCATGGTCTCGGCTCACTTATACATATATATACATAACTATACATCATACGTACACATTATCAACACATAGCACATCAAGATAAATCACAAACTTTCATTTAATAATATGTACATGAAATACTGAAACAAGAAGGTTGTTCGGGAAAATCCAGAGTGTCACAATTTTCTTCACAAAACCTTGTGATTTTCTACCTCATTTTTTTTCTCTACAAAACCTTATGATTTTCTTCTTCCTTCGCAACAACTTCTTTTGCATCATCATCATCATCATCGCTTCTCATCATCGGTCATCATCGATGCCTAAAAAAATCCATGATGAGGGAGATCCAAATGGATCTGAGTTGAAGAAGAAATCGGAGACGAAAACTTACCGGGGTTTTGTCGGAAAGAAATAGCTCCACCGCCGCCACCATGCCGTCGCTGGCTTCGCCGGCCGGAGCCCGACTGTCGATCAGTCGCGAGAGAGAGGAGGCAGGGGTTGTTGTGAGTGTCTCGTCGGAGATTTCTTTGCTGGTAAGTGAGGGTGAGAAAGATTTAGAGGGTGGTCGTGGTGTGGTGGTGTAGCCGGAGAACCAGCCATAACCGGCTGGTCATAGCCGCCGAAGTCCGACTTCGGTCGCAGATGGAAAACGAGAGGGAGAAGGCAAGGAGTCTTGGATGTTGTGTGCGTATAAGGGTTTCAACATGGGATAGAGAGATAAATGGATAGGAAAGGTTTTATAGATTTTTATATAAGTTTTTTAGTTTTGAAATGACCGTTTTGCCCTCACATGGGGTGCACATGTCCTTAGTTAACTGAAATTTTTAATTAAGTTAGGGTCAAAGGACGTAAGATGTAACAGGTTTTACAAAAAAAAAGACTGTGACTGTAATTATTGAAGGTAAATGTCATCCATTGCAATCCAGTACAAACATAAAGGACGAAAATAGTAATTTACCCAAAAACTTAAAAACCATCATAAGTAAATAAAGTAACAACAAAAAACCATCAAAGTTCAAACCCTCCCTACTTCGATTTCTCCTAATTATTAAATAAAACAACAAAAAAAACTTATCTAAAACATACATTGGTCTTTAATTAGAAGAATCGCCTACGAAAAAAGTTGTTCAACCCCTTTCCTCTTGATAAATCGAGCTATAACTTCCTTACTCATGATTCCTATCACATATATAGCGCTCCATAAGTTCATAAAACAACACTTAAACAAAGTAAACAATCAAGTTCAACCAATACCATAGTATATAGTTTTCAATTTTAATTTTCAAACATTCAAGCCCTAGTTTTAAATGTTGATTAGTAATCATTTAAACCAACAAAGCTTAAAATAAAACGACAAAATCATTAAATACATGTCTAGAACCACAAAAAAACATCAAAAACATAAAAATATCAAACCCTAATACATTTATATTTTCTTCAAAATCACCACATAAAACAGAAAAAAAAATCAATAAAGAAAGGATACCCGTTCTAAGTCGGAATTCCGGCGTAATAATAGTCGGAACGACCATAATTTTGATTTTTTTGGCCAAAAAACTCGTCCGGTCGTGAGTCGATGTAGACTATAGTTGTTGGGCTTTTTTTTTGGAACGGGATTTGGAAGTCGAATGGGTCATGGGTGGGTTGGTTTGGGTTATTTTATTTAGTTCAAAATCTTTGGGTTAAGTTTGGGTAGTTAGGTTAAAAAAAATTAGATTGTCAATTGGGCTTTGATTGGTTTAAGTAATTTAGTGAATAAGTGGTTAAAGATAATTATATAAATTGTGTTATATCGACGCAAAAAATAATTAGTTATAGAAAGACTCCTAAAATGAGGGTAGTTTGGTCTTTTAAACACTATTTATTTTTTAGCCCCTAAACTTATTACACTTAAATCCCTATTTAACAAAATTATAGATAATTAGTTACAATTCACCCCTCCACAACAAACTTATAATTTTTTTACGCATTCTTGACATATCTTATTAACTATATTGTTTAAAAAAAATCCAAAGATAGCATGACGACCTACACATTTTTGTCGATGTTTCGGTAATTGTCTTGTTCAATATCGACGCACGGATTAAAAGGTACAAGCCGATAATGCTTTAATGTACAGGTAATTAATACTTGTGATCTAATGTGCCTAATCTACAAAGATGAGCTCCATCTATGCAAACAACAACAAAAAGAATTAAAAATACCGTACCATAAAATGAAGATATTATGTGTCACATTTTATTTTATTAAAACTGCCTAATATCTATAGTTAGATATATCTTATAAAAACTTAAAACTAAGCACAACAAACTTCCTAAATAAAGGGGTGGCAAATCTAAAATTAAACCCTAATGCACTTCTATAGTTACTACTATAAATATATAGCAGGACAACCCTATATCTATTGCTAAACAAAGTTAAAAATTGGATCCAGTTCTGAATTCAATTGTTGTGAAAAACCAAGCATGCGGGATTACAAATTCTAAGGTCAGTTCTGTTATATAGCAACAGTGAATAAATGTTTTCTTTTATTTACTTTTATGTGAATGTTAACTTATTTGATGTGACATCTGTGCCTCTGCGACCATCAAAAAATACCAAATCAATGAAATATTGTGTTTCATACTTGGGATTTTTATAAATATGTGTATCATTTGCACATATCAATTCTTGTTCGATTTCGAGCTTTAAATCACTTTCTGGAAAGTTATACGCGAACTGATGCGTAAATATAACCAGTTTAATGCAACAAACACTCTGGAATAGTGAAATAGGCTTAACATACCTTAAATAACCTTTACATAACTTAGAAATAAGTTTTGGAGGGTTTGGTGTGTCGAAATCAAGTTTATTCGATCACAGGGACTATTTGCGTCAAACTTCAAAAGTATACCGAATCGAATAGTATCAAACATTCCGGAAGTTGACCATAAGTTAAACATGCCCTAAATATCCTTTACATAGCTTAGAAATTGTCTTTGAGGTGTTTGGTGTGCAAAAATAAACTTTTGGGTCAAACAAGGACTAAAAGCGTCAAAAAGTGCATAAGTTTGCAATTTCGCTCATATCTTACGTTCTGAATATATCCGGACATCCAAAAATTTATGTAATCATTAAAATATTTTATTTTAGTGATTGGCATGATAAAATTCCATTCGTCGCGTAATTTGGATCGTTATTCACGTCAGTTCGTGTTTCATCGTAATTAACCGAACAACGCAACCGTACGACCAAACAAACCAACATCCGAGATGTTTTTGAGCATATTTCATGTTCCCTATACTTTAACTTCATTTTAGAGCATTGAAATGGGGTTAACAGGGTTTAAACGCATCGAAAATGGCTCAAAAGTGTTGCAGGGACCAAACCTGTCAATTATTGAAACTTTCTGGGAGCTGGCATGTGGTGGCGCTACGCCACCACTATATGGTTTTCCCGTGGCGCGATGCCACGGCGTCATCTGGGCAGAAACTTCATTTTGACAACCAGGTTGAACTTGGGGTTCTTTTGTGTAACTTTCTCAATACTGTGTGATGGTTTTGGGCACCCATAGTATTCCAAATCAGTGGGTACACATGGATGGTTGAGATTGAAGCTTGTTTATCGAGGAATGATCCTAACGGTTGTGGATTTCCTATAAATACCCAACCTAATTTCATTCCAAACCCACACATTTGATCTCAAATTCATTCTCTAAGTTGAAGCTCTCCTTATGAGGCTTCATACCTGAGAAATTTTGAGTTCAAATCTTCAAGCTGGACCTTTTGTAAGTATTCTTTCATTCTTTTATGCGTTTTCAAGCACGAAAGTCAAACAGTGTTTGACTTTCTGCTTTGACCGATCAATGGTCAACATGAAGTTCGTTTGAACTTCGCAACGTGAGCGTAATCACGATGGTCATAGTCCCTTGTGACTATACCTGCTGATTACCACGTTGATTAGGTATAGTGACGAGTCATAGTTTCGGTCAAAATGCGTATTTTGCAACCAAACTATTCTTGGGTATCAAAACCATTTGTTTTGATATTAAACTTGTTTTCTAACTTCGTTAAACATGTTTTAGCATGTTTAACACATCACTTTTAGTTTAGTACTTGTATAGGGTCGTAAGATAAGCGGTCTAAACAACCGCTTAGACTTTCGAACCCGACCCGTTTGGTCGATCATTAGGATCCGACCAAGCATGTTTAGTGACCATAAATGTATAGGGAATAACCTTCCGAGGTTATACCTTATGGTCACTTAGTTTAATTAGTTGTATGATAGGTTGTTTATATGCCTTAGGTGAAATGACCAAAATGCCCTTTTCATGCAAAATTGGTATTTAAGCATATGTAACTCAAACTTTTGTCACTTAACTGATTATGCAACATATTTATACATGTTTAGGAATATAATACTTGGCATAGGACTAGTTAGGCGTTCCGAACGCATTTTACGCGAACGACGCGTTAAAGTAGCATAAGCTACCTAAACGGGTCGTAATGGGTCGTAAGCACTTAGGATAGGTTTCGATTTAGTTTGTAGGCTTTGTTAAACCATATCACATGAGTTCAAATACTCATTTGGTTTACAAAACCTCATCCTATCCGATCTTCCGATATAGGTCCGGTTATTAATGTAGTTACCTATATTAGGTGCCGACTGATTCCGTGATCCCTCTAGCATTGCTTGGTAGTTATTCAAGACTTCTAAGCATTCTCAAGTGAGTACATAGTCCCCTCTTTTACTGTTTTCAAATGTTTTGGGGTGATTTATATGTGCTAAATGATTTCGAGTCTTTTAAATAAATGCTATGGTTTATATTACAATGTGAATTATTTGAACTGATTGAACCGTTTGGAACTGTTTTATTTATGTGAACCGTTTGGAACTGTTTGACTTATGTGAACCGTTTGGAATTGTTTGATCCTTGTGAACCGTTTGGAACTGTTTGATTGTTGTGAACTGTTTGGAACTGTTTGATCCTTGTGAACCATTTGGAACTGTTTAATTGTTGTGAACTGTTTGAACCGTTGGGTTAGGGAAGTGATTAGGTAACGGGGCGGGTGTAATGTGTTAAAAGCATGGTGGATACGCCGCTGGTACTTCCTATATATAAGTGCTTTTAACACATTATATTTTGTTGCGTTATCTAGATCACTTGGGTAAATGTTATCAAAACAAAGTTATATTACAAGGTTTTTCTAACAATATAAACCATACGAGTTTTATTACAAAAATGATTTACAATCTGGGTTTACATAAATAAATGTTTTGGAGTTAAGATTTATGGCATCGAGGTTTTATAAATTATAACAAATTTGTTTTAACTTGGTTATTTCAATCCACAATATAAACATATTACAAAACTAAGTTTTCTAATATCAAATAACAAAGTTGTTTCAGTTATTTCAAAAGGTAAAATGAGCCATGAATCTAACACTCACATAAAACCTATGTACTCGCCGGCATTTTTATGCTGACGTATTTTCACATATGTTTCAGGTACCATAGTTGATGATGATGTTTGATGATGATATTGATGCATGCTCATATAGGAATGGACAAGGCCTTAGTGGCTTAATATCAATGAAAGTCAATTTGTTCATGTTTTGTTTCGAATTTCAATACAATGTAATACATTTAGTTCAATAAAACAGAACTTCAATCTATGTGTTATGAAACATTGATTCTGTTACGACACTCCCCGACGTTTCAGTCGCGGTTTGTTGTTTTAACACGGTCGGGGTGTGACATTTGATTTTTCAGATTTAGTTGCATGATGAACATGCCAATTTAAACAACGCATTTGTCGAACAAGCTTCTAAGATATTGATTTTGCTGGTTTTTAAGTAATATTTTTGTGTATATCTTTCATATTAACATGTTCGTTATGTTATTATATGTGTGTTTTATTGTAGGATGATGGTTGTAACAACCCGCATTTTGAAAGTCAAAGTTAAAGTCAAAGTCAAAGGAAGAAAAGATTGCTAATAGCGATCTGTCACTCCTTGCTTAACTATGGAATTGTACTTCTTGACTTGTAACCAAATTCTATTTTGAATCGCCTTAGTTGTATTATGTGGAGTACATGTTAATAAATCGCAATTTAATCGCATGTTTAATCGCTAATCACTGATCGCATCGCCATCGTATTCGCAACTCGAATTATGCGTTCCGGATATTGTTTTACGTGTGTGTGCTCACTATGTGTTACTTGTGCATGTTTACTTATTGTTTGGTGGTGATTAATCGAAACACAATCGCAACTCTATCGCAACGCAAATGTATCGCAAACGCTAAACGCAAGTTATTTATAGTGATTGTATGTTAGATATAGTAGCTAGGTTATTTGTGTAACTAATGGGTAATACTATGCATCGCTCACTCGAAACGCATCGCAACGCTCAACACATAAAAGGAAACGTCGAAACGAAACTCGCCAAGCCACTCCGATCGAATGACCATTCGATCGGATGGCCATCCAATCGGATTGTCATCCGATCCGTGGCCTGCTCTCCCTTTCCTCTTTTGGAAACCCTATAAATACCCCTGTCACCTCACCAAGTGATGTGACAGCTCCACTCATTCGACCAGACGCTCTAACCCACTTTCCCCTCGATTTCTCGCGATTCTTGTAAGTTTCCAACTTAAATCTTGTACATCTATGATCTACACTCACTTCTTCATCATTTTCACCTTTGAATCTTAACTTTTAACCGTGAAATCAACGGATTCGGGGTGTTCTAGGGTGATGTCATCATGGAGTTCTTATAAACTTCAAGTTTGGCCTCATTTCACCAAGAATATCCCAGATCTGAAGGATTTCCATATGATTATACAATGTTTTCGCATAGATCTAAACATTTTCAAGTTTAAAAGGATTGAAAGATACTTTTCTAAATTTCTTTCAACTCTTTTACACTCAATGCACTCAAAACCGATAGAATCAGAGCTTATTCAGGCCTTCTACTCTTCTCTAGTGAAGTGTCGGTTTGAGATCTGATTCCTATCAACGAGAAAACCGATTTCGGGTTAAACATGAACGACCGTCACGAACAGTTATCTGAATGGATTGGGGTGGTTCCCGTTTGATCGGATAACCTGGTTCTGAAGAAGTTCCCGTTGTTAAAAACGTTGTCATATCGTCTCGACCAAACATAAACTTTCAAACTTAACAATTTCCAAAACGACTGAGTCACCAAACGGACTGCCGTCTGATCGGATTGCCAGTTGATCGAACGACAATCCGATCGGGTGACATTTGATCTCCAACACTTATTGTTTTCTAAGGAATGTCTTGCTGGACGGATCGCCATCCGATCGAACGACCGTTCGACCGGACGACCTGAAAGGTAGAGATACTCCTCTGATTTGAAACTACTACAACAAAAACTTCAAAGCCATCATACAAAAACACATCCATCCCAAACGAATGTCAATCCGACCGAATGTCCATCCGAACGGATTGACATCCGATCGAATGACCATCCGTTCGGACTGCCATCCGATCGGATGACCTTTCGTCACTTGTTTCACTTTGCAACGTTTTACGTGCCGCTTATCACTTACGCTATCGTTCTGATCAGGCTAACACTCTAGCGCTCCCTTCAATCCATTAACTACCATCGTTGTGAGTATACTCGATCCCTTTTTGGTTTAAGCACTTTTGGGTGTTACATACGTTACTTATACTAAATCACATCGAACACACAACGCAAACACTTTTATACGCTAACCTCTACCGCATGTTATACGTGTTACTCGATGAATGCTTGTATGTTATGTTTACACAGTGATTGTTGCCTGACACCTTAGCAACGATAATACTATAGTTTGGACTCAGCACCTGTCGTGGACGGGGGTTGCTAAGGGTATTTCTTCACATGTCACAGTGGTGATATGTGTTGTGCACTCTACAACTCGCAGTCACGTCTGTGCATATTTCATTGTCGATAACCTACTTGCTTCGCATTAAACATGTTATATGTTGGTTATGCGTAAACGCTTTCGAACTCTATTATTACTATTAAACTTGTATGCTCACCTTTACACTATGTGCATTGACCGCTATTTTAACGTATGTGACAGGTGTTTGATATGCTAGGATGTTTGCTTCTGTGGAATCAAGTAGGATGGGTCTAGAAACAAACAAACAGTTAAATTCTGAGTTGTCGAAAAATTTATTTGTCTTTGAGATATCTACGCCTGTAATAATTAATTTGCTTGATGGATTATGGTATGGGACATAATATTAACTATCCGGTAATTTAGTTGTTATGGATTTCTCTTGGACAATCTGTTTCGCTCAGTGTCACGCCCCGATGTTTCCGCCATCGGTTGGGGTGTGACAATGGTGATAAAAGTATTGATATTATTTCTTATGGTGCAATGTTTAATCCATACAAGTCTAATTAGGGATGAACATTTGGTATCAAATACCGATCCCGATCCCGTCCCGTACCGATCCTGATCCCGAAAATACTGTACCGAATTTTTTCGGTACTGAAAACGGTATCCACTTTTTGGCATTTTTAGTATCGGTATTTTCGGGATCGGTACCAGTTCGGTACGGTACTGGTAAAATACCGAATTTTACATTCAAATACCTCTACCGTACCGATACCATACCAATACCGTACCATACCAACATATTTCGGTATCGGTACCCAGTTTTGGCGAAATTCGGGATCGAGATT
Organism: Helianthus tuberosus; assembly: GCA_030545235.1. Taxonomy (NCBI): domain Eukaryota; kingdom Viridiplantae; phylum Streptophyta; class Magnoliopsida; order Asterales; family Asteraceae; genus Helianthus; species Helianthus tuberosus. Next base: position 46,460,205 of record CM060376.1, read on the forward strand.
TTCGGGATCGAGATGGTATCGGGACGATATCGGGATTTGCTCATCCCTAAGTCTAATCTTAAACGTGAATTTAGTGAAGAAGTAATTTAAGGTTTATTTAATCTTTTTTTAACTTTTGTATTCAATTTTTGTCCTTTTTAAGGATTGGAAGTTTGAGACTCAAAGGAAGAGATCCAAGATACTCTCTAAATGGAAATGGAGTGAGGTTATTAATTTAGACGATTCTAAGGACAATGACAAAGAAGAGGAATTAGAAGATACTGCTGATTCAAGCACAAACCAGAAAACCCGATTAAAAATACCTCAAGTGTCAATTCAGAAGCAGAACAACTTTCATGCAGTCTAATATGAAATCTACCAAGTGTTTTTATGGTTTTATTTTCATTTTCAGTTGTTATGTTTGACCTAAACGTATGAATAAAGTTTATTTTATATTTGAACTTTACTTTTGATGTTAATATAATGCAGTTATTGACCATATAAATAAAGTTCAAAATAAGGTTAATATCCTAAATTTACAAGTCAACTGAACTTATATAAGTTAACATACTAAAGTTGCAATAAATAGATATTGCAGTTATATATAGTCAAGCTGAAATTATATAATATTGCAGTTATTAAGTGGATACTAATCTAATAATTTGTATTTCTTAATTAAAAAGTAATAAAGTAATAAAACTTTAAAGCTAAACTAAAAAACTGAACTTACTATGATATAAATTTAATAAAGATATAAACTCTTGATACCCTATTTTTTATAAAAACTGTTTTTAAAATTTTATAAAAATATATTTTTTATATATAAAAACGAAATTTAATAATTAAAGTTAGATGTGTAAAACTAAAACGTACTTACGAGTCAACTACTATTTTTTATTTTTATATAAACAAAAATTTTAAACTTAAAGTTTATTGATGAGTACCATGTGGATATTTAAAAAAAAAAGTTATGAACTTTAAAGAATAAAATTATAAACTTTATCATTTAACCAACAAAATAAACTTACTTTACAACTATAACAACTTATCTTTTATTTGTTGTCATTTGATTATTAATATTTTTTATTAAAAACCGAAACTTTACATGTGTAAAACAGTTTTTTTACTTTATTTATAAAAAAACATTTTTGTTTTTATAAAAAATATTTTTATAAGCATTTTTATAACAAGTAATATAAATAAAATTCTTCAGAAATTTACAATATTTACTAGATAAATACTAGATTATGTTGCAAATTTTTAGGGATTATAAGTTCAACTATATTGTTATAGATAATATTAGTTAGTTCTAAAAGAATTCTTTACCAACTTGTGTAGATACATTGTAGATTGTGTTGCATATTTTTAGGGATTATAAGTTAAAAATAGACTTATATAGATAAGATTAGTTAGGAACTATAAATTTGAACTTAGTATGATATAAAGTTAATAAAGATATAACCTTTAACATCCTATTTTTTTTATAAAAACAGTTATTAAAATTTTATAAAAATATAACTTTTTTATATCTATAAAAAACTGAAATTTAACAATTTAAGTTAAAGCTCTAAAACGTACTTACAAGTCAAATACTATTTTTTACTTTTATAAAAACAAAAATTTTAAACTTAAAGATTATTGGATGAGTACTATGTGAATATTTAGAAAAAGGTTACGAACTTTAAAGAATAAAATTATACTTTAGAGTAAAATGCAATTTGCGTCCCTGTGGTATGACCCAAACATCAGGTTGAGCCCCTAAAAACATTTTTTTGCATTCTGAGCCCCTGTGGTATTCATTTCATAACAGTATGAGTCCCTGCCGTCAGGGTTCCGTCAGTTTGACCGTTTGCCAGTTGTGAAAAGTCCATAATACCCCCCACCCTTTAATATCTACACTTAAAGCAGATATTGAACAACAGATCATCATCATCAACAATTGCTCTCAACTCCCAATATCATCATCATCATCAACAGATCATCTTCATCGAACATCGAACAGATCAGGTTCATCTTCATCCTCATATTGGTCATTCGATGATTCTGTGTTTATGTGTTTATATTGTGAAAAAACAGAGCGATGATTCTGGGTTTGATTTTTTGGTTCCATTCGATGATTTTGGGTTGATTTTGAAAAAACAGAGGGTTGATTTCATTCGATGTGTTTATGTGTTTATATTGTGAAAAAACAGAGCGTTGATTTTGGGTTTGATTTTGGGTTCCATTCGATGTTTTTGGGTTTGATTTTGGGTTCCATTCGATGATTTTGGGTTGATTTTGAAAAACAGAGGGTTGATTTTGGGTTCCTCATTTTGAATGTGTTTGAATGTGTTATTTGGGTAACAGTTATTGATTCGATGTGTTCCTCATTTTGGTTTGAATGGATTTTTTTTTTTGGTTTGATTCTTGTGGGTTTAGGGTTGAATGGATTTTTTGGTTTGATTCTTGTTCAAAATGCATCAAAACTGATCGGATGTGTTTAGGGTTTTCGTTTGAATGTTTTGGTTTGAATGTGTTTAGGGTTTAGGGTATCAACTGAGTATTAACATAATGTGTTTTGGTTTGAATGTGTTTAGGGTTTAGGGTATGAATGGAATTTTGGTTTGATTTTTGTGGGTTTGAATGTATTAACAGATTCTTGTGGGTTTAGGGTTGAATGGATTTTTGGTTTGATTTTTGTTGTACAGAATGTGTTTTGGTTTGAATGTGTTTTGTTGTACAGAATGGCTGCGGATGTAAAGATACGCAAAACACCAACTACGAAGGCGAGAACACTTGACAACCTCCTAGAAGATGCGGTGCACATAAGGAAGTGATTGATATGAATGAATATAACCCTAGTGGAGCTCTTCGATTTTCCTTGAAATTCCAAAGCTCGCTAATTACATATCTACCACTGGGGTTATATTCATTCATATGAATGAATATAACCCAAGTGGCAGATATGTAATTAGAAACACTGGGGTTATATTCATTCATATCTGGATCAGCTTCCCGAAGTGCACCCGTCAGTAAAAATCCACAATTGCTTGTGGTCGTATGACGTTGTGGTCATATGTCGTTTTGTCTCTGTATTGTATGTTACGGTCTTTTGTTATCGAGTCTGTAAGTTCCGTCAACTCTACGAAGTTGGTATGACGTTTTGTCTCTGTATTGTATGTATAAAAAGTTTACATTTAATATACAATTTAGGCTTTAATAATTTGTTAAATATAGTATAAATTTAATTATTAGATTTCTTAACAAAAAACCAAGAAAAGAATTTAGGGGCTCAGGTTGATATTTCACTCATACCATAGGGACGCAAAGTGTTATTAATATATGCAAAAAGACGGTCTTACCCCTGCCTCTAACAGTCAACCTGACGGCAGGGACTCAAAGTGTTATGAAATGAATACCACATGGGCTCAGAATGCAAAAAATTGTTTTTAGGGGATCAAGTTGATGTTTGGGACATACCACAGGGACGCAAATTGCATTTTACTCTATACTTTATAATGTAACCAATAAAATAAAATACTTTACAATTATAACAACTTATCTTTAGTTTTTTGCCTTTTGATTATTAATTTTTATAAAAAAACAATATTTTTTTTGTCTTTTGATTATTAATTTTTATAAAAAAAGCAAAACTTTAACATATGTGTAACACTTATGACATATATCCCCCACAATAATATTATCATAAATATTATACGAATAAGAAAACTACCAGAAACGAGTGTCGCAATGCAAAGTGTGGTCTCCGCCGCATCGCGCGGGCACCCTACTAGTACTTATGTATTCAAAATAAGTAGTGTTTTTTCTTATAAATTCATAATATTTTTTTTTCTAAGAGGGACGATTAAAAATTTTCAAGGGGTGTGGTTGAAAAAATCGAAGGGGTGTGGTCGGAATTTTCGACGAAAATTAACACTATTTTTTTTTCCTCAGTGGGTGCGTCTGCCCACCCATAACTATAGGTAGGTCCGCCTCTTCGTATTACCCTGCCCAAAACACATATCACATTCTAGTGGATTCATATAGTTATTAAGTTGAAAACGCTTCATAAAATAACCCACCAATATATACTAGACCGCTATATATTATACAAGGTCAAAAAACTTGTGTGCATATAAAATCAACATCTGTAATTAAATAAAACACATTAAATAATCCAAAGGAGCACCTGATTATTTCCGCGAATAAAACAAATAACGGTACCATCAAACAAAGCCCAAAAGTCCAAAATTTGAAGAGGAGTGCACCAGCACCACTTTAATTTCACCAAAAAGTCACAAACCGCATTCATTTCTCTTTGTCCACTTCCAAATACTTCACCCCATAAATAAATCCTCCATTCTCCTTAACATCAACCATTTCATCATTCCCAAAAATCTCCACACAACATGAAAAGATCCCTCTCCCTGTTCGAATCCGAATCCGAAATTTTTATCACCAGCAACACAAAAAAAGTAAAACAATCCGCACAATTTCCATCTCGAGCAACCGAAGTTCTAAACGACGAGAATTTGTTATATGAGGTCTTAAAACACGTTGACGACGAGCGAACGTTAGGTTCGTTGAGTTGCGTTAGCAAGCGATGGAAGCGTACGGCTCAGGATGAGCGGTTATGGGAGATGATATGCACAAAGCATTGGACAAATATGGCGTGTGGGGACAACAAGCTCAGATCTGTGGTCCTTGCGCTTGGAGGATTCCGTAAATTACACGCGCATTATCTGTATCCGTTATCCAAGTCTTCAGGTTCAACGACGGGATTGCCTTCTTCTTCCTCTGCCGTTGCTGCCGCGGTGTCAGGCTCGGTCTGGCCGTGCTTGCCACCGCGGCAGCCTACGGTTGGTTGTGAAAAAAGTAATTGTTTGAAAACTCATTATGGACAGGATGAGGTTCAGTTATCGTTGTCTCTGTTATCGATTCGGTATTTTGAGACGATTAGGTTTAGAAATCGGAATGATTAATATTATATTATCTGGATTATTACATTATGATTAATTCAACATATTGTTAGTTTAATGAGTAAATTACGTTTTTAGCCCATGTGGTTATATCACTTTTACTATATTAGGCCAAAATAAGAATTTTTAACATATACTCCATGGTCTCTATAACTAACCATTTTGGCCCCTAAGTCTAAAGATCATGGGGGCCAAAATGGTTAGTTATAGAGACCATGGGGGCAGATATGTTAAAAATTCTTATTTTAGGCTAATATAGTAAAAGTGATATAACCATAGGGGCCAAAAACGTAATTTACTCTAGTTTAATTCAGTGTTTCGATTGTGTATTTGAGTTTTTTGTTTCTAATTTGATGTTTGTTGGTGATTCGTTGTATGAATTATTACCAGATCTGTTGTATATTTAAGTTTTCTACTTACAAAATAACACATTGTTACTTCACTTCTATATTTCTATTCGTCAATCAAGTAATTGAGTCGTTAATTTATTCTAATTGAGTCATAAATTGAAGAGGGTTTTCACCGTGGGCAAACACCAGAAAGCGTGCCTTATTATTTGCATTTGATATCTTTGGTTTTCTTACGTTAGAGATTGTGTAGCTCCTTAGTCGAGTTCAACGGGTTACCCTAGTGGGGTTATGTTCATTTGTGAACAACTCACTTAATTGTGAACTAATCCTAGCCCTTGATTATCAATACATAAGTGTAAATAAATGGTCGGGATTTGATGATGAAAATACACTACTCACTCAGTTCACAAATACACTAGTGTTCACTCTGAAACCTCACCCTATCCTAGTAATGTTATTACCCAAGATCCATAAGTGTAGTTTTTAAAATACTTGATTTATTATTTAAAAAGGACTAGCTGAACAACTCGTCCCCATTTACCTCATATATCGATGCATTAGAGCACACATCCTATCCACCGTTTTTATTTTATAATTTCACTAAAAATCACTATTTTTTTTTCAATTAATACTTTATCATTACGTTTTCTATCTCTTTTAAATAGAAACACTTTCTACAAATATTAAAAATTTACAGGTATAAACACTGTTTTTCATATTTACAGATTAACAATAATATTTTCTATCTCCTCCACTCACAACAGCTCGTAACCACTATCTATAATATGGAGAACACTGTAACACGGGATGTGAATGCTATTAGGGTATACGGGGTCGACGCGGCAAAGCATGCGGGGAGGGGAATTGCCGCATGGGGAGAGTGCCGCCATCACCAGAATGCTGCACAAGATGGCTTTTTTTTTTTTAATGCGGGGAAGGTGTGGGAGAGGAGATAAAGGTGGGGTCCACGTATTCAACCAATCATATCTTTTTTTTTTTAAATGGTTTGGGTGAAACCATCCCTTGTGTTTTTGGACAAAAGTGGTGTATGAGAGGAAAATTGACATTTCATATCATGATTGGATGAGTGAAAATTTCCCCTTATCTCATGAGGGGTGCATTCCGTTCACCTTTAGTTTAATATACTAATGAAATAAAACCAATAAATGTTGGATTGTTGATTTGTATGTGAGATTTGTAACCAGAAACAGCATAGGTGTTAATGGTACGGCAGTTGTGGGGGGCCATTAGTTTAGTTGGTTTTGGGAAGGGGAAAAGGTTGAGGAATTTATGGGTGGATTTTGTCATTTTGTTGGAGGGAAAACGGGCAAAGTGTGAGAGTGGGTGGAAAGCCGGTATTGGTTTTGTTTCTTTCTATATGTATTCAATGAATGAATTAAAGCTTGCTTGCTTGGTTGGATAGAACAAAGAAACTTACAAACCAGCTAAGGAAGGAATTATTCATTATCGTGTGCTCCTCCTATACATATTGATTTCTACACTTGTTTTTATTGAAAGTTTTTTTATATATTTTTTCTATCCCATATATAGTATTTGATCTTACTAACATGTAGGATTTCTTTGAATGAAATTTCCGTTAGCCATTAGTAAAAAATGTATGATTTCTTTTACACTACTCGGATAAGTGGCGGAGGTTGTTGGTGGCCCGGGGTTGTCGCGACCCCACTGATTTTTCACTCGTAGCGTTAATTTTACTGAAAATTTTTGATTTTTTTTTCTAGTGTAAAATATTGGATTTTTTAGAGTTCGGACCCACTGATTTTTCATTCAAGCTCCGCCACTGACTCGGATTACCCTAACGTGTAATACTTTATCGTTTCGTGTTTTCTTTTTGTTCTACTTTTTATCTTGTTTTCGCACTTTTTGTACGTTTCTCTTCCTTGTGAATAAACATGAGTAGTCGTTGTCGAATCTCATGACTTTTTATACAAATAAGAAGAGTAGGAGTCAAACGCGAAGTTTCACTAGATGTTTCGGTTCATAAATATTGTTGAAAGTCTATCCACATACCCCATATATCTCGTGTCTAACTTATGAGACCTGTCACAAGTCTCTCAATCAATGATATAACGTCTTAAATTTTTTAATGTATTTTATTGACAATATTTTGTTTCATAAAATATGGAAAATTCCTCATTAATATTGTGTTTGCTCGACAACAATTCAAATTACCTTATATCTTAAAACTAAAAGTCGGTGGCTGTCACATCACAGCCACCGCCTTTGCTTTTGTTACATATACAGTGTTTGAGCTAAAAATAAATGAAATTGAAGTGTGGTCTGGTGGTTGTTCCGTCTCATGTTGAAGGAGGACTCCCAAGTTCGACTCTTTCTCCTTCTTTTCTTTTTAAATGGAGTTAAAATATCATTTTTCCCGGTTAGTTTTTTTTTTCGCTTTTCAATTGTTTTTAAATTTCCTTTTTCTTAATTGGAGTTTAAATTTTATGTGATCATTATTACTCTTGAGACAAAACTTACTAAAATTAATTATTTACATATAATTTAAAATTTGTTTACTTATCTTAAAAATAAAAGTTGGTCTCTACACATTTTAATTTGACACCTACACCTCCTATTCTTTAAATAAGTTACACATTCAGTTCTAATTTTTGGTAATTGATAACTTTGACCCGTCAACCTTTCTTTTTAATAACTTGACGCCTCATTTTATTTGAATTACTTTTACGACTTTACACCGTAGCGTCTCACACATTAATATATTTTTTTTTATCTATGCCTATGTTAATGTCTAAATAACTTTTACAATTTTGCATGGTTGTCTAAGTTACCATTACAACTTTACACCGCAATGACGGAGACATTCTCTTTTTTATCTATGTCAAATGACGTTAATATCACAAACATACTGTGTGTAACAATGTAAAAACGTGTAATTTCACGTGCGGGCATTACACGTTAATGTCATCATCGTACATTGTAACCGCAATACTTATATAGGTTACACTAAGGTAGATCGGATACGCCAAAACACGTATTTTTCTATTATTAACATACCACATAACGTACCACAAACTATAAACAACTAAGGTGTTGCAACCGTAACGCGACGTATGGCAGTTTTAGCGTACATGTAGGTTTAAATTCGCGTTTCAATGGAAACGACTAACGTTTAACATAAACTTTTTCCTAAAACGAGTATAGTCAAATATAATACGTATTTATCCTTATTTTGTCTACGCAAGCGAGTCGAGTCAAATATAATAGTTTTTCATTCAACGGTGACGTAATATTTTTCAACTTGGATCAAATATACCGTATAAATTCGAGTTATTTTAATTTTCGATGCCGCCACAACTCGCGGCGGTTTAAATTCCTAGTTGTTGTAAAAATTGAACTAAAACATTAAAAAGATGGTCAAACTGTAAATGTTTGACTTCTATTTTTAAACTCCAAACTAATGAAGTTAGGAGAGTATCTTGAGCCAATGATCTCTAGATCAAGTGGTGGAGGACTTGTATTTCTCTTGAGAGATGCAGGTTCGACTCCCACTAGGTGCAGAGTGAGGCACTGGTGGGCAATGATAGGAGACCCAGGGAAACCTGGGTTGGATCCTTGAGCCAAACGGGTTTTACCGGTAATTTCACCGTCGTGCCTACGGGCGGGTGGGTTACCGGGTTTTCCCCGGAATTGGTGGTGGACTCGGGTTACTCTCGGAGTACTCCGTTTGTCCAGTGGGTTCCCCGATAGTGCTCGGGATTGAGTTTGTTGGCCGTTAAAAAAAAAAAGGAGAGTATCTTGACGATTTAAGCAAAGTAAATTCCTTAGATAAGAAAGGAATACTTGATGAGTTGGTTTAAAAGCAAATAAAGAGAGAATACATTATGTGTGAGAAGTGAATATCCATAGTTTGGTGAGCTTCTTTTCCAACCAAACTTTCATTTTTAGAGCTATAATGGGTTTATAAACCTACCCATGTGATTATCTGAAATTTAAAGAATAATTAATTATGATTGTTAAGAGTTCCTAAAAAAATGATTTTATCATGTAGTATAACCGACAATTTGGTTGTATGAAATTTTGGAGTTTGGACCAGATTTGAATTAGATCGGGATTTTGTACAAGACTATCTTATGACCATTAAAATAAGAGTAAATTACAGGTCCTTTATCTAGACGCTAGATTGCAAAGTGTGTTTTTTATTTTTAAAAATAAAAAAAAACATACAAAATGTTTGCAAACTCTTGTATATTACGTCCTTTAACTCTAACTCAGTTAATTTTAATAGTTAAATCTTACCAAATGAACCCCACATAAGGGTATTTTGATCATTTTACGATAAATACTTATAATAAATAATAAAAAAAAAACCTCACTCAAAACTCAGTCTCCTTCCCTGTATCCTCTCTCTCTCTCCCTCTCCCTCTCCCTCTCCCTCTCTCTCTACAAACTCTCTCACACACACTCTCTACAATCTGGGCAACCACCATATTTGCTCACCACAAACACAATCTGGATTCAAGCAACCAAACAAACCCCAATTTGGATTAAGCAACCAACCGCCAACTCAGTCGTAAAAAAACACCCACCCCCCATATTTACTCACCACAAACACATAAACAACTTGTGTGTCCAAATCTTAGAAAATCCGGCGACCCCATATTCACTCCGGCAAGACAATCTGGTCGGCGACCCCATCGACATCAACCTGTGTGTTCAGATTCGAGCAAATTGGGCGACGGTGGCGGTGATTCGAACAGAAGCAACGACGGTGGCGGTGGTTCGAACAAACTTGCGTATCTAGATCTGAGCAAATCGGGCGAAGGTGGCCGTGATTCGAACAAAAACGACGGTGGTTGTGTGGTGTTGGTTGGCTGGTCTGATGGTGGTTGGCTTGGTGGTGGGTGGTGATGTGTTGGCAATAGTGCTATAGCGGTGGTGGTGCAATGTCAGATGAGCTATGGGCGGTGATGATTTGATGGTGAGGTGTGTAAAATGCAACATATAAATCATATCAAATGAGACATAAAACTAACCCTTTTTTAGTACTAATATTGGAAAAAGTGTGTTTTTGTCTTACTTTTGAATTTACAGGATCAAAAGAGCTTAAATGAACAAAAGGAACAAATATACAACCAAAACTAACATAATTACAAAGAAAAGTAAGAAACGTGACATTCTTGACCCCTCGGCAGCATCTCCCAAAGCAAAAACAAGAAGGCAGAAGCTGACAATGGGGCTGTGCCTAGCTGACCATGGGGTTGTGGCCAGCTCACCACGGGGCGTGGTCAGCCCTGACAAGAAGACAAAACCTGTAGAACCTTCTATGTCCACCACGGGGTCGTGCCCAGCTCACCACGGGGCGTGGTCAACGTAGAGATACGCAGAATCTTGCCAAATCTTGATAGTACAGATACGGTACTGACCACGGGTCCGTGCCCAGCTCACCACAGGGTGTGTTGGGCTCTCTGCTGACACTTGCAATTAATGAAGGAAGAGAAAATGCGGACCACGGGGCCGGGGCCAGAGTTCTGTTCAGGCTATAAATAGAGGTGCTTGGTTCACTTCAAAGGCATCCATTGGCAAACCACTTCTCTCCCACTTTGCCACCACTCCACCACCATTACAACACCCACATCCACCACCATCATCCATCATCCACCTTAGAGTGTGTGTAGTAGTCTCGGGATCCAAGATTGATCGTAAGAGTTCTTGTCAATCAAATGCCATGTTTGGCTAAGTCTCTTACATCACTTGGTGAAGATAAGCATTTAATGTATTACTTTTGATTTTTAATCTTTTCACACTTTTTATTTGGTTTTGTATTAATGACTCTAATAACTAGTTTCTTATGTTGAAGGTGAAACTTCCTTATCATTTGTCCGTGGTGTCTTGGCATTACTTTACTGTCTACATAAAGTAAAAGATTTTCACCATTAATATCTCTACGGTCTATATAGAGATATGTTTGCTACCTGGTCGGGGGTTAAGGGAATGGTTTGGTAAGGTTCTTGCCTTGTTCAGTGTATATATCCTGCAAGGACCTGGGTCAAACTTACTAGGACCTCCTTCAATTCCCACTGGTATTGGATGGCGGGGGTGCGAATGGCTTGATCCCCTCATATGTAAACTACTATTAATATATTAAACCGGCTACTTGGGATTGTATCCCTGCTTACTCAAACCACTTAGCCGAGAGTAACGTCACCTTCAAAATAGGGGCCTACCGCTTTTCGCATTAATAACTTAATTAATTATCTTCCAATATTCCAACCCTTTGGGATTGTATTCTTGCTGACTCAAACCACTGGGTTGAGGGTAACGTCATCTTCAAAAGAGGGGCCTACTACTATAACTAAGATAATCTCTTAAAAAGTGCAAAAGTGCGGAAATCATCAAAGGATACATTAAAGCCGAGTCGGATCCAAGTGATTCATCTTGTCTATCTGTTTTATTTTTGTTTTTATTTTCAGCATTTTAGTTTTTATTTTTCATGTTAAAACCTTTTCTAAAAATTTTAGTTTGATTAGACGTTGAGGATAAACCGGTACTAAAAGCTCTTGTGTCCTTGGACGACCTCGGTATCTTACCAACGCTATACTACGCTCACGATGGGTGCACTTGCCCATGTGTGTGTTTAGTGTTAGTAGAATATCGTGTTTTATAAATTTAAAACTTGACTAATATGTAAAATGAGCTTAAAATATCAATAAAATCATAATACACCCGACACACACCAAGTTTTTGGCGCCGTTGCAGGGGGACACAAGGATTTTAAGAAAGCTTAAAATCGACGGCCTAATCAGTTTTTCAAAACCTTTTTAAAAACTGCGCGCACATTTTTACATTTTTAGGTAGTTTTGCATTACAATAGTCTGAACACGGGGCCGTGCTCACTTAACACGCCCCCGTGCTGCATAAACTTAACAAAACACCCAGATACAGAGTCTAAACATAGGGCCGTGTTTGTTGAACACGCCCCTGTGCTGAACCAAACCAGTTGCAATTTTTTAAAAACGCCCAGATACAGATTCTGACCACGGGCCGTGCTCCCTGAACACGGGGCCGTGGTGAGCCTCTGTTTTCGTTTTTATTTTTGTTTTCTGGTCCCGAGACTCTGTTGTGATCTGTTGAGTGATTCTTATGGATTAATACTCAGGAGGTTACAACTACCACTATGAGGAGGATGATTATGAAGAAGAATATTGTACCATTTGTGGTAATCCGCATTTCGTACAATATTGTGACCTCTTCGAACCATCCGCTTCATACACATACTACGAGGAGCCCAGGTACGAGCCATCCACTTCATACACATACTATGAAGAGCCAAGGTATGAACCTTCTCCCTCATACTCATATCTTGAAGAACCAAGGTATGAGCCTTCATACTCATACTTTGAGGAACCAAGTTATGAGCGACCTTCATATGCTTATCATGAGGAACCATGGCGTAAACAACCTACCTCATATGAGTATTATGAAGAACCAAGTTACGACCCTTATCCATCATATACTTACAATGAGGAACAATGGTATGAACCATCTACCTCATATGAGTATTATAAGGAACCAAGGATCGAACTTCCGAACTAAAGCTTTGAGGAGCCTTACTCTGCTCACTTTGACGAACCACCAACTATTTAACCCGTAGCGGAAAAGATAATAGAACACCTTAAAACTATCGAGCGCTATATAAAGGAAGCCCGCGCAAGGGGAGAGGAATCCCGCGCAAGGGAAGAAGTAACTTGTACTAAAGAAGTGATAGTTGAAGAGGTAAAAATGGAAGAACAAGTAAGTGAAAAGCCGACACATGAGCTAAACAACGAAAAAGGTGAGTCCGATAACGTTAAAATTCAAGAAGAGTCTAATTTTCAAGAAATTAATCTCTTAACACCTTCTTTCGAAAATCACTGTTTAGTACCTACTAATGCTAAGTTTTTAAAAGAGTTAAACACTAACACTAAAATTGACGAAACGGTAAACATTAAGTTAACAAATGATCAAACTACACTAATAAAAGATGACCCATTTGAAATTAACGTTACACCGGTTCCATGTTTCTTTCAAAATTCTTTTATTAGTAATATTACAATTGATAAAGATCTTTGTGTTAATATACTGCCAAACTACATTTTCGAAAAATTAAGTATTGGTGATTTTTTTCCACTTCAAATATCCATTTTTCTATCTAATCGGAAAACAATAAAATCAATGGGAGTAGTTGAAGATGTGTTATTTTAAACAAATTAAATGGTAGTCCCAACCGACTTCGTCATCCTTGATGACGCGCCACTAGTGTTAGGACGATATTTTGTGAAAACCCACGAAGCTTTGAAAAATCAGAAGCAAAACAATCTACCCATTCAATTAGGGGCCTTCAAAAGATGTGTCGATCTTGAACGATCAATGAAATATCCAATCGACAATGACGACCCCCTAATTGAAGATCAGCCAGAACCACCCGATAAGGTGGGTCTAGCTAAGGACCCTTATAAATGTGGCGCACCACGGAGGCATTCCGCAGAACTATCCTTAGTTTTAGATTAGTTTAACTTTTATGTTTTCTAGTTTAGTCTTACTTTTCAGGAATAAATCACACTCGAAAAGGTGGATATTGCCAAAGGAAAGTTAAAACCGCACCCCATGCATGAAAACAGAGCACTCCGTCAACTTTTCCATCATTTCAGCGTGTGCAGCACGGGGCCATGGCCACCCAACATGCCCCGTGCCAAGGCTCTGTAGAAAAAGTCCCAGATCAGGTAACTGACCACGGGCCGTGCTCAGTGAACACGCCCCGTGGTCAACATTCTGTTCAATTTTGTTACTGGTAGTCTGACCACGGGGCCGTGCTCAGCCCACCACACCCCGTGTTCAGCCACCCAGTAACATAAAATCTTGTTTTTAACCCACTTTTACACATTTTAATCAACCGAATTTTTTTTTGGGACACATTGAAGACAACGTGTAACTTAAGTGTGGGGGGGGGGATGCTAAAACCTTGAATCTCGCAAGTCCTAATAACAAGCCTTACACAAAACTCTATTGGAACCACTAATCACCCCAAATTTTTTCATTTTTTTTTACTTATCTTGGTTTAATTCGGGAATAACAAGTTCTAAAAAGGTTATATTTTTACAAATTTACAACTGATAGCGTCGTGATAAAAAAGAACCAAATGGAAAATTATGAAAATGAATGACAAATCTATTTAAAATTTGATCATATATACTTGATCACATTATAAACCCATTCCCACAACAAGTGAGTTTTGAGCCTTTATTGAGCATACATGCATATATCTTTAAACTAAATGCTCATTTTTCGTTTGTTGTGTGAATAGCCGCTTGGTTCTTACGACTCTAGAACTTGTCAAGACGATACATTCCCGGTCCTTACCAACTTGAACCCAAGTAAGTAAATGATGGAGGCATTAGGACTAACCCATTTTTCTTTCAAAACCATTATTTTTCTTCTTTTTACACCACTACCTAAAATCTCCCTAGTTAACCCCTTTGAGCCAAAACCTTTTCATTTCAAAACCCGAAAACCAAACACCCATTACCCACCAAAATTATTTTCTTTTTAAACCCATTTGTTTTAATAAAAAGCTCGGTTATCACGAGACATGAAAAAAAGGAATTTTGCAATAACCAAACAAGTTCCTCAAAAATCTTGTTTGAATATGCTTAGTTTGAATAAATGTCAAAAAAAAAAAAGAAATTTTACGACGACCGACGCTTTTTACGCTTTTAGCCATTTTTAATAACCACTAACCAAATCCACCTACCCTTAGCCCAAGCCTAACCCTTTCCAAAGTCCTATTGATATTTACAAAGGTTTATAGTTAAAAAGGAGGAGAATTGATTGCTTGGCAAGCATATGGTAGAAGTAAGTTCCATGCCGGTCTAGAGTGTTTCACAAAAATACATCTTTGTCCGAGTGTTAGGTGATCTCCCATGAGGTGTGAACTTGTATATAAATGGAATTTTAAAGAGGCATGTTATGCCCAAATAAGTAATTTCTCTTATGAAACGTTCTAAATAAATCATAACGAATAGGATTGTAAATAGTATAAAAATAAAACCAAATAAAGATCTTGGATTCCTGACACTCAAGACAAGCCCAAAACTTTTCTTCTACCCATTCCATTTGGGTGTGTAAGCCACATAATAAAGAGTTTTGCTTGAGGACAAGCAAAGATTCAAATGTGGGGGTATTTGATGTGTGTAAAATGCAACATATAAATTACATCAATTGAGGCATAAAACTAACCGCTTTTTAGTACTAATGTTGGAAATAGTGTCTTTTTGTCTTCCTTTTGAATTTACAGGATAAAATGAGCTTAAATTAACAAAATGAACAAATATACAGCCAAAACTAACATAAATACAAAGAAAAGGAAGAAACGTGACATGCCTGACCCCTAAGCAGCATCTCCCAAAGCAAAAACAAGAAGACATAAGCTGACCATGGGGTTGTGCCCAACTGACCATGGGGTTGTGCCCAGTTCACCACGGGGCGTGGTCAGCCCTGACAAGAAGACAAAACCTGTAGAAGCTTCTACATCCACCACGGGGCCGTGCTCAGCTTACCACGGGGCGTGGTCAACGCAAAGATACGCAGAATCTTGCCAAATCTTGATAGTATAGATACTGTACTGACCACGGGGCCGTGCCCAGCTCACCACGGGGCGTGTTGGGCCCTCTGCTGACACTTGCAATTAATGAAGGAATAGAAAATGCTGACCACGGGGCCGTGGCCAGAGTTCTGTTCAGGCTATAAATAGAGGTGCTTGGTTCACTTCAAAGGCATCCCTTGGCAAACCACATCTCTCCCACTTTGCCACCACTCCACCACCACTACAACACCTACATCCACCACCATCATCCATCATCCACCTTAAAGTGTGTGTAGAAGTCTCGAGATCCAAGATTGATCGTAAGAGTTCTTGTCAATCAAAGGCCATGTTTGGCTAAGTCTCTTACATCACTTGGTGAAGACAAGCATTTAATGTATTACTTTTGATTTTTAATCTTTTCGCACTTTTTATTTGGTTTTGTATTAATGACTTTAATAACTAGTTTCTTATGTTGAAGGTGAAACTTATTTATCATTTGTCCGTGATGTCTTGGCATTACTTTACTGTCTATATAAAGTAAAAGATTTTCACCATTCATATCTCTACGGTCTATATAGAGATATGTTGGTGTAACAACCCTCATTAAAAGTCCTATTTATTTTATTATTTTATCCAATAGGAAACCCTAATTGTGACACCCAAGTGATTCTGCACAAACCTTAAAATTTTCAGAACAATCAGAATCAGGATCAGGGCCCCTAAAACTCAGGGGGGGTATTTCCTATTGACGATTATCATCACAGTTCGTTGTCAAAATTGAATTTAAACGTTTCGTCGGCTCAGCAGGCCTACACACACACGTGGCAAACCTATAGTGAAAAGGTGTCCCTTACGGACCGTAAGGGATGAGTCTTACGGTCCGTAAGCATGTCAAAATTCGTGTATAAATAACAGACTTTGGGACTTACATTCTGGAGTTGAAACGACGAAGAAATTCGTTATATGCACCGAGTTACGTTCTGAATACTACAAAAAACACACACGAATCACTAATTAGTATAGCGGGGTGCTGCTACGATACAGGGTATTAACTCGATCGCTGCTACGATTCAATGTCTGATTGACAGAAACTATCCGATGGATGTTTAAGTGCTATCATTTGTCATTAGTCGTGATTCCGACCGGATGTTTGAGTACCACCCGAATTCGGGGAATACTCTGTCATTCGTTGTGAATCCGATGGATGTTTAAGTGATTGCACTTTGTCATTCGTTGTGGGGGTTTTAATCTCGTGAGTTATCGTAATTGTTGTATTAAGTTACCTACCTAGTTCATGTGCACTAGGTTACAAGACTAAATCAATAGGCTAAACTCTTCCTGTATAAATCTGCAATATATTAAGGCTTATCTGTAGACTAAACTTTGGCCGTATGAATCTGCATGCTTATAATGTGAGTCATTCTCTTTTTATCAAATTACTTTACAAAACCCTATTTATTTCAAAAGTTATAATTACAGAGATTAAGTCTTGTTATCTGAAATTACTGCCAGTATGTGGGGGGATGTGCACATAGCTACTAATTATTTATCACTTGTGGGTGAAAGGACCCAGCAAGTGATATGTCCACAGTCAAAAGTCCGGTCAAGTGACAACTGGGTCAGTTAATTCAAAAGATAGAGACATTGTAATCGCTCTTAATACTGTAAATTATAACAAACATGTCATTTTAGAAAATAGAATGATTCACTCAGTATTTCCCGCTGATAAAACCTTTTTAAAACACGTTTCAGGTAATTACAGTAGATTGGAGTAAGAGATGGATACAACACTGAAAGGCTTCAAGAAGTGGCTTATTTTATTAATTAAATCAAATTAAGAAATATTGTTTTATGTAATTAAATTTATCTTTATTAAAGCTACCATTGTAAAACATGGGTTTATCCCATCTATTTAATAAATAAAATCCGGTGTTTTCTAAACTCTGATATTTTTTCCTAACTCACGGTCCTGATGAAATTTCCGCTGCAACATTTTCAAAATAATCACCGGTACCACTGGGCTGTTCGCGACTCACGATTCCGTCCAGGGTGGGTCGGGGGCCGTGACAGAAGGTGGTATCAGAGCCACTGCTTTAAGCCTATAAGTGTTGTGATAATAATACCTAAGTTTGTATAAAAGAGTTAGGAGATTGCTAGTAACTGGTAGCACACATGATAGCATTTAGACTTAAACTTAAGAAAAAATGCCTTAGTATCAGCTTCGAGATAAGCTAAGTACTTGTGTAAATAAAGTATGATGGGTTTTGATATACCATAAGAATGGTAATTAGAATATTGCAAGATATGATAAATAAGCAAGAATTAATAGTAATTATTGCTTATTGATATTACTTGGTCTAGAATAAGACATGTTACGGGAATAAAAATTTCCTTGATTCTGGATAAAAGCCTAAATAAAAGAGGCATTTTTAAAATTTTGAAAAGATACTATTTATGGGAAATAGAAAATTTTTCCGGCAAGACTGGGTATGGTGTATCAGACTCTCCAGTTTGTCCGGATATACGGGATTACCTCTCCGGCGCGAAGCGGATAAGACGGGGTATATAATATCTCAAACAAGTGACAAGATTTCCCTAAATAGTATCATGACCTGATATCTGACTTGTTTTTGGAAATATGAATCTGTTAAATACATTGACCTTACTACGGGTATGTATATTACAGCATGTGAAATATGTGATTATATAGATATGTATATCTATAAGAAATTCCAAAAAGTCAATTAGGAATAAAGCACAAGCATCTGTGTCTAGATTTCTTTATCAAGAATCTCTTTTCCGATATCAAACATTATTTCGTTTGATCATCTACCTCGTAACTCGAGCGACAATAATAACAATAGAAACCCATTAAGTTGGGATACCATCAAAAGTATAAGAAATTCCAATGCGTTACCATAGACTATTAACGCAAGTAAGAAGCATGTAAATTTGTGATAATGCACAAGAAAACACATGAAACTTAAATTATATGTTCACAGACGTCGAAGTATATCACACACGACTTCCAAGGCAAGACCTTTGGAAAATATAAATTGGGCACGATGACGTCAATGCTAATTCCGTTAGTGGAAGAACTACTAATAAAAAAGAAGCACTTTACCACGCGATCGTACAAGCAACATGAATCTCCCTGAGGTATGTTGGAACAAAATTTTACAATCATCGGTGCATAGTTTAATCAGAGTCATAATTATTATCACTACAAAAGGAGTCACATACCTTTGCAAATTCCCTATTTTATTTTATTCGACATTTCCTTGTAATGTCACTTAACAACGGTTATCACACGAAATTCCAGATAAAAGTTCTTATATTTCTTTCGTTGAAATTCTGACTTTTGCATATAATAAATTAACTTTCGTGTTTCTACTTCCCTTAATAGTCATCATACCATGAGGATTTCTTTCATAGTAGCAAATATTGATCTATTTCATTTCTTGATAAAATTCACACATTACACATGCACTGTTTGTTGCGCATGTGATTCATTTGATTTATCAAGACCACTGGAGGACTTCATTCCGATTTGTTATTTTATCCAAACTCAAGTATCATTCCGCTTTTTGTACTGTGAACCGCATTATTGCAAAACAACAACTCCTTGATATCGAGTCAATAAATTTCTTGAAAAATTTAATTTTCTTTGACATACATAGTTTTTATTGTGACCATGTCCGAACTTTCTTATTAAAACTTGTTTTGTTTAAATCAAGTTCAAATTATTTGACTTGCTCACAGTACATATTCATTTCAAGATTCCATATAATGGATGGAAGCTATCATATTTAAAACAGTCCCAACAAGCACTTCATTTGTTTAGAACCATAATAGGCTTGTTTAGTCTTCGACTTCATTGAATCATTTCTTTGATCATTATCACCTTGTACTGATATTTTCACAAAATTTAAAGCTTGCACTAATCTCGTTTATATATATCATATACGGATTTAATTATTTATTTAATTATATATTAAATTGTTTTGTTTATAAAAGCCATCTTAACACAAATCGTGTGCTAAGATAATGATACATAAATTCTTGTCATATTTCAGTGTATCTCTTAAAGATTCTTACAACTTCAATCTAGCCTTTCGTAATAATTATTGCTTTAACATCTTCAATCGAAAAACATTATATAAAATTTATTTTATATATGGAAACTTACATAAGTGATTACCTAATTTACAAAATAGTATTACTATATTCTTATTAAACCATTGAGGTGAAGAATATATATTTATGTTTGAGTTATACTCTCATTTAAGTGTATGTTTAGATAATTATTACTAATATCAGTTTTATTATTAGTAATAAAATATTAATAGTAATAGTGTTAGTATTATTTTAAAATACTAGGATTATTGTCAATGGCATATATTGAATAGCCTAGCCTTAGTTAGGCATGGACACCACCTATGCTTAAACAAGGCAGCACTAACCAATATCCAACCATGATAATGACTAGTTAATATATTTAAAATTAAGTCATCATACTTATTTAGTAAATTTTAATTATATATAAAAATATTTTACTTTGTACTATAAAGAGAAGACATATTTTCATAAAACAATACAAGAATCAGAAGGATGAATAAAATTATATAAATAATTATCTATCACATATTTTGTGGTAACTATATACCGTAACGTTCTGACAAGAAAATAACTATATAAGAATAATATGATATTCATCAACTACGTTGGGTTAAGGGAATATGGTAATATATAAGAATAGTCCCCATTTTCACTTATTTACAATATTTGTAAATACATTCACAACGTTATATGATTTCAAAATAAAAATAAGTAATCAAATAGAATCGACCCAATAAGTATTATATATTTACAAATTATTTTACAAATACTTTTGTATAATAAATATTTTTACACCTTTATTTACAATTTTCATTTAACGTTATAAATAATAGTAATTTCTTTTACAAAATAATAATACTAATATATTTTGTAATGTAATAACTTCATTGCGATATTTTGTAATATATATTACATAGTAAATATAAGTTATTTTACATAGTATAGTAAAATACTAAAATAATATTTTATTAAAAAGTGGTGACCATTTACGTATAGTGGTCACCACTTTTTCATGCTTGGTACCTTGATGATGGTACGATTATTGGTCCTGTTCGTGAAGTGGCTAAGGCTTTAGAAGTTATCTCAAGGGAAGGCCCTTCTTTGGGGCTCCAACTAAATGTTCGGAAGACTGAATTGTTCTGGCCATCATGCAATGGGGAGAAGTTTGCTGCGGGGTTGTTCCCAGAGGATATTGGGAGGCCTAAGCTGGGAGTCAAGTTATTGGGGGGTGCCGTCAGCCGTGATCGGGACTTCATCAGTGATCTGGCTGTTAAGAGGGCCTCTCGGGCTGTCGATCTCATGAGGGTACTCCCGCAACTTAAGAATCCACAATGTGAACTCCTTTTACTGCGTTCGTGCATGGGATTTGCCAAGCTTATCTTTGGTCTCCGCACATGCCAACCTTCTTATGTTGGAGCGGCTGTTACTTTGTTTGATGAAGGACTTCGGCAAGCCATTGATGATATTGTGGTTGGCGGGGGGCCGTTCTTTGGGGACTTGCAATGGCGATTGGCTTCCTTGCCAATCAAGGAGGGTGGGCTTGGATTGCTATCGGCGGGGGATGTCTCGTCTTTTGCCTTCGTGGCCTCCAGAGTGCAATCTTTGGAACTTCAAGATCATATTCTGCGAGCTTGTTGTATGGGTGATTTGGATTCGGAATTTAGGGCTGCGTTGGATGGTTTACAAACCGTTCTTCCTGATGTTGACCTTGGCGGTTTTGCTAATAAAGACACCGCCCCCCGTGAACCTCAAACTATTTTGGCGAGTGCTTTTTATGGTAAAACCGTGAAGGAAATCAATGGTGTTTTCGGGTTATCCCCTCGGCAAAAGGCTGTTTTTGATTGTTTACGAGCCCCCCACGCTCAAGATTTCCTTACTGTTATCCCGATCGAGGGCTTGGGGCAATGTATGTCGGCAGTAGAATATCGGTCTGTCCTCAAATATCGTTTGATGATACCGTTGTACCCTGAGGATGAACCGTGCCCTGTTTGTCGGAAGGTGTGTCTTGATAGCTTCGGGGAACATGCCCTTCACTGCAAAGAGCTTCCTGGCTTCAAGTACAGACACGACCTGGTTAGAGATGTGTTGTTTGACGTTCTCAAGCGAGCTGGTATCGCTGCTAAAAAAGAGGCTCCGGTTAATTTCCTCACGGACCCGAAGGAGGGGAGGTCTTCCCTTCGACCAGCCGATGTGCTGGTTTTTGGATGGTCCGGGGGTAAGCATGCTTGCATTGATCTCACGGGGGTGTCGCCTCTTGCCGGTTTCAGGGGCAGTGGTTTTGTTTCAGGGCAAGCGACGCGGAAGGCTGAGGCGGGGAAAATATCCAAGCACGAGCAGGCCTGCATAGATAATCAACATGCCTTCATTCCTTTCGCGTTCGATACCTTTGGTTATCTGGCCCCTGTGGCGTCCGGTTTCTTAAAGCGGGTTCAAAAGGCAGCACTTGCGCATGCGACAGTGTCTGTAGGCCATAGTTATGTGTTTAGCCGAGTAGGATTTGCAATTCAAAAGGGGGTGGCGGCGCAGCTTGTTGCCCGTCTACCAACCCATGATTTGTTATTTGCTCTAACCTTCTAATATAAAGGTAAATTTTATTAAAAAAAAATGCGTAACAAATAATATATATTACATAGTAATTATATTTGATATATAAGATACGATTCAGATATGGACACAAATAATATATTACATTTGCTTTACAAATATAATAATGGTTGGTCATGCCAAAACAACTTGTTCTTATTATATTTCGATCTCTAGGACATAATATGAAAAATATGGTCACTAATAGTGTACTATCACATTGTTTCACAATTAAAACAACTTGGAACTTTAAATAATGATACACTAACTCTATTGTCTTTTGGTGTATCTTTGCAATTCACTCATCTCAGCACTTTGATTTTCTCATATTATAAATATTTGACAAATCATTTTTCATGCTTTAATTTCATTTTAAACCTGTCGATTCTAAGTCTTCCTCAATTTCCAATCAAACTAAGCTTTCTTTTGACAAAGAATTTTTATTGATTCTAAAAGTCCTTCACATTCATTTTAATATCTATTGATCATATATCTTTTAGCTTGAACCTAGTCATCTTGGAAATTATATCATTTCATCCCGTTCGTTTGTCATCAATTTCTTGAATTAATTCAGTTGAACCGTTAAATCCTACTTATTATACAACTCGTATTCACAAAATTTGATATTTCATTCTGTATCATTTTGTTGACTAAAATATGACATAAATCTAAAAGAAATATCATAACCCAAATCTTGAGGACGAGATTTTTATTAAGGTGGGAAGAATGTAACAACCCTCATTAAAAGTCCTATTTATTTTATTATTTTATCCAATAGGAAACCCTAATTGTGACACCCAAGTGATTCTGCACTGTCACACCCCAACCGAGGGCGGAATCATCGGGGCGCGGCACTGAGCGAAACAGATTGTCCAGAAGTTTCCATAACAACTATCATTACCATTCAATTTAAGCTAACATGTCCCATACCATGTCTCAAATAGTAAAACAAGTTATTACAGACAAAACTAAACAAATATTCTGTTCCGACAACTCAGATTTAAACATAACTAAATTATTCGTTGGTTT
This sequence comes from Helianthus tuberosus, assembly GCA_030545235.1. Classification (NCBI taxonomy): domain Eukaryota; kingdom Viridiplantae; phylum Streptophyta; class Magnoliopsida; order Asterales; family Asteraceae; genus Helianthus; species Helianthus tuberosus. The sequence goes on from CM060376.1 coordinate 46,483,823, forward strand.
CTAGGACTCCAGTTCCTAGCTTCGATTTCATCACAGCCCGAGAAGCATATAAACAACCTAGGCACCTGTCACATACGTTAAAATAATGTCAATACATAAAATGTAAAGGTGAGCATACAAGTTTGATAATAGCATATAGAGTTCGAATTCGTTTACGAATAACCAGCACGTACACATAGTGGAATGAAGCACGTTAGTTATCGACATAGATCCATCGATACCAATGACTGCGGGTTGACTGCCCGAGGCAGTTCGCAATACACGATTACCACTGTAATCCATGCAAGTAAAAGATCCTTAACAACCCCCGTGGAAACGGGTGCTGAGTCCAAACTATAGTACTATCGTTGCTAAGGCAGGTAGACAGCATTCCATGTGTAAACATAACAAACAAGCATTCATAAGCCACGTATAACATGCGTTAATGGTTAAGCGTTATAATAGCTTGAGTAGTGTGATAGTGATGGTTTGAATAATTGTAACGTATGTAACACCCAAAAGTGCTAAAGCAAAAAGGGTTCGAGTATACTCACAGCGATATGGATTGAAGGGAGCGCTTTACAGCGAGTACGATTAGCCTGAATAGATTCGATAACGTAACGATAAGTGACGCGTAAAACAGTATGAGTGAGAGTGGTTAGGATGACTGATCGTGTGGTTCAGTTGTCCGTAAGTAGCAGTCATCCGTGCGCATGACCTATCCGTACGGATGGTGATGCGTGCGGATGGTGATACGTGCGGTCGGTGTTCCATCCGGGTGGGTCATCCGTGCGTGTGCCTATCCGTGCGGGTGGCAACCCGTGCGGACTAGTCATACGTGCGGATGACTTACCCGTACGGTTAGATTACTCGTGTGGGTAAACGTCCAAGTGGATTGTTTCTTCCTAAGATGTGTTTGTGTATGATGGCTTGTGCTTTGGAGTTTTCGTTGTAGCATTTAGAAAACACCAAAGTGTTTCTACCATTCAAGCCGGCCGCGCGGACGGTGATCCGTGCGTGTGGTAGTCCGTGCGGACAGCCTGTGCGCGCGGGCAGAGTCAATCCGTCCGGATAGCCCGTCCGTGCGCACGGCTTGGCCGTGCGGGTGGGGTTTGTTTGATTTTCATTTTAAGGCCTTAGTATCTCATGATCCGATGAGTAATCCATTCAAAGGTCGTCTGTCCGGATTGCTCGTTCGTCGATACTCAAACCTCGCTTGGAAAGTTGGTCCCAAGGGTAGTCCGTACGGGTGGCAACCCGTGCGTATGACCTGTGCGTGCGGATGGTAATCCGTGCGTACCGCTTGTCCGTGCGGGTGGCTAGTCCGTGCGGGTAGCCTGTCCGTGCGGACAACTGCACCGGTTGTTCCGTTCGTCTACACTTGGTTTCTGTTGTCGTGTATCGAGACGTTCTGATTACGTGGCAACCACTTGGAGTTGTGTTCTTACTCGCGTGACTAGGCCGGTTAGGAACCACCCTAACTCGGCCTGCCGGCGACTCAGAACGGTCGTCCCGGTTAACCCCGAAATCAGTTGTCTAGGGTACAACTCCAGATCTGGAACTAGGGTATCACTATTGACGAGCAAAACACTAGGACTGATCGGATTTGCACCGGTTTTAAGGGTGAAAGAAGGAGAGAACTTAGGTTTATTTCTTTCAACTCTTTTATCCTTAGGAAAGTTTAGATCTAGGTGAAATTATTGTAAAAACTTGTAGAAATCGTTTAGATCTGAGATATTCTTGGTGGAATGAGGCCAAGCATGAAGTTCTTACGAACTTCACGATGACGTCACCCATGATTACCTCAAATCCGGATGATTTCATGGTTAGAATTGAAGATTCGAAAGATAGAAGTGTGTAGAATCGTGTAGAGGATAAAGATGTACAAGAATTAGTGCAAGATCTTACCTGGATTGAGAGAAATCTGGAAAAAGGTGGAGAATGCGTGTGGTTCGGACGTCACTTGCCAAAAGTGGAAAAAGTGGATAGTGACCCGTGTATTTATAGGATGCCAAAAAGGGAAAGGAAGTGAGCCGTGCGCACGGCGCGCACCCGGGTAGGCTATCCGCGCGGGCTGGCCACCCGTGCGGACTGGCAATCCGTGCGGATTGGCCATCCGTGCGGGTGGGCCATCCGTGCGGATGCCACCACCTTGGGCGAGCTCGATGCGAGGTTGATTCGGCTCGGATTTACGTGCGGTTTGATAGGGTTTCCTAATTCAAATTACTTTCAGTCCCAACTACTTCTTATACGGTTCGATTCGGGATTCGAGTTCGGGTTCGATCATATTCGAGTTAGACTTTGAGTTCGATTGAGTTTGCTTGATTATCACCACACAACATAAAATAAACATGCACAAGTAACACGTTAGGCACACACACACGTATAACTGACAAGCAAAATACGAAGTTCGAGTTACGTTTTAGTGTCGATTTGATTAGCTTGCTTGATTATCTTTATCGCATTGTTACTTCCTATCATTCACAGTCGTAGATCGATCGAAATATGATTGGTGAGACTTGATTATTGTAATGTACGACATGTACTCCACATAATCTAAATATAATAGAGACAATTCTACGAGTCACGTTGCGCGAATTCGGTCGTTGACTTTGACCTTGACTTTGACTTTCACTCGTGAAAACACGGGGTGTTACAGCCTCCCCTTGTTTAGGAAATTTCGTCCCGAAATTTAGCCGGAAGCTGTAACTGATTCGTGAATCACTTGTGGAGAATCGCCAAATTAGCCAAGATTTCATTGCATACAGATCTCAATTCGCATCAGATTCGATAAAGTTCCTCGAAATCTTTTTCTTTTTCTTTCAAACCTTTGACCATCGTGGGTTCTAGTTTGAGTTCGCTTTGATTGTGATCCGACTCGTACGACGTGCGGAATCCGTGAACGTACGTGATCGAACACACGATATCGCACTAGAACCGTGATTCTATTGAAAAGATGACGAGCACAAAGCTCCGGAATCACGTAGAGAGACTTTCTCTCTCTACAAGATCTCCTCTAATGTCACAAATGAGCAAAAGTCTTGACTCTAACACTCTGACTCCCTAATTCTGCTACGGTTAAGATTGACGGAGGCGATAGATATAATGCACTAACAGACGTGATCCTATTTATAAAAAAAAAATTCAATCTTTATTAACTTTGGCGGCTTCTGTTGGCTTCCATACATATTATCATATTTCAAATTCTCTGAAATCTCTCTCGAATACTCGCTATTTTAGTTGGACGTTGCTTCCTCGTTAAACAGCTGTGGATACTTTGCCTTCATGTCGCTTTCGAGTTCCCAAGTGAACTCCGCGCCTTGTTTGCCTTCCCACCGGACTTTCACAATGGGAATGCGTGAGCGCCTGAGTTCTTTGGTTTGGCGATCCATGATTTCGACAGGCTTTTCCACGAAGTGCAGTGTTTCGTTCACTCGTAGGTCGTCTAGAGGAACGTGTTTGGCTGGTTCGTAGATGGTCTTTCGGAGGTTTGACACGTGGAAGATCGGGTGGACATTGTTAAGTTCTTCCGGTAATTCGAGTCTGTAGGCGACTTTTCCGATCCTTTCCAGGATCTTAAAAGGTCCCACATACCGAGGCGCTAGCTTCCCCTTTTTGCCAAATCGGACCACACCCCTCCAAGGTGATACCTTTAGGAGTACGTAGTCACCAATGCCATACTCGCGGTGCTTGCGCTTTTTATCGGCGAGAAGCTTCTGTCTATCCCGAGCCTTCGTTAGGTTGTCCCGAATTTGGAAGATTTTGTCTGTTGTTTCTTGTAGTAGTTCCGGACCGGTTAGTTGCGAGTGACCGATCTCGTGCCACACAATAGGCGATCGACATCTTCTTCCGTATAAGGCTTCGAAAGGAGCCATCTGGATGCTAGCCTGGTAGCTGTTGTTGTACGAAAATTCGACTAACGGAAGGTGTCTATCCCAATTACCACCAAAATCTAAAACACATGAACGGAGCATGTCTTCAAGCGTACGAATCGTTCTCTCGCTCTGACCGTCGGTTTGCGGGTGGAACGCAGTACTTAGATTGAGCGTCGTACCTAATGCCGTTTGAAACGTTCCCCACAACCGCGAAGTGAACCGAGCATCACGGTCAGAGATGATGTCACGAGGCGTACCATGTCGACAAATGATCTCGTCGGTGTAGATTCGGGCTAATCGTTCCACCTTGTAGTCCTCTCGTATGGGCAGAAAGTGGGCTGATTTGGTCAAACGGTCAATGATGACCCAAATGCTGTCGTGACCTGATGACGTGGTTGGAAGCTTGGTTACGAAATCCATAGCTATGCTCTCCCACTTCCACATGGGAATTGGAGGTTGTTCGAGCAGGCCAGAGGGTCGTTGATGTTCAGCCTTGACTCTAGCACAGGTTAGACATCTTCCGACGTAGAGAGCGATATCCCGTTTCATGCCCGGCCACCAGTACCTATATCGAAGGTCATGGTACATTTTGTCGGCACCGGGATGAATGGAGTATCGGGATTTGTGGGCTTCGTCCATGATGATCTGTCGCAGGTTAGTTCGCTTGGGAATCCAGATTTTGTCTAAGAAGTGGAATATCCCGTTCGATTTGCTCACAAGTTGGGCTCCGTCGTGGTAGATTCTCTCTTTCTTCAGAGTGCGCTCGTTGAAACATGCATGCTGGGCGTCGCGAATAAGAGCTTCGAGATTGTGCTGGGCTTGAACATTTCGAGTGCTAAGCAGATAACTCCGTCTGCTGAGTGCGTCGGCAACCACATTTGCTTTGCCTGGGTGATAACGAATCTCGCAGTCGTAATCGTTGAGAAGTTCTACCCATCGGCGTTGACGCATATTTAGTTCCCTCTGATTAAAAATATGTTGTAGGCTCTTATGATCGGTGAAGATCGTACACTTGGTACCATACAGGTAGTGCCGCCAAATCTTTAATGCAAAGACAACTGCGCCTAGCTCGAGATCGTGGGTTGTGTAGTTCTTCTCGTGGATTTTGAGTTGACGGGATGCGTAAGCAATAACCTTGTCTCGTTGCATTAAGACACAACCGAGACCAAGGTTAGAAGCATCACAGTAGACAATGAAATTTTCGTTTCCGTCGGGTAGTGTGAGGACAGGAGCATTGCAAAGCATGTATTTGAGGGTTCGAAAGGCAGACTCTTGTTTGGTTCCCCAGAAAAAGGGCTGGTCTTTATGAGTGAGAGAGGTGAGTGGTACAGCAATCTTCGAGAATCCTTCGATGAATCGTCGATAATAGCCCGCCAGTCCGAGAAAGGAACGGACTTCAGTCGGGTTCTTAGGCGTAACCCAGCTCTTAACAGCTTCAATCTTCGCAGGATCGACGTGAATGCCCTGACTATTTACGATGTGACCCAGAAATTGAACCTCCCCCAGCCAAAATTCGCACTTGGAGAATTTGGCGTAGAGTTGGTTTCCCTGAAGTAACTCGAGAACCAAACGTAGGTGCTGCGCGTGTTCGGATCTCGTTTTGGAATAGATCAAAACATCGTCGATAAACACGATGACGAAACGGTCAAGATACGGTTTACACACTCGATTCATCAGATCCATGAAAACGGCTGGTGCATTGGTTAGGCCAAAAGGCATGACAACGAATTCATAATGGCCGTAACGAGTGCGAAACGCTGTTTTGGGAATATCCTCCTCCTGTATACGTAGCTGATGATATCCGGAACGCAGGTCGATCTTCGAGAAACACGTAGCGCCCTGTAGTTGGTCAAACAAATCGTCGATTCGAGGCAGAGGATAGCGATTCTTGATAGTCAACTTATTCAATTCCCGGTAATCGATGCACATCCGGAACGTCCCATCCTTCTTTTTGACGAAAAGGACTGGTGCGCCCCACGGAGAGGTGCTCGGGCGAATAAAGCCTTTTTCAAGCAGTTCTTGGAGTTGGGTTGAGAGTTCTCGCATTTCGGACGGCGCAAGTCGGTAAGGGGCTCTGGCAATAGGATTCGCTCCGGGAATGAGGTCAATGCGAAAATCGATATCACGCTTAGGAGGTAGTCCGGGAAGATCCTCGGGAAAGACTCGAGGAAATTCTCGAACCACTGGAACGTCCTTCACTTTCTTCTTCTCTTTCTTTTCCTTCTCCGCTGCTACGACATGAGCCAAGAAGGCCCTGTACTCCTTACGGAGATACTTGCTGGCTTGTAGGCATGATATAAGTTTGAGACCCTTCGAAGTAGTATCTCCATAGACGCACAATGAATCACCGTTGGCGAGGGAAAAACGAATCATTTTATCGAAGCACACAACTTCGGCATGGTTTTCGCGAAGAAAGTCCATGCCTACTATGACATCAAAGCTTCCTAGTTGCATTGGGATAAGATCGATTGAGAAGATGTGATTGTTGAGCTCGAGTGTGCAATCACGAATGACAGAGTTTACAGCGACGGTTCTTCCGGTGGCGACTTCAACTTCGAATGCGGAGGAGAGTCGAGAGCGATTACGACTAAGGAGTTTCTCGAATTCGAGTGACACAAAGCAATTATCGGCTCCAGTATCAAACAAACATGAAGCATAAATACCATTCACAAGGAACGTACCATTGACCACGTTGTTGTCGGCCTGGGCTTGACGCACGTTGAGATTGAAAGTTCTGGCACGTGCGGCCTGTTGCTGCTGCTGTTGCTGTGGTTGCTGCGGTTGCTGCTGTTGCTGCTGGGGTTCTTGTTTCACCACCCTGTTCGGGCACATGTTGGCGAAATGGTTCGGGTCGCCACATGTGAAGCATGCTCTGGCTTTGACTGCGGGTGCCGGAGGCGCTTGTTGACCCTGTGGGGCAGCGAGTAGAGCTTGATTGGCAGGAGCTTGACGAATACGGCAGTTGGCAGTAAAGTGGCCGTAGACGTTGCAATGAGCACAGTAGCGGCATTGAATAGCAGTTGGATGATGATAGGTGCAAGTAGGGCAGAGTGGGTGTGGCCCAGTATATGCACGCTTTGCAGGCGGTGCATTGGCCACAGGCGCCACTACCTGACGCTGTTGAGCAGGTACCGTTTGGATCGGTGCAGCAGTAATCGCACAGTTCTTGTTGGTGGAGTTGTTCTTTCTCTTGTTCTTTCTCTTGTTGCCTGAGGATGTGGGTTCAGTAGTTGGTGTTGCAGCAGTGGCTTGATGTAGATGCTTGGAGGCCTTATCCCACATCCCAGCCTTGACCCTTTTGTCGTTGATTTCAGCGGCCAGCAGATAGGTTTCTTCGATCGTGGTAGTCTTAGCCGCTTGCACGAAATCAGCAACGCAGTCGGGTAGGGCTCGGATGTATTTCTTGATGGTCATCTCAGGGGTCTTGACCTGGTCAGGACAGATAATGCTGAGCTGTTTGAAGCGAGCAGTGAGACCAGCATTGTCTCCATCTTTCTGATGTATGTGCCAAAATTCATCTTCAAGCTTTTGACGCTCGTGAGGAGGGCAGAATTCCTCCAGCATGACTGCCTTGAGCTCATCCCACGACAACCCGTAGGCTGCATCATTCCCTCTCTTGTTCCTCTCGGCCGTCCACCAGTCCAGAGCACGGGACTGAAAGACGCCGGTAGCATTCAGAGTCCGAAGATCATCAGGGCAACCACTTTGTCGCAGAGTGACCTCGATAGAGTCAAACCAGTGGAATAGAGCAGTAGGACCTCCTTCGCCTGTGAATTCTTTCGGCCCACATGACTTGAATTGTTTGAAACTGAAAGGTCTTGCAGCAGCCTTGGGACCTTCCGTCCTTGATTCCTCGGATGACTTGCTGGCATTTTCGCAGACACCGCTCACAGCTTTTGCTACTGCTTTCGCGACGATGGAAGCAAGGCGTCTGTCCCTCTTTTCCTGACGAGAGAGCCGATGATGGGATCCAGACGACATTGTCTGCAATAGACACCGCCATGGAACTCAACACATGTATTCGAATCTCACCTCACACGTCTAGGATTACTAAAGCTCAGTAACACGTACCATGTAACGCATATAATCACAGATCACAGAATTGCACAAAGTCACATAAACACATAGAGCACGTAATCACAATATTCCTAAATGTGTAAGCACAATAGCAAGAAACACATATATTCCTAATCACTAAGGCAGTCAGAAAACAGAAACCTAGTATTCAGAGTTTGCGAGTGTTCGAAAGCAGTGTAACGCGAGTGATCCGAAATTGTTGTGTGTCGAGTGAGATTTGTGTTTCAGCAGGAGAGGTAGTGTTGGGTCGAAACCAATAATATCTCAAAACGTTAACAAATAACAGATAAAGCATAAAACTTTCATAAAGATCGATAAATCGAAGGTAGATCGTCCGCGGCTAATAGACTTCGACTAACCAAAGTAGCTCGACTATTTACAAGGACCTTGCACAACGTCCTCCAGGACTATGCCATTGCCTCGATTCTTGGGTGTTGGCGCAATTCCCATTGGTTTGGTCGTGCCTCTAGATCGTTGGAATACATCGAACTTTGGTGGAGTTTTGTATAAAAGCAGGACGAGTCGTCAAGGTTAGGGTTTCACCCCTATCTTACAACTTCCGTCCTTGTTTTGATAAAAGTTGAGGAGATTATTCATCAAAATACGGATTTCACTCCTGATTTGGTATAATTCTCCTCGTTTGTAGCTGAAAACGCAAGCTAACTAGGCAACTTAGTCGAGAGTTTGCGGTTTTCACACCTATTCTCGACCTCATTACCTGTTCACAACTTGCAAATTTGAGTGTATTGCTAGAAAAGAGTGAGTGATGGTGGTGAGTTTACGCATTCGCGTGAGTTGGTCTGTTGGTTCTTAACTATAGACTAGGTCTCTAAGACTTCGACCCGGACTAGGTCGAGTCTTGCCTAATTCCCTATAGTTATGGCTCTGATACCAATCTGTCACACCCCAACCGAGGGCGGAATCATCGGGGCGCGGCACTGAGCGAAACAGATTGTCCAGAAGTTTCCATAACAACTATCATTACCATTCAATTTAAGCTAACATGTCCCATACCATGTCTCAAATAGTAAAACAAGTTATTACAGACAAAACTAAACAAATATTCTGTTCCGACAACTCAGATTTAAACATAACTAAATTATTCGTTGGTTTCTAGGACTCCAGTTCCTAGCTTCGATTTCATCACAGCCCGAGAAGCATATAAACAACCTAGGCACCTGTCACATACGTTAAAATAATGTCAATACATAAAATGTAAAGGTGAGCATACAAGTTTGATAATAGCATATAGAGTTCGAATTCGTTTACGAATAACCAGCACGTACACATAGTGGAATGAAGCACGTTAGTTATCGACATAGATCCATCGATACCAATGACTGCGGGTTGACTGCCCGAGGCAGTTCGCAATACACGATTACCACTGTAATCCATGCAAGTAAAAGATCCTTAACAACCCCCGTGGAAACGGGTGCTGAGTCCAAACTATAGTACTATCGTTGCTAAGGCAGGTAGACAGCATTCCATGTGTAAACATAACAAACAAGCATTCATAAGCCACGTATAACATGCGTTAATGGTTAAGCGTTATAATAGCTTGAGTAGTGTGATAGTGATGGTTTGAATAATTGTAACGTATGTAACACCCAAAAGTGCTAAAGCAAAAAGGGTTCGAGTATACTCACAGCGATATGGATTGAAGGGAGCGCTTTACAGCGAGTACGATTAGCCTGAATAGATTCGATAACGTAACGATAAGTGACGCGTAAAACAGTATGAGTGAGAGTGGTTAGGATGACTGATCGTGTGGTTCAGTTGTCCGTAAGTAGCAGTCATCCGTGCGCATGACCTATCCGTACGGATGGTGACGCGTGCGGATGGTGATACGTGCGGTCGGTGTTCCATCCGGGTGGGTCATCCGTGCGTGTGCCTATCCGTGCGGGTGGCAACCCGTGCGGACTAGTCATACGTGCGGATGACTTACCCGTACGGTTAGATTACTCGTGTGGGTAAACGTCCAAGTGGATTGTTTCTTCCTAAGATGTGTTTGTGTATGATGGCTTGTGCTTTGGAGTTTTCGTTGTAGCATTTAGAAAACACCAAAGTGTTTCTACCATTCAAGCCGGCCGCGCGGACGGTGATCCGTGCGTGTGGTAGTCCGTGCGGACAGCCTGTGCGCGCGGGCAGAGTCAATCCGTCCGGATAGCCCGTCCGTGCGCACGGCTTGGCCGTGCGGGTGGGGTTTGTTTGATTTTCATTTTAAGGCCTTAGTATCTCATGATCCGATGAGTAATCCATTCAAAGGTCGTCTGTCCGGATTGCTCGTTCGTCGATACTCAAACCTCGCTTGGAAAGTTGGTCCCAAGGGTAGTCCGTACGGGTGGCAACCCGTGCGTATGACCTGTGCGTGCGGATGGTAATCCGTGCGTACCGCTTGTCCGTGCGGGTGGCTAGTCCGTGCGGGTAGCCTGTCCGTGCGGACAACTGCACCGGTTGTTCCGTTCGTCTACACTTGGTTTCTGTTGTCGTGTATCGAGACGTTCTGATTACGTGGCAACCACTTGGAGTTGTGTTCTTACTCGCGTGACTAGGCCGGTTAGGAACCACCCTAACTCGGCCTGCCGGCGACTCAGAACGGTCGTCCCGGTTAACCCCGAAATCAGTTGTCTAGGGTACAACTCCAGATCTGGAACTAGGGTATCACTATTGACGAGCAAAACACTAGGACTGATCGGATTTGCACCGGTTTTAAGGGTGAAAGAAGGAGAGAACTTAGGTTTATTTCTTTCAACTCTTTTATCCTTAGGAAAGTTTAGATCTAGGTGAAATTATTGTAAAAACTTGTAGAAATCGTTTAGATCTGAGATATTCTTGGTGGAATGAGGCCAAGCATGAAGTTCTTACGAACTTCACGATGACGTCACCCATGATTACCTCAAATCCGGATGATTTCATGGTTAGAATTGAAGATTCGAAAGATAGAAGTGTGTAGAATCGTGTAGAGGATAAAGATGTACAAGAATTAGTGCAAGATCTTACCTGGATTGAGAGAAATCTGGAAAAAGGTGGAGAATGCGTGTGGTTCGGACGTCACTTGCCAAAAGTGGAAAAAGTGGATAGTGACCCGTGTATTTATAGGATGCCAAAAAGGGAAAGGAAGTGAGCCGTGCGCACGGCGCGCACCCGGGTAGGCTATCCGCGCGGGCTGGCCACCCGTGCGGACTGGCAATCCGTGCGGATTGGCCATCCGTGCGGGTGGGCCATCCGTGCGGATGCCACCACCTTGGGCGAGCTCGATGCGAGGTTGATTCGGCTCGGATTTACGTGCGGTTTGATAGGGTTTCCTAATTCAAATTACTTTCAGTCCCAACTACTTCTTATACGGTTCGATTCGGGATTCGAGTTCGGGTTCGATCATATTCGAGTTAGACTTTGAGTTCGATTGAGTTTGCTTGATTATCACCACACAACATAAAATAAACATGCACAAGTAACACGTTAGGCACACACACACGTATAACTGACAAGCAAAATACGAAGTTCGAGTTACGTTTTAGTGTCGATTTGATTAGCTTGCTTGATTATCTTTATCGCATTGTTACTTCCTATCATTCACAGTCGTAGATCGATCGAAATATGATTGGTGAGACTTGATTATTGTAATGTACGACATGTACTCCACATAATCTAAATATAATAGAGACAATTCTACGAGTCACGTTGCGCGAATTCGGTCGTTGACTTTGACCTTGACTTTGACTTTCACTCGTGAAAACACGGGGTGTTACATGCACAAACCTTAAAATTTTCAAAACAATCATAATCAGGATCAGGGCCCCTAAAACTCAGGGGGGTATTCCCTATTGACGATTATCATCACAATTCGTTGTCAAAATTGAATTTAAACGTTTCGTCGACTCAGCAGGCCTATACACACACGTGGCAAACCTATAGTGAAAAGGTGTCCCTTACGGACCGTAAGGGATGAGTCTTACGGTCCGTAAGCATGTCAAAATTCGTGTATAAATAGCAGACTTTGGGACTTGCATTCTTGAGTTGAAACGACGAAGAAATTCGTTATATGCACCAAGTTACGTTCTGAATACTACAAAAACACACACGAATCACTAATTAGTATAGCGGGGTGCTGCTACGATACAGGGTATTAACTCGATCGCTGCTACGATTCAATGTCCGATTGATAGAAACTATCCGATGGATGTTTAAGTGCTATCCTTTGTCATTAGTCGTGATTCCGACCGGGTGTTTGAGTACCACCCGAATTCGGGGAATACTATGTCATTCGTTGTGAATTCGATGGATGTTTAAGTGATTGCACTTTGTCATTCGTTGTGAGGGTTTTAATCTCGTGAGTTATCGTAATTGCTATATTAAGTTACCTACCTAGTTCATGTGCACTAGGTTACAAGGCTAAATCAATAGGCTAAGCTCTGCCTGTATAAATCTGCAATATATTAAGGCTTATCTGTAGACTAAACTTTGGCCGTATGAATCTGCATGCTTATAATGTGAGTCATTCTCTTTTTATCAAATTACTTTACAAAACCCTATTTATTTCAAAAGTTATAATTACAGGGATTAAGTCTTGTTATCTGAAATTACTGCCAGTATGTGGGGGGATGTGCACATAGCTACTAATTATTTATCACTTGTGGGTGAAAGGACCCAGCAAGTGATATGTCCACAGTCACAAGTCCGGTCAAGTGACAACTGGGTCAGTTAATTCAAAAGATAGAGACATTGTAATCGCTCTTAATACTGTAAATTATAACAAACATGTCGTTTTAGAAAATAGAATGATTCACTCAGTATTTCCCGCTGACAAAACTTTTTTAAAACGCGTTTCAGGTAATTACAGTAGATTGGAGTAAGAGATGGATACGACACTGAAAGGCTTCAAGAAGTGGCTTATTTTATTAATTAAATCAAATTAAGAAATATTGTTTTATGTAATTAAATTTATCTTTATTAAAGCTACCATTGTAAAACATGGGTTTATCCCATCTATTTAATAAATAAAATCCGGTGTTTTCTAAACTCTGATATTTTTTCCTAACTCACGGTCCTGATGAAATTTCCGCTGCAACATTTTCAAAATAATCACCGGTACCACTGGGCTGTTCGCGACTCCCGATTCCGTCCAGGGTTGGTCGGGGGCCGTGACAGTTGGCTACCTGGTCGGGGGTTAAGGGAATGGTTTGGTAAGGTTCTTGCCTTGTTCAATGTATAGATCCTGCAAGGACCTGGGTCAAGCTTACTAGGACCTCCTTCAATACCCACTGGTATTGGATGGCGGGGGTGCGAATGGCTTGATCCCCTCATATGTAAACTACTATTAATACATTAAACCGGCTACTTGGGATTGTATCCCTGCTGACTCAAACCACTTAGCCGAGGGTAACGTCACCGTCAAAAGAGGGGCCTTCCGCTTTTCGCATTTATAACTTAATTAATTATATTCCAATATTCCAACCATTTGGGATTGTATCCTTGCTGACTCAAACCACTGGGTTGACGGTAACGTCACCTTCAAAAGAGGGGCCTACTACTATAACTAAGATAATCTCTTAAAAAGTGCAAAAGTGCGGAAATCATCAAAGGATACATTAAATCCGAGTCGGATCCAAGTGATTCATCTTGTCTATTTGTTTTATTTTTATTTTCAGCATTTTAGTTTTTATTTTTCATGTTAAAACCTTTTCTAAAAATTTAGTTTGATTAGACGTTGAGGATAAACCGATACTAAAAGCTCTTGTGTCCTTGGACGACCTCGGTATCTTACCAACGCTATACTATGCTCACGATGGGTGCACTTGCCCATATGTGTGTCTAGTGTTAATAGAATATCGTGTTTTATAAATTTAAAACTTGACTAATGTGTAAAATGGGCTTAAAATATCAATAAAATCATAATACACCCGACACACACCAGATGGCGATGGTGGTGCTAAGGGTGGTTGTTGCCTAGTGAGAGTTTGTAGAGAGAGAGAGAGAGAGGATACAGGGAAGGAGACTAAGTTTTGAGTGAGGGTTTTCTTTTACTCTATTATTTATTATAACTATTTATGGTAAAATGACTAAAATACCTTTAGTGGGGTCAATTTGGTAAGATTTAACCATTAAAATTAATTGAGTTAGGGTTAAAGGACGTAATATGCAAGGGTTTGCAAACATTAAGTACGTTTTTTTGTAATTTTTAAAGACAAATGACACACTTTGCAATTTGGTGTTAACATAAATGACGATTTTTGTAATTTGAATGTCAACTTAAAATAATGGTGATCTTGGTAAAATTCAAAACAATGTGACAATTTGGTGAATTGATTAATTGAATTTGGTTTCAAAATTTTTAGTTATAATACTTGCATAAGCGCTTTAAAAGCTTTAAAACTAAATTGAAAGTTTGGTAAGTGAATCTAGGTGGTTTGGAAACTAATACTTAAAAGTAGGTAGTCAGCTAAATGGATGTTAGGACTTCAGAAGAAATTTCAGAACTTGTCAAATCTTGTCTTGAAGTTAGCTGAATTGTTTTCAGGATATTCCAAGTTAGCCAAATGGTTTTCAGGACTTAAAAAAAGGGTCATGCTATTCCCACACGCAGAAAATTATTTTCACACCTCGAAGCGCCGCGCTATGGCCATAGCGGGGCGCTTCGGTCGACAAAAGGTGCTTCGATTGACGTTTAGACATTCCCTACTGTTTGACAGACATAAAGCTGATTATGATGTTTTGTCGTTAACCCTAAGCGCCGCGCTTTGGCCATAGCGCGGCGCTTCGACCCAAATTTTCACTTTTAAAAGCAAGCTACTGATTGAGGTTGGCCAAGCAAGCATACGTTCTTCTTCTTCTTCTTCTTCAGAAAAGCATCGTTCGAGACAAGGTCGCACTCAATACGTTGTTTACAAACATACGTGGGTATTCGAGTGTTTTGTTGTTTGTTGTTTACAAAAAATGATGTCGTGGTTAAACAACTATATTTTCGGTCAATATTCTGACGAGACAGTTGTTCCTGATTCTTACGAGGGGACCGCTATTTCTGACTCGTATGAGAAACCGGTCTCGTCTAACTTGAGGGAGGCAGAGGTTGTATCTGGCATTCGTTATCGTGATAACACGGTGACGCTGGATTTGAATACCCCTGTGGAGGACCCTTACGCACAACAAGGTTATTCGAATTTCGGTTACGGTGGCGAGTACAGCTTTGTACAGCAGGAGTGTGGTGCAAACGACAGTTACGGTTGTCAACAGAGCTTACAAGGTTATTCGAATTTCGGTTACGGTGGCGAGCGCAACTTTGAACATCAAGTATATTCGGACCTCGGTGACGATGGTGAGCCGGGGGATGTGTCTGTTGACGAGGAAGGCTGTTACCCGGTTACGTTTTCGTTTGATACAACGCAGACCTTTTCGTCACGTAAAGAGTTGGTGCGTTGGGTACAAGACACGGCAAAAGACAATGGTTACCTCATTGTGACTAAGAGGTCGAATAAAAGAGGAGAGAATTACAAGATTTGGTTTCAATGTACTTTTGGTGGGGAGCATAAGAGTATAGCTACACAGAGGAAAACGGGTAGCAAGAAAATAGGCTGCCCGTTCGAGATGATCGGGTTTTCGGAATCATCCGGAAGTGTTTGGAGGATCGAGGTGACGAAGGCGAAGCATAACCACACTCCTATTGAAAACTTAGAGGGTCACGCGTATGCGAGAAGGCTTTCTTCGGAGGATACAAAACTGGTTAAGGAGCTGGCAGAGCAAGACATTCCCAACCAAAGTATCTGGCGAACGCTGACAAAAAACAATCCGGCTAGAAAGCTTATTCCGAAAGATATACACAACGCTGTTAAGAAGATCAACGCCGAAAAAAATGTCGGTAAGTCTCCGATGCAAAAACTTGAAAGCATTCTTCTCGAAAAAAATTACACTTATTACATGCGCACGAATGAGATATCAAACGAAGTTGAAGATGTCTTCTTTGTTCACGAAAGATCATTCAATATGTGGTGTGCCTTCCCGCATGTGCTAATGATTGACGCCACCTACAAAACGAACATGTACAACCTGCCATTTGTTCAGGTCGTAGGCATGACGTCGACAAACAAATCGTTTACGGCTGCTTGTGCGGTAATTTCCGCTGAGAAGTCAGAGAACTACCTATGGGTGTTGCAGAGGATCAAGTCTATGCTGGTAGGATGTATGGAACCGCGCGTGATTTTAACAGACAGGGATTTTGCGCTAATGAACGCGTGTGAACAAGTTTTTCCAAAAGCGCATAAGTATCTTTGTCGGTTCCATATTCAACAAAATATTAATAAGAACAGCAAGAAGAAATTCTCTGACAAGGATTGGAAAGAATTCGTACGTAGTTTTTGGTTATTGTGCGAGTCTACGACCGAGGAAATATACAGGTATAACTTGGAAAACCTTGAAGCACAGCTGAAAGAAGATGACCGTGAACGTAGGTATTTCTTACATAATTATGTTCAAATTTTATATAATAACAAAAACTGACTATTTACGTTTTTTTTTTAATTTTAGAGGTGTTTGATTATATGAAGAAATCCTGGTTGGATCCGTACCGTGAAAAGTTTGTATCATGCTGGATTAACAAAACTATCAACTTTCACCAAACTACGACCAACAGGGTTGAGGGCATGCATGCAACACTAAAAAGTCACTTTCCAAGTCATCGCAACACACTGGATAAACTTGTACTGTATGTTGATCATGTTGTTGATAGACAATACACCGAGATTAGTAGTAGCTTTGAAACAAGCCTCCGAAAAGTGATGACGCACCACAAGAAGCAGCCCATGCTTGCATATATTCTCAGAAAGGTTTCAATATATGCGATTGAGCTTTTGAGTAGGGAACTAAAACGTAAGGAAGACGGGTTGAGAGCCTACGGTGCAAGCTGTGGTTGCCAACGTTTTACCAGCTGTGGTTTGCCATGTGCCTGTCGTTTGGAAAAGTTGGAAAATAAAGGTAATTAATATCTTTGACCTTTCTCGTTATGATTCTGCCACCTAATTTGTTTTCATCCACAGATCAGCAACTCCGGATCACACACATAGACGTGTTCTGGAAGAAGCTTAACTTCAAGCCTGCAAAGAAAAACATAGAGGATATCGATGTAGACGCGGAATTTGAAAAATTGAAACAAAAGATCGATCCAACACCCCCTCAGGTGAAAAAGAGCTTCTTTGAAAAGTTTCAGCAAATCCTCAATCCAGGGAACAATAACAAAAAACCTCCTGCTGTTCTGAAGAAAACTCGTGGTCGCCCAACATTGAAAACGCAGGAAGAAAGAAAGGTTGAAGCCGCTAGAAAAAGCGCGTACATTCCGTCGGGAGAAACTTGGGTCGAGGCCTCAGACGATCTTCCCCGTCACAGCTCGTACATATCACCGTCACAGCCTTAGACGATCAACCTACACCCTGATTTCCCGATGATCAAGCTCGGTCCTAAGACGGATATAGCGATCCGCAACTACGCACCTCAGATTCCCGAAGTGATCCATCCATACATCGTTAGAATAAAGGACGTGAAACCAGATGGTCATTGTGGGTTTCGATCAGTGGCTGTTGGGTTAGGAGTGAAACAAAATTCATATTTGATGATCCGGAAACAACTTATAAAGGAGTTACGTACGAATGAATCGCTTTGGAGGCAGTTTTTCGATCCGGAAAACATAGGACATTATGATGCGCTGCTTAGACGGATCGATTTCAAGGGGGTGGGACGAGCAGATATCGAAAATTACATGACGATGCCTGAGACGGGGTTTCTTATTGCCCAACGATACGGTGTGATTGTTCACACCTTCGACATGCGTGGGAGCTGTACAATTTTCCCTCTGCTGGGCGGGCCAAACGAAGCTGAGGAACCTCACCTGGTGGTTGCGGTTGTGTTCGTCGACCATGGGCATTTCATACATGTAGAGCTTGGAGGTTGTTATCCAATGCCTCCCCCAAACCCACTCTGGACAGCACACAGAACAGAGCGCGCAGCAGCCTGGCATACATTATATAGGGATCAGATCAACACGTACGAAATGCTTACGTATCGTGCCCCTGACCTTAATGTAACCCCATATGTTCACGATGTAGGTTAAATGTGTTTAATAATAATCACGTTTGTGTTTGTTCAATATATGCGTTACATCACGTTAAAAACCGAATGTCACCGACACGACCCAATCAGATTCAATACGCACTTGTACGACCCAAAATGACAATATACATCATAATACTACAATTAATGAAAAAATACGTCATGTTCATGTACGGTAGGCGGCTGATACACATAACACCTCTCACAGGAGTACTTGTGCTATCAAAACAAAATGATACGATATAACGGAATAAGACATCACACGTAACCGATTTGATCCGGAACTTGCAGTATAGTCCATATATAATAAAAAATGATGTATATGGAAAAAACGTAAAATTTAGACTATTATCGACGCGTTTGTGAATTAAAAACAATTTAAAAAAAAAGGCCTTAAACGCCCCGCTTTGACCTAAGCGACCCGCTTTGACCTCAAAGCGCCGCGCTATGGCCATAGCGGGGCATAGCGGGGCGCTTCGATCCCTCGCTATAGCTGAAGCGGAGCGGCCTTCTCCCCCATTTCAAACCCAACACACAAACACACAAACACACACACAAGGTGCGATTTACACACACTTGAGCCGGATCATCAACGTTTTCACGCTTTCAACCGCTAAAAGGTACGATCGAACTTCATTTCTTGTTTTGGTTCAAGTTATGTGTTTCAGTTTGTTTGATATTTGTTTGATTTGGGCGTGGGGATCGATCTGGTGGGCTGTTCTTCATCACGAAGAACCAAAGCGCCGCGCCGAGGCCAAAGCGCGGCGCCTTGGTTCATGTTTATTTTTTTTTAAATATTATTTGTTTATTATTTTATATTTAATATTATTTGTTTATTATTTATATTTTATAAATAATATTATTTGTTTATTATTTTATATTTAATATTATTTGTTTATTATTTAAAATTTTATAAATAATATTATTTGTTTATTATTTAATATTTAATATTATTTGTTTATTATTTTATATTTAATATTATTTGTTTATTATTTATATTTAATATTATTTGTTTATTTCAACGTGCAGGGATGGATTCTTCCGATGACGAGATTGAGCATATGGAGGCTGAGGGAGATGTGGGAGAGGAGGGAGAGCCGGCATGTCCGTACCTGCAGTTTCCGCCGGCGTCACGGGCGAGGGGGAGATGCGCGAGGTTGCGCACCATCCCCATTGGGGAGCATGTAGGGATAGACTGGGGCCTGCTGGAGACAGTGGGAGAGGCCGCGCGGGCGCGTGAGATAGTTGGACTAGATACTCCTTGGTCGCGCCTATTTGAGTTAGCGATGGAGGACTCGTACCCTGAGCTTACGTGGGAGTTTCTTTCCACGTTTACATACGCGCCGCATCCGGCGGATTACGTGGAGGACCCGGATTTTCCAGTCCACGAGGTTACATTCCGTCTCGCCGGTCAGGAGTTTCAGATGAGTGTGCGGCAGTTTGCTGTCCATACAGGTTTGTTTAAATAATATTATTTATTATTTTATATTTAATATCATTTGTTTATTTAATATTATTTGTTTATTTAATATTATTTGTTTATTATTATTATTTGTTTATTTAATGTTATTTGTTTATTTAATATTATTTGTTTATTATTATTATTTGTTTATTTAATATTATTTGTTTATACAGGTTTGTACACAGAGGTCGAGCTTGATACTGATTTATATACGCAGGCGGTTACGATGATGGAAGGGCAGACGCTTATCAGTTTCTGGAGGGCCATTTCCAGGGTTCCCTTTGGGAGATCCTGGCAAAAGGCCACCACCATTAAAGACCCCTTGTTCCGATACCTGCACCATGTTATCGCGGCAACTATCGTGCCGCGGGGTGCCAGCAGGGAGAAGGTCAACCTCAGTGACCTTTTCTTTCTATACTGTCTACTGCGACGACAGCCCTGCGATCTAGCAGCCAGCCTGGCAGATTACTTTGCCACAGCATACCACTGGCAGCTCCGCGGGTGGGTGCACACTGGCTCATACATCACCGCCATCGCACGATCGCTCGGGCTCGTGCCCGAGAATGATCCGGTGCTGTCCGATCCGGTCCCGTCTACCAGGTTGGGCCGCGCGTCAGTATCTTCTATGCAGATCACCCGTAGATTTGATGTTGGTCTGAGGTTTAGGGGACATGACGGGCTGATTTGGCATCCGGAGGTGGTGCCGGAGGTCATCCCGGTTGTTATTGAGGTGAAGCCTGGAGTGTTAGCCCCTCCTGATGTTCAGGCGGCCGCTCGGCAGGCTCAGCTACAGGCTCTGGGACTCGATCAGTTCCCGGGCCAGCCTCAGGATGAGGCTCAGGCTCAGGCTCAGCCTCAGGCTCAGGCTCAGCCTCAGGCTCAGCCTCAGGCTCAGCCTGTATTAGAGGATCCGGCTCAGGAGGAGCATATCGAGGAGATCCCGGTACCACCAGTTCAGCCAGCTCCGGAGCCGCCATAGTACCCGCAGCACGTTTACGCTGACCTGCCTCCGGTAGCGCGTGAGGTGGCTCGGGACTTCGACCGGCGCCTCAGACGCCAGGCCGCACGCCAGGACTGGATCATCGAGACGCTCGTTTCTCTACGAGAGCTCACTGGGTTGCCTCCACTTCCCCTCCCACCGTCCCCACCGCACGAGGATTAATACCTTAGTTTGTTTGTATAGTGTTTTGTTATGTATTATGTAGTCAGTTGTACCTTTTTGTTTTGTATGTACAAACTGATATATATTTACATCACGTTGGTTTTGGATTGTTTACGTTTAATTCTTATGGCTTTCTGTACAATTTATATAACGTGTTCGTTTAATTTAACAAAATAAACTAGGTTAACAGTTTATAAAGACGCACTTATATTATATACGTTCTATAAAAATAATGACGTAAAAAACGTAATTATAAAACAACGTATTATAAAACTCAAATACAATTTTTTCCTCCAAAAAACACTACCAAACTAACCCACATCCCACCTATTTCAAAAAAAAACAACACAAATTCCAGCCAACACTTTTTGTCTTTTTGCACACTCAAAGCGCCCCGCTTTGGCCATAGCGGGGCGCTTTGAGTGTGCAAAAAGACAAAGGCCGTATGCGAATAGACCAGGCCTAAAAAAAAAGTCTGCCACATTATTGTTGTCATAACTTCAAAAAAGTTAGCAAAATGGTTTCTAGGACTTCAAAAGCTCTTCAAATGGGTACTAGGACTTCAAGAAGCCAGCCATATGGATTCCAGGTCTTCAAACAAGCTAGCCATATGGATTTTAGGACTTTAAAAACTAGCCATATGGAATGTCCTGTAAACGATTCGGCTAAGTTCAAGACAAGATCTGGCAAGTTCTAAAATTCCTTCCGAAGTCCTAACATCCGTTTAGCTAACTACCTACTTTTAAATGTTATTTTCTAAATCACCTACATTCACTTATCAAACTTTCAAGCTACCTGGATTTGAAAACAAAAAATCATGGTCACTTGATTTATTTTGGTACACAGAAGTTTTGTTAGTTGATTTATTTTGGTACGCACATAGAAGTTTTATTGAATGTTTTTCACTTTGTGAATAGTGTCACGCAGTGGCGGATCTAGAAAATTATTATAGGAGTAACGTTTCAAAAAAGGGTAATGAAATAAAAAAAAACGTCAATTTTTTCCAGAATTTACACTATTGCCGGAGCGTTAAGGGGAAACGAAGGTTACCCCTTCTAGCAAGATAGATCTGCCACTGGTGCCACAAGTACTATACTACCATCATGATAAATCTTTTAAAAGATAATAAACTTTAGCGAGGTACCATTTAACAAACATTATAAACACTAAGATACCCTTAGTGTCCCTCTACTCCTTGAGCTAAGCATCAAAACAACAATCCTCTAACCCCTTAGAAATTTGTGGGTTCGTAGCTTAGTTATCTATTCAAGTTATTTCACACTTGTAATAAATTTGTCCGATCACATAACTCAACAACTCTTTAACATTATACATTGCATGCCACTCAAATTCATAATCATACCATTACAATCAAAGCCGTGGTCACATTTTATTAAAAGACACATTCATTACTATTGGTTTTAAGATGTGACCATATTCGATGATGACGGAAAATAAAGCATGAACACATTATTACTCTTGGTTTTTGTATTGAACAACTTGGGTATATCTTAAAATATTAAATTAATATAAAAAAATGATAAAGATATTTACTATGCACATAACCTCTCTTTTGTTTGAATGGCAAAGGAATTTGTATTATTAATGCAACACCAACTAGCAAGTTGCTAGCATATGAAACTAAAAAGATTACATGCAAGTATTAATATCACACCACACGTATTCCTGTCAATCAAAGCTACTATATTATTTAACCATAAAAATGAGTTTGCCATGATTTCCTCCAAAATTTTGATCATCCCCTTTTAAAATCGTTAAAAACCCGATGGTATCTAGCCTTCCAAAGGAACAAAGCATCAACAAGATGATGTTAAGACCGAACTTCTTATATAAATTGCTTCCTTGTGAGATATCTTTGAACTAAAGCCTCTCAACTAGCGAGTTTTCTACTTCCATTGATATTCCGCACCAAGAAGACACAAACTTCCATATAGAGACAACGAGAGGACATAAATTAAATACAACACTTGATCAGGCATCGACCCATAATAATAAACACACCGTTGATGGGAAGAAAACATTTCTTTTTGCAAGAACGACCTTAGTTGGAATCTGATCCAAATTTGCTCTCCATCAGAAAAAATTAACCTATTTAAGGAGCCATTTTGAGAATTTAATGTGTACATTGTCAAGGGTGGCGTTGATAGCCGAAAGACAAGGGGGTACATGCACCAATTGGCGTTTGTCTCAATTGCTGAGTGTTATGTGCCTTATGTCCAAGGCTTGATGCAAAACCACAATCGAGCCGGGGGTCTCATTGGAAGCAGCCTCTCTATTCCTACGGGGTAGAGGTAAGGCTGTCTACATCCCACCCTCCTCAGACCCTACCTTAGCTTTGCTATAGGTGGGATATACTGAGTACGATGATGATGATGATGAATGTGTACATTGTCATGTGGATACAATTCTTTTTCAATAATTAACCTCACACGACTTCTCTTGGCCATTTTGACCATTTAATGAGTACATTATCCAAGTCTAGCTTTTAATGAGTACATTGTCCAAGTGTAGCACCTTTGGTATTGGGGTGGATAGTACGGATTCTCTTGGCATGACTTACTTGCTTCGGTGTAGATTGGGGTCATTGCCTTTAATGCATCTAGGTCTTCCGGTGCGTGAAAGTATGCATCTAGTTTAGAGTTGGAAGCCGATTATTGATAAGGTTCGTAGTAGACTTTCCTTATGGAAGGCTAGACATCTTTCATTTGGCGGCTGGATGATCCTGATTGAATATGTTCTTAATTCTATGCCTACTTATTTTTTTCTCCCTTTATCGAGTCCCCGTTTAAGTTCTTTCTTGTCTTGATCATATAAGGCGAGTATATTTTTGGGGAGGGAGTGACGAGAAAGATTAGTTAAATTGAGTTGCGTGGCACATGGTTATCTCTCCTGTTGATGGTGGCGGTCTAGGTTTTGGCTCTTTGTGAGATGCCAACTTAGAGATGCTCATTATATGGTGGTGGAGAATTAAAGAAGATTGTAATGGTTTATGGAGCAAAGTGATTTAGGCGATTCATGACACTTCTTGTTCTTGGAATACTATACTGGCAAAGTTGTCTAATCTGAGACCTTGGAAGTCTATTGCTAATATTTCCTATGATTTAACTCTAGTAGGTGTCGACTTATGTAAGGTGATCAAAGGTATCTTGGGTAGTGGGAGTTTCATTTATTTCGGGTTGGATGTGTGGATCGGATCTGAGTATTTGGCCCCTTAATTTTCTATTTTATTTGCCTTTGGAAAAAAAGATAAATTGTGCTGCATTGCGGATAGGATGGTGGTTGGTCCGAGTGGTATATCTTTTAGCTGGGAGTAGCAGAGGATTAATGATGTGTCTGAAAGACAACATAGTTTTCAATTTCTAAAACCCCCCATTTTGGTAGTTGTTTATTGCAATTTCACCTTGAACTGGTTAAATGTTTGTATATTGGTATTTTGTAGGTCCTATAGTTGAAAAGATGGATTTATGAGTTAAAAGACTAGCTTAATTGAAGAGATCAGAAGACACTATATCGGACCCATGTACGACCCCGCACCAAAGGAATTCGGGTACGGATCGTATCGTGTGTGATTTGGATAAGGAACATTGCCTTTAGAAGTTAAAATCCTAGTGGGCCCAGGTTGTAACGCCCCGCTATTTCGTACTTTCTATATTTGGAAACCCTTGTTTGTAATTCTATTTTTGGAAACCTTGTGTTCTTGTAATCGTTGTTTCGTTGTAATCTTTGTAAAATCCGAGACTTGGATCATAATGAAATTCATATTTTTGTTACATTTATGTTACATACACTCTGTACATGTTCATACGTTTAAAAACATTATTCATGTGACACTTTATTCATACTTTGTGCTAAACATGTCAAACTTGCAAACTTGTAAACTATATGCTACATTTAGACAATTTCGACACTTATTTACGTCAAATATTCATGTTTATACTTATTTCATGTGTGGTTTATGATTCATCTACATAAAATACCTTTACATATGAGTCTTGTACCAAAAACACCCTAACTACAACTTAAAACAACATCTTATGAAAGTCTAGGGGCCAAAACGAACAAAATCAAACTTTAGCCCACCTTGGGGCGAGTGGCGGCTCGCGAACAACTTGGGTTCGGCCTTCGTGGCCCGCGAGAGCAGCCCAGCTCGCAGAATTGTGATCAGACGCGTTTTTGAGCGGGATTTTGCGTTTAGTTTAGTTTTAAACTCATTTTTAGCATTAATTACCCAACTAAAACCTAACCTAACTCTTCCCTATATAAACCAAGCCTCCTCCAAGCCATTTCCACTTTACAAATACTCACATAACTCTCTCAAATCAGTCACAAAGCTGCTGCAATCAAAAGTTCGAGCAGATTCTTCACCTCTTACAAAAGTGAGCATAACTCACTAAATTCTTAACCTTTTCACTTGATTCTTTTTCCTACTTACTTGGATAAACCTTAGGAACGTTTCCATAGGTTTTCCCTGGAAAACCAGAGCCTAGAACGTCGCCAAAAAGGCTCCAAAGTGGATTGATCTTTCTGTTTTTGATTCAATCTTTGTTAAACTTGATTAAACTTGAGTTATCTCATCTCAAACCTATGTCCTTATACTTATAACCACATCTATAATTAGTTAGGCTTAAAAACAAGGCTGAGACATGTTAAATCAGAGGTTAAAACCTCATACACATTCTGTTTTAGTTAGGGTTTTACCCACAAGTAGTGTCAAGCTTGAAACTTGATGCATGTGTGATAGTTGGACTAGCTTAGGCTATCCTTCATAGAAATCCACTCACTACTTGATGTCTTTCCATAGATTATTTGTTATTATTCCATAGATACTTGTAAGTTCATGACACTCCTTGTTGTTTATGACAACAAGTGTAGTGGTGAACAATAGAGGTACCTAAATGGGAACTTGTTCTTCCTACCTCATACATGATTTCTATGATACTTAGAGGTGCCCAAATGAAGACTTTAATCTTCTACCTCATGCTTGACATATATGATATAGTATACTTTATGTAATACTTATGTAACATTCAAACAAACCGAACTTTTGATGATGAACAAGTGGACATTGTCAAGTTAGTAAGTATATCATCTAAGCATCATATGTGATGGATGGTTATTTTCATATGTCTATGTTCATGTTATTTAAATTCCGAATCTATAATCTTCCGATTTCCCCAAACTCACCCTACTATGTTTTCTTCGTGTAGAAGGACAAGGTGCTCCAAACTAATCACTGACAATGTAAGACTTCAAAATCCTTGCTTCTCATTAATCATAATCGAGTATAAATAGGTTACAATCAAATCTCCTCATATTGAGGAGAGATATACATAACAATAATAACATATAATTTCCTATTATATACAATTATCTATTACACCCCCGTAGTCGAAGCGAGAGGAGGTCGAATGCTGAGACTGGATCGAAAATCGTCAAATAATACTTTAGGTAAACCTTTCGTGAATATGTCAGCGACTTGAAAACGCGTGGGGATGTGAAGGATCCGAACGGAACCACGTTGAACCAGGTCACGAACAAAATGAATATCCAGCTCTATGTGTTTGGTACGTTGATGCTGAACTGGGTTCCCGGATAGATAGATCACACTGATATTATCACAATATACCAGACTAGCAGTGGTTAAGGGCCTGTGTAATTCCAGCAAAAGATTGCAAAGCCAACAAATTTCCACAACTACATTAGCAACCCCCCGATATTCGGCCTCCGCACTGGACCGAGAAATAACTGACTGACGCTTAGATGACCATGAGATAATATTAGGACCTAAGTAAACGCAATAACCTGAGGTAGACCGCCTTGTATCCGGACACCCCGCCCAATCTGCGTCAGTGTATGCCCGTAAGGAGAAATCAGTAGATGCACCGATAGTGAGTCCGTGAGAGGAGGTACCTTGAAGATATCGAATAATTCGTTTAAGAGCATTCCAATGATCCACTTTCGGTGCATGCATGTACATACACACCTGTTGAACTGCATAACAAATGTCGGGTCTCGTGAATGTTAAATATTGAAGAGCTCCCGCAAGACTACGATACAAAGTCGGGACCCGAAGTCAAACCAAGTTTGGGTTTGGTATCAACTGGTGTGGCAGCAGGTTTGCACGATGACATGCCAGCCCTATCTATGATTTCTTTCGCGTATGCCTGTTGAGAAAGGAACATCTTGTTACCTTGCCTAGTTACGTGAACGCCCAAAAAATGACTTAAAGGCCCGAGATCTTTCATTGCAAATTCAGCTGCGAGTCGAGACATTAGCTGAACGCGAAGAGAGTCCGTCGATGTCGTGAGGATGATGTCATCAACGCAGATGAGAAGATAGGCAGTATTGCCATTGTGCTGGTATGTAAAAAGTGAATTGTCGCATTTACTTTGTTGAAACCCCAAAGAGAGAACAAAATCAGTAAATCGTTGGTACCATGCACGCGGAGCCTGTTTTAATCCATAAAGTGATTTCTGTAGTAGACACACATGATCAGGATATTGTCGATGCCGGAACCCCATGGGTTGATACATATAAACAGTCTCGTTGAGATTACCGTGAAGAAAGGCGTTGGTAACATCTAATTGATGAATCGGCCATGATTTAGACAACGCTAGAGATAATACCGTACGTATCGTAGTGGGTTTGACAACCGGACTAAATGTCTCACCACAATCTACCCCAATCTGTTGGTTACTCCCATCACAAACAAGATGAGCCTTATACCTCTCCAACGTACCGTCCGACCGAAATTTGTGGCGGAAGAGCCACATACTACGCAAAACATGCATATGCGGTTGCCTCGGGACTAGCACCCAGGTCTTATTTTTAATAAGAGCATTAAATTCAGTGGTCATGGCGTTATGCCATTCCGTGCTGGACAAAGCATCCTTTGGGTTTTTGGGAATTGGGATAATGGACGAGGAATTAAGATTAAAAACATGTTTTGGTTTATGTATACCATCCATAGAACGGGTACGGATTGTACGAGTAGGTGGTGGTGGTGGTGGAGGTGGTGGGGGGGGAGGGGGTGGGGTGGAGGAAGAGGCAGTCGATTGAGAAGAAGGGTCGGAGTGGGGAGAGTGAACGAAGTCAGAGGATGAGGTGGGTAAAGGGCTGGATAGATGTGAAGGTGAGTCGATGGAAGCAGAGAGAGATGGGCCGTGGGGGGTGATTGTGGGCCGGGGGCTGATGTGTGTTGTGGGCTTGGCGGTTGTGACAGTGGGTTAGGAGGAATAGGTAGTGGTGGGTTTATATTAGGTGGGGCAATGCATGGTGGGTCATGGGATGTGGGTTGGGCCGTAGGGTGTGTAGGGGAACGAGGTGTGTCATGTGTGGTGGGGTGAATATTTTGTGGGGAACCAAACATATGTAGTGGGTGAATAAAGTCAGTGAGGAAATCATATGTGGAGGGAGAGGGTGTAGCAGTATTGGCAAAAGGGAAAATGGTTTCCTCAAAAATCACATGTCGGTTAATAATAATTTTTCGAGTGGCAAGGTCAAGACACTTATAACCTCGATGGTTAGGGGGTAGCCAAGGAAGACACATGGCATAGAACGGTATTGAAGTTTATTGATGGTTGTGTGAGGGATGAGAGGGTAGCATAGGCAACCAAAAACACGTAAGTGGGAATATGAGGGTATGTGATTGTATAGTTTCTGAGTAGGAGAAATATTGAAAAGAATTTTGCTAGGTAAAATGTTGTGTAGATAGGTTGCAACTTCCAAGGCATGGTGCCAATACGTATTAGGTAAAGAAGAATGGGCAAGAAGGGTTCGAATAATATTATTAATTGAGCGAATTTTGCGTTCGGCTTTTCCGTTTTGAGAGGAGGTATATGGGTAAGAGAAGCGAAATTGCATGCCATTTAGTTTGCAAAATTGGTGGAACGCATTATTATTATATTCCGTTCCATTGTCGCATTGAAATTGTTTGATTTTTCGTTCAAATTGAGTATGGATCATGTTATAAAACGTAGTGAAGATGGAGAAAACATTCGATTTAGTTGAGAGAGGGTAAGTCCATAGAAAGTTAGAAAAATCATCTAAAAAGAGGATGTAGTAACGATGACCCCCCGTACTAAGTACTGGGGATGTCCAAAGATCACTGTGTACGATATCAAAAGGCATGGTTGTAATATTATTAGAATCAAAGAAAGGTAACCGAATATGTTTATCAAACACACAAGATTGACAAACATTATTTTTTAAAGTTCCGCAAGAAATAAAACTAGAATTTTTTAAGTGAATGCAATAAAGAAGATCCCGGATGACCGAGACGTTGATGCCATGTGTCTTGAGAAATTGCAGTGAGAGCGGTGGGAGAGATGATCTTGGTGACTTGCGATGGATCAAAAGTGTAGAGTCCTTCCGAGCTATTGCATCGTAGGATAGGGGTCCGAGTCTTGAGATCCTTCACCAAAAAACCATAAGGGTCAAATTCAATGGATAGTTTATTATCAGTGGTAAACCGGCGAACGGAAAGTAAATTTTTAATTAGAGATGGGGCATAAAGGACATGGTTTAATTTGAATGGTGGAAGGGGAGGGGGTAGGGTAAGGTTGCCTTGTCCATGTACGGGAATGGTTTGACCATTTCCCACAATAATATTTTTATTAATGCTTTTATTAAAAACAGACGAAAGGTGAGAGTTAGAAGTCATATGACCTGTGGCACCTGTATCCATGATCCAAGAGGGGTCGTGGAGCGAGATTGCATACATAGCTTGATTGAGATCCGTGGGCATATGAGCAGCAGCAAAGGATGGAGCCGGTCGTGGGCCAAGAATACCTGCCGAGCTATTGTTAGACTTGTTCATTGTTGGGTATGGACAAGGAGGTAAGTGACTCCAAGAGGCCCAAGGGGAATGTGGAGTTGCTGTATGTTGTGGGCCGGCCCATGGTGCATGTAAAAGCCATGGGTAGTAACCTGTTGTGGAAAAGTTTCCCTGAGAGTTACTGTTGCCGCTGCTGAATTGACTGCCGAAGCCGCTCCTGCCGCCACGTCCGCCGCCCTGGCGTCCTCTACCCCGGCCGCGACTGCGGCCACGACCGCGACCACCTCGATCATATACATCCGCTCGTTGTCCGGTTGATGAATCGGACCGTTCACGATTGTCTTTTGGTGGAGTATCAACGGATGCAGTGAGAGCCGCACCGGCTGACTGGGCTGAGTGACGAACCTGATTAAGCTTGCGAGATGCTGCCATGCATAACCGTGAACGGGTATCGTAGAAATCTGGGAGAGGCTTCATCTGTTGAATCACCGAGGCAGTGTTCTCGTATTGTTCGGTAAGTCCTGAGAGAGTTTTGCAGAACCAATTGCTCATCGGTAACGGGGGAGCCAAGATTTTTCAATTGATCGAAAATCACCTTAAGTGCTTGACAGTATGCAGACATGTTCGGAAACTGATCCAGATGAGTGTTGGCAAACTTGTTGTTGAGGTCAATCGTTCGGGTGGCCTTGTTATCTTGGAAGATGTTGGCGATAGTGGTCCAGGCATCGTAGGCAGTCGTATCAGGTTTAAGAACTGTATGCAGGAGGTCAGTAGATATGGTACTATAAATCCATTGTAAAACAATGGAGTCAAGACGCTCCCATGTTTCGGTAGGGGCAGGGGCAGTCTTGTCTTTGTCTTTACTCGTGTCTGAGGAAGATGAGGTCTCAGTGGCCGATTTGGGTTGAAGATGGTCATAGACAAGATGAGCTTTACACTGGATTTTGAACATCTCTGACCAAGTGGTATAGTGCCCGGTTTCGATATCCAAAGTAACAGGTATAAGGTTTTTAATAGAGGTTACGGTGACTGCAGGGTGTGGAGTAGAAGAAGACGACATGATGGATTGAAGAGAAGACAGATGTTACGGCGCAGGGAAGGTGGGAAGAAAGAATAAGATCGGCGATTAGGTTTAGGGATCGGCTATTAGGTATGATACCATGTAAGACTTCAAAATCCTTGCCTTCTCATTAATCATAATCGAGTATAAATAGGTTACAATCAAATCTCCTCATATTGAGGAGAGATATACATAACAATAATAACATATAATTTCCTATTATATACAATTATCTATTAGACAACTCTCACGGGATTACCAAGTAGGAAAGCTTGCAAAACCGTGAGTATACTCGAACCCATTTTTACTTTTAAACACTTTTGGGTGCAACATGTATTATATATAAAAACACGAAACACTTGAAACTATTTGAATCACTCTCTATCCATGTTTGAACATGAAACTATATGATGCTTGTTAATCTCGTATGTTATGTAAACTTTTCGTGTCTATATGCTCATTAACTTCGTACAAGCCTACCTTAACAATTATAGCGCTATAGGATTAACACACCGCCCACGAAACTTGGGGTATTGTTAAGTTAAACATGTTAACCTCCCGTTATTCTATTTGGGATAGGCTATTTTAACGTGTTGGAAACTTGGGTTTGAACATATAAGTACACTGGTTCGGCATGCTAGTAAACTTGCAAATTTATGATTCATGTTGGATATGAGCACTTAAACTATTGTTGGTTCATATTCCGTACGTCTGCAACTGTGCGAATAGTTAGATAGAACGTGTGTTGAATATTGTATAGAATAGAGAGTGTTGGACACGGTATTGTAATGTCAAGGTCCATCCGGACGGATGGGGATGTCCATCCGGACGGATGGACAATATTAGTCCATTAGAAGATATACCCCATCCAAATTAGGTTGTTACTGTAAAAGTCCATCCGGACGGATGGCCATCAGGACGGAAGGACATAGGGTCATCCGGATAGGCTGTTGCCTATAAATAGGGGTTGGGGTCTTCCCATTTGGACAAGCTTTGGATCCCAGAGGGAACATGCTGTCCAGCTGGTCTCACGGTGTTGTAACTTGTCAAGATATGAATAGAGACCAGATTATAAGTGACTGCTCGGTGTCGTATTCTGTTTCTACTCCTTTCTTAGTAATAATAAACGAACCGAACATGTCGTATCAGGACCGAAGCTCCGTCAAACTCACCGGATCCTAGACTCTCAACTATTTTATGCTATATTATGCTATGTAACAAAATTTGTATACTCGCTTTTGCTTTTGCATTGAACTTTATTTTAATACATGTTGCAGGTTGATTGTTGAGATGATGATACAAGATGAAACAAGATTTAGGTGGACTTAGATACACACCAATATTAATTTATCAATTTTGATGTTATATTTATCTTTGAGACAATTTTATTTCTTGTATTTGAATGTTGTATGACAATCTAGTTTTGAAATGAAATTTGAATTAAAATATATTTGTCACATAGTGTTATGAAGTCTCTTGCAATCTCGTTTTCGTCTCATCCCGATGTTTCCGCCATCGGTTGGGGTGTGACACAGATGCTGACGTGGAAGAATACGGGTCGTGCCCTGTTAATGAGGATACGGGTCGTACTCAGTTTAAAACCAGGGCGGAGCCTATAAATAGAACATTGCGGCTGAGAAACCCTAACTAGCGAAGTTGGGTGACGGAAAGAGCGAATTAAGGGTTGTTCAAGGTTTTCAAAGATTAAAGGAGTATAGGACTTGGAGATCTAGCATACAGGAGATTGCTTTAGTGATTCTTATTGAGTTAGATACTTCATATTTTTTTTTCTTGAATCTTTATTATGTATTTGATGAATTCTTCTTATTAGTTATGTATATGGCTAGTTAACCGCCTTATAGCCTGTTAGGTAGGATGAAGTCTAGTCTTTTGTTTTGTTGAATGATTTTGTTTATGAAAGTGTGATTTTAGATAAGTATATGTTATTAAACTTGCGATGTGTATGACTATATACCATGTATTGATCTTTGGATGAGTTTGTGTGGATAATCTAGGTTTTCTATGAAGAATTGCAAGCTTGATCTGATAATCTTAGTATGTAATAAATGAATTTGTCCAAGGGTTCGTAAAGTATATGGGCTACCTATGGGAATAACATGAATAAAAGTGTTTGGGAATTAGTTAGAGTTTGCTTGAAATTGAGTCATATAGATAGTAAATCGCTCTGTTCGTGAACATGTATAGCTAAACAATAAAAGAAACTCTAAAATAAAAGGGACTGGTGAATTACTTAGCTACTTAAGACCAAATAGTTTAGGAGTGTCTATAACTTAAGTATTCGGGGTTATGTGGTCAACCTGGTAGGGTAATGATCTCTTAGTACTTCACACATCATTAATGGTTTTTTTACTTTATTAAGTTTTTCATAAACTTATAATCTGAAAATTTTGCAAAAGTATTGTGACACCCAACTATTTTAGAGTCTATACCGTACTAGTGTAACACGTGTTTATGTGAATAAAAGCCTTATTTGTATTAATTTAATGATAATTAATGTCCTTTGGTGTTCTAGCAAGTCTAAATTTCTATATAGAGTTGTGTTGGTAAATCTATACTACTTTATTATACATATTAGAAGGACTTCTTAAAGTCCAAAAAAATTTCCTTAAAACACCCCTAAAGCATAATGTACAAGTCTTTTAAGCACCATAAAACATCACTTTCCACTTATACCCTTTGACACTTTTAAAGCATGGTGTACAAGTCTTATAAAGCACACCAACCTTTAAATTTAATTTTGAGCGACCATTTTTGTTCAAAATTTGAATGCCCGCTCATTCCCACTTCCCATAGATCCTGTCTTCTCATTTCACATTTCACAAAGCACAAACCGTCCTCTGCTTTCTCTCCGATTTAGGGTTTCTTACTCATCCCTGTCTTTCTTTCTCTCTCTCTCTCTCTACAAACCAATTTGTGAAAGCGAAATGTAGTGACTGTTGGTAGATGGAGTTCTGATTTTTATCCCCAGCCGACCTCTCTTTCCCCTCAAATCGCACAACCCTGAGACGATCGACCATCACTACTGTTGCGTTTGAGAAGACCACTGCCGCCGCCGGATGTACAGGTCGCCACCGCTAGCCTGATGTCGTTTATTTCAGAAGATAGGGGTTGTATTCTTATTTTGTCGTTGTGATTCTACCATCATTTACCTTTAACAAGGTGCAGACACTAAAAATCGGAGTCTCTGTAGGTAATATATCATTTCTACTATCCTTTTCATTAATTTCATAGTCCTTTTTGTGATTTATTTCAATATCGGCTGCATACTCGATTTCAGGTAGGCTAGGGTTTGGTAAGTGGAGATTCGAGTAGATGGAATTTGAGAAAGGTTTGATTTTAGAACACTATTTTGAGTTTTGTTTCTTGTTGTTTTAGGTATCATATGTTTTTTGAAGGCGAGAAGTTATATTGTGATATTCAAGGCCTCTCATGTTCTTCAGGTCAGTGTTTAGTTCAGAATTAGGCTATTTGAGTTCAGAATTAGGCTATTTCATTTATTGTCGAAGAATTTTATTTAATTTTTTTCGTTAAATATTTTTTTTCTCTTCAAGAGATGTAGTCATTTGTATTTTTTCCTTTGGTTTAGATGGTTGGTCTTCGGGTGTGATCTCAGTCCAACTCAAGCATGCTTATCTCTTGAGTTTGTAGGCTATTGGTTTTAAATTTCAGAGAAACAAAGGGAGAGATGTGTTTCTAGAGTTGGGATCAGAAGCTTTCCAAATCATGCTTGTCGTTCCTCCAGGATTTGGTAATGTGCATCAGGTACACATTTTTCATTATTCTTCTATAAAATTTATAGGTTGATGTGATTATGTTATTAGTGAAGGAATCAGTATCAATTTAATTTAAACAATCCAGATAGTGTTGTTGGAACTGATTCCCACACTACTACAATTGATTCGTTAGGTGTTGCTGGTTGGGAGTTGTAGGAATTGAAGCAGAGGCAACTATGAGTGGCAGGTAAGAATTTAGCAAAATCTTATTCTACCATGATGAATACCAGATGATATTTTGAATTCTACTATTTTATACAAATTTTCTCAATCGAGCACGTATCCAGATCGATCACTTCTCAGTTAACCTGTTTCATACATGGTAAGTATGCTGAACCATTTAAAACATATAGATTTGGTCTTCATACTTAGACGTTTTTACGTATAGATTTGGTCTTCATAATTGGATGTTTTTACATATAGATTTAGGGCATGTTTGGGTAAGCCTTTTAAAACAACTTATTGACTTATTGGCTTCTTGGAAAAGTCAGGATTTTGTGACTTATTGACTTATTGGCTTTTTCCCCTCACATACACCCTCTTTGCCAAACATCATTTTAGAGCTTATGACTTTTCAAAAAGCCAATAAGTCAATAAGTTGTTTCAAAAAGCTTACCCAAACATGCCCTTAGTCTTCATTGATGTCGTTGCCGATGAGCTCAAAGTAGACTCTCCAGCAAATAATCATGGTATGTAGAATTAATTTTTATTTGTTGGTCAATTAATTATTAAATCGCTAATGTCTTGAAGTCTTTGACCCGACTTCTAGCTCCTAAAGAGTTACTTTATGTTGTAAAAATGATGGTAATTTTGACCCATTTACTTGCAAACAAGTCGATTTCGGTTCAGTTTTTATCTAAAACGGCTTAAATGAGTCAAATAATACACTTTGAATTAAAGTGGTTTGAGCAAGTTAGTGTTGTTGCTGTGAGCAAGTTAAATCAGCTACATATACATTTGGTTCGCATCTTAATTCGGTTTCTTGAAAAATCATATGTAACACGGGTCAAAATCATTTTTTTTGTATTATCTTGTTTGCAGACTGGTAGATTTAGCGAGGACATGATCCTGACAGTGAGTTCTCTTTTAATCTTACTCAATTGCTCTTTGCGGAGATTTTAGTTTTATTATTGCATCTTGTAAAAAGAAAATTGTCATTTAGGTGGGATTTAACATGCACAAGGTAACTAAAGGAAATGTAACCATAAAGTTGTGGTATCTTGGAGGGCAACCTCAATTTCGAGATATGTAAGATATTTTCACCAAAACACTTTTTTTGAAAACATTTGACTTATGATTTGTGAAAAATATAGTTAATTTTTTAGATTTCAGTGTGTGTAGTTATGTTGTGGACGCTGCAGATCATGATCACTTCAGCATCTCAAAGGGTACTCATCTTGCAGTAATCTTTTTTTTTAATTTGTTGTTTTAGTTTGGTTATGATGTTGTCGTATGCACGTCAAGGTGGCAGGGCCAGGAGGTATGTTAAACGGGTCGACTTGGCGGGTCAAACTGATACAAATATGGGAAAAATAAGAGCTATGAAAAGGAACATAGCTAAAATGGTGGTGTGGGATCGGGCCAAATGGTTGACCCGTAATAAAAGTTACTCATTTCTAATGTAGAACTGATGCACAACGTATTTCAAATTTAAAGTCTAGAAGTGGTAGATTCGTTATCAGAACTCAAGACACCTAATAGCCCTTTCTCTTAATTTCAAAATGTACTGAATAAAGTTCATGTTGGTTTGGCAGGTAACAAGCGTTAGTCGTCATCGAGAAGATTAATTGTATGATAATCTCACCAGTGGATGAATCAGTACACATTTTCACATTAGGGTCTGCAGCTGGAAACTTCTGTTGGTGCCAGCATGGGATTGTTGAGGATCACATATTCATTGTTCGGGAACCAACTGGTCAGGTCTGGTGCAGTTTTTTACTTTTATTTAAAACTAAAACTGTCAAAACCGAGCAATGACACCGGGTGGTTTGGTTTGTCTTTCTCTAAATTTATTATTACTTCATTTCAGGTTTTGTATTTTCACATGGACAACTTCATGTGCTGTTGTCTAAAGGGATATCATGCGAAAATACAAAGGTATTTTAGACGAGACGGAGTACACACCTCAAATATTGTCTATCGCGAAGTGCTACGTGATAATGAATTGCATATGTATCAATACTTAAAGATATATATATTTTTTAGATTTTGTCTCTTAAATTTTTGTATTCAGAAAACAGTTTGTGACTTAAAGCTCATAACTTAGATAGATTACACCCATGTTGCTAACTCGAAAACTTTATGAAAAATATAGCAATAAAGTAATCTCATGTGAAGATTGATAAACTAACATAAGCGAGTAAAAAACTAACAAATGTGATGGTTGTTTCTTGATATGCAGCGCATAGCGGATCTCCTAATGACGTTGAGATCACTGATAGAATGTGGGAAAGGTACGTGCGTCCGCAAATCAACCAAGCTTTTTGAGACAAAAAGAATTGATGGAATTTCAAAACGCTTAAGAAGAATCTTCAACACAGTTACCGCAACTCAACTTGGAAGCATCAAACAGCATCACCTTTGGACCAAAAGTTTTGGTATAAACTGCGGAAGGCGCACATGTATTCCAGGCTCTGGGCGCATATCCTACTTCCGATGATGCACATGCGGCTCAGTTTCAGATCCTACGCCTGAGACAAGCAAGGCGCACACGTAGATGATCCTACAACAGTTCCAAACAAATGGCGGAGCTGTTAATGTCGGTAAATCCGATTTGTTCTTCTTGGTTACAAAACATATTGCTTTAGCGGTGAACGAGGAACTTGACCTGCACACTAGACTCATTGTGACTGTGAAGTGTATCTACCTATGTTTTGTGAGAAAAATGGCTTCTTATGCTGGTGATTCGAGTGCTTTGCTTGTGTAGTGCATATATGCTGGTTTCTTGAATGTTTGATGCTATATCTATTGTGTTCGTGTTACCGAAAAACAAAATTTGAGTTGCTAAATCTTTGTTGTTTGTTCATTTATTGTGATAATTCAAGTTGCTGAATGTCTTGACATTCTACCCTCTTTTCATCCGCACCCCAGCAAATAATTTCTGGTGGGGTCTTTTGTTCCGATAGCT
Source organism: Helianthus tuberosus (assembly GCA_030545235.1). Lineage (NCBI taxonomy): Eukaryota > Viridiplantae > Streptophyta > Magnoliopsida > Asterales > Asteraceae > Helianthus > Helianthus tuberosus. The sequence continues at coordinate 46,521,248 of CM060376.1, forward strand.
GGTTATCTTATTTGTAATTTTGTTTCTTTGTACTTTGGGAGTCTAGCTACTGGCCAGGCTCTTTGTTTCTAATGATAATGATAATTCGCTTTGACTGTTCTAAAAAATACACATTTGATAATGTGTGCCCAGTCTCATTAATATGAACCAATTGGGATTTGTTTTTTCTCCTTTGAATTTATGCTTAAAGTCTACTTTTTGTGTGTAGAAGGTTCACAAACTAGGCTAGCTAACCAAATCATGTGAGTTGGGCTTAACTTGTGGGATTGTCCCAACCCTCCCCCCCCCCCCCCCCCCCCCCCAAAAAAAAAAAAAGAATAATAATAATAAAAATAAAAAAGAATTAGATTACTCTCCCTCATAAGTTCCCCCTCAACTCAAGAAAGAAAGAAGAAAAAAAAAGCCATAAACATCTTCAAATACGGAACAAGTTTAGGCATCTTGAATACTATTATTTGTTTTCTTTTCAAAATGAAGCATCTTGAATACTATTATATGTTTTCTTTTCAAAATGAAGCCTAAATATGACTAGAGTAATCACAAATAGCTGATACTTGATACACCAAACTATGACTAGGAGTAGAGACCAGCTGTGAAGCGCAGTGGGACTTTGGGTGGTTCATGTAGGTTAGGTAACGAGTTTGAATTAAAATGGGTATAGGATTAGGGGCAACGTGAGAAGTTGGGTGGGTTATTCAGGTTGTGCTCAGAAGTAGAGGCTAACTCGCAATCACATATTTATATGGTCATATATATTATAAAACCAAAGCATGTGTTAACATACGTCGCACAAGTGATAACCCACATTAAAGTGAACTTTAGTTGCGATTGGAGTTTAATCTAAAATTAATTAGTTCATTTAAAAATTTAGTGTATTGAATATGGACAAAAACAGACCCAATTGCATCTAGCCTACTTCCATGATGACTAATTACGTTGTACTCAGGTTTCATAGCACCAAGCCCGAGTCTATACAATTTTTTTGGGTTTGACATAGAGTCTAGATTTTATACAGTTTTGGATCTATTGTTACTATATAACTTGTCGCTATTCTAATTACCCTTTGAATTCGATTGACGAATAGTACAATGCCCCATTGGTAAATGATAAACGACCTTAGTTTAGTGCAAGTATGAAAGGCATTCTGTATTCAAAATGATGTTCGAGTAAGAAAGTAGCGTTCTTGAAGTTAGTTAAACTCACCAACCTAAGTGAATTTGGTTTTGTTTATGGCTCAAAATCGAACCGCCCCGTATATAGCCCTAAATTCACCAACCTAAGTGATATGTTTCCCGCCGCATCGCGCGGGTAAACGACTAGTGTAAGATAAAGCTTATCGCTTATTTTAAGAACAAAATGTTAAGCCCTAATGCTCCAAGTGTTGTTTGGAATCATTATTTGAAGAACCAACACTCCATATACCCCATTTTCCAACACCGGCCACACTCTCTCACCACTCCCTCTTCTCTCCCTCTTGGGCGAACACCCACCCCCATTCAACCATTTTTGTGTTTTGAGCATTTCTTGAAGATCCAGGCTCACTCTAAGATGCCATCAAGTGTGTTTGGTGATTTGAAGCATAATCCAAAGTGATTTTCAAGAAGGTGCAAGTTCATCATTAAAAATCCATTTTTGTTCTTGAGGAGGTATAACCCCTTTCTAAATTCTTGTTCTTAACCAGACAATGTTTCTTCGTATGATTTTGAGAGTCAAGTTTGCCACAACTTTCATGAACTTCTCATGGTATTTGCACCGAACCATCTCGGTGTTGTCGGAAATGAGGCAGAGGTCGAAGTGCTTCCAAACCTCTGGGTTTCTCTTGGTTTCAAGAACCAAAACAACATTTTCATTGCTTGCCATTGTTGGAGTCTTGGAGATATAGAAAAACTTGAGCGCTTTTGTGTTTTTGAAAGTGTTAGAGAGTTAGAGAAGTGATATGGTTAAAATTAAACATTCTAGGCGTATTTATACTAAGTTAGAGAGTTAAAATGGTCAAAAATCGATTCCAAATGGTTATATTACCGTTAGGAACCAATGCCCAATGGTAATTTTTTTAAAAAATGGGTACCGATTTGTACCCGGTTCCGGGTAACCCCGACCCGGTTGTACCCGAATCGGTTACAGTGGGTTTGATTATTTATACCTGATTCTGGTTCCTACCCGGTTTCTACTTATACCCGAGTCCAAAAATACCCGATTGGGCCCTACCTGGTTCCGGTTACGGCCTAGAACCCGTTTTGTCACCCCTCCCACCAAAACGCCCATTGGGGTGGTGTGTGGCCTTGGGCGTGAGTGTGTGTCGAATGGCCTTTTGATGTTGAGGCAAAGAGAGAAAGAATGGCGTTAATGGCCTCTATTATACCACGTAACTTCGATAGTATTTATCTTTGTTATTCTCAAAGACACACTATGGAAGCTATGAGATCTTATTTCGTCTGAACTCCATAACTTTCCACTATTGTAAGATTACTCTTAAAATGATCACGTGCCATAATAATTAAAGCAATGCCAATTTTTAGGGTGACAGGGCACTCCCCTAAGAGGGGAGTCCCCTCTCTTACGCACCACCAATCAGCATATGCCACGTCAATTCCTCTCTTAAACTCCCCTAACACCCCAATTTGATGGCGGCACTCCCCTCTTAGGGGACCTTTTTCTTTTTATTTGTTGTAAAATTATGCATGTTTATAAATTAAAAAAATATTAATAAAAATAAAAATTAAATAAAAGACATTTCATTAAATTAAAAAAAATTACATTCAAAGTAGAAAAATAAAAATTACATTCAAACTAGAAAAATATAAAAACAAACTACTCGTCGTCGGAACTCACTTCAAGGTGAGGTAGATCTAAACTTCCGAGATGCTCAACGAGATCGTGTTTTAGTCTCCAATGCGTTTCTTCGTCAATGAGCTCGCTATAAGCTGTATCAGCGAAGACGGGTTCGACTGGAGGATCTTGAATGTGTACCGGTGCTATCACCCTTCCGTCGTCTTTTATAATCATGTTATGTAAAATAATGCACGTATACACGAGTAACCTTATCTTTTTCACCGTTTTGGAACGCATTGGACGCTTTAGTATTCCCCACTTCGCCTTTAACACACCAAACGCCCGTTCCACATCTTTTCTTGCGGCCTCGTGTTGCCTCTTGAACTTTTTTTCATTCGGGAGGTGAGGATATGGAAAAGACTTCACAAACACGGACCAGCTAGGGTAGATCCCATCAGTAAGATAATACCCGTGTTTGTATAAGTGGTCGTTCACCTGAAATGGACAATATGGCGCTGTTCCGTTTCGTTGAGTAAGAAATAACGGAGATTGTTGGAGCACGTTGATGTCGTTTTGTGAACCCGCCGGGCCACAAAAAGCATGCCAAATCCACAAATCTTGAGACGCCACCGCCTCTAACATAACCGTCGGGTATTGATGATCGCCTCTCATATATTGTCCACGCAATTCTGTGGGGCACATTCTCCTCATGAGCCTGATACAATAGCGCAACGTCGTGGCTCGTTGGTCTACGTAAGAATTCACCGGCATACATTGCACAGACCGTCTGGCAGAAATACTCAAGGCACTCACGAGAGGTCCTTTCAGACATCTTTAAATATTCGTCGTTTTCGTCTGGTGGGTTACCGGTTGCAAGTTGTTTAATCGCAGAAGTAACCTTTTGCAACGGCGTGAAACTTTTCTTCATTCTCCCGTCCAAGCCCTCTTGAAACCACTCGTCGTTCGCTTCGACGTCACTAACAATTTTTAGGAACAAAGACTTGGACATACGAAACCTCTGACGAAAAATATCGGCATTAAATTTTGGATTTTCTACAAAATAATCGGCCATTAGTGTTTCGTGGCCACCCTCACGATCTCGAGGGACAATTTTTTTTTACTAGACGATGCCGTGTCTAGTATCTCCGCTTGTTGGATGAGATTTTGGAAGAAAATTAAGCTACAATCGCTTGACGATGAACCTTCATCGTCGGGAAAGTCGGGTAGGGGAGGAAAAAACGGGAACTTGGAATCCATTATGTGTTGTATTTGATAGATTTTTTTACAGTGAGTTTGAGAGTGGTGGGTGTGGTAAAAAAATTATTTGAGAGTGAGTTTAAGTAGGTTATTTATATTAAAAAAATTGATTTTTTTTTTAAAAAGTGACCGTTGCCAACGTCTATTTCCTCGATCCATGTGCCAATTCATCGCGGTGAACAACCACCGAAACCACTCCCCGAATCGGGTCCCCGCGGTGATGGCGGCGGTGTTCCCGATCGGGGAATGTGGTCACCGAACACCCTCCCCGAGAGTGCCCCGGATACCCTTATAAGTCAACAACCTGCTCACAATACAAAGGGAGTACTTGATTGATTGACCATACCCTGCAAAGTGATCTTCACAACAAAATGGAGCTAGCAATGATTGAAATTCCTACTGCTTTCCTATGATTCATGATTTCAAATGTCACTTTTATCCTTCTAAGGCCAGGGGTGTGGCTTAACGCCACCCCGCCAACAAGGCAAACATAGCGCCCCTGGGGCATCATCATCCACACCGAGCAAATGAAATGGGGGCGCCATCCTTCTTCCGCCATGCTGCTAACGAGCAAAAAAGGGGGTGTAGGTCAGTGGCGGAACTAGTCCATTAAATCAGGGGTATCTCAAAAAAAAAAAATTTACCGTGCAATCATACAATATTAAAAAAAACAATAAATAAATAAAGTAAACAAATACCTAATAGATTTGGCCTATTCTTTTTTCCATAGCTTGAAATCGTTCCATCATATCATCGTCTTTACTTTATGAAAAAATCCTTTTCGGCCGCACAAACATGGCATTGTTCAAAAATTTCGGGCCCATTCGATTGCGTAAATCCGTCTTGATAATCTTCAATTTCGAAAAACATCTTTCAACCGCAACCGGTAAAACCAAATTCCATAGCTTGAAATCGTTCCATCACATCATCGTCTTTACTTTATGAAAAAATCCTTTTCGGCCGCACAAACATGGCATTGTTCAAAAATTTCGGGCCCATTCGATTGCGTAAATCCGTCTTGATAATCTTCAATTTCGAAAAACACCTTTCAACGGTTGCGGTTGCAACCGGTAAAACCAAAGCTAGCTTCACTACCCGATAAACCAAAGGACAAGAACTATGTGTTCTTATTTCAACCATAAGACACGCAAGATCACTTATTCTATTATATGAGCTTTATTAGTTATTACAATTTGGGCTTAATTATCATAACTAATTATTTAGGCTTTGTTACTAAACAGGTTTTGGGTTTAATGAATAATATCAAGTTTCATAATTTTCTCTTAAGGGTATCCTTGTATATGTTTTTGGGTATGCTATGTATAAAACCGAAAAAAATACACTGCGAATACGAATACGGGGTTGAGCCGTAGCCCGTGCTACGACTCATTCTACATTGGTTCCGCCCCTAGTGCAAGTGGGGCCCACCTCTTTTCAACCAATAATTTTTTTTTAATTTTGTTTAATATAGGGACTTTATACCACACCCTCCAAGTTCAAGGACGAGGCTTTAAAGCCCCTATATAACGTGATGCCTAGTTGGATCTGACGTGGCGTGATAAAGCCCATAGGGACTTTATACCACACCTTCCAGCCTAATAAATAATAAATATTTGTAATTAAACTCTTGGAATTTTTGCTTTTACCTTTTCCTTTGGTTTTACTATTTTGACTAGAAATTTATCTTGTTTTTATATTGATTTCATTTTAAGTTTATACACCTTGCTTTTAATCGCTATCATTGACTTTTTTTAAAGGTTAACTTCGTTAGAAAACAAAACATCACCTCATGAACAAGGGCGGCGACACAACAAATAACCACTACATAAACTTACACCGATTCTCCCATAAAATGGAATTGAATTTAGACCTAATTTCTTTGACCATAAAAACCCGACCGACTTCACTTCACTGATAATGTCTTCAATCCACATCGGCTTGTTAGAGAACCTAAACCCGTTCCTCGCTTTCTAAAGACTCCACACCCAATAATAATGATACCATGAAAACTTTTTTGGCCGGCCCCATCAATCCAAGAGATCTAAGAGATCTCTAAAGGAGAAGGCATCTAAGTTAGGCACCCGACATCAAGAACATGTTGGATCAGTTCTGTTTATACATGAGGGAAAACATGAAAACATACCTTTGATTGCATCAGCAAAGGCTAGCAGAGAAATCCAGATGGAGACGCAGCAATAAGGTTTGACATGGTTGTCATCTTGGTCTGGTTCCTCCTTAGGGTGCAATCTAATGATGGGGACTTAGAAAACCGAAAGGGTATCTGCTGTAGGAGATGGAGGTCGAATTATGATGTTATGATCTTTTGGGGTGTGTCTGATTGTGTAACTGAGTAACCCTTTAACCTCCACATAATTCTCCTTATATAAGCACCCAGGAGGAAACCTAATTAGTTAATAAGGGTAATATGGTCCATCAACAATTACCAACTAATTATTTAATAGGTTATTATATATTTTGATCTTTATTATGTAAATGATTATAATGGCTATAGATTAAATATTAAATACATAATATATTTAATCTTACATTCTCCCACTTAGCCGAGTAATCATTTACTATGAGTATTAGGTAAGCCTGACCAGGAGTTAACACTCATTTTAACCTTAAACAAGTACTATAGCAGAGAAATACAGCCGTTGAATCATTATGCGACTCAGGACCCCCATTAATCATACTATAGCCTTAATTTAAAACCTAATCGTTATGATCAAAATACGCATAAGTCCTTTGTTTGATTTGTAACTATATTTGTCTATATGCCATTATGCTAGCTTGACATATTCTTAGAGACATACAAAATCAAACTGATGAGGAAAATTAACTAATACTTAGTCATTCATAGTACGATATGCAGTTGCGCATGGCCATCAATTAATACCCGTCTCTGAGCTCTCTTAATAAGACTTATGGGTAATAGCCCTTCAGTTATAGGATCCTTAAGCATATCATGAATGTATTCGATACAAAACTTAGTTTCCTCAAGTCGTTCATAAACGAATAATTAATTGCATATCGAAACTTAATGCAGCACCTCTTGAACTGTTACTGTTCAAGGAGTTATGGTAGCTGACTTTATCACACTAAGTCTTCAAAACATTAATTATATGGAGTTAATATACTTATGAGTCCACTGATAAATTTCCAACAACATTTAGTGACTATATTATGTCATTATAACTTAGGTTGTTAATATCAGTGCATTATGACTCCTCCATGAAATAGGTTTTGTTTGCTGACATAAAGATATACCCGAAATTACATTTTGTCATCTTTGAATATCTCAAAGTTAGAGTAATAAACCGGTTTTAATTCTCACTTCTTCTTCAAATTGTAGCCTCTCGTCTCTTTTAAAGATATTGTAATACTCCATTAGATGCTTCACATTAATCTAGACATATCTAGTGTGTTGCAATGTGAGTAATATCTAAACGAGTATAGATTTAAACTTACATAAGGCTTCTAATTAATGAAGCGTAAATAAATAATCTAATTTATCCTATTATCCTCTGAAGGAAAGCAGTATTGTTTGTTACATATATAAGGACCCATTTAATGTTAAACTTATGGAACGGAACTAATATCCCATTTGGTCTATCTCAGTATGTTATGATATCTATTACATAAGAGATATCTCTGAGATCTATTATATCAAAGTTTGTGTTAACTATGCTTTGACTTATGTAACATATACTTGTCAAAAGAATGTCATCTATATAGACAAGTTTATCTTAGTTGCTCCCACTCATTTTGAGGTAGGTACATTAATCCACTTGATCCTTGATGAAAAATAATTACGTTAGCTTTTCATCACATTATGATGTTTGCATTAACCCATACATGGATATTATTGGCTTACAAATAAAGTATTCTTTAACCTTCAGTTTGAAACTTTAGGTTGTTATCTAATGAACATGTAAATGTGTCAGCCATTTGTTATGGAAAATTGTTTATAATGTTCATCTAATGTAGCTTTAAACTATTATAAGCTACTAGAACAGTGATGATCCTCGAAGAAATCTTTTGTTAGATATGTAATAAAGATTCTTTAATAATTTATCTCTTCCTGAGTACAACCTTTGACAATCAATCAAGCTTCTTCGTGTCTTAACACTTATATTAGGATTTGGTTTAGTTATGAACACTCTTAGGTAATTCAATCAAATCCCAAACGTTATACGAACACATAAAATCAGTTTTACTAGAAAACTATTTTATTCCATTTAAAAGAATATTGATTGACACTAATGGCTTAATTTGAAGAGATAGGACCAGTAAACTTTTCCAAAATCCATTTCAACTTCAGTTAGGGAGGTTATGTAATCATCAAAGTTAGTAGGCTTTTAAACCTATATGACCTCCTGAGTTGATTATTGGGTTCATTAGAAGTTTCAGTTTTATGGATTAGCTCTTGGTTAGGTTGCTATCATTTTCAGGATTCTAAGTTTGTAAGAGTTGGTGCAGTATGGTGTACAAGAGGTGTAATCGGAGTTAAATTCGGAGTGAAATTTAATGACACTCTTCCCCCCGCCTCTTGTATTCCTTGAAAATCATGATAAGGACTTTGACTGCTCCCACTAACCTTAGAAATCTTTAGGAACTCAGCATGCTTATGGTCAATATGTAACGACCAACAAATTCTAATAGAGAAACGAGTTAATGACGTTAGTCGTTGTAGTTTCTCTTGTTGAGGATTATGTTAGTTTAGGTAAGAAATCTAAGTGCGCCCACAATTAAGCAACAATCAAATTTTTTGTAAGAGTAGCATTAGATTTAAGGAGATAAGTTATGATAGAACAGTGTCATAATGGAGCAGTGTCTTGTAATAGAGGTGTAAATTGAAGTAATATAAAGTTTTCACTCCCCCACCTCTTGCAACTATAGCAAGTTATTATTAAGACACTTAATGCTCCCACTGATCTTTAATATCTCTAGAATGCTACAAGAAAAGTTTCAATGAGCTACGTGACGTGGGAACCTATCATATATATGTTAGACTTTAATTGATTTCCTTAACATCCAAAATCATAAGAAACTTAAGGACATATTTAATAGAAATCTTAATAAGTAAACATATGAATAGATTTCTTCTAAGACTGTGGGCCATATGCGACAAAAGTTAGATACAAGTTGATAGCCTTTTAAATGATAAATGAATTATGTCTGAATATTCCATTTGGAATAAGTTCCACGAATGTCAATGAATGACTTATGATGGACCCATACTTATTCCTTAAGCCAAGTAATACTTAGGGCTATAACGTCATGATTTAAAATCACTTAGAATGAGATTAGATAAAAAATCTTCCTCATTAACCATGTCATGATTTCTCATGAATTTTGGTTATAATGGACGAAATTTATAAGTCTCATTTTCCTTTTGTCAAATTCTCATTTGCATGATGACAAAAGTTGTGAAAGTGTAAGGTATCATCTAGTTCCATCTTAGTAATGTTTTAATCCAGATATTTAGAACAATAAAATGAGAGTTTAACGTAAGTGTGACCTTATGTTGGTTATGTAAACCTCACAACCTTCATGACATAGCCTAAGTAATGATACTATATTCTGATTAATCTTCAGAATGTGTAAGGTATTGAAAGGCTTTGTTAGAAGACTGCTTATTATGGTTCTTATAGCCTTAACATTTAATTTTGTCACTAACTCTCATGTTAATTATTTGTTTGACTTCTGGTAAGGAAACGTTTAGAACTAGAGTCAACTAATCATGTGTTAATAGGAATATTAAAATTTGCAGACTTAAATATCATTAGTAAGTGACTACCTAATTAACTTATCCAACTGTTCTTGGAATAATGGATAGTCTCGTTGCTTATGCCTAGTCTAATGACGTAATTATGCATTGAGATTTTCCCTTTAAGAACCTTAAAGTTGGAATTTTGTACTTGTATTTTGTCTATGGACCTTAGAACAATCCTCTTTTAAACTATTAGTGGTTGTAAGGTGAATAACATCTTATTTACCAGCTTCAAACATTTATTTCTTTGTACATATGTTGCTTATCAACACACTCGTTATACTTTGGTACTTTTGAGTGTTATAGTTGATTTATAATGCATCAAATTGTACAAGTGAAAATCTTAGTATGTAATGTACTGGAAAAATGTACTTATTTCCATGCGTAAGCCCTTAACTTTATGGGTCATGGTATTGTACATTATTATGTATTCACATATACCACTTAGCTTTATAATTTATAATTTTAAATGAAGGCATGCATCGTAGGAGTTCTTGTGATTAAACCACACATAATAGATTAGTCTTAGGAAAAACTTAATCTGGAATAACCTTTTAGTGATAGCACTTATTCTTGATTATCATAAGAGACATCACATTCGATTTATCCTAATCATCATGCTCTACTTTTCTTCTGTAGTGCTTTATCAGAAGAGAGCAGTAGGATTTATCGTGTCTTAAGAGATAATCAAGGATTTAATTTAAGAGCTAATTCTTATAGAAACTTTAAATAAAGCAAACATTTTAGGTTTAGGAATGAGAGTGGATGAGATATATATAGAAGAAAAATTATAGTGAGTAAAATTATGGATACTAAGAATAAGGCAGACGAAATGATCATAAAACTTAATTAAGAATCATTAATATAAGGATCATTATGTGAAGAGGTTGTGATATGTCTATTACTAACATCAAAATAATAGACTTAGCTAAAAATTCTACTTAAACGAAGACAAAACAGCTTTGGCCGGAAGTGTAATCATTTAAGCATATGTGCAAAGTGGTTGTAACAAATCAGCTTTGGCCAGAAATTGAGACAATCACTTTAGTTATGCACTCGTTAAGTATGCCATCTATGAATGAATTAAATCAGCTTTGGCCAGAAATTAAGACATTCATGCTTATGATGCATACTTAACATAGCTTTCGTAATACTTGAACGATAAGTAGACGCATCAAATCAGCTTTGGCCAGAATTGATACATCAGAAGCTCATTCAAGTTAAGCCATTTTGGTTTTGTAAAACATTATTTGATCCTTATTAATTAACTAAGTGATTACAAAACCAATTGTTTAATAGAAAACCACCTGTTAGCGCGATCAGTAAAGCCCAAAAACTTGTGCGATCAGTAAGGCCCAAAACTTGTGCGATCAGTAAAGCCCAAAACTTGTGCGATCAATAAGGCCCAAAACTTGTGCGATCACTAAGGCCCAAAAATTGTGCGATCAGTAATGTCTTGTGCGATCCACAAGTCTTGTGCGATCCACAAGTCTTGTGCGATTCACAAATCTTGTGCGATCAGTAAGTCTTGTGCGATCAGGTCATCTCTTATGCGATCTGATCTTGTGCGATTATCTTATGCGATCAGATCATCTCTTATGTGATCTGATCTTGTGCGATCTAGTTGCTGTTTATTGTGATAACATAACTAAAATTCGAAAATTAAGAATTGTGATAGAGTTTCCAATTATAACATTGATCTATTTTTATCATAAAATTTCGAAATCATAATCTGTTTATCATTTTAACAGATTTCGAAAAAACTTACTAGACAAAATTAGATCAAAATTAGGGAAACATTTAACAATTCAAATCATATTCCAAAACTTAAAGGATATTTCGAATTTTAACTAAGAACATGATGAACCCTAAATAATTAAAACATGAATTATGGAACCCGAAACCTGAATTTTAAGGTTTCTAAAACAGATTTCGGACATAAAATTAACCTATTCGATTTCGAGTCACATTATTAACCAATTCAGTTTATCGAAAGAGTGTTTTCGGTGACATTCAAAGAACTCGAAACCTACTGTTATGGTTTATTAAGTTTTCAAACTCCGTTTTCCAGATTTCTATCCCAGAATAATGGATAAAAACAGAACTGACTAATCAACATATGCTCTGATACCACATGTTGGATCAGTTCTGTTTATACATGAGGGAAAACATGAAAACATACCTTTGATTGCATCAGCACAGGCTAGCAGAGAAATCCAGATGGAGACGCAGCAATAAGGTTTGACATGGTTGTCATCTTGGTCTGGTTCCTCCTTAGGGTGCAATCTAATGATGGGGACTTAGAAAACCGAAAGGGTATCGGCTGTAGGAGATGGAGGTCGAATTATGATGTTATGATCTTATGGGGTGTGTCTGATTGTGTAACTGAGTAACCATTTAACCTCCACATAATTCTTCTTATATAAGCACCCAGGAGGAAACATAATTAGTTAATAAGGGTAATATGGTCCATCAACAATTACCAACTAATTATTTAATAGGTTATTATATATTTTGATCTTTATTATGTAAATGATTATAATGACTATAGATTAAATATTAAATACATAATATATTTAATCTTACAGAACAAACATGTTGCCACAGAATCGAGGCAACCATACACGATGTAAAAAGATAATCAACCGTTTTTTCTCCAAAAGCACACACGGCACATCACATTGTCATTGACTTGTTTGAAATTAATGATCATGATCATGAATATTGTATAATAAAATACAATTTTTACTAAATAAATAGCACGATACATACAACTAAAAACGAAGACAAGAGAAAAAAAGAGCATAAATAAACTAGAAATTAAAAAAAAAATACAAAAGTAAGTGACATTTTTTTACAAATAGGTTTTACATGTAAACTAGTGAACGTTTAGCATGATTTGGTTGTCAAATTTCTCATTTTTATATGTAACTAACTAAATGCTTTTATAAAAAATTTTGAAATCATATTTCATATACCGCATAAATTGAAGCCCAATAAGACGTTCTTTACATATTGTGTGGGTTTCACAACCATTGTAGATATATGATCGGCCCACTCTCAAAATCGAAACCCAGTGATAACTAAAAGTTTAAACACAAACACTACTCTTTGACCCCAAAGTATATCAAACTGGTTTTTTTAACGTTCAACGAATACTGTACAAGCTTGGCCATCCGTATAAACCTATTGACGAAAGGCCACCCACGGCCTGCGAACAAAGACAAAACTGATGACCTGGTCCACCCACCATGCCAAGGGAAACCCACTGCTCTAAGGTCTACTGTGATAAAACCTATGGCCCAACCAGAATAAATTGCACCAAGTAGGACTCGTACCTATGACCTCCACATTGAAAGATCTGGGAGTGCCTCCCTCCAAACTGGTTGATCCGAAAGTCATTCGCATATGGAATTTATGAGCATGAATGGTAGTGAATAGGCCTGGCAAAGGGGGCAGGTCGGGCGAGTTTGGGTCACGGGTAAAAATGGTTTGAGTCAATGGATGAGCATATTAAAAATGGGTCAGGATGGGCTAAAAATAAAAAAAGTTTAAAAAAAATATATATATATACACATACATACATATTTTACAACTATGGCTTATGCTAGTAAGTAAGGATTTTGTTTTATTTTGGCAAAAACTGATGATCATTGTGGTTTTTCTGATTACGTAAGGTCAAAGCAATGATCGAATTTAAGAAAACTGATGCACAATGTCTTTTGTTAGACAACTTTGACAATGAAATCCTTATAATAAAAAAAACATGAGAATCAGATGCAACATCTTAACAATTACCAGAACTAGGTATATCTAAAATCTAAATAAGATTAAATCAGGGAAAATCCATAATATACACAAACATTCAATTCTCAAATCACATATTGAAGGAATTGGTAATGTGCATAAATGAATTTTCATCAAATACTTGAATACTCAATTTGGTTATGAAATTATATTAAAGTCTTACCACTTCGATGTTCTAGAGATGAAATAAGGGCTGTGAAATGCTTCAATCAGATACGAAGACGACGACGAAACCAAACAATTGGAGATGAATATGCATTCTAATTTCTAAACAATCAGACTATTCGGAGACGAAGATACGTTTCTGATTTATGAACAAACGAATCAATTCTAGAGTTTGAAACGAATAGTTGATGCGCCAAAAATGATTCTATGAATAACACACAAACCTTAACAAAAGTTTGAAACGAATGGTGGAAGACCCGTTTGTTTTTTTAGGTAATTAACTAATTACCCATCCTTGCCCATCGTCCATTTTCAGTTAACCCATCCTGATTCGCAAAATTCGTTTTTTTTCAATTCTTAAATGTACCCGGTTGGTCCTTATGGAATGTATAGCCCAAAACAACCCATGGCCTTACAATAAAAGTCTATTTAAACAATTTCTTACATCTGGCCATGAAATTGCGGGTATTTAGTATAGGATAAAGATCAAATACAAATATACTTAACGTACTAAACGTACGAACTGAAAGAAAAGGCAAAAAAAAAAGGCGGTGACATTTTTGTAATTACCAGTAACTATACTCTACAAATGTACCTGTAGAGTAATTTGATCTTTTGTAGAGTAATTTTGTAAAATGGTCTTGTAGAGTAATTTTGTTCTTGTAGGGTAATTATCAAAATTACCCTACAAGTGTATTAAAATTACTCAGCAACAAATTACTTTTACAAGTGAATCAAAATTACCTTGCAAGTTTATCAAACAACATACAATTCAAAATTACTCTACAAATGATCCTGTAGAGTAATTTTGATCTTGTAGAGTAATTTTGTAAAATGATCCTGTAGAGTAATTTTGATCTTTTGTAGAGTAATTTTAGGGTAATTATCAAAATTACTCTATAAATGATACTGTAGAGTAATTTTGATCTTTTGTAGAGTAATTTTGATTTTATAAAGTAATTTTGTTAGCATTTAGTTATGCGGTTTAGCTTTATGGTTTAGTTTTTAGCCTTTAGTTTTTTTTTTTTTTTGGGGCGGGGGGTTGGGTTTTTTTAGGTTTTTGGGGGGTGGGGGTTAGTGTAATTTTGATAATTACCCTACAAGACCAAAATTACTCTACATAAACATTTTACAAAATTACTCTACAATACAAAAGATCAAAATTACTCTACAGTATCATTTGTAGAGTAATTTTGATAATTACCCTACAAGAACAAAATTACTCTCCAAGACCATTTTACAAAATTACTCTACAAAAGATCCAAATTACTCTACAGGTACATTTGTAGAGTAACTTTGATAGTTACTGGTAATTATATAATGTCACCGCCTACTTTTTCCTTTTCATGCAATTCATACGTTTAGTATGTTAAGTTTATTTGTACAGTAACTTTCCCCACTTAGTATAACCACTAATTATGATCTTAGTTTGTTAAGGTCATGATGTCAATCCATTTCCTAAAACATGCTCTTCTACTCTTTCTAAAAATTAATCTAAAATATCAAATACCCAACAACTATACCTTTTATAGTTCTAAAAAATAAAAATTGTTTTACTATATTTTCTTAAATTATATAATATATTAATATATTCTTTTTATGGATACGTGGATAAGTAGAAAATTATTAATGTCGTGTAATATTACATGACGTACTCAGCCTAGAAACCAAAAAGAACTCGCATCCAAACTGCAAATAGGGAAACCATGTTGGTAAGAGCGGGAGGGACGATTGAGATCTCACCATCCCTAAAATTATCCAACTGTCTCTACGTTCCCTCATTATCCCACAAACTCCTATCAATTAGCCATGTAACAAAGGAACTCAATTGTACCGTTTTAATGCATCCTACATTTTGTATTTTATAGGACATCAGGACTGGGATGATCTTTGGGCGTGGCCTGAAAGGAAAGGGCTATATTATGTGGATGAGGTGACTCCAAATGGTAATGTGATTCTTGCTCATGGAACAACAAAAAAAGAGGCATGGTTGTGGCATAGAAGGTTAGGACATCCTTCCATGGGTTATTTACGTATTTTATTTCCTAAACTTTTTTCTTCCAATAATATGCCAACTTGTGGGACGTGCATTTTGGCCAAAATCCATAGGTAAACGTTTAAACCAAATAATACTAGGGTCGATAAACCTTTTTATTTGATTCATTATGATGTATGGGGTCCAACCAAGGTTAATGGAGGGCAAAACTTTCGTTTTTTCTGTTGTTCATAGATAATTGCACCCGCATGACATGGGTGTATTTTTTAAAAAACAAATCAGAAGTCTTTAAAAAATTTGTCATGTTTCATACTATGATACAAACCCAATACATGGCAAATATTCAGATCTTACGATCTGACAATGGGGGTGAGTTTATTAACACCACCATGAAACATTTTTTTGAAACCAAAGGGATGATTCACCAAACCTCCTGTCCAAGACATTCCGAACAAAATGGTGTCTCTGAACAGAAAAATCGGTTATTGTTAGAAATAACTCGAGCCCTCATGATAGAATCCAATGTACCCACATCTTTCTAGCCAGAGGCTCTTGCCACTGCTTCATACCTTATCAATAGGTTACCAACCAAAGTACTCAAATTTAAGACTCCCATAAAAGTTCTATCAGAATTTACAAAACTACCATTTGTTCTCACTCTTG
Organism: Helianthus tuberosus; assembly: GCA_030545235.1. Taxonomy (NCBI): domain Eukaryota; kingdom Viridiplantae; phylum Streptophyta; class Magnoliopsida; order Asterales; family Asteraceae; genus Helianthus; species Helianthus tuberosus. The sequence continues at coordinate 46,537,684 of CM060376.1, forward strand.
AACCCAAAGTCTTCGGTTGTTCGGTGTTTACTCATATTCCAAAAACCAATCGATCCAAACGTGACCCATGCATCGAAAAATGCGTATTTATCGGCTATGGCATACACCAAAAGGGTAATGTTGCTATAATCCAAAACAGGGCACCATAATCACCATCATGAACTGTGACTTCCTAGAAACAGAGTATTACTATGACTCCCAACACAGTGTTCAGGGGGAGAGAAAGCCACCACCAATTTTGAAAGACACACTGAGTTGGCTAAAATGGGTACCTACTTCGAATGAAGTTGACCAAAGTACCATGGATGTGTCACCTCAGATTACCACAGAAACGGTTAACAGTGCTACCACCCAAGACCATCCGAACCTGGAATCCGAGGTAAGTAATTCTCAAACTCCTGAAATTTCACCTATTATCCATAACCATGAAGAGAATGAGATGACAACAAAACAGGTGGAAGATCAAGAGCCTCTTCATCATAATTCGGAGAATGAGGATACCAACCCTGATGAAGAGGAGCAAACAACTGAGAAATATGTCTTACCACCAAAAACAAACAGAGGAGTCCCACCAAAATGATACTCTCCAGAAAAGGAAGCCTAGAGATCCAGATATCCTATAGCAAATATTGCCAAAGGAAACATATCTGATGAAGCTAAAGCCTTCCTTACGTCTCTATGCACAGAACAGATTCCGACTAATATGGAGGATGCATTGCAGTTAAAGCATTGGAGGAAAGCAATGGAGACTGAGATGGAGGCCCTGAGAAAGAATGGCACGTGGGAAATGTGTACTCTACCAGCAGGAAAAAAACCAGTAGGATGTCGGTGGGTATTTTCTATTGAACATAAACCAGATGGGACTATCGAAAGGTATAAAGCTCGGCTGGTAGCTAAAGGCTACACTCATACATATGGGATTGATTATTCCGAGACCTTATCTCCGGTTACAAAAAATAGATACCATTAGAGTTCTTTTTTTAGTTGCTGTCAATAAAGGATGGCCTCTCCATCAGCTGGATGTAAAAAATGCATTTCTTCATGGAGAACTAAGAGAAGAAATTTACATGGAAGCTCCACGTGGGTTCCCTGGTGACCTCGAGAAGCAAGAAGTATGTCGGTTAAAGAAAAATCTCTATGGGCTAAAGCAATCTCCCCGGGCATGGTTTGGGAAATTTACTCTGGCAATGAAGAAATATGGTTTTACGCAAAGCAATTCAGATCACACATTGTTCATTAAGAGAAGAAATGACCTTGTAACATGTCTAATCGTATATGTAGATGATATGATTATTACAGGGAATGACAATGTAGAGATTGAACGGCTAAAATGAAACTTATTTGGAGAATTCGAAATGAAAGACATAGGAAGGTTGAAGTACTTTCTGGGAATTGAGGTTCTGAGATCAAAGCAAGGGATCTTCATCTGCCAACGCAAGTATGTCCTTGATCTTTTAGCAGAAACTGCTATGATGGATTGTAAATCAGTAGAAACTCCCATAATAGTAAACCATAAATTGCACATGGAGGATGGGGCAAAATTGGCAGACAAAGAAAGGTACCAATGATTGTGGGAAAGTTAATCTATCTCGCATACACTCGGCCTGATATAGCGTATGTTGTTGGGGTGGTAAGTCAGTTCATGCATCAACCCCAAGTAGCACACATGGAAGCTGTACTAAGAATCCTCAGGTATCTCAAGGGGACAACTGGCCATGGAGTTTTATTTCGAACAAATGGACATCTAGAGATACAAGTGTACACCGACGCTGGCTGGGCTGGCGATAAAGGAACTCGGAGGTCTACATCAGGGTACTTCACGTTAGTTGGTGGGAATCTGGTAACTTGGAGAAGTAAAAAACAGAAGGTAGTTGCCCTCTCAAGTGCAGAAGCTAAATTCAGAGGGATAGCTCATGGATTAACAGAAGTTCTATGGATTTGAAAACTCTTAGCCGAAATCGGTTTCGTCTAAACACAGAAGTAGCTGAATTATGTGTGACAGCAAAGCGCAATTCAAATCTCAGAGAATCTTGTTCAACATGACCGAACAAAACATATAGAAGTAGACAGGAACTTTATCAATGAAAAGATCAAAGAAAAAATTATTGAACTCTCTTTCGTCCGGTCAAAAGATCAGTTGGCAGACATACTAACCAAAGCAGTTAACGGGCGCATCTTCCATCAGTGCCTAAGCAATTTAAGTATCGGGGATTCCACTACTCAACTTGAGGGGGAGTGTTGAAAAGAAATAAAAAAGGAAAACATAATATTTTGGGATCAGTCAAATCATCATTGTCACACCCTGACCTCGTTAAAACAACGAAACTGCGGCGGAAACGTCAGGGAATGGAGTGGCAGAATTATTGTTTCACAACCATGGATTCAAAAGTTTCGTTTTATTAAACTATTAACATTAAACATTGTCTTAGAGTTAAAACAACAAGTTAAACATCGTCTGTCATCGTTATTATGTCACTAAGGCCTCGTCCAGATCCAATGTGAGCATGCATCCTACTAGTAATCAACATCACCTGAAACATATGTAAAAACAAAGTCAGCAAAGAAATGTCGGCGAGCACATAGGTTTTATGAGAGTGTCGGATTCATGGCTCGTTTACATGTTGCAATACCTCGTTAGACTACAAGAGTCAAGAGTAAAAAACCTTATTTTGAAAAGTGTATAGTATTGCAACATAATTAACCAACTCAAATCATGTTGGTTATTGTTTATAAAATCTCGTAGCCATGATTCTTAACCCAAAACATTTGTTTAAGTAAACCGAATTTGTAAATCATCTCGTTATAAAACTCGTATGGTTTATATCATTTAGGAAACATCGTTATGTGACATAGTTTTAAAATCATATGCACAAGTGAACTAAATAATGCCACGGAATATAATATGATAAAAACATTTATATATAAGAAGTACCAGCGGCGTATCTACCATGCTTTTATCATGTTACACCCATCCCATTATCTAATCACAACCCAAAACCAATCGTTTGTTCAATTTGTTTAACTTGTTCAAATCGTTTCAATCGTTTAAATCGTTAAATCGTATAAATCGCTCTCGTTTTAATTGTGAAAACTACTTTTGGTCGTCTTGCTAATAAAATTCAAACCTTCGTAACTCGTCCATCGTTCAACTCATATTAATCAAACCACCAAAGGGTAAGTTAACAATCACAGATTCAGTCGTTACCCACATAACCCCCACACATAACCATGGGTGCAGTCTGATAACGGGATTTGTCAGATCTTATGGTACCATAACCTAATACTGGTCGGTTCAGCCAAAACTAATGAATGTCATTCGTTATGTAAATATGTCCAACAAGTTTGTTCACATTATCGAAATCGTTATTAGTTTAATATAAACCATATTAATCATTTTTGAAACCATCGTTTAAAACATCGAAAACATTTAACACATATGAATCACCCCAAAACAATTGAAAAACAGTAAAATATGGGAACTATGTACTCACATCGAATTGGAAAGTATCCTTGATCTAAAGAACTTAGCGAAGCTCAGGCAAACCAAGGAAATTCAAGTAGTACCTAGTAATCGGATTGCTAGTTAATAAATCAACACCTAAATCGGAAGATCGGGTAGAATGAGGTCTCGTAAACCAAATGAGTATTGGAACTCATGTGATATGGTTTAACAAAGCCTACATTATAAATCGGAACCTATCCTAAGTGCTTTCGACCCGTTACGACCCATTAAGGTAGCTTATGCTACTTTAATGTGTCGTTCATGCAAAAGCGCGTTCGAGACGCCTAACTAGTCCTATGACAAGTATTATATGCCTAAACATGTTGCATAATTAGTTTAAGTGACAAAAGTTAAGTTATATAAGCTTAAATACCGATTATGCATGAAAAGGGCATTTTGGTCATTTACCCAAGGCATATAAACTACCTATCATACAACTAATTAAACTAAGTGACCATAAGGTATAACCCCGGAAGGTTATTCCCTATACAACTATGGTCACTAAACATGCTCGGTCGGATCCTAATGATCGACCAAACGGGTCGGGTTCGGAAGTCTTAAGCGGTTGTTAAGACCGCTTATCTTACAACCCTATACAAGCACTAGACTAAAAGTGACGAGTTAAACATATTAAAACATGTTTACCTAAGTTAGAAAACAGGTTTGATATCAAATCAAAATGTTTTGATACCCAAAGATAGTTTCGTTACAAAATACGCGTAAACACGTACTTTGACCGAAACTATGTGTAACACCCCGATATTTCCACATATTACCGGTGGGCCCGGCGGGGAGTATCGTGACGTAGTTGATATCATCATAGTCAATATACACAATATAATAGCACAGCGGAAGGCTTGGTGAATAAACTATTACAAACCATAATGTCTGAGTGTTCAAATGAAAGAATATACAGACTCGATTGTAATAAGATCCACAGGCGAATCATAAAAGTACAAAGAAACAAAATAACAGACTTCAGGTATCTTAGGGATTTGCAAGATCCTCTTATACGACACCTAATAGCTCCAGCCTATTACGAGAGGTACTTGTCAATCAGTCTTTAGAAAATACGTCAGTTTACACTGGTAAATACAATTAACTGACTCTTTTGAAAACATTTATGAAAAATTGATTTAAGTGCACACGACACAAATCATTTATAACTTGGGACAATTATTTAAAATAATCTTGTATACAGATTTACATGTTTGTCATACATATGGGGCCGGTTTGGAAGCCGGTCATGATTAACCGACTCACCACTTATAAAACCCACAGAGGAGTTATCCCCAACGTGTGGGTATTTAGCATTTGCATTTGCATCTATCAGGTGTATGCCTACACCCCGTGCATAGCTCGTGGCCATTTTCAAATGAAATGAGCCGAGGATATCCAAGACACGGTCGAATTAACCCCCAATGTTTATGTTATCAAACAAGACAGATTAAAACGGGTTATGCAATTTATTAATCACAATCCGATTAAATGATTTCATACCCGACCAAACGGTATTATTATAATACCGTATCCCAAGCCCGTATAACGGAAAATAAGTTAAAAGTATTTACCTGAGCTAATGTGAAAGGTAACTCAACAGTAAAATCCTAAGCTGTATGATGGTACCTTCTACTGGATGCAATTTAATCTGTATAGAAGGTTTAATAACCTATTAGGATGCTAACGGGTCGTTAGTTAAGTCAAGGACTTAGACTGGCTAGCTAGAAAGAAACTTTACGGTTCTAAACGCTAGATTAAGCGGAGACCGGAATAGAATGTGGTTTAGACCCGACAAGCTTGGATACTTGTATAATATGGGTAAACTTATCACATTCTGGAAATTGAGGATAAAATGATAAGGTTAAACCCGTTTCGGCTATTTTACGTAAACTAGTCACATAAACCGATCCGAACGCGTAAACGCGTAACGGGTAACCAAATGAATTACATACAGGTCCTAATTGTTATTATGCTTAAAATATGTTAACACATCAGTAGGATGTTAACATATATGCCCAAAAGGAAATTTAAACCAATTTAAGTCCCATAAGTGCATTTTGGTAATTTTAATGTTTATAAAAGAGAATTTATAATAACTGAAGTTCTGGTCTTTTGAAATCAGTAAAAATATTTAATTTAATAAGTTATATCAGTAGGGTATTGCCTATATGTGAAATTTATCATTTATAACCAATTTATGCACCGGAGGGGCATTTTGGTAATTTCACATAAGCTTTAAAGGTCAATTTTGGAAATCTGAGTTCAAAACTTTATCTTACTGTTAAAATATAAAAATTTACTTAAGACATCAGTAGGTATTAAGTTTTATATGCCAAAAATAGTCTGAATTTATACTATGCGTTTAAAACGCGTAAAAATCGGTTTTAAGCGAATTTTCAGGTTAAAATAGGAAATCTGAGTTTTTGATCAGTTTATAAAGTTCAAAATATTTTATTTATCATATAAAATCAGTAGCAAAAAGTTTGGTATCAAAATGTTATGTAAAACTCATTTTATAGGCCAAAAGGGCAAAACCGACAATTACTGAATCAAGGCATGAACCCTATGCCATGATCAGTTTAAAAATAAATAAAAATCTTCAAAAATCCCAAAATATTATATTACATGAGTGGGTAAAAGGTTTGGTGTCAAAAATTGGGTTTAGATAGGCTTTATGCTAATTACGCCGTTTAATTAATAAAAAACTTTTTAATTACGCTATTGAGCATAACTCCTAATTTAGACCTCCAACTGATGTCAAATTTTTAGGACAAGTTTATAAATCAGTAGCAAAGGTTTTTTTCCTCTCACATTTTTAAAAATCTCATTTTTGTGCCAAAACAGCGTTTATGGCATTTATAAGCATATTAACGATCAAGAGCATATAATTCAAACCATTAAGAACCATGCAATATAACTCCAGGGGGTTATACTACTGAGTAATGTGGTCCTAATGGAAGCTTAAAACATGGGAGAATTAAGCTTGAACGGGTCAGAACTGATAGTCAAAGTAAAAGTCAACTTTTTGCGACTTTCGGTTATAAACTGACCTTAGACTAACAATTGCCGGGTTAGGACTGATAAAACATGTTCTAATATTAATTACTAAGTTATTAGAATGTTAAAATATAATTTAGAACCTCTGTTTTATTAATTTAATTCATTTTTAAACTTTCTGTCCAGTTTGACTTTTTGTCAAACTAGTTTAACCCGACAATTGACTAGTCAAACGAAATAATTAGGAGGTGCCCTTTTAAGGGTTAATCACCTACCATAATATGGTTCCATAACCACTTTCGTTTTGATCAGTGGCTGGACCATTTGTGATTAAACCGAAAGTCAAAGCTTAATTACGATAAGTTTGACTTTTCGGTTATTAAGCTAATTAAAACGACTAAACAGGGATTAAGGCTCTTACTAATGGTCCTTGCTATCTTTTCTACACCTGTAATTCTTCTCCTAATCCTTGCAAGCTCCAGAAATGAGTCCCTTTGAAGTTTTTGCAACTTATGTGCATAAGAACACTACACAAGTGCTCCTTTTATACTAAAATCCAACTTCATGGATCACTTGCAGCTGTTATGAGACATCCTAGGATCACTCCAGGTGTCCTAGTGGGTTTATAAAACCGTTTAAGAGCCCCTAGGATCGTTACAAACGAGTTTAAGGCGGTGCAACAGCTGAAACGTACATCTGTCCATTTTTTCTGCGCTGGGAATTTCAGGCGGGCCGCGTAAAGATCAAGAGGGGTCTTAGGCGGGCCGTGTAGACCTGTTTTCCAGGTTAAAACACTTTTAAACATGGCAGCTTTAGTCCCTGGTCGTTTAAAACCTCATTTAACCTTATTGTTGACATGTAAGGCCCTTGTAGTTAGTTTATTGAGACTCAAGGATATATAAACAAACTTCGTTAGGCTTGGTTTCGTTAAATATCTCTATGAATGCAAGTTTCATCAAGTTGACACTTATAGCCCAATGTCTTGAAAACTTGCTTAACGGTCTCGAAACCACGTGAAATTTATACCACTTATTCTTGAGAGTATATTTGAATATTTCAAAGCCTCGGGTTTATTAAAAGGTCACTCAGAGGTCAGAATTAACATGTTGACACGTTTAACCCCTGTAGTTTAATAATCTTCCGATTATTTTCACAAACGGCTTCTTATATCCAATCAATCACTCGTTTAAGAATATATTCATTACATATGGTCATTCAGAGGCACAAGTTTGGTATGTTGACAGTTTTAGTCCCTCCGAACGCATAGTTTCACTGTTTGACAACTTTAGTCCTTCAAACTCAATCTTTCACATATTCAGAGTTTAGGACACGTGTCTTTACATAATTGGACACGTTTTTACGTGGTGTTACATCCTCACCCCCTTAAAAGAAATCTCGACCCCAAGATTTACTGGAATAAGTAAGGGTATTTCTGTCGCATAGTGGGCTCAACTTCCCATATATATTCGGGACCTCTACGGGCATCCCATTTGACCTTTACTATAGGTACGTCCTTCCTTCGGAGCTTTTTAACCTGACGATCCTCGATCGATATAGGTTTTTCAACAAATCTCAGGCTTTCATCAATTTGTAAGTCTTTATGAGACATAGCTAGCGATTCATCGGCTAGACATTTCTTGAGATTACAAATGTGGAACACATTATGGATTCCACTCAGCTCCTTAGGCAGGTTTAGCTTATAAGCTACACTGCCGACACATTCAATAATTTCGAATGGTCCAATATATGTAGGGCTTAGCTTGCCCTTCTTACCAAAATGCATCACACCTTTCCAGGGTGATACTTTCAGTAAGACTTTGTCACCAATCTCAAACTTTAGAGGTTTTCGCCTCTTGCCAGCATAACTTTTCTGCCTATCCCTGGCAGCTTTCAGGTGATCACGAATCTGGACAATCTTGTCCGTCGTTTCAAGGACTATATCAGGTCTTGATAACTGAGCTTCTCCTACTTCCGCCCAACAAACAGGCGTTCGGCATTTCCTACCACATAATGCCTCAAAAGGCGCAGCTTGAATGCTTGTATGGTAGCTATTATTATAGGAGAACTCGATCAAGGGTAGGTGGTCACCCCAACTACCTCCCAAATCAATAACACATGCACGAAGCATGTCTTCCAAAGTTTGGATGGTAAGCAGTACTAAAATTTAAACGAGTGCCCAAAGATTGTTTGAAACTTTTCCAAAAGTGAGAGGTGTACCTAGTATCTCTATCAGAGATAATAGACACCTGTACTCCGTGAAGGGATACAATCTTATCCACATACAATTGGGCTAACTTGTCGGAGCTATGAGTCTCCTTGATGGGTAAGAAATGTGCTGACTTAGTCAGTCTATCAACTATAACCCATATTGTATCATTTCCATGCCTTGTTTTAGGTAACTTGGTTATAAAGTCCATAGTTACCATTTCCCACTTTCATGTAGGAAGTTCTGGCTGTTGTAGTAGACCTGATGGCTTTTGATGTTCAGCTTTTATCTGAGCACAAGTCAGGCACTTAGCTACATGTGTGGCAATAGATTTCTTCAAACCTATCCACCAATAATTAGTCTTCAAATCTTGGTACATTTTGTCACCTCCAGGGTGAACTGAATACTTAGAGTTGTGAGCTTCCTGGAGGATTACATCCCGAAGTCCTCCGTGAATAGGAACCCAAATTCTTCCATTTAGTATGAGGATTCCATCCTTACCTGGTGTTAACTGTTCAACAGTAACACCCAACTTTACTTCTGGAAGGTTAGCTTCGAAAACAGCATCCTTCTGTGCAGCTAATAGCCTTTCATTCAGGCTATTCTTCAGGTCAATGCTCTTGGCATTGATTCTGATGGGTTTGACTCTTTCCTTTCGGCTTAGAGCATCGGCGACCACATTCGCTTTACCAGGATGGTAGCGAATTTCGCAATCATAATCATTTAAAGTTTCCATCCAACGACGCTGTCTCATATTGAGCTTTTTTTTATTGAATAAGTATTGGAGACTTTTGTGATCTGAATAGATCACACATTTAGTTCCGTATAAATAATGTCTCCACAACTTTAGTGCGAATACAACGGCACCCAATTCTAAATCGTGGGTGGAGTAATTCTTTTCATGCACTTTTAGTTGTCGTGATGCATAGGCAATCACCTTGCCTCGCTGCATAAGTACACATCCCATACCGGTGTGTGAGGCATCACAATATACGAAAAACTCTTCTATTCCTTCGGGTAGCGTCAATACTGGAGTATTGCACAACTTCTGCTTAAGAATCTCAATGGATTCTTGTTGCTTCGGACCCCAATCAAATTTTACATTCTTACGGGTCAGAGAAGTCAATGGTGCAACTATCCTTGAGAAGTTCTCAATGAATCTTCTACAATAACCAGCTAGACCCAGAAAACTACGAATTTCAGTTGGAGTCTTTGGTGCTTCCCAATTCATTACGGCTTCTACCTTAGCGGGATCAACTTGGATGCCACGCTCACTAACAACATGTCCAAGGAATTAGACTTCCCGAAGCCAGAACTCGCACTTGGAGAATTTCGCATACAGCTTCTCCTGTCGAAGCAATTCTAAGATACATCGAAGGTGCTTCTCCTGATCAACTTGATTACGAGAGTAGATAAGTATGTCATCTATGAAGACGATGACAAACTTATCTAAGTATGGCTTGCAGACTCTATTCATGAGGTCCATGAATGCTGCTGGTGCATTAGTGAGCCCGAAAGGCATCACTAAGAACTCAAAATGTCCATACCTTGTTCTGAACCCTATCTTTGGTACATCCTCAGTCTTAACCTTGAGTTGATGATACCTAGACCTCAAATCAATCTTCGAGAAGTAGCTTGCCCCTTGGAGTTGATCGAACAAGTCGTCGATCCTGGGCAAAGGATAACGATTCTTGATCGTTACTTTATTTAATTCATGATAATCGATGCATAAGCGCATTGATCCGTCCTTCTTTTTCACAAATAATATTGGAGCTCCCCAAGGCGAAGAACTAGGTTGTATAAAACCTTTTCCAAGTAAGTCATCCAATTGAGTCCTGGGCTCCTTCATTTCAGTAGGCGCTAGGCGATAAGGAGCTTATGCTATAGGTGCAGATCCTGGCAGAATGTCTATCCTAAACTCTACTTGTCTCTCAGGAGGTAATCCAGGTAACTCGTCAGGAAAGACATCAGGATACTCAGAGATGATTGGGATGTATTCAATCCTAGGCTTCGGATCATTCACTGTCACTTGTGCCATGTAGATGACACAACCGCTCTTCAAACACCGTGATACCTTGAGAATAGACACATTGCTGGGCAAACCATATTGTGTATCTCCTTGAATAGTGACGGTTTCACCAGAAGGGGTTTTGATAATAACTAGATTTTTATCACAGGCAATTTGGGCTTGGTTATGCGACAACCAATCCATGCCCAAAACTATATCAAACCCAGCCAATTTCATTGGCAAGAGGGATAGCAGGATAGAATGATTCTTAACGGATATAAAGCATCCATCAAGAAGAGTTGAGGTTGTTTCTAAGGTAACATCGGCAAGCTCTACCTCATACTTTATGTCTAGAGTCTTAATAGGCAAATTCAATAACTTACAGAATTATGGTCTACAAAAGACTTATCAGCACCGGAATCAAATAAGACTCTAGCATAGTTATTATTGATGAGGAAGGTACCTGTTATGACATTCTCGTCATTCACCGCTTCCCTCGCGTTCATTTGAAAAACTCTTGCATTCGTTTTCTTAGCCTCCTCGGGCTTCTTAACGTTCTTGGGGCAATTTGTCTTGATGTGCCCCTTTTCATTGCAACCGTAGCAGGTTGCATCCTTTATATTCCGACAATCCACAGACTTATGCCCTTTCTTTTTGCAGATCCCACATGGTTTGGCTTGTGGGTCTTGGTTGCACTTTCCGAAGTGCCTTCTATTACAGGTTTTGTACCTGGGCTTATCACTAAACTGCCCCTTTTTAGAACTAAAGTTCCCTTTGCTCTTCTTGTTTGACTGAGGAGACTTGTCTTCCTCCCTCTTCCCATCATCGGTAGCTTTCTTTGCCCTACTCCTGACAACATCAAGAGTGAGGGAAAAAGATAGATCCACAGCAAATCTATAAGTGGCTGGCTTAGAAGCCTTAACATTCCCTTTCACCTCAGGGGCCAAGCCACCAATGAAACGCGCAATGCGTTTGGGTTCAGGGGTGACTAAGTATGGTACAAGCCTTGACATCGAATTGAAGCTAGTCACATAGGATCTACAATCCAGATCCTTCATTACTAGGGTGAGGAAGTCAGTCTCTATCCTCTCAATTTCATGTTGAGGACAATAAGTGTCCTTTACCAAATCAACAAACTTGCTCCAAGAGATGTTGTACAAAGGAACCTTTCCAGTGGCTTGCAACAATGCTTTCCACCAAGTGAGGGCATCGCCCTTGAAAGATTGAGACACAAACTTCACTATGTCTTCTTTAGCACAACCACTGATGTCTATCACAGTCTCCATTTCGTCTAACCACTTCATATAGTATATCGCTCCCTTTTCTCCTGTGAAATCCCTCGGTTTACAGGAGACAAAGTATTTATAGGTACAACCCTTGGTGTACCTGGGAGTCGTTTCGAGGACAACTTGCCTCAGTGGTTCACTTCTCTGATTAGAAGAGTGTTGAGACTCACTCTTCTTCTGTGTATGCGAATGAGAATGGGACTTTGTGTGAGTCTTGGACCGAACAATACTCGGTTCCTTGAACTTATCATCCACAGCTTGAGCAACCGCTACGGTTATCATTTCTTGCAGTTCGGCACCAGTGATACTAATCCTGGTGTTATTTCCTTCTGCGGGATGACTGTTTGCTTCATCCGAGCCAGCCGTTTTTCGTATACTATATCAAACAGTAATGATATATTTAAATAAATCATCGCATTGATGATTAGATGGTCATGGTATTATTAAACCATATAGACCATTTAAAATAAAATCAATTTAATCATAATTTGCCTAGGTTACAATAGAACCATAATAAGAAATTAATAGGATATAATCCTTTATATTTATTAGATAGGGGATATGAATCACAACTGTCGATGTCATGAAAGACATTTTCATATAGCACAAGGCTCGTCTCGAAGGACATTTAGATGACACAAAGGCCCTGACACAAGGACGATCAAAACATAACCAATAATCTCTTTGATTATTGATCTTTTAAGGGTCAAACATAGTTCATCGCCTTTTTGACAAGAAGTTTATAAATAAAACTATCATTGTCATTATTACACCTTTGCTTATAAGCATACATCTCTAATGGATGTTTTGGTGTATTCATCATATTGATGTTTATTAGCCATGATTCACATTGATCATATGGGCTATATAAGTGACTTGGAAAAATCCAAGTACATTTGGAAGCTTGTGTGGTTTTTCGTACTACATAGCCAGGAATGTTAACATGTTTTCAGATGTTAACAAAGATTTATTGTCTTAAAAAGGTTATACCATCATAGCCATTTAGAAATTTGGCTAGGTTGTACCTCTAAGAAAATTTCTTTGGCAGATCAATTAAAAATTGAAATGATAAGGCATAACGAATGTAATAAAGTACATAATTAAAATCAAAATAAACTTCATTAAATCATAAAAACTAGTACAAGGGTGCCCTAAACGGGACTTGAAGAGAACACACTGCCCACGCAGGGGCTACAAAAATAGAAATAAGTCCTCGCAGGGAATCGGTACTGAAAATAAAGCAAATGTCCTCGCATGGACTTGATTGAAAGACAATAGAAGATAAAATAAACAACTTCCTATTTCTTCTTGCCTTTAATGAGATTCGCAAGGCCCTTGAGAAAGCCGTTATGCTTCTTTTTGGTTTCATATGCTTCACGCTCAACCCTATCTAACCTCTGCAATATTTCTTAGGTTTGCTCCTGTTGTGGAGGAGGAGGTTGCTGATAAGGTGGGTATTGATACCCCTGCACCAGATATCCAGATGGATAAACTGGAGGGTAAGAAGAAGGATAAAGTGCATTGTATTGTGCAGCAGTAAGGTATGGATTATGAGTTCCATAATCAGATGGATAACCAGATGGGTTATACCCAGATGAACCTGGGTATGTTGGTATGGGGTTGTCAAAACCCACTGGCAGTGGCGGTGGTGCAATAGAAACTGGCGGAGGATTGTTCTCCGGCACCGCGTGCGAGGGTCCACCCATTTGGGGGTCCTCGGGAATAGGAGGGTAAGAACTTGAACCCTGAGGAGAACTGAACCGAGGTCCTCCTCGCACAGAAATTCATGCATTCCTCCTTCGCCTAGGCAGCTCGGGAGGTGGTTGAGGTGGCTGTTGCGGTGGCTTTTTCAACAGGAAGAGGTGGAGGTGAGACTGCTTGAAGCTATGGTTCAACCAAAGGAGGTTGAGCAGGAGAGTTATGGTATGAAGGGGTAAAGAACCAATCATACGTGGCCATCCTCTCAGCATATGAATCAGGCCCTCGGTACAGCGATCCTTGATACGGAGAACCGCTAGAGATGTTAATAGGGTGGCCCGGTGTTCCGGTTTGCATTTCTGGGTCCGGGTCGACGTCCATCTCCATCCCCTGTGAAAAATGGTCCTCAGGTCCTAGAGGATTGAAACCCAAAAAGTCGTTGACGTAGTCATGAGGGTTAAACTGAGCTGGAGAATAAATAGAATCGGAGTGATGGAAAAATTGGGAATGTAAAGGGTGGTGAGATTGGTTAGAATGGTGTGATCCCTGAGAATGATGGGAATGTTTGGCTTCATCAGGAATGTGTAGCCAAAAGTATGGAGGGTCGGATGGCGAGGATCCTAGCGAGACAGAGTGTGCCTCGCCGGTTTGAAATTATGGCTCCAAAGGTCATGGGAGTTTGAACTAGAAAATGACGCAGACGGGGTACGCCGATGGGAGGGTCCCGCGTGGCCAGATGGCCCTCCTCTCATTGGTCCCTTTCCTTTGCCTCTAACTCATGGCGGCATTTCCAATAAGTTAACCAGTCAAAACAAGTAAATATAATATAAACAAATAAAAGGAAAGTTAAGAATAATTCCTAGGTCATATGCCTAGACTCGGAAGTCTAAGGAATGTGCTTATTGTGTCATTAAGATTAAACACAAAAGGTTAGTGTTTAATTCACTCAATGTTGGATCTGATACCAACCTGTTACACCCCGATATTTCCATATATTACCGGTGGGCCCGGCGGGGAGTATCGTGACGTAGTTGATATCATCAAAGTCAATATACACAATATAATAGCACAGCGGAAGGCTTGGTGAATAAACTATTACAAACCATAATGTCTGAGTGTTCAAATGAAAGAATATACAGACCTGGTTGTAATAAGATCCACAGGCGGATCATAAAAGTACAAAGAAACAAAATAACAGACTTCAGGTATCTTAGGGATTTGCAAGATCCTCTTATACGACACCTAATAGCTCCAACCTATTACGAGAGGTACCTGTAAATCAGTATTTAGAAAATATGTTAGTTTACACTGGTAAATACAATTAACTGACTCTTTTGAAAACATTTATGAAAAATTGATTTAAGTGCACACGGCACAAATCATTTATAACTTGGGACAATTATTTAAAATAATCTTGTATACAGATTTACATGTTTGTCATACATATGGGGCAGGTTTGGAAGCCGGTCATGATTAACCGACTCACCACTTATAAAACCCACAGAGGAGTTATCCCCAGCGTGTGGGTATTTAGCATTTGCATCTGTCAGGTGTATGCCTACACCCCGTGCATAGGTCGTGGCCATTTTCAAATGAAATGAGCCGAGGATATCCAAGACACGGTCGAATTAACCCCCAATGTTTATGTTATCAAACAAGACAGATTAAAACGGGTTATGCAATTTATTAATCACAATACGATTAAATAATTTCATACTCGACCAAGCGGTATTATTATAATACCGTATCCCAAGCCCGTATAACGGAAAATAAGTTAACAGCATTTACCTGAGCAATGTGAAAGGTAACTCAGCAGTAAAATCCTAAGCTGTATGATGGTACTGATGTGCACAAAATGCAACATATAAATTACATCAATTGTGGCATAAAACTAACCATTTTTTAGTACTAATGTTGGAAAAAGTGTGTTTTTGTCTTCCTTTTGTATTTTCAGGATTAAATGAGCTCAAATGAATAAAAGAAGCAAAAAGGCAGCTAAATCTAACATAAATACAAGAAAAGGAACAAACGTGGCATGCCCAGCCTCCCAGACAGCATCTTCCCAAGCAAAACAAGAGAACAGAAGGCTGAACACGCCCCGTGCTCAATGAGCACGGGGGTGTGCCCAAGTGTCAGCAGAAAAGACAAAGCTGTAGAAGCTTCTATCAGCCACCACGGGGTCGTGCTCAATGAACACGGGGCCGTGGTCAACTCTAAGATTCGCAGAATCTGGGGAAATCTTGATAGTACAGATACGCTTCTGTACACGGGGTCGTGCCCAGCGGATACGGGGGCGTGGTCAACTAATGCAGACAAACTGCAATTAACGAAGACAGAGAAGAAGGATGGACATGGGGCCATGCCCGAGCTGCTGTTCAGGCTATAAATAGGGGTGCTTGGCTCATTTGCAAACCATCCCTTGGCACACCACCTCTCTCACACTTCACCCACCACCCACCACCATCACAACACCATCATCCACCACCATCATCCATCGTCCATCGTAGAGTGTGTGAGTCGTCTTGGGATCCAAGATTGATCGTAAGAGTTCTTGAAAATCAAAGGCCATGTTTGCCTAAGTCTCTTACATCACTTGGTGAAGACAAGTGTCTAGTGTAATACTTTTTATTTTTAATCTTTTCCCACTTTTTACTTGGTTATGTATTAATGACTTTAATAACTAGTTTCTTATGTTGAAGGTGATTCTTCCTTATCGTTTGTCCGTGGTATCTTGGCATTATTTTACTGTCTATATAAAATAAAAGATTTTCACCATTCATATCTCCAAGGTCTATAGGGAGATATGTTGGCTACCTGGTTGGGGGTTAAGGGAACGGTTTGGTAAGAGTCGTGCCTTGTTCAGTGTATAGATCCAGCAAGGACTTGGGTCAAATTTAGTAGGACCTCCTTCAATACCCACCGGTATTGGATGGCGGGGGTCCAAACTCTTTGATCCCCTCATATGTAAGCTACTATTAATACTTTAACCCGACTATTTAGGATTGTATCCCTGCTGACTCAGACTACTTAGCCGAGGGTAACGTCACCTTCAAAAGAGGGGCCTACCATAATATGCATTAATAACTTAAGTAATTATCTTTCAATAATCCGACCCTTTAGGATTGTATCCTTGCTGACTCAAACTACTGGGTTGAGGGTAACGTCACCTTCAAAAGAGGGGCCTACTACAATAACTAAGATAATCTCTTAAAAAGTGCAAAAGTGCGGAAATAATCAAAGGTTACACTAAACACGACTCGGAGTCAAGTGATTCATCTTGTCTATCTGTTTTTATTTTTAACCAAATGAATTATATACAGGTCCTAATTGTTATTATTCATAAAATATGTTAACACATCAGTAGGATGTTAACATATATGCCCAAAAAGTAAATTAAATCAATTTAAGTCCCATAAGGGCATTTTGGTAATTTTAATGTTTATAAAAGAGATTTTATAATAACGGAAGTTCTGGTCTTTTAAAATCAGTAAAAATATTTAATTTAATAAGTTATATCAGTAGGGTATTGCCTATATGTGAAATTTATCATTTATAACCAATTTATGCACCGGATGGGCATTTTTGGTAATTTCACATAAGCTTTAAAGGTCAATTTTAGAAATCTGAGTTCAAAACTTTATCTTACTGTTAAAATATAAAAATTTACTTAAGACATCAGTAGGTATTAAGTTTTATATGCCAAAAATAGTCTTAACTTATACTATGCGTTTAAAACGCGTAAAATCGGTTTTAAGCGAATTTTCGGGTTAAAATAGGAAATCTGAGTTTTTGATCAGTTTATAAAGTTCAAAATATTTTATTTATCGTATAAAATCAGTAGCAAAAAGTTTGGTATCAAAATGTTATGTAAAACTCATTTTATAGGCCAAAAGGGAAAAACCGACAATTACTGAATCAAGGCATGAACCCTATGCCATGATTAGTTTAAAAATAAATAAAAATCTTCAAAAATCCCAAAATATTATATTACATTAGTAGGTAAAAGTTTTGGTGTCAAAAATTGGGTTTAGATAGGCTTTATGCTAATTACGCCGTTTAATTAATAAAAAGCTTTCTAATTACGCTATTGAGCATAACTCCTAATTTATACCTCCAACTGATGTCAAATTTTTAGGACAAGTTTATAAATTAGTAGCAAAGGTTTTTGTTCTCTCACATTTTTAAAAATCTCATTTTTGTGTCAAAAGGGCGTTTATGGCATTTATAAGCATATTAACGATTAATAGCATATAATTCAAACCACTAAGAACCATGTAATATAACTACAGGGGGTTATACTACTGAGTAATGTGGTCCTAATGGAAGCTTAAAACATGGTAGAATTAAGCTTGAACGGGTCAGAACTGAAAGTCAAAGTAAAAGTCAAGCTTTTGCGACTTTCGGTTATAAACTGACCTTAGACCAACAATTGCCGGGTTAGAACTGATAAAACATGTTCTAATATTAATTACTAAGTTATTAGAATGTTAAAATATAATTTAGAACCTCTGTTTTATTAATTTAATTCATTTTTAAACTTTCTGTCCAGTTTGACTTTTTGTCAAAGTAGTTTGACCCGACAATTGACTAGTCAAACGAAATAATTAGGAGGTGCCCTTTTAAGGGTTAATCACCTACCTTAATATGGTTCCATAACCACTTTCATTTTGATCAGTGGCTGGACCATTTGTGATAAAACCGAAAGTCAAAGCTTAATTACGTAAGTTTGACTTTTTGGTTATTAAGCTAATTAAAACAACTAAGCAGGGATTATGGCTCTTACTAATGGTCCTTGCTATCTTTTCTACACTTGTAATTATTCTCCTAATCCTTGCAAGCTCCAGAAATGAGTCCCTTTGAAGTTTTTGCAACTTATGTGCATAAGAACACTACACAAGTGCTCCTTTTATACTAAAATCCAACTTCATGGATCACTTGCAGCTGTTATGAGACATCCTAGGATCACTCCAGGTGTCCTAGTGGGTTTATAAAACCGTTTAAGAGCCCCTAGGATCGTTAGAAATGAGTTTAAGGCGGTGCAACTGCTGAAACATACATCTGTCCATTTTTTCTGCGCTGGGGAGTTTCAGGCGGGCCGCGTAAAGATCAAGAGGGGTCTTACGCGGGCCGCGTAGACCTGTTTTCCAGGTTAAAACACTTTTAAACATGGCAGCTTTAGTCCATGGTTGTTTAAAACCTCATTTAACCTTATTGTTGACATGTAAGCCCCTTGTAGTTAGTTTATTGAGGCTCAAGGATATATAAACAAACTTCGTTAGGCTTGGTTTCGTTAAATATCTCTATGAATGCAAGTTTCATCAAGTTGACACTTGTAACCCAAAGTCTTGAAAACTTGCTTAACAGTCTCGAAACCACATGAAATTTATACCACTTATTCTTGAGAGTATATTTGAATATTTCGAAGCCTCGGGTTTGTTAAAAGGTCACTCAGAGGTCAGAATTAACATGTTGACACGTTTAACCCCTGTAGTTTAATAATCTTCCGATTATTTTCACAAACGGCTTCTTATATCCAATCAATCACTCGTTTAAGAATATATTCATTACATATGGTCATTCAGAGGCACAAGCTTGGCATGTTGACAGTTTTAGTCCCTCCGGACACATAGCTTCACTGTTTGACAACTTTAGTCCTTCAAACTCAATCTTTCACATATTCAGAGGTTAAGACACGTGTCTTTACATAATTGGACACGTTTTTACGTGGTGTTACACTATGACTCGTCACTTCGACTAATCAATGTGGTAATCAGTAGGTATAGTCATAAGGGACTATAACCATCGTGATTACGCTCACGTTGCAAAGTTTAAACGAACTTTGTGTTGACCATTGACTGGTCAAAGCAGAAAGTCAAACACTATTTGACTTTTACGCTTGAAAAGCATAAAAAACATGAAAGAATACTCACAAAGGGTCCAAGCAAGGAAATCTTGATTCAAATTGCTCAGGTATGAAGTGTAAACTCCAACTTAGAGCAGATTGAATCAGATTGTGAGTTGCAAGAATAAGAAAGCTTGGGTATTTATAGGATTCAAGGATCAATAGGATCATTACACTTGTTTTGACACTTGATCATGACCATACATTTGTTGGAGCCTGATTTGGGAGCTTGATAAACCATCAAACATGCCCACAAGATTGAAAACAAGCAAAGGAAACAAGGTACAAGCAGCTGGGTTTTTGAAAAGTAGTTTATGCTGAACTGGGCATGGCTTACGGACCGTAAGCAACCCCATACGGTCCGTAAGGACCCTTGTTGCTGGCAGGAAGTTTCACAAATTGGCAGAACAGGCCCTTGTGTCTCCAAACTTGATTTTCGATGCGTTTTGGCACTTCTAACACCCGTCAAGCCCATTTCTAAGTACCATAAAGATGTTAAAACATAGGGAATGTGAAATATGCTTGAAAACATCTCAGGTGTCGGTTCGTTTGGTCGTACGGTTGCGTTGTTCGGTTAATTACGACGGAAATCGTAACGAACGCGTGCACGATCCAAATTGCGAAACGAATGAAGTTTTAGCATCCCAATCACTAAAATAAAATATTTTAATGATTTCAAAAATTTTTGGATGTCCGGATATATTCAGAACGTAAGATATGCGCGAAAATGCAAACTTATGCACTTTTTGACGCTTTTAGTCCCTATTGATCAAATAAGTTTATTTTTGCTCACCAAACACCTCAAAGCCTATTTCTAAGCTATGTAAAGGATATTTAGGGCATGTTTAACCTATGATCAAGTTCCGGAATGTTCGTTACCTTACAAATCGGCATAGTTTCACAGTTTGATGCAAATAGTCCCTGCGATCGAATAGACTTGTTTTCGACACACCAAACCATTCAAAACTTATTTCTAAGTTATGTAAAGGTTATTTAAGGTATGTTAAGCCTATGTCACTATTACAGAGTGTTTGTCGCATTAAACTGACTGTGTTTACACACCAGTTTGCGTATAACTTTCCAGAAAGCGATTTAAAGCTTGAAATCGAACACGAATCAAATCGTAAAATCATCAAACACAAATACACACATAATAACACCAAATCACATTGTTTTATTGATAATTGATATTGTTTTACATTGTACATCGATTACAAAGCACAGTTTGTAACACCCTCAATATTTGGACGGAATTTAATTAATAATTATATTAATTAAATACTAATCAGAGTTTACAAAAACTTTTCGTGCTTAAAGACCATACATACTTGTTGTAATACCCAAAACAATGTAAGGTAGTGCATAACAAGTTTAAAGTTAGCCCTTACTAGAAAACTAACCACTAGTTTAAAAGATTCAAAACACGATTAACAAAAACATTTACAACATGATTAAAGTCTAGACAAGATTAAGTTTGGTGCGGAAGCTTCAAAATGTGTGTTCGGTTCTTGACTAAGTACTTGATCACCATCCGGGAGGATCTCATCCATACCTAGGGTCAAACAACTAAAAACATTAGTTTTGACATTAGTATAGCATATATATATACAAATTCCAACATCGAAAAGTGAATTAAAATACAATTTTTTCAGGGCTCCACCGTAACTTACGGTGTCTACCGTAAGTTACGGTAGACCCTGAATGTCTCTGGTTCTGCCGTAACACAGGAACGATCCACCGTAACATTTTTAATTTCCACCGTAAATTACGGTGTAGACCGTAATTTACGGTGGATACTGGGATTTTGCCATTTGACTATTTTGTTAGTTTAGCTCTGATTCGCATATCGTTTTTAGACTATTTCCTTCCTGTATGTCTGTAAATTTATTACGGACATGTTCGTTTTGTTTATCATACCAATACTTGTCTCGCCGATCATTCGGTTACAAGTTACTATACTTGCGTTTGCTCGATGCATTCTAACTATAAGTGTATATTTCAACTTTCTTATTCTAAACCTTTTTGATGCCATTACCCAAGTTCCCGGGCTAGTACATCTTGGTGTGTTTACGTTATTCATGGCTTTATGTTGCCTTGGAACTAAAAGCTCGTTTCCTCGGAGTTCAACATTCCGTTTCAAACGACTCATGATCTTTGTGTTTGACCCGATATCACGGGTTCGTAGATTTAAATTAACATAACCAATTTATTGGTGTGGTACCATCCATCACCTAGCGAGGTATGAAACTTTCAAGTATCTACCCACGTGATTCCTTTACAAGCTTTATTTTGACCCGTTTGGCTATCTAGTGTAGACCATCACTTTATTGACAAACCAAACCAAATTCCAAATCTTTATTTTGACCCGTTTGGCTATCTAGTGAAGACCATCACTTTATTGACAAACCAAACCAAATTCCAAATCTTTATTTTGACCCGTTTGGCTGTCTAGTGAAGACCATCACTTTATTGACAAACCAAACCAAATTGCAAATCTTTATTTTGACCCGTTTGGCTGTCTAGTGAAGACCATCACTTTAATGACACCTTAAACGCGTCCTTTACACTACGACACCAATTATACAAAAAAACCAAACAATTTCATAATGTAACGAGACTGAAGTCACGCACCTTTAGAGCACACCCTTCAAGAGCATATCTCCTCCTCCGGCTTGTCCGCTTGACGATCCGGATGCTTGGCCTAAAGAGTTCAATTCAACTTACATTTAGAACCCTTTTTTTGTAATTATTAACACATAAATTGCCACATTAGTCAATTATGCGTTTTTATCCTATTTTCCACATATTAATTCCCCACTTAGGCATTTCAACAAACACCTAGTGGGTCAAATTTTCACATGATTATTACTAAGTTCATGACTTGTTAACTTGTCTAAATCAACCTCAATTAGGCAAATATATACATATTTTTAAAATCCATATTTCAGGGATTATCACATAATTTCAGTTTACACTAAACCAAAAGCCTTAATCTTAGTGTTTACCAAATTTTACTAACTTGTTAATCACCCACTATGGTGATTATGAACCTTACAAACATCATGCAAGGTTTTGACAAGAATTCATCTACGGTTTTGTGACAACCCGTAATTTACGGCTCTTAATTACGTGATTAACAGGTAATTAACGTGATAATAAATAGTGTTTACAGCACGGATTAACTTAATTAGGCCTTTAGAGTGCCCAGTAACGTTTATCCGACTTTACAGTGCGTGAACGATGGTTTACGGAGAAACCTGCTGAATATTACGCAACAACGGGCTGATACCGTAAAAAATACTGACGACGCCGACAAATATGGATGTTACACGAATATTTGATGCTTATGGAGTTTGGGTTGCGATAGCGGGTCCCGTAGGAATTACGGGCCATTTATACACGAGATGGGCTTGTGGGCCCTGGGCTCAAGCCCAAAACCCACAAGCCTAAACCTACATATAGTAATTATATCATTTCAAGATCTAATGATATCTTTACTAAATCTATACAAAATATTTACCAAATCTTGATAAAATCCTCAAGAGATCCCTATTCACAGGACATAAGGGTAGCACATTAGTCATTACCCACACTGATGGAAATAAAACCCCTCTCTCGGTCATGTATGCAGCAACAACAATTCACACACACACAAAAGTTGAGGTCATTCTCTCTCTCTTCCCTCTCTCGAATACTCACAAACAAAACACAGTGAATCAAACACATAACCGATCACACACACACCAACACCCTCTGCCTCCTCTCCCTCTCCGACTAAACCCCGGTGACCGGATTTCATCACCGGTGACACCAGCGGAGCTCCAATCGGAGCACGGCGGACCGGCGATGGTTGTCCAGCCGACGACAGCCCCCCCTGATCATCGGCTGCCACCACCCGATGGTGGTGGCGTACGACGGGTGCAAGCGGAGACGAAGAGAGAGAGGCGATGAGAGAAAGACAGCGAAGAGTGAGAACCGGCGGTCAAAGGCTCGGACCGCCGGTCGGTTCTGTTATCCGGCGGTTGGTTCTGATTATCCGACGGTTATTGTTTCTGACCGACGGTTTTCCGACGATGATGTTCATGAGTGGCTGATGGTTCTTGTTCGGGTTCAGCACGGTTCAAGCTCAGGTCCCGGTTAGATCTGGATGGTGGTTCACGACTCGGGGTCGGGTACAGGGCTCCAAAAAAAAAATCGAGTCTAGTTCGTGTGTCAGTCAGATTTGGTCTCGGCTCAGGTTAAAATTGGCTCGACTCAGTGCAATCCAGCTCGACTCAGTTCAACTCGGTTTGACTCAGTGTATTGTAGCTCGACTCGGTACGACTCGGTACAACTCGGTTCGACTCGGTGCAACTCGGTATGACTCGGTTCGACTCGGTGTATTTCGGTTCGACCCGGTCAAACCTGGTCAACAGTGAGTTGACTCGGTCAACTCAGTCCATGCTTCGACCACTCGGCGAGAGTTGGGGTAATAGTTTAAAGTCGTGAATTCATTACATAATCTTTATAATTTTATTTACACGTGACAAACGAGCTCTCGAACCGAATGCTAAAATCGTATATATATTTGCGGTTTCATATATTATCATGTTTTAAAACTTGTGTTTATGAATATTTGTTTGAAAACTTGTTGAATCTTGATAAATAACGACAACTTGGTTGTCCGGTGCATCCAAAAACAGAGGACACTCTGCCCGTTTTTCGAGAAAATACGTAAAATAAAACGAGTCTTATTATAAAAACGAAACTGTCAAACGAATACATACACAAAGGTAAATTTTGCTTTCGACGACACTTTACTACTTTCGAAAACAATGATACGAATATGATTCCAACGACAAATAAATATAGTTTACACATATATTTCAAATGTCAAACAACATGAATTCGTTTTTACAAAATAAATATAGTTTGTATATTTATTTCAAGTATTAAACAATACGAATGCTTTTATAAAAATAAATATAGTTTTATATTTATTTCAAATATCGCACGACACGAGCTCTTTTATAAAAATAAATATAGTTGTATATTTATTTTCAAACACGACAACTCGATGATTCTTTTATAAAATAAATATAATTTTTCATATTTATTTTATACGCCGGAGCGGCATATACGAAAATCTTGACAAAGGTCAAACGAAAGCAATATATAATACGAGTTTATTTTATAATTTTCGTACGAATTTGATACATATATACTTTCATGTAAATATACTTTACATACACGTACAAATTCTCGAGACAACTAACGCGATTATAACAATGTATTTATATATTTATATAAATATTCATATATTTTAAACCTCTCGAGAACTAAGTCTTTTCAAGACTTGTTAAATACTGACGAATGAACGAACTACACAAGTATAACTTCTTCGCTTCTTTTAAGTTGACAATTTACTGTCAAATCGTTCGGTCAACGATTCGGTAGAGCTCGATGACACGTAGTTTAGTTACTATGTTATTTAGAAACTTATAAGATATTCCGTGCTAGGAATATTATAGAACGCACGCTAGCAAGTCAAGTCTTGGAAACGACATCACAAAGTCGTAAAGTAGCTAGCTTTGCACAGGAATATTCAGGTGAGTTCATAACCCCACTTTTTACGGCTTTACATTTTTTTAAATGTTTTCGGGGTGGAAAGACATGCACGTTTTGCAAAAACATACAAAGTTTAGAACAAACGCAAAACTCGTATTTCTAAATCATATTACGAAGGGATTTCGAGGAACACAAATGAATTACGAAAGGTTTATACTAAACATACCGGTTTTTACAAAAACAAATGCTTATTTTCGAAATGTGAATGATATTCGGCCAGGGTGACCAGGAATTTGGTCAGGTGACCAGGGATTTGGTCAGGGTGACCAGGGATTCGGTCAGGGTGACCAGGGATTTATTTTATACATGGTATGGTTAGCGTAAGGAGGGTTACTACTTAGATCATGTGAGTGGGTAGGCGGGAACTGGAGGCCATTAATCCTCATTGTAGGACCGAGGGACAGGAGCGGTAGATCTATCTAGGTGTAGCGAGCCCAGCCCCCAGGCCAAACAGAACGGACCTCGGGGTGACTTTGTGCCCGACGCATAAATTTGCTAGGTTTGAGTCTTCCTACTTGCACTTCACACATATCAATGGCCTTGCAAACCATTGGTGATCTCTTTTTCCTTATTTGCTACATACCAAGGACATATATACTTACGAAACCACTTGTTCATACAAATTAAATACCATGTTTTATACAAAATTCAAAGCACAGGATTATGCGGGTATGGAGTCAAAGTCAGGGTGGGCA
This sequence comes from Helianthus tuberosus, assembly GCA_030545235.1. Lineage (NCBI taxonomy): Eukaryota > Viridiplantae > Streptophyta > Magnoliopsida > Asterales > Asteraceae > Helianthus > Helianthus tuberosus. Next base: position 46,563,585 of record CM060376.1, read on the forward strand.
TTGACGGTTTTACGAACATTACAAATACATGGTTTTTATGAACATACTATGTTACAAACACAATGTTTCCATATAACTTGGCAAGAAAATGATTTTTAAATTCGTTTTCTCAATACTATTTCAAAAACCGGTTACTCCAAAGATTTATTTTAAATCTTTCACAACTCAAAATATTTATTTCAAATCTTTTACAAACAAACTATGAACTCGCTCAACTTTATGTTGACTTTTTCGCATGTTTCTTTCTCAGGTTACTTTTCTAAGACAAGGCACGGTTGGAATAGGAGAACCATTGGAGACTCGAGTACTTAGTGGGCGTTCGTTTCCTAGAAGTCTTAGCTATTTTTGCTTCCGTTGTGCAATGAAGATACCAGTCCAGTCACGCCAATGCTCTGATAATTTCGGGGTGTGACAGATTGGTATCAGAGCTATAGGTTACAGCGAATTAGGTTTCTGTTGTGATACCTAGGCTCTAACCTCACTTTTCTCTGGGACTTAGACTATTGAGACGTTGAATACATACAGAACGCCTAGTACTCGAGTATGGTCTCCAACCGTTGCCGAAAAGCAAACAGTCAAAATTTTGTTTTCAAACATACGCTATTGTGATGTTTTATACACGGTACACAAAACAATTACATACAGTACACAACACTCTGAGAGTTTAGGAAACATGCATTTAAGACCTCCGGAGAAGGGAATTCAGTCGGGTGGCTGGATCTGGTCTGAGAGACTAGGAGATTCAGTCTGAGAGGCTGGGAGGATAGTCTAGTGGGACTAGGAGATTCAGTCTGAGAGGCTGGGAGGATAGTCTAGTGGGACTAGGAGATTCAGTCTGAGAGGCTGGGAGGATAGTCTAGTGGGACTAGGAGATTCAGTCTGAGAGGCTGGGAGGATAGTCTAGTGGGACTAGGAGATTCAGTCTGAGAGGCTGGGAGGATAGTCTAGTGGGACTAGGGAGTCAGTCTGGGAGGCTGGGAAAATTGTCTAGTGGGACTAGGGAGTCAGTCTGGGAGGCTGGGAGGCTAGTGGGACTAGGAGGACTATTTGATTGCTTATTGGTTATTTGTGCATGTGTGTGTTTATTAAAGGTCATCACGTAGGAACCGCGAATATTAACTCGGGCACACACTATTATCCATATTGTCTATGATATTTTAACTTCCTGAGCAGGCAGCCTACGCATAACGAAACGCTAGTGCACGACAATACATGAAACTCAAACTTTACGTCAACGGATGTCGAAGTACATCACATTCTACGCAGAACGTAACGCTAGTGCACAGGTATACGTGAAACTTAAGCTATACATCAACGGAGGTTGAAGTACGACACATACGACTATCGAGGCGAGGCCTTTGAGAAGGAACGATGACACAAATCTAACGACGACGCTAGATCCCTGTCAGCAGGAGAACTAACGATCAGGAAACGACAACTTGTCACGCGATCCTGCAACAACACAAATCACGTCAGGGAGAAGACGATTGTCTCCGCATTCCCCCTACCTAACTAATGACGAATACGCTATGTTCGACATTCCATGGTAATGTCACCTAACAAATTGTCGTCACACGAAACCCCAGGTAAGGTCCTCAAATTTCTTTTATTGAAATTTCGACTCTCATATTTACTGAGTAGATTTTCGTATCTCTACTCCTCTTAATGGACATTGTGCCACCATCATTATTATTGACTTGTGAATTCGAATGACCCACATTATTGTAACTGTTGGCTCCTTTGTTATCAAGTCAACACATTTTCTTGAAAATTTCTCTTCTTTTCAAGTTACATACATGGTTTTTCGTTGTGACCATGCCGAAAGTTTTCTTGTCGATACAAATACTTATTGTCGGATTACGCTAAAACCAAGTTCAATTGTTTGAACTTGTTCATTACACATATTCATTTCAGAACATAATATGATGTATTGGGAGCATCATATTCAAATTCGTATTAACAAGCGTTTCATTTGTTCTGAGTCGAGGTAAACTTGTTTGGTATTCGACTCCATTAAATTGTCTGTTGATTTCGACACCATGTGATGGTGATTTTCATTAGTTTGAAGCTTGCGCTAAACTCGTTTACGCATCTCATGCACGGATCTAAATATTTATTGATTGTTTTCCAATCCACTTCGATTTATTATATCAAAGCGGTCTTAATACAATAGTGTGTTAAGACAATGGTACACAAATTCATTTCATATTCTGGTGTACCTCATAACGGTTCTTTCAACATTGATCGAATGCTTTGCGACATTCATTGTTTCTTCACCTTCGATCGAAAACATTGTTTCATTGATGTTCCATTTTCAATTGAAAATCCTATGATGTCATTTAAAACAAACTTTCAAGATTCACTTTATTGCGCTTTCATTTGACTTCAAACACGGTGAATTTGTTTGATCACCGCTGTTATTGAATCATTTGAATCATTACGACACCTTATGGTGTCAGCACAAACTTGTAGCTTGGGCTAATCATGATTGAGCGTTTCATGCAAAACACGGGTGATACTTGTTCGATCACCTCTATTATTAAATTGTTTCATTCATTGCGACACCTTGTGGCGTTAGTATGACTTGCAGCTTGCGCTGATCACGAACGAGCGTTTCACGCAAACTATTACACTTGAGATTGTTGATTCTAAGTTCATCCAGAGGATGTTATTACTTCTAGAACTCATTTACACGTTGTAAACGTTCATATGGAATTCGATTGGTCGAAGTTCCTGTTCATTGTTGGATCCTTGTTGACTTGGTCACGTTAGTGACGGTATCTATACATCTCGTTTCCTTTGACATCAATTACTGAGACACATCTCTTTTAAACCGTTGGGATTCCTATTGTGGAGGAATGTCATTAAATTCACATGACTTGAATAAGTTTTGTTTCGATTACGCGGTCATTCACTTTATTATTATTTGGACTTACCTGTGAATAACACAATTCTGAGGGGATAACATAGTCTAAATTTCGAGGACGAAATTTATGTAACAGGGGGAGAATGTGACAACCCGTAATTTACGGCTCTTAATTACGTGATTAACAGGTAATTAACGCGATAATAAATAGTGTTTACAGCACGGATTAACTTAATTAGGCCTTTAGAGTGCCCAGTAACGTTTATCCGACTTTACAGTGCGCGAACGGTGGTTTACGGAGAAACCTGCTGAATATTACGCAACAACGGGCTGATACCGTACAAAATACTGACGACGCCGAAAAATATGGATGTTACACAAATATTTGATGCTTATGGAGTTTGGGTTGCGATAGCGGGTCCCGTAGGAATTACGGGCCATTTATACACGAGATGGGCTTGTGGGCCCTGGGCTCAAGCCCAAAACCCACAAGCCTAAACCTACATATAGTAATTATATCATTTCAAGATCTAATGATATCTTTACTAAATCTATACAAAATATTTACCAAATCTTGATAAAATCCTCAAGAGATCCCTATTCACAGGACATAAGGGTAGCACATTAGTCATTACCCACACTGATGGAAATAAAACCCCTCTCTCGGTCATGTATGCAGCAACAACAATTCACACACGCATAAAAGTTGAGGTCATTCTCTCTCTCTTCCCTCTCTCGAATACTCACAAACAAAACATAGTGAATCAAACACATAACCAATCACACACACACCAACACCCTCTGCCTCCTCTCCCTCTCCGACTAAACCCCGGTGACCGGATTTCATCACCGGCGACACCAGTGGAGCTCCAATCGGAGCACGGCGGACCGGCGATGGTTGTCCAGCCGACGACAGCCCCCCCTGATTATCGGCTGCCACCAACCGATGGTGGTGGCGTACGACGGCTGCAAGCGGAGACGAAGAGAGAGAGGCGATGAGAGAGAGACAGCGAAGAGTGAGAACCGGCGGTCAAAGGCTCGGACCGCCGGTCGGTTCTGTTATCCGGCGGTTGGTTCTGATTATCCGACGGTTTTTGTTTCTGACCGACGGTTTTCCGACGATGATGTTCATGAGTGGCTGATGGTTCTTGTTCGGGTTCACCACGGTTCAAGCTCAGGTCCCGGTTAGATCTGGATGGTGGTTCACGACTCGGGGTCGGGTACAGGGCTTCAAAAAAAAAATTCGAGTCTAGTTCGTGTGTCAGTCAGATTTGGTCTCGGCTCAGGTTCAACTTGGTTCGACTCAGTGCAATCCAGCTCGACTCAGTTCAACTCGGTTTGACTCAGTGTATTGTAGCTCGACTCGGTACAACTCGGTTCGACTCGGTGCAACTCGGTACGACTCGGTTCGACTCGGTGTATTTCGGTTCGACCCGGTCAAACCTGGTCAACAGTGAGTTGACTCGGTCAACTCAGTCCATGCTTCGACCACTCGGCGAGAGTTGGGGTAATAGTTTAAAGTCGTGAATTCATTACATAATCTTTATAATTTTATTTACACGTGACAAACGAGCTCTCGAACCGAATGCTAAAATCGTATATATATTTGCGGTTTCATATATTATCATGTTTTAAAACTTGTGTTTATGAATATTTGTTTGAAAACTTGTTGAATCTTGATAAATAACGACAACTTGGTTGTTCGGTGCGTCCAAAAACAGAGGAAACTCTGCCCGTTTTTCGAGAAAATCCGTAAAATAAAACGAGTCTTATTATAAAAACGAAACTGTCAAACGAATACATACACAAAGGTAAATTTTGCTTTCGACGACACTTTACTACTTTCGAAAACAACGATACGAATATGATTCCAACGACAAATAAATATAGTTTACACATATATTTCAAATGTCAAACAACATGAATTCGTTTTTACAAAATAAATATAGTTTGTATACTTATTTCAAGTATTAAACAATACGAATGCTTTTATAAAAATAAATATAGTTTTATATTTATTTCAAAAATCGCACGACACGAGCTCTTTTATAAAAATAAATATAGTTGTATATTTATTTTCAAACACGACAACTCGATGATTCTTTTATAAAATAAATATAATTTTTCATATTTATTTTATACGCCGGAGCGGCATATACGAAAATCTTGACAAAGGTCAAACGAAAGCAATATATAATACGAGTTTATTTTATAATTTTCGTACGAATTTGATATATATATACTTTCATGTAAATATACTTTACATACACGTACAAATTCTCGAGACAACTAACGTGATTATAACAATGTATTTATATATTTATATAAATATTCATATATTTTAAACCTCTCGAGAACTAAGTCTTTTCAAGACTTCTTAAATACCGACGAATGAACGAACTACACAAGTATAACTTCTTCGCTTCTTTTAAGTTGACAGTTTACTGTCAAATCGTCCGGTCAACGATTCGGTAGAGCTCGATGACACGTAGTTTAGTTACTATGTTATTTAGAAACTTATAAGATATTCCGTGCTAGGAATATTATAGAACGCACGCTAGCAAGTCAAGTCTTGGAAACGACATCACAAAGTCGTAAAGTAGCTAGCTTTGCACAGGAATATTCAGGTGAGTTCATAACCCCACTTTTTACGGCTTTACATTTTTATAAATGTTTTCGGGGTGGAAAGACATGCACGTTTTGCAAAAACATACAAAGTTTAGAACAAACGCAAAACTCGTATTTCTAAATCATATTACGAAGGGATTTCGAGGAACACAAATGAATTATGAAAGGTTTATACTAAACATACCGGTTTTTACAAAAACAAATGCTTATTTTCGAAATGTGAATGATATTCGGCCAGGGTGACCAGGAATTTGGTCAGGGTGACCAGGGATTTGGTCAGGGTGACCAGGGATTCGTTCAGGGTGACCAGGGATTTATTTTATACATGGTATGGTTAGCGTAAGGAGGGTTACTACTTAGATCATGTGAGTGGGTAGGCGGGAACTGGAGGCCATTAATCCTCATTGTAGGACCGAGGGACATGAGCGGTAGATCTATCTGGGTGTAGCGAGCCCAGCCCCCAGGCCAAACAGAACGGACCTCGGGGTGACTTTGTGCCCGACGCATAAATTTGCTAGGTTTGAGTCTTCCTACTTGCACTTCACACATATCAATGGCCTTGCAAACCATTGGTGATCTCTTTTTCCTTATTTGCTACATACCAGGGACATATATACTTACGAAACCACTTGTTCATACAAATTAAATACCATGTTTTATACAAAATTCAAAGCACAGGATTATGCGGGTATGGAGTCAAAGTCAGGGTGGGCATTGACGGTTTTACGAACATTACAAATACATGGTTTTTATGAACATACTGTGTTACAAACACAATGTTTCCATATAACTTGGCAAGAAAATGATTTTTAAATTCGTTTTCTCAATACTATTTCAAAAACCGGTTACTCCAAAGATTTATTTTAAATCTTTCACAACTCAAAAGATTTATTTCAAATCTTTTACAAACAAACTATGAACTCGCTCAACTTTATGTTGACTTTTTTGCATGTTTCTTTCTCAGGTTACTTTTCTAAGACAAGGCACGGTTGGAATAGGAGAACCATTGGAGACTCGAGTACTTAGTGGGCGTTCGTTTCCTAGAAGTCTTAGCTATTTTTGCTTCCGCTGTGCAATGAAGATACCAGTCCAGTCACGCCAATGCTCTGATAATTTCAGGGTGTGACAGGTTTGTCCCTAAACCTTACATCACTTCCAATTTCATTCATGCATGACACAATCAAGCTCAATTTCAACTTTCCATGATTTGTCTAGAACTTGAGATGAATCAAAAATACCAAAATTTACATTCCTTATGATCCCTACAACAAGGAGACCACTAATCTATATTCAGATTTTGATTTGAACTTGCTTTGAGACTTCAATTCGTGGTTTTTGTGATTTCTAGGGTTTTAAGAGTGGGGGGTCGCCCTTCTCTTGTTCTGATCGACCATTGCTCCTAAATGGAGTGTTTGGTTTTGTTTTTAATTAAATTTGATAATAGAAGTTTCAATTTTGACAACATGAGCCCCTCCACTTTTGTTTAACATATAGTTTGGTCATTCTAACCCTAATTGGAGTTATTTCTAAATTTCTAGTTAACTAGGTTATACTTTCCTAGTTAAATAAATTCTTATTTATTTATACTTTATAGCTCTAATATAATGTTTTATATTTTCGGGATGTTACAAGTCCACCCCCCTTAAAAAGGGTTTCGTCCCCGAAACCAAAATTTTACGTACCAAATACTATGGGGTAGAGCCGTTGCATCTCTTTTTCGGATTCCCATGTGGTATCCGCACCCTTCCTGTGTTCCCATTTAACCTTCACTTGGTTAATCACTTTGTTCCTCAAACTCTTCTCTTTACGATCTAAAATCGCAATTGGTTTCACTGCATAGTTGAGGCTGTTATCCACCTCGATATCATCGTAGTGGATATGAGCAGTTTCGTCTGCTAAACATTTTCGGTGATGTGACACGTGGAATGTGCTATGAATCCCACTCAACTCCTCGGGTAGTTTGAGACGATATGCTACTTTACCAACCCGTTCGGTGATTCTGAACGGCCCGATAAATCTTGGGCTCAACTTCCCTTTTTTTCTGAACCGTATTATTCCTTTCCTCGGTGATACTTTCAGCATTACCTTATCGCCCACTTGAAACTCAATCGCCCTATTTCGCTTATCCGCGTACGACTTTTGTCGATCCTAAGCTGCTTTTAGGTGAGTTCGGACCATGTCAATTTTCTCATTCGTAGTTCGGATTATATCAGTAGGTGCTAATCCTCGTGGACCCACTTCTCCCCAACACACCGGGGTTCGACACTTTCTACCATATAACATCTCATACGGGGCCATTTTAATGCTCGATTGATAGCTATTGTTATATGAAAATTCGACCAAGGGTAGATAAACATCCCAACTACCCCCGAAGTCAATGATGCAAGCCCACAGCATATCCTCCAACGTTTGTATTGTTCTTTCACTATGCCCATCCGTTTGTGGATGGTAAGCGGTGCTAATGAACAGTTTAGTCCCCATTTGTTCTTGGAAGTCGCGCCAAAAATTCGAAGTGAACCTAGTATCTCGGTCTGACACAATAGATATCGGTACCCCATGACGTGCTATGATTTCATTGGTGTACACCTCCGACATCTTCTCGGATGTATAAGTCTCACGAATCGGAATGAAGTGAGCACTTTTCGTCAATCTATCCACGACTACCCATATAGCATCAAACCCGCGGTTGGTTTTGGGTAATTTGGTCAACAAATCCATGGTGATTTGTTCCCATTTCCAAACTGGGATGTCCAATGGTTGCAACTTACCATATGGCTTTTGGTGCTCCGCTTTGACTTGCAAGCAGGTCAAACACTTCTCCACATATTTCACGATGTCTCTTTTCATTCCGGGCCACCAATAATTTTGTTCTAAATCATTATACATCTTGGTCGCCCCCGGATGTATCGAATAACGAGATATATGGGCCTCGTCAAGTAGAAGTGCCTTGGCCCCGCATGAGTTTGGAACCCAAATTCTCCCGAATCTAGTTTTCAATCCTTGGTTATCATCCACCAGGTCTTTTAACTGCCCAACTATTCTTTCCCTTTTTACATTTTCTTCCTTTATTTCTTCGATTTGAGATTTCCGGATTTGCTCAAGCAAACCCGATGTCACAATTAGTTGCATCGATCGTACTCGAATAGGCGTATAATCTATCTTTCGGCTCAACGCGTCTGCCACTACATTAGCCTTCCTGGGGTGGTAATGTATTTCACAATCAAAGTCTTTGACTGTTTCTAACCACCGCCTCTGCCTCATATTTAATTCCTTCTGATCGAAGAAATACTTCAAGCTTTTATGGTCGGTAAAGATAGTGCATTTTACCCCATACAAGTAATATCTCCATATTTTTAAGGCAAACACCACTGCTGCCAACTCGAGGTCGTGTGTAGGGTATTTCTTTTCATGAGTTTTTAGCTGCCTCGAGGCATAGGCTATAACCTTGCCTCGTTGCATCAAAACGCAGCCAAGTCCCGAATGCGACGCATCCGAGTAAACAACCATATCTTCCGTTCCGTCCAGTAATGACAATACCGGTGCATGGGTCAGTTTCTCTTTGAGCGTTTGAAACGCCCTTTCCTGATCTTCACCCCAAATAAAATTTTCATCCTTACGGGTTAATTTGGTTAATGGCATAGCGATTTTGGAGAAATCTTGCATGAACCTCCGATAATAACCCGCAAGCCCCAAGAAGCTTCTGATTTCTGAAGGATTTTTCGGTGGATTCCATCTTGCCACAGCGTCTATTTTCGATGGGTCTACTAACACCCCATTTGCACTAATGATGTGCCCAAGAAATTGCACCTCCCGTAACCAGAAGGCACACTTCGAGAATTTCGCATACAATTTCTCTCTCCTGAGCATCTCCAACACTTCACGCAAATGACTTGCGTGTTCTACTTCACTCTTTGAATATATCAAAATGTCATCAATGAACACTATCACTGACTTGTCTAACATGGGTTTGCAAACCCGGTTCATAAGGTCCATGAAAGCCGCGGGTGCATTAGTTAACCCGAAGGACATCACGAGGAACTCGTAATGTCCGTACCGTGTGCGGAAGGCTGTTTTCGGTACATCCTCCTCTTTGACTTTCAACTGATGATACCCCGATCTAAGGTCGATTTTGGAGAACCAACTTGCACCTTGTAGTTGGTCAAATAGATCATCAATTCTTGGAAGCGGATATCGATTATTTACCGTGAGTTTGTTCAACTCCCGATAATCAATGCACATACGCATGCTCCCATCCTTCTTTTTTTAAAAATAATACTGGTGCGCCCCATGGAGACACACTTGGCCGTATAAATCCTTTATCAAGCAAATCTTGGATTTGGGACATCAATTCTTGCAATTCTGATGGCGCGAGCCGATACGGCGCCTTAGCCACAGGTTTTGCGCCCGGAATCAATTCAATTCCGAACTCTACCTCTCGTTCTGGCGGTACTCCCGGTAAATCGTCCGGAAATACATCAGCGTATTCACATATCACTGGTACGTCTTCAATCGTTGGTGTTTCTTTATCAAGTTCGTTTGCGTATCATGAATGCTTTACATCCGCGCCTCATAAGTTTGTGAGCTTTTAATATTGAGCACGTAACGGGACTACCCCCTTTTTCGCCATAGATAGTAACATGCTTCCCACTTGGAGATGTCAATTTTATATCCTTGCGGAAACATATCACTTTTGCATGGTGTCGGGATAACCAATCCATCCCGACTACTACTTGGAATTCCCCCATCGACATAGGAATCAAGTCTATTGAATATTCTTCATCGTCAATGTTTATCTTACAGTCTCGACATACATCACACACAAGGAAACTTTTGTTATCACCTATTTCTACTTCTAATGGCATAGGCAATTTTGTTAGTACAAAAGAAGGATGTCGAATAAATCCATGTGAAACAAAGGATTTATTCGCACCCGTATCAAATAACACATTTGCAGGAATTGAATTTATGGTAAATATACCTGAGACCACATCGGGCTCTGTTTTTGCCTCCACTGCTGTTAACTGGAAAGATCTTGCCTTTGCTCTTGGTGTCTCGGTGTGTGTATTCGTGTCATCTTTCTTTCCGATCAACTCCGGGCACTCAGATTTCTTGTTACCCGGTTGGTAGCATTTGTAACACACCGACACCTTTCCCAGACACAATGCAGCCGTGTGCCCCGTTTTCCCACATATAGGACACGGTTTGTCCTTGAACCGGCACTCACCTTTGTGCCCCTTCCCGCATATCTTGCAGTTCGATGACCCGCTTTTCCCTTCCTGTTTCTTAGAGGATTTTGTTGTGCGCGCCTTTTTCGTTGGGCTTGGATTGACTATCTGCGCCCTTCTTTCACCTCTTTCAATCTGTTTCTTCAACTCTATCTCCCGTTCCCGAGCAACGTTTATAATCTCGGTGAGAGTCTCATACTTTGAAGGAGTCATAAACTCCCTATACTCGGCGCTCAACATATTATAATAATAATATATTTTCTGCTCCTCATTCGTTATCAGTTCATCACAAAACTTCATCTTATCCATGAACATTCCCGTGATTTTATCAATAGATTCACCCTTGTGTCGAAGCTGCATGAATTATTCCTTGATCTTGTTAATGACTGCCTTGGGACTATGATGTTTAAGAAACAGCGTCTTAAACTCATCCCATGTCATAGCTTTAGCCGCTTCGCTTCCAATTTCCTTCTTCTTATTATCCCACCAATCTTTCGCTTGACCCCTTAACTGACCCGTGCCATAGGCTACGTAGTCGTCTGGATCACAATGAGTCCTTTCGAATACTCCATCTATATCGCTTAGCCACCTCTGGCATATTATCGGGTCAACCTCCCCATTATAAATTGGCGGTTTGCACGCCATGAACTCTTTATAAGAACAAGATTTTCGTCCTCCCGACTTCTCCTTTGCTAAATTGGTATTATCCTCCAATTTCTTGATTCTTTCTTCCACCACTGATAATACCGTGTTTTGGATTTTGTCTATGAAACCCGACAAACTGTTTTCGATTGCCTTTCCTACCTCCTCAGCAATCACTTCTCTTGTTTGTTCGGTGACTCTTGGCACCGCATCATCATTTCCTTTATCCGTCATCTTTAACTGAAATGTTTACATTAAGCGTTAAACATTTCATTTATGACATATGGTTTATTTACTTCGGTTTATTCAAGTTCATAACTTGTTTTCACCATTCTTATTTAATGCACTTTCCGGGTTTGAGTGTGTTAACACGCTCTTCCCATGCATTTCCATTCCTTATTTCCCTTTTATACTTAGTAACTCTACTTTAGAACAATTAACTCTTACTGGATGTTTGATCAAGCTTGAACCAAACACACTTGTTAACAACCTTGGGCTCTGATTACCAACTTGTAACACCCTCAATATTTGGACGGAATTTAATTAATAATTATATTAATTAAATACTAATCAGAGTTTACAAAAACTTTTCATGCTTAAAGACCATACATACTTGTTGTAATACCCAAAACAATGTAAGGTAGTGCATAACAAGTTTAAAGTTAACCCTTACTAGAAAACTAACCACTAGTTTAAAAGATTCAAAACACGATTAACAAAAACATTTACAACATGATTAAAGTCTAGACAAGATTGAGTTTGGTGCGGAAGCTTCAAAATGCGTGTTCGGTTCTTGACTAAGTACTTGATCACCATCCGGGAGGATCTCATCTATACCTAGGGTCAAACAACTAAAAACATTAGTTTTGACATTAGTATAGCATATATATATACAAATTCCAACATCGAAAAGTGAATTAAAATACAAGTTTTTCAGGGCTCCACCGTAATCCCAAGAATCCACGCAACGTTGTTAGGCTCGTAGGCACTGGCCATGACTGAATAGCGGCTAATTTATCGGGATCGGCTTCGACGCCTTTTGCCGATATGATATGCCCTAAATAGTCAACAGAGGATACACCAAATATACACTTGGATGGCTTTGCAAAAAACTGGTGTTGTGATAGTGTCTCAAATACTCGTTGTAAATGATAATAGTGTTCCTCTGTGGAATGACTATAAATTAAAATGTCATCAAAAAATACGAGCACATACCGCCGCAGGACGTCCCGAAAGAGATCATTCATCGTGGCTTGAAACGTTGACGGCACATTTGTTAAGCCAAACGGCATTACCAGAAATTCATAATGCCCATCTACAGTTCGAAAAGCGGTTTTATGTGTATCTTCAGCAGCCAATCGGATCTGGTGATAACCCGCCGTTAAATCAATCTTAGAGAATATTACCGCACCATGTAATTCATCGAGTAGCTCATCAACAGTTGGGATTGGAAAACGATCTTTAATGGTGATGGAGTTGAGCGCTCGATAATCTACACAGAACCGCCATGAGCCATCTTTCTTGCGAACCAAAAGAACTGGCGACGAAAACGGACTTTGGCTAGGCTTTATTACACCATCTCGCAACATCTCTTCGATTAGGGTAGACATAATTTGTTTTTGGTATTGAGGATATCGATATGGCCTGACATTGATTGGGTTTGACATGGGAAGGGTTGGGATGTGGTGATCTTGTGTTCGGTTTGGTGGAAGGTGGGTTGGGGTTTGAAAAATGTGGTGGTACGTCTGAAGTAATTGGTGTATTGTAGGATCTTGGTGGCTAAGGGTGATTGGTGGTGAAGGTTGTGTGGGTGTGGTTACATGAAAGTATAAAGCATGCAAAGAAGCCACGCTTTTTTTTGACAGTAGGGTATGAAGAGATGATGAGGATACCTGGGCCGCATGATGTTCCCCACGTAATGTAATGGCTTTGGGGCCCACATTAAAAGTGAGTTGTGGAATAGAAAAATCTGCCAACACAGGGCCCAACGTTCTTAACCATGCTAACCCTAATATGATGTCGGCACCTTCAACAGGCAGTATGAAAACCGGGATTGTAAACGACGCCTCTTGAAGCGTAATCATGACCGAAGGACAAACACCATTGCACTTAAGGTTGTCGCCGTTACCAACCATAACCGAAAACTCAGTCACGTCTTGCTTTTGAAGTTTCAAAAAGGATACGATTTGAGGCTGAACAATGTTGTGCGTGCTACCCGAATCAATCAATACTTGAACGGGTTGATTGTTGATGTAACCGGTGACGCGGAGTGCTTGAGGAGATGATAAACCGAAGAATGCGGCTGAGGAAAGCGAAAAGAATTGGTGGGTTTCGGTCGGTTCGGTAGGTTCAGTGGTGAGAGATAGGATGGTATTTTCAGGCGGTGGGTCGGGTGGTTCATCCGGATCATTGTCGGCTATCAATAAGAATTGGGGTGGGTTACACTTATGACCAGGAAAGTATCGCTCTGGGCAATGGAAGCATAAACCTTCGCTGCGACGTTTTTGCAAAGCTTCGGGAGATAATTTGGTAAATGGGAGATGTTGTTTGGGCGTGGTCGGATTGGTTAACAGAGGTGGTTGGCCGGCTTTGGTTGTTGTGGTGGGAGAAGATACGACTGGGGTAGGCGATGGAAGGGGTGTGGTGTAAGTTCTGGGTTGAAATGTTTTTGGTTTAGAAAGATTGAGTTTATCCTCTATACGTTTGGATAACCCATAAGCTTGGTGAAGGGTTGTGGGTTTGATAATGGCAAGTTCGGCTTGAATGTCGTTTCTAAGACCCGACAAATAGCAATTAAGAAGAGCCTCACTAGAGAGTCCCACGATACAGTTACATAATTTCTCGAAGTCGGCTTGATAAGCCGTAACTGTGGTCGATTGTTTGAGCTTGAAGAGAGTCGCTTGGTGGTTCTCATAATCCGAGGGACCAAAACGAAGCTCTAGGGCGCGTGAAAACTCTTGCCAAGTACCCAACAACGCATTGTTGTGAAGGTACTTGTACCAACTTAATGCTTCTCCGGTGAAATAAAAAACGGACAACGAGAGTCGCCGATTTTCAGGAATGTTGTAGTAAGTAAAGTAGTTTTCGGCTTGGAAAATCCAGTCTAACGGGTTGGATCCGTCAAACATAGGAAGGTTGATTTTGGGTGGTCGTGGATTTGATGTATCGGGTGGTTCGTCTTGGGTAGTCGGTTTGATGACAAGTTTGGGGCGGTTGGGGTCGTTGGTTAGGGTGGCAAGGAGGTGATTGGTGGTGTCGTTTTGCTGCTGAATTGAAGCTTGAATAGCTTCGAATTGAGCTAGCGAACGGGACTCGGCTTGGGCGGAGGTGGTGGTGTAATGGGTAAAGAATTGTGTGAATTGATCACACAAGTTTTGGATGGGATCATCGGAATGGGTTTGGTCTTTGCGAGGAGGCATGGTAAGGGAATGAAAGCACCAAATGATAAGGCCTGTGAGTAGGCTACACTCCAAGAAAATAGAGAACAAGAAGAGATCAATATGGGGCAATTTTCTGATGTATTTCTCAATGCAAGTTACAGAATATAAATATGCAAAGAACTGAAGATCATGGATCCACGTTCATTATTATGCGAATATGCCATGCACCACTACCCACTAATATGCACAACTGAAATAAACATGCTGACTAGATTACTCATGCAATATTTAAATAAACATGTGACAAATAAAACTTCTTCTTTTCCACGCCACTTGCTTTGGGCCTAATCCATGAATCTTGTGGGTTTTTTGCGCAGCCTGTTGGGCCGTGTATTGGGCCCAGATGATGCTTGACCCGTATCACATTTCCTTTTATTAGTCAATGCAATCACATATAAGTAGGTGCTCTTTGTATGCTTTGTATTCATTCACAAATATATGAAAAACACATTGTTCAGTATTCTATCCCTCTTATTTCCATCAAACCCATCCTGATTTGCAAAATTCGTTTTTTTAATTCTTAAATATACCCGGTTGGTGCTTATGGAATGTATAACCCAAAACAACCCATGGCCTTAAAATAAAAGTCTATTTGAACAATTTCTTATATCTGGTCATGAAATTGTGTTTCACACTCATCAACAGGGTCGTTCCTACATTTTTGAAGACCCTAAGAGAACTATGAAGTAGGGGCCCTAATTTCGCCGATAAACTCTTCTCCAATCCCGACCCAATGGGCGATTACCCTTACTTTTTCGTCTAGTGATAGCCGATAGCCTAGAAATTGAAAGCCGGTTGCGATGGGAAGTGAGAACGTTGATCGCGGCTGTATTTAGGGGCTTTAGGCCGCTAAATATTGATGATTAGGTCGATGGTTGTTGTGTTGTAATAATTGGAAATCTAGGCGAAACGGGTTTTGATACTTGGCCTTTGTTTGCTAAACAATATTTATTTTGAGGTCCTTCAATGAAAAACCAGTTTAGTTTTGAAATAAACGTATTTATTTGGACCCAATATACTCTATATAAAAACTTTCTAAAAACTTAGAGGCCCTTATTTTTTGATGGCCCTAGACCCGTGCCTAGATTGCCAAACCTATGAAGCCGGCCCTGCTCATCAGATATTCATTACTTATTACTCAAAGGGTTCACGAGTCTTTTTGCGGATAACCACGAATTATGATCTTAGTGTTATAAATATATTATATTATGTGGTTATCAACTCCTTAATTAGATTAGCTTATTCTCCAAGACTTCATCTTCTATATATATTCATTGTATTCCTTTGTAAAAGATACACCTCAATTAATAACATCATTCTCTTTCTCTTTATTGTTCTCTCTTATTCTTTTGCTAATAGGCTAGTTTCACAACACGTTATCAGCACGACTTGCTTTTGGAGTTGGACTTGCAATATCACAAGGATGTTGAATCAAACTATCATACAGGTAAGTTTTATATTAATTCATTGAATTTAATTTTTATTTATTAATTTCGTATTTACTATTGGTAATGATATATTGGTAGTTTGGATGACTGGTTGAATTCTTTCATTGATATCATCCAAAAGAAAAAAATACATCGTAGATATCACCATTAAAGGGTTTGAAATTTTTTTTTCTAACATCACAAAATAAACTTTTGGATCGAACTTAAAGCCTGAAATCAATGAGATTTTGTTTGACTTTTGTCAAAAAAATGTATTATGAGTTTCTGACAAAAACATCAAAACAATTATAAACAAGAAACGCCATGCGTTCGGAAAAAAATTGGTTGTAAACAAATTCAAAGAATAAGGTCAAAGAGTATGACCGATTAAATAAAAAAAAAGAACATGTTCAAGTTTTTATTTATTTATTATGTTTATATAACAAATATCTATTCATATGCAATCTTTTATTTTAAAAATAATTTGTTATTAAGATTTATTTTACTAGGTTAGGTAAAATAATCTAATAATCTACTAAATGATATAACATATTAAGATTTGATTTTTAGTATTCTAGTGGATATTATCTTTTAAAACAAGTATATCATGTATACTTACCTTTATGATTAGTTGAGAAGAACCTGGATATTATTATTTCAGAATATTTCTTAGACCATTTAAATCAATGATAATTCTATCTAACAGTAATCAATATGATAAATAATGTCTCATTTGATAACATATTAAAGTGATTTTTCAGAATATGTTACTTACCTTTACGGATGTAAATTATTATTTGATATTTAATATTTCACACATATCAATTAATAAACATAGAATATTTCTTACTAAAATGATAATTCTATATGTACATAACTCGTATATGTTAAATGAGGAATTACCATAATAAGTAGATGTAAAAATTATATTTAATTGCCAATGATTTATACAACTAGAATTCTTTTCACTCCGTATTAATTGATGTCCATTTATTTGATGATAAATACTTTTAATATGCATGCATTATATGAGAATTGAATATATGAAATATTTGTTTGGCAAAACATATGTTTCTAAATTAATTTAGAACCTTATGATACATTTATATATCATTATCAACTAAAATTGGGAAGTTGAACGAGATATATTTGTTTATGATTTTAATTAATGGACAAATTTTAATATGTGTGATATACTTTTGATTGGTTATCCCATGATAGAAGATTAATACATGAATTATATATTTTCTTGTTAGTGATGAAAGAACATATTTTATAAAGTTTTAATAAACTTGATTTATATGATGACATGTTATTATATTGTGTTTTGAATAATTTGAGTTTATATCATACATTGTATTTTATATGCTATCATTTATTTATATATATTGTGTTGAATACATATAATAAAAACCAAAGTATTCTCACTCTCATAAAAGGATATAAATATGTTTAGATACTAAACCCAAAGTGTCATACTCCTCAAATCTCATTATCAAGTTATAAAAGGTCATAAGATTTTAGACCGATAAAATTATATAACTCATATATGTAATTACTTCTCAATGGATGTTATGTGAAGAGAAGACTATTTATGTGGGAAAACTCGATAAAATTTTCCATATATCACACGTAAGATATGCTCATGAAGTAGCAATATCATTATTAGAGTTATGAAAAGTTTGAAATGATTTTATACTCGTGTGACCGAATAAAGAATGAAAAGCTATAAGGCTTGTTCTGGTTCTACTCCATTCCCTGAATTGAATGTAACTATATAACGATCATTGAAAATATCGTGATCATGGACATAATTGAGAAATTCGTAATGATGGTCATAATAATAATGAGATCGGTCATCAAAAATGCTATGATGGCCAAGTTGATAATGAGATTGACCATATTAGAATGTTATATCAAAATTGTAATAATGGTCATAATAATATTAACCACTTGAAGTGGTAAATTATGGGAGTAATTATATGAAGATAATATTCGGAGAGGATGCAAATTGACGTGACAGTTTGAAATGATAGTTAATTGTTATATCGTATCTTACGTTTTGTATTACATATGTGCAAGTGATACATATATGATCATAAACTATGGATCATAATTATTTACTTTATTGGCATGACCGGTTAGACCACACCGAATCAATAATGATGTGAAACATAATGAAGAACTTGAAGATTCTTCTAGCTGATAGCATGTATTGTTTGCTCTTAAGGAAAACTTATGTATTTGCCAATTAAGGGTGTTTATCCCTAAATATTCTGGAAGTGATTAAGGGATATGCATATCTCAACATGATACCATTTAGTGTTTTAAATCGATGCATCGTCTAAATGGTTATCAAATCTACAACCTGATGTTTGTATGATTGTAGCTTAGCTAATGTGATAGCAAACATATTATTCCAGATTAGTATATTTATTTGGTAATAATGAATTTGATTCTCAAGTTATTAACGATCATTAGAATAAGTGTTATTGTTGAGAAGATCAATAAACGTCTACTATTGATTACAAAGCCAATGATCATGAGAGGAACAAAAGTTCATTTAGGTACATGTAATTTTACATATAGTACCATTAATTCACATCAAGCCAATAAGTTATAGTTCTCCCCAGACAGTTGGTTTTTGGCCAGGAACCAAAAATGTCTCATCAAAGATTTTGGTTGTGTGATATATATTGAAACTCTTCCACCACACCGCACAAATATGAGACTTCTAAAAAGTTTGAGAATGTGTTGGGTATAAATAATCGTCTATTATTGAATACTTAAAGCCATTAGGGAGAAATTTGTTTATGGCTCATTGTTTTTCACTTTAGTGAATGAATGTTCCCAACATTAGGGGGAGATAATAAGCAGTTGGAAATTGAAAAGTGGAATGAATTATCATGTCATCTTGATCCTTAGACTATAAACGGTGAACCAGAAGTTCAAAGGATAATTCATTTACCAATATTAAAAAAAACAAATTACCAGACAAGTTCACTGGCCTAAATAGAGTGACTAAGTAAGTCACATAATCAACTGCTTATGCTCCAGTTATATTTGTGTCCCAAGAGGACAACCACATAGTTTGTAATAAGTCTATTGCACGCTTAAAACGTGGTAGACTAGTTGATTCCAATAATAAAATTCCTCGAAAATTGGAGCAAATAATTAAGATGGTTAAGTCGAGGTTATAGTAATAAGATCTCCTGAAGAGACAGTAGACATGATGGTTCAAGAAGAACATCAGATACCTGAAAATAAAGAGATATCGATAAGTTGTATCATGTGTAAGATATATATGGAATCGAAATAAAATCGACGTCGTTATACTTTTGTATATAATATAGCGCTTGAAATGATGAAGTAACGAGGATCAAGATTTAAGATCTGCCTATGAATGAAATCATATAAATGATTGGCCAAAAATGGAAAGACACAAATAAGGCGGAGTTGAATTCTCTAATATCATGGAATGTTTCTGGACCAACAGTCCATACAACTGAAGTTGTAAATATATGTTAGATACAAATGGGTCTTTTATGTGGCACAAGTATTTTCGTAAAGACCTATAACTGATTATGAGGAGACGTATTCTCTGGTGGTGGATGTATTGGCTTTCCAATATTTAATTAGTCTGGTAATATAAAGAGAGAATTGATATGTGTCTTATGAAATTTATGAATCACTGGATACTAAAAGTTTACATGAAAGTCCCTCAGTGATTTAATTTATTAAATAAATGTAAAATAAGTTCTCGAGAACGATATGATCGTTGTATACAGATTCATATTTGAATACGTTGAATACAATTGGAACTCCTAATGAGTATCGTAAAACATTTAAGTGCTTATAAGGTTAGTTGAAACATCTTAAGGATGTAGTTCTTGTGCACCAATAACTATACATAAAAAACTTGTGCCTGGTTATTATGGCATCTTAAGGTACAATATATAAGCATGGTACAATATGGATTAAATATTCAAGACATCCTTGCATATGATATAGAAATCAATGAGGAAGTGTATGTAATAGAACTCCTAAAGAGTGAATGCACATACATTGTTTTTCAAAGTTGAAAGAAGTATGTATATGATTGCAAATGCCTGAAGCATTGATTTCAAGTCCTCAAGAATGTATCTTTATAAAGTTAAAGATGGTATGAACTAAAATAGTCAAGTTGAGTGTTGTACAACTCATGATATATTTTGATAAAGAGCAATATAAGTTTGATAATATTATCCATCTTTATCAAATGTTCTTTCTTAAAAGTTCACTATAATCGTAATTTACAGTGATGATGTCTGAGCATCATCAAGAGAAACTGGCGAGCTTTTAGAAGGGGAATTTTTTTAATGACCCTAGCACAGTCTAATTATTACTCGACTTGCAATTCAAGTATATTTGTAATCATACTTTTATTCATCTATCAAACTACATCAAGAAGATGTTGGTGGGACATTTTAGTATGTAGAGAGCTCAACCTTATAGTATGTTAAAGGTTGTTCAGACACTTTTTATAAGAAATGATTATTATCATCTCCTACCAAAGTAGAGATTCTCATTTCAAAAGTACCATGGCTAAAGTGCAGTTGTGCATTAACTTAACTTTCTAGCTATGCATTATTTTTTATTTGAATTTATCAACATGATATAGCACATGTCCAATGAGGTGACATTTGAATGGTAAAGCAGATATGTCAATACCCTAAAGGTAAGAATGATATGTGTCTATATTTTACTAACCCATGAAAGCTAGTTCTGTTAGTCTTGTAGATATCAAGAATGTAACACAAATAGTCTTGGATCTTATGGTATTTGTTTGCAAGAGGAAGCACTAGAAGTATCACAGGAAGATTTTACAACATTACTCAATATAAAGGATTGCACTTCAAGGCATCAAACGACAAATCATTCTACAAAAGTTTTGAGCAACTTTCGAGGATGATGGACACACTTTACTTAAAGGATACATATTATAATGAGGGGGAGATTTATTCAAGTTGCACTCTTTTTCCCTTAACTAAGTTTTATCCCAATGGGTTTTCTTAGTAAGGTTTTTAATGAGGCAACATACTTGATCCAGAAATATCAGGGGGAGATAATGCGCATTACACGTTGCACTCTTTTTCCCTTAGCTATGGTTTTGTCCCACCGGGTTTTCCTAGCAAGGTTTTTAACGAGGCAGCATCAAGCATATTATGTTGATAACCAAGGGGAAGTGTTATAAATATATTATATTATGTGGTTATCAACTCCTTAATTAGATTAGCTTATTCTCCAAGACTTCATCTCCTATATATATTCATTGTATTCCTTTGTAAAAGATACACCTCAATTAATAACATCATTCTCTTTCTCTTTATTGTTCTCTCTTATTCTTTTGCTAATAGGCTAGTTTCACAACACTTAGTTTGTTAAGGTCATGATGTCAATCCATTTCCTAAAACATGCTCTTCTACTCTTTATAAAAATTAATCGAAATTATCAAATACCCAACCACCATACCTTTTATAGTTCTAAAAATTATTTTACTATATTTCTTTAAATTATATAATATATTAATATATTCTTTTTATCGATGTGGATAACTAGAATATTATTAATGTCGTGTAATATTACATAACGTACTCCATCACAGGGTAAGGTTCCTATAAAAAAACCTTTTACGTGAGAAGTGTGAGAAAACATAGAAATTGACATGTATGCATCATGTTTTGGACGCAGACATGATGTTTTTGGTTGTTTTGGCAAGGAAAAAAAAAACAAACATAACAATTTAAAACACAATGCAATGCATTATGGGCATGAAATTTAAAAAACAACAAAAACGTATTGTTTAACTCTTAAAACACACTACTTAACGTTCTTAGTATAGTGTTTTAATTTTTAAGCCTAGAATTCATTGCATTATGTCTTAAATTGTTATGTTTGATTTTTTTCTTGTCAAAACAACCCAAAACATTATGCCCAAGTCTAAAACATGATGTCTACATGTCAATTCTTATACCTTCTCACACTTCTCACAAAAACTGTCATTTTTTACAGGATCCTAAGACCTCTATCACATACCCATAAGAAATATTTATAAGAGTAAATGTTGGTTTACAACCATGTGGTAAGTCAATAATATGTTGGTGATATTATTGGCATGTATATTCCCATTATTGTATTACGATTAGTTAGTTTTAATTGATTAGGATTGATAGTATAGCTCCTAATAAGTCTCTTAATTATGTATTATATATTCTGCGTTAGTCAATAATATGTTGATGATATTATTGGCATGTATATTCTCATTATTGTATTACGATTAGTTAGTTTTAATTGATTAGGATTGATGGTATAGCTCCTAATAAGTCTCTTAATTATGTATTATATATTCTGCAGGTATCCTTCGTAATGGGAAAAGGCAAGCAAATCAATTACTTTCAGTCAGACCAGCAGAATCACTTTTGGCCACTCTAAAGACCATATGTAATTGATGTCTTTTTTTAACCAAAAAGGTAATTGATGTCTTTTTTTAATCAGAAAAAGGAGATCCATTTATTACTTTCAGTCTTTCAATATAGAACACGACTAACTAGCCAGAAGCTATAAGTCAATACATACACTGATACACATATAGATAACAAATAAGTAAAATCGGTATGAGTATCAATACAATACAATACAATACAGTATAGATACCAAATACAGTAAAATTGATACGAGTAATAATACACTATGGGTACCAAATAGGTAAAATCGATACGAGTATCATAATACAAAAAAAAGTATGTATTCCAAAAAAACTCTTGAAATTCTGTATCAGTACTGTTACCATTTTTTTTACATATAAAATGACCGAATTGCCTTTCTCGTTAATATAAAAAATGAATAAAGTTAGCTCAGTGGACCAAAAGGGCAACGGTGAAACCTTTTTGGACCCACAGGTGAAAAATGAAACATTTGGACTAAACTGACAAAATGACCCAAAACACAGAGACTAAAATAACATTTAACTCTTAAATCAATCATATAAACAGTTTATAATACTACATCTTAGGGTGAACGGAGTGGTAGGTAAACACCATCGGTAAACGGGCTTACCGATCGGTAACACCGCCGCCGATGGTGTTTACCGATCGGTGAATGTGTGAGAGCGGTGAAGCTTTACCGATCGAGAATCGGAGTTGTTTTTGACTGTTGGAGACTTCAACGGCTTTAATGCCGTTTAAAACATCACCTTCCAGGTATGTTCAATAGGCTTGATTGCACCCATTTTGTTTGACGAATGTGTCCCATAGAGTATCGAGGCCAGTATATGAGAGGAGATCACCGATACCCGACTGTTATGCTTGAAGCGGTGGTATCTCAAGATTTATGGGTTTGGCATGCTTTTTGAAGTCCACAAGGTTCACAAAACGATATCAATGTGCTACAACAATCTCCATTATTTTTAACGGAACGAAATGGAACTGCGCCTAAATGTCTATTTTACGTTAACAACCATTTATACAAACGTGGTTATTTGCCTGTGGATGGAATCTACCCTAAATGGTCCGTGTTTGTGAAATCGATCCCATACCCTCACGAAGTAGACGAAAAGAAGTTCAAGAGGCAACACGAGGCGGCAAGAAAAGACGTCGAACAGGCTTTTGGTGTTATGAAGTCGAAATGGGGGTGTATTGAGTCGGCTGATGCGAGCAAGGAGCGTTAAAAAAATTATAAAGGTTGTGTACCCGTGTATTATTTTGCACAACATGATTTTAAAATACGAAGGAAACGCGATAACACCGGTACACATTCGGTATCCTTCGGTCGAGCCCGCTCTAGACGATAGGGTGTTGGACTAGCTTATGGATGAAGACAAGCATTGGAGACTAAAACACGATCTCATGGATCATCTCGCAAGTCAAGATTTACCCCATCTGTTGGTCGATTTTGACGAAGACTAGTTTAATTTATTTCAATTTAATGTAATTTTAATTTTTTTTAATTTACTGTAATTTTAGTTGTTTTTTATTTAATGTAATGTTATTTTTAATTTATTCTACATTTATTATATTAAAATACATGTTTAAATATTAAATATACTTGTTTAAAAAATAAAAAAATAGTTTACCTAATCCAAGATAGATAAACCACCGCCAACGTTTTGAGTAATAGGTAAACTAATTAGATGAATTGACGTGACACTTTTTGATTGGTTGAATGAGGAGTTTACCCGTTCCAAATAGGTAACCACTCCCCTCACCCTTATACAATTTAGGTAAACTTAAAATGACTATGTAAAAAAGAAATATACATACTAAGAAGGGAAAATTTCACTGAATAGTAACCAAGTTTTAAAAGTGTTCTAATTAGGTCACTGGTGTCGTTTTTGTCCCACTTAGATAACTTCACATTCAAATCGAGTCATGTCCTTTTTTCCACGTGTCAAGAAAAAATGGAGCATAAGATGCTAGTGTCGAATTATTTTAATATATGAAATTATATTTATTAAAATAAAAACCATTTAATTACATTAAAAATTAAAAAAATAAGTTACAATCCACGCCATCACTCGACGTTAGCATCAAATAAAAGAGAAAAAAGAAACAAAAATTCATATAACCACGGTTACCTATGAAATGGATGAAAAAACCCTTAATTTTAATGAAGAATGAATGTAGAGTGACCTGATTGGAACACTTTTAAAACTTGAGTGACCTAATTGAAACAATTTTAAAACTTGGTTACTATAACTTTGTTGTTTGAAAATTTTATTAAACGAAATTATAATCAAAGCCATATTTTTGTCTCCATTAATGATATCGATATATATGGATGCCGTGTGAACCAAGGACTTACGTGACCTCACAAGCTTGACTCGCACAAAAACTACATGTTCTAGAACATATCTTTTTCGTCATGAATTCTTTGTGTTTTTACATATATCGTTAGGTTCAAACACAATTATTATTTTAATGGTAAAAGTGTAGCAAGAGGTGACATATATGCATGCGTAAGTTTTATAGGCGAGAAATATTTATATTTAGTTTAGTAAAGAGTTTGGTAGCAACACATGTAACTTAAATGTACCATTGCAATAAGTTAGACGTGTTGTTTTAACGAGGGGTGTTGATCAATTTCTTTTTATGCATAATGGAAAACATGAAAATATACCTGTGATTGCATACATGTCAGTAGAGAATCCAGTAAGTGATGCAGCCATCGAGGTCGACATGCTTGTCAAGATAATTTGGTTCCTCCTTAGGGTGCAATCTAATGATGGCGATGAGAGAACCGAAAAAGGGTAATCGGTTGAGGAGTGGGAGGCGATTTGATGTTATGAATTATTTGGTTGTCTAACCTTGTAACCTCTACATTAGTCTCCTTATATATGCACCCAAGACGAAATTTAATTAGTTAATAAGGGTAATATGGTCCATCAACAATTACCAACTAATTATTTAATAGGTTGTTATATATTTTGATCTATATAATGTAAATGATTATAATGGCTACTAGATTAAATACAACACCATAATATATTTAATCTTACATTCCCCCACTTAGCCGAGTAATTATTTACTATAAGTATTAGATAAACCTGATCAGGAGTTGACACTCATTTTAGCTCTAAACCAAGAACTGTAGCAGAGAAATACAACCTTTGAATCATTGTGCGACTCAGAACCCCCATTAGTCATACTACAACCTTAATTTAAAACCTAATTGTAATGATCAAAATACGCATAAGCCCTTTGTTTGATTTGTCTATATGGGTTAAAGCACCGGATCGATGACGAACATCAAACATTGCACTTGATTCAAGACATGAAGAACAAAATATGAAGAACAAGATAGAAATATGTAGAAGATGAATCTCTTTATTTATGAATCAGTCATCACAGATTACACAAACCAAAGGAGTATACATCATCTACAAGCTGGTTTAGATCACAAAGATCTAAACCCTAGCTTTCTCTCACTAACACATAGTCTCTCTCTCTCTAGAATTCACACCAGGAGGATGAACGAGTGGGAGAGGTGCACAAAGCTTCAAGAGTTGATCGATTTGCCTTCATCCATGGATATGCCCTAATCCTATACAACACATATATATAGACTAGGACTATACTCGGACAAACAATCTACACCAAAACCCTGACTTTTGTCCCTAACATAAACCACTGACCTTTTTCCTAGACATAAAACTTGGACAAAATGTCCCTAGGATAAAGTTGGGACTAACTTTCAACAAAAGTACAATAAAGACCCTAAAGAATGGGAGATATGCACTTATCACCTAAAGTGCATTAACAAACTCCCCTTGGTCTTCATGTGGTCTTGAATTCTTCATTATCATTGACTTTAACTTGGACTTCTGCTTTGGTTGACCAGAACTGATAAGCGACAGTTACCCGGCAGGAACTGCACTTACAGTCTCCCCCTTAACTGTTGCATCAGTTCTGTGTGGCATCGATAATCTTCAGTCACCGGATACTGCACTTACAGACTCCCCCTTGACTGATGATATCATGGCTGCTTTCAAATTAAGCTGAGACTTGATCTTTTAGGTAGAGCACAGCGATCTTCAACCCTTCTAATTAAAGACTTGCTGACGATCACTTAAGGCCGCTTTGAGAAACCCGAAGAATCCAACATCAAACACTGTAGATCCTCCCCCTCAAACTACTCCCGAATCAAGTTAACACGATCCGACCTACAACCGTATGTAAGATCATCGCTCGATACATTAATCTTCAAACTTAACCGGTAGAAGAACAAAACGTCGGATTTCCAATGCCTAACATCAAACACTTCAAATTCCGCAAAAACATGAAGCTCAGTTCGATAAGTTAATAACAAACTGAACTTTGTAAAACTACATCCACCATCTTGATCAGAGTCTTCAACCGAGTGTCTGAAATCATTTCATCTCGAGTCTTCAAGATCCAATCTCGTATCTTCACGAATCCACCAATTACCCGATGACTTTCGTCTCCAATCTCCCCCTCAATGTAAGAACCCCTATTTCGAGAATCCGATCAGTCACCAACTTGGAAGAGAGATCAAGAAGACTAATCATCTCTACTCTAACCGGCATACGATAAAGGCTTGACCTTCAACTAGTTACCAAAAGAACAATTTGCTTCATCACGTCAACACTTGATTAAACCTCGAACAAACTTGACAAAACTCAATCATACACTAGCTCTAACTTGCTTCATGTTATAAACACTTCGCCACCGGTAAGATTAACACTAAGTTAATCTTAAAGATAGTAAACATGAACTTGTTTCGATGTAGCACCACGAGCTTTTGATTTACAAAGAAAATAGGAACTTCAAAATATTTACTCCCCCTTTTTCTTTGTAAACAATACAGAAATCCAAGCAAATCTTATTCTCTTCACCTCCTCACTTGATCCGGACAGCATAAGTACCATAAAACTTTTTGATAATCCGAAACCGACTTCAAGTCTTCAAACTACGCATAATTCTGACTCTTAGTTAGTTATCCGGTACCCCAGGTAACCCGGAATAACTAGAAAAACTCTGAACATGCACAACTCGAAACTTCCGAACTACACAAGCTTCTAAACTTAGTTAAAAATCCGGTACCCCAGGTAACCCGGAATTCTAGAAAATTGGAAACTCGTAAAACCCGAAAGCTCTTGAAACCTCGGATCAGATCATCTGAGCAGAATTTAGAGTACAAAGGAATTCGAAACAAGCAAGGAGATAAAGGAAACTCTAATAGGGACTGCAAAATCTCGCAATCACGAATAGAGAACAGGCAACGAAGCACAAAACACTGTCTTGACTGTTTAAAACTCGGAAATACTTCACCTGTTTAAAACTCAGATGAACTCAGTTTGACCAAAACTGTAATACTCGGAACACAAAACTCAGATGAACACTATTTGACCAAAGCTGTAAAACTCTGAACTTATAGTCGATAAAACTCGGAACAGACGAGTGTTTGAATAAAAATCGGAGCTGAAAGAGTTTAACAAAACTCGGAAAGTTTTGAATAAAAACTCGGAATCAATTGTTGAACTCTGTTTTGAATTTTTCGCAAAGTGTTGGAACAAAACAAGAAACTCGGATCAAAACTCGGACAATCCAAACTTCAAAACTCAGAAAGACTTTGAAAGACTGTGAACGCATTTCAAAACTCAGACAGAAAATGCAGAAAAGCTCGGACCAGCTTCATTTCAAAACTCAGAGAAAGCATTAAAAGTCGGACAGGAGTCAAAGAGTTAAACTCGGACAGGAGTTAAAGGGGTATCTCAACTTTAACCAACCTTTGTGTGTAAAACTCGGACATAACCTCTGAACCTGAACTTTGTTTCAAACTCGGACCATCACACACAGTACAAAACTCGGAGTAATATGAAACAATTTAACAATCGGAACTCGGACCTAATACTCTTGAAACTCGGACAAGGATGAAGCAAGATAAGAACTCAGACCTAATACTCTTGAAATTCGGACTTAAAAAAAAAAAAACTTCAGTTCAAAAGTCGGACTTAACATTCAGTTCAAAAAGTCGGACTTAACACTTCAGAAAATCGGACTTAACACTTCAGAAACTCGGACTTTGCACTTCAGTTCAAAAAGTCGGACTTAATTAACAAGAGACATAAGAAAGCTCAGACTAGGTTAAAACTCGGACCAAGTTAAAACTGATAAGCTCGGACCAAGTGAAACTTATAAGCTCGGACCAAGTTAGAACTGATAAACTCGGACCAAGTCAAACTGATAAGCATGAAACTGATAAGCTCGGACCAAGTTAAAACTCGGAACTGAAAAGAGAATTCCAAAACTCGGAACCTTGAAAAGCTGTTTCAACAAATCTCGGAGACACATAAAACTCAGACATTTGATCTTTTAACAGAACTCGGAGTTGAATATTTTAAAACTCGGACAGAGACTTAGAAACAAGTCCCCGGACTTTCTCCCCAGTGTGACTTCACACTAGTTCACCAAAACCCCGGAAACAACAAACACAGAGTTTTAAAACCCAGACAAACCTTTTTGGATCAAAACCCTAGATCTCCAAACCAACACAGCCGACGAACAGCTTCATTTTCTTCAAGTTTTCTCCAGAATCTTCAAGTCTTCAGGATGTTTGGCGGAAACAAACATCAAATCAAGAGCAATGGTGATTCAGAAGGCGGTTAGACCATTCTGAATCGGTAACCATGCTCTGATACCACTGTTAAATCACCAAACTACTCAAAATCCATCACCAAATCACTAGAAATGAATGAAGAATCATGAATAAAACACAAAAGCTCACTAAACACTCACTAAACCCTATCAAAGTTTGAACTTTTCTCACAATAACCTTCAAACTAAGAAACACCTACAGTAGTATGGGCACACTGCTCTGATACCACTTGTAAGGCCTCCTAATCCAAGATCTCACTCAGCTAAAGCAACCAACAGGTGTGCGGAAACCACCTGATGATCAACCACTGTAGATGAAACACTAGAATGCAAAGATTTGTGAGATGAATCAAGAATACACTGAGTATTCTTGATGAGGAAGATGAATGACGTCACTCAAACACAGTAGCCGCCAGACAAACACACACACAATGATTAGGGTTAGAAAGGTGCACAAAATATCACACAGAATCGCCGCCTTGTCTATTCCACATAAAGGTATAAATACAAGGCAAAACCCGGACTTTCAAGACAAAATAGAAAGCCCGGACAAACAAACTACACAAAGCTCAGACCTTTTGTCCTAAACAAAGCTCTGATACCACTGTTAAAGCACTGGATCGATGACGAACATCAAACATTGCACTTGATTCAAGACATGAAGAACAAAATATGAAGAACAAGATAGAAATATGTAGAAGATGAATCTCTTTATTTATGAATCAGTCATCACAGATTACACAAACCAAAGGAGTATACATCATCTACAAGCTGGTTTAGATCACAAAGATCTAAACCCTAGCTTTCTCTCACTAACACATAGTCTCTCTCTCTCTCTAGAATTCACACCAGGAGGATGAACGAGTGGGAGAGGTGCACAAAGCTTCAAGAGTTGATTGATTTGCCTTCATCCATGGATATGCCCTAATCCTATACAACACATATATATAGACTAGGACTATACTCGGACAAACAATCTACACCAAAACCCTGACTTTTGTCCCTAACATAAACCCCTGACCTTTTTCCTAGACATAAAACTTGGACAAAATGTCCCTAGGATAAAGTTGGGACTAACTTTCAACAAAAGTACAATAAAGACCCTAAAGAATGGGAGACATGCACTTATCACCAAAAGTGCATTAACAAACTCCCCTTGGTCTTCATGTGGTCTTGAATTCTTCATTATCATTGACTTTAACTTGGACTTCTGCTTTGGTTGACCAGAACTGATAAGCGACAGTTACCCGGCAGGAACTGCACTTACAGTCTCCCCCTTAACTGTTGCATCAGTTCTGTGTGGCATCGATAATCTTCAGTCACCGGATACTGCACTTACAGACTCCCCCTTGACTGATGATATCATGGCTGCTTTCAAATTAAGCTGAGACTTGATCTTTTAGGTAGAGCACAACGATCTTCAACCCTTCTAATTAAAGACTTGCTGACGATCACTTAAGGCCGCTTTGAGAAACCCGAAGAATCCAACATCAAACACTGTAGATCCTCCCCCTCAAACTACTCCCGAATCAAGTTAACACGATCCGACCTACAACCGTATGTAAGATCATCGCTCGATACATTAATCTTCAAACTTAACCGGTAGAAGAACATAACGTCGGATTTCCAATGCCTAACATCAAACACTTCAAATTCCGCAAAAACATGAAGCTCAGTTCGATAAGTTAATAACAAACTGAACTTTGTAAAACTACATCCACCATCTTGATCAGAGTCTTCAACCGAGTGTCTGAAATCATTTCATCTCGAGTCTTCAAGATCCAATCTCGTATCTTCACGAATCCACCAATTACCCGATGACTTTCGTCTCCAATCTCCCCCTCAATGTAAGAACCCCTATTTCGAGAATCCGATCAGTCACCAACTTGGAAGAGAGATCAAGAAGACTAATCATCTCTACTCTAACCGGCATACGATAAAGGCTTGACCTTCAAGTAGTTGCCAAAAGAACAATTTGCTTCATCACGTCAACACTTGATTAAACCTCGAACAAACTTGACAAAACTCAATCATACACTAGCTCTAACTTGCTTCATGTTATAAACACTTCGCCACCGGTAAGATTAACACTAAGTTAATCTTAAAGATAGTAAACATGAACTTGTTTCGATGTAGCACCACGAGCTTTTGATTTACAAAGAAAATAGGAACTTCAAAATATTTACTCCCCCTATTTCTTTGTAAACAATACAGAAATCCAAGCAAATCTTATTCTCTTCACCTCCTCACTTGATCCGGACAGCATAAGTACCATAAAACTTTTTGATAATCCGAAACCGACTTCAAGTCTTCAAACTACGCATAATTCTGACTCTTAGTTAGTTATCCGGTACCCCAGGTAACCCGGAATAACTAGAAAAACTCTGAACATGCACAACTCGAAACTTCCGAACTACACAAGCTTCTAAACTTAGTTAAAAATCCGGTACCCCAGGTAACCCGGAATTCTAGAAAATTGGAAACTCGTAAAACCCGAAAGCTCTTGAAACCTCGGATCAGATCATCTGAGCAGAATTTAGAGTACAAAGGAATTCGAAACAAGCAAGGAGATAAAGGAAATTCTAATAGGGACTGCAAAAACTCGCAATCACGAATAGAGAACAGGCAACGAAGCACAAAACACTGTCTTGACTGTTTAAAACTCGGAAATACTTCACCTGTTTAAAACTCAGATGAACCCAGTTTGACCAAAACTGTAATACTCGGAACACAAAACTCAGATGAACACTATTTGACCAAAGCTGTAAAACTCTTAACTTATAGTCGATAAAACTCGGAACAGACGAGTGTTTGAATAAAACTCGGAGCTGAAAGAGTTTAACAAAAATTGGAAAGTTTTGAATAAAAACTCGGAATCAATTGTTGAACTCTGTTTTTAATTTTTCGGCAAAGTGTTGGAACAAAACAAGAAACTCGGATCAAAACTCGGACAATCCAAACTTCAAAACTCAGAAAGACTTTGAAAGACTGTGAACGCATTTCAAAACTCAGACAGAAAATGCAGAAAAGCTCGGACCAGCTTCATTTCAAAACTCAGAGAAAGCATTAAAAGTCGAACAGGAGTCAAAGAGTTAAACTCGGATAGGAGTTAAAGGGGTATCTCAACTTTAACCAACCTTTGTGTGTAAAACTCGGACATAACCTCTGAACCTGAACTTTGTTTCAAACTCGGACCATCACACACAGTACAAAACTCGGAGTAATATGAAACAATTTAACAATCGGAACTCGGACCTAATACTCTTGAAACTCGGACAAGGATGAAGCAAGATAAGAACTCAGACCTAATACTCTTGAAATTCGGACTTCAAAAAAAAAAAAAAAAAACTTCAGTTCAAAAGTCGGACTTAACATTCAGTTCAAAAAGTCGGACTTAACACTTCAGAAAATCGGACTTAACACTTCAGAAACTCGGACTTTGCACTTCAGTTCAAAAAGTCGGACTTAATTAACAAGAGACATAAGAAAGCTCAGACTAGGTTAAAACTCGGACCAAGTTAAAACTGATAAGCTCGGACCAAGTGAAACTGATAAGCTCGGACCAAGTTAGAACTGATAAACTCGGACCACGTCAAACTGATAAGCATGAAACTGATAAGCTCGGACCAAGTTAAAACTCGGAACTGAAAAGAGAATTCCAAAACTCGGAACCTTGAAAAGCTGTTTCAACAAATCTCGGAGACACATAAAACTCAGACATTTGATCTTTTAACAGAACTCAGAGTTGAATATTTTAAAACTCGGACAGAGACTTAGAAACAAGTCCCCGGACTTTCTCCCCAGTGTGACTTCACACTAGTTCACCAAAACCCCGGAAACAACAAACACAGAGTTTTAAAACCCAGACAAACCTTTTTGGATCAAAACCCTAGATCTCCAAACCAACACAGCCGACGACCAGCTTCATTTTCTTCAAGTTTTCTCCAGAATCTTCAAGTCTTCAGGATGTTTGGCAGAAACAAACATCAAATCAAGAGCAATGGTGATTCAGAAGGCGGTTAGACCATTCTGAATCGGTAACCATGCTCTGATACCACTGTTAAATCACCAAACTACTCAAAATCCATCACCAAATCACTAGAAATGAATGAAGAATCATGAATAAAACACAAAAGCTCACTAAACACTCACTAAACCCTATCAAAGTTTGAACTTTTCTCACAAAAACCTTCAAACTAAGAAACACCTACAGTAGTATGGGCACACTGCTCTGATACCACTTGTAAGGCCTCCTAATCCAAGATCTCACTCAGCTAAAGCAACCAACAGGTGTGCGGAAACCACCTGATGATCAACCACTGTAGATGAAACACTAGAATGCAAAGATTTGTGAGATGCATCAAGAATACACTGAGTATTCTTGATGAGGAAGATGAATGACGTCACTCAAACACAGTAGCCGCCAGACAAACACACACACAATGATTAGGGTTAGAAAGGTGCACAAAATATCACACAGAATCGCCGCCTTGTCTATTCCACATAAAGGTATAAATACAAGGCAAAACCCGGACTTTCAAGACAAACTAGAAAGCCCAGACAAACAAACTACACAAAGCTCAGACCTTTTGTCCTAAACAAAGCTCTGATACCACTGTTAAAGCACCGGATCGATGACGAACATCAAACATTGCACTTGATTCAAGACATGAAGAACAAAATATGAAGAACAAGATAGAAATATGTAGAAGATGAATCTCTTTATTTATGAATCAGTCATCACAGATTACACAAACCAAAGGAGTATACATCATCTACAAGCTGGTTTAGATCACAAAGATCTAAACCCTAGCTTTCTCTCACTAACACATAGTCTCTCTCTCTCTAGAATTCACACCAGGAGGATGAACGAGTGGGAGAGGTGCACAAAGCTTCAAGAGTTGATCGATTTGCCTTCATCCATGGATATGCCCTAATCCTATACAACACATATATATAGACTAGGACTATACTCGGACAAACAATCTACACCAAAACCCTGACTTTTGTCCCTAACATAAACCCCTGACCTTTTTCCTAGACATAAAACTTGGACAAAATGTCCCTAGGATAAAGTTGGGACTAACTTTCAACAAAAGTACAATAAAGACCCTAAAGAATGGGAGACATGCACTTATCACCTAAAGTGCATTAACAAACTCCCCTTGGTCTTCATGTGGTCTTGAATTCTTCATTATCATTGACTTTAACTTGGACTTCTGCTTTGGTTGACCAGAACTGATAAGCGACAGTTACCCGGCAGGAACTGCACTTACAATATGCCATTATACCGGTTGAACATATTCTTAGAGACATACAAAATCAAACTGAGCAAATTTCATTAAAACATAAGCTATTGCAATATGCTAAATAAGGTCTTTAGTAAATCCCATATTTCGAACATGTTCTTAGGTGGGAGACCTTTAGTCATCGGATCTGCAAGCATATCTTTAGTGCTAATATACTCAATACAAAGATTATTTTCCTCAACTCATTCACGTACGAACATATATTTTGTATCGAGATATAAACTAGCTCCAGTCGAACTGTTACTGCTCGAGAAACTAACGGCAGCTGAGTTATCATAGTAAAGCTTCAATGGTCTAGAATTGGAAATGACGATTTTAAGTCCAGTGATCAAATTTCTAAGCAACATTCCATGACAGGTTGCGTTATAAACAACAATGTATCCAACTATCATTGTAGAAGTTGTGGTCAACTGTTGTTTATGACTCTTCCATGAAATATGTCCGCCTGCTAACTTAAAGATATAGTCCGAAGTGGATTTCTTGTCATCTTTGCATTTGGCAAAGTCAGAATCAGAATTCCCTACCACTTCTAAATGATCACTTTTTCTATAAGTCAGTTTATAGTCTTTCGTCCCTTTCAGATATCGAAGTACCTTCTTAGCTTCTTTCCAGTGATCTAGGCTAGGATTAGTCTAATAGTGTCGCAGCCCCCGACCCCTACCCCGGGAGCGGACGCCGCGAGATCAGATCAAGTGATATCAGTGTTTATTAATTTGGCAGCGGAAATGAGATATCAGAACCGTAGTTAGGAAATGTTATCAGAGTTTCAAAACACCAAACTTTTATAATAAAAAAATGGGATAAAACCCAAGATTCACTAATAATACATTTAAAGGGATAAAACCCTATCTTTTTAAAAATATAAACTCCTTTTATTTAGGTAACTTTTATAGCCACTTCTTTAAGCCTTCAGTGCTCTCCAGCTGGCTTCTAATAGCTTTCACATTAAGTTGCCTGAAACGCGTTTTAAAAAGATTTTATCAGCAAGAAATACTGGCGATTGCATCCCAGTTTAATCAAAACAGCTTTTATAACATTATAGTATTGAGAGCGATTACAATGTTTATATCTACCAATATACTCATTCAGTACTGTCAATTCCTAACTTGTGGTCATGTTACTCATTGGCTAACTCTTTGTCCAATAGTAACGGATTTCAAGTAATGTATACAAAACCCCAACATACCGGCAACAATTGTAGAATACATAGACTCAATCACTGTTAAGTATAATTAAAACATTTGAGGTTTTAGTAAAACAGTTTGGTAGAAAAAGAGAATGACTCACTTTATTTACTTCAGTAATACTTTAGCTTCCTGATGATTCTCCTGGTTATTATCTATTAAAATTAAACAATGGACACGTGTTAGTAAGATAACCCAAATTACATTAGCCATACAACCGAGACAAAACTCCAACGAACTGAGTTAGGCAGATCTTTGACATGCGTTATGGAGCCCTAGATCAATCGGGTAGGGTAACTAATACGTAACCAGGGGTTATAATACTTGCAACGAGGCAGAGCTTCGCTTATTAGGGGTATAATTCCGAGTAATACTTTGCTATTATAGAGAGAGAACGAAAAGAAATGAGTGACGATCAAATGAGGTTGAGGCCTCAATTTATAGGTCTGATCGAAGGCGGCTTGCGCCCCGCGACCTACCCAGCTAACTCCCTCGTGGCCCGCGAGGGACTAGGCTAGACTCTATCCTTGGCTAATCCGCTCACTAGCCTCAACACGCACAGGGACACCTGTGGTGTCGCCACATTTTACTGAGTCGCGGCCCGCAATTGGCCTGGAGGTCTTGCTCGCGGCCCGCGAGTGGCCCACAGATGTTGTTTTATTTGATTTTTATTAATATAAATGTTATTTAAGGCCATTTCTAATATACGGGGTATAATAAGAGCGTTTAGGGTGTCGTAGGGGGGTTGTTATATCCTCCCCACCTTGTTTTAAATCTCTTCCTCGAGATCTACTGGAACAGGTGTGGATATTTTCGTTGCATCTCTGACTCGAGTTCCCATTTGTATTTTGGTCCTCTCTTTGAATCTCATTTTACTTCGACCAGAACTAATCTCTTGTGCTTGAGATTCTTGATCTTTCTATCTTCAATCTATAGTGGCTTCTCTACAAATTTAAGTTTCTCATTTACCTCTATGTCCTAAAGAGGTATCACAAATGATTCGTCTGCTAAGCACTTTTTGAGATTACATACATGAAACACATCATGTATTACTGCCATTTCCTCTGGCAGTTGAAGCTGATATGCTACTTGTCCTATTCTTTTGATAATCTCAAAAGGTCCAACATATCTTGGGCTTAGCTTTCCTCTTTTAACGAATCTGACTACTCCTTTCTATGCAGAGACTTTTAACAATACCGTATTTCCAACTTGAAATTCCAATGGTTTTCTTCTGTTATCAACATAACTCTTTTGACGATCTCGTGTTGCTTTTAGTCTTTCCTTGACTTGAATAATCTTGTCCATTGTTTCTTGTACTATCTCTGGTCCAGATAGTTGCTTTTCTCCAATTTCTGCCCAACAGACTGGAGTTCGGCACTTTCGTCCATAAAGTGCTTCAAACGGTGCAACATTAATGCTGGTATGATAGCTGTTATTATAGGAAAATTCTATTGATGGTAAATGATCATCCCAATTTCCTTTGAAATCAATTACACATGCTCTAAGCATGTCTTCCATCGTTTGAATTGTCCTTTCGCTTTGTCCGTCCGTTTGAGGATGATAAGCTGTGCTTAGATTTGTCCTTGTTCCCATTGCTTTTTGGAAACTTTTCCAAAAATGAGATGTAAAACGGCTATCTCTATCAGATACAATAGATAAAGGAATTCCATGTAATGAAACTATTTCATTTACATATAACTTGGCTAACTGTTCCATACTAAAAGGTTCCTTCATCGGTAAGAAATTAGCAGATTTGGTTAATCTGTCAACAATCACCCATATTGTATTATTACCTTTTCGTGTCATGGGTAATTTTGTAACAAAGTCCATTGTTATCAATTCACATTTCTATATTAGCATTTCTAATTGCTGTAATAACCCTAAGGGTTTCTGATGCTCAGCTTTAACCTGTGAACGGGTTAGACATTTAGCAACATAATTTGCTATATCCTTTTTAATTCCTATCCACCAGAAATTCTTTCTTAAATCTTGATACATCTTATCACTACCAGGATGTATCGTATATTTAGACTTATGGGCTTCTTCAAGAATTCTGTGGCGTAGGTTTCCTTGTTTAGGTATCCAGATCCTTTTCTTATGGAATCTCCAAATTCCATCTGCCCCTTGTTCTAATTCCTTAATCATTCCTTTTTAACCTTCAGCATCATCCTTGATTACTGTTTCCTGTACCTCTCTAATTTGCTCATTTAAATCTATCTGCATATTTAATCTGAGAGAGCGTACTCGTTTTGGCTTTTCATGATACTTTCGACTCAAAGCATCAGCTACTACATTAGCTTTTCCTGCATGATACTGGATATCACAATCATAATCACTGAGAATCTCCATCCAACGTCTTTGTCTCATATTTAACTCCTTTTGCCCAAAAACATATCTTAAACTATTATGATCTGTGAAAACAACAAACTTACTACCGTAAAGGTAGTGTCTCCAAATCTTAAGGGCAAAAATTATGGCTCCTAACTCTAGATCATGGGTTGTATAATTCTCTTCATGTTTCTTAAGCTGTCTAGAGGCATAAGCTATAACCTTTTGACGTTGCATCAACACACATCCGTATCCTAACTTAGACGCGTCACAATAGACTATCAAGTCTTCCGTTCCTTCAGGTAATGCGGGTATGGGTGTGTTGGTTAACCTTTGCTTTAAAATCCTAAAGGCTTCCTCTTGTCTTAGTACCCATTCAAACTAAACTGATTTGCAAGTCAGCTTGGTTAATAGAATGGCTATTCTAGAGAAATCTTGAATAAAACGTCTATAATATCCTGCCAATCCAAGAAAACTTCTTACTTCCGTTGGTGATTCAGGGACTTTCCATTTGGTAACTGCCCTGATCTTTGTGGGATCCACATGAATTCGTTTATGATTAACAAGTGTCTAAGGAATTGCACTTCTTGCAACCAAAATTCGCATTTTGAGAATTTAGCATAAAGCTTTTCTTTTCTCAACAATGTTGGAAGTGTATACAGATGCTCTGCATGTTCCTCTTTACTCTTAGAGTAAATTAGAATATCATCTATAAAGGCAATTATGAATTTATCCAGGTATGGTTTACATATACTGTTCATCATGTCCATAAATGCAGCTGGGGCATTGGTTAATCCGAATGACATGACTGTAAATTCATAATGATCGTACCTTGTTCTGAAAGCAGTTTTAGGAATGTCCTCTTCTTGTACTTTCAATTGATGATATGTTGAGCGTAAGTCAATCTTAGAAAAGAAACGAGCTCCTTGAAGTTGATCGAACTGATCATCAATCCTCGATAATGGGTACCGATTTTTAATCATAATCTTGTTTAATTCTCGGTAATCAATGCACATACGCATTGATCCGTCCTTCTTTTTAACAAATAACCCCGATGCTCCCCATGGCAATGAACTAGGCTGTATAAAACCTTTGTTGAACAGTTCGTCCAACTGTTTCTTCAGTTCCTGCATCTCTGTTCGGTGCTAGTCGGTATGGCGCTTTAGCAATCGGTGTCGTTCCGGGTATTAGGTGAATCCTAAATTCAACCTCTCGATCTGGCGGTAATCCCGGTAACTCTTCTAGAAAAATGTCTGAGAATTTAGATACTATGAGAATATCTTTTAATTCTTTTCCTTTAGTGTTAATGATTATGGAGATCATATACACTATTTCTCCTTTCCTTGCATAACTGGCAGTTTTCATCACAGAGATGAACTTTGTTGACCTGGTTGGCTTATCTCCTTTAATTGTGATCATTTCACCCTTTTGTGTACTTACTTGTACTGACTTTTGATCACATAAAATACTAGCACGATTGGCTACCAACTAATCCATTCCTAATACAACGTCGAATCCTGCTAGACTCATTGGGTAAAGGTTAGCAGTAAAATTATGGTTTAGAATTTCTATCCTTGCTCCCTGCAGGATTTCACTTATCTTAATGGATTCTCTATTTGTTGTCTCCCCCAGAAAGTCTTGCTGAAGTTTAGTTAATGGTTGATTGAGAAGTTTGCAAAAAGAAGTATTGATAAAACTTTAGTTTGCACCAGAGTCAAATAATACTTTAGCAAAAATGTCATTTAACTAAAAACGTACCGGCGGTCACATCCGGGATCATCTTGGCTTCTTCAGCTGTCAGAACGGATGCTCTGGAATTCTTCTTGGGTCCTTCAGTTGCCTTAGCTTTGTTGGTTGTTGCTAGAGCTAGTTACGGACAATTCAGTTTGATATGACCAGCTTCTCCACAATTGAAGCTAGCTTATTACTAGGTTTCTTCCTACAGTCTT
Organism: Helianthus tuberosus; assembly: GCA_030545235.1. Lineage (NCBI taxonomy): Eukaryota > Viridiplantae > Streptophyta > Magnoliopsida > Asterales > Asteraceae > Helianthus > Helianthus tuberosus. The sequence continues at coordinate 46,603,734 of CM060376.1, forward strand.
CTTCCTTATGTCCAGACATTTTGCAAAAGTTGCAGTATATAGCACACTTTCCCGAGTGCTTCCTTTTGCAATACTTGGAGTAGGGTGAAGAAGAAGATCCTGTTCCTTTTCCACGGTTGGAATTAGCGTAATGAAATTCTTGGGTAAGCTTTTGAGCTAGGTTCTTTCTCTGGTTTTCCTCTTGTGTGCGTACCAATTGATCAGTCAAGGTATTGGCTAGTTTTACTGCTTCTTCTATAGTTCTGGTGATGCTAAGGTTGGGACTATCCTAGCATATTCGAAGAATATGGTAGTATAACCCTTACAGTCTATTCCAGTCATTTTAAGATTTAAGAATTTATTGGCAATCTGTTCTTTTTCATGAGGAGGACATAATTTCCTTTCATCCATCTCCTTAATGTTGATCCATTCCATGTTATAAGCTCTGTCACTTCCCCTAGACTGGAGAATGGTATTCCACCACTCTAAGGTTGCGTTTTTAAAAAGATTAGAAGCAAACATATTCTTATCTTCTTCTGCACATTTACTTATTTTTAAGACTTCTTCTGTCTTTTCTATCCAACGTAAGGTTACAATGGCTCTTTCATTGTCTGAGAATTCTACTGGTTTACATGCCCAGAATTCCTTATAAGAACAACCATACGAGGTAGTCCTTCTTCTTTCTGGAATTGGCATTTGGATAAGTGGTCCGTGATTTTCATTCAAGCTGTGACTTGGTTCAGTGGGTGCACGTTTACTTCCAGTTACAGATTTATTATTTTCTGCTTCTTTAACAGTCTTTATAATATATAGCATAACATCTATGATTTCTTGGGCTACTATGTGTTCGATGACACTGTTATTCACTTGGTTTCCGTTATTATCATTATTCTGGTTTTTCCCGATTTACTTCGTTGTCCATCTGAATTGTAAACATTTATCTGGTATTAATATCACAGAATAAGATTTAATACAAACAATCACGCAAGCAATTTGATCAAAAACGTCGAGCATTGCGACTTGCTCTTCTTATATATATCTATACATATGCATCGATAGGTATTAGGTTATTTATTCTAGTTGATATATATATATACAACACTATCAAGTACCAAATTACATACGTATATATATATATATATATTATTTTAGTTGTTGGCTTATCTAAAACTGTTTTTCACGCTCGTCATACTTTCAGACGAGTTTCTCTCCTATCTGTCGGATTCTATTTCTTTTTTCAACTAACTCTTCGCCATAAGAGCGAAGTTCCTGCACACTTTCTTCGCTCATGGGTGGTAGTGGTGCTAGCACTAGGTCAGGGTATTGTGGTATGGGTTCTCCGTATGGGTATGGGGTGTTTACTACATCCTGAATTGCCCCGAGGTCATTCCACCACGGATCTAAAGGGTTCAGGTTGGTATACTGTGCTATGGGATTTGGTGCTGGTACAGGTTCTTCCTGAGGATATAATTCCTGATATGACCTATTGTCATCCCACCATGGATCATACTCTACAGGGATTGGTGCTGCGATTCTAGGTATCTCATTGGGGCCAAATGCTGGGATTGGGAATTGGTTTTCATGGTTTGGTTCTAGCTCCATTGGTTGGCTGGGGAATAAGGGTAAAAGTTCCGGTTCATCTGTTTAGTTCAGATTAAAGTCTGCTGCGGTGGTTGCAAACATATGGAAATCAGCTAATTACCTATCAATTTCCTCTTCCCATTATGGTATAATAACTTCTTGGGTTTGGACATTCACTTCTCTATTGGCTTTAGCTAGTGCACTCTGTTGTTGTAATTTATTCATTCTTTTGCTCCTCTCATGCGCTCCTTTACTAAACCAACCTCTCTTTTTAGTAGGAAATGGTTCCTTTGATTGTGCCTTAAAGATAAAGATTACTTCCTCAGTATCAACAGAGTATCCTGAGAAAGTTGGCTGAGATGAGGTTCCTTCATAATTTGGGGAACTAGCTAATTGACGGTAAGCGTCGGATGTACCTTGCTTGCTCATATTGTAAACTAACAATTTGTCAAATAACACAAAATAATAATATACTTATTTACACAGAATCACATAAATTATTTCCTAACAAAATTGTTTAAAATTTAGGTATTAACAGAACACCTGAATGGCTTAAACCAGTGGCTTTGGCTCTGATACCACTCTCTGTCACAACCCCCGACCCCTACCCTGGGAGCAGGCGCCGCGAGATCAGATCAAGTGGTATCGGTGTATATTAATTTGGCAGCGGAAATGAGACATCAGAACCATAGTTAGGAAATGTTATCAGAGTTTCAAAACACCAAACTTTTATAATAAACAAATGGGATAAAACCCAAGTTTCACTGATAATATATTTATAGGGATAAAACCCTATCTTATTGAAAACATAAACTCCTTTTATTTAGGTAACTTTTATAGCTACTTCTTTCACATTAAGTTACCTGAAATGCGTTTTAAAAAGATTTTATCAGCAAGAAATACTGGCGAGTGCATCCCAGTTTAATCAAAACAGTTTTTATAACTTTACAGTATTGAGAGCGATTACAATGTTTATATCTACCAATATACTCATTCAGTACTGTCAATTCCTGACTTGTACCCATGTTACTCAATGGCTAACTCTTTGTCCACTAGTAACGGATTTCAAGTAATGTATACAAAACCCCAACATACCGGCAGCAATTGTAGAATATATAGACTCAATCATTGTTAAGTATAATTAAAACATTTGAGGTTTTGGTAAAGCAGTTTGGTAGAAAAAAAGAATGACTCACTTTGTTTACTTAAGTAATACTTTAGCTTCCTGATGATTCTCCTTGTTACTATCTATTAAAATTAAACAATGCACACGTGTTAGTAAGATAACCCAAATTACATTAGCCATACAACCGAGACATAACTCCAACGAACTGAGTCAGGCAGAGCCTTGACATGCGTTACGGAGCCCTAGATCAATCGGGTAGGGTAACTAATACGTAACCAGGGGTTATAATTAGGGGTGCAAATGACCCGAGCCGAGCCTGAGCTTGATCAGGCTCGAGCTCGAGCTTGATTAACTTATGAGAGCTCGGGCTCGAGCTCGGCTCGATTCGAGCTTTGTTTTTCAAAGCTCAAGCTCGACTCGTTTGTATTTTCTCAAGCTCGAGCTCGGCTCGGGCTCGTATCTATTAATTAGTATTTTATATAAAAATAATATAAATAATACTTTTTAAGCTCGCGAGCTCGATAAGCGAAGCTAGGCCTCGGGCTCGTTTACTAAATAAGCTTATTTTTAGGTTCAAGGTCGGCTTGTAAACAAGTTTAAATAAGCTCGGCTCGACTTGGCTCATTTACACTAAGACTCGATAAGGCTCGACGAGCCTAACGAGCTTCACATGCGAGGCTCGAGCTCGATAAACAAACGAGCTTTGTGTTTAGGCTCAAGCTCGGATCGGGCGCGATAAGGCTCGACTCGTTTCGAGCTTTTTCTCGAGCCGATCTCGAGTAGCTCGCGAGCCGCTAAGCTCGTTTGCACCCCTAGTTATAATACTTACAACAAGGCAGAGCTTCGCTTTTTAGGGGTATAATTCCGAGCAATACTTTGCTATTATAGAGAGAGAATGAAAAGAAATGAGCGACGATCAAATAAGGCTGAGGCCTCAATTTATTGGTCTGATCGAAGGCGGCACGTGCCCCGTGACCCATCCAGCTAACTCCCTCACGGCCCGCGAGGGACTAGGCTAGACTCTAGCCTTGGCTAATCAGCTCACTAGCCTCAACACGCACAGGGACACGTGGGCGCCTATGGTGTCGTCACGTTTTACTTAGTCGCGGCCTGCGACTGGCCTAGAGGTCTTGCTCGTGGCCCACGAGCGGCCCACAGATGTTGTTTTATTTGATTTCTATTAATATAAATGTTATTTAGGGCCATTTCAAATATACGGGGTATAATAAGAGCGTTTAGGGTGTCGTAGGAGGGTTGTTATAGATAGCAACGTAGCATTCCAGCAATATAAGCGATATCTGGGCGAGTACAGACTTGAGCATACATCAGGCTCCTGACTACTGACACGTAAGGTATCTGGCTCATTTTCTCTTTTTCAACCTCTGTTGTCGAAAACTGGAATGAACCGAAAACATCTCCCTTAACTACTAGAGCGACTGAGGGTTTGCACTGTTCATGTTGTAACGTGTAAGGACATGATCTATGTAAGCCTTTTGAGACAATCCTAAGATACCTTTGTGTCTGTATCGGTGAATTTCGATGCCAATGACGTAAGAAGCATCTCCGAGATCCTTCATGTCAAAGTTATGCGAGAGTAACCGCTTCGACTCATGCAACATGTCCAAACTATTACTTACCAATAGAATACCATCTATATAAAGGACAAGTATAGTAAAGTTGCTCCCACTCATCTTGAGGTAGGTGCATTGACCCACTTGATTCTTTACAAAACCTTGTTTCTTCATGACTTCATCAAAATTGAGGTACCATTGACTTGATGCATATTTTAACCCGTAAATGGATTTCTTCAACTTACAGACTAGATGCTCATGACCTTCAGGTTTAAAGCCTTCAGGTTGTTTCATATAAACATTTTCGTCTAAGTCTCCGTTAAGGAAAGTGGTTTTAACGTCCATCTGAGGCAGCTCCAAATCAAAATGAGCTACTAGGGCTATGACGATCCTTAATGAATCTTTACGAGAGACATGGGGAAACGTCTTTTTATAATCAATTCCCTCTTTCTGAGTGTAGCCCTTTGCAACCAATCTCACTTTGTAGCGTTCAACATTCCCATTCGGATCCAGTTTTGTTTTGAACACCCATTTACATCCTACGGGTTTGGCACCGTTGGGTAATTTTACCAAATCCCAAACGTTATTTTTCTTCATGGATTCAAGCTCATCAATCATTGCTTTATTCCATTCAGAAGACTGATCACTACTAATGGCTTCCTTATAAGAGATAGGATCACTAAGCTTTCCGGGATCCATTTAAGTCAGGTAGGTAATATAATCATCCTAATTAGTAGCCCTTCGGGGCCTAGATGACCTCCTGAGTTGATTATCGGGTTCAGCTTTGTCTTGGTTTTGAGCGTTTTATGTGCCTTCGTTATGAGGTATAATGGGTTCTGATTGTGGAGGTAAATTTGGAGTTGGTGCAGTAGCTTCAGGTGCAGTTGTTGCATTGGGTGCAGTAGCTTCAGGTGCAGTTTGTTATTTCCTTTGCTATATATAGGATTGATCGGATCAGATAGAACACACACAATCTTTTACACACTCTTGCTTTCTACTAGCTGCAATCACTCACCATCACCTACACTTGTACTCGAATTTCAGTGTAACACTTAGTTGATCCGCATCATATCCTGCACTGTATCCTGATATTTGAAGTAATAAGAAGAACAAGGCAGCTGCGATTGTCAGCTCCTGAGATTTTGTGCCGGCGATCTAGATTGATCAAGGGCTTTTCTCGTACATCCCTTGTCACCCTTTACCTTTTTTGCTCATTGTTTGATTATAGATATAGCTCGGTATCCTGAGCTATATCCTGAAAACTATTTTTGTTAACAACTTGATCAGCATATTTTCCACGAATACTTCTAGCACACTACCTAACTTAACTAATTTGATCACTTAATTACTAAGGTAATTTTTGACCAAAATACTTATACTCTAAACTTTGCTACAGATTTTGCAACGGATTTTTTTAACTCTTTTCGTTAATTTCTAAATATTTATTTTCATGGTTTTGCTACCAGTTTTGCTACGTTATTTATTTATATATATGTATTTCCTCGATTTTGCTATGGATGTTGCTACAAGTTTTTCAACGTTTGGTTTTAGATATTTTTTTCAATATTTTACTACGAATTTTAGTAGGCATTTTATTTAATTATTTTTTAAGTATTCAGATTCTCAACTTTGCAACAGATTTTGCTATGGATCTTATTTAACTTTTTTTTGGTTAATTTCCAAATATTGATTTTCATGGTCTTGTTATCGATTTGCTATGGATTTTGCTACGTTATTTTTTTAATATTTATTTCCTCAGTTTTTCTACGGATTTGATGTGAATTCTGCTACGGATTTTATTTGCGACGGAATATCCGTAGCAAAATGGTAGCGAAATGTGTCCGTAGCTAATCCGTATCTATTTCATAGCAAAATTTGCGACCGATTTTTCCCGTAGCAAAACTTGATAGCAAATGCCTGTTTTTGTAGTAGTGTGTATTGATTATTGATTAAAATAATAAATAAAAAGATAAGCGATCATGTACAAGAAATTTTTTTTGTATCAAGTGTAGGAGACAAACTCAACCATTGATCTCCCAAGATCAATAGCTCAAAACTAGGCAGTGACCTTTTTGTAATATAAGATTAAAACAATTGAAAAAACAAATAGAGAAAAAGGTAGTCTGGTCATTACTCACTTGAACTCATTCCCCCTTGATTTTCAAATGGATATAACTTTTTCATACATTAATTTAAAAACAAAATTACACCGTATTAACAAACATTTCATTCTCTTTAATTAGAGCAGCATATTGCTATAGTTTTCTTTAAAAAATACATGATTTTGAATACTCATTACGTGATTATAAATACAAGCACATGACTACGTGATTTTGAATACCGATTACATGATTACATGATTTCATTATAAAATGTGAAACAACACTAAGTGATTACGTAACAATAGTTAACTATGCATTACTAAGTGACTACGTGATTTTAGATACTCATTACTTGATTACGTGATTTCATTATAGTATTTTATGTGAAACACTGACTGATTACGTTATAAGCATAATTGTAGTAACATTAGTTATAACAAATCATATTGAATATATAATCAAGTAATTGATTTATATTGAAGTGTAACCACGTATTGATTTATGTTGAATGTGTAATCACGTAATGAGTGTTAGGGGAGGATTTACCAATGCTAAGGAACATGGATCCTCATGTACTGTCAGGATCATGAATTCTGTTTGAATTAAGGATCCTCAGTGGGTGTTACAGGATCAGGATTCAGGATCCTTATTGTTATCCTTATACTAATGATTGTCTTCATTACGCGTAAGCTTGTTTTGCAGGAGTATGTGCATGGACTTGGTCTTGCCTATATTCGTGGAGCATATTCCCTCAATATTCCGCACGTGCTTGGCCCTTGTGAACGTTATGGAGATCGTGGGGAGCTTGCACAATTATCAGTTAGTTAGTTAGTTTAGTTATTTCTAATTTTAAATAGGGGATAACAAGCTTGAGTTAGAACACTTAGCTAATTTTGGCAAACACACACTCTCGTAACAACTCTCGAACAGCTCTCGGCAGTTTACTTGGCGATTTCATACATTTTTTTGCTCATTTCACACTAGTGATCCTTGTAACAAGCTTGTTATCATCCCGAGTTGTAACAACCTTTTGTTTAATCTTACTTGGGGATCGGTAGTTTCCATCACCCGAGGTTTTTTATGCCGGAGATCAACTCTTGATCAAGGGCTTTTTCCTCGTATAAATCCTTGTGTCATCTCTTTATTTGATTTGCAAGTTGTTCATACAATTGTTTATAGATTCAAGCATCACACCTCACAACAAACGATTTGGTTGCATTATCCTTGCTTGATTTTTGACCAAAACAGTTTGGCGCCCACCATGGGGCAATTGGTGCTTCATTTCTGAAAAAGTTTACTCATTGTGTTCATTTCGGTTCATTATCTTCGACTACATGGCTTCTTCAGCAAAGAACACTTCAAGTTCCATGCCGGCAGTCACTTCTTCACAGGGCGTTCCACCTTTGCCTCCACCACCTTTTGGATCCCAGAAGAATGCTGAAAATGCTGCAAAGAGACAAAGCCCCATCTTCCCAAAACCAATAACATCTTTTGTTTCATCTAACCCTACTAACAGTGATCTTTTTACTTTGATTTTGCAGATGCGGGATCACATACAAGAGCAGGATAAAACCAATGAAAGGATCCTCCGAGAGACTGGTGACATCAAGAAACAGAAGAAATCAGTGGAGGATCACTCTCCTCTGATACCTAGATCACTGGATTTTGACTCTCCAGCTGTAACCGCCCTGCAATCCGCAGCTCCAGACATCCAGTACCAGAGTGGACCATTGGGAAGGCGTTATGGAACAACAACTATGAGTCAGGCTTTGGGGTCTAGCTTCCAGCCTTTGGGATCCTCTTTCCAGTATCAGGGATCCTTCGTCAGTTTAGGAGGATTTATGGGGACGCACACAATTCAAGGATCCTCCTTCCCAGTTCAAGGATCCTCTCAGCTTCAAGGATCCTCCTTCCTGGTTCAAGGATCCTCTTAGCTTCAAGGATCCTCCTTCCCAGTTAAAGGATCCTCTCAGCTTCAAGGATCCTCCCTTCAGGATCAAGGATTCTTAAGAAGTGTACAACCCTCAAGTTCAGATGTTCATCAATGAGACTTCATTCCAATGCAGACCATTGCTTCTTCTGGTCCTTCAGTCATCCCAGAATCCCGCCAATATGGATTCACATATGGAATTCCAAACTTGAATCCTCCGGGAGGTAACACTTTGAATAATTATTATACTACTAACCATGGCTTTATGCAGGATACAAGTATCAATCAAGCTATGGCTAAGGAACTATAGAAGCTGAAGGATATGATATCCAGCGTTCCAGGAGTGGTTAAGCCCATTCCTGAAATCGCAGATGGTAGCCATAGGATATCTCGTTTTGCACCACTTATTTGTGATGGTGAGATACCCAAAAGGTTCCAAATACCAACTATGAAGTTGTATGATGGTTCAACGGATCCAAAGGAGCATGTAGCTCAATATAGAGAAAGGATGGAGATCAATCCAATTCCTGAGAGGTTAAAAGAAGCATGTCTATGCAAGGGTTTTGGATCCACACTCACGGGATCTGCTCTTAAATGGCTGCTAAGTCTTCCCCCTTACTCTATTACTTCATTTGCCAGTCTAGTTAATCTGTTTAATAGTCAATTCTCATGTAGTAGAAAACTTGAACGATTAACTAGTGATTTATATAGGGTAACACAAGGTCAAAATGAATCACTTAGAGATTACATCACTAAGTTTAGTAAAGAATCCTTAGATATTCCTAATCTGAATATAGCTACGACTGTGGAAGTCTTTAAAATGGGATTGCTTAGGGATTCATTATTCTGTGATGATCTTGTTATGACCCCATGCAGGAATCTTGATGAAGTAAGAACCAGGGCCCTTAGATTCATCCGATTAGAGGATGATAAAAGGATCCAGGAGAGATTGGCAGGATCCTCGAAACAAGAAAAGCAAGGATCCTACTTCAAGAATAACAAGTTTAAGTCCCACAACAAGTCTGATAACCAGAATGTGCATGCAGTAGAACAAGAAGAGGATGATGAGGATTATCCTCCCATTTCTGAATACTGTTTTTCTGTTGATAACAATGACTTAATTGTTGCAATACAGAATCTAGGTAAGAAAGCAAGATGGCCAAGGAAAAGTGATAAACCAGCTGCTACAAAAGACAAATCCAAATGGTGTGCGTATCACAAGGATTTCGGGCATCTCACTGAAGAGTGTATTGCACTTAGAAAAGAAATTGGTTACTTATTAAGCAAGGGGCACTTAAAGGAACTTTTGGGCAGGAAGAAGTCAATGATCCAGGATCTTGAGAAGATCCCAGAAAGAGCTCCTGCTCCTCCAGCAGATGCACACGTGATAAACTTCAGACATTTGTGGTACGTCCTTTTCAGTAGCCAAAAGACATGTCAAGGAGACCAAGATGGATAATAGAGATAGACCCATCCGGACCTCTACTGTTACATAGGAGAAAGTTATAACTTTTGATGAGGATGATCGTGTTGATGTTCAGGATCCTCATCATGATGGTCTTGTTATTACTTTATTCATATCTAATCATTTTGTTCACAGGATCCTAATCGATGGAGGAAGCTCAGTCAACATCATTCAGCTTGATGTCCTTAAAAAGATGAACATCCCTAAGTCAGATATTGTCCCAAGATCCTCAGTTCTTGTGGGATTCAGCGGAGAAACCAAGAATACATTGGGGGACATTAAACTTCCCATTTACATTGAAGGACTTCATTCTTATAAAAAATTTTGTGTTATAGATTGCTTATCCTGTTGCAATGTTATCGTTGGCAGGCCATGGATACATTACATGAAAGCAGTTGCATCTACATATCATCAGTGTGTGAAGCTTCCTAGTCCATGGGGGGTGATAAAAATTGAGAGTAACCAACAAGAAGCAAAGAATTGTTATACCTCATCAATGAAGCCAGCCTCAAGACCAAGGGAGCAATAGCAACTAAAGTATCCTCCAAGAGACGTCTTAGAGGCAAGAGAACATGATGTGAAAGAAATCCTTATGGATCCTCATGATCCTGAATCCATAATCTTCATAGGATCAGGGATCCTCAGCAACATTGAACAGGATCTAGTATCCTTCCTTAAAAGGAGAAAAAGTACATTTGCCTGGAAACATGAAGACATGACAGGTATCTCTAAAGACATAATTACTCACAAACTTGGTATTGACAGGTCATTCAAGCCTATACATCAAAAGAGGAGGAAGTTTGCACCTGAGAGGAATGCCATTATCCAGGAGGAGGTAGACAAATTACTCCGAGCAGGTATGATTAGAGAGGTTAAGTATCCAAGATGGTTAGCCAATGTGGTTGTTGTTCAAAAGAAAAATGGAAAGTGGAGGGTATGTGTCGATTTTACTGATTTAAACAAGGCATGTCCCAAGGATCCTTTCCCATTACCCCACATTGACTCCATGGTGGATGCTACCGCGGGTCATGAATTGTTGACTTTTATAGATGCTTCATCTGGATTTCAACAAATTCAGATGGAACCATCTGATCAAGAGGATATAGCTTTTATGACCCCAACTGGTATATATTGTTATATTGCTATGCCATTTGGACTAAGGAATGCAGGTGCTACTTATCAAAGGCTAGTCAATATGATGTTCAATCTCAGACTATTTCATTCTTTAATTATCCTCAACTAAGGATTGAGTATCCACAGAAGTCTCCAGTTATATGGGCTTGACCCCAGTTTTTTGGGCTTGTCCCCAGTTTTTTTGGCCTGTCCCCAGTATCGCCAGCAGCGCACGATGATCCTGGTACAGTTCATGGAAATGGGACCAGTACCCGCTTTAGGGGCTGACAATTTCATTGTACTGGCTGTATCCGGGATCCTATGTATAATGGTAGACGTACCATACATCCGTTCCTAAGGTTTCTAAAGTTTTCACATTAGCTAAGGTTTTGGCTTTTTCATGTCACTAAGTTTGGATAGTCGCCAGTGAGGGCCATACTCCAGTTTACACAAGATTCTTTGGGCTTGTCCCCAGTTTTTTGGGCTTGTCCCCAGTATATTGGGATTGTCCCCAGAATTGTTGGGCTTGTCCCCAGTTGCTAACTCTTTTCTTATGATGGCTTAGTCCCAAGTTGTAAGGACTCTCAAAATTGTCCTAAAAATACCCGTAAGTATAAACCCGGACCCCTGAAAACCTAAACCATATTAAAAATCAAGAAAAACAAGTTTCTGGTTCCCAGGCGGGCCGCGTAAAAGACAACATATGTCTTACGCGGGTTGCGTCAAGACTCGTTTGACCGGATAAGTGTTCCAGATCCACGTAGTGTCCACCTGGCTAACCTACTCGTGACCAGTCAAGGCTACTCGTAGACTAGGCGGCCTCGCGGGCCGCATAAGTGTTAACCTTGGGTTTACGCGGGCTGCGTGAACCCTAAAAATCAGCTATAAATAGCTCGTTGCATGCACAGTTTGTTGGTGTCGAAAATAAAGTTCAAAACGAATTATTGTTACTCTGAAGTCGAAATTACTTTCAATTTAGCGAAGTGCTGCTCCGATACCGGGTATTAACTCGATCGCTGCTGCGATTCAATGTCCGATCGATTAAACTATCCAATGGATGTTTAAGTGCTTCCCACATTGGGGTTTATGCTTTGTCATTCGTCGTTAATTCGATGGATGTTTAAGCATCGCACTTTGTCATTCGATGTGAAGGTTTAATCTCGTGACTTATCGTAAATGATGTATTAGCTACTAACCGAGTTCGTGTGCATGTTATTAAATTTAGGTTAAAAGGCTAATCAGTAGGCTAGACTCTGCTCAAATAAATCTGCAATGTGAGTCATTCTCTTTTTATCAAAGTGCTTTATAAATTCTTAAATATTTTCAAAGTTATAATTACAGGGATTAAGTCTTTGTAGTCACCAAATTACAGCCGGTATGTGGGATTTTGTATACATTACTTGATAACCGTCACCATTGGACAACGAGTTAGCCAAGGGGTGATATGACCATAGTCACAGACACCATTGGACTCTGAGGTTACCAATTGATGTTCGAGTGACAAATACTATGGGTAGTTGGTTGATATATGGAAACATTGTAATCGCTCTTAATACTGTAAATTATAACAAACGTGTCGTTTTAGTAAAAAGAATGATTCACCAGTATTTCCCGCTGACAAAACCTTTTTCAAACATGTTTCAGGTGATCTGTTGTGATCCAGGAAAAGTGCCGTGTAGCACTACAAGCTTAAGGAAGTGGCTCAGAATAAAATAAAGAAACATGTTTTGGAAAAATAACGTTTTCTCCGTGAAATCATATGATTGTAAATTACCGGGGTTTATCCCGAGTTGTGAAATAAAATAATCGGGAAATTGCAGTTTTAAAAAGATCCTGATGAAATCTTCCGCTGTTAACTCAATTAAATAAATACCACGGGATTTTCTGTCCCGTGGCTCCTGAAACGGGTCAAACCGGGTCGGGGGACGTGACAGAAAAAGGTGGTATCAGAGCCACTGATTTAAGCCTATTAAGTATTTAGAAATACTTAATTTTCTTGATTCTCAATTTATGATTATGTGTTTTATTAATTGACTATTTGCTAGTTACAGTATGGGTAAGCAAAAGCTTTCAAACATCTATCTTAAATTAGATAGGTCATCAAAAGAGAAGGGAAGTTCATCCCAAACAAAATCCTCAAAATAGCAAACAGATATTGATGAAGGAATATTTGTTCGAAAGGCACACTATGAGGAACCACTTTCTCCTAATAAATGAAGTTTGATTATTAGGAAAAGTCAAGAATAAATGGAAAAGTTACAGAAAACCCAGAAAATAGGCAATAAACCACCATGGGAAGACAAGTTAGATGAAAAATGGGCAGATCTTTATATGCTAGCCACTATAGCATTAAATGCAAATCTTTAAATATTATGACTCAAGTTTTAGCACCCTTATCACCTACAAGCCAGAAACCTTATCCAGAAAATAAATAAGTTTACAATAAACCCTAATATGTTTTAATTGTCAGTTGTCCTTTGTATTAAATAAGTCACAGGGTATGCAATAATATTTAAAGGTTATCTATGAAATTTTGTTATAAAATTTTAACTTAGAAATTTTTGTGTATTTTGCATATATGCTAAACAGCATGAATGACTTGTCTGAAGCCCTTCAGAATCTAAATCTCTATCCGGTGAAAATAGAGGTTTCTAGAGATTTTGGTGGTTACATACCCGATATAGAAGAACCTATGGAATTCAACGCTCCACCTCCGTAGAAATCCAAGCCTAAGAAAAGGAGAAGATTTGTGGGATGGAGGCGTGTGCGCAGGAGGAAACCCGCAACTAGGAAGATTCCCAAAATAGAAAATCCCTTAGACAAAGGAAAGAGAATTGAAGTCGGGGAAGTTTCTAGGCAGACAGAAATGGAGTTTGGGGAAGGTTCTAGGCAAACCCAGATGGAAATCAGGGAAAGCTCTAGACAAGTTGAGGAGTTACCATTTCAGGATGAATTGGATCGCGCATTGGCAAGCTGTGATATCCGTCAGGCCTGTCAATAATAATCTCTACCCTTATCCTGTTGAAAATCAACTCCCAATAAACTTGGAACCAGCAATCCCAAAACCTATAATCCATACCTAACCTTTAGGAATGGACGAGTGGTGGACTAATGATTGGCAGTTTCAAAACCTGCTCAACAATCCTTATACTTTTATCCCTCAGTTCGACCCCGAACCTATACCAAATCCGCCAATGAGCAATGAAAATGTAGCTGAACTCCGCCACTTTGGCGAGGAGCTAGTGGATGCAGGAAATAGGATCAGGGAAGTAGGAGAACAGATCTCCTGGAAATACGACGAAAGGGAACGTCGTTACTGAAATACCAACTGATCACGAGGGATAGTAGGGTTATGAAAACTGGGGTTGTATAATAATAAAAGTAAACTATAATTTTGTAAAACAACTACTATTTTGGTCAAAAATCAAGCAATGACAATGCAACCAAACTTTTTGTTGTGAGGTATGATGCTTGAATCAATGAACAACACTAAGGATCACTCAGAAATTAAATGAATAAGTGACACAAAGATTTATACGAGGAAAAAGCCCTTGATCAATGAATGATCTCCGGCATAAAAAACCTCGGGTGATGGAAACTACCGATCACCAACTTAGATTCAACAAGAAATGTATTACAACTTCGGATGATAGCGAGCTAATTACAAGGATCACTAGAGTGTATTGTGTAAAAAAATGTGTAATCGCCAAGTGAATTATCGAGAGCTGGTGAGAGCAGTTGCGAGAGTGTGTGTTAAGCTAAAAATAGCCAAGTCTTTTCTATTTAGCTCGCTACCCCTTTTAAAAATGGAAAATATCTAAGCTAACAAACATTCCGCATTTCATGCAAGTCCTCCACGAACTCCATAACGTCCACTTCAGTTAAGCACGTGCGGAATAAGTCATGGAATATGCTCTAGGAATATCGCCAAGACCAAGTCTAAGCTGGTACTCCTACAAAACAACATCATATTCAAAGTAGACAATCATTAGTATAAGGATCCTTAAGATGATCCATGATCCTGATCCTGATCCTGCAATACTTCTGAGGATCACCAATTCAATCAGAAGTGAGGATCACTATACCCAACAGTAAATGAGGATCACTGATCATTTGGAAATCCTCCCCTAACAATTGCCCCAAAATATAAGGAGTAATTATGTAAATAAACGAGTTATATTTTCTGTCCTTATCCGTAATGAATCAACGGATAACTAGCCGTTGTAATCGGACTAGCCGTTACCATCCTAACGTCACTGAAGTGACTATCCTGCAAGACCATCATTATAAATTGGAGTTAGAGATAGGGATAAATTCGCATTTAAATTCAAGAGAAACTCCCTTTAAATCCACATCTGAATATCAAGCAGGTATCTCTCTTCCTCTTCTCCCTTTACGTTTTCTTTCTCTGTTCATCTTCTTCTCTACCCTCATGACCAAGATGATGCTAAGATCCTCTCCGGCTAAGGATCACATAAAAGACAGTCCTCTTAAGAGCCAGGGGATCATCAAAGATTCAGCGAAAGAAAGATGCTGCTTCACTGATCCACAAATAGACAGAATCCGCCATTGTTTTCCGGCAAACACCGACTTCAAACCATTTGATCCCACCGTTCTAAGTGATTATGTTTCTGAAACCTGGGTAGCTTTTCCGGTTACACCATTCACAATAGGATACTCATATCCTTTTCCAGATTTCACCCAATCCTTCTTATCTCTCACCGGCATCTCCTACATTCAAGCGATGCCAATGGTCTGGAGGGTCTTATATACCCTTGAAAGGATCATTGAACATGAAGGAATTGCTCTGGGAATATCGGAGTTTGCAGAGATGTATGACCTCGTTAGCCATGGATCCCATCGGTATCTACTCAAACATAAACCTGGTGAAGAACACCCCATCTTCAAAGCCACTAAGAATGACACCAACTGGAAACGGCGATTCTTCTTTGTCAGAAGGGATTCTATCCCTGATGGAAAGGATCTGCCAAGGAAGTGGAGCACCCATGGTAGGATAGAGGATCCTGAGAAGGATCACCAGATGACCTTGCTTTCGTCTTAGGATCACTAACGTCCTTTTGTTTCTTTTTTACAGCTATTACTGTCGCATACCTCATCACAACATCTGCAACAAAGGAAACGCTTGCCGCTTTCCGGAGACTTGATCCTGCAAGAAGGTCATTTAAAACAAATACCCAGGATTCTCAAGAAGTATCCTCAGGTTCTGTCACTATGTCAAGTAAGTATCCTGTTTTTTGCATAATTAAATGTCTAAATAAATAGTTAAATAGAAATAGGATAAGGATACTTATCTGTTTTGGGTGTGTAGGCGCTGGAAAACCTTCAAGATCTGCCTCCAAATTCAGTGTCACTGATCTTGACATTGTCCGATCCTCAAAGAAAAAGTCTGCTGCTAGGCCCTCCATCATAGTCCCCAAGGCAACCACTTCAAAGGGAAGAGGTGGAAAGAAAAGGAAGACCTCTAAAGCTGACAACCTAGAAGGCTTGCCTCTGATCCGCCATCAGTTCCTCGAGTACTTTGCTGATGTAAGGATCACTGACTTAACTTGATTATCCTTCCCATTTGAGGATCACGTGATCCTGAACTTTACATTGTCTTCTTTGCAGAAATTTGCTGAAATCGAGGACTATGTTGGGAACGTCGAAGAGCTTGAGGAGAAATACTCTGATCTCCAAAAAGTGGCGGTGCTCAAGGATCACAAGATTGCCTCCCTCGAAAAGGATCTCAATGATACCAAAACTCAGGCGGTTGCAGCTCAGATCAATGCTGACTATGAGAAGCACGAGATCACGGAGGATGCTAAAGTCTCTGCTGCCATTGCTGTTTTGGTCAAAAAATCTGATGAGGATATTGCAACCAAACTCTTTGTTTAGGGGAATGATGCTTTAAATATGTAACAACAATGAGGATCACTTCAATGTAAAATGCACAAACAACACAAGGGTTTATACGGGGGAAAAGCCCTTGATCAAGAGTTGATCTCCGGCACAAAAAACCCCGGGTGATGGAAACTACCGATCACCAAACTGAAATAAATGGTTAAATGTTTACAACTTCGGATAGTAACGAGCTAGATACAAGGATCACTACGGTGAAATGTGTAGAAAGTGTATGAAATTGCTAAGTGTTTGAACGAGAGCTTGTATGAGCGTTTGTACGAGTGTGTGTAACTGAGAAATGGCTAAGTGTTTTTTACTAGCTCGTTACTCCCTTTTTAAAATAGAAAAATAACCACCTAAACTAACTATCCGACTTTCGTGCCAAGCCTCCACGTTCTCCATAACGTCTATTTTTGGTCAAGCACGTGCAGAATAGTTTAGGAATATTCTCCAGGAATGTCGCCTAGACTTGGTCAAGCTCAATATACCTGCGAAATGCTACAAAACATAAGTAAACAATCGTCAGTACGAGGATCCTTAAAGTGATCCATGATCCAGATCCTAAAGCCCTTCTGAGGATCACCACCTGTCACAGAAGTAAGGATCACTAATTAGGATAACGAATAAGGATCACTAATTGTTAGAAAATCCTCCCCTAACAATTGCCCCCAAAATATAAGGAGTGAAATTGTAAAATTAGCGAGTTATGTTTTCTTGATCTTATCCGTAACAAACTAACGGATATATAGCCGTTAAAATAGAACTAGCCGTTGCGATGATGATGTCACGGAAGTGACAATCCTGCAGAATCATAATTATAAATAGAGATATAGATAGGATCATTATGCATTCAAATTCGAAAGAGACTCCTTTTAAATTCTCAGTCAACGAACAACCAGGTAATTCTTTCTCCTCTTTCTTCCTTCTTACTCTGTTTCTCTATCTTCATCTCCGTCACTTCGAAAATGTTGCTCCGAAGTTCACCGGGCAAGGATCACCTAAAGAACAGTCCTCCGAAAAGCCAGGGGATCATTGAAGATTCCATTAAAGAACGCTGCTGCTTCAATGATGCTCAGATAGATAGGATTCGCCACTGCTTTCCGGCGAACACCGAATTCAGGCCTTTTGACCCCAATGCCTTGAGCGATCATATCTCCGATAAGTGGGTTGCTTTCCCCGTCACTCCTTTCACCATAGGCTATACCTATCCTTTTCCAGCCTTCACCCAATCTTTCTTCTCCCTAACCGGCATCTCTTATATCCAAGCCATGCCGATGATTTGGAGGGTTTTGCACACCCTTGAAAGGATCATCGATCAGGAGGGAATAGATCTAGGAATGGCAGAGCTGGGAGAACTGTATGATCTTACCACCTTTGGCTCTCACCGTTATTTGTTCAAACGTAAACCTGGTGAAGAACACCCGATCTTTAAAGCCACCAAGAATGATGCTAATTGGAAGCGGCGCTTCTTTTTTATCAAGAGAGATTCCATCCAGGATGGAAAGGATCTTCCTAAAAAATGGGCTACCCATGGTAGGATGGAGGATCCTGAGAAGGATCACCAGGAACTTTCTTTTGATGTAAGGATAACTGATATTTTTGCTTTCTTGTTATGCAGCTATCACCGTTTCACACCTCAAACTGTCCCCTGCTGCTAAGGAAAGGCTCCTCGCTTTCAAGAGACTTGATCCTGAGACAAGAACTTTCAAGACAACAACCCAAGATTCACAGGAGGTATCCTCAGGCTCTGTCACAATGTCAAGTAAGTATCCTTGTTTAAAATTTAAATATATAGTGAAATATGAACTAGGAAAAGATACTTATCTTGTTTTAATTGTGTAGGTGCTGGAAAATCTGCCAAGCCTGTATCCCAATTCAACACGGCTGACCTTGATGTCGTACGATCCAGGAAGAAGAGATCCACCAGCAGTCCTAGCATTTCCATTCCAAAGGCACCCACTAAAGGAAAGGGTGTCAAGAAGAGGAAAACTTCTGATGCTGAGGATCTTCAGGGTCTACCACTGATCCGCCACCAGTTCCTTGAATACTTCAATGAAGTAAGGATCCTTTATTCTGCCTATGTATCCTACTCGTATGAGGATCACTTGGTCTTGAACTGCTTTTATCCTTTTCTTTTGCAGAAATTTGCTGAGATTGAGGATTATGTGGGCCACGTTGAGGATCAAGATAAAAAGATTGCCGACCTCCAACAGGTTGCTGTGCTCAAGGATCTCGCACTTGCTGATGCTCGGAAGGAACTCCTAGATGAGAAGACTAAGACAGCCAAACTTCTGATCGACCTTGATTATGAAAAGCATGACCTTATTGAAAATGCTAAGGTCTCTGCCGCCATTACGATGTACCAGACAAAATTGAAGATGGCCCAGGAAGCTCAAGATCCTAGCTTTGATAAAAACAGCTGGGATGTTGAGGGTTGGAAGGCAAGGTTGGCTGATCTTGAGGATGATGAAGAGGAGGCTACTGAGGTCTTGGCGATTGAAGCAAGTGGCAGTGGGAAGGATCAGGTGAAGGATACCGCAGCTGGAGGAGAAGAGGATGCAGCAAAGGTGTAGGCTGCACAATTGGGCGATGATGGATATATGTGCCAAGGCCGGAGCCCAATTTTTTAGTTTGATGGTTGTGATGTTTAAAACAATTTCATGGTTTGTACTTTGAACAATAGGTTTTAGGATTAAGGATCATGTATGATCCTTTGGACAATAGGCAGAATTGCAATTGGTGGAGGGATCCTCTGTTTGGGGGATGAAGCCATTGTGATCCTGTCGCCTTTATATTCCTGCACTACTTTTGAACTCATTATCATGGACACCCTTTACCTACCCCAGCGGACGGGCCACGTTTTGCTGGTAGAAGCTCGGGTAGGTAATTTTGACAACCTTTAAAGGGTTAGCCTTATGTTAATAAATAAAAACTTAACCTTTTGTCGCTTATCTTGTGTTGTTATCCTTTTTAGTATGTTACTTTCCAACTGTTGTAATGTTCATTCTGTTTATATTTATCAAGCCTTGAAAAATTAGAAAAGATATCCAGAGAGTTTAGGATATGATCAAGGATCACATATCCCATAACCGATAAGTTCTAAAAAGTGATATAGTTTAAGAAACACAAGTTCAGTTGTCAAGTATAGGGGTTATTTAGAAGAAAAATAAATAAAATCAAAAGAGTTAAGGATCATACCAGAGGATCCAAGTTAGAATCCTAAGCATAATAAGGATAACTATAAGATAAACCTTAGAGTGAAATAAGGATCAAGGATCCCTAGCTGCCTATCTTCAAGGACCTGAAATAGAGCATAACTTGGGACTAAGCCGATATAAGAAAAGAGTTAGCAACTGGGGACAAGCCCAAGGATAACTGGGGACAAGCCCAAGGATAACTGGGGACAAGCCCAAGGATAACTGGGGACAAGCCCAAGGATAACTGGGGACAAGCCCAAGGATCGTATGTAAACTGGAGTATGGCCCTAACTGGCGACTATCCAAACTTGGTGACATGAAGATGCCAAAACCTTAGCTAACGTGAAAACGTTAGAAGCCTTAGCTAACGTGAAAACGTTAGAAACCTTATGAACGGATGTATGGTACGTCTACCATTATACGTAGGATCCTAAGCATAGCCAGAACAATGGAATTATCAGCCCCTAGAATGAGTACTGGTCCCAAAGCCTTGAACTACACCAGGATCATCGTGCGCTACAGGCGGAATCTGGGGACAAGCCCGAATAACTGGGGTTAAACCCAAAGAAACGGATTGCTTCTGTGGATAACCAACGTTATGCTAAGGATACCTGAACTTTCAAAACTTAAACACACGTGAGAGATGGATAAAGGATACATGATCCTTATCCTTATAAGAGAAAATAATGAAATGAAATAGCTTAAGTTTAGGATATTACCTAAGTAAGGATCACCGATACTTTGAGGATCCTTTAAGGATATCCCTTTCGCTAGGATCACCTCTGCCATGAGGATCCTTGTCACATGAAATATTTCTTCAAGTGGACAGCATTCCAAGCTCTTGGTAGCAAATCACCTTCCATGGTTAGCAATCTATATGCCCCCTTTCCTGCTTCAGCTTCAATCAAATAAGGGCCTTCCCATTTTGGAGCCAACTTCCCATCAGCAGGATTGGTAGTATTTTGGAATGCTTTCCTTAACACCATATCTCCAACTTGAAACCTCCTGATCCTGACATTTTTGTTGTAAGCACCAGCCATTCTTTGCTGATAACTGGCCATCCTTATTCTAGCCATATCCCTGATTTCTTCAATAGTATCCAGGTCTTGAGCCAAGTTTTCATTATTTTCCTCAGGATCACGAGTACTTGTTCTAGCAGTTGGAACCACCATTTCTGTTGGGATCACCGATTCTGCCCCAAACACCAAAGAGAATGGTGTTTGACCAGTAGCATTCTTAGGGGTTGTCCTGTCAGCCCAGAGCACATAGGGTAGTTCTTCAGCCCATTTCCCTTTCTTGGATCCAAGCTTCTTCTTCAAATTGTTGATAATGATCTTATTGGATGATTCTGCTTGGCCATTAGCTTGTGGGTGGACTGGTGTTGAAGTTATCATCTTAATCCCCCAGCTGTCACAAAAGTTAGTGGTTCTGCCCCCAATAAATTGGGAACCATTATCACATATAATCTCAGAAGGAATTCCAAATCTAGTTGTAATATTTCTTTTAATGAAGGATATAACTTCCTTTTCTCTAATTTGGGCAAAAGCTTCAGCCTCTATCCACTTGGAGAAGTAATCAGTCATAGCTAGCATGAATACTTTTCCACCAGGTGCCTTAGGGAGCTTGCCAACTATATCCATACCCCATCTCATAAATGGCCAAGAGGAGAATATAGGATGCAATAATTCAGCTAGTTGATGAAGGATATTGCTGTGTCTCTAGCAAGGATCACATCTTCTGGCATACTCCACAGCGTCTTTCTTCATGGTTGGCCAGTAGTATCCTGTCCTCAGGATCCTTGAGAATAATGCCCTGCCCCCAGTGTGGTTTCCACAATCTCCTTCATGGAAGTCTTTTAAAACTTCTTGAACTTCAGGATCCTCAATGCATCTCAAGTATGGTCCTGCAAGAGATCGTTTATACAACATATTATTCATAATTGTGAATTGAGATACCTTAGATTTGAAAGCCCTAGGGTTTTCTCCTGTAGGAATCTCTCCATGTTGTAAGTATCTCATAATTGGTGAAATCCATGATCCTGATCCTGAATAGGATTGAGTATCCTCACTAGGGATAACTGCAGAATCATTTCCTATCTCCATAGTCTGGTGATCCTCGATAGCCGGGGTCAGGATATGGATAATAGGAATCTTGATATCCTCTGGGATCTTCAAAGATGATCCTAAGTTAGCCAATGCATCAGCTTCTGTATTTTCTTCCCTTGGTACCTGTGACAAACTAAAGGAAACAAAAGAGAGTGCCAAACTTTTGACTATCTCCAAATATTTGGTTAGCTTTTCACCTTTAACAGCATAGGATCCATTAAAGTGGTTTGTAATTAACAAAGAATCTACATGTACCTCAAGATACCTGATTCCCATATGCTTAGCGATTTGCAAACTAGCAATTAGGGCTTCATATTCAGCCTCATTGTTAGTGGTTTGGAACTCACAAGCTATAGAATGGGGTATTATGTCCCCCTGTGGCGATTTTAGTAGTATTCCAAGCCCTGTGCCTTTGACATTTGAGGATCCATCAGTATGAAGTATCCAAGGATCCTTGGTCTCTTCTAGCTGCTGGACTTCTAACTCAGCTTCTTCTTGTAAATCACTATTGAAATCAGCCACAAAGTCAGCTAATGCTTGGGATTTGATGGCTGTCCTAGGCTCATATCTTATATCATATGCACTTAGCTTCACTGCCCACTTAGCCATCCTTCCTGACATCTCTGGTTTCCTGAGGACATTCTTAATTGGGAAATTAGTTTTAACAATGATAACATGAGTTTCAAAATAATGTCTTAACTTTGTAGATGCCATAATTAATGCAAGAATAAGTTTTTCAAGGTGTGAATACCTGGATTCGGCATCAAGTAAACTTTTACTTACATAATAGACAGGATGTTGTGTACCTTCATGATCCTTAACAAGGACCGCACTTACTGCTTTTGAGGATACTGCAAGATACAAGGATAACACATCGCCTTTTTCTGGTTTCATCAAGGATGGGGCTGAGGATAAGTAATCTTTGAGGGCTCTCAAAGCATTTTCATGCTTCTCGGTCCACTCAAATTTCTTGTTCTTCCTTTGGATATCATAGAATTCTTTGCACTTCTCCGAGGATTTGGATATAAATCTGTTCAAAGCTGCTATCCTGCCTGTTAGCCTTTGAACATCCTTAGCATTGGCCGGAGATTTGATGTTCACTATTGCTTTGATTTGTTCCGGGCTAGCTTCAATGCCTCTCTTAGTCACCATGTATCCTAAGAATTTACCTGCTTTAACACCAAAATGACATTTTGAAGGATTAAGCTTCATATTATATTTGTCAAGGATATCAAATGCTTCCTCCAAATCCTTTAGGTGATCCTCAGCTCTTATGGATTTTACCACCATATCATCTATATAAACCTCCATAGTTTGTCCGATCTGATCCTTGAACATCATATTCACCAGCCTTTGGTACGTTGCACCTGCATTTCTCAATCCGAACGGCATAGCAATATAGCAATATATACCAGTTGGAGTCATGAAGGCTGTATCCTCTTGGTCGGATGGTTCCATTTGGATTTTTTGAAATCCAGATGAAGCATCCATAAAAGTTAACAGTTCATGACCCGCAGTTGCATCCACCATGGAGTCAATGTGGGGTAAAGGGAAAGGATCCTTGGGACATGCCTTATTTAAATCGGTAAAATCGACACATACCCTCCACTTTCCGTTTTTCTTTTGAACAACAACCACATTGGCCAACCATCTTGGATACTTGACCTCTCTAATCATACCTGCCCGGAGCAATTTCTCTACCTCTTCCTGGATAATGGCATTCCTTTCTGGTGCAAACTTCCTTCTCCTTTGATGGATTGGTTTGAAGGATCTGTCGATGCCGAGCTTGTGAGTGATAACATCTTTGGATATACCAGTCATATCTTCGTGTTTCCATGCAAAGGTAGTCTTTCTCCTTTTGAGGAAGGATATGAGGTCTTCTTTCATTTCGCCAAGGATCCCTGATCCGATATAGATTTTGGATTCAGGATCATCAGGATCCATGAGGATTTCTACCACATCCTGCTCTCTGGCCTCCAAGACATTCCTTGGAGGATACCTTGATTGCTATTGCTCCCTTGACTTCGAGGCTGGTTTCATCGATGAAGTGTAGCAATTCTTAGCCTCCTGCTGATCACTATCAATCTTTACTATTCCCCAAGGACTAGGGAGCTTCACACATTGATGGTAAGTAGACGGGACTGCTTTCATATCGTGTATCCAGGGCCTGCCAAGGATAACATTACAACAAGATAAACAGTCAATAACGCAAAATTTTTGATAAGAGTGTAAGCCTTCAATATATATTGGGAGTTTAATGTCCCCCAGGGTGTTCTTAGTTTCGCCACTAAATCCCACGAGCACGGAGGATCTTGGAATGATCTCTGATTCAGGGATACCCATCTTCTTTAGAACATCAAGCTGGATAATGTTCACTGAACTTCCTCCGTCTATTAGGATCCTGCGGACAAAATGGTTAGATATGAAAAGAGTAATAACTAAACCATCGTGATGAGGATCCTGGATATCAACACGATCCTCTTCATCAAAGGTTATGACTTTTCCTTCGGAGACACTTGATGTTCGAACTGGTCTTTCTCCATTATCCATCTTAGCTTCCTTCGCATGCCTTTTAGCTGCTGAGAAGGATGTGCCACAAATGTCGGATCCTCCAGAAATAAAGTTTATCACTTGTGCATCTGCTGGAGGAGCTGGAGCCTTCTCAGGGATCCTTTCAGGATCCTGAGTCCTTGACTTTTTTCTTCCCAACAACTCTTTTAGATGCCCTTTGCTCAACAAGTATCCAATTTCCTTTCTTAATGCAATGCATTCTTCTGTAAGGTGCCCAAAATCTTTATGATATGCACACCACTTTGATTTATCCTTAGTTGCAGCCGGCCTATCATTCTTTCTCGGCCATCTAGCTTTATCACCTAGGTTCTGCATAGCAAGGATTAATTCATTGTTATCAACACTAAAGCAATATTCAGAAAGTGGAGGATAATCTTCGTCATCCTCTTCTTGATCAATAGAGTGCACGTTCTGGTTATCATATCTGTTGTAGGATCTGAACTTGTTGTTCCTGAATGAGGATCCTTGCTTATCCTGCTTTGAGGATCCTGTTATCCTCTCCTGGATCCTCTTGTCATCCTCTAGCCGAATGTACCTAAGTGCTCGGGTTCTTACCTCATCTAAGTTCCTGCATGGTGTCATAACAAGATCATCATAAAATAACGAATCCCTAAGCAATCCCATTTTGAAGGCCTCAACAGCCGTGGCTATATCTAAGTTAGGAATGTCTAAGGATTCTTTACTGAATTTGGTAATGTAATCCCTTAATGATTCATTATGACCCTGGGTTATCCTATATAAATCACTAGTTAATCGTTCAAATTTTCTACTACAAGAAAACTGATTATTAAACAAGTTAACTAGGTTAGCAAATGAGGTAATAGAATAGGGAGGAAGACTTAGCAGCCATTTGAGAGCTGATCCAGTAAGAGTGGATCTGAATCCTTTGCACAGGCATGCTTCCTTTAACCTTTCTGGGATTGGATTGATCTCCATCCTCTCCCTGTATTGTGCTATGTGTTCTTCAGGATCTGTTGAGCCATCATACAACTTCATTGTAGGCACGTGGAACCTCTTGGGTATCTCAGCATCACAGATTGGTGGTGCAAAACGAGATATCTTATGGCTCCCATCTGCAATCTCTGGGATAGGTTTGACTACTCCCGGGACACTTGATATCATATCCTTTAGCTTTTGCAATTCTCTGGCCATGGCATGATTGATACCTGGATCCTGCATAAGACCTTGGTGAGTAGTATAAGAATTGTTAAAAGTGTTACCTCCCATTGGATTCAAGTTAGGGAGAGTGGATGTTAATCCATATTGTTGGGGCTCTGGAATGATCGAGGGACCGGTAGAAGTGTTGGCCTGCATTGGAATAAAATCTCCCTGATGGACATCTGAACTTCCTGTTTGCAGGCTCCTCAAGGATCCTGGCATCTGGAAGGATCCCTGAAACTGGGACGATCCTGGAACGAAGAAGGATCCTTGAACCTGAGATGATCCTAGAATAAAGGAGGATCCTTGAACCTGGGATGATCCTGGAGCGAAGGAGGATCCTTGAACTTGGGATGATCCTGGAACGAAGGAGGATCCTTGAACCTGGGATGATCCTGGAGCGAAGGAGGATCCTTGAACCTGGGATGATCCTGGAACGAAGGAGGATCCTTGAACCTGGGATGATCCTGGAACGAAGGAAGATCCTTGAAACTGCTGCACTCCTGAACTTGTGAGGGATCCCATATGCTGAGGATAGGATCCCGCTGGCTGGAAAAGTGAACCTGATGCCTGGGTCATTGTTGTTGTTCCGTAGTGCACTCCTTTTGGTCCACCCACATATTGAATGTCTGGAACCACTGATGGCTGAGAAGTAATCACCGGAGTATCAAAATTCAAAGATCTGGGCATCAGTGGGGAGTGATCCTCTGCCGTTTTCTTCTGTTTCTTAATTTCGTCAATCTCCCGGAGGATCCTTTCGTTGGTTTTATCCTGCTCTTGTGCATGATTCCTCATCTGCAAAATCAAAGCATAGAGATCATTAGTAGTAGGATTAGTTGAAACAGAGGAAGTAGGTGGTTTTGAGAAAATGGGAGTCGGTTTCTTCGCAGCATTCTCAGTATTCTTCTGGGATCCAGAAGGTGGTGGAGGCAAAGGAGGAACGCCTTGTGAAGAAGTGAACGAGGGCATCAAGTTTGAAGCATTCTTCGATGAGGAAGCCATCTGCTTGGTTGTAGTGAACCGAATTAAGCACAGAAATGCGTATTTTCTTAAGGACGAAGCACCAATTGCCCCACGGTGGGCGCCAAACTGTTTTGGTCAAAAAATCTGATGAGGATATTGCAACCAAACTCTTTGTTTAGGGGAATGATGCTTTAAATATGTAACAACAATGAGGATCACTTCAATGTAAAATGCACAAACAACACAAGGGTTTATACGGGGAAAAAGCCCTTGATCAAGAGTTGATCTCCGACACAAAAAACCCCGGGTGATGGAAACTACCGATCACCAAACTGAAATAAATGGTTAAATGTTTACAACTTCGGATAGTAACGAGCTAGATACAAGGATCACTACGGTGAAATGTGTAGAAAGTGTATGAAATTGCTAAGTGTTTGAACGAGAGCTTGTATGAGCGTTTGTACGAGTGTGTGTAACTGAGAAATGGCTAAGTGTTTTTTACTAGCTCGTTACTCCCTTTTTAAAATAGAAAAATAACCACCTAAACTAACTATCCGACTTTCGTGCCAAGCCTCCACGTTCTCCATAACGTCTATTTTTGGTCAAGCACGTGTAGAATAGTTTAGGAATATTCTCCAGGAATTTCGCCTAGACTTGGTCAAGCTCAATATACCTGGGAAATGCTACAAAACATAAGTAAACAATCGTCAGTACGAGGATCCTTAAAGTGATCCATGATCCTGATCCTAAAGCCCTTCTGAGGATCACCACCTGTCACAGAAGTAAGGATCACTAATTAGGATAACGAATAAGGATCACTAATTGTTAGAAAATCCTCCCCTAACAATTGCCATGTACAAGACCAAGTTGCAGATGGCCCAAGAAGCTCAGGATCCTAATTTTGACAGGAGCAACTGGGACATGGAGGGCTGGAAGGCTAGGCTGGCTGAGTTGGAGGACGAAGAAGAGGCTGATGAGGTTCTGGCAATCGAGGCTGGTGGCAGTGGCAAGGATCATATGAAGGATACCGGAGCTGGAGGAGATGGTGATGCAGCGAAGGTGTAAGCTGCAGGAATGGGCGATGAAGGACATTTCTAGACGTAGCCGGAGCCCATTTTTTTTAGAATTTGGTATTTTGGTTATGATGTTTTTGTTGAACAATGATGGGTTGTAATAACTTTAGACAATAGTTTCTAAGGTGAAGGATCATGGATCCTTGAACAATAGGCAGGATAATGGGTGGTGGATGGATCCTCTGTTTGGGGGATGAAGTCACTCGTTATCCTTCCGTCTTTTATTTCCTGCACTACCAAGACCCGTAAACAATGGACACCCTTTGCCAACCCATGTGGACGGGCCACGTTTTGCTGGTAGAAACGTGGGTTGGCAATTTTGACAACCTTAAAGGGTTTAATCTTTTGTGAATAAAATAACTTTAACTTTTTGGCTATCTCCCGTGTTACTATCCTTGTTAGTACTTTACTTTTCAATTGTTGTGATATTCATTTTGTCTAAACTTATCAAGTAAAGAAAAAATTTAATAAATATCCTCAAAAAGTTTAGGATATGGTCAAGGATCACATATCCTATAGTCGACAAGTTCTGAAAAGTAATATAGTTTATGGATCATAAGTTCAGTTGTCAAAGGATAAGGGTCACTCAAATGAATAATGAATAAAATTAAAATAGTTAAGGATCATACCTGAGAATCCAAGTTAGGATCCTAACCTTTAACACTTATAATCAGGATAACCAAAAGACAAACCTTAGTAGAAGGTAAGGATCAAGGATCCTTGGTCGTTTATCTCCAAAAACCTGAAATAAGATACAACTTGGGACTAAGCCAATATAAGATAAGAGTTAGTAACTGGGGACAAGCCCAACAATTCTGGGGACAAGCCCAACATACTGGGGACAAGCCCAAAGGATAACTGGGGACAAGCCCAAAGGATCGTGTGTAAACTGGAGTATGGCCCTCACTGGAGACTATCCAAGCTTAGTGACATGAAAATGCCAAAACCTTAGCTAACGTGAAAATGTTAGAAACCTTAGGAACGGATGTATGGTACGTCTACCATTATACGTAGGATCCTGAATATAGCCAGTACAATGAAATTGTCAGCCCCTAAAGCGAGTACTGGTCCCATTCCCATGAACTATACCAGGATCATCGTGCGCTACTGGCGAAAGTGGGGACGGGCCCAAACTGGGGACTAGCCCAAATAACTGGGGTCAAGCCCAAATAACTGGATAC
This sequence comes from Helianthus tuberosus, assembly GCA_030545235.1. Lineage (NCBI taxonomy): Eukaryota > Viridiplantae > Streptophyta > Magnoliopsida > Asterales > Asteraceae > Helianthus > Helianthus tuberosus. The sequence goes on from CM060376.1 coordinate 46,632,750, forward strand.
TTCTGTGGATACTCAATCCTTAGTTAAGGATACTTGAACCTTCAAAACTCAAAATCAAGTGAAAGGAGGATAAAGGATACATGATCCTTATCCTTATATAGGATAATTAAAAAATGAAATAGTTTGAGATTAGATCATTACCAAAATGAGGATCCTCTGCCCTGTAAGGATCCTTCAAGGATACTTGTCAGGTAAGGATCATGGATCCTGATCACATGAAATATTTCTTCAAATGGACAGCATTCCAAGCTCTTGGTAGCAAATCACCTTCCATTGTTAGCAATCGATATGCCCCCTTTCCTGCTTCAGCTTCAATCAAATAGGGGCCTTCCCACTTTGGTGCTAGCTTTCCATCAGCAGGATTGGTGGTATTTTGAAATGCTTTCCTTAATACCATATCACCAACTTGGAATTTCCTGATCCTGACATTTTTGTTGTAAGCTCCAGCCATCCTTTGTTGATAACTGGCCATCCTTATCCTTGCCAAATCCCTGATTTCTTCTATAGTATCCAAGTCTTGAACCAAGTTTTCAGCATTTTCTTCAGGATCACGAATGCTTGTTCTTGCAGTTGGAACCACCATCTCTGTAGGGATCACTGATTCTGCTCCAAATACCTAAGAGAATGGAGTTTGGCCAGTAGCATTTTTGGGAGTTGTCCTATCAGCCCAAAGCACATAAGGTAGTTCTTCTGCCCATTTCCCTTTCTTGGATCCAAGCTTCTTTTTCAAGTTGTTGATGATGATCTTGTTGGATGACTCTGCCTGACCATTAGCTTGTGGGTGGACTGGTGTTGATGTTATCATCTTAATCCCCCAGCTGTCACAAAAGTTAGTAGTTCTATTCCCAATAAATTGGGATCCATTATCACAAACAATTTCAGAAGGAATACCAAATATAGTAATAATGTTCATTTTAATAAAGGATATAACTTCCTTTTCTCTGACTTGAGCAAAGGCTTCAGCCTCTATCCACTTGGAGAAGTAATCAGTCATAGCAAGCATGAATACTTTTCCACCAGGTGCCTTAAGAAGCTTACCAACTATATCCATTCCCCATCTCATAAATGGCCAAGAAGAGGATATAGGATGCAAAAGCTCTGCTGGTTGGTGAAGGATATTACTATGTCTCTGACAAGGATCACACTTCTTGGCATATTCCACAGCATCCTTCTTCACAGTAGGCCAATAGTATCCTGTCCTCAGGATCCTTGAGAATAATGCCCTGCCCCCAGTGTGGTTTCCACAATCTCCTTCATGGAAATCCTTTAGGACTTCTTGGATTTCAGAATCCTCAATGCATCTTAGATATGGTCCTGCAAGACATCATTTATACAACATATTATTCAATATTGTAAATTGAGATACCTTAATTTTGAAAGCCCTAGGGTTTTCTCTTGTAGGAATCTCTCCATGTTGTATGTATCTCATGATTGGGAGGATCCATGATCCTGAATGAGATTGAGTATCATCACTAGGGATGATTGCAGAATCTTCTCCTATCTCCATAGCTACATGATCCTCAATAGCAGGGGCAAGGATGTGGATAATAGGGATCCTTATATCTTCCGGGATCTTCAAGGATGATCTTATATTGGCTAATGCATCAGCCTCTACATTCTCTTCCCTTGGTACCTGTGTCAAACTAAAGGAAACAAAAGAGAGTGCCAATTCTTGGACTATCTCTAAATATTTGATTAGCTTTTCACCTTTAACAGCATAGGATCCATTAAAGTGATTAGTAATTAATAATGAATCTACATGTACCTCAAGATACCTGATCCTCGTATGCTTAGCAATTTGCAAACCAGCTATCAAGGCTTCATACTCAGCCTCATTGTTGGTAGTTTGAAATTCACAAGCTATGGAGTGGGGTATTATGTCCCCATGTGGCGATTTTAGTAGTATTCCAAGCCCTGTTCATTTTACATTAGAGGCTCCATCAGTGAAGAGAATCCAAGGATCCTTAGTCTCTTCAAGTTGTTGGACTTCTAACTCAGCTTCCTTTTGCAAGTCACTACTAAAATCTGCCACAAAGTCAGCTAAAGATTGGGATTTGATGGCAGTTCTAGGCTCATATCTTATATCGTATGCACTAAGCTTCACTGCCCACTTAGCCATCCTTCCTGACATTTCAGGTTTCCTGAGAACATTCTTAATTGGAAAATTAGTCTTAACAATAATGGCATGAGTCTCAAAATAATGTCTCAATTTAGTAGATGTCATAATTAATGCAAGGATAAGTTTTTCTAAGTGTGAATACTTGGATTCAGCATCAAGTAAACTCTTGCTTACATAATAAACAGGATGTTGTGTACCTTGGTGATCCTTAACAAGGACCACACTTACTGCTTTTGAGGATACCGCCAAGTATAAGGATAATATATCCCCTTTTTCTGGTTTCATCAAGGCTGGGGCTGAGGATAGGTAATCCTTAAGAGCTTTAAGGGCACTTTCATGCTTCTCAGTCCATTCAAATTTCTTGTTCTTCCTCAGGATGTCATAGAATTCCTTGCACTTTTCTGAGGATTTGGATATGAATCTATTCAAGGCTGCAATCCTGCCCGTTAATCTTTGCACATCCTTAGCATTGGCAGGAGATTTGATATTCACAATAGCCTTAATTTGCTCTAGACTTGCTTCAATGCCCCTCTTTGTCACCATATAGCCTAAGAATTTACCTGCCTTAACACCAAAATGACACTTGGAAGGATTTAGTTTCATATTAAATTTATCAAGGATATTGAATGCTTCCTCCAAGTCTTTAAGGTGATCCTCAGCTTTCTTGGACTTAACCACCATGTCATCAATATAGACTTCCATAGTGTGTCCAATTTGTTCCTTGAACATCATATTGACTAGCCTTTGATAAGTAGCACCTGCATTCCTTAGTCCAAACGGCATAGCAATATAACAGTATATACCAGTTGGGGTCATAAAGGCTGGATCCTCTTGATCAGATGGTTCCATCTGAATTTGTTGAAATCCAAAGGAAGCATCCATAAAAGTCAACAACTCATGACCCGCGGTAGCATCCACCATGGAGTCAATGTGGCGTAATGGGAAAGGATCCTTGGGACATGCCTTGTTTAAATCAGTAAAATCGACACATACCCTCCACTTTCCATTTTTCTTTTGAACAACAACCACATTGGCTAACCATCTTGGATACTTAACCTCTCTTATCATACCTTCCCGAAGTAGTTTATCTACTTCTTCCTGGATAATAGCATTCCTTTCAGGTGCAAACTTCCTCCTCTTTTGATGAATTGGCTTGAATGACCTGTCAATGCCAAGTTTATGAGTAATTATATCCTTAGATATACCTGTCATGTCTTCATGTTTCCAGGCAAAGGTGGATTTCCTCCTCTTAAGGAAGGATACTAGCTCATGTTCAATATCGCTAAGGATCCCTGATCTTATGAAGATCTTGGATTCAGGATCATCAGGATCCATGAGGATTTCTTTCAAATCCTGTTCTCTTGCCTCCAAGATATCTCTTGAAGGATACTTTAATTGCTATTGCTCCCTTGGTCTTGAGGCTGGCTTCATTGATGAGGTATAACAATTCTTAGCCTCTTGTTGATCACTTTCAATTTTCACCACTCCCCATGGACTTGGAAGCTTTACACACTGATGATAGGTGGATGGGACTGCCTTCATATCATGTATCCATGGCCTGCCAAGGATAACGTTGCAACAAGATAAGCAATCTATAACACAAAATTTTTGATAAGAATGCAATCCTTCAATATAGATTGGGAGTTTGATGTCCCCCAATGTGTTCTTGGTTTCCCCACTGAATCCCACAAGTACTGAGGATCTTGGGACAATATCAGACTCTGGGATATTCATCTTCTTGAGGATATCAAGCTGAATGATGTTCACGGAACTCCCTCCGTCTATAAGGATCCTGCGAACAAAGTGGTTAGAAATAAACAATGTGATTACAAGACCATCATGATGAGGATCCTGGACATCAACACAATCATCCTCATCAAAAGTTATGACTTTATCCTGGGTAACAACGGAGGTCCAGACGGGTCTGTCTCCATTGTCCATCTTGGTTTCCTTAGCATGTCTTTTTGCTGCTGAAAACGAAGTACCCACAAATGTCTGATCCACCGGATATGAAGTTTATAACTTGTGCATCTGCTGGGGGAGCAAGAGCCTTTTCCGGGATCCTTTCAGGATCTTGGATCCTTGACTTCTTCCGTCCCAAGAGTTCCTTCAAATGCCCCTTGCTTAACAAGTAACCAATTTCCTTTCATAGTGCAATACACTCTTTAGTGAGATGCCCGAAATCCTCATGATATGCACACCACTTGGACCTATCCTTTGTAGCAGCTGGTTTATCACTTTTTCTTGGCCACCTAGCTTTCTCACCTAGATTCTGCATTGCAAGGATTAGTTCATTGTTATCAACAGAAAAACAGTATTCAGAAATAGGAGGATAATCCTCATCATCCTCTTCTTGTTCCACTGCATGCACATTCTGGTTATCAGATCTGTTGTAGGGCTTTGATTTGTTGTTCCTGAAGTAGGATCCTTGTTTCTCCTGCTTTGAGGATCCTGTTAATCTATCCTGGATCCTTTTGTCATCCTCTAGGCGGATGAACCTAAGGGCCCTGGTTCTTACTTCATCAAGGTTCCTGCAAGGTGTCATCACAAGATCATCATAGAATAATGAATCCCTAAGCAATCCCATTTTAAAGGCTTCTACAGCCGTAGCAATATCCAAATTAGGAATATCTAAGGATTCTTTGCTAAACTTAGTGATGTAATCTCTAAGTGATTCATTTTGACCTTGAGTTACCCTATATAGATCACTAGTTAACCGTTCAAATTTTCTACTACAAGAGAATTGACTATTAAACAAATTAACTAGATTAGAAAATGAAGTAATAGAGTAAGGGGGAAGACTTAGCAGCCATTTAAGAGCAGATCCTGTAAGTGTGGATCCAAACCCCTTGCATAGACATGCTTCTTTTAACCTCTCCGGGATTGGATTGATCTCCATCCTCTCCCTGTATTGAGCTACATGCTCCTCTGGATCCGTTGAACCATCGTATAGCTTCATGGATGGTATCTGGAATCTTTTGGGTATCTCAGCATCACATAAGGGCGGTGCAAAACGAGATATCCTATGGCTACCATCTGCAATTTCAGGAATGGGTTTAACCACTCCTGGAACACTGGATATCATATATTTGAGCTTCTGTAACTCCCTGGCCATAGCCTGATTGATACATGTATCCCGCATTAAGCCATGGTTAGTGTTATACAAATTATTAAAAGTGTTACCTCCCACAGGATTCGTGTTTTGAATTCCAGATGTGAATCCATATTGATGAGATTCTGGTATAATCGAAGGACCAGATGAAGCAATGGTTTGCATTGGTATGAAGTCTCCTTGATTAACATCCGAGCTTTGAGGCTGCATACTTCTTAAGAATCCTTGATTCTGAAGGACGTTGGATCCTTGAAGTTGAGATGATCCTTGAACCTGAAAGGATCCTGGAACCAGAGAGGATCCTGGGACAAGGGAGGATCCTTGGACCTGGAAGGATCCTTGGACCTGGGAGGATCCTTGGACCTGGGAGGATCCTTGGACCTGGGAGGATCCATGAACTGCATGCATTCCCAAATATCCTCCTGACGTGAAGTATCCATGATGCTGAAAAGAGGATCCCGATGGTTGAGAAGAGGATCCTTGGGGCTGGAAGTGAGAGCCAAATGCCTGACTCATAGTTGTTGTTCCATAACGCCTTCCTGGTAATTCACCCAAGTATTGCACGTCCGGAGCTGCTGAGTGCTGGGAAGTTATGACTGGAGTGTCGAAGTTCAGCGACCTTGGCATCAGAGGAGAGTGATCCTCCACTGATTTCTTCTGTTTCTTGATCTCAGCGATCTCCCAGAGGATCCTTTCGTTGGTTTTGTCCTGCTCTTGTGCGTGATTCCTCATCTGCAAAATCAGAGCATAAAGATCATTAGTAGTAGGATTAGAAGAAACAGAAGAGGTTGGTGGTTTTGTGAAAATGGGGGTTTGGATCTTTATTAACTTTATATCATACTAAGTTCAGATTTTTAGTTCCTAACTAATTTTATCTATATGAGTCTACTTTTAACTTATAATCCCTAAAAATATGCAACACAATCTACTATGTATCTAGTCAAGTTGGTAAATAATTCTTTTGAAACTGACTAATATTATCTAGAGTAAATTACAAGTTTTGTCCTTTATTTTTACACTAAATTGCCGGCGGTGTCCTTTTCCTTTAAAATTGACGGGTTTTGTACTTTATGTTACAAAATCTTGCACGTTACATCCTTTAGCCCTAGCCTAGTTAAATTTTAACGTTAAATCAGGTCATGTGCCTTGCACATGAGGACGTATATGTCATTTCACTCTATAAGGACTATTTTGTTAATAATATTAATGCAAGGAGCATTTTACACAAATAAGAAAAATACTTTACACTCATTCTCTCTCTCTCTCTCTAAACTCTTAGTCTCGTCTCCACAAGCAGAACCCCTAATTTAGAACAAAATCCACTAAACAAGTAGAACCAGACCCACAAGACAATTAATTGTGCCAGAAATTAGAAAAAAAAATGATCAGTTTAGAAGATGGGTGTGTGGGTGTTTTAGAGGAAGAATGGTTGCCGGAGAGACATTAGAGGAGTTAAGGTTCTGAAAATGGCGGCGATGGCATTTTCTTCATGACGGGCAGCGCAAGAGACATGCGATTTTTATAGGAATGAGTTTGGCAGTGGTAACAAGTTTTTTTGGGGCTGTGGATGTACCGATCTGACTTGGGGATGATGACAATGAGTTTTGCAGGTTTCAAAGTTCCTTAATTTTTTAGGCAAAATAGAATCAGGAAGCAAATTTCTTTTTAATTGCAAATCTTGTTGTTGTTGCTTTCGCATTGGAGGCTTGAATCAGAGGTTTTGAGAAAAAGAATGAAGGGGGTGGAGTGGTTTCGCTGGTGGGGGTAGTGGGTGGTGGTTGGGAGTGGATGGTGGTGGTGGTGGTGGTGTGGGGAAGTTTGCAAGCCTTCCTCTGAAGAACTGAGAAAAAACGATTGCTTCTGCTTCCGAAGATCAAGCATGGAAGATGGCAACCGAATCGGATCAAATTTATGATGATTTCATCTGCGTCATTTGCCTGTAACGTCTACACCTTTCGATTTCACCATTTTTAATTTTCATTTCGCATAATATTCGTGATTTCTTCGGTTTTCTTTTGAGAATTTGCGATTCAGATTATTGTCTATCTAACATCTCAATTTAGCTATTGTAATTTGATATTTGAGATGCAATTATTGTTCGTTTTTTCTCAAGTTTTTCTGAGTTTTTGTTGGATTTAGGGTAGCTTAACCTGATATGTTTGTACGGAAGTTTGGTATGTAGAGAATTTGATGTGTATTGAATCAATTTGTTTCTAATTGTTCATGGATTACAAAATAGCATCTGATGAACAATTTTGATTGTTTATTACATGCAAAAAAAATTATGATTGTAAAATTTGAATTTATTCTTACAGGAATGGAAGTTCTTATTTTTTTCAATTTCATTAGTTTGACAACATGAATCAAGCTTGTTAATTTTGCTTAGTAGCAATTTGCAGATGAGTGATGCTGGGTAGCTGTTTCACATTGTCAAAATTTGGGGGAGAAGTGATGAGAGAGAGGAGAGAGATAAGAGAGAGGAGGGAGAGTTTTTATATTTCTTTTTTTTTCCAGTGTTTTACATATAGTCCCTGAATAATAATTTATTACAAAATAGCCCCTGAAAGATAAAATGACAAACATGCCCTCATGTGCAAGTCACATAACCATATTTAACAAAAAATCTGACTGAGTTAGGGCTAAAGGACATAACGTGCATGATTTTGAAACGTTAAGGACAAAACTTGTCAATTTTAAAGGCAAAGGACAGCGGCTGCAATTTGATACAAATATAAAGGAGAAAACTTGTAATTTACTCTATTATCTATAACAATATAGTTGAATTATAATTCCTAAAAATTTGCAACACAATTTAGTATTTATCTAGTAAAGATTGTAAATTTCTGGAGTATTTTATTTATATTACTTGTTACAAAACAATGTTTATAAAAGAATTATTTTTTTATAAAACAAATTGTTTTATTTATAAATAGAGTAAAAAAACTATTTTACACATGTAAAGTTTTGTTTTTTAATAAAAATAATAATCAAATGAGAAAAAATAAAAGATAAGTTGTTATAGTTGTAATGTAAGTTTGTTTTGTTTGTTAAATGATAAAGTTTATAATTTTATTCTTTAAAGTTCATAACTTTTTTTTTAAATATCCATATGGTAAACATCCAATAAACTTTAAGTTAAATTTTTTTTTTATAAAAATAAAAAAATAGTAGTTGACTCGTAAGTACGTTTTACACCTTTAACTTTAATTGTTAAACATCATTTTTATATATATAAAAAATTATATTTTTATAAAATTTTAAACACAGTTTTTATAAAAAATAGGATGTTAATAGTTTATATCTTTATTAATTTATATCATAGTAGGTTCAGTTTTTTAGTTTATCTTTAAAGTTTATTACTTCGTTATTTTTAAATTAAGAAATACAAATTTTAAGATTGATATCCAAGAATAACTGCAATATTTTATAATTTAGCTTGACTATATCTAACTGCAATATTTATTTATTGCAACTTTAGGATATTAACTTATATAAGTTCAGTTGACTTGTAAATTTAGGATACTAACTTTATTTTAAACTTTATTAATATGGTCAATAACTACATTATATTAACACCAAAAATAAATATCAAATATAAAATAAACTTTATTCATACGTCTAGATCAAACATAACAACTGAAAATGAAAAAAAAAACATAAAAACACTTGATAGATTTCATATGAGACTGCGTGAAATCTGTTCCGCTTCTGAATTGACACTTGAGGTATTTTTAATCGGATTTCTTAATTTTTGCTTGACTTTATTTATAAAAAGACACCCAAAATGAGGGTAGTTTGTTCTTTTAAACACTATTTATTTTTTAGCCCCAAACTTATTACATTTAAATCCTGAGGTTTTAACAAAATTATAGATAATTAGTTACAATTCACCTCTCCACAACAAACTTATAATTTTTTAGGTATTCTTGACATATCTTATAAACTATACTGTTTAAAAAAATCAAAAGATGACGACCTATACAATTTTTTTCGACGTTTCGGTAGTGGTCTTGTTCAATATCGACGCACGGGTTAAAAGGTGCAAGTCGATAATGCTTTAATGTACAAGTAATTAATACTTGTGATCTAATGCGCCTAATCTACAAAGATGGGCTCCATCTATGCAAAAAAAAAAAAAGAATTAAAAGTACTGTAACATAAAATGAAGATATAATGTGTCACATTTTATTTTATTAAAACTGCCTAATATCTATAATTAGATATATCTTATAAAAACTTAAAAAATAACTACAACAAACTTCCTAAATAAAGGGGTGGCAAATCTAAAATTAAACCCTAATGCACTTCTATAGTTACTACTATAAATACATAGCGAGACACCCCTATATCTATTGCTAAACAAAGTTAAAAAAATGGATCCAGTTTTGAATTCAATTGTTGCGAAAAACCAAGCATGCGAGATTGACAGTTCTAAGGTCAGTTCTGTTATATCGAAGCAGTTCTGTTATCAACAGAAAAACAGTATTCAGAAATAGGAGGATAATCCTCATCATCCTCTTCTTGTTCCACTGCATGCACATTCTGGTTATCAGATCTGTTGTAGGGCTTTGATTTGTTGTTCCTGAAGTAGGATCCTTGTTTCTCCTGCTTTGAGGATCCTGTTAATCTATCCTGGATCCTTTTGTCATCCTCTAGGCGGATGAACCTAAGGACCCTGGTTCTTACTTCATCAAGGTTCCTGCAAGGTGTCATCACAAGATCATCATAGAATAATGAATCCCTAAGCAATCCCATTTTAAAGGCTTCTACAGCCGTAGCAATATCCAAATTAGGAATATCTAAGGATTCTTTGCTAAACTTAGTGATGTAATCTCTAAGTGATTCATTTTGACCTTGAGTTACCCTATATAGATCACTAGTTAACCGTTCAAATTTTCTACTACAAGAGAATTGGCTATTAAACAAACTAACTAGATTAGCAAATGAAGTAATAGAGTAAGGGGAAGACTTAGCAGCCATTTAAGAGCAGATCCTGTAAGTGTGGATCCAAACCCCTTGCATAGACATGCTTCTTTTAACCTCTCCGGGATTGGATTGATCTCCATCCTCTCCCTGTATTGAGCTACATGCTCCTCTGGATCCGTTGAACCATCGTATAGCTTCATGGATGGTATCTGGAATCTTTTGGGTATCTCAGCATCACATAAGGGCGGTGCAAAACGAGATATCCTATGGCTACCATCTGAAATTTCAGGAACGGGTTTAACCACTCCTGGAACACTGGATATCATATCTTTGAGCTTTTGTAACTCCCTGGCCATAGCCTGATTGATACATGTATCCTGCATTAAGCCATGGTTAGTGTTATACAAATTATTAAAAGTGTTACCTCCCACAGGATTCGTGTTTTGAATTCCAGATGTGAATCCATATTGATGAGATTCTGGTATAATCGAAGGACCAGATGAAGCAATGGTTTGCATCGGTATGAAGTCTCCTTGATGAACATCCGAGCTTTGAGGCTGCATACTTCTTAAGAATCCTTGATTCTGAAGGACGTTGGATCCTTGAAGTTGAGATGATCCTTGAACCTGAAAGGATCCTGGAACCAGAGAGGATCCTGGGACAAGGGAGGATCCTTGGACCGGGAAGGATCCTTGGACCTGGGAGGATCCTTGGACCTGGGAGGATCCTTGGACCTGGGAGGATCCATGAACTGCATGCATTCCCAAATATCCTCCTGACGTGAAGTATCCATGATGCTGAAAAGAGGATCCCGATGGTTGAGAAGAGGATCCTTGGGGCTGGAAGTGAGAGCCAAATGCCTGACTCATAGTTGTTGTTCCATAACGCCTTCCTGGTAATTCACCCAAGTATTGCACGTCCGGAGCTGCTGAGTGCTGGGAAGTTATGACTGGAGTGTCGAAGTTCAGCGACCTTGTCATCAGAGGAGAGTGATCCTCCACTGATTTCTTCTGTTTCTTTATCTCAGCGATCTCCCAGAGGATCCTTTCGTTGGTTTTGTCCTGCTCTTGTGCGTGATTCCTCATCTGCAAAATCAGAGCATAAAGATCATTAGTAGTAGGATTAGAAGAAACAGAAGAGGTTGGTGGATTTGTGAAAATGGGGGTTTGTCTCTTTGCGGCATTCTCGGCATTCTTCTGGGATCCAGAAGGTGGTGGAGGCAAAGGTGGAACGCCTTGTGAAGAACTAAGTGTCGGCATAGAACTTGATGTGTTCTTTGTTGAGGAAGCCATCTGCTTGGTTGTAATGAACCGAAATGACCACAAAAGTATGAATCTTCTTAGGAATGAAGCACCAATTGTCCCATGGATGGCGCCAAACTGTTTTGGTTAAAAATCAAGCAATGACAATGCAACCAAACTTTCTGTTGTGAGGTATGATGCTTGAATCAATGAACAACACTAAGGATCACTCAGAAATTAAATGAATAAGTGACACAAAGATTTATACGAGGAAAAAGCCCTTGATGAATGAATGATCTCCGGCATAAAAAACCTCGGGTGATGGAAACTACCGATCACCAACTCAGATTCAACAAGAAATGTATTACAACTTCGGATGATAGCGAGCTAATTACAAGGATCACTAGAGTGTATTGTGTAAAAAAGTGTGTAATCGCCAAGTGAATTATCGAAAGCTGGTGAGAGCAATTGCGAGAGTGTGTGTTAAGCTAAAAATAGCCAATTCTTTTCTCTTTAGCTCGCTACCCCTTTTAAAAATGGAAAATATCTAAGCTAACAAACATTCCGCATTTCATGCAAGTCCTCCACGAACTCCATAACGTCCACTTCAGTTAAGCACGTGCGGAATAAGTCATGGAATATGCTCCAGCAATATCGCCAAGACCAAGTCCAAGCTGGTACTCCTGCAAAACAACATCATATTCAAAGTAGACAATCGTTAGTATAAGGATCCTTAAGATGATCCATGATCCTGATCCTGCAATACTTCTGAGGATCACCAATTCAATCAGAAGTGAGGATCACTAAACCCAACAGTAAATGAGGATCACTGATCATTTGGAAATCCTCCCCTAACAACTACAAATAAAACTTTGTAAGATAAATGGTGTGTATTGACGCATATTATAAAATATAAAAATGGGAATCGAGAAATCGATAGTTTTGGCTATATGTGTCTTATGAAAATTGTATGATTGTTTTGTGTACGATTGTTATTTATTCGATACTAATAAATTATATATATTAATTATCAGATGGAAAACGCTAATAATGAACCAGTAAACGAGGTTAACCATTCTGAGCAACACCCAGAGGATCAATTTATGACTAGGCAAGATATAGAAAATATCGTTGCTCAAGGAATAGCCAATGCTATTCCAGCAATACTTGCTGCTGCACAGAAACCTGTTGAACCTCAACAAATCATTCCGAGCAAACGTATTTCTGAAGATAACTTCAGTAATAGCGTAAACGGAGGCGGTAATCATACTAATCATGATAATGAACCACGGCAAGCTCCGCTCCCTAAGAAAATGAAAGCTGCAACGCCTGGTTGCACTTACAAAGAATTTCTTGCTTGTAAACCCGCTGAATTTGCAGGCAATGAAGGAGCGACTGTGGCACTGCGTTGGTTAGAGAAAACCGAGGCAGTGATTACAATAAGTAAATGTGTCAAGGACGACAAGGTTATGTACGCGTCAAATCTTTTTAAAGAAGGGGAGCTAGAATGGTGGAATACAATACTTCAAGCCAAAGGAAGAAATATGGCCTATGCTATGATCTGGGAAGAATTTAAGAGTCTTGTAGAAAGAAAATTCCGTCCCGAATATGAAAAAGATCAAATGGCGAATAAGTTCCTAAATCATCGAATGATGGGTGTAGATTGTCGCGGATACACTTCGACATTCTTTGAATATGCTAGAGTGGTACCAACACTGGCTTCGCCAGAACCGGTACTCATTTCTCGCTATATTTGGGGATTAATTAGCGAAATCCGTAATATCGTTAAAGCTGCGAGACCTCGTACTATTGACGATGCGGTAGAATTAGCTAACACCCTAACCGACGAACTGGTACGCACAAGAGATGAAAACAGGAAAAAGGAACTGGCTAAGAAAATTACCCAAGGATTTCGTACGGGTAATAATAGCAGCTTCAGGAGAAGAGGAACAGGGCAATCTTCAACTCTGCCATTCTGCAGGAATTGCAAAAAGAAACATTATGGAAGATGCAATGTCATCTGCAACTTTTGTAAAGCTGTAGGACATCACGAAGAAGACTGCAGAAAGAAAACAAGAGTCTGCTTTAACTGTATAGAAACCAGACATTTAAAAACAGAATGCCCTAAGTTGGTTAAACCCGCAGACAATAAAGCTAAACCAGCCGACGGAGCTACCAAGAAGAATGTTCGTGCGTTCCAATTAACTACTCAGGAGGCAGAGCTAATTCCTGACGTAATAGCTGGTACGTTCTTAGTTCACAACGTTTACGCAAAAGTATTATTTGACTCTGGTGCAAACCAAAGTTTTATAAATACTTCATTCTGCCAAGCTCTTAACTTACCTTTAACCAACCTTAGGCAGATCTTTACAGTCGAAACGGCAGACGAAAACTCTATTAGTATAGATAAGGTTTTGCAAAAGGAAAATATAGAACTTTCAGGTCATAAATTTCATGCAAACCTATTACCAATGAATCTAGCTGGTTTCGATGTCATATTAGGAATGGATTGGTTAGTAGCCAACCATGCTCGAATCCTTTCTGATAAAAATTCTGTAGAGATTCAGGCACCTACCGGAGAAGTAATCATGATTACAGGAGATAAACCACGTAAACCCATGAAATTCATATCAGTAATGAAAGTTGCTAGTTATGAACGAAAGCAAGGAATAGTATATATGATTTCAGTAATCATTAGTACTAAGGGTAAAGAACTTAAGGAAATTCCTGTAGTCTCAGAATACCCAGATGTATTCCCAGAAGAGTTACCAGGATTACCACCAAATAGGGAAGTAGAATTTAGAATTCATCTAATTCCAGGAACTACACCGATAGCTAAGGCACCTTATCGGTTAGCACCTACAGAAATGTTAGAACTGAAAAAGCAATTAGATGAATTACTAAGTAAAGGTTTCATACAACCTAGTTCATCCCCTTGGGGAGCACCAGTGTTGTTTGTAAAGAAGAAGGATGGTTCGATGAGAATGTGTATTGATTATAGAGAATTGAATAAGGTTACAATTAAGAATCGATACCCATTACCTAGGATTGATGATCTTTTCGATCAACTTCAAGGAGCTAGATACTTTTCTAAGATCGACTTACACTCCGGATACCATCAATTGAAAGTACAAGAAGAAGACAAACCTAAAACTGCTTTCAGAACTAGGTATGGTCATTACGAGTTTACAGTCATGCCCTTTGGATTAACGAATGCACCTGCCGCATTCATGGACATGATGAATAGAATCTGTAAACCATATTTGGATAAATTTATAATTGTTTTTATCGACGATATACTTATTTATTCCAAAAGTCAGGACGAACACTGTCAGCACCTGCATGCACTCTTAACTTTGTTAAGAAAAGAAAAGCTTTATTCCAAATTCTCGAAGTGTGAATTTTGGCTAAAGGAAGTGCAATTTCTAGGTCACATGGTGAATCACGAAGGTATTCACGTAGATCCTGCTAAGATAGACGCAATTACCAAATGGAAGGTTCCATAATCCGCAATGGAAATTAGAAGTTTTATAGGTTTAGCTGGATATTATAGACGGTTTATTAAGGATTTTTCTAAAATAGCAGTACCATTAACTAAGCTAACCTGTAAAGAAGTTAAGTTTGAATGGGGACCTAAACAAGAAGAAGCCTTTAGGATCTTAAAGCAGAAATTAACAAATGCCCCAATCCTAGCTTTACCAGAAGGGACTGAAGATTTTGAAGTTTACTGTGATGCTTCAAAACTAGGATTATGATGTGTGCTAATGCAGCGCAAGAAGGTAATTGCGTATGCTTCAAGGCAATTGAAAAAGCACGAGGAAAACTATACAATTCATGACTTAGAGTTAGGCGCTATAATTTTTGCCCTTAAGATTTGGAGACATTATCTGTACGGAAGTAAATTTACTGTCTATACGGATCACAAAAGTTTAAGATATATATTTGGGCAAAAAGAGTTAAACATGAGGCAAAGAAGATGGATGGAAATCCTAAGTGACTACGATTGTGATATTCAGTATCACGAAGGAAAGGCAAATGTAGTTGCAGATGCCTTAAGTCGTAAGTACCATGAGAAACAACGACGGGTTCGTGCTCTTAGATTAAATCTACAGTTAGATTTAATGGAACAACTGAAGCATTTTCAAGAAACAGCAATCAAGGATGATGCTGAAGGAATGAAAGGGCGAACAAAATAATTAGAACAAGGAGCTGATGGAATTTGGAGATTCCACAAAAGAAGAATTTGGGTACCTAAGCAGGGAGAATTAAGAAATAAATTTTAGAATAAGCCCATAAATCTAGGTATACCATGCACCCTGGAAACAATAAAATGTACCAAGATTTAAGAAATAACTTTTGGTGGATAGGAATGAAAAAGGACATAGCTCGATATGTTTCTAAGTGTCTTACTTGTTCACAAGTTAAGGCAGAACACCAGAAACCTTCAGGTCTACTACAACAATTAGAAATGCCTGTATGGAAATGGGAACTCATAACAATGGACTTTGTTACTAAGTTACCCAAAACCAGAAAAGGTAATGATGCGATTTGGGTAATTGTGGATCGATTAACCAAATCAGCTCACTTTCTACCTATAAAAGAAACCTTTAGCATGGAAAGGTTGGCAAAGTTGTATGTAGATGAAGTTGTATCCTTACATGGAGTTCCACTCTCCATTGTTTCGGATAGGGATAGTCGTTTCACTTCTCATTTTTGGACTAGTTTCCAAGAAGCAATGGGAACTCAACTAAATTTGAGTACGGCATATCATCCTCAAACAGACGGACAAAGTGAACGGACGATCCAAACCTTGGAGGACATGCTCAGAGCATGTGTGATAGATTTTGGTGGAAACTGGGATGACCACTTACCATTAATTGAATTCTCCTATAACAATAGTTATCATTCAAGTATTGAAATTGCCCCATTTGAAGCACTGTATGGAAGAAAGTGCAGAACTCCAGTTTGTTGGGCAGAAATAGGAGAGAGTCAATTGTCAGGTCCTGAGATAGTACAAGAAACGACCGACAAAATTACACAGATCAAGGAAAGATTAAAGACGGCTCGAGATCGTCAAAAGAGTTATGCAGACAATAGACGGAAGCCGTTGGAGTTCCAAGTAGGAGACAAAGTATTATTGAAAGTTTCACCTTGGAAAGGAGTAGTTCGATTTGGTAAGAAAGGAAAGTTAAGTCCAAGATACGTAGGACCATTTTCAGTGATCCAACGTAAATGACCAGTTGCTTATCGTTTACAACTACAAGAAGAGTTAGCTGGAGTACATGACGTATTTCATGTATCCAACCTCAAGAAATGCCTATCAGATGAATCTTTGGTAGTACCTCTTCAATATATAGAGGTAAACGAAAAGTTAAAATTTATTGAGAAACCTATTCAGATCGAAGATCGAAAGATCAAGTTTCTCAAACACAAACGGTTAGTACTTGTCAAGGTCAAGTGGGATTCAAAGAGAGGACCCGAATACACTTGGGAGCTGGAATCGGAGATGAAGCGAAAGTA
This sequence comes from Helianthus tuberosus, assembly GCA_030545235.1. Classification (NCBI taxonomy): domain Eukaryota; kingdom Viridiplantae; phylum Streptophyta; class Magnoliopsida; order Asterales; family Asteraceae; genus Helianthus; species Helianthus tuberosus. Next base: position 46,649,668 of record CM060376.1, read on the forward strand.
TCCTCACTTATTCCAATGAATCTCGAGGACGAGATTCTAAATAAGGTGGGGAGGATGTAAGGACTCTCAAAATTGTCCTAAAAATACCCATAAGTATAAACCCGGACCCCTGAAAACCTAAACCATATTAAAAATCAAGAAAAACAAGTTTCTGGTTCCCAGGCGGGCCGCGTAAAAGACAAGACATGTCTTACGCGGGCCGCGTCAAGACTCGTTTGACCGGATAAGTGTTCCGGATCCACGTAGTGTCCACCTGGCTAACCTACTCGTGACCAGTCAAGGCTACTCGTAGACTAGGCGGCCTCGCGGGCCGCGTAAGTGTTAACCTTGGGTTTACGCGGGCCGCGTGAACCCTAAAAATCAGCTATAAATAGCTTGTTGTATGCACAGTCTGTTGGTGTCGAAAACAAAGTTCAAAAAATGAATTATTGTTACTCTGAAGTCGAAATTACTTTCAATTTAGCGAAGTGCTGCTCCGATACCGGGTATTAACTCGATCGTTGCTACGATTCAATGTCCGATCGATTAAACTATCCAATGGATGTTTAAGTGCTGCCCAGATTAGGGTTTATGCTTTGTCATTCGTCGTTAATTCGATGGATGTTTAAGTATCGCACTTTGTCATTCGATGTGAAGGTTTAATCTCGTGAGTTATCGTAAATGCTGTATTAGTTACTAACCGAGTTCGTGTGCATGTTATTAAATTTAGGTTAAAAGGCTAATCAGTAGGCTAGGCTCTGCTCAAATAAATCTGCAATGTGAGTCATTCTCTTTTTGTCAAAGTGCTTTATAAATTCTTAAATATTTTCAAAGTTATAATTACAGGGATTAAGTCTTTGTAGTCACCAAATTACAGCCGGTATGTGGGGTTTTGTATACATTACTTGATAACCGTCACCATTGGACAACGAGTTAGCCAAGGGATTATATGACCATAGTCACAGACACCATTGGACTCTGAGGTTACCAATGGATGTTCGAGTGACAAATACTGTGGGTAGTTGGTTGATATATGGAAACATTGTAATCGCTCTTAATACTGTAAATTATAACAAACGTGTCATTTTAGTAAAAAGAATGATTCACCAGTATTTCCCGCTGACAAAACCTTTTTCAAACATGTTTCAGGTGATCTGTTGTGATCCAGGAAAAGTGTCGCGTAGCACTACAAGCTTGGAAGTGGCTCAGAATAAAATAAAGAAACATGTTTTGGAAAAATAACAATTTCTCCGTGAAATCATATGATTGTAAATTACCGGGGTTTATCCCCAGTTGTGAAATAAAATAATCGGGAAATTGCAGTTTTAAAAAGATCCTGATGAAATCTTCCGCTGTTAACTCAATTAAATAAATACCACGAGATTTTCTGTCCCGCGGCTCCTGAAACGGGTCAAACCGGGTCGGGGGACGTGACACAAGTTATGTCCCATTTCAGGTTTTTGAAGTTAAATAGCTAAGGATCCTTGATCCTTACCTTTTATCAAGGTTTATCTTTTGGTTATCCTGATTATAAATGTTAAAGGTTTAGGATCCTAACTTGGATTCTCAGGTATGATCCTTAATTACTTTAATTTTATTCATTATTTATATAAGTGACCCTTATCCTTTGACAACAGGATACATGATCCTTAAGTTACATTACTTTTTTGAATTTATCGATTATAGGATATTTGATCCTTGATCATATCCTAAACTTTTTAACATAATCTATTAAACTTTTATTCTCAACTTATGAATTCAAACAAAGTATATTACAACTATTGAAGGATAAAATATATGCAGAATAACAACACAAGAAATAGCCAAAAGATTAAAGTTTTTTTTATTCACCAAAAGTTAAACCCTTTTAAGGTTGTCAAAATTGCCAACCCAAGTTTCTACCAGCAATACGTGGCCCGTCCACTTGGGTTGGCAAAGGGTGTCCATTGTTAACAGGTCTTAAAAGTGCAGGAAATAAAAGATGGCACGATAACAAGTGGTTTCATCCCCCAAACAGAGGATCCCTCCACCACCTATTATCCTACCTATTGTTCAAAGGATCCATGATCCTCAACCCTAATAGCTATTGGTTAGTTATTACAACCCAACATTGTTTAAAACATCATAACCAAAAAACCACTACCAAATTCTAAAAAATGGGCTCTGGCCGCGTCTAGAAATATCCATGCAGCTTACACATTGGCTGCATCACCACCAGCATCAGCACCACCAGCTTGATCCTTCCCGCTGCCACTTGCCTCAATCGCCAAGACCTCGGTAGCCTCCTCCTCATCATCTAGCTCAGTCAGCTTCGCCTTCCAACCCTCCTTGTCCCAAGTGGTCCTGTCGAAGTCAGGATCCTCAGCCTCCTGGGCCATTTGCAGCTTGATCTTGTACATGGTGATGGCGGCAGAGAATTTAGCATCCTCCAGCACCTCATGCTTCTCATGATCAGCGTTTATCTGGGCCATTACCAGCTGCTTCTTTGCCAGGTTCAGATCCTTCTCAAGGTGAGAGATAGTCTCATCCTTGGCCAGGAAGATCTTTTGGAACTCTAGATGCTTCTGCTCAGCTTCTTCAACATATGCATCAAATAGCATTTCGATCTCGGTGAATTTCTGCAAAAAAGACAAAGTAAAGTTCAGGATCCATTATCCTCAAGTGGGCAGGATAATCAGTCAGGATCCGTGATCCTTACATCAGCAAAGTATTCCTGGAACTGGTGGCGGATGAGGGGCAGGCCTTCAAGATTGTCAGCTTCAGTGGCCTTCCTCTTCTTTCCCCCCTTAGAGGTGACAGGCTTGGGGACTAGAGCACTTGGGCTAGTAGCAGTCTTCTTCTTCCCAGACCTGGGAGCCACAGTGCTGAGATCACTGACACTAAAACGGGAGGCTGACTTCGAAGATTTTCCAGCGCCTACCAATCCAAAACAACAGATAAGTATTCTTGTTTGATTTTAATTTAAACATTTAATTATATACAGACTTGGATACTTACTTGACATTGTGACTGAGCCTGAGGATACGTTTTGAGAATCCTTGGTGTTTGCTTGAAATAATCTTGCTGCAGGATCAAGATTCCAGAAAGCGGTGATCCTCTCTTTGGTTGCAGGTGATGAAATGATGTGGGAAACAGAGATAGCTGCACAAAAAAAAAGATAGAAAGAGGGGTTAGTGATCCTCAGCAGAAGCAGGGTTATCCTATGATCCTTCTATAAGGATCCTCTATCCTACCATGTGTGGCCCATTCTCTTGGGAGATCCTTCCCATCTGGGATGGAATCCCTCCTAACAAATAAGAAACGCTTCTTCCAGTTAGTGTCATTTTTGGTGGTCTTGAGGATCGGGTGTTCTTCACCGGGTTTGTGCTTGAATAAAAAGCGGTGTGAACCATGGCTCACAAGGTTGTATAATTTAGCAAGTTCCGACATTCCCAACTCTATATCCTCCTGCTCAATGATTCTCTCAAGGGTGTATAAAACCCTCCACATCATTGGCATTGCCTGGACATAGGATATGCCGGTAAGAGAGAAGAAAGACTGGGTAAAAGCAGGGAAAGGATAGGAGTATCCTATCGTAAATGGAGTGGCCGGAAAAGCAACCCAGGTTTCAGAAACGAAGTCACTCAAGGCGGTAGGGTCAAAAGGTTTAAAGACAGAGTCTGCCGGAAAGCAATGACGAATCCTGTCTATCTCCGGATCAGTAAAGCAGCAACGTTCCTTCAGAGAATCTCTGATGATTCATTGACTCTTTAGAGGGCTATCCTTTTGGTGATCCTTAGCCAGTGAAGATCTTAACATCATCTTGGTCATGGGTGTTGGTAAAGAAAGAAGGAACAGAGTAAGAAGGAGAAGAGAGAAAGGATAGAGAAGTACCTGCTTAATCTTCGAATGAGGATTTAAAGGGTGTAACGCACGAATTTAAATGCTTCCTAACCCTTATCTCTAACTTGAATTTATAATGATGATTCTGTAGGGATGTCGTTTCAATGACGTATGTTCGGTAACGACTAGTTCGATCCTAACGGTTATATATCCGTTAGTTAGTTGCAGATAAGATTGAAAATATAACTCGCTAATTTACACTTTACTCCTTATATTTTGGAGGCAATTGTTAGGGGAGGATTTACCAATCCTAAGGATCATGGATCCTCATGTACTGCCAGGATCATGAATTATGTTTGAATTAAGGATCCTCAGTGGGTGTTGCAGGATCAGGATTCAGGATCCTTATTGTTATCCTTATACTAATGATTGTCTTCATTACGCGTAAGCTTGTTTTGCAAGAGTATGTGCATGGACTTGGTCTTGCCTATATTCGTGGAGCATGTTCCCTCAATATTCCGCACGTGCTTGGTCCTTGTGAACGTTATGGAGATCGTGGGGAGCTTGCACAATTATCGGATAGTTAGTTAGTTTAGTTATTTCTAATTTTAAATAGGGGATAACAAGCATGAGTTAGAACACTTAGCTAATTTTGGCAAACACACACTCTCGTAACAACTCTTGAACAGCTCTCGGCAGTTTACTTGGCGATTTCATACATTTTTTGCACATTGCACACTAGTGATCCTTGTAACAAGCTTGTTATCATCCAGATTGTAACAACCTTTTGTTTAATCTTAGTTGGTGATCGGTAGTTTCCATCACCCGAGGTTTTTTATGCCGGAGATCAACTCTTGATCAAGGGCTTTTTCCTCGTATAAATCCTTGTGTCATCTCTTTATTTGATTTGCAAGTTGTTCATACAATTGTTTATAGATTCAAGCATCACACCTCACAACAAAAGATTTAGTTGCATTATCCTAGCTTGATTTTTGACCAAAACAATGAGTATTCAAAATCACGTAGTCATATGTTGGGTATCCAAAATCACGTAATGGAATAATGTGTATGCAAAATTCGGTAACTTTTTTTAAGAAAAAAATATAGCCATAGGCTGCTTGAATTAAAGAGAACGAAATGCTTGTTAATATGGTGTATTTTTTTTAAATGTTAATGTATGAAAAAAGTTATATCCGTTCGAAAATCAATGAGGGAAGTTGTCTCAAGTGAGTAAGGAATAACTTACCATTCAAGCCAGTGTCGTTATTCCTCAAATCCTTATATCGTAAGCTTCGTATGGAAAAAGTGCCTTGTATGAGATCCTTTCTCTCGATAAAGAATATATATATATATATATATATATATATATATATATATATATATATATATATATATATATATATATATATATATATATACTAGTATGGTGCCCGCGTGATGCGGCGGGGGCAACACTTTGCATTGCGGCACTCGTTTCTGGTAGTTTTCTTATTCGTATAAAATTTATGATAACATTATTGTGGTGGATATATGTCATAAGTGTTACACATATGTAAAGTTTTTTTTATATAAATTAATTATCAAAAGAAAAAAAATATTATTTTTTTATAAAAATTAATAATCAAAAGACAAAAGATAAGTTGTTATAATTGTTAAGTATGTTTATTTTATTGGTTAAATTATAAAGTGTAATTTTATTCTTTAAATTTCATAACTTTTTTTAAATATCCACATAGTACTCATCCAATAAACTTGAAGTTTAAAATTTTTGTTTTTATAAAAATAAAAAATAGTATTTGACTCGTAGGTACGTTTTAAACCTTTAACTTAAATTGTTAGATTTCATTTTTACACATATATAAAAAAATATATTTTTATAAAATTTCAATAACTGTTTTTATAAAAAAAAAATAGGATGTTAAGAGTTTAGATCTTTATTAACTTTATATCATACTAAGTTCAGATTTTTAGTTCCTAACTAATTTTATCTATATGAGTCTACTTTTAACTTATAATCCCTAAAAATATGCAACACAATCTACTATGTATCTAGTCAAGTTGGTAAATAATTCTTTTGAAACTGACTAATATTATCTAGAGTAAATTACAAGTTTTGTCCTTTATGTTTACACTAAATTGCCGGCGGTGTCCTTTTCCTTTAAAATTGACGGGTTTTGTACTTTATGTTACAAAATCTTGCACGTTACATCCTTTAGCCCTAGCCTAGTTAAATTTTAACGTTAAATCAGGTCATGTGCCTTGCACATGAGGACGTATATGTCATTTCACTCTATAAGGACTATTTTGTTAATAATATTAATGCAAGGAGCATTTTACACAAATAAGAAAAATACTTTACACTCATTCTCTCTCTCTCTCTCTCTCTCTAAACTCTTAGTCTCGTCTCCACAAGCAGAACCCCTAATTTAGAACAAAATCCACTAAACAAGTAGAACCAGACCCACAAGACAATTAATTGTGCCAGAAATTAGAAAAAAAATGATCAGTTTAGAAGATGGGTGTGTGGGTGTTTTAGAGGAAGAATGGTTGCCGGAGAGACATTAGAGGAGTTAGGGTTCTGAAAATGGCGGCGATGGCATTTTCTTCATGACGGGCAGCGCAAGAGACATGCGATTTTTATAGGAATGAGTTTGGCAGTGGTAACAAGTTTTTTTGGGGCTGTGGATGTACCGATCTGACTTGGGGATGATGACAATGAGTTTTGCAGGTTTCAAAGTTCCTTAATTTTTTAGGCAAAATAGAATCAGGAAGCAAATTTCTTTTTAATTGCAAATCTTGTTGTTGTTGCTTTCGCATTGGTGGTGGTGGTGTGGGGAAGTTTGCAAGCCTTCCTCTGAAGAACTGAGAAAAAACGATTGCTTCTGCTTCCGAAGATCAAGCATGGAAGATGGCAACCGAATCGGATCAAATTTATGATGATTTCATCTGCGTCATTTGCCTGTAACGTCTACACCTTTCGATTTCACCATTTTTAATTTTCATTTCGCATAATATTCGTGATTTCTTCGGTTTTCTTTTGAGAATTTGCGATTCAGATTATTGTCTATCTAACATCTCAATTTAGCTATTGTAATTTGATATTTGAGATACAATTATTGTTCGTTTTTTCTCAAGTTTTTCTGAGTTTTTGTTGGATTTAGGGTAGCTTAACCTGATATGTTTGTACGGAAGTTTGGTATGTAGAGAATTTGATGTGTATTGAATCAATTTGTTTCTAATTGTTCATGGATTACAAAATAGCATCTGATGAACAATTTTGATTGTTTATTACATGCAAAAAAAAATTATGATTGTAAAATTTGAATTTATTCTTACAGGAATGGAAGTTCTTATTTTTTCAATTTCATTAGTTTGACAACATGAATCAAGCTTGTTAATTTTGCTTAGTAGCAATTTGCAGATGAGTGATGCTGGGTAGCTGTTTCACATTGTCAAAATTTGGGGGAGAAGTGATGAGAGAGAGGAGAGTGATAAGATAGAGGAGAGAGATAAGAGAGAGGAGGGAGAGTTTTTATATTTCTTTTTTTTTTCCAGTGTTTTACATATAGTCCCTGAATAATAATTTATTACAAAATAGCCCCTGAAAGATAAAATGACAAACATGCCCTCATGTGCAAGTCACATAACCATATTTAACAAAAAATCTGACTGAGTTAGGGCTAAAGGACATAACGTGCATGATTTTGAAACGTTAAGGACAAAACTTGTCAATTTTAAAGGCAAAGGACAGCGGCTGCAATTTGATACAAATATAAAGGACAAAACTTGTAATTTACTCTATTATCTATAACAATATAGTTGAATTATAATTCCTAAAAATTTGCAACACAATTTAGTATTTATCTAGTAAAGATTGTAAATTTCTGGAGTATTTTATTTATATTACTTGTTACAAAACAATGTTTATAAAAGAATTATTTTTTTATAAAACAAATTGTTTTATTTATAAATAGAGTAAAAAAACTATTTTACACATGTAAAGTTTTTTTTTTTAATAAAAATAATAATCAAATGACAAAAAATAAAAGATAAGTTGTTATATTTGTAATGTAAGTTTGTTTTGTTTGTTAAATGATAAAGTTTATAATTTTATTCTTTAAAGTTCATAACTTTTTTTTTAAATATCCATATGGTAAACATCCAATAAACTTTAAGTTAAATTTGTTTTTTATAAAAATAAAAAAATAGTAGTTGACTCGTAAGTACGTTTTACACCTTTAACTTTAATTGTTAAACTTCATTTTTATATATATAAAAAATTATATTTTTATAAAATTTTAAACACAGTTTTTATGAAAAATAGGATGTTAAGAGTTTATATCTTTATTAATTTATATCATAGTAGGTTCAGTTTTTTAGTTTATCTTTAAAGTTTATTACTTCGTTATTTTTAAATTAAGAAATACAAATTTTAAGATTGATATCCAAGAATAACTGCAATATTTTATAATTTAGCTTGACTATATCTAACTGCAATATTTATTTATTACAACTTTAGGATATTAACTTATATAAGTTCAGTTGACTTGTAAATTTAGGATACTAACTTTATTTTAAACTTTATTAATATGGTCAATAACTACATTATATTAACACCAAAAATAAATATCAAATATAAAATAAACTTTATTCATACGTCTAGATCAAACATAACAACTGAAAATGAAAAAAAAAACATAAAAACACTTGATAGATTTCATATGAGACTGCGTGAAATCTGTTCCGCTTCTGAATTGACACTTGAGGTATTTTTAATCGGATTTCTTAATTTTTGCTTGACTTTATTTATAAAAAGACACCCAAAATGAGGGTAGTTTGTTCTTTTAAACACTATTTATTTTTTAGCCCCAAACTTATTACATTTAAATCCTGAGGTTTTAACAAAATTATAGATAATTAGTTACAATTCACCTCTCCACAACAAACTTATAATTTTTTAGGTATTCTTGACATATCTTATAAACTATACTGTTTAAAAAAATCAAAAGATGACGACCTATACAATTTTTTTCGACGTTTCGGTAGTGGTCTTGTTCAATATCGACGCACGGATTAAAAGGTGCAAGTCGATAATGCTTTAATGTACAAGTAATTAATACTTGTGATCTAATGCGCCTAATCTACAAAGATGGGCTCCATCTATGCAAAAAAAAAGAAAGAATTAAAAGTACTGTAACATAAAATGAAGATATAATGTCACATTTTATTTTATTAAAACTGCCTAATATCTATAATTAGATATATCTTATAAAAACTTAAAAAATAACTACAACAAACTTCCTAAATAAAGGGGTGGCAAATCTAAAATTAAACCCTAATGCACTTCTATAGTTACTACTATAAATACATAGCGAGACACCCCTATATCTATTGCTAAACAAAGTTAAAAAAATGGATCCAGTTTTGAATTCAATTGTTGCGAAAAACCAAGCATGCGAGATTGACAGTTCTAAGGTCAGTTCTGTTATATCGAAGCAGTTCTGTTATCAACAGAAAAACAGTATTCAGAAATAGGAGGATAATCCTCATCATCCTCTTCTTGTTCCACTGCATGCACATTCTGGTTATCAGATCTGTTGTAGGGCTTTGATTTGTTGTTCCTGAAGTAGGATCCTTGTTTCTCCTGCTTTGAGGATCCTGTTAATCTATCCTGGATCCTTTTGTCATCCTCTAGGCGGATGAACCTAAGGACCCTGGTTCTTACTTCATCAAGGTTCCTGCAAGGTGTCATCACAAGATCATCATAGAATAATGAATCCCTAAGGAATCCCATTTTAAAGGCTTCTACAGCCGTAGCAATATCCAAATTAGGAATATCTAAGGATTCTTTGCTAAACTTAGTGATGTAATCTCTAAGTGATTCATTTTGACCTTGAGTTACCCTATATAGATCACTAGTTAACCGTTCAAATTTTCTACTACAAGAGAATTGACTATTAAACAAACTAACTAGATTAGCAAATGAAGTAATAGAGTAAGGGGGAAGACTTAGCAGCCATTTAAGAGCAGATCCTGTAAGTGTGGATCCAAACCCCTTGCATAGACATGCTTCTTTTAACCTCTCCGGGATTGGATTGATCTCCATCCTCTCCCTGTATTGAGCTACATGCTCCTCTGGATCCGTTGAACCATCGTATAGCTTCATGGATGGTATCTGGAATCTTTTGGGTATCTCAGCATCACATAAGGGCGGTGCAAAACGAGATATCCTATGGCTACCATCTGCAATTTCAGGAATGGGTTTAACCACTCCTGGAACACTGGATATCATATCTTTGAGCTTCTGTAACTCCCTGGCCATAGCCTGATTGATACATGTATCCTGCATTAAGCCATGGTTAGTGTTATACAAATTATTAAAAGTGTTACCTCCCACAGGATTCGTGTTTTGAATTCCAGATGTGAATCCATATTGATGAGATTCTGGTATAATCGAAGGACCAGATGAAGCAATGGTTTGCATCGGTATGAAGTCTCCTTGATGAACATCCGAGCTTTGAGGCTGCATACTTCTTAAGAATCCTTGATTCTGAAGGACGTTGGATCCTTGAAGTTGAGATGATCCTTGAACCTGAAAGGATCCTGGAACCAGAGAGGATCCTGGGACAAGGGAGGATCCTTGGACCGGGAAGGATCCTTGGACCTGGGAGGATCCTTGGACCTGGGAGGATCCTTGGACCTGGGAGGATCCTTGGACCTGGGAGGATCCTTGGACCTGGGAGGATCCATGAACTGCATGCATTCCCAAATATCCTCCTAACGTGAAGTATCCATGATGCTGAAAAGAGGATCCCGATGGTTGAGAAGAGGATCCTTGGGGCTGGAAGTGAGAGCCAAATGCCTGACTCATAGTTGTTGTTCCATAACGCCTTCCTGGTAATTCACCCAAGTATTGCACGTCCGGAGCTGCTGAGTGCTGGGAAGTTATGACTGGAGTGTCGAAGTTCAGCGACCTTGGCATCAGAGGAGAGTGATCCTCCACTGATTTCTTCTATTTCTTGATCTCAGCGATCTCCCAGAGGATCCTTTCGTTGGTTTTGTCCTGCTCTTGTGCGTGATTCCTCATCTGCAAAATCAGAGCATAAAGATCATTAGTAGTAGGATTAGAAGAAACAGAAGAGGTTGGTGGTTTTGTGAAAATGGGGGTTTGTCTCTTTGCGGCATTCTCGGCATTCTTCTGGGATACAGAAGGTGGTGGAGGCAAAGGTGGAACGCCTTGTGAAGAACTAAGTGTCGGCATAGAACTTGATGTGTTCTTTGTTGAGGAACCCATCTGCTTGGTTGTAATGAACCGAAATGACCACAAAAGTATGAATCTTCTTAGGAATGAAGCACCAATTGTCCCATGGATGGCGCCAAACTGTTTTGGTTAAAAATCAAGCAATGACAATGCAACCAAACTTTCTGTTGTGAGGTATGATGCTTGAATCAATGAACAACACTAAGGATCACTCAGAAATTAAATGAATAAGTGACACAAAGATTTATACGAGGAAAAAGCCCTTGATCAATGAATGATCTCCGGCATAAAAAACCTCGGGTGATGGAAACTACCGATCACCAACTCAGATTCAACAAGAAATGTATTACAACTTCAGATGATAGCGAGCTAATTACAAGGATCACTAGAGTGTATTGTGTAAAAAAGTGTGTAATCGCCAAGTGAATTATCGAGAGCTGGTGAGAGCAGTTGCGAGAGTGTGTGTTAAGCTAAAAATAGCCAAGTCTTTTCTCTTTAGCTCGCTACCCCTTTTAAAAATGGAAAATATCTAAGCTAACAAACATTCCGCATTTCATGCAAGTCCTCCACGAACTCCATAACGTCCACTTCAGATAAGCACGTGCGGAATAAGTCATGGAATATGCTCCAGCAATATCGCCAAGACCAAGTCCAAGCTGGTACTCCTGCAAAACAACATCATATTCAAAGTAGACAATCGTTAGTATAAGGATCCTTAAGATGACCCATGATCCTGATCCTGCAATACTTCTGAGGATCACCAATTCAATCAGAAGTGAGGATCACTAAACCCAACAGTAAATGAGGATCACTGATCATTTGGAAATCCTCCCCTAACAACTGCAAATAAAACTTTGTAAGATAAATGGTGTGTATTGACGCATATTATAAAATATAAAAATGGGAATCGAGAAATCGATAGTTTTGGCTATATGTGTGTTATGAAAATTGTATGATTGTTTTGTGTACGATTGTTATTTATTCGATACTAATAAATTATATATATTAATTATCAGATGGAAAACGCTAATAATGAACCAGTAAACGAGGTTAACCATTCTGAGCAACACCCAGAGGATCAATTTATGACTAGGCAAGATATAGAAAATATCGTTGCTCAAGGAATAGCCAATGCTATTCCAGCAATACTTGCTGCTACACAGAAACCTGTTGAACCTCAACAAATCATTCCTAGCAAACGTATTTCTGAAGATAACTTCAGTAATAGCGTAAACTGAGGCGGTAATCATACTAATCATGATAATGAACCACGGCAATCTCCGCTCCCTAAGAAAATGAAAGCTGCAATGCCTGGTTGCACATACAAAGAATTTCTTGCTTGTAAACCCGCTGAATTTGCAGGCAATGAAGGAGCGACTGTGGCACTGCGTTGGTTAGAGAAAACCGAGGCAGTGATTACAATAAGTAAATGTGTCAAGGACGACAAGGTTATGTACGCATCAAATCTTTTTAAAGAAGGGGAGCTAGAATGGTGGAATACAATACTTCAAGCCAAAGGAAGAAATATGGCCTATGCCATGATCTGGGAAGAATTTAAGAGTCTTGTAGAAAGAAAATTTTGTCCCGAATATGAGAAAGATCAAATGGCAAATAAGTTCCTAAATCATCGAATGATGGGTGTAGATTGTCGCGGATACACTTCGACATTCTTTGAATATGCTAGAGTGGTACCAACACTGGCTTCGCCAGAACCGGTACTCATTTCTCGCTATATTTGGGGATTAATTAGCGAAATCCGTAATATCGTTAAAGCTGCGAGACCTCGTACTATTGACGATGCGGTAGAATTAGCTAACACCCTAACCGACGAACTGGTACGCACAAGAGATGAAAACAGGAAAAAGGAACTGGCTAAGAAAATTACCCAAGGATTTCGTACGGGTAATAATAGCAGCTTCAGGAGAAGAGGAACAGGGCAATCTTCAACTCTGCCATTCTGCAGGAATTGCAAAAAGAAACATTATGGAAGATGCAATGTCATCTGCAACTTTTGTAAAGCTGTAGGACATCACGAAGAAGACTGCAGAAAGAAAACAAGAGTCTGCTTTAACTGTGGAGAAACCAGACATTTTAAAACAGAATGCCCTAAGTTGGTTAAACCCGCAGACAATAAAGCTAAACCAGCCGACGGAGCTACCAAGAAGAATGTTCGTGCGTTCCAATTAACTACTCAGGAGGCAGAGCTAATTCCTGACGTAATAGCTGGTACGTTCTTAGTTCACAACGTTTACGCAAAAGTATTATTTGACTCTGGTGCAAACCAAAGTTTTATAAATACTTCATTCTGCCAAGCTCTTAACTTACCTTTAACCAACCTTAGGCAGATCTTTACAGTCGAAACGGCAGACGGAAACTCTATTAGTATAGATAAGGTTTTGCAAAAGGAAAATATAGAACTTTCAGGTCATAAATTTCATGCAAACCTATTACTAATGAATCTAGCTGGATTCGATGTCATATTCGGAATGGATTGGTTAGTAGCCAACCATGCTCGAATCCTTTCTGATAAAAATTCTGTAGAGATTCAGGCACCTACCGGAGAAGTAATCATGATTACAGGAGATAAACCACGTAAACCCATGAAATTCATATCAGTAATGAAAGTTGCTAGTTATGGACGAAAGCAAGGAATAGTATATATGATTTCAGTAATCATTAGTACTAAGGGTAAAGAACTTAAGGAAATTCTTGTAGTCTCAGAATACCCAGATGTATTCCCAGAAGAGTTACCAGGATTACCACCAAATAGGGAAGTAGAATTTAGAATTCATCTAATTCCAGGAACTACACCGATAGCTAAGGCACCTTATCGGTTAGCACCTACAGAAATGTTAGAACTGAAAAAGCAATTAGATGAATTACTAAGTAAAGGTTTCATACAACCTAGTTCATCCCCTTGGGGAGCACCAGTGTTGTTTGTAAAGAAGAAGGATGGTTCGATGAGAATGTGTATTGATTATAGAGAATTGAATAAGGTTACAATTAAGAATCGATACCCATTACCTAGGATTGATGATCTTTTCGATCAACTTCAAGGAGCTAGATACTTTTCTAAGATCGACTTACACTCCGGATACCATCAATTGAAAGTACAAGAAGAAGACAAACCTAAAACTGCTTTCAGAACTAGGTATGGTCATTACGAGTTTACAGTCATGCCCTTTGGATTAACGAATGCACCTGCCGCATTCATGGACATGATGAATAGAATCTGTAAACCATATTTGGATAAATTTATAATTGTTGTTATCGACGATATACTTATTTATTCCAAAAGTCAGGACGAACACTGTCAGCACCTGCATGCACTCTTAACTTTGTTAAGAAAAGAAAAGCTTTATTCCAAATTCTCGAAGTGTGAATTTTGGCTAAAGGAAGTGCAATTTCTAGGTCACATGGTGAATCACGAAGGTATTCACGTAGATCCTGCTAAGATAGACGCAATTACCAAATGGAAGGTTCCATAATCCGCAATGGAAATTAGAAGTTTTATAGGTTTAGCTGGATATTATAGACGGTTTATTAAGGATTTTTCTAAAATAGTTGTACCATTAACTAAGATAACCTGTAAAGAAGTTAAGTTTGAATGGGGACCTAAACAAGAAGAAGCCTTTAGGATCTTAAAGCAGAAATTAACAAATGCCCCAATCCTAGCTTTACCAGAAGGGACTGAAGATTTTGAAGTTTACTGTGATGCTTCAAAACTAGGATTAGGATGTGTGCTAATGCAGCGCAAGAAGGTAATTGCGTATGCTTCAAGGCAATTGAAAAAGCACGAGGAAAACTATACAATTCATGACTTAGAGTTAGGCGCTATAATTTTTGCCCTTAAGATTTGGAGACATTATCTGTACGGAAGTAAATTTACTGTCTATACGGATCACAAAAGTTTAAGATATATATTTGGGCAAAAAGAGTTAAACATGAGGCAAAGAAGATGGATGGAAATCCTAAGTGACTACGATTGTGATATTCAGTATCACGAAGGAAAGGCAAATGTAGTTGCAGATGCCTTAAGTCGTAAGTACCATGAGAAACAACGACGGGTTCGTACTCTTAGATTAAATCTACAGTTAGATTTAATGGAACAACTGAAGCATTTTCAAGAAACAGCAATCAAGGATGATGCTGAAGGAATGAAAGGGCGAACAAAATAATTAGAACAAGGAGCTGATGGAATTTGGAGATTCCACAAAAGAAGAATTTGGGTACCTAAGCAGGGAGAATTAAGAAATAAATTTTAGAAGAAGCCCATAAATCTAGGTATACCATGCACCCTGGAAACAATAAAATGTACCAAGATTTAAGAAATAACTTTTGGTGGATAGGAATGAAAAAGGACATAGCTCGATATGTTTCTAAGTGTCTTACTTGTTCACAAGTTAAGGCAGAACACCAAAAACCTTCAGGTCTACTACAACAATTAGAAATGCCTGTATGGAAATGGGAACTCATAACAATGGACTTTGTTACTAAGTTACCCAAAACCAGAAAAGGTAATGATGCGATTTGGGTAATTGTGGATCGATTAACCAAATCAGCTCACTTTCTACCTATAAAAGAAACCTTTAGCATGGAAAGGTTGGCAAAGTTGTATGTAGATGAAGTTGTATCCTTACATGGAGTTCCACTCTCCATTGTTTCGGATAGGGATAGTCGTTTCACTTCTCATTTTTGGACTAGTTTCCAAGAAGCAATGGGAACTCAACTAAATTTGAGTACGGCATATCATCCTCAAACAGACGGACAAAGTGAAAGGACGATCCAAACCTTGGAGGACATGCTCAGAGCATGTCTGATAGATTTTGGTGGAAACTGGGATGACCACTTACCATTAATTGAATTCTCATATAGCAATAGTTATCATTCAAGTATTGAAACTGCCCCATTTGAAGCACTGTATGGAAGAAAGTGCAGAACTCCAGTTTGTTGGGCAGAAATAGGAGAGAGTCAATTTTCAGGTCCTGAGATAGTACAAGAAACGACCGACAAAATTACACAGATCAAGGAAAGATTAAAGACGGCTCGAGATCGTCAAAAGAGTTATGCAGACAATAGACGGAAGCCGTTGGAGTTCCAAGTAGGAGACAAAGTATTATTGAAAGTTTCACCTTGGAAAGGAGTAGTTCGATTTGGTAAGAAAGGAAAGTTAAGTCCAAGATACGTAGGACTATTTTCAGTGATCCAACGTAAATGACCAGTTGCTTATCGTTTACAACTACTAGAAGAGTTAGCTGGAGTACATGACGTATTTCATGTATCCAACCTCAAGAAATGCCTATCAGATGAATCTTTGGTAGTACCTCTTCAAGATATAGAGGTAAACGAAAAGTTAAAATTTATTGAGAAACCTATTCAGATCGAAGATAGAAAGATCAAGTTTCTCAAACACAAACGGTTAGTACTTGTCAAGGTCAAGTGGGATTCAAAGAAAGGACCCGAATACACTTGGGAGCTGGAATCGGAGATGAAGCGAAAGTATCCTCACGTATTCCAATGAATCTCGAGGACGAGATTCTAAATAAGGTGGGGAGGATGTAAGGACTCTCAAAATTGTCCTAAAAATACCCATAAGTATAAACCCGGACCCCTGAAAACCTAAACCATATTAAAAATCAAGAAAAACAAGTTTCTGGTTCCCAGGCGGGCCGCGTAAAAGACAAGACATGTCTTACGCGGGCCGCGTCAAGACTCGTTTGACCGGATAAGTGTTCCGGATCCACGTAGTGTCCACCTGGCTAACCTACTCGTGACCAGTCAAGGCTACTCGTAGACTAGGCGGCCTCGCGGGCCGCGTAAGTGTTAACCTTGGGTTTACGCGGGCCGCGTGAACCCTAAAAATCAGCTATAAATAGCTTGTTGTATGCACAGTCTGTTGGTGTCGAAAACAAAGTTCAAAAAACGAATTATTGTTACTCTGAAGTCGAAATTACTTTCAATTTAGCGAAGTGCTGCTCCGATACCGGGTATTAACTCGATCGTTGCTACGATTCAATGTCCGATCGATTAAACTATCCAATGGATGTTTAAGTGCTGCCCAGATTAGGGTTTATGCTTTGTCATTCGTCATTAATTCGATGGATGTTTAAGTATCGCACTTTGTCATTCGATGTGAAGGTTTAATCTCGTGAGTTATCGTAAATGCTGTATTAGTTACTAACCGAGTTCGTGTGCATGTTATTAAATTTAGGTTAAAAGGCTAATCAGTAGGCTAGGCTCTGCTCAAATAAATCTGCAATGTGAGTCATTCTCTTTTTGTCAAAGTGCTTTATAAATTCTTAAATATTTTCAAAGTTATAATTACAGGGATTAAGTCTTTGTAGTCACCAAATTACAGCCGGTATGTGGGGTTTTGTATACATTACTTGATAACCGTCACCATTGGACAACGAGTTAGCCAAGGGATTATATGACCATAGTCACAGACACCATTGGACTCTGAGGTTACCAATGGATGTTCGAGTGACAAATACTGTGGGTAGTTGGTTGATATATGGAAACATTGTAATCGCTCTTAATACTGTAAATTATAACAAACGTGTCATTTTAGTAAAAAGAATGATTCACCAGTATTTTCCGCTGACAAAACCTTTTTCAAACATGTTTTAGGTGATCTGTTGTGATCCAGGAAAAGTGTGGCGTAGCACTACAAGCTTGGAAGTGGCTCAGAATAAAATAAAGAAACATGTTTTGGAAAAATAACAATTTTTCCGTGAAATCATATGATTGTAAATTACCGGGGTTTATCCCCAGTTGTGAAATAAAATAATCGGGAAATTGCAGTTTTAAAAAGATCCTGATGAAATCTTCCGCTGTTAACTCAATTAAATAAATACCACGAGATTTTCTGTCCCGCGGCTCCTGAAACGGGTCAAACCGGGTCGGGGGACGTGACACAAGTTATGTCCCATTTCAGGTTTTTGAAGTTAAATAGCTAAGGATCCTTGATCCTTACCTTTTATCAAGGTTTATCTTTTGGTTATCCTGATTATAAATGTTAAAGGTTTAAGATCCTAACTTGGATTCTCAGGTATGATCCTTAATTACTTTAATTTTATTCATTATTTATATAAGTGACCCTTATCCTTTGACAACAGGATACATGATCCTTAAGTTACATTACTTTTTTGAATTTATCGATTATAGGATATTTGATCCTTGATCATATCCTAAACTTTTTAACATAATCTATTAAACTTTTATTCTCAACTTATGAATTCAAACAAAGTATATTACAACTATTGAAGGATAAAATATATGCAGAATAACAACACAAGAAATAGCCAAAAGATTAAAGTTTTATTTATTCACCAAAAGTTAAACCCTTTTAAGGTTGTCAAAATTGCCAACCCAAGTTTCTACCAACAATACGTGGCCCGTCCACTTGGGTTGGCAAAGGGTGTCCATTGTTAACAGGTCTTAAAAGTGCAGGAAATAAAAGATGGCACGATAACAAGTGGTTTCATCCCCCAAACAGAGGATCCCTCCACCACCTATTATCCTACCTATTGTTCAAAGGATCCATGATCCTCAACCCTAATAGCTATTGGTTAGTTATTACAACCCAACATTGTTTAAAACATCATAACCAAAAAACCACTACCAAATTCTAAAAAATGGGCTCCGGCCGCGTCTAGAAATATCCATCATCGCCCATTTCTGCAGCTTACACATTGGCTGCATCACCACCAGCATCAGCACCACCAGCTTGATCCTTCCCGCTGCCACTTGCCTCAATCGCCAAGACCTCGGTAGCCTCCTCCTCATCATCTAGCTCAGTCAGCTTCGCCTTCCAACCCTCCTTGTCCCAAGTGGTCCTGTCGAAGTCAGGATCCTCAGCCTCCTGGGCCATTTGCAGCTTGATCTTGTACATGGTGATGGCGGCAGAGACTTTAGCATCCTCCAGCACCTCATGCTTCTCATGATCAGCGTTTATCTGGGCCATTACCAGCTGCTTCTTTGCCAGGTTCAGATCCTTCTCAAGGTGAGAGATAGTCTCATCCTTGGCCAGGAAGATCTTTTGGAACTCCAGATGCTTCTGCTCAGCTTCTTCAACATATGCATCAAATAGCATTTCGATCTCGGTGAATTTCTGCAAAAAAGACAAAGTAAAGTTCAGGATCCATTATCCTCAAGTGGGCAGGATAATCAGTCAGGATCCGTGATCCTTACATCAGCAAAGTATTCCTGGAACTGGTGGCGGATGAGGGGCAGGCCTTCAAGATTGTCAGCTTCAGTGGCCTTCCTCTTCTTTCCCCCCTTAGAGGTGACAGGCTTGGGGACTAGAGCACTTGGGCTAGTAGCAGTCTTCTTCTTCCCAGACCTGGGAGCCACAGTGCTGAGATCACTGACACTAAAACGGGAGGCTGACTTCGAAGATTTTCCAGCGCCTACCAATCCAAAACAACAGATAAGTATTCTTGTTTGATTTTAATTTAAACATTTAATTATATACAGACTTGGATACTTACTTGACATTGTGACTGAGCCTGAGGATACTTTTTGAGAATCCTTGGTGTTTGCTTGAAATAATCTTGCTGCAGGATCAAGATTCCAGAAAGCGGTGATCCTCTCTTTGGTTGCAGGTGATGAAATGATGTGGGAAACCGAGATAGCTGCACAAAAAAAATAGAAAGAGGGGTTAGTGATCCTCAGCAGAAGCAGGGTTATCCTATGATCCTTCTATAAGGATCCTCTATCCTACCATGTGTGGCCCATTCTCTTGGGAGATCCTTCCCATCCGGGATGGAATCCCTCCTAACAAATAAGAAACGCTTCTTCCAGTTAGTGTCATTTTTGGTGGTCTTGAGGATCGGGTGTTCTT
Source organism: Helianthus tuberosus (assembly GCA_030545235.1). Taxonomy (NCBI): domain Eukaryota; kingdom Viridiplantae; phylum Streptophyta; class Magnoliopsida; order Asterales; family Asteraceae; genus Helianthus; species Helianthus tuberosus. Next base: position 46,669,575 of record CM060376.1, read on the forward strand.
CACCGGGTTTGTGCTTGAATAAAAAGCGGTGTGAACCTTGGCTCACAAGGTTGTATAATTCAGCAAGTTCCGACATTCCCAACTCTATATCCTCCTGCTCAATGATTCTCTCAAGGGTGTATAAAACCCTCCACATCATTGGCATTGCCTGGACATAGGATATGCCGGTAAGAGAGAAGAAAGACTGGGTAAAAGCAGGGAAAGGATAGGAGTATCCTATCGTAAATGGAGTGGCCGGAAAAGCAACCCAGGTTTCAGAAACGAAGTCACTCAAGGCGGTAGGGTCAAAAGGTTTAAAGACAGAGTCTGCCGGAAAGCAATGACGAATCCTGTCTATCTCCGGATCAGTAAAGCAGCAACGTTCCTTCAGAGAATCTCTGATGATTCATTGACTCTTTAGAGGGCTATCCTTTTGGTGATCCTTAGCCAGTGAAGATCTTAACATCATCTTGGTCATGGGTGTTGGTAAAGAAAGAAGGAACAGAGTAAGAAGGAGAAGAGAGAAAGGATAGAGAAGTACCTGCTTAATCTTCGAATGAGGATTTAAAGGGTGTAACGCACGAATTTAAATGCTTCCTAACCCTTATCTCTAACTTGAATTTATAATGATGATTCTGTAGGGATGTCGCTTCAATGACGTATGTTCGGTAACGACTAGTTCGATCCTAACGGCTATATATCCGTTAGTTAGTTGCAGATAAGATTGAAAATATAACTCGCTAATTTACACTTTACCCCTTATATTTTGGAGGCAATTGTTAGGGGAGGATTTACCAATCCTAAGGATCATGGATCCTCATGTACTGCCAGGATCATGAATTATGTTTGAATTAAGGATCCTCAGTGGGTGTTGCAGGATCAGGATTCAGGATCCTTATTGTTATCCTTATACTAATGATTGTCTTCATTACGCGTAAGCTTGTTTTGCAGGAGTATGTGCATGGACTTGGTCTTGCCTATATTCGTGGAGCATGTTCCCTCAATATTCCGCACGTGCTTGGTCCTTGTGAACGTTATGGAGATCGTGGGGAGCTTGCACAATTATCGGATAGTTAGTTAGTTTAGTTATTTCTAATTTTAAATAGGGGATAACAAGCATGAGTTAGAACACTTAGCTAATTTTGGCAAACACACACTCTCGTAACAACTCTTGAACAGCTCTCGGCAGTTTACTTGGCGATTTCATACATTTTTTGCACATTGCACACTAGTGATTCTTGTAACAAGCTTGTTATCATCCTGAGTTGTAACAACCTTTTGTTTAATCTTAGTTGGTGATCGGTAGTTTCCATCACCCGAGGTTTTTTATGCCGGAGATCAACTCTTGATCAAGGGCTTTTTCCTCGTATAAATCCTTGTGTCATCTCTTTATTTGATTTGCAAGTTGTTCATACAATTGTTTATAGATTCAAGCATCACACCTCACAACAAAAGATTTAGTTGCATTATCCTTGCTTGATTTTTGACCAAAACAATGAGTATTCAAAATCACGTAGTCATATGTTGGGTATCCAAAATCACGTAATGGAATAATGTGTATGCAAAATTCGGTAACTTTTTTTAAGAAAAAAATATAGCCATAGGCTGCTTGAATTAAAGAGAACGAAATGCTTGTTAATATGGTGTATTTTTTTAAAATGTTAATGTATGAAAAAAGTTATATCCGTTCGAAAATCAATGAGGGAAGTTGTCTCAAGTGAGTAAGGAATAACTTACCATTCAAGCCAGTGTCGTTATTCCTTAAATCCTTATATCGTAAGCTTCGTATGGAAAAAGTGCCTTGTATGAGATCCTTTCTCTCGATAAAGAATATATATATATATATATATATATATATATATATATACTAGTATGGTGCCCGCGTGATGCGGCGGGGGCAACACTTTGCATTGCGGCACTCGTTTCTGGTAGTTTTCTTATTCGTATAAAATTTATGATAACATTATTGTGGTGGATATATGTCATAAGTGTTACACATATGTAAAGTTTTTTTATATAAATTAATTATCAAAAGAAAAAAAATATTATTTTTTTATAAAAATTAATAATCAAAAGACAAAAGATAAGTTGTTATAATTGTTAAGTATGTTTATTTTATTGGTTAAATTATAAAGTGTAATTTTATTCTTTAAATTTCATAACTTTTTTTAAATATCCACATAGTACTCATCCAATAAACTTGAAGTTTAAAATTTTTGTTTTTATAAAAATAAAAAATAGTATTTGACTCGTAGGTACGTTTTAAACCTTTAACTTAAATTGTTAGATTTCATTTTTACACATATATAAAAAAATATATTTTTATAAAATTTCAATAACTGTTTTTATAAAAAAAAATAGGATGTTAAGAGTTTAGATCTTTATTAACTTTATATCATACTAAGTTCAGATTTTAGTTCCTAACTAATTTTATCTATATGAGTCTACTTTTAACTTATAATCCCTAAAAATACGCAACACAATCTACTATGTATCTAGTCAAGTTGGTAAATAATTCTTTTGAAACTGACTAATATTATCTAGAGTAAATTACAAGTTTTGTCCTTTATGTTTACACTAAATTGCAGGCGGTGTCCTTTTCCTTTAAAATTGACGGGTTTTGTACTTTATGTTACAAAATCTTGCACGTTACATCCTTTAGCCCTAGCCTAGTTAAATTTTAACGTTAAATCAGGTCATGTGCCTTGCACATGAGGACGTATATGTCATTTCACTCTATAAGGACTATTTTGTTAATAATATTAATGCAAGGAGCATTTTACACAAATAAGAAAAATACTTTACACTCATTCTCTCTCTCTCTCTCTCTAAACTCTTAGTCTCGTCTCCACAAGCAGAACCCCTAATTTAGAACAAAATCCACTAAACAAGTAGAACCAGACCCACAAGACAATTAATTGTGCCAGAAATTAGAAAAAAAATGATCAGTTTAGAAGATGGGTGTGTGGGTGTTTTAGAGGAAGAATGGTTGCCGGAGAGACATTAGAGGAGTTAGGGTTCTGAAAATGGCGGCGATGGCATTTTCTTCATGACGGGCAGCGCAAGAGACATGCGATTTTTATAGGAATGAGTTTGGCAGTGGTAACAAGTTTTTTTGGGGCTGTGGATGTACCGATCTGACTTGGGGATGATGACAATGAGTTTTGCAGGTTTCAAAGTTCCTTAATTTTTTAGGCAAAATAGAATCAGGAAGCAAATTTCTTTTTAATTGCAAATCTTGTTGTTGTTGCTTTCGCATTGGAGGCTTGAATCAGAGGTTTTGAGAAAAAGAATGAAGGGGGTGGAGTGGTTTCGCTGGTGGGGGTAGTGGGTGGTGGTTAGGAGTGGATGGTGGTGGTGGTGGTGGTGGTGTGGGGAAGTTTGCAAGCCTTCCTCTGAAGAACTGAGAAAAAACGATTGCTTCTGCTTCCGAAGATCAAGCATGGAAGATGGCAACCGAATCGGATCAAATTTATGATGATTTCATCTGCGTCATTTCCCTGTAACGTCTACACCTTTCGATTTCACCATTTTTAATTTTCATTTCGCATAATATTCGTGATTTCTTCGGTTTTCTTTTGAGAATTTGCGATTCAGATTATTGTCTATCTAACATCTCAATTTAGCTATTGTAATTTGATATTTGAGATGCAATTATTGTTCGTTTTTTCTCAAGTTTTTGTGAGTTTTTGTTGGATTTAGGGTAGCTTAACCTGATATGTTTGTACGGAAGTTTGGTATGTAGAGAATTTGATGTGTATTGAATCAATTTGTTTCTAATTGTTCATGGATTACAAAATAGCATCTGATGAACAATTTTGATTGTTTATTACATGCAAAAAAAAATTATGATTGTAAAATTTGAATTTATTCTTACAGGAATGGAAGTTCTTATTTTTTTTCAATTTCATTAGTTTGACAACATGAATCAAGCTTGTTAATTTTGCTTAGTAGCAATTTGCAGATGAGTGATGCTGGGTAGCTGTTTCACATTGTCAAAATTTGGGGGAGAAGTGATGAGAGAGAGGAGAGAGATAAGAGAGAGGAGGGAGAGTTTTTATATTTCTTTTTTTTTCCAGTGTTTTACATATAGTCCCTGAATAATAATTTATTACAAAATAGCCCCTGAAAGATAAAATGACAAACATGCCCTCATGTGCAAGTCACATAACCATATTCAACAAAAAATCTGACTGAGTTAGGGCTAAAGGACATAACGTGCATGATTTTGAAACGTTAAGGACAAAACTTGTCAATTTTAAAGGCAAAGGACAGCGGCTGCAATTTGATACAAATATAAAGGACAAAACTTGTAATTTACTCTATTATCTATAACAATATAGTTGAATTATAATTCCTAAAAATTTGCAACACAATTTAGTATTTATCTAGTAAAGATTGTAAATTTCTGGAGTATTTTATTTATATTACTTGTTACAAAACAATGTTTATAAAAGAATTATTTTTTTATAAAACAAATTGTTTTATTTATAAATAGAGTAAAAAAACTAGTTTACACATGTAAAGTTTTGTTTTTTAATAAAAATAATAATCAAATGACAAAAAATAAAAGATAAGTTGTTATAGTTGTAATGTAAGTTTGTTTTGTTTGTTAAATGATAAAGTTTATAATTTTATTCTTTAAAGTTCATAACTTTTTTTTTAAATATCCATATGGTAAACATCCAATAAACTTTAAGTTAAAATTTCTTTTTTATAAAAATACAAAAATAGTAGTTGACTCGTAAGTACGTTTTACACCTTTAACTTTAATTGTTAAACTTCATTTTTATATATATAAAAAATTATATTTTTATAAAATTTTAAACACAGTTTTTATAAAAAATAGGATGTTAAGAGTTTATATCTTTATTAATTTATATCATAGTAGGTTCAGTTTTTTAGTTTATCTTTAAAGTTTATTACTTCGTTATTTTTAAATTAAGAAATACAAATTTTAAGATTGATATCCAAGAATAACTGCAATATTTTATAATTTCAGCTTGACTATATCTAACTGCAATATTTATTTATTGCAACTTTAGGATATTAACTTATATAAGTTCAGTTGACTTGTAAATTTAGGATACTAACTTTATTTTAAACTTTATTAATATGGTCAATAACTACATTATATTAACACCAAAAGTAAATATCAAATATAAAATAAACTTTATTCATACGTCTAGATCAAACATAACAACTGAAAATGAAAAAAAAAACATAAAAACACTTGATAGATTTCATATGAGACTGCGTGAAATCTGTTCCGCTTCTGAATTGACACTTGAGGTATTTTTAATCGGATTTCTTAATTTTTGCTTGACTTTATTTATAAAAAAGACACCCAAAATGAGGGTAGTTTGTTCTTTTAAACACTATTTATTTTTTAGCCCCAAACTTATTACATTTAAATCCCTGATGTTTTAACAAAATTATAGATAATTAGTTACAATTCACCTCTCCACAACAAACTTATAATTTTTTAGGTATTCTTGACATATCTTATAAACTATACTGTTTAAAAAAATCAAAAGATGACGACCTATACAATTTTTTTCGACGTTTCGGTAGTGGTCTTGTTCAATATCGACGCACGGATTAAAAGGTGCAAGTCGATAATGCTTTAATGTACAAGTAATTAATACTTGTGATCTAATGCGCCTAATCTATAAAGATGGGCTCCATCTATGCAAAAAAAAAAAGAAGAATTAAAAGTACTGTAACATAAAATGAAGATATAATGTGTCACATTTTATTTTATTAAAACTGCCTAATATCTATAATTAGATATATCTTATAAAAACTTAAAAAATAACTACAACAAACTTCCTAAATAAAGGGGTGGCAAATCTAAAATTAAACCCTAATGCACTTCTATAGTTACTACTATAAATACATAGCGAGACACCCCTATATCTATTGCTAAACAAAGTTAAAAAAATGGATCCAGTTTTGAATTCAATTGTTGCGAAAAACCAAGCATGCGAGATTGACAGTTCTAAGGTCAGTTCTGTTATATCGAAGCAGTGAATAATTGTTTTCTTTTATTTACTTTTATGTGAATGTTAACTTATTTGATTTTTCAGATTTAGTTGCATGATGAACATGCTAATTTAAACAACTCAGTTGTCGACAAGCTTCTAAGGTATTGATTTTACTGGTTTTTAAGTATTATTTTTGCGTATATCTTTCATATTAACATGCTGATTATGCTGAACGTTCTTATTTTTTGGGTATTTTAAAATACCCCTCTATCATGCATAATACCCCTCTATCATGCATTATAATATAGTATATATATATATATATATATATATATATATATAGTGGAGAGTTCAAATGAAAAGATACTTTTTGTAAGAAGAAAAAAGAAGAAATTTCAACCAATAAGAATGCTTCGTTTTATTTCATTTAATATAAGTATTTAATTTTACAATAAGGGTAATATGGTAAAACAACAAAGATTATTACTTAGTAGTATTCCTCTATAATAGCTAACTACATTAAAATTTGTAACTAATCTTCAAAATATATGTTGTTTCAAAAAAATAAAATAAAATAATTTAGAGTGTAGAATAAATTACAATGTCAATCAATCAATCAATCATACCCAGTAAAATCCCACAAAGAGCAAAGCTATTTGTAGGGTCTGGGGAGGGTGGGATGTAGGCACACCTTACCTCTACCCCTAGGGATAGAGAGGCTGCTTCCAGAGAGACCCTCGGCTCCAAAACACCCAGGAAAGAAATAAATAGAGCATGGGGTGTGTGTGTGTATATGTGTATGAAGCTACCAATGTAGTATGAGTTGCAAAATAGTGCATGGTAGAACAGAACAAATATGACAACACAAACAGTCTATACCCATAGTTACATATTTACGACCATACACTACACCTAGAAACACAACTGTACAAAACATCCTATACACATAGTTACTTATGTACGACCATACACTCCACTACACCTAAAAACACAATTGTACCCTTTCCTAGAAATCCTTAACCTTAATCCTACGTCTCCACGAGCTCCTATCATGGACCATGTTCTCAGAGAGGTGCAATTTTTGCAAATCCTGCCTAATCCGCTCATCCCAAGTAATTTTGGGTCTGCCTCTACTCCTCCTCCCCTCCACCTCGAGGGTTTCAACCACTCTAACTGGTTCTATCGTCTGCCTCCTCTTCACATGCCCAAACCATCTCAATCTTCCCTCCTTTATCTTATCTGATATACTAGCTACTTGTAACCTTTCCCTAAAAACATTATTTCTTATCCGGTCTAACCTTGTGTGGCCACACATCCATCTCCCTCCTTTATCTTATCTGATATACTAGCTACTTGTAACCTTTCCCTAATTACAATGTGTATATGATAAATTACGGGTTGTGTAGGATAAATTTCAACATGTGTAGGGTAAATTTCGAAAGGTGTAGGGTAACTTTTGATGTGTGTAGTCAAAAAACATTAGTGTGAAAGAATGATAGTTTTTATGAATAAGTAATTAGCCAAAGATGATAAAAAATGAGACAAGTGAAAAAGTATTTAATATTTTACGATTTTACCCTTTGTTCTTTTTCTTCTCAATTAATTTTTTTTCTCAAATAAACCTTACCCTATATATATATGTATATATATATAGAGGATGGATCATTAGAAAACTAGTTTAAATGAGAAAACAAAAAAAACTAACTAAAAAAGCCTAAAAACCATACAATTTTTTTTAACAATTTTTTATTAAAAAATCGCTATTTTTTATGTATGAAAAAAAAAATTCAAAAAAAAAAAAATAGTACTGCACATGTGCACTAATACGGAAAGCCTAAACCACTTAACCCACCCCACCCCCACCGACACCCCCCAAAACGTAAACCCCCCACCCCCACATCCCAAAAACCTAAATTCACCCTTCCATCAAAAGCCTAACCCCCCACCCCCAAAAACCTAAACACCCCACCCCCTATCGAAAACCTAAAAGTAAAGCCTAAATATAAACCTGAAAAAAAACCTAAACCCCCTACCCATCCCCCAAAAACCTAAACCCCCATCCCCCCACACCCAAAAACCTAATCCTAATTCTAAACCTCCAAAAAACCTAACCCTAAAAGCTAAACTATACTGAAAAGCTAATTTTAAGCATGTAATGCACATGTGCAGTACAAAATAAAAAATTGATTTTTTTTTCATACATAAAATATAGTGATTTTTTAATAAAAAATTAAAACTACATATTAAATGATAAAACTAGAAAACTAACTAAAAAAGCCTAAAAACATACAAATTTTTTTATTTTTTTATAATTTTTTCATAAAAAAAAAACGTGTACTGCACATGTGCATTACATATATTTAAAATTAGCTTTTGAATCTAGTTTAGTTTTTAATAGCTTTTGAATCTAGTTTAGTTTTTAAGATAAGGTTTTTTGGAGGTTTAGAATTAGGATTAGGTTTTTGGTGTGTGTGTGTGGGGGGGGGGGGGGGGGGGGGGTTAGGTTTTTGAGGGGGGGGGGGGGGGTGTTTAGGATTTTTTTGGGAGGGGGGTTAGGTTTTTTTTTGTGTGTTCACATTTGTTCTTATGGTTCTAACAATAAAGGTGGTTGTCAAATGAACCTTATATATATATATGGGGAAGGATCCACTAAAAAGTGGATTTTGCCTAAGTAGCCTAAGAAGGATTGTGATGATTAGGGATGGGCTTTTTTTCCCAAATACCTGTACTCGTACCCGTATCGTACCCGTACCCGTACCTATACCCGTACCGATTTTAGGTATTTGGTACATGTATCGGTACCCAGTTTTATTGATTTTGGTATTCGGTACTTTCGGTATTGGTACGGGTACGGGTAAAAACGGGTACTGGTACCGAATTCTATGTATACCTTTAAAAGTTTTTTTGTATTATGTTTTATTTCATATTATGGTATTTATAGTGTACTCGTATTGATTTTACCTATATGGTACCTGTATCGTATTGGTACTCGTACCAATTTTACCTATTTGGTACACGTACTATATTGGTACTCATGTCAATTTTACCTATTTAGTACTCGTACAAGTGCTCAAAAAGTAAATAAAAACAAAATGGTACCAAGCGGGTACTGTACCGAAAATACCCGTACCAGTACCCGTACTCGTACCCGTACCGTACCTATATATTTGGTACGGTATTTGGTACCTAGTTTTGTTCAAATTTGGTACCGGTATTTTTGGTATAGGTACGGGTACTGTACCAATCCCATCCCTAGTGATGATGACATATGGCATTCTTAATAAGTAGGAATGAAGGACATTTTGGTCCTTATAAATAGGAGTGAAAATGACATGTGGCACCCCTTTTGTTTTTTAAAAATACAACAAAAAAATCTAGTACAAAAAAATATAGCACAAAAAATCTAGTACAAAAAATATAGCACAAAAAATCTAGTACAAAAAAATATAGCACAAAAAATGTAGTACAAAAAAAAAATATACCATAAAAAAATATAGTACAAAAAAATATAGCACGAAAAAACTCCGCAAAAAAATGTAGTACAAAAAAATCTAACACAAAAAATTGAGAAAAAAAATTAAGACAAAAAAATTCAGCACAAAAAATTTAGCACAAAAATATAGTACAAAATCCAGCACAAAAAAATGTTATACAACATAGAAATACAACACATTTTAGTGGGTTTTTTTAGTCTTCATATTTTATATAGCAATATGGTACTCAAATTAAAGATAAAAAGACGCCTGATTTTATGGTGAAATTTTTATGAAAAAATAATGTCGTATAAAAAAGTTATGAACGTTTAAAAAATTGGGGTGAAATACGCATTTGCATGTGGAGAGAGAAAGTCTATAAATATGATTTTACAAAGATACCCTTGCACTCCTCCTTTCTCCTACACTTTCATCTTAACCATTGCTTTGAAAAATGAATGGTTAAGATTCATTCTCATCCTACTTAGGGAAAATTAACGTTTTATTTGATCTTACCACATATATATATATATATGTATATATAGGGGACCGCTAAAATGAGAACCAACTCGAGTTGTAAGAACCGTGAGAACTACATCGTACGGGGCGAGGTGGACCAAATTTTTTTTCATAAACGTAGATACGTGTATTATAACACATTTGTAAAAAAAAAATCAAAAAAAATGTCGTGTGTGTAGTTTTGAGCACCACAAGTTTGTGTTTACGGGTACCGTAAATCCTACCGGAAAATTTACGGTACCCGTAAACACACACTTGTGGTGCTAAAAAACTTTTTTTTTTGAATTTTTTTTTTTTACAAATGTGTTTATAATACACGCATCTACCTTTGTGGAAAAAAAATTGGTCCACCTCGCCTCGTACGGTGTAGTTCTCACGGTTCTTACAACTCGAGGTGATTCTTATTTTATATATTCATTCAATTGAAAACACAAAGTTTCCTATTGCCATTAGACCACCCGTAGTAGGGCGTGATTTTTAAAAATTTTTCAAAAAAAACGCCGGATAACGCCCCCCCTCCCACTACACCCGGCGTTTCCGGGCGTTATATTTGAAAAAAAATGCACACCGGCGTTTTTAAGAAAACGCTGAAGTTTGGTTTCATTTTCTGACATAGTTTTGTATGTGGCCAATGGGAGTGTTCTTCAGTCTGACAACCCCACTTTTGCATGTGATTGTGTTTGACCACTACGCCACTTTTGGTTTCCTTTTTTTTAATGATTGAATGGGGGTTATTGACATAATGCCCCACTACGCCACTTTTGTTATAATGCCCCAACGCTGACTAGGATGCCACATGTCGGATAATGCCCCATGGTGGGGCCATTATGTTTATTCACCACTAGACATGTTCTTAATAAAAAAAATCTATTGGTATAAGTATAATCAACTCAAACACCAAACAAAGACACTTTCTCGTACAGCCATGCCGTCTTTCTTTTCTCTTCTTCATCTTCTCGTAATCCTATCCACCTTAACCTTCAAATGTTCTTCATCTTCTTCTTCCCCATCAAACTCCTTATCTAAAGGCTCATCAATCTCAACCGATCACAAAACTGATCATCTCATCTCCCCAAACCACTTATTCACAGCCGGATTCTACAAAGTGGGCATCAACGCTTACATCTTTTCAATATGGTTCACCCAACCGCTAACCGTTGTTTGGATGGCCAACCGCGATGTTCCAGTTAACGGAAAACATTCTAAACTAACGTTGTATAAAGATGGTAATCTTGTGTTAAAAGATGCTGATGGTTCTGTTGTGTGGTCCACTGCGACCCAAACAACAAACGGGTCGCTAGTTCTGCAACTTGAAGACACTGGGAATCTTGTCCTTTATCAAGTTAATGGACATCCGTATATCCTTTGGCAAAGTTTTGATTATCCTACGGATACTCTTTTGCCTGATCAATTGTTTAGTAGAAACTCGCAACTGGTTTCTTCTAGGAGTAGGATGAATTTTTCGACTGGTTACTTCAAGCTCTATTTTGAGAATAATAATGTTTTGAGTTTGCTTTATAATGGTCCGGAGATTACAAGTGTTTATTGGCCTGAACCGTATTTGACGACGTGGGACGCTGGGAGATCAACTTACAATAATAGTCGGGTTGCGAAGCTGGATTCGAATGGCGAGTTCAACTCGTCGGATGAGTTCGGGTTTTTTTGTTTCAGATTTTGGCGTGAGGGGACGGCAACGGATCATGAAGGTTGTGTTAACCAACGAGTTTATTATCAGTTTATATTTATTATTTTTCTCATTATTCGCACACCCCTAAAATCTTATTCCCACACCACTACAGATATACGGTTTGTATAGAGTTATACCTGATTGTTGCACCAAAAAATGTCAGGGAATGGTTTTTTGTCCATGTATACGGGCCGTATAATATTATACGACCCGTATAGAATGTTAACCCATATAATATTATACGACCTAAACCTCGTATAACGTTAAACGACCCATATAGTGTTAGACGACCTGTATAGACAGTTATACGGATATTTTCTCTATGTATACGAATCGTATAACATTATACGATACGGCCAAATATTTGCCATGTTAAATTATTCTATACGGGCCGCATAACGTTATACGACCCGTAAATAGGGTGTGAAATTAAGATTTTTGGGTGTGGGATCATTAGGACCCAAATATGAAGCAAGCCATAACCTTCAAATAGGTGTTTAAAGAGTTAATTACATAGATGGACCCTGTGGTTTATAACTAGTTTCGTTTTTGGGTACTAACTTTTTTTATAACAGATTCAGGTTTTATGTTTCAATTTTGTAACACCATTGGGTAATAACACAAAAGTTAGTTAATTTTATCAATATAATGACTAATATCCTCTTCCATTTTTTTTTAATTTTATCAATGTAACACTTTTGGATACTAACACCTAATTTTATTTAAGTTTAAATCAATTTTACAAAGAAATTTGAATTAAAATTATTTTTGTATATAACGATTTTAAAATTCTTTGTAAAATTGATTTAAAGTTAAATAAAATTAGGTGTTAGTACACAAAGAAAAAAAATGGAAGAGTATTTTAGTCTTTATATTGATAAAATTAACTAATTTTAGTATTAGTATCCAAAGGTGTTACAAAATTGAAATCATAAAACCTAAACCTGTTAAAAAAAGTTAGCATCTAAAAGTGAAACTAGTTATAAATCATAGGATCCATCTATGTAATTAACTCGGCGTTTAAAAGTGTTGTAGGGGTGGGGGTGTCTACGACGCAAGACGTAAATCAAAGTTCAACAGCCGTTTCTTGGCCATTTGAAAACGAACCATGTGAAATTAGATTGACAATGCGGTGGCCTTTATAATTTATCTTTAAGGTTTTTGATAATTTATTGTTTTATCTCTAGTTTAAATGTTAGGACACATGGTAATGTTTTATTTTTATTACTAGGTTATAATCACGTGTATTGCACGGCCGAATAGATATAACTTTAAATATTAGAGGATAACTTTGTAGAATAGTAATCAAATTTTAAAATTGTTTCAATTAGGTTATTTAAGTTTTAAAAGTTTTCCAATCAGGTCAATCAAAATTCATTTTTCATTAAAATTAAGGGTTTTTTCATCTATTTCACAGGTAACCGTGGTGATATATATTTTTGTTTATTTTTTCTCTTTTATTTTATGTTAACGTCGAGTGATTACGTGTATTGTAACTTGTTTTTTTTTTGTTTTTAATGTAATTAGATTGTTTTTATTTTTAATAAATATAATTTCATATATTAAAATAATCCGAGCTCAGGATCTTATGTTTCATTTTTTCTTGACACATGGAAAAAATGACATGGCTCGATTTAAATGTTAAGTTATTTAATTGGGACAAAAACGATATGAGTGACCTAATTAAAACACTTTTAAAACTTGTTTACTATTCCGTGACATTTTCCCTAAAAAAGTTACATCTTTCATATATGGTCGTTAAGATATTTTTTGAAAAAAATGAACTTTGATGTATTATAGCATTTTACTTTGTTTTTTATTTATTAATTATTAGGTTAGAAACTTGTGTATTACACAAGTTAACATTTTACTTTGTTTTTTATTTATTTATTAATAGGTTAGAAACTTAAGTATTACGCATGGTTAAATCGATGAAATTTTAAATTAAATAATTATTAATAAGCGGAAAAAGTAAAAGAAAACGTTAAAAGAAAAAAATGTTAATTTTTTTAATTTTCATGTATGATGTTATAGTTTTACTTTCATATTTGATTAGGTTAGTAGAGTAGCAGCAGAGGAATTAACAACAAATTTTTTTTTGCTCCTTTTGAATTACTTGTGACTGATTGGAATTTGGAAATAATTCTTAATTATGTCCGGTTTGTTATCAGTTTCATTACCCGTCGGTTATTAGATAATAAATAAAAATAAAGATTATACACTTTTATATAAACAATTAAAACTATCTTTGTCATTATAAATAATAAAAACGTTAATATATAGTTTTTAATTTTATTAATTAACATATGGTTATTAGTTATCCTTATTCTTATCATCAAAATATTTTAATTTTAATAATTAATATATGGTTATCACTTATCTTTATCCTTAGACCATCCGTAGTGGAAGACACCTCTGTGGCGGTCCAGTCAGCAAGGGTGCTTTATGGGGCGTTTTTCTAAAATATGTGTAGTGGTTATGTGGGCATTATTTTAAAAGGAAGAATGCATATGATTGGGCAAGAAAACAAGAATGCATGTGATTGGTCAAAGAATTGGAAGTTGGGTGTGGATTAAAGAACGTTGAATACCAAATTTGCCTCAACAACAAACCGGGGGGGGGGGGGGGGGTAATAGGGGCGTTTGGGGGCGTGCTTTTGTGAAAAAACGCCCAAAATTTGTACCACTATGGGTGGTCTTATCATTAAAATCTCTTCTACAAATTTTAATTGAGACCACCTCATAAATCGACATGCGTCTCAAAAATGGTTTCTTTTATTATATAGTATAGATAGTTACCTAACTTTATCATTAGTCTATTCATCGGGCCGTTCATTTTTATCCAAAACTCGAAACCTAACCCGAATTTAAAGCCACCTGAATCCGAATTAGTGAATACCCGAGAAACCCGAACCCAAGAAACCCGAACCCGATCAACCCAAACTTTAAATGGTTGGTTATCGGGTCACTTTTTCTGGCAAAAAACCCGAACAACCCGATCCAAAACCCAAAAAAACCCTAACATTTATTGTTTTTTTCTTGTCTTATAGAAGTTTTTTGGTTTGACGTAATATATGAAACATTAAATTTTGGGAATTTTAAATATTATAATAACATATTGTTAACTAATGTTTGAACTTTGATAATATTTTTATTCTAGCAATACGAATTTTGATGATATTATGTTAAAAAAACATTTATTTTCATTTTACATCTAAACCTGAAAATCGAACAACCCGACCCGAACAACTCGACCTAAACAAACCCGTACCCGAATAACCCAAACCCGAAAAACTCGAACTTTAAATGGGTTGGTTATTGGGTCAGTTTTTCTTAGAGAAAAACCCGACCTGAAAAACCCGAAACCCGATGAACACCCTTAATCATGATCTCTCTATATAAAGATATCTAGTTTTCAGTTATTAATTACATGATCACTCTATATAAAGATATCTAGTTTTCAGTTATTAATTACATAGAAAATATCATTCACCTATTCATTTTGTTTTTCAGGTTGATTCTGATGGCAATATTAGGGTATATAGTCTTATTGACCAAAAAGACAAAAAGAAGTGGGTGGTGCAGTGGCAAGCGTTTTCGACACCATGCAAGATTCACGGTGTCTGTGGACCGAATAGTCTTTGTACTTACTCTCCACAAACTGGGAGGACATGCACCTGTGTTCATGGCTATAAGATGAAGAACCCTAATGACTGGAGCCATGGGTGTGAGCCAGCTTTCAAACCTTGCCAACAAGGGGAAGAGCAAGATTATGTTGTGATTCCTTATGTGGAGTATTATGGTTATGATTTGAACTTCCTTGAAAACAGCACCCTGGAAGCCTGCAAACAAGTTTGCATGAATGATTGCAAGTGCAAAGGGTTTCAAATCAAGTTTGATAAACTATACTACAATTGCTACCTCTAGAATCTTTTGTACAATGGATATCAATCCGGGTTCGAAAATTCAATGTATATCAAGCTACCGAAAAGGTGGTTGTTGTCGTTTCCTCAACGATTTGCGAACGAATCACACTATCATTGTCCAGGACATCTTATCGAGCTGATTTCAAGATCTTATGGTGAAAAACATGGAAATGGGACGTTAAAAGTTTTGTTATTGCTTGGTTGTGTGCTTGGGATTATTGAGATTGTAGTGATTATATTTTTCTTGTATACAACTAGCAAGGGTTTAACTTCAACGGCACAAAGTTACTTTCCAGTGGCCTCCGGGTTTAAACGGTTCGCGTTCGTGGAGCTGAAAAAGGTGACGAATAATTTTCGCAAGGAGATAGGAAGAGGTGGTGCTGGTGTGGTGTATTTAGGCGAGTTATCGGATGACAGAACCGCAGCGATAAAGGTGCTCAAGGAGGCTAGTCACCAAGGGGAATCTGAATTTCAAGCAGAAATAAGCACAATCGGTAGGCTTAACCACATGAATCTGATAGAGACATGGGGGTATTGTATGGAAGGGAAACACCGGCTCGTGGTTTACGAGTATATGGCGAATGGATCGCTTGCTAAAAGTTTGGATTCGAATACACTTGATTGGGGAAAGAAGATAGAAATAGCAATTGGGACAGCAAAAGGGTTGGCATACTTACATGAAGAGTGTTTGGAGTGGGTTTTGCATTGTGATGTAAAACCACACAACATTTTGTTGGATAGTGACTATAACCCGAAAGTGGCGGATTTCGGGCTGTCTAAGTTGTTTGATCGAAGCTCGGGTGAGAATTCAAGCTTTTCTAGGATCCGTGGGACACGTGGTTACATGGCTCCAGAATGGGTGTTCAATCTTCCTATCACCTCAAAAGTTGATGTCTATAGTTATGGCGTGGTGGTACTAGAGATGATAACGGGCAAAAGCCCGTTACAAATGCAACTGTTCGGTGTTGATGGTAGCGGGAGAGACCAAACGTTGGTTGAGTGGGTTAGAGAGACGATTCGTGTATGTAACGAAAGCGATGATAACCGAGAATGGATCAAGGAAATTATGGATAGTACGACATGTGGCGAATACAATGTGAATGTTTTGACAAATCTTGTGAAAATTGCTTTACAATGTACCGAGGAAGATAGAGATGCAAGACCTTCAATGAGCCAAGTGGTAAATATGCTTCTTCATACAGAATATTCGGATGATTAGTTAAGTTTTACTTACCTTATGTAACAAGGTATACATTACATGATATCCTAAATGATGGTATAATGTGGATGTTTTCACTACTAGATAACTTAATATCATGGACCTCAAACCACTGACCGCTATGGTTCGTCGGTACTTAATGGTGGATTCCATAAAAATCCAAATAAAATGAATAAAAACTCGATATCCATTGGTAACCGCTTGGTTAGTACTGGCGGATCAGCAACATTGAGCCTAAACCGGTAAAACACAAATTCACATATGAATATCTATCTTCCATCGGATGAGGTTTATGCAGACTGTTTTGTCTTTGTAAGTGGGAACTATTTATGAAGAACACTCCCTCTAGTATTTAAAGATAAGATTTTAGAGATTATTTCTGTACAGACTTTTTAGCATTTGTCAGTGTTTGTGGAATCATTTCCAACAAGCAGTCCTATAGTGAACCCTCTCTTTTAAAATTAAATTCCATATAAGTTTCTCGCCTAGTAGTTTCAGACGTTTGTTAGTGGGAATAATATTGCAATGTATATTCTGTTGATAATTTGTTAAAAAAAGTGATTATAAACTCTATCACTACTACAAAAATGATTTGTTTAGGCGGTGAAAATGAAGATTCTAAGCGGTTTTGTGACCGCCTAAACAAATGTCGCAGGAAAAAATGTTTAATTAATTTCAACGGTTAAAAACCCGCTCAAAATAATACAAATTCCGCCAAAAAAAACAGCCCAATAATTTGTGATTTTGTGTTTTTGAGCGGTGGTTTAACCGCCCAAAAAAATAATTATGTTATCAATTAAAATAATTAAAATAATAGGAGAGCTCAAAATAATGGCTATATGTTAGCTCAAAATAATGGGTGAGAGCTCAAAATAATGGCTGTAATATATAGAAAATAATGACTAAATAAAAATGTTGGCTCAAAATAGTAGATAATGGATACACACCCAGAACTAAAACAATCAAAACTAAAACAATCAAAACTCAGCAAACATCATAGAACCTCTTGATTACATAATAACTTTCAAAGTTTACAAAAGTTGTTCTAAACATAATAACTTCCAAAGTTGTTCAAATAACTACACTAACCTAACCCATCTTCCAAAGTTGTTCAATATAACTACACTAACCTAACCCATCATGGTGTATTGAACCAACCTACACTCTTACACTTAAAAAACCGCGTCATGATGTTTTCAACACAACATGTCGATTTCCTCTTGTGTTACGCTTGTTGTCTCGGTCCAAATCTAAAAAGAAATCAAATATCATATATTAGTTAACCCGAAACACCAAAATAAACATAAAACCTGAATAATACAACCTTAAACTCTGATCGATAACCCCAACATACTAAAGTCAAGATAGGTAAATTCTAAAAGTAATACTTACATTGTTTGGAAAACGAAATCGCTTCTTTAAAACAAACTGGACCATAAACCAAATCACCATGAACCCACACTCCCAAGACCCGTCTTGTTGCTTACACTGCATTAAATTTAAAAGAAAAAATCAATTACTAAAATAATCACTTAATTGTATAACATAAGAGTTAATAATACTGATAACATACTTGAACCATGGTCCATGTAAGTCCACTTCCAAAAGAAGATTCTATTGCTCTCGAAAGAGGATAATCATCTTTATCCTTGTTGGCCTTAACCGAAATCGTATCCAAAATCCAAACACTTCGTTCCTTGGGAGAAACGATAAACAAAACCCAATGGGCGCTAGAAAAAAGAAAGGTATAAAGTAGTGTAATAAAATAAAGAAAATTAACTTGAATACACTAAAAAACAATAACATATATATTACCTATAAAAAAAATGGTGCAAGAAAATATTTTGTGCCTTTTTTAAGTTTGTAGACACTTAACAAGTGTTCTTTTACACTTGCAAAATTTTCCTCGCACTCTTTTCCAGTTATTTTGTGGATATTGAAGTAGGCAACTTTAGGGTCTTCTGGAGCAAATTTATAAAATATTGTGTTATGCAAATATCTGATATCAAACAAGAAAAAAATTACAAGGTTAAAATTCAGTTGTGTTAAAAAATAAATTTATTGTACGAAATAAAAATAATAAGAGAAAACTTACATTTGACACCAATGTAAAAAGCTAGCCTCAAGCAACCCGTTCGCCAAAAACTGTAACATCCCCTCATATTCGATGGATTCAACTTCGATATCAAACGAAGTCTTGGGGTACATCTCCTTAGGCACATTAATCTCAATGCTCATCTTTCCATTAAAGAGATCCTTTAATCGTGCAGCCCATAACTTAATATTTTCAGGCCACTCATTTTCTATCTTCAACAAGGCATTTTGTATTTTTTGTTCAGCCCTTTGACAACTTTGGAGCGGGAGGTTCTTCATCGAACTACATAATTAAACAAACGCTTTTAAGAGTATATATACACACATACACACACACATATAACATGTTCGAGTTGTTGATTACCATCGCATCGAGTCGTTCGGAAATGTGTACATCCATGTTTGCTCGGGTCTTTTACAAAGAACACTTGTGTGCAATGTAAAGCGAGGATAAACGGTTCAGATGCATAGCCATTTGTTGCAAGGTCGACAAGTGTAAATCCATATTTGTCAACTTGAATACCTGTACTGTTGTTCACCCACTTACATTTGAACACAGGGATAATGGTAGTTCTGTAATTCAGCTCCCAAATTTCTTCGATGACACCATAATAAGACTCCTTAGCGATTTCCAATCTTATATTGTGATTCATCCGGTCGAATTTGTTTGTTGATGCTATTACTGTAACTCCACTATTCTGCATTGTACTTTTCTCATCTTGAGTTTTTGTGTAAAAAGTATACCCGTTAATGTCATACCCTTGGTAAGATTTTACTCTACATTCTGGACCTCGCCCCACTTGTTCCACAATTTTATCAACAACCGCCTGACCACCGGTTACCTTATCTTTCAACCATGAAGAAAACTCTTTGTTATGCTTAGTTTCATGCCACATATGGCTCTTATTCGGGTAGGATGATTGTAATAACTTCAAGTGTTCATTGACATATGGAGCAAGACAAGTCATGTGTTTTAGGACATAGAAATGTGCAAGTTCTAAACTATCATTACTTGGGTTTAACATTTTCATACCGACACCTCCTTCCCCTTGAAGTTTGCCGGAGTGACGAGATTATGGCAGACCAATACTTTTAGCACCTTCTACATATCCCGTACAGAATTCAATTACCTCCTCGGAAGCATATCCTGTTACAATACTACCCTCAGCCCGATAATGATTTCTTACATAAGCTTTAAAGAAACCCATGTATCTTTCAAAAGGGTACATGTAACGCAAAAATACCGGACCACAAGCATTGATTTCTTCAACAATATGAATCACCAGGTGAACCATCACATCAAAAAAGGATGGCGGGAAATACTTCTCTAGTTCACAAAGTGTGATTATGATTTCTTTTTGCCATGCATCCAATTCCTGGGGATCAATAACTTTCGAGTGAATCATATTAAAAAACAAACAAAGTTTTGTGATTGTGTTTCGTGTACTCTCTGGTAGTAATCCACGGACAGCAATAGGAATCATATGTGTCATCAAAACATGACAATCATGAGACTTCATACCAAGCAGTTTACAATCTTTCATCGACACCAACCTTTTAATGTTTGCGGAATAACAAGATGGAACTTTAATATCATGCAAACATTTACAAAACTTTTTTTTCTCTTCCTTTGACATTGTGTAACATGCAGGTGGCAGATAAATACGATTACCTTTTTCAACAGGGGCAAGCTCTTTACGTATTCCCATTTCTTCCATGTCTTTACGGGCATTGACACCATCTTTAGTTTTTCCGGGTATGTCTAACAATAAGCCTAGCAAGCTATCACATACATTTTTCTCGATATGCATAACATCTAGGCAATGTCGAACTTGTAAATGCCTCCAGTATGGTAAGTCCCAAAAGATTGACCTTTTTTTCCAATTAGTTACTTTCTCAACACGAGTAGTACGAGTTCTTTTTCCCAAAACGGTACTTAGATTTTTAACTCGTGAAAATGCATCAAAGTTCTTTGGTTTTCGTCTGGTCTCGGTACTTCCATTAAAGTCCTTTGTGTTGTTTCGAAAACTGTGACCAGTTGGAATGAATCTTCGGTGTCCCATGTATACTGTTTTTCTGCAATGATTCAACCATATTGAAGTTGTCTCATCTTCACAAACAGGACAAGCTTTCTTACCTTTCGTGCTATATCCAGATAAATTAGCATATGCCGGGAAATCACTTATGGTGCAAAAAATCATGGCACGCAAGTCAAAATATTCCTTCTTATAAGCATCATACACATTTACACCAGATTCCCATAGAGTTTTTAGGTCATCAATCAACGGGGACATATAAACATCGATGTTATTACCGGGTTGTTTCGAACCTTGAATCAACAACGACATCATTATATATTTTCGTTTCATGCATAACCATGGTGGAAGATTGTAGATGCAAAGAAGAACCGGCCACGTACTATGACCACTACTAGCGTTTCCAAAAGGATTGAATCCATCGGAGCTAAGCCCAAACCTTATATTCCTAACCTCATTACCAAATTCTGGATATTTTCTATTAATATTTCTCCATTGTGGAGAATCCGCCACATGTCTTAATTTTCCATCCTTTATACGCTCATCTGAATGCCAGCGTAATAATTTTGCTTCTTTCTCGTTTGAAAATAATCGTTTTAGTCTCGGCATAATAGGAAGATACCACATTACTTTAGCCAGTGGTCCATTTTTCTTCACATCATTATCATATTCACCGGTTTTTCTTTTTCTCGCGTACCTTGATTCACCACAGTTGACACATTCATGACTATCAGCATATTCATTTCTATACAAGATGCAATCATTCGGACATGCATGGATTCTTTCAACCTCCAATCCCATGGGATTCATCATTGTTTTTGCTTGGTAAAACGAAATTGGTAACACATTACTATTCGGAAGCATGTCATGCAAAACTACTAATAAATCTGTGAAACTTGTATCACTCCATCTGTTTTTTGCTTTCAAGTTAAACAACATCAAAACAGCTTCAAGTTTAGAAATCTCACAACCATTATATAATGGTTTTTGTGCATCTTCAAATAGATGTTGTAATTTTACTCTATCATCATCGTCAATATCATCATTCTCCAAATCATTAAACATGTCATCTAAATTGTTATCATTTAGACTGTCATTATTTAAATTGTCATCATATAAATTTTCCTCGTTTAAATTGTCACCGTATAAGAAATCATCATGTTCCACATTCTCTAAATTAACCGATGTCGTGGCACCATCAATTCGTGATTCGCCATGCTTTGTCCAACAAGTGTAACTAGGCATAAAACCATTCGCAATCAAATGATACTCTATATCTCTAATATTTTCATATTTTTGAAAGGTTTTACAAATCCTACAAGGATACCAAATATCTTTAGAGCCAACATTCCTCCGATTAACTTCAGCAACCTTAAGAAAAGTAGAAACGCCTTTTGTATATATTTCAGAAGTAGGCAGACTATGGTACATCCAATATTCTCTGTCTTCCATCTGAAAATTAAAATAATCTAATAAGTAATATGCAATTAAACATGTACATGTTGTTAATATAACACTCTAGGGCGGTGGATCCTAACCCACTTTTTAAATATTCTATCTCAAATGTATATATTTTAACGTGTTAACTATTTAAGAAAAAAACGACAGCATTTCCCCTTAACTCCCCAAGTATGTGGATGAACCACAAACCCGAAGGAGTGGGAAAAACGCTGCCGAATTTTTCTTAATAGTTAACAGGCTAAAATATATACACATCCTAATGAGATAGAATATTTAAAAAGCAGTCCCAAACGGGGACAATCTAAAATTTATCTCTATTAGATAAATTTTAGACGGGTAAGCTCTAAAAGGTTATTATCGATGCATGTATATTCATATATATATATATATATATATATATATATATATATATATATATATATATATATATAGAGGCCGGTTATCGTACAATAGGTCTAATCGTACATTACGTACGCTTTCACCACAACCGTCAGATCATCTCATTTAAATTAGCCAAATTAATCTATTCAAATATTGAAAAAAAGGTTAAAATCATCATTACGATATCTTAGTCTCTGTAACCGACGGAGATTTGAATCTCAATTTCAAAATCGTAATCGAAAATCGAACCATTAATCAAAATTCGATCCATAACATCAAATACAACAGCGTAAGATTCTTATTAACCAATCTCCTTCTGCGATTTCATATATGATGATTTTGGAAGTTTATACCTGAAACAAATCGATAGACCACCTATCGAAGAAGATGATGCAGTATGAAAATTATAAAAATGTTGCAGATTTCTTATCGTGTGCGAATTCTTGTTATTACACATGCGATTCTAAAAAAGTTAAATAATGTTTATAGTGTGCGAATTCTATTTTTACACACATGCGATTTAAAAAGTGAAGTTGTCTGTGGTTTCTTAAAGTGTGCGAATTCGTTTTCGAATCATATGCGATTTGTTTAATCTAAATCGCATGTAATAGCAAATAAAATCGCATGTATAATGGAAAGTGAATATAAAATCGCATGTAATAGAAAATAAAATCGCATGTATTGTGGAAAAGTGAATATACCTGCAAAAAGTCTTCATTTCTATAAGTGATTGTGCTTTTAATCAATTATGATGGCTGCACTAAGTTTTATTTGTTAATTTATTTTTATTTTATAATATTTCAGTGACTGTTTTTTTGTTAAAGAATATTTCTGTTGCAAAACATTAACATCACATGTTAATGGAAATCGCATGGCATCGCATGTAATAATGTAAATAAAATTACACTGGCTTTATTCGTCGTCTTGTTCTGACATTTCTATAAAATGACAACTGCAAATTTATAATTTTAAAAATTTATGCTATTTTGAAACTGTGATACGATTCATAATTACCGGGATCGTGGTGTAATCCGACTTCGCGATCCGCTGATTGAATGAAATCTCTGTTTTACCCTTATCTATTAAAACTAATCCAGGGACACGTGTAGGGTTGATGTGATAGCGTACGTAATGTACGATTAGGGGTTTTGTATTCTACTCTTCCTCTATATATATATATATATATATATGAATATTATATACATCTACATCGACGGCATATGTATAAATATCATATATACATGTATACATACATATTATGCATAAAAAAAATAAAATACATCAACAACAAAGATAATAAGAAACAAAAGTTCATACCTTTAACCTCTTGATTTGATATAATGAAGAATAAAAGCTAGAATAATTCAATTATCTACAATCAAATAACAACAAATAATTAATTAATACATATTGATCAAACAATTAATATATGTATATATATATATATAGAAGAATACATATGATATATACCTGTTAGTAAAGTAATGTTTGAATAGAATGAAGAATGAATTGAATTGAAGAAACAGGGGCTAGGCTAGGGTTTGCAGAGAGAAAAAAATAATTAAAGAGATGGGAAGAAAATTTAATAATTATTAATAGTAATCGTAGAGTTTTTTTATTATGAAATTATGATAAAACCCTTTATTTGAGCTAGGTTGTTATGATCGCAAAAAAAAAACATATTTTTTTGAGCTATCATTTAGCCGAGCTTAAAAAAATCATTTATTTATTTTTTTGAGCTATATAGCTCAAAAAAACATGCGTGTAAGTTTATCCAGATGATTTTTGGGCGGTTTATGTCTTTAACCGCCTAAATTAATAGTCATATGTATGTTTAAGGTGGAAACGAGCTAATGTTAATGATTAAAGGTCAAATTTTAAACCATGATTATGTATTATTGTTGACAACTGAACTTATTTTCAAGTCCAAATAATCGAACAAAGTGAAGCAACGACTTAGAATATCAATAGAGTTGTATCACATAAAATCAATTGAAAAAAAAAATTGGATAGTTAATTTTTTAATAAATTAACCGAGAGTTGCTCTTTGAAATAATGTGACATGTAAACTAATTGTTGTCTTTTGAGCTGGGCTTCAAACGTAATCCTGGATCTCATTATATGGGCTAAACAATTGAAAAATTGACCTGTTTCACTTATTACTGCAGGATAAGCTACATGAATACCATATTGGCTAAACAATTGAAACATTGCTTTTTGGTCCATGGCGTTTTTTTTGAAAACACAATTTGAAGGGTTTTTAGTGTATTGCGTTTTAGGTAAAACACATTTTTATGTGTTAGTCCATTGCGTTTTAGAAAGAAAAAAACACTTTCTTTTGTGTTTTTTTTTCTATTGCGTTTTAGGAAGAAAAAAAAACACATTTTTATGTGTTTTTTGGTTCATTGTGTTTTCGAAAAACATATTTTGAAGTGTTTTTAGTCCATTACGTTTCAGGTAAAACACATTTTTATGTGTTTTTAGTCCATTGCGTTTTAGAAAAAAAAACACATTCTTTTGTGTTTTTAGTCCATTGCATTTTTTAGAAGGAACACCTTCTTTTGTGTTTTTAGTCCATTGCATTTAAAAAAAATCATTATTTTGTGTTTTTGGTTCACTGTGTTTTAGAAAGAACACTTTTTTTGTTTTTTTATTACATTGCGATTTAGAAAGAACAATTTGTTTTGTATTTTTGATCCATTGCGTTTAAAAAAACACTTTCTTTTATGTGTTTTGTCAATTGCATTTTAAAAAGAACACTTTATTTTATGTTTTTAGTATATTGCGTTTTAGAAAAAAAATCATTTTTTATGTTTTTCGTCCATTGCGTTTTAGCCATCTGGGTTATCGATTTTTTTTTTCAAAAGTATAGCAATAGTGTGCTCGTTTTAAAGATAAAAAACGCTCGTTTTAAAGATAAAAAACGCTCTTTTTTATGGTGCAATTTTTATAATAACATAATTTCGTATGAAAAAGTTATTAACGTTTTAAAAATAGGGGGAATTGGAGAAAAAAAAACTATTTACTTGAATGTACTAGAATACCCTCAAATTAACCCATGGGTCTTCTTATTTTTGTTCAATCTCACTCATTTAATCTTATTTCTTAATTAGTTAATAGATGATTATGATTACTTACTAGCCTTTCTATTCAAATAAACTTTCTAGTATATTCTACCCTATAAATTAAACTTAAAACGATTATGTAAAAAAGGAATATACATACTAAATAAATACTTGTTTGAAATGAAAATATTATTGAACGAAAATATAATCAAATGCATATTTTTGTTTGTCTCCATTAATGATATCGATATATATGGATGCCGTGTGAAACAGGGGGTTGGTTGGCAGCTCGTAAATGTTATCAACAACAGAGTCGTGATGTGGGGGCGCCGACCGTGAACCAAGGACAGCTTGACTTGCACAAAGACCAATAAGTCAAAAACTATATGGTCTAGAACATATCTTTTTCGTCATGAATAGACCCACCAATACAAACTTAAATCGGCTAATGCTTTGTGTGTTTACATATATCGTTAAGTTCAAACACAATTATTATTTTAATGTTGAAAGTGTAGCAAGAGGTGACATATATACATACGTAAGTTTTACAGGCGATGAATATTTATATTATCATATTGGTACTAGTTATATATACAAGAGAAATAAATTACACCAAAATAGCCGGTAAGCGGGCAACAAGCTGCGCCGCGACCCCTTTTTGAATAGCGAAACCTAGCCTAGTAAAGACGAAACCCCGCCCCCTAGGAGACGCAATGTTGCTGTGAACAACCCGTTGGAGTTTGGTAGCGGATGATACGATAACGAAGAACAAATCACGTTGATTCTACCCCGTGGTTATCTTTCCCAAACCCTTAAAATTCAACCCAAAGGGTAAAAAGTTTGAAATGAAAATGGTTATTTCTCAAAATTGAATTCTGACCATTGGAATTACAAGAGCAACATATAAATAAAGACTGAAATTCGAAATGGGCCACAAAAAGGCCATAGGCCAAACAACAAGTACTATCCGGACATTTTTCTCTAAATTTTAACTAAATGGACCATTTAGAAAATGATTGATTTTTTTGGACGTTGAGTACAAGATACGCTAGCCACATACTTTTTGTGAGCAATACTCCGGTAAAGATGTGTAATACACACTTGAGAATTTTATTATTCTTTTTCGCCGACATATATTAATACCGAAGTTACACCTAAAGGATGTTCTTTTAGACACGTTACTCCCAAAGAGTGTTATGTCGGTGTATCGCTTGTCCACTTGTCCTACGTAAGGTGCATTCGGTTCCAAAAGAATTTATACGATGTGTTTTAAATGGTCATTTAATCAATGTTTTTATTAGTGAAAAATCAAAACTCAATGTTTATTTTGATGATTTTAACTAGTCACACGTCTGCTGTAATGAAAAAAAAGGTCGGTCTTTCAAAAGCAAATTATGTAAATACTATCTTAACACTACTTAAAATAAAATAAATAAAACTGTAGATTTTATTGCATAACTTCAAAAGAAAAGTATAATAAAATACATGCAATATTGATGATTAAAATAATCGATAAAGATTATTCACCTATATATTCAAAGGAGAAGGTAATGAATAGTGACAATAAATAAATATTAAAAAGAGTCTTTAATAAAAATTCACCTATATATTCAAGGGCCAAAACTATCCACACATCAATTTTGCCTATTTACACACCTAAAAGATGATTTTTGTCTTTACATGCACACTCTGCAGAGTCGAACTGTGGCCAAAACGGGGCGTTTTGGTCCGATTAACCAGACAAAGACTGACGGGTGTCTGACGGGTCTGTTGTCCGGACCAAAACGCCGAGCTTTGGCCGCGTTTTGGTCCTGTCAACCAGACCGGGTATCAGTCTTTTGTCTGGTTGACAGGACCAAATCGCGGCCAAAGCTCAGCGTTTTGGTCCGGTCAACAGACCCGTCAGACACCCATCAGTCTTTGTCTGGTTAATCGGACCAAAACGTCTCGTTTTAGCCACAGTTCGTCACTGCAGGGTGTGCATGTAAAGACAAAAATCATCTTTTTTGAGTGTGTAGATAGTGAGATGAGTGTGTGGATAGGTACACTCATATTCAAAGGAGAAGGTAATGAACAGTGACAAATAAAATTCAAAGGAGATGGTAATGAATAGTGACAATAAATAAATATTAAAAAGAGTCTTTAATGAAAATTCACCTATATATTCAAAGAAGAAGGTAATGAACAGTGATAATAAATAAATATTAAAAAGAGTCTTTAATAATGAAAAGTAATAAAAATAGAAATAAACGAATAGTATTGGGTATCGGTTTCAAATTTACTAAAATGAGTGTATTTTCGGTATCCGTTAGGCACCGGCAATCATCGGGTTTTACCCTCAAATACCGGTGCCGTACCAGTACCGTCCATATCAAGCCGTACCAGTACCGTCCACCTCAAATACCGGTGCCGTACCAGTACCGTTCATATCAAGCCGTACTGTACCAGGTATATTCGGTACCGGTACCCATTTTTGGGGATTTCGGTAACAGTATTTTCGGTACCGGTTGGTACCGAGCTCATCAAATCCTGTAGCAACGTAGCAATGCAAGTAATTGCACAGTTTAGATTACTTTTCATACACACAGTAAGTAAACTGTATTTCGTTTGAATACCGGTGCCGTACCAGTACCGTTCATATCAAGCCGTACTGTACCAGGTATATTCGGTACCGGTACCCATTTTTGGGGATTTCGGTAACAGTATTTTCGGTACCGGTTGGTACCGAGCTCATCAAATCCTGTAGCAACGTAACAATGCAAGTAATTGCACAGTTTAGATTACTTTTCATACACACAGTAAGTAAACTGTATTTCGTTTGAATGAGGTTTTATATACACAACAACTTATTTTGCTTTATTTTTTGTCTTTTTACGTAATGAATGAATTATAGCATCTAAAATTAACTTGGATATTTAGATTATTGATGAGAAAATCGTATCAAATCCTGTAATCAAATCGGTATCGTATCGGTACCAAATTTACCATACCAAATCATTTTCGGTACCAATTTCGTACCCACCTTTTGGCGTTTTCAGAATCGCTACTTTCGGTTCGACACCGGTCTAGCACCATACCTATATTTATTGATTTTTACCTTCAAATACCATACCGTATTGTACCGAGCATTTTCGGTGCCGGTACCTAATTTCGATGATGATTTTCTGGATCGGTACTTTCGGTGCCGTTACAGGTACCGAGCTCATCCATATTTTAACGTGTTAGCACCGTAATAACTAAACTGAAAACAACCGAATTTCCAACGTGTAGGACATGTGAGTCCTATTATTATATATTAGGTTATTTAAAATCGTTTTTTAGGACGGATTGACTATTCTTTTCACGACATTTTTATTTATGTTTTGATATTCGGTATCTGCTTGCCGTTACTGACACGCGTTTTGCAGTTATTGGTCCCGCCACAACGCGCGGGCGGAAATTTAACTAGTTCAATTGAAAACACAAAGTTTCCTATTGCTATAAATAAAATCTGTTGGTATAAGTATTATCAAATCAAACACCAAACAAAGATACTACTATTGCGTATAGCCTGCCATCCATGCCGTCTTTCTTTTCTCTTCTTCTTCATCTTCTCATAATCCTATCCACCTTAACCTTCTCATCTTCTTCCCCATCAAACTCCTTATCAAAAGGCTCATCACTCTCAACCGATCACAAAACTGATCATCTCATCTCCCCAAACCATTTATTCACAGCCGGATTCTACAAAGTGGGCATCAACGCTTACATATTTTCAATATGGTTCACCCAACCGCTAACCGTTGTTTGGATGGCCAACCGCGATGTTCCAGTTAACGGAAAACATTCTAAACTAACGTTATATAAAGATGGCAACCTTGTGTTAAAAGATACTGATGGGTCTGTTGTGTGGTCCACTGCGACCCAAACAACAAACGGGTCACTGATTTTGCGACTCGAAGACACTGGGAATCTTGTTCTTTATCACGTTAATGGACATCCGTATATCCTTTGGCAAAGTTTTGATTATCCTACGGATACTCTTTTGCCTGATCAATTGTTTAGTAGAAACTCGCAGCTGGTTTCTTCTAGGAGTAGGATGAATTTTTCAACTGGTTACTTTAAGCTCTATTTTGAGAATAATAATGTTTTGAGTTTGCTTTATAATGGTCCGGAGATTACAAGTGTTTATTGGCCTGAACCGTATTTGAAGACGTGGGAGGCTGGGAGATCGACTTACAATAATAGTCGGGTTGCGAAGCTGGATTCGAATGGCGAGTTTAACTCGTCGGATGAGTTCGGGTTTTTTGTTTCAGATTTTGGCGTGAGAGGACGGCAACGGATCATGAAGGTTGTGTTAACCAACCGAGTTTATTATCAATTTATAGTTATTATTATTTTCTGATTTATCATGAGCCCTGCTAATTCTACGCCACCCGAAAACTTAATGGTCGTTTGAAGGCAGCGGCTATGAAGCAAGCCATAACCTTCAAACAGGCGTTTAAAAGTGTGTGTGTGTGGGGGGGGGGGATCTATGACATCACCATCATTATTATCATACTCAGTAAATCCCACTAATAAGAAAGTTAAGGTAAGGTCTGAGGAGTGTAAGATGTAAAGAGTCTTACCTCTATCCCTAGAGATGCTGATTCAAGTGAGACCCCTAGCTTGATAGTAGTTTTCCATCAAGCGAATTAGATAAGGCACATAATGAATTTTGATGACATTATGTTAAAAAAAAACAATTATTTTCATTTTACATTTAAACCTGAAAGTCTAACAAACTCGACCTAAACAAACCCGAACCCGAATAACCCAAACCTGAAAAACTCGAACTTTAAATGGGTTGGTTATTGGGTCAATTTTTCTTAGAGAAAAACCACAACAACCCGTCCCGGAAAACCCGAAACCCGATGAACACCTTACACCCCTACTCATGATCTCTCTATATAAAGATATTTAGTTACATAGAAAATATTATTCACCTATTCATTTTGTTTTTCAGGTTGATTCTGATGGCAATATTAGGGTATATAGTCTTATTGACCAAAAAGACGAAAAGAAGTGGGTGGTGCAGTGGCAAGCGTTTTCGACACCGTGCAAGATTCACGGTGTCTGTGGACCAAATAGTCTTTGTACTTACTCTCAACAAACTGGGAGGACATGCACCTGTGTTCATGGCTATAAGATGAAGAACCCTAATGACTGGAGCCATGGGTGTGAGCCAGTTTTCAAACCTTGCCAACAAGGGGAAGAACAAGATTATGTTGTGCTTCTTTATGTGGAGTATTATGGTTATGATTTTAACTATCTTGAAAACAGCACTCTTGAAGCCTGCAAACAAGTTTGCATGAATGATTGCAAGTGCAAAGGGTTTCAATACAAGTTTGATAAATCATACTACAATTGCTACCTCAAGAATCTTTTGTACAATGGATATCAATCCGGGTTCGAAAATTCAATGTATATCAAGCTACCGAAAAGGTTGTTGTTGTCGTTGCCTCAACGATATGCGAACGGATCACGCTATCATTGTCCAGGACGTCTTATCGAGGCAATTTCGAGAACTTATGGTGAAAAAGATGGAAATGGGACGTTAAAAGTTTTGTTATTGCTTGGTGGTGTGATTGGGATTATTGAGATTGTAGTGATTATGTTTTTCTTGTATACAACTAGCAAGGGTTTAACTTCAACTGCACAAAGTTACTTTCCAGTAGCCCACGGGTTTAAACGGTTCGCGTACGCGGAGCTGAAAAAGGCGACGAATAATTTTCGCAAGGAGATAGGAAGAGGTGGTGCTGGTGTGGTGTATTTAGGCGAGTTATCGGATGACAGAACCGCAGCGATAAAGGTACTCAAGGAGGCTAGTCACCAAGGGGAATCTGAATTTCAAGCAGAAATAAGCATTATTGGTAGGCTTAACCACATGAATCTGATAGAGACATGGGGGTATTGTATCGAAGGGAAACACCGGCTAGTGGTTTACGAGTATATGGCGAATGGATCGCTTGCGAAAAGCTTGGATTCGAATACACTTGATTGGGGAAAGAAGATAGAAATAGCAATTGGGACAGCAAAAGGGTTGGCATACTTACATGAAGAGTGTTTGGAGTGGGTTTTGCATTGTGATGTAAAACCACATAACATTTTGTTGGATAGTGATTATAACCCGAAAGTGGCGGATTTCGGGCTGTCTAAGTTGTTTGATCGAAGCTCGGGTGAGAATTCAAGCTTTTCTAGGATCCGTGGGACACGCGGTTACATGGCTCCAGAATGGGTGTTCAATCTTCCTATCACCTCAAAAGTTGATGTCTATAGTTATGGCGTGGTGGTACTAGAGATGATAACGGGCAAAAGCCCGTTACAAATGCAACTGTTCAATGTTGATGGTAGCGGGAGAGACCAAACGTTGGTTGAGTGGGTTAGAGAGATGATTCGTGTATGTAACGAAAGCGATGATAACCGAGAATGGATCAAGGAAATTGTGGATAGTACGACATGCGGCGAATACAATGTGAATGTTTTGACAAATCTTGTGAAAATTGCTTTACAATGTACCGAGGAAGATAGAGATGCAAGACCTTCAATGAGCCAAGTGGTAAATATGCTTCTTCATACAGAATATTCGGATGATTAGTTAAGTTTTACTTACCTTATGTAACAAGGTATACATTACATGATATCCTAAATGATGGTATAATGTGGATGTTTTCACTACTAGATAACTTAATATCATGGACCCAAAACCACACACCGCTATGGTTCGTCAGTACTTAATGGTGGATTCCATAAAAATCCAAAAAAAATGAATAAAAACTCGATATCCATTGGTAACCGCTTGGTGAGTACCGACGGATTGACAACATTGAGCCTAAACCAGCAAAAGAAAAATTCACATATGAATATCTATCTTCTATCGGATGAGATTTTATGCAGACCGTTTTGTCTTTGTAAGTGGAACCATTTATGAAGAATACTCCCTCTAGTATTTTAAGATAAGATTTTAGAGATTATTTCCGCACAGACTTTTTAGGCATTTGTCAGTGTTTGTGGAATCATTTCCAACAAACAGTCCTATAGTGAACCCTCTCTTTTAAAATTAAATTCCATATAAGATTATCGTCTAGTAGTTTCACACGTTTGCTAGTGGGAATAATATTGCAATGTATAAACACTATCTAATCCTTAATTGTGTACATATGTTTACACCTTAATCGAGTCATATGTATGTTTAAGGTGGAAACGAGCTAATGTTAATGATTAAAGGTCAAATCTTAAACCATGATTATGTATTATTGTTGACAACCGAACTTATTTTCAAGTCCAAATAATTATAACGAACAAAGTGAAGCAATGACTTAGAATATCAATAGAGTTGAGTTGTATCACATAAAATCAATTGAAAAATTAAATGGGTTATGTTATGAATTATTAGGGGAAGGATCCACTAAAAAGTGGATTTTGCCTAAGTAGCCTAAGAAGGATTGTGATGATGACATGTGACACTCCTAATAAGTAGGAATGAAGGGCATTTTGGTCTTTATAAATAGGAGAGAAAATGACATGTGGCACCCCTTTTGTTTTTAAAAAATATAAACAAAAAAAATCTAGTACAAAAAAATCTAGCACAAAAAATCTAGTACAAAAAATGTAGTACAAAAAAATATAGCACAAAAAAATCTAGTACAAAGAAATATAGCACGAAAAAATTTAGCAAAAAATGTGGTACAAAAAAATCTAGCACAAAAAAATTGAGGAAAAAAAATTTAAGACAAAAAAATTCAACACAAAAAATTTAGCACAAAAATATAGTACAAAAATTCAGCACAAAAAATGTTATATAACATAGAAATACAACACATTTAAGTGGGTTTTTTTAGTCTTCATATTTTATATAGCAATATGGTACTCAAATTAAAGATAAAAAGACGCTCGATTTTACGGTGAAATTTTTATGAAAAAATAATGTCGTATAAAAAAGTTATGAACGTTTAAAAAATGAGGGTGTAATATGCATGTGACTTGCATGTGGAGAGAGAAAGTCCATAAATATGATTTTTCCCAATATACCCTTGCACTCCTCCTTTCTCCTACCCTTTCATCTTAACCATTGATTTGAAAAATGAATGGTTAAGATTCCTTCTTAGGCTACTTAGGCAAAATCCACTTTTTAGTGGATCCTTCCCCTGAATTATTATGTATTAATTGTGTGACTATCCACTTTTCTTATGAATCTCCATATACTTAACCCTCATTCTTGTAATCTATTTTACACGTCAATAAGATATATTTATCTCCCCAATCTTTCTTTCTTATCTCTATAATGTTAATAGGCTAGTTGTTACAAAACACGTTATCAGCACGACTCGTTTTTCAAGTTGGATTACATCATCTTACAAGTAAGTTATCTACTTTTATAGCTTGTATTTCATTGTGATGAATCAGAGGTTAATATCCAAAACACTATAAGAGAGAGTGAGTCTTTTTCTTATTTCTGAAAGTTGCAGTACAAAAGCAAAAGGAAAACCCTCCTATAAATAGCAAAAGAAAACAAACGGCTATGCTTATAACTCGCACAACCTAACCAACTTATTCAAAAACTTAAACGTAAACATACCGACTAAATCAACTGAAAAGACTCAACAACTCTTGACCACAATCAACACGTGCAGATGACTCAATATATTGAGCATGCCTTCCATATTTTTGACTTTGCATAAGAGTGTTGTGTCATCTTTAACACCCCCCCCCCCTTGATACACACTCCTGCACTCCAATCTTGTGCCTTAGATACACCAGCTTTTCTCTTGGAAATGCCTTAGTCATAAGATCTGCCAACTGTTCCTCAGTATCACAGAATTCCAGCTTGACTTGCCCCTGGTTCACCATGTCTCTGATAAAATGATACTTAAGTTCGATATGCTTTGAGCGACTGTTCATGATTGGATTCTTGGACAGGTTTATAGCAGATTTGCTGTCGTAGAATAGTGTAGTCCCTTGTACCTGAGCTACACCAAGATCATTCAAAATCCTCCTTAACCACACAGCTTGACATGCACCTCCTGTGGTTGAGATATATTCAGCTTCTGTGCTAGAGAGAGCAACAGAGTTTTGTTTTTTAGAACACCACGACACTGCTGCATTCCTAAGTAGAAACACATTTGCGGACGCACTTTTTCTATCATCCAAACATCCGGCCCAATCACTATCAGTATAACCCACCAGCTGCACATCATTCTTCATTTCATACCACAACCCAAAACCAGTTGTACCAGCAATGTATCTGAGTACTTTCTTAGCCGTACCAAGATGTTGTTTTGAGGGGGCCTGCATATACCTTGCTAAGACTCCAACAGCAAATGCCAAATCTGGTCTTGTATGAGTAAGATACATAAGTCCTCCTACAAGACTTCTGTACATTGTTTCATTCACCTTGTCTTCACCATCATCAACTTTGAACTTGTCATTAGGACTCATAGGAACAACTTCAACCTTGTTATCTTTCATCTGGAATTTGTTGAGAAGGCTCATAGCATATTTCTCTTGACTCACAAACACACCTTCTTTAAACTGTTTTACTTCCAACCCAAGAAAATATTGCAGAAGTCCCATGTCAGTCATTTCAAAGACTTCCTTCATTCCTTTCTTAAATTCACAAATTAGTTGCTCACAAGAACTTGTGCATATGATATCATCCACATAAAGGCAAACATAGATGATATCATGTGCATCAGTTTGCTTCACATATAAGGTTGGTTCGTTAAGGCTTCTATGATACCCATTGTGAGTAAAGTAACCATCTATTTTAGCATACCAGGCCTTTGGAGTCTACTTGAGCCCGTATAGAGCCTTTTAAGCTTATACACTTTGTCACTTGAGTCCTTCAGTTCATATCCCTCTGGTTGTTCAACATAGATGTCTTCTTCAAGCTCCCCATTTAAAAAGGCAGACTTTACATCTAACTGATGTAAAGACCATCCTCTTTGAGCTGCCACAGCAAGCACAACTCTGATTGTTTCGAATCTAGCTACAGGTGCAAATGTTTCTTTGAAGTCAATGCCCCTTCTTTGAGAATACCCTTTAGCCACTAACCTAGCTTTGTGCTTCACAACTTGACCATCAGCACCGAGCTTCGTTTTAAACAGCCATTTCACACCAACAACATTTTTTCCAATAGGCAAAGAAACTAATTCCCATGTATTGTTTCTTTCTATAGTAGCTAATTCCTCTGCCATTGCAATTTTCCATTCCTTCCTTTTTGCAGCCTCATGATAATACATTGGATCACAAATACTTAATGCAAATTGTAAATGCATGTATTCTTCAGGTTCCAAAGCATGTGTAGATGCATAGATATCAGACAATGATCTAATATTCAAAGGAGTTTGAGTTGTACCATTTGTAGTTGTACTTGACTGAGACCCTTCATGCAAAGGTGACTGGTCATCCATGTGCACCGAGCTAGAGTTAGATGAGGTAGTAGGTACCATCTCATCTGTAGCAACTGTTACATTGGTTTGTGATGTTGACCCTTCAGTAAGAACATCAGCTGCATCCATTGGTAAAGGATCTTCATATGACAAGTCAACCATAATCTTTTCACCTTTGTCAGCTTTTTCCCAATTCCATGCAGCTTCCTCTACAATAGTGACATCCCTACTTGCTTCAAACTTTTTAGTAAGAGGATTAAACAACCTATAACTTGAAGGACTTTGTGAAGAGTATCCAATAACAATCATCTTCTGGGAACGATCATCCAGCTTCTTCCTTCCTTGAACATACACATGCTTGTAGCCCACACTACCAAACACACGAAGCTTAGACACATCAGGTACTTCTCCTGACCATGCTTGAAGCGGTGTTTGATCTTCAACTGCATTTGTTGGAGATCTATTAAGGACATAAACTGCCGTTGCAACAGCTTCTGCCCATAAACAGTTTGGAAACTTCTTTTCTTTCAGCATACTTCTTACCATCCCCATTACAGTACGATTCTTCCTTTCCACAACCCCATTCAATTGAGGAGTATGTGGCACTGTTAATTCTCTTCTTATCCCACTTCTTTCACAAAAATTATCAAATTCTTTTGAACAAAATTTTCCTCCTCTATCAGTACGTAAAACTTTTATGGTGCTCTCACATTGTTTTTCAACCAAGTTTTTAAATACTTTGAATTTAGCTAGAGCATTAGATTTGTTAGTGAGGAAGTACACCCATGACATCCTTGTAAAACCGTCAATCAGGAGAAAATAGTAGAGACTGTGACCTAGACTTTGAACTTGCATGGGGCCACAAAGGTCTGCATGCACAAGTTCTAATCTGGTCTTAGCTCTCAATGAATGAGATGTGAAAGGAGTTC
Source organism: Helianthus tuberosus (assembly GCA_030545235.1). Lineage (NCBI taxonomy): Eukaryota > Viridiplantae > Streptophyta > Magnoliopsida > Asterales > Asteraceae > Helianthus > Helianthus tuberosus. Next base: position 46,706,739 of record CM060376.1, read on the forward strand.
TTGAGTGTTTTCCCAATAAACACCCTTCACACTTTGCTGTTCTCTTGATTCGAGGAAGTCCTCTCACCATACTCTTGTCATGTAATAATCTCATGCTATCAAAATTTAAATGAGCAAACCTCTTGTGCCATAATTGAGAAGTTGTATCAACACCAGAGGTCATTACTCCAGGAGAGGCAGCATGCAAGAGAAACATGTTGTTACTGAGGACATGGATCTTCATTACTTCTACACCTTGGCTTTTGATTACACACTTATCATGCTCGAAGAGAAGGGAATATCCTTACTTCATCAGTTGACCGACGGAAAGAGAATTATACTCCAATGAAGGAGCATAGTACACATCATCAAGTAATCTTGAGCCCAACGATCCTGCATTTACACGAACTGTTCCCTTGCCTTCGATTGACAGCTTCTTGTTATTTCCCAGTTGCACTTCCACTTTGAAAGTCTCATCCAGATGGGTAAAACTTGATCTAGACCCTGTCATATGATTCAAACACCCAGAATCAATAAACCACAGGTTATTGTTTTGTACCTGATTGGATTTTGTCATAAGACATGCCTTTTCATCTTCTATAAAGGCCATGAATAAATGTTGGTCTTCACTAGTCTCCTCTTTTTCGTTTGTTACAGCCACATTAACTTGTGGTTCTTGATTATACCAACAATCAATCGATATGTGCCCATATTTCTTGCATACATAACATTGAGGAACCCTGCTGCGATCCAAGGTTCGTCCTCTTCCATGACCCCTTGCAAAACCACGTCCACGGCCACGAGAACCATTCGTATTTTGAGATCGATTGAATTCTTGAATCACTTCTAGAGCATGCTCTTCAGTTTTTTCAGTTTTGTCATTCACCCTACTCATCATTCTTTGTTCCTGTGACTGCAATGACCCCATCAGTTTAATTGGTGAAAGTTTCGAAAGATCATAAGCTACCTCGATTGATGGTACCACATAATCAAACTTTGATGTTAGGCTTCTCAGGACTTTCTCCACAATTGCCTGATCTATCACTTCTTCTCCGTAAGATCTCTTTTGACTGACTATAGCCATAACCCTAGAAAAATAATCACCAACTAACTCTCTTTCTTTCATGGATAAGTTTTCAAAATCCCTACGAAGCCCTTGTAGTTTAACACCCTTTACCTGGTTATCACCTTGTGTCACGGCCCCCGTCCCGGTTTTACCCGGTCTAGGAGTCGCGGGACAGAAACCCGTGGTATTTATTAATTGAGTTGACAGCGGAAGATTTACAGGATCTTTAAAACTTGAAAATGTCCGATTATTTTATTTCATAATTCGGGACAAACCCCGTAATTTACAATAGAGGAATCTCACGAGGAAATTCCCTAGTTTACAAAACATGTTTATTCCACCTCTTCAAGCTTGTTAGTGCTCCGTAGCACGTTTTTCTTGATTCACTGCAGGTCGCCTGAAACATGTTTTAAAATATTTTATCAGCGGGGAAATACTGGCGAGTCATTCAAGTTAAACAAAATGACACATTAGTTATAAATTACAGCTTAAGAGCGATTACAATGGCTTCTATCTTATTTTTATCTGGCGCCGTGTCACTTCCTGGTGACGATGGTCATACTACTATTGAGTCCTTTCACCCAAGTAGTGATGATTATCACTGTTAGGATTTATTAGTCTAACCGTGAGAAATTAGTAATGTGCACAATAACCCACTAGCCAGTGATTCAAGATAACCACGACTTAATCCCTGTAATTATAACCTTTGAAAATAATCGAATAGATCATCAATCCTAGGTAATGGGTATCGATTCTTAATTGTAACTTTATTTAATTCCCTATAATCGATACACATTCGCATCGAACTATCTTTCTTTTTCATAAAAAACACATGTGCTCCCCACGGGGATGAACTAGGTTGTATGAATCCTTTACTTAATAATTCATCTAACTGCTTTTTCAGTTCTAACATTTCGGTGGGTGCTAACCGATAAGGTGCCTTGGCTGTCGGTGTAGTTCTATGAATTAGATGAATTCTAAATTCTACTTTCCTATCGGGTGGTAATCTAGATAGTTCTTCTGGGAATACATCCGGGTATTCTGATACTACTGGAATATCTTTAAGTTCCTTACCCTTAGTGTTAATGATTACCGAAATCATATACACTATTTCTTGTTTTCTTGAATAACTGGCCACTTTCATTATTGAAATGAATTTTAGTGGCTTACGTGGCTCATCTTCATGTGTAAAGGCGGAATCAATGCACACAAAGTTACAACAGCTGTTTCATTCAATTTCTTCTCTTTTATTGCTTTCTGATTACAATTTGACAGAGTTTCGTTCCACAAGCAATGATCCAGGTCCGCTCCAATGTTCAACCTATCCACATATTTATAGTGTGATGTGGTTCGCTTATATGGACGTCCGTATAAGCGGACCTATTAGCTTATGGTTCACTTTTATGGACAATGTCCATATAAGCGGACCTACTACATTGACAAATAAGCGGACCTATCAACATAGGTTAGTATATACGGACCTATCTGACATATAAACGGACCTATCAACATAGGTTCATATATGCGGACCTATCAACATAAAACCTAATTTTGACATTCTAGCTCCTATGTTGACCTATCTTAACCTAAGACTTAATGCAGACGAAGTCAACAGACATTCTGTGCACTAACAGACTCCCCCTTGGATGTTGACGTAGTCTTCTGCTCCTGAGTCTTCAGTCTTGGTCTTTTCTCCAACTCTCTATCTTCACATCATAAGCATTCTTCACAGGTTTAGAATCACAACCTGATTCTAACTTCCATCTTCCCTTTGACTGTTGATCCAGACTTCCCCTTTCACTGACTCCCCCTCTCAATATGCTAGAATCTGAGATATCTGGTTCAAGCTTTAACATTTAGCTTCCGTGGGAATGATGAAGTCCAAAACCTGTTACCCTGCACATCCTCTACCTCAACATAAGTTTCACAAATTTATAACAATTGAATTTAATAAACTTACTGGTAGAAATCAATTATTCAACAAACATACTAGTTACATCAAGTTCAAATGAATGACCTTGATTAACTAAGCACACAATCTTTCAAAACATTTGTATATGACATTCAAAGTTTTCAACAAATTCTCCCAACCCTCTAGTTCATCAAGTTTAGCACTTGGAATTTTGAATATCAGCTCTTCAACATCAGTTGTCGAAAATCTTTTTGGATTTTTGTTTTGAATGAAATGCAGTAAACAAAATATATACAAACAATATTTTTGTGAGTTTGTGTAAGAGGATCATATCAGTTCATGAGACCAATCACTAGCACCGTTAAGCTTTTGACATTTTAAGTTCTAAACGATTAACTTAGATTGTCAGTATACTGATCCACTTAAATTTTCACACACATTTCAACTGCTTCGAGATACGAGTTTAATGTCTTAGATACTTAGACTTAATCGCGTGTCCCACCTCAGAATATACTCCCGTATCCAGATCCCAATATTCAGTCTTACAGGTAATTATAACACAAATGATATCTGTAAGGGGTTAATAATTTATGAAGAATCATGAGAGCTCAGGTCAGAACTACCGTTCAGCAGAGAGATCATGACTCAACTTTTGGGTGTGTCCCCTTTAGAGGATCTTTTTTACAACAGCATTGCTAAGCAATTTTATTGTCTTATCATTTATGCTGAGGGTGATGCTATGTTTCAAGCATTTGCAGAAAGTATTATTCGAGGACTAGGTCAGAACTACCGTTCAGCAGAAGTCCCGGAATAATACCCCAGATATCACTGAGTATAAAGACCTAGTATATCAGAAAAAGGAATCTTTCAAACGAGATTTTGGGGGTTACCCATATATCCAAGAGATGTTACCCACGATATAAGCAAGTTTGAATTTAAGTTTATATCTCGTCACAATCTACTAAATGTGCAAAAACCTACTGACATATCATTAGTGAAACCGTTTATCACATTTGACAATTCATATCTTTAGCATGCTGTGATAGTTCACTGATTTACTATCATTTCCTCTTTTTCACAACAAAACTCATTTTTGTTTTGAATGTTTTTGGCATTTTCAAATTTTTCTATTTTTTTAAATTTTTCTCCCCCTAAAATCAAAATATATCTCAATTTTGATTTTCTGAGAAAATTTGAAAACAAACTGACAACCGATATCGAATTGCTTCAATTCTCCATTCACTCAGCATAAACAATCAGAACTCCCCCTGTCAACAAATTATTTTCCCATTATGATTTCAAAACACTTAAGTTTGTTTTAATCAAATGGTTTTTCTGGAAAATTAGTTTTGTTGAATTAACAGACCACTTGTTGGTTAGGGGATTACTTCATCACTTTGTTCTCCTTTAACCATTTTGAAAGATTTAACAGTTCAAAATTCTATCAACACAAACACTTGTAGGAAATCAAGTACAACTTAATGTCCCTGATTTACCACATGTAATGCGAAAAATCACCAGAGTGAAATTTCTCAAGAAATGTGCCGATTCATGTTCCACGCTTACCAACCTGGGAACTCCGGCAAGTCAGGTTTTTCTATTTGAAAAGATTCACCCAAGCCTGACCAGCCTTGGGTTTGACAGTTTTTACCTCAACAGATGGCTCTTCTGGTTTTGACAAACCAGAATCATTGCCTGAACATGGCTTATCTGACTTTGACCTGTCAGATTCATTGCCTGATGGTGGCTTATCTGACTTTAACACATCAGATTCATCGCCGACCATTTTCTTCTTCTCCTTTTTCTCTTTTGTCCTCAGATTTGCATCTAAAGAATTCAATTTACTTGGCTTTGTAGTCGAGTGAATTGATTCATCAGAACTTTTATTCAATCTGTCCGGTGAACCCGAAGACAAAATTTTCTCGAGATACTCTCTCGCCTTCTTCCTTTTCTTTCGCAGTCTGTCTTTCTGCCCCTGTGAAAGTTTAACTTTCTTTTCTTGAATTATCTGATCCTGAACTTTGGGTTTTAGAACCTTCTGTTCATGGGGCTTGACGTTGACTGGCTTCTTTGCCATTCTTTGAGATTCAACCCTTAATCTTCCCATCGATCTCTTCGAGCAATCTCTGGCAATATGTCCTCTGATATGACAATTATAGCATCTTCTTGTTTCATAACTCCAATTCTGGCAGTTAACAGCAATGTGTCCTTTCACACCACAGGTGTAGCACACTCTGTTATCGTACCATTCACTTCTGTCAGTCCAAACCTTTAGATCATAACATTGTTTGGCTTGGTTATAGTCATTTCTCCTCTTCAATGCAGGATTTAGCTTTTGAGCACTGTGGTCAAACCTGCACCACTTATTACCAACATTTTGTGAGTTTTCATTTTTAAATTTTTGTAATTTTTGATAATGATTGGATGATTTATCTGATGAGCTTTTATTTTCAATTTTAGAATTTTTCAAATTTTTAACTTTTTGTTTCTGTTCTACACTCTTCTTAACAGGTTTTTGTTTAGAACATTCACCTGTTTCAGTAGATTGCAAAACAGTATTTTTAAATTTTTCTTGTAGATCTAAAAATATTTTTCTTTTCATTTCTTTTTCATCATCAGATATTTCATCACAATTTTCAATTTTGACTTTGTCAAAATTTGTGACATTGTCACTTATTGGAACAGAATTGATCGGTTTTGAACAAACATGTGATGTAAAATTCACAAAACCTTTCAATTTATTCTCAAGCTCGGTAATTTTATTTCGAGCAATTTCAGCTTCATTTTCAAGCCGAATGATTTTCTGAAGATGAGAATTTATTTCAATCTGTTTTTCAAGATTATTGTTAAAAATAACAGATTTTTCATCTTCTAAAACCTTCATTTGACTTTGAAAATCTTTTTCAATTTTCAATTTTTTATTTTTAAACTCTTTTTCTTTTTCTTTCAAAACTTTGTTTTCCAATGTCAAACTGTCCACATCACTCAACAGTTTGACATTTTCAGTTTTCAGTTTTTCACAGTTCAAGCGCAACTCCAAAATATGTTCATAATCAGCTTTCTTTTCAGCTTTCAAAGTCTGAATATCTTCAATCTGTTTATTCTCTTTCTGAAGAACCTCATTCTTAATCACTGGTTCAGATTTCTCCGATACAGACTTTTCAGATTCTTCTTTCTTTGAAATTACTTCCTCAAAACTCTGCTGTTTTTCAGTAACATTTTCTTGTACAACTTCTTCAGTCATCACAACTTCACATTTTGTTTAACTTGAAACCTGCTCCTCCTCAGAATCTGAATCACCATGATCAAATATTGGCATGTTCTTAGCTTCTTGATCATCATTCACTTCCAACTGATTACCAGTAGCAATTTCAGGCATCTGATCCCCATCATCTCCAGTGAATTTCCTAGGCTTCAAGCACTGACAGCTGCTGTCCTGTACACTCCCTGCTCCACAGTCGCAAAAAAATCTACTTAATGTAGAGTAGACAACACGATGTCCTCGATGACATACATCTGCACAAACAGAACAACAACCTTTTGAAACGGTCAGATCACATGTATAACAGAAATACCAGTGCTGTTCCATAAAATTTCTCCCACTGATCGTAAATGTACAAACTTTAGAAGCGAGGGCTTTTTCACTGTTACTATCATGATCAACCTTACTGCTTGACATCTTCAAACACCTAAGAACAATCAAACAAACAAACGATCAATTCAAAACAGATTGAATATGTAACAGTGTGTTGATGAAACCAATCTAAGACTTGTGTCATAGACTTGCGGATACGATTCAATGTTGTTCGGATAAAATCACTAAAAGAATAGACTGCACGAAATGATGTTCGAGAACTGAGCCGTCACACAATTAAATCTTGATCCACAAGTTTAACAACCCAAAATGTTCAATCCAATAATTTTTGTAGTTCACAAATTTTAAGTTGTCTTTGATTGGATCGTTCGATTTAATGATCTGATGACAAAAATAATGTTCAAACAATTGAATCCGACAACATCAATTTACAAACAAACGAGATTTGGCCTCAACTCTTGTAGTGGGCTATATTTGTTTACATCAAATATCTTGAATGTCTCAATTTAGACCACCTCGAAAACCCCTTATTGAAACAAACTTTAATTGAATCGATAACAGAATCTAACTTTTCTAAGGCATCACGTGACAACTATTAAGTGTAATTAATGAATCTGTGAACTTATTGACTGACACTACAATTCTATTTGACCGATTGATTTACTTGCAAACAAGATTAATGCTGCCGACAATCAACAATCTCAAATCAATCCTATTGGACCTTTACATCCACTAATCCGACAATGAATTAATACTTCACATGGATTTCAAACAATGGCCGACAAATACTATTTTCAAGATGATGTTATTAGGCCGCAACGTCTGTAAGAGCGAAACCACAGTGATGACAGATAAGCGGACCTAATGAGTGAATCTATATATGTCCGGATGAGCGGACCTCCAATGTTCAAATGAGCGGACCAGGTATTGTTCGTATAAGCGGATCTATAAGGTTCGTATAAGCGGATCTACAAGAGCGAACCACAAAAGCGAACCACACACTGTTCGGATAAGCGGACCAGATAATGTCCGGATAAGCGGACCTAACAGGTAATATCGAACAACAATGCCTTAGAAGCGAACATAATGTGAACTTTCAAGCGGACCTACGAATGACCGTAAAAGCGGACCTAACTTTTACCCAATTTTAACCATTTTTTAAGCCGAGTTTTAACTTGAAACTTTCTAGGGTTTGTTAATTGTATGTTCCGCACGTAATACTAAAAAATCAGACAATTTCAACCGTAGGAACTAGTGTAAATCGAAAAAGTATGAGAGAAAGTGAGTAGAAGAGAGAAAATGATGTCGATTCAGCTGTAGTAGTATGAACTCCTCGTCCTGAGCTCTGATACCACTTGTTGGACCGTTCTACGACCTCGAAAAGTCAGTCAAGGACGTTCATCTTCATGTGTAAAGGCGGAATCAATGCACACAAAGTTACAACAGCTGTTTCATTCAATTTCTTCTCTTTTATTGCTTTCTGATTACAATTTGACAGAGTGAATGGAGAATTGAAGCAATTCGATATCGGTTGTCAGTTTGTTTTCAAATTTTCTCAGAAAATCAAAATTGAGATATATTTTGATTTTAGGGGGAGAAAAATTAAAAAAAAAATAGAAAATTTGAAAATGCCAAAAACATTCAAAACAAAAATGAGTTTTGTTGTGAAAAAGAGGAAATGATAGTAAATCAGTGAACTATCACAGCATGCTAAAGATATGAATTGTCAAATGTGATAAACGGTTTCACTAATGATATGTCAGTAGGTTTTTGCACATTTAGTAGATTGTGACGAGATATAAACTTAAATTCAAACTTGCTTATATCGTGGGTAACATCTCTTGGATATATGGGTAACCCCCGAAATCTCGTTTGAAAGATTCCTTTTTCTGATATACTAGGTCTTTATACTCAGTGATATCTGGGGTATTATTCCGAGACTTCTGCTGAACGGTAGTTCTGACCTAGTCCTCGAATAATACTTTCTGCAAATGCTTGAAACATAGCATCACCCTCAGCATAAATGATAAGACAATAAAATTGCTTAGCAATGCTGTTGTAAAAAAGATCCTCTAAAGGGGACACACCCAAAAGTTGAGTCATGATCTCTCTGCTGAACGGTAGTTCTGACCTGAGCTCTCATGATTCTTCATAAATTATTAACCCCTTACAGATATCATTTGTGTTATAATTACCTATAAGACTGAATATTAGGATCTGGATACGGGAGTATATTCTGAGGTGGGACACGCGATTAAGTCTAAGTATCTAAGACATTAAACTCGTATCTCGAAGCAGTTGAAATGTGTGTGAAAATTTAAGTGGATCAGTATACTGACAATCTAAGTTAATCGTTTAGAACTTAAAATGTCAAAAGCTTAACGGTGCTAGTGATTGGTCTCATGAACTGATATGATCCTCTTACACAAACTCACAAAAATATTGTTTGTATATATTTTGTTTACTGCATTTCATTCAAAACAAAAATCCAAAAAGATTTTCGACAACTGATGTTGAAGAGCTGATATTCAAAATTCCAAGTGCTAAACTTGATGAACTAGAGGGTTGGGAGAATTTGTTGAAAACTTTGAATGTCATATACAAATGTTTTGAAAGATTGTGTGCTTAGTTAATCAAGGTCATTCATTTGAACTTGATGTAACTAGTATGTTTGTTGAATAATTGATTTCTACCAGTAAGTTTATTAAATTCAATTGTTATAAATTTGTGAAACTTATGTTGAGGTAGAGGATGTGCAGGGTAACAAGTTTTGGACTTCATCATTCCCACGGAAGCTAAATGTTAAAGCTTGAACCAGATATCTCAGATTCTAGCATATTGAGAGGGGGAGTCAGTGAAAGGGGAAGTCTGGATCAACAGTCAAAGGGAAGATGGAAGTTAGAATCAGGTTGTGATTCTAAACCTGTGAAGAATGCTTATGATGTGAAGATAGAGAGTTGGAGAAAAGACCAAGACTGAAGACTCAGGAGCAGAAGACTACGTCAACATCCAAGGGGGAGTCTGTTAGTGCACAGAATGTCTGTTGACTTCGTCTGCATTAAGTCTTAGGTTAAGATAGGTCAACATAGGAGCTAGAATGTCAAAATTAGGTTTTATGTTGATAGGTCCGCATATATGAACCTATGTTGATAGGTCCGTTTATATGTCAGGTAGGTCCGTATATACTAACCTATGTTGATAGGTCCGCTTATTTGTCAATGTAGTAGGTCCGCTTATATGGACATTGTCCATAAAAGTGAACCATAAGCTAATAGGTCCGCTTATACGGACGTCCATATAAGCGAACCACATCACACTATAAATAGGTGGATAGGTTGAACATTGGAGCGGACCTGGATCATTGCTTGTGGAACGGAACTCTGTCAAATTGTAATCAGAAAGCAATAAAAGAGAAGAAATTGAATGAAACAGCTGTTGTAACTTTGCGTGCATTGATTCCGCCTTTACACGTAAAGATGAACGTCCTTGACTGACTTTTCGAGGTCGTAGAACGGTCCAACATTTATCAGCGGGGAAATACTGGCGAGTCATTCAAGTTAAACAAAATGACCCATTAGTTATAAATTACAGTAGAAGAGCGATTACAATGGCTTCTATCTTATTTTTATCTGGCGCCGTGTCCCTTCCTGGTGACGATGTTCATACCACTATTGAGTCCTTTCACCCAAGTAGTGATGATTATCACTGTTAGGATTTATTAGCCTAACCGTGAGAAATTAGTAATGTGCACAATACCCCACTAGCCAGTGATTCAAGATAACCACGACTTAATCCCTGTAATTATAACCTTTGAAAATAATTGGAGTATTGTAAAACACTTTTGATAAAAGAGAATGACTCACATTGCAGATTTACACGAGCAGAGTTTAGCCTACTGATTAGCCTTGTAACCTAATTTAAATAACAATGCACACGAACTAGGCCAGTAACTAATACAACATTTACGATAACTCACGAGATTAAAACCCTCACAACGAATGACAAAGTGCAATACTTAAACATCTATCGAATTCACGACGAATGACAAAGTATAGCCCTAATGTGGGCAGCACTTAAACATCCATCGGATAGTTTCAATTGATCGGACATTGAATCGTAGCAGCGATCGAGTTAATACCCTGTATCGTAGCAGCGCCTTGATATCTTAAATTTCGAATTTGAGTAGTGAGACTTCGTTTTTGTGAATTGTTTTCGACACCAGTGAACTTCTCATGGCCAAATCTATTTATAGCTGATTTTTGGGGTTTACGCAGCCCGCGTAAACCACCCTTAATACTTACGCGGCCCGCGAGGGCTACGGTGTCATCGGTAGGCATGCCACGTCTGTGACACGTGGACCTGGACGCTTATTCGGTTAACCACACTTTGACGCGGCCCGCGTAAGCTTCTCTTATGGCTTACGGCCCGCCTGAAACCCAGAAATCTTGATTTCTTTGTTTTTCATGCACATTAAGGTTTCAGGGATCCGGGTTTTCACTTACGGGTCGTTTTGGGACATTTTTGAAGGTCCTTACACCTTGGAACTCAAGTTTTAAAATCTCCGAGCTTTCCTTAGTAGATGATGCCGAAGCAATCCAGGAAAAGAGAGTGTCATGTACAGCCTGTTGAATCAGAGCCATAGCATGAGCATCCCTTTTCTTCAGATTCTTAAGCTTGGGAACATCAGTTTCTTTATCATCGACACCAGCATCAACCAAATCCCAGAGATCTCTAGACTTGAGTATAGTTTTCATGTGAATGTTCCAGTGTTCATACCTTTCTCCCTTAAACACAGGGATGGGGGTAGGAGCAGTTGGAAGGGTACTAGTTTGGTCGACCATGAGGAATATGAATGAGAGGAATCAAAGGAACCAGTGCTCTGATACCACTGATGAATCAGAGGTTAATATCCAAAACACTATAAGTGAGAGTGAGTATTTTTCTTATTTCTGAAAGTTGCAGTACAAAAGCAAAAGGAGAACCCTCCTATAAATAGAAAAAGGAAACAAACGGCTATGCTTATAACTCGCACAACCTAACCAACTTATTCAAAAACTTAAACGTAAACATACCGACTAAATCAACTGAAAAGACTCAACAACTCTTGACCACAATCAACACGTGCAGATGGCTCAATTGAGCATGCCTTCCATATTTTTGACTTTGCATGGGAGTGTTGTGTCATCTTTAACACATTGATCCATCTTAGCATGATTAATCCCGGATAAGCAAAACCAAACGTCCTTGTGAAACTATATTTTTATTGTATTATTTGCCTTATTTAATTGCACACAACTGCAACCATGTTACGTAATATTTTTATCAGTATCTTTAATTATTAAGTTGAGGATTTTTATGGTTATTTTAGTATCTTTAATTTCTTTAAGCAGGTATTTTTTTTAATTAATCAAACTTTGAACCATTCGCTATCATCATTTTTTTATATTCTTTATTTATTTGGAATTAAAAAAATTATGGGTTATCACAATCAAAATCTCTAGATTCTCATTAGATTCAGTAGCCAATAAGTTAAACATAATTATTATTAGGTTTTTTTTGGAAGGTAATTTTCATTAAAACAAACCAGCTCAAGAGTACACAAAATCAAAACACAGAACAAACAAAATTAAGAAAAACATGACAAGGGGGAGCGACACCAGTTTTGCCAACACAACGACTTGTGCTTTGTTCTGTTAACAATCCATGTGAAGATCTGAGAGAAACAATCATCAATTAAGGAGTCGATATAGATGCTTTGCATCCTAAAAACTTTGTTATTCCGCGCCTTTCAAATAAACCACAACGTGGAATAGAGAATGGTTGTCTTTAGATTCAAAAGTTCTTTTGATCCTCCAGACTGAGCAGCAACATCAAAAAGCTCTTTCACATTATTTGTCGCGTACCATCTAACATCGCTCCGCCAAGAAACTCGACTCCAAACTTCAGCAGCCATGGGACATTTAACAAACACATGGTCAGTAGTCTCATCCTCTAAACTGCAAAGAGGGCAACGGGTATCCGGAATGTGAATTCCTCTACTAGCCAAGTACGACCGAACAGGAATTTTATTTAGCTTCAGCTTCCAACTAAAGCTTGACACCTTTAAAGGAACCCACTTACTCCACTGAAAGTTTTTAGTCTTTTCCACTTTTTCCAATTTTGACAACAACAATTTCCTCGCCGAGCTAACCGAAAAAATACCACTCGAGTCATGCACCCAATTCCACTTATCCTCGCTTGCCTCAAAGACGTAGCATTTTAACATTTCCACCAGGTCTTCCAGTTCAGATTTAATAACTACAGGAATGTTTTTCCGCGACCACTTCCAAGAGAAATCAATAATCTTACCCGCATCAATATTAATCATTTCCGAGACTTTGCAGTTTTTTGACATATCCATAGCATAAAGGTTGGGAAAGAGGTCTCTAAGAGGAGTTCTTCTAAACCAGCCGTCCGTCCAAAAGCGAGTATTATTCCCGCTACCCACTTTCTTGTGAAAAAAATCCTGAGCCGAGACCCCAAAATCCAGAAAATCTCTATCAATTTTGGCGATGTTAAGCCAAGGGCCCTTGTAAACTGGGTTCGCGATTCTTGCCCACAAGGAGGAGGAGTTATTAAGGATCTTCCACCACCACTTAGAAAGCAAGGCAAGGTTTTGGGCTTTTAAGTTGCACACGCCTAGACCCCCCGAAGACTTAGGAGTGGTAACCACGTCCCATGCTACCCAATTCAGCTTCCGAGTATTATCGGTGCCACCCCACAAAAAGGAACGTCTAATCTTGTCAAGTTTATTGATGACCGTTATGGGCGCTTTGAATATAGACAAGTAGTAAAGCGGGATACTAGTCAAAACTGCATTAACCAAAGTGAGTCTTCCTCCAAACGACAGAATATTAGCCTTCCATGAACTTAGCTTTGCGGAGAATTTATCAATAACCGGTTTCCATGCCTTACATAAGTTCATATTTTCGCCAATAGGAAGCCCCGAATGCATACAAGGCAGATTCCCTTTGTCACAGTTTAAAACATTCACCATCCCAGCAACCTCTCTATCCTCCACACCAATACCGAAGAGGCGGCTTTTATGAAAATTCACTTTGAGCCCCGAGATCAAGTGAAAGCATTTAAGAATTCGTTTCAGCCCAAGTAAATTATTTAACAACCAGTCTCCCACAAAGACGACATCGTCGACGTACATAACGTGGGAGATAGTAGGTCCACCATTGGGGAGAGATATGTTTTTGAAAATTTGTTTCGACCCGGCCGCTCTCATCATCGCGTTAAGCCCCTCCATAGCCTTTATGAACAAGAATGGAGAAAGCGGATCCCCTTGCCGCACCCCTCGTTTTATAATGAATTCCGAGGTGGGCGAGCCATTAACGAGCACCGAGGCTTTACCCGATCTAAGGCAAGACGAGACCCACAATTTCCATTTAACTCCAAAGCCCATTTGCTCCATGATAGCGAAAAGATAATTCCAGTTAACTGTATCGAAAGCCTTATCGAAGTCAACTTTAAATATCATACACTTTTTCTTCGACCTTTTTGCCCACACAATGGTTTTGTTAACCGTGAGGTGACTTTCCAAAATGTTCCTCCCCGCAACATAAGCCGATTTCTCAACTCCAAGGATTTTATGTATGCCCTCTTTCAGCCTGGAAGCCAAAATTTTAGAAATCAATTTTTGCATGCAGCCACTAGGGAAAACAAAGCAAACTGTTGATAATATGAATTATAAACCCCGGCAAGTTAAGTTATGGTGATACATGGAATAACGGAACATGGAATTAAAGAAATGGGAACACATCTAATTCGAAATAACTAAATGAAAGACATGTGAACTTTGAATGAAAAAGGAGGATAGTAGCTTGTATACATTTTGATTTTTTTTTAATTAATTTGATGAAACTAAAATGTTTTTTTTAACAAATGAAATTTTGCATGCTTGCTATTGATAAAAGAAATTTTTTTTTGTGCTATTATCATGAATATAGTCTATAGTTTACAAATTACTACTGACAGACTGACAGTAATTAGGACAATGACCTGATAACTAATTACTTCCCATTTTGGTTATTTTGTTCGATATAATAATTTTTGAAAATGTGTTATTAATTGAATAGCAACATAAATAAAACAAAATACGTTTGTAAGTATTCTAGTTCATGCGATTTAAACATTTTATTAATTGTATTTATGATCATGTGTTATTAATAAATATGAAACTTGATGGATATATATAATTATATTTCAAAGTTGCAATAAGATATAGTTTTGATTAGTTATATCGTGATAGGTTAATATAAATTATATATGTTTGCTTATATGCATGGACATATCATATACAAATATATGTAAACAAACTTTATATTGGTAATGCCTAAATACATTATCATTTTGTTAGTCTTGTTTTATTTTATTGTCAATAATGGTTACTAAATTCTATTTGATTATAATTTGAATAACATACATTAATCCACGTGTATTTCTTTAATATAGTTAATCATGTCGAATCTTGCAAAGCTTGAGTTTATGGCTTTAGACATCACTGGAAAAAAATTATTTGCCATGGGCTTTGGATGCTGAAATCCATCTAAATGCCAATAACCTTGGGGACACAATTAAAGAAGGAAATAAAACAAGTACCCAAGATAAAGCAAAAGCAATGATTTTATTATGCCACCATATTCATGAGTCATTGAAAAATGAATATCTCACTATCAAAGATCCACTCGTCCTATGGACCAATTTAAAAGAAAGGTATGACCATCAGAAAACAGTAATATTACCAAGAGCTCGTTATGAATGGATTAATTTAAGGTTGCAAGACTTTAAGTCTATAAGTGAGTATAACTCAGCAATGTTTAGAATCACGTCACAATTGATCCTATGTGGTGAAAATATTACTGATAAGGAGATGTTGGAAAAAACATTCTCTACCTTTCACGCCTCAAACATTGTCTTGCAACAACAATATCGTGAAAGGGGCTTCACCAAATACAGTGACTTATTATCATGTTTGCTTGTGGCTGAGCAAAATAATGAGCTACTAATGAAAAACCATGAAACTCGTCCGGTTGGTACAACCCCATTCTCAGAAGTGAATGTGGCAACATATAATGACCAAAGTGGAAGTCACGGACGTGGTCGTGGCTATCAACGTGGGCGTGGTCATGGTCGTAGTCGTGGTCATGGACGTGCATATGGTCGGGGGAATTATCATGGTGTTCAATTCAAAAATAGAAGAACCCACCAGAAGTTGCATGATAATGAAAAGAAATCCAATGATGAAAGAGGTAAAAAGAAAAGTGCAACCTCATCTAATGCATGCTATCGATGTGGTGGTAACAACCACTGGGCTGGTACATGTCGTACAGCCAGACACTTAGCAGAGCTTTACCAACAATCTATAAAAGACAAACAAAAAGGAATAGAGACAAATTTCACATATGAAGATGGAAATGTTGATGTCCCAAGTGGTGAAAAGGACCATACTAATGCAACTAATCTGGATTATGATGATTTCCTTATCGAGCAAGCTAATTTGGATTCTGGTGATATCATGGCTGATACAAACCAGTTGGATGCTTGCAATTTTCCCTATGCATGAATGATTATATTTAAAATTATGCTATTTCCTTTATGTTTTATTAAGACATTTTGTTTGGGATGTTGTTATGTTTTGTTTTTGGGGCACTTTATGAAATTGTTATGTTTGAACCATATTATACTTTTATTTATGAAGCTTTATTTTGTTTTGAAGGATATGGAGTATTCAACTAAACTTCATATTAATGGTGAAGATGTATGTCTAATAGACAGTGCTACTACACATACAATCCTAAAGAAAAAGGATTATTTCTCTAGTTTAACAATGAAAGAAGCAAGCGTTGGTACTATATCTGGTAAACCAAAGTTAATTGAAGGCTTTGGAGAAGCATATGTAGTTCTACAAAGTGGAACTTTGCTCAAAATTAACAATGCCTTATTTTCCCCACTGTCTCAAAGAAATCTGATAAGCTTTAAAGATATTCATCTAAATGGATATCATCTTGAGACTACATGTGAAGGACATGATGAGTACCTTCAAATCACAAATATTATTTCGGGAAAAAAACACATATTAGAGAAGTTACACGCATTTGCCTCTGGTTTGTATTGTACCAAAATTGGTGCAGTTGAATCAAATGCAATCATAAACCAAAAGTTTATGGATCGAGAAAATTTTATCATTTGGCATGACCGGTCAGGCCATCCCGGATCAATAATGATGCGAAAAATTATAGAAAATTCATGTGGTCATTCTTTGAAGAACAAGAAGATTCTTCAATCTAAGGATATTACATGTGTTGCATGCTCACAAGGGAAGTTAATCACTCGCCCATCACCAGTTAAGGAAGGGACAGAATCCTTGAGTTTTTTTAGAAAGAATACATGGGGATATATGTGGACCTATACACCCTCCCAGTGGACCATTTAGATACTTTATTGTCTTAATTGATGGTCAAATGTGAGTTTACTATCAAGTCGTAATATGGCATTTGCACGACTACTTGCTCAATTAATAAGGTTAAGAGCACATTTTCCTGATTATCCCATAAAGAAAATTCGGTTGGACAATGCTGGGGAATTTACATCCCAAACCTTCAATGATTACTGCATGTCTATTGGCATAAGTGTAGAGCATCCAGTACCTCATGTATATACGCAAAATGGACTTGTTGAATCGCTTATCAAGCGACTTCAAATGGTTGCAAGACCAATGATTATGAAATCAAAACTACCAGCACCTGCCTAGGGGCATGAAATTTTACATGCAGCAACACTAATTCGCATCAGGCCAACGAGTTATCACACTTCCTCCCCATTAAAGTTGGTTTTTGGTCAGGAACCAGATATTTCACATCTAAGGATTTTTGGTTGTGCCGTATATGTTCCTATCGCTCCACCACAACGAACAAAGATGGGACCTCAAAGGAGGTTAGGAATATATGTTGGGTATGAATCACCATCGATCATTAAGTATTTAGAGCCATCAACAGGTGATTTATTTACAGCTCGATTTAGTGATTGTCATTTTGTTGAAACAACATTCCCAACATTAGGGGGAGATGAAAAGCAGCTGAAAAATAATAATATAATTTGGAATGAATTATCACTATCTCATCTTGATCCTCGAACTAAAGAGTGTGAACAAGAAGTTCAAAGAATAATTCATTTACAAACATTAGCAAATCAAGTACCAGAAGCATTTACTGACCCAAAAAGAGTGACTAAGTCACACATACCAGCTGCTAATGCTCCAGTAAAAATAAGTGTCCCAGAAGGACAACCACATGTTGGAAATAAGTCTAATGCACGTCTCAAACGTGGTAGACCAATCGGTTCTAAAGATAAAAATCCTCGAAAGAAAAAAGGAGCAAATAATGATGGTCCAGTCGAGGTAATGATAATGCCAAGAAAAGAGTCTCCTGAAGAGACACTAGACATGATGGTTCCAGAAGAACTTCAGGTACCTGAAAACGAAGAGATCTCAATAAATTATATCATGTCTAGAAAGGTATTGAACCGAAATGAAATCGACATCGATGACAGTTTTTCATATAACATAGCGCTAGAAGTAATGGAAAATAATGAGGATCAAGAACCAAAATCTGTTGAGGAATGTAAACAAAGAAATGATTGGCCAAATTGGAAAGACGCAATTAAGGCAGAATTAGATTCCCTCAATAAACGAGAAGTTTTTGGACAAGTAGTCCATATACCTAAAGGTGTAAAGCCTGTCAGATATAAGTGGGTCTTTGTGCGAAAACGAAATGAGAAAAATGAAATCGAACGATACAAGGAACGATTAGTAGCACAAGGATTTTCGCAAAGACCTGGGATTGATTATGAGGAGACATATTCTCCAGTGATGGATGCAACAACTTTTCGTTATCTTGTTAGTCTGGTAATACAAGAAGGGATTGGTCTGCGCCTAATGGATGTTGTGACAGCCTACCTCTATGGCTCACTTGATACTGATAATTACATGAAACTCCCTGAAGGATTCAAATTACCAAACTCATGTACATCCAGTTCTCGAGAACATCTTTCAATTAAATTAAACAAATCATTATATGGGCTAAAACAATCTGGGCGTATGTGGTATAATCGCCTTAGTGAGTATTTGTTGAAAGAAGGTTACAAAAATGATTCAATATGCCCGTGTATCTTCATAAAAAGGTCAGAATCTGAATATGTTATAATTGATGTATACGTTGATGACTTGAATATAATTGGAACTCCAAGGGAGCTCCAGAAGGCAGTTGAATGCTTGAAAAGAGAATTTGAAATGAAAGACCTTGGAAAGACAAAATTTTGTCTCGGGTTACAAATCGAACACCTCAAGGGTGGAATCCTTGTACATCAACAAAACTACATAGAAAAGTTACTTAGAAGGTTTTATATGGAAAAATCACTTTTATTGAGTACCCCAATGGTTGTAAGATCTCTTGATGTCGAGAAAGACCTATTCCGACCTCCGAACGATGAAAAGGAAATTCTTGGTCCAGAAGTACCATATTTAAGTGCAATTGGTGCACTAATGTTTCTTGCTAGTCATACACGACCAGATATATCATTTTCTGTAAATTTATTGGCAAGATATAGTTCATGCCCTACGAAGAGGCATTGGAATGGGGTAAAACAAATATTTCGATACCTTCAAGGTATAAAAGATATGGGGTTGTATTTTACTAACCAATCGACAACAAGTTTGGTTGGTTTTGCAGATGCAGGGTATTTGTCTGATCCTCACACTAGACGATCTCAAACTGGATATTTATTCACGAGTGGAGGCACTGCTATTTCATGGCGCTCTGTAAAGCAAACCATCACAGCCACATCATCTAATCATGCAGAAATATTGGCGATTCATGAAGCTAGTCGAGAATGTGTTTGCTTAAGAAGTGTAATACAACACATTCGTGAGTCTTGTGTATTTCTATGAGAGATGAGGGACCGACAATTTTACATGAAGACAACGCAGCATGCATTGCTCAACTTAAGGAAGGATACATCAAATGTGACAGAACGAAGCACATTTTACCAAAGTTCTTTTTCACACATGATATGCAAAAGAATGGAGATATTACTGTCCAACAAGTTCGTTCTACCGATAATTTGGCAGACTTGTTTACTAAATCACTTCCGACCTCTACATTCAAGAAACTGGTTCATGGCATTGGGATGCGTCAACTCAAGGAGCTTAAATCATCAAGGGGAGAATAATACGCGCTGCACTCTTTTTCCCTTAGCTATGGTTTTATCCCACTGGGTTTTTCTGGCAAGGTTTTTAACGAGGCAGCATCACCAAGCGTATTATAAGAATAATATATTATTTTGTCATATGGATAGTCAAGGGGGAGTGTTATGAATTATTATGTATTAATTGTGTGACTATCCACTTTTCTTATGACTTTCCATATACTTAACCCCTATTCTTGTAAGCCTATAAATAGAGACATATGTAATCTATTTTACACATCAATAAGATATATCCATCTCCCCAATCTTTCTTTCTTATCTCTATAATGTTAATAGGCTAGTTGTTACAAAAGGATAGATGCTCTTTGAAATAAGAGTAAACTTCCGTTTTGCTCCCTGTGGTTTGGTCACTTTAACGGTTTTGCCCCAAACCTTTAAAAATAGCCATTTTACTCCCTAATCTTTGAAGTCTTTCATGATTTCACTCCCCGCCTCTAACTCCATCCAATTCAACTGTTAAATGTTGGTCACATGCCCCTCACATGAGGGGCATTTTAGTCTTTTCCACTCAAACTTATTCATTTTTTTTTAATCTTACTGGTGAATTGCCAATGGAACTTATGACAGAACTGTATGGACACTACACCCATCCAAGCTAACTTGTTAATGGTCACATTTTTCTTTAATTGTTATCCCTACTTTTCACCTTTGTGCAGCCGCCTGGATAGCAACTACTTCAGTGGGCGAATCCCAAACCTTGGAAGCTTAACACGACTTCAGAAATTGTAAGTTTTTGTTTATGTATAGCAAAGCTCCGATTTCCCCAGTAAAATATAAAGTTATTCATGTGTTCTTCATATGCTCTTAATACACCACCACAACAAAACGAACAAAAACAATATGGCCCAGATTCGAAATTTGATATTGATTAACAATGATAACAACAAGAATACAAATAGCAAAAACTTTGATTCAATATGAAGAAAATCAACTCTCGTTTGGCGGCGGCTTGTGTTGATGATCGATTACCTGCAACATTTTGATTAATTCACTTTTGCCCTAAGTTGATTACCGGCCACATCGCCATCACATGCCGTCTTTCTCTCTCTCTCTCTCTCTCTCTCACAAGAGCACACTTAATCTCAACCCGATCCAACCACTGCATAGGATTTTAAATAGATCTCAAACCAAATCCGTCAATATCACCATACACCACCACTACTAACCTGGTCCGATGTCAAATCCCCACTGTCGCCTCTATTCCATGTCTTTAGGGCTTCATTTTAAAGCTCAGACAACTACCGTATGGGTGTGTTGGGCTTAGATTTAGGGCCGCCGTCGTTCCACAACATCTAGGTTTGCGATTGTCGGAGATTAGGGCTCAGATTACCGATTGTTAGGGTTTGCAGTTGAACTCATATGTGTGTAAAAATTTATGGATAAACAGGTTGTTTGTTTGGGGTTATGGTATGAAGGTTAGGGGTTATGGCCGGTGGTCGACAGGTGATGGGGGTGGTGGGTGTTGGCAGGTTGTGGCAGGTGAGGTTCTTGGTGGTGATGTCTGGTTATGTGGTTATGTGGTTATGGAGAGAGAGCAAAGAGAGAAACTAGAGAGAGGAGACGGTGTATCTTTGTGTTATATATGTATAATAATAATATAATAAAATATCTTTTTAGGTTGGATGGGAAAGACTAAAATGCCATTTTTTATACTTGAAATTACCTAAATACCCTTTCAGTTAACATGCAATATGGATGGAGTTAGAGGCGAGGAGTGAAATCATGAAAGTCTTCAAAGATCAGGGAGTAAAATGGCTATTTTTAAAGGTTTGGGGCAAAACCGTTAAAGTGACCAAACCACAGGGAGCAAAACGGAAGTTTACTCTTGAAATAATGTGACATGTAAACTAATTGTTGACTTTTGAGCTGGGCTTCAAACGTAATCTTGGATTTCATTATATGGGCTAAATAATTGAAACAGCAAGACAGGTCCATAAAGAATTCGAAATGCATCGTAAGAAACCAGAATCAAATAGATTAAGAGGGCTGACAAGGATTTTGGGCCGATGGTTGAACCTATGAAACTATGAAAGAATGGGCATTCGGCTCAAGGGAGTCTAGTCGGGGGGAAGGGTTCGGGAGACCTAGCCCCGACCAGAGAAGCCTCTGGATCTAGGTTTTTTTTTTTACTGAAACAGGTGATGCCTCACCGGTTCATTGGGAGAGATAGGGATGATTTGTGACCGCTAATTTTTTTTATTCCTAACCTATAAAACCAACCAAACTAACTAATTTTTCTCAAATGAAAAAAAAATAAACCCTCCGTAAACTCATTCTCCGCACCTGTTCTTTTACAAATGAAAAAGATAAACTGGATCCGCCAAACGAATGAATAGTTGAAAAGACAATTTTCTCTCACTATTACAATCACGAACAATCCACGAAAATCTTAAAATGAATCTTATAGGGTATTTGGAATATGCGCATCAAACCTACCTCCAATTGAACCAAATGAACGCAAGGTTTATTTTAGAGTAAAATGCAATTTGCGTCCCTGTGGTATGTCCCAAACATCAGGTTGAGCCCCTAAAAACAATTTTTTGCATTCTGAGCCCCTGTAGTATTCATTTCATAACAGTATGAGTCCCTGTCGTCAGTCTTCCGTCAGTTTGACCGTTTGCCAGTTGTGAAAAGTCCATAATACCCCCACCCTTTAATATTTACACTTAAATGTTCACCAGTTTCATTATCATCATCAACAGTCTCGACAAAGTTCTCCCAACTCCCAATATCATCATCATCAAGAGCTCTCCCAACTCCCAAGATCATCATCATCATCGAAGAGATCAACATATCATCTTCATCACCTTCATCGAACATCGAACAGATTCTCTTCATCGAACAAATCAGGTTCATCTTCATCCTCATTTTGGGTTACATTCGATGAAAAACAGAGGGTGAAAAACAGATTTTGGGTTGATTTAGGGTTTGATTTTGGGTTGATTCTGGGTTTGATTTTGAATGTGTTTATATTTGTGAAAAACAGAGGGTGATTCTGGGTTTGATTCTGGGTTTGATTCTCGGTTTGATTCTGGGTTTGATTCTGGGTTACATTCGATGAAAAACAGAAGGTGAAAAACAGATTTTGGGTTTGATTTTGAATGTGTTTATATTGTGAAAAACAGAGGGTGAAAAACAGAGGGGTTCGGGTTTAGGGTTGGGTTTTGAATGTGTTTATATTCGGTGAAAAACAGTTATTTGGGTATTTTGGTTTTGATTTGATGATTTGAATGGATTTTTGGTTTGATTATTTAGGGTTTGGTTTTGATTTGATGATTTGAATGTGTTATTGATTTTCGGTTTCATTCGAATGTGTTCCTCATTCGAATGTGTTTTGGTTTGAATGTGTTTAGGGTTTATGGTATCAACTGAGTATTAAGAACTGATCGGATGTACAGAATGTGTTTTGGTTTGAATGTGTTTTGGGTTTAGGGTATCAACAAAATGTGTTTTGGTTTGGTTTGTACAGATTCTTGTGGGTTTAGGGTTGAATGGATTTTTGGTTTGATTTTTGTTGTGATTTTTGTTGTACAGAATGTGTTTTGGTTTGAATGTGTTTTGGTTTGAATGTGTTTTGTTGTACAGAATGGCCGCGGATGTAAAGATACGCAAAACACCAACTACGAAGCCGAGAACACTTGACAACCTCCTAGAAGATGCGGTGCACATAAGGAAGTGATTGATATGAATGAATATAACCCTAGTGGAGCTCTTCGATTTTCCTTGAAATTCCAAAGCTCGCTAATTACATATCTACCACTGGGGTTATATTCATTCATATGAATGAATATAACCCAAGTGGCAGATATGTAATTAGATACACTGGGGTTATATTCATTCATATCTGGATCAGCTTCCCGAAGTGCACCCGTCAGTAAAAATCCACAATTGCTTGTGGTCGTATGACGTTGTGGTCATATGTCGTTTTGTCTCTGTATTGTATGTTACGGTCTTTTGTTATCGAGTCTGTAAGTTCCGTCAACTCTACGAAGTTGGTATGACGTTTTGTCTCTGTATTGTATGTATAAAAAGTTTACATTTAATATACAATTTAGGCTTTAATAATTTGTTAAATATAGTATAAATTTAATTATTAGATTTCTTAACAAAAAACCAAGAAAAGAATTTAGGGGCTCAGGTTGATATTTCACTCATACCATAGGGACGCAAAGTGTTATTAATATATGCAAAAAGACGGTCTTACCCCTGCCTCTAACAGTCAACCTGACGGCAGGGACTCAAAGTGTTATGAAATGAATACCACAGGGGCTCAGAATGCAAAAAATTGTTTTTAGGGGCTCAACCTGATGTTTGGGACATACCACAGGGACGCAAATTGCATTTTACTCTTTATTTTATTAAAATGTTGCAGGTTATTTTTATTTATTTATTTATTTTTATCTATTTAAGCATGTAGTTTTTATTTTGATTATCTACTTTTATCTTTATATTTATGTATTTTTTATTTTATATAATATTTAAAACATTTCAAATATATAAATTTTCTAAAGTTTAAATTAAATTAAAATAATTTAGTTTTGGGGAATCCAGAGAAATCTGGGAAGACACCATGCAATCTTAAGAAATCTAAGCGAAACTGAGAAAAGTAGAGAAAAAGCTAATGCGGGGCTAACATGTCACGCGGAAAAATCTAAGGAAAATGGGACGAGTCCCTTGACCCTTAAGAGTGGGTTGCTTGCAATTCAGAGAGTGACACACATGGGGATCTAAGTTCACCAGCAGTAGTTCCCAAGCAAACCAGAACACTCTTTGAGCCGATTCATCAAACACGTGAAGTGGAATAATATTTCACAACTAATATATGCAATAATATGAAATGTATTTTACGAATAATAATTCATTATAGCGTTTACTAATAAGAAAAAGTTTTTATATTGAGGCTCATACAAGTCAACGTTTAGCAACAGTTTTTTTAGAGTAACCAACTTTAAACTTGGGCAATAAAGTAGTTTAGATTTATTGATGTAAAGTAGAATAAGAGAAATATTTTCGGTTAAAAAAAATAAATTAAACGAAAATTTGTGTGTTAATGTTTAAACTTATCTGCACTCATTCTCTCTTACAAAAGGTCTTTGTTGACTCCTTTATACCCGCTCATCTAGCTACCACTTTTTATGTGTTACTAATGACATTTTTGTAGTGAATTAGGGAATTAGCATGTTTAAAACTTTAGCCTTTGATGAGTAGTCATTTTGGAACCATGTAACTTTTTTTTATATAGGGTGAAGATACAATAGGAAGTTAATTTGGCTAGGAAGGTTAGAAAGTGATCTTGACCATCCATTAATTTAATCAAGGGCTAAGATTAAATCAGGGAAATTGAAAGTAAGAAAAGAGGCGCGTGACTTTTTTTTCAGGGGCATTCTAGTCAATCCAAGCCAATAGTTTCTCTCTCCTCCAATTCCCCCCCATTTTTTAAACGTTAATAACTCTTTCATACGACATTATTTTTTTATAAAAATTGCACAAAAAAAAACGAGTGTTTTTTTATCTTTAAAACGAGTATACTATTGCTATATTTTGAAGAAAAAAAAATTTAAACCCAGTTGCGTAAAACGCAATAGAAAAACCCCCAGTATTGTAAAACGCAATGAAAAAAAAAAACCTAAAAAATGACATTTTTCTAAAACGCAATGCACCAAAAACACAAAGAAATGACTTATTTGTAAAACGCAATGGCCAGAAAACACAAAGAAATGTTTTATTTCTAAAACGCAATAGCCTAAAAACTCAAAAGAAAATGTACTTTATAAAACGCAATGGACTAAAAACCCATAAAAATGTGTTTTACCTAAAACGCAATGCACCAAAAACACATAAAAATGTGTTTTACTTAAAACGCAATGCACAAAAAACACAAAGAAATGTCTTATTTGTAAAACGCAATGGCCAGAAAACACTTAAAAATTACTCATTCTAAAACGCAATGGACTGAAAACACCTAAAAATATGTTCTACCTAAAACGCAATGACTAAAAACACTTCAAAAATGTGTTTTACCTAAAACGCAATAACTAAAAACACTTAAAAGTGTGTTTTCTCTAAAACGCAATAGCTAGAAAACACATAAAACTCTCTTATTACTAAAACGCAATGGACACATAAAACTGTCTGAGAACTGTCTGTGACTGTGAACTGTCTGAATTGTCAACCCCAGCCAGGGGCTCTGCCCCTTGGACCCCGCCAGGGGCTGCCGCCCCTGGGACCCCGCTACCGGGGGCTGCTGCCCCCGGACCCCCGCCAAGATCGTAAAACGCAATGACTAAATCAAAAACCCAGATCGTAAAAATGAAATTAAAGAATTTGTTACCTGGATCGAAGTGATTTCTTCAACAATTGACGAATTTTGAATGATTGAAACACTTATCAGCTCTCGAATCGAACGAATCGAGTGATTATCTTCAAAATCATCAGAAAAAACGAGATTTTGTATGAATTTAAACTGGGTTTTCTTCAAAAAAGCTGAAGAACACGTTGATCGGGTGTTTGAATCATTGATTGGTGATGAAAATCGCACTATAATGTAGTGATTATTGAGATAGAAAGTGAAGAAATGGTTGAAGATGGTGGGTTTTGAAAATGGTGGGTTTTGAAGTTACTGGGTTTTGAAAAGGAAGAAGAAAGGGTTGGATTGACTAAAATACCCTTTTTCTTTATTTTAATTGTTGCCACATGTCATACTCTTATTGCTTCCTATCCTTCCTAGCGAAATTAATCTTCCTTTTCCCTTTTTATATATACTAGGTGTACACCCGTGTGAACACACGGGTTTGTTTTAATAACGATCGGAAGCAAATACTAAAAACCATATTATAATATATTATTTAAATTCTTTATGTTTAGTTACATATCTTTATAAAACAATGTTAAAGACAATTTGTTTTAGTGTACATGTTTGATATAGAAATAAGGTAAGTAATTGATAATATTTTGTCGAAAATGAAAGCATGACCTAATTTTATGTTGTCTAATAACTTCTTATATATGATGTAAATTTTTTTTGACACTTTGTTAGTGTAAAATTCAGTAAAGGTCCATTGTTATTGTATAATTCAATAATACTCAAAACAGATTATAATATATGATTTAAATTCTTTGCATTTAGTTACATATCTTTATAAAACAATGTTAATGAAATTATGTGTTAGTGTACATGGTTGATATACAAATAAGCTAAGTACTTGGTAATATGTTGTCTAAAATGAAAACATGAACTAATATGTTGTCTAAAATGAAAACATGAACTAATTTTTTGACACATTGTTACTTGTGACGCAATGGTGAACACACGGGTATGTTTAATAAAGATCGAAAACAAATATTAAGAAAGTATGTGTTAGGACATAAAAATTTCATTACCATGTTACAAAAAAATTAGAGCAAAACGCAAATTGCGTCTCTGTGGTATGTGAAAAACATCACCCTGTTTGACTGTTTCACAATTGTGAAATGTCTTTTATACCCTCAAATCTTAATGATAAACATATATGTATGATTAGAACATTCACACTTCTCAATAAAATCATTTTCATCTTCTCTCAAGTGCCAAAACACAGATCTTCATCTTCATCGGATCATCTTCATCTTCATCGAAATCATCTTCATCGGAATCATCTTCCTCTTCTGTAATCTCCACCGATCATCAGCTTCATCTTCATCTTCATCATCTTCATCTTCTATAACACCAAGCAATATCAAATCCATTCCACAATGACCATTTTTATGCACTTGATTTTTAAGTCCAGTTGAATGTAAAAACACATCTGCATCAACATCAACATCATCAAATAAAGTCTAAGTTTTTAGCACATGAATGAATAAAATTTCGTTCAAAAAGTTCAAAATAATACACTTAATACTCCAATCAATTCTTAATGTTAAACTATGTTTATAATAATAATAAACGATGTTAAAGCTATATATGGGGTATGTCAGTCAAAATTCAATAATCTCAGCATGTACCCTATAATAGAGATTCATTATCTCTATAACTTATCAGTTTATATTCTACAAACTCTTAGCGACCAATTGAGATGAATTTCATTTTAGAACGAACATAACTAAAAGGTTTAACTTTATCACAATTATAATTAACTCATGATTAATAACAGTTTTAAAATCTAACCATTACCTTGAACCTAATGACTTTCATGCCAAGATCCAGGGATGTTTGGGATACTTAGCAGCAACCTTTCGTACAATATCGTAGGAAAACCCAAACAGTGTTTCTGGCTTTGGTGCAGCCTTTCTTGCATTGTCAATGTCTGCAAAAAACCTAAATCAGAAAGGTTGGAAATAAAATTTGAAATCGGTAAATATAATAAACCTGACACTTACGTAGATTCAGGCCATCCTCATTCATAATGCTTTTTCCTAATGTTTTCTTTGTTTTTTAGGGGGAAGATGGGTGCTTCTCTCCATAGGGCATACAAAGCACAGATTGTTGGCGGAAGCCCGCCACATTTAACATATAAAGTTTTTTTATATGTTAAATATGGCGGGCTGCCGCCAATAACCTGTGTTTTGTATGCTCTAGGAGAGAAGCACCTATGTTCCCCTTAAAAAGCAAAGAAAACATTAGATTTTTGGATTTGATGTTTTTCGATGCTGAAAGGTCATTAGTCATGACCGTGTGATCATGCTTTACCTGAGAACAAATGCACCAAGTTAAGCTCAAGGTTTTTCAACTTGATCAAATGTCACTTATACCCTTTAATAAAGACCTTGTTCGTTTTTTGCACGCCCTGTTCGTTTTTTTTTTAATGTTGAAACAACGTTAAAACCTAAAACCCTATGCTGAAGTGTTGTTTTTTGCACCTGATTGGGCCGAGGCGTCGCCTCAAAACGCTTCACGTGTTTTGACGCTTCAGAGCAAATAAAACGTTTTGCCAAACGGTTAACACTTTAAGCGAGCTTAAAGCGCGATTTTTTAAACTAAGTTTCCAACACAAGAAAACTACACAATTGTTTTATTCTATTTTTTACTATTTTCTTCTTTAGCACATTAAATGTAATAATTGAATGTGATAAGAAAAGCAGTGTGACTTACAGGAAGTGACTCCCATATGGCTTCATCAGTCAAATGTTCTTCATTTACTGGAAGTAACGCCTTGCACATTCTGTACACATTACAAATCTTGTTTTCAGATTATAGGGTTACTTATTTCAATATTCATTTACAAAATCACCCACAAATAAAACTAAAGCGACCTAATGGTCGGACCATCGGTTCCCCTTCAATAATCAGATTAACAAACTTAGAATGCTTGTACTCCAATTACTGTGTAGGTCTCAGTTCCCACGGCTCTCTTTCTTCTAGGTGTACACCCGTGTGAATACACGGGTTTGTTCTAATAACGATCGGAATCAAATACTAAAAAACATATTATAATATATTATTTAAATTCTTTGTGTTTAGTTACATATCTTTATAAAACAATGTTAAATGTTTATTGTTTTAGTGCACATGTTTGATATAGAAAATAAGGTAAGTAATTGATAATATTTTGTCTAAAATAAAAGCATGACCTAATTTTATGTTGTCTAATAACTTCTTATATATGACCTTATTTTTTTTGACACATTGTTAGTGTAAATTTCAGTAAAGGTCCATTGTTATTGTATAATTCAATAAAAGGCCTATTCAGTTTAGGTTGTAAATATTCCAATTTCAGAATGAGCTTGTGGGTTGAATCCCATTATGTTGTCTAATAACTTCTTATATATGACCTTAATTTTTTTTTGGACACATTGTTAGTGTAAAATTCAGTAAAGGTCCATTGTTATTGTATAATTCAGCATGACCAAGTTAAATGGACTATTCAATTTGGGGTTTAAATAACCACTCAGTCTGCATAAAAGTGCATATAACTGGTAAATTGATCTCACTTCAATTGTATATTTGTTTGGATGTAGAACACATGTAGAATTAAGAATGACTAAGCAAAACTCATGAGTGTTTTAAAAGAGATACTAAAAAAAGAGCTTACCCAATTACAAAGCAAACCAAGGGACCAGAAGCACAAATTCTACAACATTAAGCTAAAAAATAACCAAAACCCTAAACATCTAGAGATCCTAGAAATGACAATAATGCCCATGTGAAACGTATTTAAGGTGTGTAAAATTGATCTAGCTATGAATAAATAACAATATATATAAACTTACTAAATTCAATAATCACAACATCTGGTTGTATAGCCATATTGAAATCGGTATGTTAAGAACCTGTTGTTTTTTACTTTGGGTGCTATGATATAATAAAATGTTATATCAATGAGTTTCTAATAAACTTACTCTAGGCCCGATGATCACTGTTTCACTTGTAATTTGGGAAACAAACTCTGCAACAGCTGCAGTAGCACATTCTTCAGTTTTTTCACGAGTCATTCCACATTTAAGATTCTTTTTTGAAATTTGGAACGAATGATCCCCGTTTTGAATAACATGTACATCGTTTAAAGCCTTTAATTTACTCATAACCACTTCTAACAATTGCAGAGAATAGTGAGCGTCTTTGCTACCCTACAGCAAAAAAAAATGCAAGAAAAGAGCATGTTAATTTAAAACTATGGTAATGCATCAATAACTTTAGAGGACAATAAACATAAAGGTTCATTGTTTTACCTGTACAAACATAATAGGAACTGTAAGTTGTAAGAGGGGTGCTTCGTGAATAACTCCTATTCTGCCCTGCAATAATATCTAATGTGTCAAATACCATAGTCTAAGTGATTACATAAACACCCCCGATTTTAACGACTACACACGGTCACAGTGATTACATAAACAACACTACCAAAGATAATACAAAAAATTGTAGTATTTTAAACAATTAATAAAGATGGTGCAAGTATTTGAATATAAGTCATGAACCTTTTGACCGATTTCATTTTAACAAATTTCTACATGTGACAGGGTTTATCAATGTACAGAAATCTGGATTGAAATTGCCACCTCTAGTTTTTTTTTTTTTTTTTTTGCATATGACAAAACCACGTGTATAGTCGGTTTGGTTTGTTCAGGCTCAATCAATCCCACTTGTGTTACACATTATCATCTGGAACTAATATAAAGGTTAAATAATTAACCAAATATCTCGGGTTATCGTTTATACCTCTAGCATCATCCAACTGGTAGATCTGCAACAAAAACTCCTCGATTAGCGCGCTGACTGTTTCGACCGGCCTACACGGACTACTTCCTCCTCTTCTACGCATATAAAGAATAGCAGTCATTATGTACATGTCAACCATTAAGTACATGTCAAGGGCTTCAATGGTATTTGAGATTTGATTAAGTTTTTGAGAATATAAATAATAATGTGGATAATAAGATTAGCGGATATGCCCAGAGGAAAGAGCTATAAATACCTTCTCTGGCATAGCTTTTCTTCACCAGCAATCTTTAGTATTTCTTCTATGTCCGTTATAATCGCACATTGTTGAAATCCAGATTCTTTACTATCTGAAAAAAACAAATAAAAATAAATCAAAACTCAGACTCACATGTGAAAAAAGAAAGTAAAGAGGTTGGTAACAAAATCATGTTTATCATCAGCAAACTCATGAAACCTGAAACCAGCAGCCTCTACGCTAATCAATCTCACATATTTATCATCAACAAACTGATGAAACAGGCATGGCAGTTGACGCTCCAGCAATACATCTTTATCTCACATCTTCAGCATTTATATGACAATAAAAATAACAAAATTACAACCAAAACCCTAGAATAAAAGTAATAATTACGAAAACATATATTTAGAATAAAAGTAAAATGCCATTTTTGTCCATGAGGTTTGGCTACTTTTGCAACTTTCGTCTAAAGGTTTGTTTTTCTACATTTGGATCCAAAGGTTTGAAATCTTGCCATTTTCATCCGACTCGTTAACTCCTTTCATTTTTCTCCGTTAAATGAGGGGTATTTCCGTCTTTTCAAACATTTTTTTATTTAAATAAAAAACACTATTAAGAAATAAATATCCACCCTCTGTTGACTTTCAAGTTATGACTTTTCTTATAAACATTAAAAAAGGCATGGAGTTAATGACTCGGATGAAAATGACAAGATGCGGAAAAGCAAACATTTTGGATCCAGATGCGGAAAAGCAAACCTTTGAACGAAAGTCGCAAAAGTGGTCATTAACATAGGTTGGATGGCATTGTTGTAAATTTGATGATGAAAAAAAAAGAGAGGTTGTGTCTTAGTAACTATTCCTAAGACACCCTCTTTTGTTATATATAATATATGACACTAAGGATGCAATCACATACTTTTTGTTGATACTTTGAATCTCCAGTTCTTTGTGATAGTGCAATAAATCTAGTTGCTCTGTCCCAGAATCTGCCAGTATACTATCACCCTACGACAAATAAAATTATAAATTATAACTGATAAGTCGGAAATACTTATCTCTAATGCATGGTCTAATATGTGTTAAACAGAAATAATCATTAATGACGTTTAGAACTTACCCCTGTCTAGCCAGGGTTATGTGCATTACCATGAGCCAAATTGATAATGTTATAAGGGATACCAGAAGGCGTATTCCATGCTGGCAGTAGCCTATCAGCTATGTCTTTTGCCTTTTCGAGAAAAAAAATCCCCAGATAAATCATATGCACTCAGAAGTCCACCCACAACTCTATTGTATAAAAAAGTTAAAAAAAATAAACGATTAGGTGTCTCATTGTATGATACCATGATACTTACTGTATATACTACATAAGAATAGCATATATAGATAAAAAGTATAAACGACCAATATAGTAAACCTTACGAAGCAACCTTATGGCCGTCTCAAACACGCTGGCATCATAGTTTTTATTGAAGTCCAAAGAGTCTGCAACCCACCTAAAAACAATGAATAAGGTACACACATATATTAATATAGAAATATAATTGTTATGGAGTTTAAGAAATTAGTTAAACGAAAATAGATAATGGATCATACTCTCTAGCCCTTTGAAACTGCTCATCTAGGCCCATGATATATAAGGTATCAAGAGAGTCGATTAAAGTCGCACCAAGACCACCAAAGCTATCCACGCCATCCTGAATCAGCATCCAACGTTATTCGAATTTGATTCAAATAAAACTTTGGGTTTTTCGACTACCAGTTGAATCATTAACACTGATACATTAAACAACCGACATATTACCTGCTATCAGCCTGGTAACACACTTTAGTCCTACTTATCAATATCATTTAAATAGTTGTGGGCTGTTTAAACAGGCCAGAAAACATGGCCTATTGCTGGACCAAAATTACAAAAACTACACAACACAGCTGCAACAGTAATGGACCAGCTAATGTGGCTTGGTTCCTTGGTCAATTAATCAATTATTATGAATCGGATAAGGACAAGAAGTACAAACGTAATTCATGTACAATCAACATGCTTTGATCATCCAATGCTCGTTCCACAGGCTTCCGAGCTGGACATCCTCTAACACTACTACACTTGTAGTATCCTCTGTAAGAATTGGTTATTAACAAATTAGATATCACAAACTTCATAATTGATCGAATTCGGTTTATTTTGAGAACAATTTTACCTTGGATGAGGAGATCCTTTAATCGGTCTCTGACCATACTTTCTCCATGAATAATCGATCGGAGGGATGTCAGCGAGCTTCATTCTAATCACCTTAACCCTAATTACTCTCTTCTGCCTCAATTTTCTATAACATAATCAATTTCAATTTAATTTGGATTTTAAACAAATTACACACATATAATCATCACAACTAAGACATATGCTAAATCTATGCAACACAACACTTCTACATTCATATTTAACACCAAAAAGGCTGCATGTGTCTAACCTTGAGTCCAGGATAAGTAAAAAAGCCATATGGATCTTTCAGAGATACTCGACATCAGGTATGACTGTTACTCGTGCAACTTACTTTTCTCTTTAGCTAGCGCGGACTGTCTGGCTAAGAAGAGCGCTTCCGTCACTCCTAGAACCCCTGCAATCTGTTGACCAAGAGTTCATCATATTAAATTACGATTTTAAAAAAAACATAAGATAAAAAATTCATTACATATTAATTTATAACAAATAAATTATTCACTATAAAACTAACAAAACTCAATCAGTAACCTACAATCCTACACCTCTAGCATCCATTCAACATAAACAACACTTCTGCCCTAACTCACTAACATTAATCAAACCAACATCCATTAGCAATCAACATTAAATCATTATTAACCAAATTTCTAAAAACAATAAAAACTAACAAAACACAATCAGTAAAATAACCAAATTCATAGCTTCTGCTGAACATAAACAATACTTGTGTCCTAAATTGGTAACAGTTAGCAAAATATCATTGTTTATCATCAACATTAAATTATTAAGCAGCAACCATTATCAAGCAGCATTAAATATAATAAACACAAACCCAGCTCAGATGTGAATCTAAATTTTCAGATTTCAAATTTCAAACATATTATAAACCACCGGAAAATCTGGATCTAGCAATAAAAGATCGACCTACCTTGATGGGTATTTCTGGAATTCAATAAAATCTTTTTTAGGTTTGACTGAATACCCCACAATCTTAACTCAAATTCAACCAAAACCCATATAACAGAAACTCTAAATTCCTAAATTTCTACAAACATATGTTATGATCAAGAACACAAACCCTAGAAGCAAAATCAGAATGAAATCAACAACGAATGGAATGAAATTGATGGGGCTATTGATGCAAACCTGAAGAGAAAGTAGAAGAAGATTTGGGTTTGGAATGTCTGGTGTGAGACCTAGCTGATGCTACTGAAATCTTCTTCTTTACTTCAGCATCCATTGTTGTTGTTGTTGGTTCAGGAAGAAGATGAAGGTTGTTCAAACCTGTGGGGGGGGGGGGGCTTTTGTTTATCAAGCAGCAGATAAGAATCAACGGCTATGGGGGGCTTTTGTTTATCAAGCAGCAGTGATGGTGAATGAATGTTGTTCAAGCAGCATCGTATTTCTGAACAACCGGATCGAAGATGTTCTCTGAGTTGAAGAGAGAGAGAGAGAGGTGTGAAGGTTTTGAATTTTGAAAATGAGCTGGAGAGTATATTTGATTAAGCTTTGATTGAGAGAGAATAAGATTAATTTGATTTTAAAGTTTTGAAACTGGAGCCATCTTTTGAAATTTGAAAGTGGAGCCATATTTATTTAGATATAAATAAATCAGAATTTAATATATTAATAGATATAGATATATTTTAATTAACATTTGAAAGTGATTTATGACATAAGCTTTATGACATAAGCGGATCCAATGTGGCATCCAATGTGGCATATCTAAGAAGATGACACATAAGCAAAGTGAGGTCATGCTTTAAGCTCCTTTTATAGTATAGATAGATTCGAATAGCTGATACATGATCAGTTTTAGTGTTTGATGAGTAGTCTTTATTTCATTTATTTGGTGTGAAAGCAATATAAAAATTGAAAACCGTGTGCGTAATATAGATATATGAATTAAAGAGATTGGGACAGACAATAGCCAACCAAACAAATTGGACTATGTTAGGTGTTTGATATCTTTGATACTTCCCCTTCCTTTTTTAAAGACTAAATTACATAGATTGTACTTTAGTTATGTGTAAAATTGCACCCTATGTCCTTGTTCTTCTATAAGTACACTCCATGTCTCTTTATGACTAAATTTTGCACACTCCAAGTCTTTTACACTAACCACCATCCATTTCATCCGTTAAGTAGGTGCATGTGCCCCTCATGTGAGGGGCAAAACGATCATTTTACACATACCTTTTGGTCTATTGTAATTTGTCAAAATGGACATTACAGTGGGTAAATGTGGTTAGACATGAACCAACTGTTGCTTCAAATATGCATCCATAAGACTTGAACCAACTATACATTTGGCTTCTTGGTATGAGCATATATATATATTGATCAAGGAACGCACAAGGGACTGGCACTTTGATTCTAGAACTGAAATGGGTACTGGTACCGGTATCGAAAATACCCGTTACGGTATGGCTCGGTACCGGTACGGACCGGTATTTTAAGGTAAAAACCGGCAAATACCGGTACCGAAAACGCTCAATGTCGGTACCGAAAATCAAGTCGTTCAGGAAATTCGGTACTACGGTACCTAGTACCATTTGCTCATCCCTAGTTCAACCTCATATTCAGCGTAGGTACCAGTAGCCTACACATATGCCAGCCTCTAATTTGATACATATAAGCTTCCACCTTTCTAAACCATACTACAACATATATCAAACTAATGCATAAATTATGACACTGCCAGTCTCTTACCAGTGGTACAATCATTGTCTTAAAAAAACATTATACTAAAGATCAAACTGCATAAATCATGGCTGCAAATATCAAACTACATAAATCATGGCTGCAAACTACATAAATATAGTTGTAAATGTAAATATCAATTGTTAACATCCAAATGTGGCTCCATACATAGATATAACACCAAACCCATAAATTGACTGTTTTGCCCCTCACACGAGGGGCACATGAACCTGCTTAACGGATGAAATGGATGGTGATTAGTGTAAAGGACTTGGAGTGTGCAAAATTTAGTCATAAAGGACATGGAGTGTACTTATCGAAGAAAAAGGACATAGGGTGCAATTTTACGCATAACTAAAGGACAATCTGTGTAATTTAATCTTTTTTAAATCATGGTCAAACTGGATTCATATAGCGTTTATATAATATAAGGCCTTTGGGTATACTTTAACATATCTTTACTCCATCTAAGTGTCACATTAACCTTTTTTTTCCCCATTTCACTTTGCCTCATTTCAAGAAAATGGTTTAATCTCATTAACTTCATCTAACCCCATCTTTTAGTATTTTTTGGTCTAAAAAATAAGAGAATAATTAATTCAATCTCTTAACATTGGGTTAACATGTTAACAGACAACCCATTTAATGGCCTTTAACACTAGGAGGGAGTGGTTTGCAATGTCAATTAACATGCCATGTCATTGTTAACACTTTAAATGTTAGAGTACTAATGGGGAGACGGATTCCCCAATTCCCTGACTCAGCTTTATTTTTTTCTAATTTCATTAGACGTGTTCCCATTTTTCCCGGTTCCAAAATTTCGGATTGCTTGTTTTTCTTCTTTGCAAAGTCTCTGATATCAGTGAAATTCCCCGTTTTTAACCCTATTTCACTGATTGACTGCCAGCTCGTCACTTTTCACCTCACTCTCATCTCCTTCTTCGCCGATTTGGGATTTGGGGAATTTATTATTTATGTGCTTAGGGTGGAGGGTATGGTTCAATCACTCTAAGGTGTTTGAGTGATTCTCTAGCCAATAATATTATGTCATGTCAAGTCCTCATTCCACTCCCCATTATGCACTCAATCACTAGGTATGGTTCAATCACTCTAGGGTGGTTGAGTTATATATTTTTTATTTTCTAGAAATTATAAATTATGCATAAATAAATAAAACATATTTTAAACTAAATAAAAATACTTTTAATTAAAAAAACACATTGCATACTTAAAACTAGAAAATTAAACCATAATAAACCTAATATTTAGAAATTGCATGGCCAATTATATTTTTTTGTGATATCTCGTTTCCGCGCTAGAATAAACAGCAACATCTCGGGTGAAGCATGGTCGTGTGGCTAAGTAAATGTCTCCAAATCCCGATCATACAAAAGTTGTTTCACCGCCTCGCGTTGTTCCGCCACTAACGCTATGGCGTCTTCCTCGCGTTTCTTTCTTATATTCGTCAACTCTATCGCCCGTGCTTTTTTTCTTCTTTCATAAGAGTGTATTGCGCGAGCTTCTCGGTCAAAGCCGTTTTGCTATCGGTTGTTGATGTTGCGGGCCTCTTTTCTTTCTTTTTTTGTCTTGTTGGTGAGGGGTCTACGTTTATGTCCGGTATGTCGCTATTGAACTTAGTTCCCGACTTCCCGGTGTACCCGTATTGTAGTTATCCGAATCGGACGACTTTCTTTTTTGTCCTGAACTTCCACTATCTTCACCCAACAATGGTACTGTGCCCATTTGTCATGTTTACGAACGACCTCCCATGCCTCAATATGTTGAAAACCACTCGGATATTTTGATTTGAAATCAGTTAAAGCCCTATTCATGACGTCGACGTCGGCACACCCACTACCACGAATACGATCCTACATAGATAACAAATATAAAGTAAAAAATAATTAAACAAAAACAATGTTATGGAAAATATTTTTTAAATGTTCAAAAAAAATGTTACCGCTTGTTGCGAAAGACCGTTGAAGTAGTTTATCTTTGTCAACATAGGCATCCATTTTGAACGTACTTGATGAACTGTTCGAGTACTTTCGCCGACCGTTTCATTGTAATGGTCGAGAACTTTTTTCCAAAAACTGTCCCATTTTTGTTGGTTTCCTTTTATCTTGTTTAACGAACAATGAACCCATGCCTTGGCTAAGGCCTCTTCTTGTTTTTTCGTCCAACTTTGACGCTCCGCCTTGACTCCCTTTTGTTTCGCTCACTTGCTTCACCAATATCATCATCTTCATCCTCATATTCTTCTTCGTCCTCGCCACTATCTACATCCAAATGTTGTGTTTCGGGGACAACCTCTAAATCTTGGTCTTCATCGTAGATAGGAAGTGGCGCTAGACATTCTCTCTTGGTGATTGAATTGGCGGGGTCCTAAATGCAAATGGATCGAACTCGGTTGTGAAGCTTGGGTGTGAAAATATTTGTGGTGGAAAATTAGGTTGGGTGCTATAAAAAGTCGGTTGTGAAGTTTGGGGGTGAAAAAATTGAGGTTGAAAGGTTGGTGAAAATCCGTAGGAGGTTTGAACCGGTGCACCCGGACCTCTAAAATCACCTTGTCTCGTTTGTGAAACCTTTTTTCTTGAATCCGATCCTCGGCTAGCGGAACCTTTTTTCTTGGGTTCACCTTTGTTTTGTTTATCCATGGTGTTTGTGGGTGTAGAAAGAGAGATGTTTTGAAAGAGTTGTGTATTAAAATGATTAAAAACTGTGAGTTTTATATAAAAAAAAACTGGGTAACGGTCACATAGAGGCAACGGTCAAAAAATGGTGGGTATAACGGTCAAAAAATTGTTCACCTTTCATCAATCAATCTTGGTGACTATACACCGAAAAAGCCTGTCACCGAACCCCGCATGTTCCTCACCGAATTACCAGAAATCATTCACCGATCGGTGAATGACTTCCCCGATTCACTTCAAGAACTATACCGACTCCCCTTAGGGGAGTGTTAAAGGTGATGTGGTGACACTCACTTATATAACTAGACGGACCAATCAATTAGCAAAAATGAATTAAAGAGACAGCAAGTAATGTTGCTTTTCTTGGTTAAGTATGCTAAACAAAAAATTTGGATTATCTCGACAATTTCTTTTTGTTTTCTTGTTTTCACAATCTATATTAGGGACACTTTTCATCATATTAGGCCTTCTCTTATAGATAATTATTATTTAAGTTTAATCTCTTTTAATTAACAATTAATTATAGATAATCATTCTATTAAATATTATTTAGTTTAATATCTTATGGATAATTACTACTAATTTAATCTCTTCTAACTAATTATAGATAACTCTCCTACTAAATATTATTTAGTTTAATATTTTCTAATTAATTATAGATAACTCTCTTACTAAATATTATTTTGTTTAATCTCTTCTACTTAACTATAGATAATTATTATTTATTTTAAATTTAATGCATACTTCTCATTTATAATATTAACTAGGTTTGAAGTTAGAACCCTGTGTATTACACGAGTTGAAAAAAATAAATATACTTAGTAACTACATACGGTTTTTGTAATAAGATATTATTATTTTTTTAATTAAAATTTTAAATTTGAATCCGGAAGTAATATATTAGTAAACTTAATACATAAATCGAAAGTTAATAACAAACCCGACCGCGAAATGAAACCGATGACCATTTTAATCGGTTTCACGGTTTTAAATCGAATTGTGAACATCCATAGTAATAACTAATAAGGTTAATTTGTGTTTTTTTTTTATAATAAGTTATTAAAATAACTTTTGAAAATATTGTAAAACCACAAAGTTTGAAATATATATATATTTGTTTGATGAAGATATAACTTAATTAGTTTGATTATATATCTAGAGTTTGAACATAGGTTATAAACCTGGTTAAATCAGTATTTACTATTTAGAGAGAACAAGTATACTTTATATACTTTAATATTTCATTTCTTAACTATTTCTTTTATTTTCTCTTCTTATTACTAATTATTTAATATTTAATTGATTCAACTACGTGTCCCCATAGGTATATAATCTGAAAGAGAGTGAAATAAGAGGGGAAATAAATATTTGACTCACTAAATTATTTTATTATTTAGTATATAAAATTTATTTATTCAACCCGTGTAATACACGGGGTTATAACCTAGTATATATATATATGCAAAACAATTAAGATATATTGTTCCAACTTCTAGGGTTCCGTACATCACTTTCAATTGTTTTACCTTAACGGCGCTTTGGTTCGCAGGAATTCAATGGAATTTAAGAGAATTGAAATTTGAATTCTTATCTTTTAAGATATTTGGCTCATAGAATTTGATGGAATTGAAATCCCAATTCCAATCTTCAGGTGTTTGGTTGACAATGGAATTAGAATTGGAATTAGACATTGTTACGACCACTTATTCATATTAATAAAAACCACAACTTATCGAAATCTAGACCTTGTAATTAACATTGTTTATAATCTTTTTAACAAAATTTGGGCATGACCCGTTTGTAAAACAAGCATACCCCCTGTTTTTACACATAATAAAAACATCATCCATCAACGACCCTAGTTACATTAAACTACCCAAAACAAAAACAACAAGTTTTTAAGTTTAAGACTTCTAACAAGATAAAACCGAATTAACAAAACATAGACCCAAAAGTATGCATTTTAACTAGCGGAAGCGTTCGGTATAACAAGGCATAGACATGTGCTCGCTCCATGCTCCGGATCGCCTAAAGTGAGGATTTACCTACAATCAACAACAAGGTTTTACAAGTTAGTCATCATACTTGATAATCTATAACACTTTCGTTTTAGTTCCATCCGAATATGAGCTTTCACCTTACTTACGCATTCGACTACCCAAATTCTTGGGTTTAGCATGAACACTCTCGATGAGAGTTAAGCATACATAAAGCTACCCAAATACTTGGGTTTGGCATAAACACTCTCAATGAGAGTTAAGCGTACATATCCAACCCGTTTAACCGGGATAATTATTTATAACATAAATTCTTTATCCTATCCGTATAACGGATTAAGCTTTTAGCATTTAACATAGCATACGATACCATCCGTTCAAAACGAATGGAAGCTTATTCATGAGCGACTTGTTCACTAGAACCGGCCGACTCGCATAACTTATCACAATCCTCATAATAGCCAAACCCACAAGGGATTTGCTAGTTAGTTCTAATCACTATAACATTTTAACAATATCTAATTGTGATGTTGTAACAAGACTATAAATAAGATATTTGTATGCAACGAAACATACCTCGGTCTTGCGTGCCTTCCGCCTTCTTAGAGCTTGTACCTTCTTCCTTCACGCCTACATTACAATATTCGTTCATTTAGTCTACCAATTTCGTCCTACCATTTTAACATTACCAATGCATTCTTCTCCTAAGCATTTCATCAAACACTTGGTAGGCATCATAATTAAGACATAAGGTACAAGTCTTTAAAGCACATTTTTACTAGTTCATCATCACCCAACATTCATGTTTATTCTAATTTACATATTTATTTCCTACTACTTCAATTAATCTTACATTCAAGCATTACAAACAAGATCATATATCAAGATAACAAACCATCACAATCATTATGATCTTCCTAATCTTAACAAAATTTCACAAGGTGGGTTTTCACTACAATCTTACATGCAACCTAAAATCACCCATGATTCTTGTTCTAGGAGGCAATTCTAACTCAGATTTCTCCTATTTGACACAAGAATTCGAGATTGGGTTGAACCCCTCATTTTACAAATCATGATATTAGGAAATTAAGCTTACCACATCAAAAGTCAAGCTTAGATGAGTGCAAATTAGGGTTCATGCATTGGATTACCCTTGTAATTCCACTTCAATTGGTTGAATTTGATAGAACAAGAGTTTCCCTTGGGTTTTCCCCTGCTTGGTCGATCTCAAACACGCACAGGATGTGTGTGTTTGTGGGTTTACCCATATTAATTCCCTAACTTATAAAATCTTACACTTTACCCCCTTCTAATTTGATAAACATATAAATTTGAGCATTATTTCAACTATTTAACTTATTCCTTACCATAACCTATCATTTTAGTAAATTTTCTGTTCATTTTCACCTATCTGAATAATAACTAGTTTTTGGGGCGTTACAAGTCTACCCCCCTTAAAGGAGGTTTCGTCCCCGAAACCTGATCATACAACAATTTAAATATTGACATACCGAAAAGAAAAGGATAGTGTTTCCTCATTTCATCTTCTGCTTCCCATGTGAGATCCGAACCTTTTCGGTGTTGCCATTGCACCAACACTTGTTTAACGGCTTTATTGCGGAGGTTCTTTACCTTGAAGTCTTTAATGGC
Source organism: Helianthus tuberosus (assembly GCA_030545235.1). Taxonomy (NCBI): domain Eukaryota; kingdom Viridiplantae; phylum Streptophyta; class Magnoliopsida; order Asterales; family Asteraceae; genus Helianthus; species Helianthus tuberosus. Next base: position 46,749,249 of record CM060376.1, read on the forward strand.
TACAGGTCTTTCGACGTAGTTTAATCCCTCGTCCAACTCAATATCATCGAGGGGTACTAGCGCTGTTTCGTCCGTAGGACTCTTCCTCAACTGCGACACGTGGAAGGTATTATGAATCCCGTCAAGAGTAGGCGGTAATTCTAATCGATATGCGACTCTTCCAACTCGAGCCAAGACTTTGAACGGTCCAATATATCGAGGACCCAACTTGCCCCGCTTGCGAAAACGGATTATACCCTTCCATGGGGACACTTTCAACAGAGCGAAATCTCCGACTTGAAATTCAATAGGTCGCCTTTTCTTTTTCGCATAAACTTTTTGCCGATCCTGGGCCGCTTTCAGTCGCGCTCTTACCAATTTTATCTTTTCATTTGTTACTGCTATTAGATCACTTGGCGCAAGCTCTCTTTGCCCCACTTCACCCCAACATACGGGAGTTCTACATTTTCTTCCGTACAGGAGTTCATATGGAGCCATTTTAAGGCCACTATGGTAACTGTTATTATAAGAGAATTCCACTAGGGGTAGATGGTCAGCCCAGCTTCCCCCAAAGTCTAATGCACACGCTCTCAACATATCGATAAGGGTTTGAATGGTTCTTTCTGACTGGCCGTCAGTCTGAGGGTGGTAGGCGGTGCTTATGTGTAACCTCGTGCCCACACTCTCGTGAAACTTTCGCCAATAACGTGAGGTAAATCTGGTGTCACGGTCCGAAACGATTGACACAGGCACCCCGTGTCGAGATATGATTTCATTCATATATATTTCTGCCATTATCTCGGAGGAGTAAGCCTCTTTGATAGGTAGAAAATGAGCGCTTTTCGTAAGCCGATCCACGATTACCCATATGGTATCGTGCCCCTTCTTCGTTCTGGGAAGCTTAGTTACCAAATCCATTGTTATTTCCTCCCACTTCCATACCGGAATCTCTAAAGGCTGCAACTCCCCGTATGGTTTTTGATGCTCTGCTTTCACTTGAGAACATGTTAAGCATTTCGCGACATACTTAACGATATCACGTTTCATGCCCGGCCACCAATAATTGGTCTTCAAATCCTGATACATCTTTGTAGCCCCAGGGTGAACCGAATATCGGGACTTATGAGCTTCTTCAAGTAACGCGGTCTTGACTTCACAGAAACGGGGTATCCAAATTCGGCCAAATCTCGTTTTGAGCCCGATCGAATTTTCTTCTAGCTTATCGGTTATTCCTTTCAATCTTTCTTTCTTTACATCTTCAGCTGCGAGTGACTTTATTTGGGAATCACGTATCGTCTCAAGTAATCGCGGCGTAACTATCATCTTCATGGATTTTACTCGAATGGGAGGCGGATATTCCTTTCGGCTTAACGCGTCGGCTACTACATTCGCTTTTCCCGGGTGATAAAGGATATCACAATCGTAGTCTTTGATAAGTTCTAACCACCTCCGTTGCCTCATATTCAAGTCTTTCTGCTCAAAGAAATATTTAAGGCTTTTGTGATCCGAATAAATTGTGCACTTCACGCCATATAGATAATGCCTCCAAATTTTTAAGGCAAATACTACCGCTGCCAATTCCAAATCGTGTGTTGGGTAGTTTACTTCATGCAGCTTCAGTTGCCGTGAAGCATATGCGATAACTCTCCCCCGTTGCATCAAAACGCAACCTAAACCTTGATGTGACGCGTCTGAATAGACCACCAGGTCTTCAGTCCCATCCGGTAATGTCAAGACCGGTGGACATGATAATTTCTCTTTCAATACTCGGAAGGCTTCCTCCTGTTCTTTACCCCACACGAACTTCTCTTTCTTCCTCGTCAGCTTTGTTAAAGGCAAAGCTATCTTTGAAAAATCCTGTATGAACCTTCTGTAATATCCCGCGAGGCCTAGAAAACTTCTTATTTCAGTCGGGTTCTTCGGGGGAACCCATTTCATTACAGCATCGATCTTTGATGGGTCTACTAAGACGCCCTCTGAATTGATCACATGACCCAGAAACTGTACCTCTCTGAGCCAAAAGGCGCATTTTGAAAATTTCGCGTAAAGTTTCTCCTTACGGAGAATTTCAAGTACTTCACGCAAGTGTCTCGCGTGTTCGGCCTTGCTTCGCGAGTAGACTAGAATATCATCTATGAACACGATCACAGATTTATCTAACATGGGGCGACATACCCGGTTCATAAGGTCCATAAACGCAGCTGGCGCATTAGTCAACCCGAAAGACATGACTAAAAATTCATAGTGCCCATATCGGGTTCTGAACGCGGTCTTCGGAATATCTTCTTCCCGTACTCTAACTTGATGGTATCCCGAACGCAAATCTATCTTGGAGAACCAACTCGCCCCTTGCAATTGATCAAAAAGATCATCGATCCTTGGTAAAGGGTAGCGGTTCTTGATAGTTAGCTTGTTTAATTCTCTGTAGTCGATGCACATGCGCATTGACCCGTCTTTCTTCTTAACAAATAAGACAGGCGCTCCCCAAGGTGACACACTCGGACGTATGAAGCCCTTGTCTAACAAGTCTTGTAATTGTGCCATTAGCTCCCGCATCTCGGTGGGAGCCAATCTATAAGGAGCCTTTGCAACCGGCTTCGCAACCGGATTCAATTCAATACGAAACTCTATTTCTCTTTCGGGAGGAAGTCCCGGCAATTCATCCGGAAATACATCCGGAAATTCATTCACGATCTCTACATCTTCAAGCTTCGAAAAATCTCGATGAGCATCAACCACGTAAGCTAGGTATGCCTTACCCCCGTTAAGTGTATACTTAGCGGCTTGAACGAGGGTACAAAGTTTCGCTTCCACCCTTCTCTCTCCTTGTATAGCTATTCGTTTTCCACTTGGGGACTGAACATGTACCGTTTTGGTTTCACAATTAATTTCCGCTTGGTGTCGGGTCATCCAATCCATACCCACAATCATTTTGAATTCCCCCAAAACCATAGGTATGAGGTCAATATCGAATTCTTCATCTTCTATGGTAAATTTGCAATTTTTACAAATTTCGTGTAACATATAAATCTTGCTATCAGCTATTTCTACTTCTAAAGGCATCGGCATTCGTTCAATCTTAAATGAAGGATGTTGTATGATTTCATTTGAAATAAACGACATAGTGGCCCCGGTATCAAACAAGACATAAACCGGTATGGAGTTGAGTAAAAAGATACCTGAAACCACATTCGGATGAGACTTAGCTTCTTCGGAGGTAATTTGAAACATCCTCCCTTTCGCTTTAGAGCTCTCTTCGTTCTTTCCCTCCTTCTTTGATCCTTGTTGGAGTTTTGGACACTCCGATTTAACATGCCCCTTTCCAAAACAGTTGAAGCAAGTCTTCGAGTTATCTGGGCATTGAAAAGACGAGTGTCCATCCTTACCACACTTGTAGCACCCCTTCTTGCCTAACAAACACTCCCCGGTATGAAGCTTTCCACAAGTCTTACAAGGAGGAATACCACTTTTCGATTTATCTTTCCTTCCTTGATCTTGATACCTCCCCTTTTTGGATGGACTCGAACTTGCCCCTTTCTCGCTTGACCTCTTTTCCCCACGTTCTTCTTGCCTCTTAATTTCGATTTCTCTATCCCGTGCCAGATTGATGAGCTCATCTAGAGTTTCACATTTCGAGGGAGTAATGAACTCCCTAAATTCCGCTTTTAAAACCCCATAAAAGCGATTGATCTTCATCCTTTCAGTCTTCACGAAATCCCCACAGAACTTCATCTTATCCAAGAAGGTATTTGATATTTCGTTTATCGTCTCGTTTTTCTGTCGAAGGCGCAAGAAATCCTCTTGGATCTTATCGATAGCCGATTGAGGGCAATGATACCTCATAAAGGGTTCCTTGAATTCTTGCCAAGTCATCTCTTGTAATCGATCCTCCCCTACTTCTTTACTGTGTGCATCCCACCAATCTTTTGCCTGTAAAGTGAGTTGGCCCGTAGCGAACATCACCTTATCTTCATTATCACAACGACTTCGAATAAATACCGCTTCAATGTTGGAAATCCATCTTTGACATGCGATCGGGTCAATTTTTCCATCATACGTTGCGGGATGACATGCCATGAAGTCTTTATACGTGCACCGTCTTTCCTTGCTTTTGTTTTTAGATCCCTCTATCAGTTCTTTCAGTTCTTCTATCTTGCTAGTCATCATGGCATCTACAACTCCCAACACCCGACTTTCTACTTCTTGAGCTAATTGTGGAAGATTAGCTTGCATAACCCCTTCTGCCACTTCCATAACTTTATTGTACATTGCTTCTTGACGAGCAGTATCATCGTCATCATTAACGTTTCTTGCATCAGCCATCTACACATTATCATACTTTCGTTTAATAAAGATCACAAGCTTACAGTTTATCATTACTCATTAATCATCATTCACTTATTCCATTTCATGTCATTTGCTTCATTTCTTTTGATTCTTACGAATCCATTTTTGTTGCATTCGCTAATTGTGATTACATGCACTTATTAGACCTTATATGGACACTACGTGTCCATGAAACAAGCTTTCAGACAACCCGGAACACAAAATGAGAAAACAAAAAAATTTCAGCAAAACGTTTTTTATGCAAGCCGTCGGCGACGGCTAGTATACCCGTCGGCGACGGGCTTTCAATAAGGCCGTCGGATACTTTAGCCCGTCGACAGTAAGTTAGGGCGTCGGAGACATGGGTGCCGTCGGCGACGGGGTGCCAACCCGTCGGCGACGGGCTTCCGTTTGCAGAAACGCTGCAGGTTTGTTTTTTGGCTGTTCCGACCATTTTCCGAGCCCGTTTTCAACTTCCCGATTACCGGGATTTCTCATTTAGCCCAACTTAACACTTCACAACATAACGAATCTTATTTCTTAAACCGTAGCTCACCCTACATGTTCATATTAAACAAAAGTTTAAAATTTTACCTCCTTGGCGATCTTGGAGCGAGCACTTCTTCGAACGAGCCATTGGTTTGAGTTCAAGCATCACGTTTAACGCTCGAATCTCTCAAACCTTGGCTCTGATACCAACTTGTTACGACCACTTATTCATATTAATAAAAACCACAACTTATCGAAATCTAGACCTTGTAATTAACATTGTTTATAATCTTTTTAACAAAATTTGGGCATGACCCGTTTGTAAAACAAGCATACCCCCTGTTTTTACACATAATAAAAACATCATCCATCAACGACCCTAGTTACATTAAACTACCCAAAACAAAAACAACAAGTTTTTAAGTTTAAGACTTCTAACAAGATAAAACCGAATTAACAAAACATAGACCCAAAAGTATGCATTTTAACTAGCGGAAGCGTTCGGTATAACAAGGCATAGACATGTGCTCGCTCCATGCTCCGGATCGCCTAAAGTGAGGATTTACCTACAATCAACAACAAGGTTTTACAAGTTAGTCATCATACTTGATAATCTATAACACTTTCGTTTTAGTTCCATCCGAATATGAGCTTTCACCTTACTTACGCATTCGACTACCCAAATTCTTGGGTTTAGCATGAACACTCTCGATGAGAGTTAAGCATACATAAAGCTACCCAAATACTTGGGTTTGGCATAAACACTCTCAATGAGAGTTAAGCGTACATATCCAACCCGTTTAACCGGGATAATTATTTATAACATAAATTCTTTATCCTATCCGTATAACGGATTAAGCTTTTAGCATTTAACATAGCATACGATACCATCCGTTCAAAACGAATGGAAGCTTATTCATGAGCGACTTGTTCACTAGAACCGGCCGACTCGCATAACTTATCACAATCCTCATAATAGCCAAACCCACAAGGGATTTGCTAGTTAGTTCTAATCACTATAACATTTTAACAATATCTAATTGTGATGTTGTAACAAGACTATAAATAAGATATTTGTATGCAACGAAACATACCTCGGTCTTGCGTGCCTTCCGCCTTCTTAGAGCTTGTACCTTCTTCCTTCACGCCTACATTACAATATTCGTTCATTTAGTCTACCAATTTCGTCCTACCATTTTAACATTACCAATGCATTCTTCTCCTAAGCATTTCATCAAACACTTGGTAGGCATCATAATTAAGACATAAGGTACAAGTCTTTAAAGCGCATTTTTACTAGTTCATCATCACCCAACATTCATGTTTATTCTAATTTACATATTTATTTCCTACTACTTCAATTAATCTTACATTCAAGCATTACAAACAAGATCATATATCAAGATAACAAACCATCACAATCATTATGATCTTCCTAATCTTAACAAAATTTCACAAGGTGGGTTTTCACTACAATCTTACATGCAACCTAAAATCACCCATGATTCTTGTTCTAGGAGGCAATTCTAACTCAGATTTCTCCTATTTGACACAAGAATTCGAGATTGGGTTGAACCCCTCATTTTACAAATCATGATATTAGGAAATTAAGCTTACCACATCAAAAGTCAAGCTTAGATGAGTGCAAATTAGGGTTCATGCATTGGATTACCCTTGTAATTCCACTTCAATTGGTTGAATTTGATAGAACAAGAGTTTCCCTTGGGTTTTCCCCTGCTTGGTCGATCTCAAACACGCACAGGATGTGTGTGTTTGTGGGTTTACCCATATTAATTCCCTAACTTATAAAATCTTACACTTTACCCCCTTCTAATTTGATAAACATATAAATTTGAGCATTATTTCAACTATTTAACTTATTCCTTACCATAACCTATCATTTTAGTAAATTTTCTGTTCATTTTCACTTATCTGAATAATAACTGGTTTTTGGGGCGTTACAGACATGAATTCCATCAAATTCCTTTAACTAGAGGAATTCAAAATCCTTCCTATATGTGAAGGAATTAAAGTAAATTCATTGGAATATTCGACCGTTTCGAACCGCACCGTTTCAACCCGTACTGTTTTGACGCGAACCGTTTAGACGCGAACCGGTTTCGACGCGAACCGTTTCGACCCGTACCGTTTCGACGCGAACCGTTTCGACCCGTACCGTTTCGACGCGAACCGTTTCGATCCGTACCGTTTCGACGCTTACCGTTTCGACACTTACCGTTTCGACGCGAACCGTTTCGACCCGTACCGTTTCGAATCGAACCGTTTCGAATCGAACCGTTTCGACCCGGACCGTTGGTGGTTGTGGGTGCCGGGGTGATGGATTCCAATTCATTTGACAACTAAACACAAAAAAAATGGAATGGAGATTCTAATTCCAACAATTTCCAATTCCAATTGGAATGTTTAAATTCCAAATTCAATTCCTATACAAATTCCAATTGCGATTCCAAATCATTCCGCAAACCAAACGCCCCTTAAGTTTTACCACTTTCAAAAGTGTAAGAACGTAAAAATCGTCAATCTATCTATTAAAACTAAGGCTAAAATCTACTTGAAAATTTGTATATCGAGTCTTAATAAGGTTCTGAGAAGGTTATTTTTATTTTTTAATTATCATTGTTAGTTGTTTTCTCACTTTGTGTTTTTACACTATCAACGGAGAGTATCTGGATTCGTAGGGTCGTTCCAACGTTTTTGGAGACCCTAAGCGAACTACAAAGTGGGGACCTTAATTTCACCCATAAACTCTCCTCCAATCCGATAGACCTGTCGCCATGGGTGATTACGGTTACTTTTTCGCCTAGTGATAGCCTAGAAATTGAAAACAGGTTGTGATGGAAAGTGGGAACGATGATTGCGGTTGTATTTTAGGGGTTTTGGGCCGTTGAATGATAATGATTAGATCGATGATTGTTGTTGTTTTGTAATAGCTGGAAATTAATGCGAAATGAGCTTTGAAACTGGGCCTTTTTCTTTTAATAAACAATATTTACTTTAGACTCCTTCAATGAAAAACTAGTTTAGTTTTGAAATAAACGTCTTTATTTAGGCCTAATACATATACTATATATGTATTAGGCAAGCCCATGCCTAGGTTGACAAGCCTGCGGAGCTGGCCCTGCCGATTCGGAACTACACGCACACATCAAGGTTTGGGGATGCATATGATATGTTTTAGTACACTCAACCACAAGTGCCCACCAACTTATAGTATAGTCCTAGGTTAACGATCAACAAATGAACTTGATTGATATGATTAGCCCATGACACACTTTGTATTATTTCATTTTTATTTGGGACGCGGTTGTATCTATGGGTGTCTAGTTCTACAGACAAATGGATTCTTTTCGGCTTGATTTTAATTATTCACAAGTTAACATTATATGATTTATAGGGTTAAGTAATTCTATAAAGGCTTCTAATTGTATGAAGTGTAAGAAGTTTTTATAGAGTGACAAGTGTCTAAGAACCTAAAACCTAAACCCACTACACCACCACCCAAAACCTAAACACCCACCACCACCCAAAAACCTACCCCCCCCCCCCCCCTAAAAAAAACCTACGCCCCCACCACCCAAAAATCTAAAAAAACCTAACCCCACCCCTTACCCCCAAAAACCTAAAAAAACACAAACCCTAATCTATCATGTTCTCCAAACCCCATTCTCCTGCAACCATCATCTTCTCCTGCCATCACCAAAATCATTTCCATTCTTGATGCCATACATGTTGTTCGAGAACACAATGTCGGTAACCAAATTCAACGCAATGATCTCGGACCTATTCAAGCTCGGAAGTGCATACGAATGGGTGGTCACCAAGAAAATCTGGAGGTCATCTGAGTCAGATTTGTTGGCGTTTGCAGAACGCGAATCAAAAAGCTTCAACGATGGTTATCGGATTTTGGGCTTGCAGTTAGGGTTTCAGATTTACAAGCGGCGACAATACCCGGCGGCGGCCTCCCCCGTCTGCCTACCGGCTCCTCCTCCTGCAGGTCAGAGGCCATGGCGGCGCCTCCTCCATTCTGGATAGCGATTCTGTTTTTTTCGAAGCTGATCTCTAACCGATTGATCTCATTTCATCAGTCGCAGTGAGAAGATGAATATATTCAGATTAGCAGGTGACATGACGCATTTAGCGAGTGTTCTAGTCTCGTGGACGGTTGAGATTCCAGCTGGTGGTTGGTGGCAGCTGAATCGGCTTCATGATTGTTGATTGTGGAGTGTGTGATTGGTTTGTGGTTGGTGGTGTATGAATCGGCTGATGGTGAGTGTGTAGTAGAAGTTAAATTAAGGGTTAATCTTTTGATTTTGGGGAAGATGAAGATGTTTGTTATAATAAAACTAATAATGATCATTTTGCCTATGAGGAAAAAGACAAAAACCCAAGATTTAATTTGAGAAATATGAGCTGATTTCATTTTTGGACTAAAATGACAAAAAAAAAAACCACAAAGACCCAGATGTATAAAGTTTCAAATTTAGATTAAAGTAACAAAAGTGAACAAATTTTAAGGACCAAAATGGCAGTTTCCTCTATCATATATAATGAGAGCCACTAATTGTCTACATCTACAAAGACCATAGCATGGAATAGTGTTTCCCTGCCATTGGTCGAAATGGGCGGCCCACACTATATCATTGGACCAATCAGTTTGTTATTTTTTAACAACTTTAAAATTACGTTTTTGCCCAGGAATAGTGTTTCCCTATTATTGGTTCAAACAATTTATTATTTTATACTCACTTTAAAATTATGTTTTTGCCCCCAGTTAAAATATACGTTTTTGCCCCAACTTCAAAATACATTTACCCTTTTGCCCCGAGCTAAAAAAATACGATTTTGTCCTCGGTAAAAAATTACGTTTTTACCCTCAGCCAAACTTACGTTTTCGCCCCAATTAAAAATAAAATTTTGTTTTTTCTCCCCGGCTCAAAATTACTATTTTACACAGCTTATTATTTTATATACACTTTAAAATTACGTTTTTTCCCTTAGTTTAAAATTACTTCTTTGCTCACAGTTCAAAATAAAATTATGCTTTTACCACCAGCTCAAAATTACGAATTACCCCTTGGTTTAAAAATAAGATATCACACTCAATTCAAAATTACGTTTTTGCCCCCAGTGCAATATTAAAATATGGTTTTCCCTAGCTAAAAATTACGATTTTACTCTCGGGGAAAAATCGGATTTTCCCCTGGTAAAAATAAAAACATGACTTTGCCCTCAGCTAAAAATTGTACCAAGGAGCTGCTTAATACTCGCTCATTAGTCATTAAAAATTACTGTTTTGCCTTGAGCTCAAAATTACGATGTTTTCATCGTTTTGCTTTTTATTTCTAGCAAAACTATAGTACTGTTTTTTTTTATTTGGTTGAGAATTATTCGGCTATCGCCCCGCAACGCGAGCGGAGATCACCTAGTTAGTAACAACCGAAATGTGACTTATAAGTTATAAACCCTTAACCACCGTGGAAAAAAGTAAACATACCTTGAGTATATCTAGTCACAGGACCCACCCACTCAGATCGACATGTTCTTTGTCTACTGACTACTGCCATACAAAGTCCACGGTCAATGACCATGCCTAGCGTTTGGCACACTTCTTTACCAAATATGAAAGGCTAACACCACCACATTTTGTTCTTAAAACCATTCGTATAAACCAATTTTGTTAAAATGATTTGTATTCCTTTTTATTTTTCGAGCGACCGAGTTCGATAAATCAAAACAAATTTTGTAGAGGTTATTTCTATTAGAAACGATTTAACGAGTTTGGCAATTGTTTATATCTAACGAGCGGATTATAAAAGGTATATTTTATATAAACTAAAAGGACTTATAATGATAAGTGTACTCGTTTTATTTCTAACAAATGTGTTAGAAACGGTTTACTTTATAAGAACCGAATATTCATGCATCGAAAACTGTCCTTTCCAGCTTAGGGTCACCTTATCTTGCATTGGTTCGGCCCCGTTTACTAGTACCCCACCATGTCAAAGTTTAGATTTAACTCTAAATCATCGTCCTTTGATAATAATTCAATCTTTCTGACGACGGGCCAGTGGGTAAACCCACTTCTCCCGCTTTGGGCCTTTTTATCTGGAAGCCCAACTACTCAAAAAGCCCACCAATCACAATAACCTTGCCCGCTAAGGTTTCTCCACTTCGGAAATGGGCGGGAAAAACAGCTAGCAAGAGCAGACCTCATTTAATGCTCGATAAGAATGGGATCTCGTCTGTGACCTTGTACTTCTCCGGTTTGAATATTAATTAAGGTAAACATCTCGTCGCTGGGAGCCAAACACGTGTCTGCATTCCCCGAGAACCTCCAAAAGCTGTTAGATCACATGTGGGAACTATCTAATGAGATAAGGGCTAGTTATTATATAAGAGGGGACAAGAAGAACAAAGGCAGGTATCATCATCTTCGGCCTTCACTCATTTACTATACTCTCATTTACTCCACACACACATTAACTTCCGACCAATATTCTCTAGTATTTATTACATACACACATTAATAAGATTCACACCAAAGAGGAAACCTCCCGGTGACAATACTCACCGGAAGAAGCTCCTCTCATTTCCAGCAAGTTTACTTACTCTCACGCCGGAGCTTGGTCACGGATCCCCCCTCCGGGGTCCCCCGTGGAGAGGCTAACGGTTTCTTCTTTTGTAGCAAGCAAGGATAAGAGCTCTTGACGTCACCGAAGATCCATCAAACGCCATCCGTGGGTTGGGTATTCGACATTGGCGCCATCCGTGGGACATCAGCCTGCCCGGTGTTCCCACACAAACACTCGACGTCCAGAGAGCAGCTTGTCCCGCTAAAAACATGGCAACCCCACATAACTCTCGTGTCACTGAGACGGCACAAAACGACTTGGATAAAGTCACTGTAGAGGACATCACTCATGAGGAAGATGATGAGAATCAAGGGGGAAGTCTGAGAGAAACGGAACACATCACTCCCGATTTCGTGGCCATGCACAGGGAAAAGATAACCAAGCATCTTGAAGACCTGAAGAGACAGGAAAGACTCGAGAGCCTTAGGGCCAGGCTTTCCTTCGACACACCCCCTAGTCAGGAGGGAACTAACCTTCAAAACAAGAACAACAGCGGTGACCAACTAGAAACGTTCATGTCTGCCCTAAGGCAGATGTCTTCTGAAGAAAGAGAGGATCTGATCACAGGCCAGAAACCCAAGGAGAAGGGAAAAGGGAAAGACAACCTCGATGACGACGGCTTGGACCAGCCATACTTGCCACGAGACCTGGCCGAAGTCTCAAAGTTCACAAGAAGAATCTCGGAAGCTCCTATGCCCCCCAAGACCAAGTTACCCCCAGGCTTCGACCGATATGACGGGACAAGAGATCCCGAGGATCACCTACATGCCTTCCGGGGAGCGGGACAGCTGGGGCGATGGCCTATGCCGATATGGTGTCACATGTTTGTACAAACCCTGACGGAGGGGGCCCGTCTTTGGTTCGACAGCCTTCCCCCGGGGAGCATAGATAGCTACGAAGAGCTAAGCGAGAAATTCTTGAGGAACTTTGGCCAACAGAGAAAGGTGGTTAAAAATCCAAATGAGATCCTTCATATCAGGCAAAGAGACAACGAGCGGATAGATCAATACATGGAAAGGTTTATCAAGGAGAGCATGAACATTAAAGACGTCCCTGAGGTCAAGAAGATTAGCAGTTTCATAAACGGACTAAAACATGCCCAGCTGTGCGAGAAGCTGGGGGAAGAATTCCCCCATTCATTTGACAGCCTCATGGACAGGGTCAGGGCCTTTGTCAGAGGGAAGGACACGGTTAGCAAAGCCAAGGAGGCAGACGTCAAACCCCGGAGGATCGCCCCAGTCACAAAACCCCCAGACAAAGGTACACCCTACTCTCGAAAACCTGCTTTTGATAGAATGATGCATGATAGAATGAGGCCCTCGTATTCCCCATACAAACCCCGAGGGAGGGGTCCCCCTTCGCACTCTGATAATTTCACCCCCCTCATCAAGACGCCAAGTGAGATATTGGCTACTGAGAGGATAAAGAACTCCTTCCCAAGACCACCACCCATAAAGCCTGGGCCGAAGGCACAACCCAACGAGTATTGTGAATTCCACAAAGGCCCCGGGCACAAAACCGACGAATGCCTCTACTTAAAAAGAGAAATAGAGGCTGCAGTAAGAACGGGAAGATTGGCCCACTTGGTCAGGGAAATCAAAGAAGGGGGAGGGGATCGCAAGGGAAGAGATGCACGGGAACCAGGGAGGGCAGACGTTGATATGATTAGACGGAGAAATGAGTTTGATACCACCCGGAGTGTAAAGGCCAGAATCCTAGGTTCCCCAAGCTGCATGAAAGCTCCCATCCTCATGCCATATTTGGAAGAAAACGAGGTGCAACGACTCCCGCTGAACATCTCGGCTGTAATAGCTGGACACAAAGTGTCCAGGATACATGTGGACGGAGGGTCAGGCGTTGAAGTAATATACGAACACTTCTTCCTTAGGTTCGGCAGGGACATAAGGGATAGGCTAGAGGAAGACTCAATCCCATTGGTAGGGTTCAACAACAGTGTGTCGCATCCCCTGGGAAAAATCAGGCTCCCGTTCACAGTCGGCGTGGGGGATCGGGTCCGGAAAATAGATCTGACCTTTACGGTAGTCTGGGCACCCTCTAAGTACAACGCAATCTTGGGAAGACCCGGAATTGGTGATCTACAGGCACAAGCCTCTACACCCCACGGAGCTTTGGTATTCCAAACACCAAAAGGTCTTGCATGGGTCAAGTCTGCCTACGAGGTAGTTTCCTCCGTATCTAAAGAAGAAGAGCCAGGAAAGTCCCAAGGAAAGAAGGTGGAAGAATGTCACACCCCGATTTCCACGTGTCACCGGTGGGCCCGGTGGGGAGTATCGTGACGTCATGGTTGGCAACATAATAGTCAAACAACACAATATTATTAAGCACAGCGGAAGCAATTGAAAATATAATACAACCGGATTTATTATTGTAATATCATATGTCACAATATTCGGAAGTTTATCCACAGAAGGATCGAACATAAAATGGAAACAATAGTTCAACAGACTTTTAGGCATCTTAAGCTTGCGAGACTTCTATTGATGCTAAGGAGACATATCCAGCCAATTTCGTATAGTACCTGCATTTAGCCTTTTTGGAAAATACGTCAGTTTACACTGGTAAATACATTCAACTGACTCATTTTGGAAAAAGAGTTTGTAAATTGTTTTGAATGCACGTGGCACAAAATATCTTGACATATTGATTAAAATGCACAGAGGCAAAATTAATCTTTTTAACTTGGGAGAATTATTTAATATTATAATCTTGTGAACGAATTACATGTTACTTATGCGTTCAGTAGCCCGGATCGTACCGGGTTAAAGATCAATAGACACACCACAATTCTAGAGTTATACACCGACAGGTGTACGCCTACACCCCGTGCTCAGGTCGTGGCCATCTCGTAAGATAATGCCGAGGATATCCGGGACATGGTCATTAACCCCCCAAAGGCTGTAAAGTAAACATATCTGTTTAAAACGAGCCGATCAAATTATTCAATTAACCACTAAGCGTGGAAGATTTGATGCTCGATCAAGCGGTACGCTATGTACCGTAACCCAAGCCCGTATAGGGAAAATAAGTTAAAAGTATTTACCTGAGCTAAATATAAATTCAATCCCAGCCGTATATCAAATTAGCAAGTACAGATAGCTTTTACTGGGCTCCTAATCTGGAACGAAGGTTTTTAATAACCTATTAGAATCCTAACGGGTCTTTAATTAAGCTTAAGCTTAGACCGGCTAGTTTCAAAGATACGGTTCGTACGCACAATCAAGCGAAGACCGGATAGAATGTGATTTAGACCTGACAAGTTCGGAGACTTGTTTAATATGGGTTTATTATTCACATTCTGGATTTTGAGATAAAACCGATAAGGTTTGACCCGTATCGGCTAATTTATGTAAACTTGTTACATAAACCGAACCGAACGCGAAATAAGCGTAACGGGTATCCGTAAGAGCCATATACATGTTTCCTAAGTTAATATGCTTCAAATATGTTGTGACATCAGTAGGATGTCTTTCGTTATGCCCCGAACTAATTTAAACACAAACTATGCCCCGTAGGGGTAGTTTGGTCATTTTAAAGTTTGTAAAAGCGTTTATATGTTCAACTGAGTTACAGGTCTGATGTAAACAGCAAACATACCTAAATTGATAATTTATATCAGTAGGCTAAAGCATATATGTGAAAATTATTATCTTTAACCAAACTATGCCCCGTAGGGGTATTTTGGTAATTTCACATAAGCCGAAAAGCTCAAAAACGAAGTCTGAGTTTATCAACCTTCGCTTACTGTTAAAATATCATAATTTGCCTCATATATCAGTAGGTATCAACCCGGGTATGTCTAATATGATATTAAAACATACTATGCGTTAAAAACGCTAATTATGGCGATTAAAGGCCATTTCCGGGTTCGATACTTAAATCTGATATTTTTATATTTCCAGAAGGCTTAAAATAATTTATTTAACATATGTGATCAGTAGCAAAAGGTTTGGAGTCGTTTAGATAAGTAAAACTCATTTTATGGCCAGTAAGGGCAAAACCGACAATTACCGAATTAAGCCTACGACTATGAGTTATGCTCAGCCTAAAATTAATTAAACATCTTTAAAATTCCCAAAATAATATATTACATCAGTGGGTAATTCGTTTGATACCAAAAAGTATGTTTAATTAGGCTATACGCTAATTACGCCATTTTATTAACATAAAGCATTAGATTTGCGATATTGAGCATAACTCTAAATCTACAAGTCAAACTGATGTCAAACTTTGCATACAAGTTTATATATCAGTAACTAAGGTTTCTACACTTTTACATTTTCATAAATCATGTTTTAAGGTAATAAGGGCATATCGGTCAACGTATGAGCAATTAACGGAAATATGCATATTAATTGGATAACTAGTGAACCACGGTGTATAATCACAGAGGGTTGTTCTAACATGTATCCTAATCCAATTAAAGCTCTGAGGCATTTCTAAAATATGCCCAAACGGGTCAGAACTGAAAGTCAACCGAAAAGTCAAACTATGTGACTTTCGGTTCCGAACCGGGTCTAAACAGGAAATAGTCGGGTTGAACATGTTCGGACATGTTCTTACACTTATTACTAAGTTATAACAATGATCAAACAGGTTATATATGATCTAGATAGCTAATTATGCATAAATGACATTTTAAGCATTATGTTGACTTTTTAAGTAAAGGTTTGACTCGACATTTGACCTGGTTAGGATGGTGATCAGGGGAAACCCTTTTGGGGTTTTATTACCCACATGAATACCAACTTATAACCACTTTCAATTCGAGATATGACTGAGCCATTAATGACTAATCTCGAAGTCAACCCGTATTTACGACGGTTTGACTTTTAGCTAATTAAACAAGCTAAACTCAATTAGAGAAGGAAAAGAATACTTACTGAAGTCCTAAGCTTGATTAGGAAAGTCTTGTGTCTGCTCTTAAGCCCTCAAAAGCTCCAGAAATGCACAAGAGAGGAATGATCAAATGGTTGCAACTCATGGCCTTATATAGTGATCCAAGACACCATAAGGCATTGACAACAAAGTCTACTACTGCCCACAACATTCCTACATGTGTCCTACATGTTTAGGGAGTGTTTAGGGGCCAAGGGGTATGAGGAAAAACGTTTAAAGATCATTCCCACGCGCCAAACAGCAAACAACAACATTTCTGGTCGCTGGCACATGCCTGCGCATCGTAGGGCATGTATGCCTACGGTGCGCAGGGCTTATGATCAGCCCTCACAACTTCCATTTGTTGCATAAGTGTCTCTTGGCCCTTCCGAAAGGTCAAGTAACCTTTATTTTGCACTTTGGACCCCTTAAATTTGACCTATAAGGGCTCCAAGACATTTACCTATTATGTTTAGTCCCCGGTTAACTTTATTGTCACCCGAAAAGTCCAAACTTTCAACGTTAATGCTTTTAACCCTTGTAAACGAATTTGATCACAACTTGCCCATACGATAACGAAACTTTATGAAATTTTAATCGTGCATTCTAGTGAGCATAATTTATATTTACAAAGCTTCGGGTTTGTCAAAAGATCACTCAGAGGTATATCTTTAACATGTTGACACATTTGACCCCTGTAGTTTGTAATCTCTCACTTTTAGCTTCGTATGATCCATGATTTATTCGTTTGATGTTATAAACATCATGTAGGGTTATTATGAAGTATATTCATTCACTGTTGACACTTAGAATCTGTATAATTATATACTTTCCATGTTTGTCAACTTTAGTCCTTTTATAATATTCTTTCACACGTTCAAACTTTATGACACGTGTCAACACATTATAGGACGTGAATTCCCGAGGTGTTACATCCTCACCCCCTTAAAATAAATCTCGACCCGAGATTTACTGAAATAAGTAAGGGTACTTTTCTTTCATCATGGATTCAACCTCCCACGTGAATTCGGGGCCTCTTCGGGCATCCCATTTGACCTTTACAATAGGTATATGCTTTCTTCGAAGCTTCTTTACCCGTCGATCTCCAATCGACAAAGGTTTTTCAATAAATCTTAAGCTCTCATCTATATGCACATCTGTATGTGGCATTACCAGTGATTTATCAGCGAAGCACTTCTTCAGATTGCAGATGTGGAACACATTGTGAATTCCACTGAGCTCTCCTGGTAAGTTTAACTTATAGGCAACTGACCTGACACTTTTGATAACCTCGAAAGGTCCTATGTATCTCGGGCTTAGCTTGCCTTTCTTACCAACCCGCATCACTCCCTTCCAGGGTGACACTTTAAGTAGGACTTTGTCACCTACTTCGAAGTGAAAATCCTTACGCCTTGGACCAGCGTAACTCTTCTGCCTATCACGGGCAGCTTTGAGACGGTCACGAATCTGGACAATCTTGTCCGTTGTTTCGAACACTATCTCTGGTCCTGATAACTGGACATCTCCAATTTCCGCCCAACCAATAGGCGATCTACACTTTCTACCGAATAATGCCTCAAAAGGCGCAGCCTTAAATGCTGGTATGGTAGTTATTGTTGTAGAAGAATTCGATTAATGGTAGGTTCTTATCCCAACTACCTCCCAATCGATCGCACATGCACGTAGCATGTCTTCCAACGTTTGAATAGTACGCTCATTCTGACCGTCTGTCTGAGGATGGTAAGCCGTACTAATGTTCAAACGTGTGCCCAAAGATTGCTGGAAGCTCTTCCAAAATGTGACGTGCACCTAGTATCTCTATCAGAGATAATAGCTACAGGTATGCCATGTAAGGCTACAATCTTATCAACGTATTACTGGGCTAACATATCGGAGCTATGGGTCTCCTTGATGGGTAAGAAATGAGCTGACTTAGTCAGTCCATCAATTATAACCCATATTGTATCATTTTCTTTTCTTGTCTTGGGTAACTTGGTAAAAATCCATAGTTACCATTTCCCGCTTCCACGTAGGAAGTTCCGGCTATTGTAGCAAGCCTGACGGCTTTTGATGCTCGGCTTTGACTCGCGCACATCTCAAGCATTTAGCTACATAGGTGGCTTCAGACTTTTCAAGCCTATCCACCAAAGTTTGCCCTTAGATCCTGGTTAGCGGATGGAAATTTCTTAATCGTTGCCTAATTAGAGTTGCGGCATTTAATACGTAAGTAATATGAACCGTCTTTCTTATTTAACAATATCAAACCCTTAGAAGATCGAGTCAGGCTTTATGGGCCTAAGTTTTAAAACCTACTAAATCAAGGTTTCGATTTTTCCATAATCAATATGGAGTTTTCATAATACTCCAGCCCACAGCGGGATGTTAATCTTAGTTCTACCTGTCTTCCAGGAGGTAAGCAGGGAAAACTTAAGAGAAGGTAATTAAGATACAAGGAGGCTACAGAGATTTTCCATATCTCAGGCTCCAGTTCATCCATCATTGTTCGTGTCAAATGAGTGACACCTTTATGGTATAAGTCCCCGAATTCCTTAATCGGGAACATTTACTTGGAGAAAAAAATTTCCATTTTTGGATATCTTCTTTGAATACTACTAGTCGACTTTAGTACAATATGATCATTGGGATATCTTAAGGGTTCCATGTATTAAACCTCCATGCTGATCAGACATGGAAATAATCTATGGGACACACTAGGATACGCCAATCTTCATATGACACTTTTATCAAACATAGTTTGGCATTCGCAGGCGATAGAAAACAATGAGAAAATAATTAAGATAACATATGTTGTCGTACTCTATGCGAAGAAAGAGTACTCTTAGATTTTCGGAAGGATTCCTTGCCGATACTAGAAGAATCGGTTGCTATGGTTTCCTTGGTAATTTATACCTTGTGGATGATAAAATTTTTTTTGCTAAGTTTATGGTTCATGAAGATTTATTATTGCCTGTATTAAAAGCAGGACACTTAGCAGAAATTATCATTGATAAATGATAAGGAAGTCTATTGTACAAGTGCTTAAGTTTAATTAATAATGGAAGTTTCACAATACTAGGCACCTAGCTCAGTTGGCTAGGCGCGCGAAATGGTGCGGCCTAGACCCAGGTTCGACTCCGGGGACGGCCAATTCCACCATTTTTTTTTGTTTAATATTAATTAATCGTACGAATACGTGTAATTACGGGGGTTGTCTCATAAGGAGTCTTGATAATTAATTGCTCCTTATTACCCACAATATGGGCTTGATTTTTAAGGCAACCATTCGATTTTTATCAATATTTGGAGTCCGAAACTTAGGACATCGGAAAATGATTTTTAATGGATATAAAACATCCATCTATTAATGCTGAAGCAGTCTCAGAGGTATACAGGCTTCTTACCGAACTTTCGTTGCTTTTTATTAAGCCTGTACTCGCTCTCTTTCTTAGATTTCTGGGAGTTATCCTCCTCCTTTGGTTCGTCCTTCATATTTGAAGTGCGAACATAGCTCTCCTCATGAGTAATTTAACATGGTTTTTGAATGAGATTTGGAGCGAGAAGTATTCAGCTCTTTGTATTGTCTCATGACCTTTTCCATGGTCCTACCAACTGCTGCGTCAACCACAGTCTGAAGATTAACTCCATTAATATTGAGGTTTACGTTTGTAGTTTTATTAACTTTCGTCGCCTTAATAGTGTTGCGACCGTCGTCTATCTCATTCGAGTTTTCCATACTCGAAACTTGGTTCAAATCACCAAGATTTAACAATTATTGGTCATAATCCTGATGACCTGACTTAGGTTAGCCACGGCATTCATAAACCGTATAGGCTATTCTGTTCCGAACATTCATAGTGAATGTTATTTGAACGTATTTCCTTTATATTTAGCCTAGGTCACAACGGGACCATCAACGGCATGCAAAGTTTGGAGCGAGTCCAATACCTGCTTGACAGGGGACCATAATGTCACAACTGTCTTTGTCACTAGGACGATTATAAATAGCTCAAAGGCTAGTCCTTACAAGACTTTTATTATATATATATACATATATGGCATAGAAGCCTGTCTCGAGGGACGTAGAAAAATATGGCATAAGGCACAGTCATGAAGGACATAAATGATTATACGGCATGAAGGCCTTGTCACGAAAGACATTTAGATATGGCACAAACGGCCTTGTTATAAGGACATTCATCAAATCTGGTACAAAGGCATGTCACCAGGAATGTTAACATTTAATATGTTAACTTGTCACGAATGACCAATTATAGCACATAGGCTTGTCATGAATGACTTTAAAACATAACTCGATGGTCTATTATCAAGGACCTTAATTTATTAGCCGAAATCTTATTAGATTAGGGCTTCCAGGTTTGAACGTGGTTCTTCACCTTTAGACAGGGAGTCATAGACTACAACTGTCATTGTCTTGAAAGATGATTCTTTTGGCAGAAAAATAAGCCAATCAACATCACTAATGGATGTTTATATATAACCATCGTATCTAATGATATTAGTCATGATCACATCGATCATATTGACTATTAGGTTTGGGTGTAATCACGCCATTTTGAACAGGGGATCATAAAGATCACTACTATCTTTGTCTCACCGACACTAGAATAAAGTATATCCCGTAGGCATTTCATCACGAGGGATGTTAATATTATGATCATCATACTGAGGATACTAGTCAGGATCGCACTGATAGTATAGACTATGGGAATTGAGTATAGCTCACCCCCTTGGCAAAGAATCACAAAAGATTACAATTGCCTTGTCTCAGTTGGACGATATAATATAGCCCTTAGGCAAAACATCATTACGGATATTAAAATTTTTAATCATCGTATTGATGATTTTTGGTCATGATCGTATTGATCATATGAACTATTAGGCTAGAGCATAGCTCACCACCTTGGACAGGGAATCGTAAAGATCACAATGTCTTTGTCACACATGGACAGTATCATTTGGCCCATAGGCGAAAACATCACTCATGGATGTTTATAATTGGTTCATCCTATTAGATGCTATAAGTCATGATTGCATTAATCATATTGATTATTTGGCTTGAGCATAGCTCACCACCTTAGACAAGGAATCATAACGATAACAATGTCAATGTCCCAAATGGACAATATATTATAGCCCCTAGGCAAGACATCACTAAAGGATGTTAAATAATATGATCATCGTATTAGATGATATTAGTCGTGATCGCATTGATCACATAAACTATTATGTTTGGACATAGTCCAACATTTTAGACAGGAGGTCAAAGACCACCACTGTCGTTGTCTTATCGGACAACAAGTTTAGTCCGTTGGTGCTTCATCACTAATGGATGTTTATAATATGATCATCTTATAGGATGGTATAAGCCATGATTTCTAGATCACTAGGCTAGATTTGAGAATTGGAAGAATCCAATATAAGGATGACTGTTGTGATTTTTTCTCGAATCACATTTGTCAAGAGTGCTAACACATTCCTAGGTGTTAACAAGGATGTGAATCCCTTGAGTAGGTTTCACCATCTTGGCCGCGTAGGCTAGGTTTCACCTTTAAGATTCCCTTCAATTGTATACTGACAGAGAAGGAAGGATATTTATTTTATTCAGGATTTTTATCATAAATCCTAATTCATAAGTTAATAATAGCACCAATGGCCTAGTCGTGTAGACAAGTTAAATTTATAAGCCATGATTTTAGAGAATCTAGGCATTAAGGTTTGAATCAAAGTTCACTACCTTTTCTTGACAGGGAGTTGTAGGCTACCACTGTCTTTAGTCTCAGAGGACATTAACTATAGCCCGTAGGCTCTTCCCTTCTAAGGGATGTTTATTACTGAATTGCCCCATAGGGTAATTCATTAACCATGGTAAACAGAGACCATATTTGGTTAATTTATTAATCATATTTATTTAGGATTTCTATTATAATTTATCCCAATTATAAAACATTAACAGTTTTATTAGTGGCACCAATGGCCTGGTCACATGGACATTTACATATTTTTGGCTTATGATTTCAGAGAATCAAAGCAACAACAACTGTTTTATTTAATAGCACAACAGGCCTAGTCACAAGGACAATTTTAAATTATAAGCCATGATTTCAGAGAATCAAGGCCTTTAAGTACATTAGCACAACTGGCTTAGTCACAAGGACATATATAATTTATAAGCTATGATTTCAGAGAATCAAAGCATGATAGTATATTGGCACAATAGGCCTAGTCACGTAGACAATTATAAATTATATGCTAGGATTTCAGAGAATCAAAGCATTTGAGGTTTGAACCTAGTTCATTACCTTTATCTGACAGGGAGTCATAGCTACCACTGTATTTTGGCTCATGTAGAAATGAGCAAGGCCCGTAGGCACTATATTACCACGTATGGTTAAAATATGATCATCTTAATTGATGATGTAAACCCAGGATTTAGAGATCATTAAACTGGGTTAGGAATCTCTTGAAGAATTCCATATAAAAATGATGTGTGTGATTTTAAATGAATCACATCTGCCAGGAGTGTTAACATGTTTTAAGATGTTAACAGGGAATTGAATCTTTTTAAACAGGTCTTACCATCTTGGCCCGGTCTTATATTTGACCCAAGGCTAGGTTTCACACTTAAGATTCTTAATTAATGATTTGAATCTTTTTAACAGGTCCTACCATCTTGGCCCGGTATTATAATTGACCCGAGGCTAGGTTTCACACTTAAGATTCTTAATTTATAATTAACGCAGAACAATTTTTAAATTGAGGTGTAAATATGGATCTGAATCTAAATTGCGGAACTGCCATCTTGGCCGGTCTTAATATGACCCGAAGCTAGGTCTTGCCCTTTTAGATTTTGCCATTTTATTATAATGGTAGATCTTGCAAAAAGGAAATATTATTTTTTTCCATTTATATAATATTTCTTATTTAGAATGAAAGTTTAAACTTAATCATTCCATTATATAAAAATAAAAGTATAAAGTTGCCCTAAGCGGGACTTAAAAGGAATAATGTCGTCCTCGAAGGGACTGAAAGATAATTATGTCCTTATAAGGACTAATAAGGAAACGATTTTCAGCAGAGGAGTTTCTTCTTTATTCAATTCCTGAATGCTTTCTCCTTGGTTGCATGTCTCATCTTGGTCGCTATACGAAGCTCAGCATTTCAAGGCTCCGGGTGTGGAGAATCCCTAGTTCAGCTTCCTCGCTTGGCGACGTATCCAATAATAATAATAATAAAAATTGGAAGCAAAAATTTCCATATTAGGATTAAGAATATTCCTAAGTTAAGTCTAGACTCAGAAGTTTAGAATTGTGCAATTGTGTAACTGAGATTAAACACTAAGGATAGTGTTTAATTCACTCAGTGTTGGCTCTGATACCAACCTGTCACACCCCGATTTCCACGTGTCACCGGTGGGCCCGGTGGGGAGTATCGTGACGTCATGGTTGGCAACATAATAGTCAAACAACACAATATTATTAAGCACAGCGGAAGCAATTGAAAATATAATACAACCGGATTTATTATTGTAATATCATATGTCACAATATTCGGAAGTTTATCCACAGAAGGATCGAACATAAAATGGAAACAATAGTTCAACAGACTTTTAGGCATCTTAAGCTTGCGAGACTTCTATTGATGCTAAGGAGACATATCCAGCCAATTTCGTATAGTACCTGCATTTAGCCTTTTTGGAAAATACGTCAGTTTACACTGGTAAATACATTCAACTGACTCATTTTGGAAAAAGAGTTTGTAAATTGTTTTGAATGCACGTGGCACAAAATATCTTGACACATTGATTAAAATGCACAGAGGCAAAATTAATCTTTTTAACTTGGGAGAATTATTTAATATTATAATCTTGTGAACGAATTACATGTTACTTATGCGTTCAGTAGCCCGGATCGTACCGGGTTAAAGATCAATAGACACACCACAATTCTAGAGTTATACACCGACAGGTGTACGCCTACACCCCGTGCTCAGGTCGTGGCCATCTCGTAAGATAATGCCGAGGATATCCGGGACATGGTCATTAACCCCCCAAAGGCTGTAAAGTAAACATATCTGTTTAAAACGAGCCGATCAAATTATTCAATTAACCACTAAGCGTGGAAGATTTGATGCTCGATCAAGCGGTACGCTATGTACCGTAACCCAAGCCCGTATAGGGAAAATAAGTTAAAAGTATTTACCTGAGCTAAATATAAATTCAATCCCAGCCGTATATCAAATTAGCAAGTACAGATAGCTTTTACTGGGCTCCTAATCTGGAACGAAGGTTTTTAATAACCTATTAGAATCCTAACGGGTCTTTAATTAAGCTTAAGCTTAGACCGGCTAGTTTCAAAGATACGGTTCGTACGCACAATCAAG
Source organism: Helianthus tuberosus (assembly GCA_030545235.1). Taxonomy (NCBI): domain Eukaryota; kingdom Viridiplantae; phylum Streptophyta; class Magnoliopsida; order Asterales; family Asteraceae; genus Helianthus; species Helianthus tuberosus. The sequence continues at coordinate 46,773,992 of CM060376.1, forward strand.
CGAAGACCGGATAGAATGTGATTTAGACCTGACAAGTTCGGAGACTTGTTTAATATGGGTTTATTATTCACATTCTGGATTTTGAGATAAAACCGATAAGGTTTGACCCGTATCGGCTAATTTATGTAAACTTGTTACATAAACCGAACCGAACGCGAAATAAGCGTAACGGGTATCCGTAAGAGCCATATACATGTTTCCTAAGTTAATATGCTTCAAATATGTTGTGACATCAGTAGGATGTCTTTCGTTATGCCCCGAACTAATTTAAACACAAACTATGCCCCGTAGGGGTAGTTTGGTCATTTTAAAGTTTGTAAAAGCGTTTATATGTTCAACTGAGTTACAGGTCTGATGTAAACAGCAAACATACCTAAATTGATAATTTATATCAGTAGGCTAAAGCATATATGTGAAAATTATTATCTTTAACCAAACTATGCCCCGTAGGGGTATTTTGGTAATTTCACATAAGCCGAAAAGCTCAAAAATGAAGTCTGAGTTTATCAACCTTCGCTTACTGTTAAAATATCATAATTTGCCTCATATATCAGTAGGTATCAACCCGGGTATGTCTAATATGATATTAAAACATACTATGCGTTAAAAACGCTAATTATGGCGATTAAAGGCCATTTCCGGGTTCGATACTTAAATCTGATATTTTTATATTTCCAGAAGGCTTAAAATAATTTATTTAACATATGTGATCAGTAGCAAAAGGTTTGGAGTCGTTTAGATAAGTAAAACTCATTTTATGGCCAGTAAGGGCAAAACCGACAATTACCGAATTAAGCCTACGACTATGAGTTATGCTCAGCCTAAAATTAATTAAACATCTTTAAAATTCCCAAAATAATATATTACATCAGTGGGTAATTCGTTTGATACCAAAAAGTATGTTTAATTAGGCTATACGCTAATTACGCCATTTTATTAACATAAAGCATTAGATTTGCGATATTGAGCATAACTCTAAATCTACAAGTCAAACTGATGTCAAACTTTGCATACAAGTTTATATATCAGTAACTAAGGTTTCTACACTTTTACATTTTCATAAATCATGTTTTAAGGTAATAAGGGCATATCGGTCAACGTATGAGCAATTAACGGAAATATGCATATTAATTGGATAACTAGTGAACCACGGTGTATAATCACAGAGGGTTGTTCTAACATGTATCCTAATCCAATTAAAGCTCTGAGGCATTTCTAAAATATGCCCAAACGGGTCAGAACTGAAAGTCAACCGAAAAGTCAAACTATGTGACTTTCGGTTCCGAACCGGGTCTAAACAGGAAATAGTCGGGTTGAACATGTTCGGACATGTTCTTACACTTATTACTAAGTTATAACAATGATCAAACAGGTTATATATGATCTAGATAGCTAATTATGCATAAATGACATTTTAAGCATTATGTTGACTTTTTAAGTAAAGGTTTGACCCGACATTTGACCTGGTTAGGATGGTGATCAAGGGAAACCCTTTTGGGGTTTTATTACCCACATGAATACCAACTTATAACCACTTTCAATTCGAGATATGACTGAGCCATTAATGACTAATCTCGAAGTCAAACCGTATTTACGACGGTTTGACTTTTAGCTAATTAAACAAGCTAAACTCAATTAGAGAAGGAAAAGAATACTTACTGAAGTCCTAAGCTTGATTAGGAAAGTCTTGTGTCTGCTCTTAAGCCCTCAAAAGCTCCAGAAATGCACAAGAGAGGAATGATCAAATGGTTGCAACTCATGGCCTTATATAGTGATCCAAGACACCATAAGGCATTGACAACAAAGTCTACTACTGCCCACAACATTCCTACATGTGTCCTACATGTTTAGGGAGTGTTTAGGGGCCAAGGGGTATGAGGAAAAACGTTTAAAGATCATTCCCACGCGCCAAACAGCAAACAACAACATTTCTGGTCGCTGGCACATGCCTGCGCATCGTAGGGCATGTATGCCTACGGTGCGCAGGGCTTATGATCAGCCCTCACAACTTCCATTTGTTGCATAAGTGTCTCTTGGCCCTTCCGAAAGGTCAAGTAACCTTTATTTTGCACTTTGGACCCCTTAAATTTGACCTATAAGGGCTCCAAGACATCTACCTATTATGTTTAGTCCCCGGTTAACTTTATTGTCACCCGAAAAGTCCAAACTTTCAACGTTAATGCTTTTAACCCTTGTAAACGAATTTGATCACAACTTGCCCATACGATAACGAAACTTTATGAAATTTTAATCGTGCATTCTAGTGAGCATAATTTATATTTACAAAGCTTCGGGTTTGTCAAAAGATCACTCAGAGGTATATCTTTAACATGTTGACACATTTGACCCCTGTAGTTTGTAATCTCTCACTTTTAGCTTCGTATGATCCATGATTTATTCGTTTGATGTTATAAACATCATGTAGGGTTATTATGAAGTATATTCATTCACTGTTGACACTTAGAATCTGTATAATTATATACTTTCCATGTTTGTCAACTTTAGTCCTTTTATAATATTCTTTCACACGTTCAAACTTTATGACACGTGTCAACACATTATAGGACGTGAATTCCCGAGGTGTTACAAAGAATGGGTCCTCTGTGATAGGTTCCCAGAACAAACAGTCAAGGTGGGGAGTCACTTGAGCGATAAATGTAAGAGCGCCCTGAAGGAGCTACTCCTCCATAACATAGACGTGTTTGCATTCCAACATGGGGACATGACGGGGGTCCCGAGGAGTCTAACAGAGCACCGGCTTAACACCTTTACATGGGCGAAACCGGTAAAACAAAAGAAGCGGAGTATGGGACCTAGTAAAAGAAGGGCTGCTTGTGAAGAAACTCGAAAGCTACTCAGAGCGGGGATAGTCAGGGAAGTTAAATACCCGTCCTGGGTTGCCAACCCAGTCATGGTTCAGAAAAAAGACGGGGGATGGAGGATGTGCATCGATTTCCAAGACCTAAACAAAGCATGTCCCAAGGACTGTTATCCTCTTCCGGAAATAGACACCCAAGTGGACTCCTTGTCTCAATACCCTCTGAAATGTTTCCTTGACGCCTACAAAGGGTACCACCAAATCCAAATGTCAATAGAAGATGAGGAGAAAACCGCCTTCATCACAGACGAAGGGACTTTCTGCTATACCAAGATGCCCTTCGGCCTCAAGAACGCTGGGGCCACATACCAGAGGTTTATGAACAGTTTGTTTAGGGAGCAACGAGGGAGGAACCTGGAGGTTTACGTTGATGATATTGTTATCAAAAGCTTGACGGAGACGGCCCTGATAAGTGATATAGCCGAGACTCTCCACACTATGCAGGACGTAAACATGAAGTTAAACCCTGGGAAGTGCTGTTTTGGAGTAGATGAGGGGAATTTCCTGGGGGTAGTCGTCACCAAGGGCGGGATCAAGGCAAACCCTGAAAAAACCCAGGCGGTAGCTGAGATGCGATCCCCCAGGTCCCTGAAGGACATCCAACAGTTAAACGGAAGACTGATAGCTTTAAACCGTTTCTTGTCGAAGGTGGCTGATAAGACCCTTCCCTTCATGAAGGTATTGAAAGACTGCCTCCAAACAAACAAGTTTAAATGGACCACAGAGGCCGAAGCAGCCTTTCAAGAAATGAAAACATACATCTGCAAGCTCCCAATGCTAGCTACCCCAGTACCCGGGGACCCATTGCTCCTATATCTATCCGCCTAAAAAACGACCATAAGTGCGGTCATGATGGTAGAAAGGGAAGGGAAGCAGATACCCATATATTTCATCAGCAGGACACTTAAAGGACCTGAGGAACGGTACGTGCCCTTGGAGAAACTCGCATTAGCTCTTGTCTTCGCATCCCGAAGACTCAGGAGGTATTTCCAAGAGCACAAGATCACTTTAATGACTGATCAACCCCTTCAAAAGGTGCTCAGGAGGCCAGAGTTGTCAGGACGGCTAGCTAAGTGGGCGGTGGAGTTAGGGGAACACTCTCTAGAATTTAAGCCCAGGACAGCCATAAAGGGGCAGATACTGGCCGACTTCTTAGCAGAAGTCCCTGAGGACGAAGAAAGGGAACTCCTGAAATGGGAAGCTTTAGAGAAAGAAGAAAGAGAGAAGGAAGATGAGGCAGTGTGGAAATTGCTCACCGATGGAGCATCCAGCGAAGAGGGAAGCGGGGCCGGAATCACACTGATAAGTCCCGAGGGGGTAGAGCTGACATACGCTGTAAGGCTGGATTTCGAGAACACCAACAACACCGCCGAGTATGAGGCCCTCTTAGCCGGGATGAGGTTGGCACAGAAGATGAGAGCAAAACACGTGGAGGCTAGTACCGATTCACAGTTGGTAGTAAAGCAGTACCAAGGGGAATACGAAGCCAAGGATAACACCATGGCTCGATACGTGGCGAAAGTTAAGGAGACAGCTGAAGCATTCAGAACCTTCAAACTAGAATACATCCCCCGAGGGAAGAACAGGAAGTCGGATGCACTTAGCAAGTTAGCTTCAGTGGCGTTCGACCATCTCGCGAAGGAGGTCAAAGTAGAAATCCTGACATCCCCCTCCCTTGACATGACGGAGGTGGCCACGATCGAAGGCCCCCAGGAAACATGGATGACCCCGATCATTAACTTCCTCCGGGACGGGACCCTACCCGAGGGGGAATGGGCAGCCAGAAAAATAAGAGTTAAAGCCCTACAATACGAATTGATTGAGGGGGAGCTATACTGAAGGTCATACCTGGGTCCGTCCCTAAAGTGCATCGATATGGAAGAGGCCGAATATGTGCTCAGGGAGATGCACGAGGGGATCTGTGGAATGCACTCAGGACCAAGAACGGTAGTAAGAAGAGTAATGAACGCAGGGTTCTACTGGCCGCGAATGTACGAAACGGCGTCTGAAGAAATCAAGAAGTGCGATAATTGCCAAGTACATGCACCAATGACCCACCAGCATAAACACCCTATGGTCCCGGTCTCGACATCTTGGCCATTCCAGAAATGGGCCATTGACATAATTGGGCCTTTCCCGGAAGGCCCAGGAGGGGTAAAATACGTGGTGGTGGCCATTGACTACTTTACTAAATGGATTGAAGCAAAGCCCCTGGCAAAGATCACCGGAGACCAGATGAGAAGATTCGTGCTGGATAACATCATATGCAGGTATGGGGTCCCGAAGGAGTTGGTGAGTGACAACGGGGTCCAATTTGCTGGAAGACCCTTCAAACCATGGTGTGAGCAGATGCGGATCCAGCAAGTGTTTACCTCCGTTACCTATGCCCAGAGTAACGGGTTAGTGGAGAGAGCCAACCAAAGCGTCATCAAAGGAATGAAGGGTAGGCTTGGGAGAAAACAGAAAGGCTGGCTGGAAGAACTTCCATTTGTGCTATGGGCATACCGAACCACTCCCAAAAGTTGCAATGGGGAGACCCCATTCAGGCTTACCTACGGAACGGAGGCTATGATCCCTGCAGAGATCGGGTCCCAAACCGCCCGAATGAGGTTAAGGGATGAGGAGAACGAACAGGACCTAAGGATGAACCTGAACCTATTGGAAGAAAGAAGAGAGATAGCAGCAGTGAAGGAAGCTCACTACAAAAAGCTCCTGGCAAGTTACTACAACACCCGGATGAAAAAACTCAACATTGTCCCAGGGGACCTGGTTCTCAGAGCCAACGAGGCCAGTCTGCAAGAAAACACCGGGAAATTGGGCCCCAACTGGGAAGGACCGTACAGAGTCACATGGGCAAATGGTAAGGGAACATGCAAGTTGGAGACGCTAGAGGGAAAAGAGGTCCCCAGGACCTGGAACCTCATGCAGCTCAGGAAGTATTACATGTAAGGGGTGCACCCCCAAGAAAAAACGGCTGAGAGCCACTTTTGTAATAGATAACTATATGTACGGGGATCTCCCCCCAAGAGGATGGACCTTTTGTAAGCAATCTATGCCGGGAGGTATAGATCCCCCTAAGATCAAATGAAAGACGGACGAAAACGTCCCATTTTGAAAACCATGGGTAACCATACCTGGGCAGACGTGCCTATGAACACCCTTTACATCTAAACTAGAGCAAACAAACACACGTGTATGAGGCATTCAAAGCATGCCCAAAGCCCGGCCGTGGGGCTAATAAAGGTCTAGCTAACCTAAAACGGACAAAAAAAAGTTAAAAACATAACACCGCATTATAAACTTGTCCACCGATTGGCCTCGAACAGACAATCACAGTTTAACGAAGCAAACAATAAAAAACAAATAATGCAAACACACCCATATATAGAAAATCATGAAGGGGGAATCTGCCTTATTTAGCACGAAATACATATACACAAACAAGCCCCAATAACTTGGGCAAGAATCAAACAATATACGAGATTACAAACATGGCAAGATGAAAACATGGCTCCTCGCTAAAGCAGCTTGAAAGTCCCCAGGAAATTGCCAAGCTAGCCTTCGATAAATACCCCTGCAAAACAAAAACAAACGAGACAGGGAACAGGAAACAAAGCAAAGGAGGAGCTATACATAACCATAGGCCATACGGTTAGCGATCAAGATGGCCCCCAACACAAAGGACCATCCAAAAAAGCCAAGCAAAACATAAAAATATCCCAAAGTAAGTTAGAGTTATTACAACCACATCGAAATTTGTCAAATGTTCAGAATTCACTGGGGATCACCCCCGGAAAGAGATGGCGGAGACGAAGGGCAGGCAGAAGAGAACAGGGTCTTCAATTTGTCAATTGAGATCAAGGGATGCTCCAGGATTTTGGCAAGGATAGCTGGGGTCTTATGCCCAAATTCCTCATTCAGCTTAGACAGCTTCTTCTTGACCTTGGAGTCATACAGAGGAGTCTCATTCCTATCCAAGCCTTGAGCAGAGTACTTGTAACCATCCTTCAATCCCGATTGGTACCCAACATCCCTGTAGGCCCTGTACACCTACTCCAAACCGCTCTTAAAGTCCTCCGACTGAGCTACAGCAGAAAGGAAGGCCCCAAAACCCTCAGTAATTAGCCAATGCTTCTCTCCCGCCAATCGCTGATTATCATCGGAAGTCACTCCATAGTCCGAGTAAATGGTATTGAGCTGCTCCTGGGAAACGGAGTCAACCTCCTTCAAATGCTTCAGCTCAGTAGCAAGCTCCTCCTTCTCCTCAACCAACGATGCCATCTCCCGCTCCCAAGCTCGTTCCTTCCTCTCAAGCATAGCCCCAGCTCCCTAAACAAAGAATCAGTGAATATGTATAAAAAAAAAAGAGGGGGGGGGGGAGAAGACTACGCACCTTCTCCTCCTGTAACCTCCTCTCAGCATCAACCACCCGGCTCCTAAGCCCAGCAACGGCCGACTGGGAAGCTTTAAGCTCAGCCTTAAGTCCTTCGTTCGCCTTCCTCAGATCATCAACCCTTTGCAACATCCCAGCACCTCTGAAGAAGCCCTCGCACAAGGACATACTGAACTGATCGTCAAAAAGATCATCCCGCAGGGCGGAGTTTACAAATTTATGTGAGGGAGGGACAGCATGGTCTAGAAAGTCCCTGGCAGCTTCAGGAGTCCCTATAACGGAAGAGTTGGTTACCTTCCACTTAGGGACATAAGTAAAGGGGAGGGCGTCGGCAAACAAAGGGGCAAGAGGGGATCGATGAACAGGGCCTTCAAGGGCAGCAGGCTTGCTAGTCCCAGTAGCATGTGGGGGAGAAAGGTCGAAGGCTGAGGAAAAACGAGCCACTCCCACCTCAGAAGCTTTGTCCCGAATACGGGGAGGAGAAGGACCAGTCTGAATTTCTATAGGCTCCCGGGAACTCCCCTAAGAAAAAAAAGGGGGGATAAATCAGAAATGACACGGAAAGAAAGAAGAAGAAAAGGGATAACCTACCAGTAGCGGGGCACTCACTAAGCTTGAGGACTTTAGATGCTTGGACAGGGAACCCTTGACCCCGGCGGGAGGAAGGTCAGAGGCAGCCTTGGAAGACGGAGGGAGCTTCTGGCCACTGGCACTACGGAGCCTCTGACGGATGTTACGAGGTGCAGGACCCGGCTGGGGGCTAGCAGACCTCCTCTTACGAACTAACTGTATCTCTACATCTTAGACATCACTTTGACCAGAAGGATGAACTGGAGGAAGGTCAGGAGAACTTTCTTCCCCCCCAGAAGGATTCTCCTCATCACCACCTGAGGTGGTAGAACCTCCTGCCTGGACGGATCCCCCAGCAACCTGCACTCCCACATTCAGCCTGGGATCAACCTCATTATCAACCACATACTTTACATCCTTGGAATCACCCTGAAGAAGCCTCCACAAAGTTATCTCTGCACAAAGAGAAGGCACAAAAGATGACTACGGAATTTCCAAAAATATAAAGAAAGAATAAATACAGAAGGCAAACCAAGAACAAAGAAGTACCTTTCTTGCCGAAAAAGGCCCTCGGACGGACAGGATAAGAGGGACTCAGCCCCCCCATAGCAAGCGTCCCCTCAGAGAAAGTAAACGCCCTCGTTGGGTTATCACACATCTTCTTCCACTGAACAGTCTCGGCTGCAGAAAGGGTGGGAATGGTGTCCTCGATAGCAGCGTCAAGATCCTTTGGCGAAGGGGACTCCGGCAACATAGCGGCTGAAACAAAGACGAATCTACACTTCCAATCTTTTGGATAAGTAGAAGTGGGCATAAAACTGTATCAGGGCCTCGAAACACTGTTTTGACATTTAGCAAAGGTGAACCAGTCACCATCAGAAATCAACCGGTAAAACATACAGAATAGAGGGACAGAGGGTTCCCCTGAGATAGCGGCACAGGACAGTTCAAAATGAACTACCCTCATGAACCCCAAAGGGTGAATCTGCGAGAAATGCACACCGAAATGGCGAAGCAAAGAAATCTTGAATGCGGAAAGGGGATATCGGACCCCACAGGAAGAGAAAGCAAGAGTATAGAGGGGTATCCTATCCGGAGTGCATTCCGCTGAGTCATTGGGGCCAGGAAAAGAAGGGGAAAAGCGATCCGGTATGTTATACGCAGCGATAAAAGATTTCAGATCCTTCGCCGTTAAGATAGACCTTATCGACGATCGGCCACCGCGACTCATAATGTAAAGAAAGGGTAAACAGGGAAGGTGGTTGCAGAAAAAGAAACAGGGAAGATGTGGCGTTTGAATGTGAAGACGGAAGGGGCGAAAAGGGGACATTTAAAGAGAGGGGCCTCTGACGTACAAGTAACCGTCACAATCAAAAGTCTCTTCAAAATTTAAAAAAGGGGCACGTGTTATTAGGGGATTAACTCCAGCTATGGATAGTCGGCTAAGTAATGATTACGTGGGGTCGAGTTATTATAACTGATCTGGGGAGGACCCACAAGGAAAAACCACCTTTCTCAAAGCAGTTATGGCTCAGCCCTGGATCATGAGCCTCGGGTCTCAGAACCAGGGACTAAAGATGACTTGACGACGGGCCAGTGGGTAAACCCACTTCTCCCGCTTTGGGCCTTTTTATCTGGAAGCCCAACTACTCAAAAAAGCCCACCAATCACAATAACCTTGCCCGCTAAGGTTTCTCCACTTCGGAAATGGGCGGGAAAAACAGCTAGCAAGAGCAGACCTCATTTAATGCTCGATAAGAATGGGATCTCGTCTGTGACCTTGTACTTCTCCGGTTTGAATATTAATTAAGGTAAACATCTCGTCGCTGGGAGCCAAACACGTGTCTGCATTCCCCGAGAACCTCCAAAAGCTGTTAGATCACATGTGGGAAATATCTAATGAGATAAGGGCTAGTTATTATATAAGAGGGGACAAGAAGAACAAAGGCAGGTATCATCATCTCCGGCCTTCACTCATTTACTATACTCTCATTTACTCCACACACACATTAACTTCCGACCAATATTCTCTAGTATTTATTACATACACACATTAATAAGATTCACACCAAAGAGGAAACCTCCTGGTGACAATACTCACCGGAAGAAGTTCCTCTCATTTCCGGCAAGTTTACTTACTCTCACGCCGGAGCTTGGTCACGGATCCCCCCTCCGGGGTCCCCCGTGGCGAGGCTAACGGTTTCTTCTTTTGTAGCAAGCAAGGATAAGAGCTCTTGACGTCACCGAAGATCCATCAAACGCCATCCGTGGGTTGGGTATTCGACATTGGCGCCATTCGTGGGACATCAGCCTGCCCGGTGTTCCCACACAAACACTCGACGTCCAGAGAGCAGCTTGTCTCGCTAAAAACATGGCAACCCCACATAACTCTCGTGTCACTGAGACGGCACAAAACGACTTGGATAAAGTCACTGTAGAGGACATCACTCATGAGGAAGATGATGAGAATCAAGGGGGAAGTCTGAGAGAAACGGAACACATCACTCCCGATTTCGTGGCCATGCACAGGGAAAAGATAACCAAGCATCTTGAAGACCTGAAGAGACAGGAAAGACTCGAGAGCCTTAGGGCCAGGCTTTCCTTCGACACACCCCCTAGTCAGGAGGGAACTAACCTTCAAAACAAGAACAACAGCGGTGACCAACTAGAAACGTTCATGTCTGCCCTAAGGCAGATGTCTTCTGAAGAAAGAGAGGATCTGATCACAGGCCAGAAACCCAAGGAGAAGGGAAAAGGGAAAGACAACCTCGATGACGATGGCTTGGACCAGCCATACTTGCCACGAGACCTGGCCGAAGTCTCAAAGTTCACAAGAAGAATCTCGGAAGCTCCTATGCCCCCCAAGACCAAGTTACCCCCAGGCTTCGACCGATATGACGGGACAAGAGATCCCGAGGATCACCTACATGCCTTCCGGGGAGCGGGACAGCTGGGGCGATGGCCTATGCCGATATGGTGTCACATGTTTGTACAAACCCTGACGGAGGGGGCCCGTCTTTGGTTCGACAGCCTTCCCCCGGGGAGCATAGATAGCTACGAAGAGCTAAGCGAGAAATTCTTGAGGAACTTTGGCCAACAGAGAAAGGTGGTTAAAAATCCAAATGAGATCCTTCATATCAGGCAAAGAGACAACGAGCGGATAGATCAATACATGGAAAGGTTTATCAAGGAGAGCATGAACATTAAAGACGTCCCTGAGGTCAAGAAGATTAGCAGTTTCATAAACGGACTAAAACATGCCCAGCTGTGCGAGAAGCTGGGGGAAGAATTCCCCCATTCATTTGACAGCCTCATGGACAGGGTCAGGGCCTTTGTCAGAGGGAAGGACACGGTTAGCAAAGCCAAGGAGGCAGACGTCAAACCCCGGAGGATCGCCCCAGTCACAAAACCCCCAGACAAAGGTACACCCTACTCTCGAAAACCTGCTTTTGATAGAATGATGCATGACAGAATGAGGCCCTCGTATTCCCCATACAAACCCCGAGGGAGGGGTCCCCCTTCGCACTCTGATAATTTCACCCCCCTCATCAAGACGCCAAGTGAGATATTGGCTACTGAGAGGATAAAGAACTCCTTCCCAAGACCACCACCCATAAAGCCTGGGCCGAAGGCACAACCCAACGAGTATTGTGAATTCCACAAAGGCCCCGGGCACAAAACCGACGACTGCCTCTACTTAAAAAGAGAAATAGAGGCTGCAGTAAGAACGGGAAGATTGGCCCACTTGGTCAGGGAAATCAAAGAAGGGGGAGGGGATCGCAAGGGAAGAGATGCACGGGAACCAGGGAGGGCAGACGTTGATATGATTAGACGGAGAAATGAGTTTGATACCACCCGGAGTGTAAAGGCCAGAATCCTAGGTTCCCCAAGCTGCATGAAAGCTCCCATCCTCATGCCATATTTGGAAGAAAACGAGGTGCAACGACTCCCGCTGAACATCTCGGCTGTAATAGCTGGACACAAAGTGTCCAGGATACATGTGGACGGAGGGTCAGGCGTTGAAGTAATATACGAACACTGCTTCCTTAGGTTCGACAGGGACATAAGGGATAGGCTAGAGGAAGACTCAATCCCATTGGTAGGGTTCAACAACAGTGTGTCGCATCCCCTGGGAAAAATCAGGCTCCCGTTCACAGTCGGCGTGGGGGATCGGGTCCGGACAATAGATCTGACCTTTACGGTAGTCAGGGCACCCTCTAAGTACAACGCAATCTTGGGAAGACCCGGAATTGGTGATCTACAGGCACCAGGCTCTACACCCCATGGAGCTTTGGTATTCCAAACACCAAAAGGTCTTGCATGGGTCAAGTCTGCCTACGAGGTAGTTTCCTCCGTATCTAAAGAAGAAGAGCCAGGAAAGTCCCAAGGAAAGAAGGTGGAAGAATGGGTCCTCTGTGATAGGTTCCCAGAACAAACAGTCAAGGTGGGGAGTCACTTGAGCGATAAATGTAAGAGCGCCCTGAAGGAGCTACTCCTCCATAACATAGACGTGTTTGCATTCCAACATGGGGACATGACGGGGGTCCCGAGGAGTCTAACAGAGCACCGGCTTAACACCTTTACATGGGCGAAACCGGTAAAACAAAAGAAGCGGAGTATGGGACCTAGTAAAAGAAGGGCTGCTTGTGAAGAAACTCGAAAGCTACTCAGAGCGGGGATAGTCAGGGAAGTTAAATACCCGTCCTGGGTTGCCAACCCAGTCATGGTTCAGAAAAAAGACGGGGGATGGAGGATGTGCATCGATTTCCAAGACCTAAACAAAGCATGTCCCAAGGACTGTTATCCTCTTCCGGAAATAGACACCCAAGTGGACTCCTTGTCTCAATACCCTCTGAAATGTTTCCTTGACGCCTACAAAGGGTACCACCAAATCCAAATATCAATAGAAGATGAGGAGAAAACCGCCTTCATCACAGACGAAGGGACTTTCTGCTATACCAAGATGCCCTTCGGCCTCAAGAACGCTGGGGCCACATACCAGAGGTTTATGAACAGTTTGTTTAGGGAGCAACGAGGGAGGAACCTGGAGGTTTACGTTGATGATATTGTTATCAAAAGCTTGACGGAGACGGCCCTGATAAGTGATATAGCCGAGACTCTCCACACTATGCAGGACGTAAACATGAAGTTAAACCCTGGGAAGTGCTGTTTTGGAGTAGAGGAGGGGAATTTCCTAGGGGTAGTCGTCACCAAGGGCGGGATCAAGGCAAACCCTGAAAAAACCCAGGCGGTAGCTGAGATGCGATCCCCCAGGTCCCTGAAGGACATCCAACAGTTAAACGGAAGACTGATAGCTTTAAACCGTTTCTTGTCGAAGGTGGCTGATAAGACCCTTCCCTTCATGAAGGTATTGAAAGACTGCCTCCAAACAAACAAGTTTAAATGGACCACAGAGGCCGAAGCAGCCTTTCAAGAAATGAAAACATACATCTGCAAGCTCCCAATGCTGGCTACCCCAGTACCCGGGGACCCATTGCTCCTATATCTATCCGCCTAAAAAACGACCATAAGTGCGGTCATGATGGTAGAAAGGGAAGGGAAGCAGATACCCATATATTTCATCAGCAGGACACTTAAAGGACCTGAGGAACGGTACGTGCCCTTGGAGAAACTCGCATTAGCTCTTGTCTTCGCATCCCGAAGACTCAGGAGGTATTTCCAAGAGCACAAGATCACTTTAATGACTGATCAACCCCTTCAAAAGGTGCTCAGGAGGCCAGAGTTGTCATGACGGCTAGCTAAGTGGGCGGTGGAGTTAGGGGAACACTCTCTAGAATTTAAGCCCAGGACAGCCATAAAGGGGCAGATACTGGCCGACTTCTTAGCAGAAGTCCCTGAGGACGAAGAAAGGGAACTCCTGAAATGGGAAGCTTTAGAGAAAGAAGAAAGAGAGAAGGAAGATGAGGCGGTGTGGAAATTGCTTACCGATGGAGCATCCAGCGAAGAGGGAAGCGGGGCCGGAATCACACTGATAAGTCCCGAGGGGGTAGAGCTGACATACGCTGTAAGGCTGGATTTCGAGAACACCAACAACACCGCCGAGTATGAGGCCCTCTTAGCCGGGATGAGGTTGGCACAGAAGATGAGAGCAAAACACGTGGAGGCTAGTACCGATTCACAGTTGGTAGTAAAGCAGTACCAAGGGGAATACGAAGCCAAGGATAACACCATGGCTCGATACGTGGCGAAAGTTAAGGAGACAGCTGAAGCATTCAGAACCTTCAAACTAGAATACATCCCCCGAGGGAAGAACAGGAAGTCGGATGCACTTAGCAAGTTAGCTTCAGTGGCGTTCGACCATCTCGCGAAGGAGGTCAAAGTAGAAATCCTGACATCCCCCTCCCTTGACATGACGGAGGTGGCCACGATCGAAGGCCCCCAGGAAACATGGATGACCCCTATCATTAACTTCCTCCGGGACGGGACCCTACCCGAGGGGGAATGGGCAGCCAGAAAAATAAGAGTTAAAGCCCTACAATACGAATTGATTGAGGGGGAGCTATACCGAAGGTCATACCTGGGTCCGTCCCTAAAGTGCATCGATATGGAAGAGGCCGAATATGTGCTCAGGGAGATGCACGAGGGGATCTGTGGAATGCACTCAGGACCAAGAACGGTAGTAAGAAGAGTAATGAACGCAGGGTTCTACTGGCCGCGAATGTACGAAACGGCGTCTGAAGAAATCAAGAAGTGCGATAATTGCCAAGTACATGCACCAATGACCCACCAGCATAAACACCCTATGGTCCCGGTCTCGACATCTTGGCCATTCCAGAAATGGGCCATTGACATAATTGGGCCTTTCCCGGAAGGCCCAGGAGGGGTAAAATACGTGGTGGTGGCCATTGACTACTTTACTAAATGGATTGAAGCAAAGCCCTTGGCAAAGATCACCGGAGACCAGATGAGAAGATTCGTGCTGGATAACATCATATGCAGGTATGGGGTCCCGAAGGAGTTGGTGAGTGACAACGGGGTCCAATTTGCTGGAAGACCCTTCAAACCATGGTGTGAGCAGATGCGGATCCAGCAAGTGTTTACCTCCGTTACCTATGCCCAGAGTAACGGGTTAGTGGAGAGAGCCAACCAAAGCGTCATCAAAGGAATGAAGGGTAGGCTTGGGAGAAAACAGAAAGGCTGGCTGGAAGAACTTCCATTTGTGCTATGGGCATACCGAACCACTCCCAAAAGTTGCAATGGGGAGACCCCATTCAGGCTTACCTACGGAACGGAGGCTATGATCCCTGCAGAGATCGGGTCTCAAACCGCCCGAATGAGGTTAAGGGATGAGGAGAACGAACAGGACCTAAGGATGAACCTGAACCTATTGGAAGAAAGAAGAGAGATAGCAGCAGTGAAGGAAGCTCACTACAAAAAGCTCCTGGCAAGTTACTACAACACCCGGATGAAAAAACTCAACATTGTCCCAGGGGACCTGGTTCTCAGAGCCAACGAGGCCAGTCTGCAAGAAAACACCGGGAAATTGGGCCCCAACTGGGAAGGACCGTACAGAGTCACATGGGCAAATGGTAAGGGAACATGCAAGTTGGAGACGCTAGAGGGAAAAGAGGTCCCCGGGACCTGGAACCTCATGCAGCTCAGGAAGTATTACATGTAAGGGGTGCACCCCCAAGAAAAAACGGCTGAGAGCCACTTTTGTAATAGATAACTATATGTACGGGGATCTCCCCCCAAGAGGATGGACCTTTTGTAAGCAATCTATGCCGGGAGGTATAGATCCCCCTAAGATCAAATGAAAGACGGACGAAAACGTCCCATTTTGAAAACCATGGGTAACCATACCTGGGCAGACGTGCCTATGAACACCCTTTACATCTAAACTAGAGCAAACAAACACACGTGTATGAGGCATTCAAAGCATGCCCAAAGCCCGGCCGTGGGGCTAATAAAGGTCTAGCTAACCTAAAACGGACAAAAACAAGTTAAAAACATAACACCGCATTATAAACTTGTCCACCGATTGGCCTCGAACAGACAATCACAGTTTAACGAAGCAAACAATAAAAAACAAATAATGCAAACACACCCATATATAGAAAATCATGAAGGGGGAATCTGCCTTATTTAGCACGAAATACATATACACAAACAAGCCCCAATAACTTGGGCAAGAATCAAACAATATACGAGATTACAAACATGGCAAGATGAAAACATGGCTCCTCGCTAAAGCAGCTTGAAAGTCCCCAGGAAATTGCCAAGCTAGCCTTCGATAAATACCCCTGCAAAACAAAAACAAACGAGACAGGGAACAGGCAACAAAGCAAAGGAGGAGCTATACATAACCATAGGCCATACGGTTAGCGATCAAGATGGCCCCCAACACAAAGGACCATCCAAAAAAGCCAAGCAAAACATAAAAATATCCCAAAGTAAGTTAGAGTTATTACAACCACATCGAAATTTGTCAAATGTTCAGAATTCACTGGGGATCACCCCCGGAAAGAGATGGCGGAGACGAAGGGCCGGCAGAAGAGAACAGGGTCTTCAATTCGTCAATTGAGATCAAGGGATGCTCCAGGATTTTGGCAAGGATAGCTGGGGTCTTATGCCCAAATTCCTCATTTAGCTTAGACAGCTTCTTCTTGACCTTGGAGTCATACAGAGGAGTCTCCTACCTATCCAAGCCTTGAGCAGAGTACTTGTAACCATCCTTCAATCCCGATTGGTACCCAACATCCCTGTAGGCCCTGTACACCTGCTCCAAACCGCTCTTAAAGTCCTCCGACTGAGCTACAGCAGAAAGGAAGGCCCCAAAACCCTCAGTAATTAGCCAATGCTTCTCTCCCGCCAATCGTTGATTATCATCGGAAGTCACTCCATAGTCCGAGTAAATGGTATTGAGCTGCTCCTGGGAAACGGAGTCAACCTCCTTCAAATGCTTCAGCTCAGTAGCAAGCTCCTCCTTCTCCTCAACCAACGACGCCATCTCCCGCTCCCAAGCTCGTTCCTTCCTCTCAAGCATAGCCCCAGCTCCCTAAACAAAGAATCAGTGAATATGTATAAAAAAAAGAGGGGGGGGGGGAGAAGACTACGCACCTTCTCCTCCTGTAACCTCCTCTCAGCATCAACCACCCGGCTCCTAAGCCCAGCAACGGCCGACTGGGAAGCTTTAAGCTCAGCCTTAAGTCCTTCGTTCGCCTTCCTCAGATCATCAACCCTTTGCAACATCCCAGCACCTCTGAAGAATCCCTCGCACAAGGACATACTGAACTGATCGTCAAAAAGATCATCCCGCAGGGCGGAGTTTACAAATTTATGTGAGGGAGGGACAGCATGGTCTAGAAAGTCCCTGGCAGCTTCAGGAGTCCCTATAACGGAAGAGTTGGTTACCTTCCACTTAGGGACATAAGTAAAGGGGAGGGCGTCGACAAACAAAGGGGCAAGAGGGGATCGATGAACAGGGCCTTCAAGGGCAGCAGGCTTGCTAGTCCCAGTAGCATGTGGGGGAGAAAGGTCGAAGGCTGAGGAAAAACGAGCCACTCCCACCTCAGAAGCTTTGTCCCGAATACGGGGAGGAGAAGGACCAGTCTGAATTTCTATAGGCTCCCGGGAACTCCCCTAAGAAAAAAAAGGGGGATAAATCAGAAATGACACGGAAAGAAAGAAGAAGAAAAGGGATAACCTACCAGTAGCGGGGCACTCACTAAGCTTGAGGACTTTAGATGCTTGGACAGGGAACCCTTGACCCCGGCGGGAGGAAGGTCAGAGGCAGCCTTGGAAGACGGAGGGAGCTTCTAGCCACTGGCACTACGGAGCCTCTGACGGATGTTACGAGGTGCAGGACCCGGCTGGGGGCTAGCAGACCTCCTCTTACGAACTAACTGTATCTCTACATCTTAGACATCACTTTGACCAGAAGGATGAACTGGAGGAAGGTCAGGAGAACTTTCTTCCCCCCCGGAAGGATTCTCCTCATCACCACCTGAGGTGGTAGAACCTCCTGCCTGGACGGATCCCCCAGCAACCTGCACTCCCACATTCAGCCTGGGATCAACCTCATTATCAACCACATACTTTACATCCTTGGAATCACCCTGAAGAAGCCTCCACAAAGTTATCTCTGCACAAAGAGAAGGCACAAAAGATGACTACGGAATTTCCAAAAATATAAAGAAAGAATAAATACAGAAGGCAAACCAAGAACAAAGAAGTACCTTTCTTGCCGAAAAAGGCCCTCGGACGGACAGGATAAGAGGGACTCAGCCCCCCCCCATAGCAAGCGTCCCCTCAGAGAAAGTAAACGCCCTCGTTGGGTTATCACACATCTTCTTCCACTGAACAGTCTCGGCTGCAGAAAGGGTGGGAATGGTGTCCTCGATAGCAGCGTCAAGATCCTTTGGCGAAGGGGACTCCGGCAACATAGCGGCTGAAACAAAGATGAATCTACACTTCCAATCTTTTGGATAAGTAGAAGTGGGCATAAAACTGTAACAGGGCCTCGAAACACTGTTTTGACGTTTAGCAAAGGTGAACCAGTCACCATCGGAAATCAACCGGTAAAACATACAGAATAGAGGGACAGAGGGTTCCCCTGAGATAGCGGCACAGGACAGTTCAAAATGAACTACCCTCATGAACCCCAAAGGGTGAATCTACGAGAAATGCACACCGAAATGGCGAAGCAAAGAAATCTTGAATGCGGAAAGGGGATATCGGACCCCACAGGAAGAGAAAGCAAGAGTATAGAGGGGTATCCTATCCGGAGTGCATTCCGCTGAGTCATTGGGGCCAGGCAAAGAAGGGGAAAAGCGATCCGGTATGTTATACGCCTCGATAAAAGATTTCAGATCCTTCGCCGTTAAGATAGACCTTATCGACGATCGGCCACCGCGACTCATAATGTAAAGAAAGGGTAAACAGGGAAGGTGGTTGCAGAAAAAGAAATAGGGAAGATGTGGAGTTTGAATGTGAAGACGGAAGGGGCGAAAAGGGGACATTTAAAGAGAGGGGCCTCTGACGTACAAGTAACCGTCACAATCAAAAGTCTCTTCAAAATTTAAAAAAGGGGCACGTGTTATTAGGGGATTAACTCCAGCTATGGATAGTCGGCTAAGTAATGATTACGTGGGGTCGAGTAATTATAACTGATCTGGGGAGGACCCACAAGGAAAAACCACCTTTCTCAAAGCAGTTATGGCTCAGCCCTGGATCATGAGCCTCGGGTCTCAGAACCAGGGACTAAAGATGACTTGACGACGGGCCAGTGGGTAAACCCACTTCTCCCGCTTTGGGCCTTTTTATCTGGAAGCCCAACTACTCAAAAAAGCCCACCAATCACAATAACCTTGCCCGCTAAGGTTTCTCCACTTCGGAAATAGGCGGGAAAAACAGCTAGCAAGAGCAGACCTCATTTAATGCTCGATAAGAATGGGATCTCGTCTGTGACCTTGTACTTCTCCGGTTTGAATATTAATTAAGGTAAACATCTCGTCGCTGGGAGCCAAACACGTGTCTGCATTCCCCGAGAACCTCCAAAAGCCGTTAGATCACATGTGGGAAATATCTAATGAGATAAGGGCTAGTTATTATATAAGAGGGGACAAGAAGAACAAAGACATGTATCATCATCTCCGGCCTTCACTCATTTACTATACTCTCATTTACTCCACACACACATTAACTTCCGACCAATATTCTCTAGTATTTATTACATACACACATTAATAAGATTCACACCAAAGAGGAAACCTCCCGGTGACAATACTCACCGGAAGAAGCTCCTCTCATTTCCGGCAAGTTTACTTACTCTCACGCCGGAGCTTGGTCACGGATCCCCCCTCCGGGGTCCCCCATACCTTTCACCAATGGAGTTAAACACCCCATCCTCCCATAATTGAATTGGTACACTTTTATTGTGAACCATGCAATACGTTCAAAGCTATCAAACCATTATTTCCAGCCATCGCCCAAACCTTCTATGAACTTTTCCACGGCTTTCCTTGATTCAAACTGCCCAAATACTTACTTGTGTACCATCAATCCTAAGTTCCGATTTGAGAAAATCTGCCCTCCTTAAAACGTTGCATTCCCCCACCATTGCTTTTCCTTTCTAGTTATTCGAAGCAACGGAATCAAAATCCAAATTCATAATCTTGCGTTCATCCTTCTACTCAACTCTTCATGTTAACACG
Organism: Helianthus tuberosus; assembly: GCA_030545235.1. Lineage (NCBI taxonomy): Eukaryota > Viridiplantae > Streptophyta > Magnoliopsida > Asterales > Asteraceae > Helianthus > Helianthus tuberosus. The sequence goes on from CM060376.1 coordinate 46,794,009, forward strand.
CATGGGCGGACCTAAGCCCAGCCCAAGGTGGACGGGCGCACCCCCGGGAAAAAAAAAATTAGTGCTAAGTTCCGTCGAAAATCCCGTCCGCACCCTTGGAATTTTCCGTCCGCACCCCTTAGGTAAAAAGTGTTATCAACTTATATTTTAAAAATATTCTTTAGTAAACTCTTATTTTATAAAAAAATACTACCTAAATTATATAACTTTTAATACCTAAATAACTAAACCCAAATACCAAATACATTTAACTAGCCCACTACTATGTCTTAGTCCAATAAACAAACCCAACAAATCAACAATATTTCAAACTAAAATAAAATAAACAAGCCCAAAACCCTTACATATTCTATCATGCTCTCTTTATCGTCCTTGCACGCCAGCTATCAGAACATCAACAGCGACAACAGTGAACAGTCAGCAGCCACCATACCACTGCCGATCAAACACGAGTAAGTTTCTTTGTTATTTTTGATGATTTTTGGTTGATATTATCCACCTTCAGTAGTCTATTATAGCCGCATACTAACCATAGTAGACATATGCTTCGTTTTGTTTTCATTATGTTATGGTGGGTTATATTTTGTTAGTGATGATATTTTGTCTTTTTTTTATAGTCGCATACCACAGTATGTTTGGCTTTTTTTTACATGACCCGACTCGACCCGATATGAACCGATTTTTTATTTATATACCTTGGGGCCTAAAATTTTTAAAAAATGTTCCGCACATCAATGGAAAAAAATCCTGAGTCCGCCACTGTTAACACGTCGCTATATAAGCTCAGAAAATATTATGTATTGAGTGAGATGTGACAAGAATGCTATGTAGACGCCTCCTTGGAATTTCATAGGGGATAAACTAATGAATCAATTTTTTTATCTCGAAATCAATTTGAGTTTCTTGTATTTTTTAAGGTTGAAGTTACTTGTATTTATATAATATTCCCCATATATACTATATTAAGGTTGAAGTTACTTGTATTTATATAATATTCCCCATATATACTATATTATACATGCCATACATGCCGATGAGTCCTAGATCAACTAGGTAGGGAGGAGGTAACCTCTTGATTTTTCGATGTGGAGGTCATGAGTTAGCGTGTCACTTGATGCAATTTGTTTTAGCTGGGCCATGCATTTTACCACATAAAAAAGTATATCATACATTAATATTTATTATCGCATTAATGCATAATTAATAAATGAATACTTATTAAGTCTTTAAATACAAATCTATATAGCCAAAATAGAAGCTATAATTAAAAGTAGTACTAGTTTTTGGACGAGGCACCCCGTGATCTTTCAATGTGGATGTCATAGATTCGAGGCTCATTTAGTGTAATTTGCTTTAGGTGGGCCAAGGACTTTACCATACTAGACCTTAGGTCGGTGAGCTTCCCCTGGAACAGTGAGTCGACCGGGTAGCGTTGAACCTCATATGTATTTTCCAAATTTCCAAATTATGAGTCTTATTTCGTGTTATCAGTGTTATACCTCATATGTATTTTCCAAATTTCACAATTGTGAGTCTTAGAGAGAGAAAGAGAGAAAGGGGGTTGAATGCATGTAGCTGTAGGGGATTGAACATCTTTTATATATATATATATATATATATATATATATATATATATATATATATATATATATATATATATATATATGTATAGGGGGTCGCTAGAATGAGAACCACCACGAGTTGTAAGAACCATGAGAACCGCGCCCCGCGGGTGGCCGTCGGCGACGAAATTTTTTTTACACCTAGATCCGTATATTTTAGGGGGGGTGTAAAATTTTCGGTTCAAACGGCGCGCCCGAGGGGGTAGTTTTTTACGCCCAAAGTTTGGGTTTTTTTAATTTTTTTAATTTTTCTTTTTTTTTTTACCAAACTTTGGGCGTAAAAAACTACCCCCTCGGGCGCGCCGTTTGAACCGAAAATTTTACACCCCCCCTAAAATATACGGATCTAGGTGTAAAAAAAATTTCGTCGCCGACGGCCACCCGCGGGGCGCGGTTCTCATGGTTCTTACAACTCGTGGTGGTTCTCATTCTAGCCATCCCCTATATATATATATATATATATATATATAGGGAGAAGATCATGCGAGAACCACCTTTTATTGGGAGAACCGCGAGAACCAATGTGAACACACAAAAAATGCCTAAAAATAGCTAAAAATCACACAAAATTTTTTTTTTTTGAATTTTTTAATATTTTTTAAAAAAAAAATCGCTACTTTTCGAAGTAAAAAAAAAAAAAAAAATTTTAAATTTTGTTTTTTAAATTTTTTTTTTTTTGCTTCGAAAAGTAGCGATTTTAACATAAAAAATTCAAAAAATATTTTTTAGATTTTTTTAGGTTTTTTTGGGGTTTAGTTTTTAGCATTTTAGCTTGGGGGGTGGGGGGAGTGGGGTTAGGTTTTTTTTTAGGTTTTTTTTAGCATTTAGCTTGGGGGGGGGGGGGTTAGGTTTTTTTTTTTTTTTGGGGGGGGGGGGGTAGGTTTTGTGGGGGTTAGGTTTTTTAGCTATTTTAGGTTGTGTTCACGTTGGTTCTCAAGGTTCTCACAATAAGGGTGGTTCTCGCATGAGCCCCTCCCTATATATATATATATATATACTAGGTTAGAACCCCGTGTATTAAACGGGTCGAATAAATGTAATTTTATATATTAAATAATAAAAAGTTATATATTTATGAACCCCGTATATTGTACGGGTTAAATAAATGTAATTTTATATATCAAATAATAAAAAATAGTTATATCTTTAAAAACCATGTGTATTGCACAGATTAAATAAATGTAATTTTGTATACTAAATACTAAAAACGTCGTATCTTTAAAAAACCCGTGTATAATCGGGTTGAATATATCTACCAAATAATAAAAATATTACATCCAAATGTCGTATCTTTAAAAAACCCGTGTATAGTCAGTCGGGTTGAAAAATTTACCAAATAATAAAAAAATTGTATCTTTAAAAACCTCGTGTATTACGCGTGTTGAATAAATTTAATTTTACATAGCAAATGATAAAAAGATATATCTTTAAAAACTTCATGTATTACACGTGCTATATAATCTCAACTATTCGCTGTAAATAATAAAGAAAGTTATATTTTTTAAAACCTTGCGTTGAATTAAAGAAATGAATATTGGATTTTAATAATCTCAACTATTCGCTGTTGGCCGCTAACAGTTCCAATTTCAAAAATAACCATTGGATATCCAAACTATTAACATATTGGCTTTCAATGGACCTTGACTAACAGAACCCTAATGTTGTTAGTCTCTGATCACCGAAAAAACGATCATATTCATCTCCAGTACGCATGATGCCTATACACCAATTCATGAGGAAACCCAATAATTTGGGAAAACCTCTCTTGTGGGAATCGAAAATCTATACATAAAAGGTAACTTATAATGCTCAATTTGAAACCCTAACATTCATCCTAATCCGTTAAGTAAATAAAAAATAGAGTTGTATATGGGGATGGATTTATAGACCCAAAAACTCTATATATTCTCTTGTAGTCCCAATCAAAACGAATTGAAGAAATTGAAGAAACAAAGTACATTTTGTTTTGGTGTTGAAGCATGACTATGAATTTGAAAGGTAAATTAATCTCTATCTTTACAAACAACTAAACGTTAATATATTTTTTATCTCCGTTGGTGATACGATAATGCTCCAATGTTCCAATATCCACCAAGTATTTTTTAATGGGTGTGGGGAAACAAACTTTGTCATTATAGAAATGTAAAGATGCACGTGATCCTTAGTTTCTTGTAAATGTACCTTATGAACATATATAAAAAAAAGTTATATTTTTAATAAATTAGGATAACATTTAATATTAATTTATTATTTATATATTTAATATAAGATAAGTAGGAAAGAGAGGTATTTGTTTTAAAAATATATTAAATTAACAATTTAGATTTGAGGATAATATTTTATTAAAGTATGATAAGATTTAATATTAATTTATTATTTATTTATTTAGTTAATATAAAATAAGTATAGATTTAAGGATACCTTCTATGAATGACACGTGTTCAAAACTTGGTTTCTTTTATTATATGTATATATATATATATATATATAGGTAAAGTGTAGCGTACAAATCTCCTTATCGTACATTATGTACGCGATACCCACAGCCATACACGTGTCCGGATTCAATTTAATTAAATAAGGGTATATCAGACATTTCATTCGATCATCTTAGGGGAATTCCGGCAATTAGGAAGCAGATATGGATTTCGTTTCGTAACCGTCCAATTAATTATTGTTTGTATCAATTCGATTTGTAGGGTTTTTGATTTGATTCTTGATTGAAACTGGATTCGTCATTTAGGATTCGTCAATAGTTTAATTATGTTTGAGTTTTGGGTTTTATTTGATCTGAAGGCTTTTTTTCATTTTATTAGATTGTAACGAGGTTGAAGATAAGTTGTTTATGGTTTTCTTTGTTTGGTTACCATATCGCATGTGTTGTTTGGTTATATCGCATGTATTGTGTTAACATAATACCGGTAGTTAAGAATGTATCTTTTGTATAACTTCGCAGGTTTTAAATTAGACATTTCGCAAACAATGAAATTTAATATTTTGTAATTTCGCATGTTTTAAGTCTGTGATTTCGCAAATCTTAAAGTATTTATCAAATATAGCTTTTAATTTCGCAAGTTTTAATAATAATTATTTTTATTTTCGCACAGTGTGTTTCATATTTCAGCTCAATAATTGAAATCAAATAATTCAGTTCAATAATTGAGTTCAATAATTCATATCAATAATTTTTAACACTCTTTTCAAACATCCTATTAAGAATGGCAGATATACCAACATCATTTTCTTCTGAACCAAGTATCAAGCAGGATTTGAGGAAAATGATTGAGCAACAAATTCAAGAGGATCGATCATGTCAAGAGATGTTAGAGGCCAACATTTCTCGTGTAACAGAAAACATGAAGAGATGACAAGAAATTCTGGACTTGCTATCTCAGATGCAAGTGAGTAGTCTTAAAGAAATTGCTGTTATGTTTATGGTGGATTTGGGTGAGAGGGATGAGAAACAGTTGAAAGAGTTGGCTGATGCAATAACTGTCTTAAGATGCTCGATGAAGATGAAAATGGAGTTTCTTTCATCTTTTGAATGAATTTTGTGTTTTTTTGTTCATGTTTAAATAAATTCGCATTTTGTGTTGTATAATGGAATTGTATTCGCATTTTAATTGCCACATATTTACTTCAAATTTCAATAATTCATTGTCAAATGCGAAATTAAAATACAACTGCGAAATTAAAAATACTGATATTTGCGAAATTAAAAAACACTAACAAGTTTAAATATTCAACATAAATCCATCACCAAAGAAGTTTACTTTGTTTCCTTCCCAAAATACACACTCATCCTTTCTGGGATTATCTTATCCAAATCTTTCATATATCTTTGTTTGTCTGGCCTTTTATCGAAAGCATTTGCCTTTTTAATTATTTTTTGACGGTGGATATTGTGTTCGGATAGAATGATTTTGCTGAGATATCTGTGCCTTAGGAGATGTAGTTGTGCTTGCTGTCTGTTGTTTACTTCATCTTCTTTCACAAATCCGGTCATCCATGGTATTGTGTGTCACACCCTGGCTTTGCGGAAGCGTGGTTAATTTTTGGTGTGACTTCTTAATACCATAGCTTAACCATAACAAGCTATATGAATTAAAAACCATGCAAGTCATCCATTAAGTTTTAAAAATCAAACACAATACCATAGTTTTAACATGCAACCATAACCTTGTTCAGTAGACATTACAACTTATAACGTAACATAAACGTGGTTTAAGGACTGCGTCTTGTCCAGGAAAGAGACACATCCCCTAAACCCTGATGACTCCATGACAAGTGCAGCGGAAAACGTTCCATACCGTGCCAGATCCGTTTAATTTCCTGAAATACATGTGAGTTGAAAAATCAACAATAATGTTGAGCGAGTTCATGTGCAAGTGAGTATGTAAACACTTGTAAGTATAAAAGTTTCCTGGTATGAAGCAGTGTAAGAGGACTTGTGATCACCAATGGTTTGCAAGGCCATTAGCATGTTGTGAAATGCAAGTAGTAAGACACGACCTAGCCGATTTTTGCGTCGGGCACAAAGTCACTCAAGGTCCGTTCTGTTGGTCCTCATGGAGGTCCGTTCTGTTGGGCCTAGAGTTGGGCTCGCTACACCCAGATAGATCTACCGCTACTGTCCCTCGGTCCTTCTGCCTACCCATTCACATGATCTAAACCTCCTTACGTTAACCATACCGTGTATAAAGTACTTGTAAACAAAGTAACATGTATTTCACCCCCGTAGTTAAGTAAACTGAAAACAGTTAGAGAAAAGGGGGACATGAACTCACAGTGAATGCGTATCTCTATCAAGCGTCTCCAATACAGTAAGCTGTGCAACGACCTACAAGTGCTAATTCTATTAGACGGACGGCCGTGCTTTAGCTTTACAGTTTATGTTCGCGGGAAATAGTTAGACAACTATTTCGTGTTACATTTTGTATATACTTGATAGTTATTTTCCTTCCCAAGGATGGGGGATTTAATACATGTGCGTACAATTTCATCATTAAGTCTCACTTAATCTTTATAAATTCCTAACTCCAAAATATAAGTATTTATCCAAAATACGTTGTTAAAGTACGCGTTCATAAATATTTCCGTAATCGTGTAAGTTACGTTTTAACATACGAGTGGTAATATAATTACCGGTGTTCCTTATATATTTATGGCGAAAGCGTTGGTATTATTTTGGAGTCGTTATCGTTCGTAAACATTATTTTTTTCTCTAAAAATAATATTTATGTATTTCACAAAATAATCATAAACAGTGTGTGAAAATATATATTTATCACGTTAATATTTTGTGAAAATCCCACCTCCGAATATTTAGTAATAAAGTCTTGGCGAAATTTATGTTTCGAAAACATGTCAAAAAATGATTCTAACACTTGTAATGCAAACAAGTTTAAGTGTTAGGTTTTTAGGAAAATTTCGCCAGAGTTTCCTCTGTAACTGGAGGTGGCCACGCTTTCAAGCGTATCATTTTCTTTTAACAAATCAATTCAACAACTTCTTTATCCAATCAAACAATTTCCGACACATCAAACTAGTCGACAAGTATGTAAATTGCATAATCGCATGAACTTGTAGTTTTTCCGAATCCATAGTGTATATCCCCTTTATATGTGTAGATCTTTATATAAAGTAACTTTAATCTTGTAAAAACCTTGTGTTTAGAGAAATCCGACTTTACAACTTCTAGTAACAAGTGACAAAACTAGTCCTTTGTCGGATCTGCTTGTTTCACGAGTGTTTACACACTTGTGGTTTGAAAAATCATGTTTATTAGTACAAGATTTATTCTTTAGAAAACACGATTCTTTTAAAGTGTGGTCCTTCAAAAATACCACTTGCAGATACGTAGATCCGCTAGTTTTAAACACGATTTTACAAGTAAAACTCTTTTACACAAGTTCATGATTCGCGTGTGGTAGAGTTTCACCTTTTAACCCTTGTATCATTCAAAACATGCTTATGTTAAGATCCATGACCGTTCCAAACCGGGTTAAACGATGATCCGAGCTACTACATCATAGATCGGGCCTAATTAATCATATATTTTAATTACTATAAGTTTTATACAACATATGAGCTATTATCCAACACTTATAGCATTTTTAGTAGACTTTAAAGCTTCAACTTGTATGTTTTCGAGTTTTAACTGACAAAGTTCTTTTTAACCACTTTAAAATAGATCGAGAGTGTGTTTAAAGCAACTTACTACTAGCTCGAGGCTAGGGAAGAAACTAGTCGAAGAATGAGTGGATAAAAGCAATAGGGTGGGGTCCTTCACGATCCGTAAGCTCCACACTCCGTGATTCGCCTTGTTACACCTTGTAGTGAGCTTTGAATACTTGTATCAAAATCAAAATAAATGATGGGGGTGGCAAGAGGTTCGGCCGTAGCCTTGCAAGAGAGGAAGGAGTTTGTTTTGTGAGTGGGGATTAGTGGGAATGATGGTGGTTATTTGTAGATAAATTCTTTATCCAATGGCTAACATGTCTATATAAGTACAAACACCATCTTTCGAAATCTTCATATGGATTGCATGGGGAATACACAAAGTTCAAATAATATCTTGTAGTGTCTTGCCAACCGAAAATTCAGCCAAAGAAAAGGGGGGTTTAGTGTAAGTTACTTGGTAACTAGTTTATTAATTGAGGGTGCTAAGTGTAATCATAAACTTTACATTCAACACATGGGGATTCGAAATGTTTAAAAGTCTTGTATAGGGGGGGTCCCATGGGGACGGTTAAGTGCATGGGAGGGGTGGTATGTGAAAGTTATTTGGCAATTGGTGAGTTGTTAGAGGGTGCCAGTTGTAATTGCTAATACAACAATAATCCTCTCACATAGGTTAATTGCATGTGATTTGATGGATTCTTTTTAGCACATGTAAATCGTAAGGTGTGAGGGGAAAACATGATGTGCCGCCATTATCACATAGGGAAAAGGTTTAGTTGGATTTCAACTAATTGTTAACTAACTAGTTAGTTTATTAGGGACTTTAAATAAAGTATTAGTGTGTTGTGTCTTATAACGGGTGTTAGGGTATTCGGGGACCCTAACTGGTTCAGAAAAAGAAAAACAATGTTGATGACAATATTTTTATGTTCCGGGTATAGTCCGGTTGTTCGGTTGGATAGTAATCCATTAAAGCGTTAAACAAGCTTTAAAGTGTCGTTATTATTATTTTTAGTGACACAACTTATTCCTGACACTTTGGAAAGTGTCTAGTAATATTTTTCTCATGTTTTGGCACTTTATTGGGTAGCTAAAAGCTGAATTATTATGTAAAGTGCTGAATTTTGTACTTAGAGTACGTTTTAGGCACATCCGAATCAGTGTATCTTATTCCTAGAGACGCAGTACCACAACCCTTATATCCCTACACTCACTACCAGTGTAGCCAAAATATATGAGGCTCTTAACAGGCCTTAGAGGCAGTGTCTGCCTGATGCTGGTTATATCAGCATGTTTATTGTGTATCCGTTTAGTGCTACTGTGCTTTTTGTGCATCATGTTTGTCACTAGGGTTCAGCATGTAAACAATGTAGTGACAGCAAATAAAGTACGATGCAAGTAAGTGCATGTATCAGTATGCAGGTAGCAGTTTATCAGCTAGTTCAAACAAGCACAGTAATTAAGCAGTAATTAATCATTAATTAAGTTGTACGGATACCTGGTTTAGTGCGGGTTGTCACATTGTGTCTCCTTTGTATGTTTCCATGTGACGCATCGTAAACACTCCACAGTCGACGCCGTTATTCTTTGTCCTCCAATCCATAACTTTTCTTTCGATAACCGAGGTTGCAAGTTCTTCGATAGCCGGTGTTGGTTTTAAAGCCTTTCGTAGATATAAAACCAATACCCTTCTCTGTAACATAGCAACATAGTGTTAGTAGCTCTTACATAATATATAACATGTATATGTATAAGTTTTTGTATTACCAGTGTGTCTGGAAGGCCCTTGTATCTTTCCTTAAACTCTTGTTCAGCTGCTGAATTGTCAATCAGCTCAATTTTGCCGGTTTTCAAGTGGAAGCACAAGACATAGAAGTGGTCACCTTGAAGTACCGGAATAAACACCAAGTCAACCGAATCAAGTTTTTTAACCTCATATTTTTGTATGATGTCTTCAAAATTTGAGGCAAATATGGTTAGTCGTCGGTTGTCTGTGTATTTCTCCTCGTCGTAAAAGATTTCCGGCTGTATGTTATGTAAATAGAATCAATGTTATGCAAACAATGTATTTTAATTTTAACATGCGAATAGTGTATATAACACATGCGAAATTATAACAGTATGAGAATGCAAACAAAGGATTTCTTTTCACATGCGAATAGTACATATAACAAATGCGAAATTACATCAGTATGAGAAATGTTTCACAGGGAAATTTATTCTATAATACATGCGATTTTAGTTATAATCAGTGTGCGAAATCATTTAATAGGCATTTACTTTTAGAATTTTTCAAATGATAAAATGTATATGAAAACATACCATCATTGTGCTAAACAAGAAGAGTCTGTATGGTGATGATTTCTTATCCCTCTTCTTCTCTTCAAGGTTTAGAATATCTACAAATGCATCTATTCCGTTCGATGCTATGTATTGTTCCCTATAGAAGCTTTCAAATACAGCTTTGAATGTTGCAACTTCAGTTTTTGATCGGTAAAATTCTTCTCTGCCAGTCATAAAATATATAATTAGTTTTTTGTTGTGTGTATATATTTTTAGATGTTTGTTATTTGATATAAGTATTTTACTTACTGTAAGCCTTCAAATGTTGCAAATGTATACCGAATCACACTCAATTCTTGAGTCAATAGTGCTTCGTGCAAGTTTACCACCCTGTTGCAATAAGGGGAACATAATTTTTCTCCAAGCTCTTTACATCTTTTCTCAGCTCGAATTTTGGCTTGTTCTATTGTCTTATAAAGCAGTTCGTTTAACCCTTTTGGTATGGTTTGTTTTGGAACTGGCTTTGGGTTTGTGTTTTTTCTCCCCTTAGTTGTTTTTTTTTTTGTTTGTTTTCTTCCATGGTGGGACCCAGGCTCAAAAGCAACTCAACTTCATTCAATTCCTCAGCCGTTACCTGAGGGCATTCAACTTCCGGTTCCTTCTCAACGACCGGTTCCTTCTCAACTTCTATTCCCGTATCGGTATGTGGAGGGTCTTTTTGTGTTGTTTCTTTTAAAGAAACTGTTTCCATTTCTGTCACTTTTTCTTGAACTTTTTGTTGAATGTCTTGGGTAGATTCTGAAAGGTTAACTGTTTCTTCGATAACAGTTTCGTTTTCACCAATTTCTGCAGGCCAGAGTAATTTAAGAAATACGTGCCTTTTAATTTTTTTCATAATATAAAGTGTTTTTTTACCTTTGGCAGGTTGTTGGTATGTGTATACACCCGGTTCCACAGTTTGAATGTTTGCAAGAAGGGTGTTTGTGACTCCTCCATCATCTGGTTGCAGTACACCTGTAGATACAAATTATTTAATGTTAATACATTATAATCAAAATCGCAGGGTATACATTACATCGCGTGCGAAATCAAATTTGAAGTGTTGTTGACCTAAATCGCATGTGTTTTTATTGGTTTCGCATATGCATAAAAATAGTATTTTTTTTTAAATAATTTCGCATGTGTTAATATTTGAGTTCGCATGTTTTACCTGTTGATGCCATTTCTACCAAAACACTGGATATTACTTTTTGAGCTTCATCATAATTTCTACCTTCTTCAGTTGTAGTAACTTCTTGATGAACTTCTGAAGCTGGATTTTCAGGATCTTGATGAACAGGAGAGGTTGCAGTTTCATGCTCTTGATCCGAAGCAGGCGGCACACAAATGGGATTATTCCGAAGCGTCTCATCCCACTGCTTACAGGCCGCCATAATCTCCGGATCCCAAAAACATTTAGTTCTTGCTTCTGAAACTAAGTTGTTCATCTCGTGAACATCTTGAACCATTTCAATGTACTTTTTTGACATTTTCTTTCATTTTCTTTAAAGGTTCTGTAAATATTTTTTGAGTTAATATACTATTAATTGAAATGTTAAATATGAATGGATTAATTGAAATTAATTTTTTTTTGCGCTTACCTTTTTGTGGGTTCTTGAAGCCTCTCGTTCTTGTTCCTGGGCTGTGTCATAGAATATGGATGGTGAAAGTTGAACAGGAGTGGCGCAATAATCAATCATTTTCTGTGTCTGTGTTCCAACTCCCATCTCAAGGTTCAACTGAGACATTTCATGGATTTCAAAACTGAAATCCATGAAATTATCAATGTTCTCGTTATCTTTTGGCTCTCCCCCGGTTTCTTTGTTGTGTACTCCATGCGCAGTTCTTCTTTTGTAGCTTATTGTGGTGTCAACCGGTGGTCTTAGTGTATAATCTTCCGTTGAAGGACCCTCTTCTTCTTCATTTTCTTCATAATTTTCTTCTTCATTTTCTTCTTCTTCTTCACTCTCACTTGATATCCATTGAGGTCCGTTATCCGAAATATTATCTTCGACTATATCAATCTCCGATGATGTGATATAACGAATAACCGGTATTTCCACAGCTTTCTCAAACAGGTTAAGCCTCTTGTTGTACTCATGCGTGTACAGAAGCTGTATAAATCGCAAGATCATTTAATTATATAACAAAACAAACTAGTATTCTAAATGTGTTATTAAATGTAGTAATGTATACCGTAAGAAAGGCAACAGGTCCCACAAACTGTATTTTTTAGTTCTTCCAGCCTGATCGTGTACGACGCAAGGTGTCGAGTAGAAATGAGCACCAATCTAGATTCTTTATTTCTTCAACATCTTCTACACCAAGCAAACATCTATCATTTGCAAGTGTTGCCTTTGTAATCTCCGCAAAGAACGTCATCCAGTATACTAGGAAGTTTAATTTAAACAGGCTCCCTCCGTCTATTTGATTTTCCATTGTATCTGCAATTAAGCCATGGGTAATTCTCTTGTTTTCCTCCCACTGGTGGATGAATGTATCCCTCACAGCATTTCCTGGTTCTTTACTTTTTTCAAGTTTCATTTGCTTTTTAACTTTCCTCTTATCGGCTATTATCTCAACCTTCTTTGGCCCTCTTGGTATTCCAAATACCTCAAAAACTGTGTCCGATGTTATTTTTATTTTGTGTTTTCCCAAGTTTAGCTCATCGGAATTCTCGTCAAAGTTTCTTGCTAGCCAATATGCCAATCGTGTCGAAATATGGTTGATGTTGATATTTAGTATAGCACCAAATCCCATATTCCTTACTTCTTCAAGCTGTTTTTCTGAAAATCTACTCACAGTATCCATGTATGAGTTAGGTTGGCATCTCAGCAGTATTGCTTCATTGCTGTATTTGAAGAATTCCCTATGTTCTGTTTTTATGTTGTTCCACCTTTTTGAATGTTTTTTTGTCTGTATCTTTGATTTCTTCTCATCTTTTTTCTTTTTTGGGAGTGACTTAACAGAGTCATCCTCTTCAGAACTTTCTACAACTATCCTTCTCTTTCTATTCTTGTCAACTTTTATCAGTCTTGATATTGGCCCTTCAAAGTCATCATCAGATTCTATTTCTACAAAATCGCATGCTATAGTCAAGAAACTTTAAAAAATCGCATTTATCAGTTAATCATGTACATTAAGTCAATAAGTGATAAAATCGCATGAATTAGTTATCAATTCGCAAATTTTAATAATTCATTGCAAATATTAATAATTCATTGTCAAATTTGCGAAATAAAAAACACAAATGCGAAATTAAAAACACTAATATATTAACAAAAATAGTCAATCTTTATAATTCGCATGCCTTTAATTATCAATTCGCATGTGTTAGTTAAGCATTACCAAAACCTTCAACAAACAGTATTTTATCTTATGAAATCGCATTTGTCATACAAAACCCTCACAAAACCTTATATGATATCGCACATATATCATGTATAATTATGAAAACTGCATAATCATGCCAAACCTAATAAATAAACATACCAGTCATAAACCCTAACAAAATTGCAGTTGTGACCAATATGTATTTTATAAAACTATATGTTTCAGTTAAAAGATTAATAAACAAACAAAATCGCATTTGACATTAAAGTCCATGTATATTTATACAATAAAATCGCAAATTTCAATCGATACCTGGATTCATCTTCTTCGATTGTGGTATGTCGTTGTTTGCTTTGCTTCGTTTCTCAAAACTCATGAATCTAACTTGAATCGCAACGGAGAGTAGCAGGGAACTTTGTTGAAGGAGAATGCAATGTTGATTTTGGGGTTTACGGTATGTTTTGGGGAGTTATTGTGCTGATTGTTAGGGGTTTTGATCTCGCATTTGACGACTTTAACCTTAGCGGTTTCTTTTTATTAATTTTAAATTGATAAAACACGCTGATTAAATAAGATGATCTGACGGACTAGAATGTAGCGTACATAATGTACGATTAGAGTATTTGTATGATAACCGGCCTCTCTCTCTCTCTCTATATATATATATATATATAGTAGAGAGTTCAAATGAGAAGAAATTTTTTGTAAGAAGAAAAAAGAATTAATTTCAACCAATAAGAATGCTTTATTTTACTTCATTTAATATAAGTATTTAATGTTACTACGAGGGTACATTGGTAAATCTGCATATGTCATTAATTTGTAGTATTCCTCTTTAATAGCTAACTACATTAAATTTTTTGTAACTTATCTTCAAAATATATATTTTTTCAAAAAAATAAAATAAAATAATTTAAAGTGTAGGATAAATTACGAGTTGTGTAGGATAAATTATGAGTTGTGTAGGATAAATTTCAACGTGTTGGATGAATTTCGAAATATGTAGGATAACTTTTGATGTGTGTAGGCAAAAAAAGTTAATGTGGATGATAATAATCTTTATGACTAATTAATTAGTAAAAAATGATAATAAATGAGATAAGTGGAAAAACTATTTAATGTTTTACAAAATTACTCTTTGTTCTTTTTCTTCTCAATTAAATTTTCTTCTCAAATGAACCTTCCCCTATATATATATATATTATTTGATTTATTTTCCAAATTTCACAATTGTGAGTCTTATAGAGAGAGGGAAAAAGGGGTTGAATGCATGTAGCTGTAGGGGATTGAACATCTTTTATATATATATATATATATATATATATATATATAGGGTGTGGTTCTAGAGTGAACATTAGCGTATTTGCGAACTGAGTGAACAAATCATGGCCATTGATCTACACACGTGTATGGCCAGGATCTCATCATTAAATCGTAAAATACACTAGTGTATTTCAACATCAAATCCTGGCTATTGATCTACACACGTGTATGGCCAGGATTAGTTCACTCAGTTCGCAAGCTACACTGGTATTCACTCTTGAACCTAATCCTATATATATGGGTAAGATCAAATAAAAAGTTGATTTTGCCTAAGAAGGATGAGAAGGAATATTAACCATTCATTTTTCAAATCAATGGTTAAGATGAAAGTGTAGGAGAAAGGAGGAGTGCAAGGGTATCTTGGGAAAATCCTATTTATTGACTTTCTCTCTCCACATGCAAGGCACATGCATATTCCACCCCCATTTTTTAAACGTTCATAACTTTTTATACGGCATTATTTTTTCATAAAAAATTCACCATAAAATCGAGCGTCTTTTTATCTTTAATTTGAGTACCATATTGCTATAGAAAATATGAAGACTAAAAAAACCTACTAAAATGTGTTGTATTTCTATGTTGTATAACATTTTTTTGTGCTGGATTTTTGTACTATATTTTTGTGCTAAATTTTTGTACTAAATTTTTTGTGCTAGATTTTTTTATCTTAAATTTTTTTTTTCTCAATTTTTTGTGCTGGATTTTTTTTACTACATTTTTTGCTGAATTTTTTCGTGCTATATTTTTTTGTACTAGATTTTTTTGTGCTATATTTTTTTGTACTACATTTTTGTGGTATATTTTTTTGTACTAGTTTTTTTGTGCTAGATTTTTTGTACTAGATTTATTTTGTTGTATTTTTAAAAAACAAAAGGGGTGCCAGATGTCATTTTCACTCCTATTTATAAGGACCAAAATGCCCTTCATTCCTACTTATTAGGAGTGCTACATGTTATCATCACAATCCTTCTTAGCCTACTTAGTCAAAATTCACTTTTTAGTGGATCCTATATATATATATATTATTTGATTTATTAGTTGAATCTACTCAAACTTAGAACCAGCTGTTAACCGATTTTAAAAAATTCGTTTAGCGGAAAGAGTTGAACTATTTGTAACACAAGCTATCAAAACCTAAAAATCGGTTACGATTTGATTTTGGCATAACAACCGGTCCAAAATGAACACTAATTAAGTCATTAAATACAAATGTATACAGCCAAAATATTGGAAACTATAATTAAAAGTGGTAAACAAAAGAACTGATATATTCACCATTTACTTAAATACCACCCAGATGGAACTTCAACAAAAACCTTGTAAAAATGAGTTCTATCGACTATCATATTATTAACTACTTAGTCGTAGTTTTAACACATCAATTAGTCTATAATTTTGGACATTACTATGAAACCGTCTTTTTACAATGAACCAGAAACCCTCGCTAATTAGCAACCAGAATAATCGGTAGGTAAATATCGGGGATTTAAGCGTGGCTAAAAGAAAAACTATTCTAGCAAAACCAAAGATGCAAACGGAAGGAAAAGATTGTGACTTGTGAGTCACCTAGATTTAGGCTTATACGTTGCACACATGATGATTTTTAGATTTTAAACGAAAGTTTTGTCATTCCTTGTTCTTATTCCATCTCCAACAAGTTTCGAGTTGAGCGCCGATCATCAAGTGTATTTATGTGTTATACTATTGAATTACCTCTTATTATGAGTTATTCGACTTGTACGAGTTTTAACAAATGTATTGAGTATATTTTTTCGCACCTAGGAAAAGAAAACTAAGACTTTTTCCAATGCTAAGTCTCCACAGTCTTAGATGTGCCCTTCCACATTGGCTGGCTGCCCCAAAGAATTTTCATAGGCATTGCCCTCTTGTCTCACTCTCTTCCCTCTCTCACAAAACATCAAACGTAGCGCCCTAGGGAAGAATTCTGAAGGATATTCACAAAACTAAATGGGAAAGTAGACTTTAAAGTTAGACTCCCAAGTCAATGGTGGAACCACACATTGTCATAATTATAGATCGCAAGTTGCGCATATACATAAATCAAATTGAGCATACATATGATTATAATAAGATGCTAGCAAGTTGCAAGATACTTCCATTGGAAGACGTACACATGATGCTAGCAGAAACCAAAAACAATGTTCTATATATACACCCACTGAGAAGTACATTCATTCATATCTCACCATGTATTTTCCCTTCTTCTTTCTCATCCCATTAGTTACACTCTCTTATTCTCTACATGCTGTTACTGTTTCTTCTTCACAAAGTGTTTTACCCCAAGGCTCGTCTCTCTTTGTTGAAAAGAAAGACCATTTGGTTTCGCCAAATGGCCTTTTCACAACTGGTTTTCACGAAATTGGCCAAAATGCTTATTGCTTCGCGATATGGTTTACACAGCCCACGGAGGACGGAAAACACACTTTGGTTTGGATGGCAAACAGAGATGAACCTGTCAACGGAAAACGCTCCAAGTTTTCATTGGGAAAACAGGAGATCTTGTTCTAACGGACGCTGGCCGGAGATTTTGGACAAGTAACACGAATTCAAAGTTTCCTGTGCAACTGAAACTACTTGATTCGGGTAACCTTGTTCTTATCCACATAGGCAATAAGTCATATATTTGGCAAAGCTTTAGTTCTCCAACTGACACCATACTTCCCAATCAGCCTTTTACCAAAGATACTGCTCTTACATCTATAAGAAGTTTAACAAACTTTTCTTCCGGTTTTTATAAATTTTATTTCGACAATGACAACGTAATCAAACTTCTTTACAACAGAGATGAAGTAACCAGTGTCTTTTGGCCTAGGCCTTGGTTACTACCTTGGGCAGCAGGAAGGACCACTTACAACAATAGTAGATTTGCTTCACTTGATTCCAGAGGCCGTTTCTGGTCTTCGGATAATTTTACTTTTCTCACCAGCGATTACGGCAAAACCCTTAAAAGAAGACTGACACTTGATGTTGATGGCAATATTAGAGTTTACTCACTAAACAAAAGAAGGTGGATTGTTACATGGCAAGCAATTTCAACAACTTGCGCAATTCATGGGGTTTGTGGTCCAAACAGCCTTTGTACCTATAGTCCTGAATCCGGAAGGACATGCATGTGTATGCATGGGTACAAGGCGAAGAATCACTCAGACTCGTCTTTTGGGTGTGAGCCTACATTTGATCTCACAAAACATCCTGAAAACTATGACTTCATAAGGCTCCCTTTCGTAGAATTTTACGGATTTGATTCTTATTGGTCACCAAGATCCACTTTCAATGAATGCCAAAAGTCCTGCTTGGATGACCCTAACTGTAAAGCCATCCAATTCAACTTTGACCAAGGATATGGTGCTTTTGTCTGTTATGTCAAGACTTTGTTGTATAATGGCTTCTACAAGGGTACCCCTTTCAATACTTATCTTAAGTTGCCTAAGACTGATGTATTTTCATATAATCAAAAGGTTGCTAATGAGTCCAAATTGGAGTGCTCCACTTCTGTGATAGAGCTAAAACGACCCTATGAAGAAAAGGATGAAAGTGGGTCTCGCAAGTTTATGTTGTGGTTCAGCATCATCCTAGGTGGAATTGAAGTCTTGTGCTTTCTATTCTTTTACTTAATCACCAAAAGAACCTCAGGCAAAACCACCCAATCCTACCTTGCAATTGCTACTGGATTCAAAAGATTCAC
This sequence comes from Helianthus tuberosus, assembly GCA_030545235.1. NCBI lineage: Eukaryota > Viridiplantae > Streptophyta > Magnoliopsida > Asterales > Asteraceae > Helianthus > Helianthus tuberosus. The sequence continues at coordinate 46,812,498 of CM060376.1, forward strand.
ATACGATGAGATAATGAAGGCGTCACATAAATTTAGAGAGGAGATTGGGAGAGGTGGTGGTGGCATTGTGTACAAAGGAAAACTGCCTGACAATCGAGTGGTGGCAATTAAGGTGCTCCACGACGCCATCCAGGGAGAGGCTGAATTTCTAGCAGAGATGAGCACAATTGGAAGAATAAATCATATGAACTTGATAGAAACGTATGGTTATTGTGCTGAGGGAAAGCATAGGATCTTGGTGTATGAGTACATGGAGAATGGATCCTTAGCTAGCAACTTGTTGGCTGCTAACAAGCTTGATTGGCTGAAAAGGTTTGAAATAGCCAAAGGTGTGGCTAAAGGGCTAGCTTATTTACATGAAGAATGTTTGGAGTGGGTCTTGCATTGTGATGTTAAACCACATAACATATTGTTGGATGCTAATTATATCCCAAAGGTTGCTGACTTCGGCTTGTCGAAACTATTCCATCAAAATGTTACTGAAGATTCCATCTTTTCGAGGATAAGAGGGACTAGAGGGTATATAGCTCCAGAATGGGTGTTTAATCTTCCAATTACGTCAAAAGTAGATGTTTATAGCTACGGGATGGTGGTGCTTGAGATGCTAACAGGACGAAGTCCCACATGTGATCAAGCAATTGATTATAGCAAAATTGTTGAGCAAAAACGACTTGTAGACTGGGTGAGGGAGAAGGTTTATGAGGCTTGCGAGGATTTGACAGAGACACAAATCATGGAGATATTGGATCCTATGATGACGGAGAAATTTGAGATTGTCCAAATGAAAATTCTTCTAAGGGTGGCTCTGCAATGTGTTGAGGAAGATAAAGATGCTAGACCAACCATGAGCGAGGTTGTAAAGATGCTTCTCGACTCTGACAAGGACTATTAGTGTGACAACTCGAGCTTTCCCTTCACGTTCCACCTTGCGTTGTAACTATGTGAAAAGAATAAACATGCTTGAATATATCCGATTTGCTTATATAAATATGAATGTTGTGAACGTTATTTGTAAATTTATATTATAAAGGGAATCTAGCCGTACACTAAAAAACAATATTGTGCAAACAATAAGGTGCGGCCGCACACTTGGCTAGGCCGCACACTATTAATGTAGCCGCAAACCCATTTGTTTTGGAACCAAACCCTAAGGTCACACAACAGGCCCAAAAGGAGACCGCACACCCTCAACCGTGCATGTGTGTGGGTGTGTGTGCAGAATCTTTGCTTGGGTATTTATACCCTTATCTGCCAAAAGCCTAAAAGAATGTTCCTCAATCATTGACGGCGGCTCTCACTCACACACACACACACACACACTCTCTCTCTCTAGTATTCTTCTCCTTTTAGAACCCTTTCCTCTTTTGAAGATTGAAGACATATCTTTTCCTTCAAAGATTTTCCTCTTTTTTTCAAGGATTCCTCTTGTCATCTTGCACACATCTTCGCATCTTAAATTCCAGGTTAGTATACGACCATTGTTTGATTACTAGATATGATGATGGTGTTTATGATTGTTGATGATTATAAACAAGGAGCTAGTGTTGACAGAAAACATGTTCAAACTCGTTTGAATGCATGAAAGACAACTGATCATGATAGTAAGGGGGAGGGGGTGATCACTAGTGATACATTTCTATCACTCACAAGAACCAATCAACTCGTGCCATGTCATCACCCAATATTCTATCACTAGTGATAGAAATGTAGTGGGGGTGGTAACTAGTGATAGAATTCTATCACTCCCAAATTTTTATAATTTTTATTTTAAAATTAAGCTGCCACATGCTCCCCCTACATGCCACATGCCCCCCTGCATACACCCATACACTCTTCGTCACGAACACCATACACTCTTTGTCACCATTTTCTTCCATATTCATGAATATGTACACGTGTTGTAGTGAGAGATGCCCCTTACATGTAGAGCCTTATCCTTTTCAACGCGTGATAATTCTAACGCGTTGATTAAATAACGCGTTATATATACGGCGGCGGCGGTGTGCGTGATTATATAACGCGTGACGGGGGAACCATCACGGACCGCCCCGCCTCCCCTAATAACTTAGGGTAAGTTATAGTCATGTGAACTTGATAGATATTGTAATATTGATGTTTTGTATGAAAGATGATCCTAATACTATTTCTGATTCATGAATAATGTTGAATAAACTAGAGTTCCGTGGATTTGTTTGAAGGTTATCGATGGTCTTGAGTTAGATCAGCTTGATGATTGTTAATAATGGCTCCTTGTGATGATATGTATGGTATAAATCTGATTATGTATGATGATGAAAGCTTGATGATTTGTGTTCATAAAATGATTCAAATAATAGATGGTAATAATTACCAAACGATTGGGTATGATAATGAATGAATAGATTGATTTTTGTATGTTAAAAATAATAGTAGGGTTCATAAGAATAGTGTAAAAATCTGTGTTTTTGCTGTTTTAATCTTAGAAACATGAATGGTTTATTGTTTGATTATCCTGATGTTGCACACACTCTTAAAATATACAACTCGGATTTGCATGTTGTACAACCGTATATAGCATACCGCACAATTATATGCCATGTCTACCGTACACCTCTAAAGGAATATTCTCTAATGCACAACATACAACCAAACCATGTGTGGTCGCACACTAGAGACCGCACATTCTCACTATACAATTACCTGATGCACAATGTTCAACATTTCTTTTCATGATCGCACACTATGAGGGAGTGGCACACCCTCATATGTGTCGCACACTAATGTACATTGGGCCGCACACCGATGTACATTGGGCCGCACACATACGAATATTGGGCCGCACACTGGTGTAATAGTTAGATTTGGTTTAATAACATATACAAAATTACAAACAGTTCAAGGTAGAAGAGTGCATAACTGCATATAGCCTACCTGGTTTAATAGTTAGATTTAGTTTAATAACATATACAAAATTACAAACAGTTCAAGGTAAGATTTATTTAAAAACAACCATAATCCTGAATCAGCTTCATATACGTTTATGGTCTTTGATCTTTGAGTAGTTTTTCTTGTAATGTTTTTATAGTAAAAGTTTTATTTTGTTTTAACGTTATCAATCTTATCACAATCAGACAAGTCTGATTTGATCAAAACCAGGCACAAAACCGGGTTCATATAGGATGAACCGGTTTTTATAACCTTATTTTTATCCATCTTTAAGATCTCATTTTCAGGTTCACCCTGTTCTCTTTAGGAACCATATTTTATTTAGGGTCTACATATTTACACACCTTATTGCCTATTTCCACACCTTTCAAGACACCTCGTATAGAGCTATACGAGGCATATAGGGTTGCTTTTCCGACCAGCTTCTGCACCAAGCACAATGTCACATCAGTCACATCAGACAGGGAGTCTAGGTCTGTACGAGGAACGGATACGAGGCATTAAGACGCTTCGTATAGGCCTATACGAGGCATCTTTAGTGACTGATTTGACTATACGTTTGACAAGTGACTTAAAGCTATACGGGTAGTCTAGAGCTATACGAGGCATCTATGTCTCACATAAAGTGCAAGATACAGTGCATTCTTTGTCCACCCGATCATTCAAACATTTCATTCATTCTGCTTCTTCTTGTTCCGTTTCTTTTCATTTCTTTCATTCTGCTTCTTCGAAAGAATTGGCATTTGTGTTCTTATCAACCTGAAGTGTTGAAATGTCATCATACTGGGACGGCAACTATGTCTTCGGGCAGTATTCTAGCGACAACTGGGTGGCCAAAAGCTTTCCGGTAACAATTATTAGCTTAAATGTTTTAATTAGTTGTTGTTTTAGTTTATTATTTACTAATGATGTTACGGTTGTTTATTTTGGAGGAGTCTGGCGTTCCCGATTCTAATGAGAAAAAGGAGGTTGTGTCTAGTATACAAGGAGAACAAAACAGACCGTTTCTAGATTTGAACAAACATCCCCCTGTTGATGAAACAACCCCTGTAGATGACTCATACCATGCTTGTCAAGGGTATCCGGATTATAGATACGGGTGTGAATATTCTTACAGAGGAGACGGTGGATACGGAGGAGACGGTGGATACGGAGGAGACGGTGGATACAGTGGATACGGAGGATATGGTGGATATGGTGGTTATGGTGGATATGGTAGATATGGTGGTGAGACACCTCTCATCCCGGACAGTCCGTACTTATAAAAGCAGGTATTAATTACTATTTTTTTATTATTATTTAATTATTTTTATTATTTATTATTATTATAATAATAATAATAATTATTATTATTAATATTATTATTTATTATTATTATTATTTATTATTTATTTATTTATTATTATTATTTATTATTATTGTCGATGTTACAGGTTTTCAACTCTTTAGATGAACTAAAGAATCGGATACAAGAAATAGCAAACGCGGATGGTTTCGTTATTGTCACCCGTCGATCAAAGAAAACCGGGGGAAGAACCGGGAGGGTATGGCTTGAATGTGATCGTGGTGGTGAGCACCAGACTACAGCAACACTTAGAAAAGCCGGAAGCAAAAAATCCGGTTGTCCGTTTTACCTGCTGGCTGTGCGAAACCATCCGTATGAAACCTGAGAGATTAAAGACGGAAAAATTGAACATAACCACGAACTTTGTGAGGACCTGTCAGCCCACGCGTTTGTGCGAAGGTTTACTCCAAGCGAAATGAAACTGATCGAGCAGCTGACAGCTCAAAACATGGAGTCGCGCAAAATATTTCAAACGATAAGGAAGCAGGACCCCGACAGGTTTCATGTTCAGAAAGACGTTCAAAATGTTTTGGTGAAGATTAGAACCGAACAAAGACAAGGATTGACTCCCATGCATTCACTAGAAAACATACTGATAAACAACGACTTTATTTACGAGACACGGGAAGAACCCGGAACAGAGATCGTAACAGAGATCTTCTTTCTTCATCGGGACTCGAGATACATGTGGCGTGCATTCTCCCACGTCATGCTGATCGATGCGACGTACAAGACAAACATATACAATATGCCCTTTATCCAGATTGTTGGTATGACGCCTACCAACAAATCGTTTATTATCGCGCATGCCGTTGTTAGTAAAGAACGGGGTGATAACTTTATGTGGGTGCTTGAGAGGGTCAAGTCAATGTTGGATGAATGTATGGAGCCACGTGTGATTTTAACGGATAGAGACCTAGCCCTTATGGGCGCGTGTGCTAAAGTATTTCCAGACGCCTCCAGGCTTCTTTGTAGGTGGCACATACAACAGAATGTTATGAAGCACTGCAAGGGTGCCTTCATAGACGAAGACTAGAAATTTTGTTTGTCATTCTGGGGGACATTGATTGAGTCTCCATCCATACCCATCTACGAGTACCACTTGCGCAACATGCGAAAGCGACTTGTGGAGTGCAAACGTTCTAGTAAGTTTTATAATAACATACGACTCACATATGCAAATTTTATTAAATTATTTTTACTTTTTAGGAGTCTTCAAATACGTGTACGATAACTAGCTAAAAGACTATAAGGAGATGTTCGTCTTTGCGTGGACTGATAAGAGGCGCAACTTTGGTAATCGTACCACAAACAGAGTTGAGAGCCAACACGCCAACTTAAAGAGATACGTCCTAGATAGGAGCTCGCTGGACCGTGTAGTTGGTTGTGTCCGGGATATAGTTGAGACACAGTTCGGTGAAATAAGGAAGACTTTTCGAGAAAACATCGAAAAAAATGAACCACCACAAACACCCGATGTTTCAACACCTACTTGGAAAAGTATCCCATACAGCCCTTGACTTGTTGCGTGGAGAGGCAATTAGGAAGCTAGATGTCTTGGAGCGCTTTCATTCATCATGTGGTTGCCAAATGTGGCACAGTTGCGGGTTGCCCTGTGCTTGTAGGATAGAAAAGTACATGCGTGAAGGTAATAATTGTTAAACGTACAACACTTGTGTGATATATTTCCGTTAATCATGTTACTTAAACAATGTTGTTTTTAACCGTCCAGAGCGTCCGATTCAACTCGAAGACATAGACGTATTCTGGCGGAAACTTAACTTCCAAAGTTGTAAATTGATAGACGATGTCGTGGTCGAAGAGCTAAATATTGTTAGACAACAATTAGAATCGCACCCCCCAGCTCAGCAAAAAAGCCTGATGTCAAAGATTAAAGCGGTGTTGACTCCAAAGAAATCTACCAAGAAACCACCGGTTGTCCAACAAAATACTCGTGGCCGACCAACAACAAAGCAGGTACAACAAAGGTTGGACGGGGCCTCTCGTATAGATGAAGAATTGAGGAAATGCTCCTTCGGTGATGCAAACACGTGCTTTGAAGGTTCCCAACAAAGTAAGTACGATAAACCTCGCCACAGCTCGTACGTTCTGTCACAGGCCTCTCAACAGTCGGTTATAAGGTCCCAAAAACCCAAAGCGAGCCTAAGCCGTTCAAAGAGTTCTAAGAAGAAAGAGACATGAGATGCTCACGGTTTTCCTTTAATCATTGGGGACGAGTACGTGGGAATCATCAAACAATTTAAGTATGCCATTCCGCCAGTGTTCCACCCTTACGTCTCGTGCATACGAGATGTGATGCCGGACGGTCATTGTGGGTTTCGGTCTGTGGTTGTGGGCTTAGGTATGGATCAGAGTTCATGGGGGCTCATTCAAAGGGACCTTGTCCAACAAATGGATCAGAATGAATCGATCTGGTTCCCAATATTTGAAGCATGGGATAAAGGTTATTTTTACACGCATCGTCAGGGCCTAATTTGGGATTCAGTGTCCGGTTGTGGGGAGGATCACTGGATGGACTTCCCCTTAGCAGGACTTCTTATTGCACAAACGTACGGTATCGGACGGCACCTGTTAACGACAACCATGGGTGCGAGTTCCACTTTCTTCCCGATACTAAGTCCTCCGGCTAATCAACAACCATTATTCATAACGCTTACACATGTTAACGAGAACCACTTCATACATGTTAAGCTGGAAGGGGATTATCCAATGCCACCAGCAAACGGGCTATGGTTGACCCACCGAAGACCCCATACGGAACAATGGGAGGATATGTACTTGCCACGTCTAGAATGGTATACATCGATAATGAATCCTCCGCCAAGATCAAACCCCAGTCTTAATTACATCGACAGTGATGCGGAAGAATGATTTTTGTAATTAATAGTATTTTTTTTATTAATTCCTATAATTTTCTACAATTTCTATAATTTTTTTTATAATTTCTATCATTTTTCTATAATTAGAATTGATTAAAACAGGTTAATAACATTTTTATAAAAAAAATTAAAAAAATACGACTCGTATAGAGCTAGACGTGTCGTATATGGTTGGTCAAAAGACCATTTTGCCCCTGATATGCCCCCAATCTAGGTGTTGATGCACGAGAATGTCTGTTGACTACATCTTCATGAAGTCTTAGATCAAGAAAGTCATAATTGGAGCTTATATGTAAAATTAGGGTTTTAGTTTTGATTTTAAATAGTGTTTTCAAGGGTTCCGTTTGAAACCATAGTGTTTTCAAGGGTTCCGTTTGAAATCAAGGGTTCCGTTTGAACTTAGATGGTTCCGTTTGAGATCTGTCGTTTGAACTTTATGTTATGTTTCAAACGGAAGGGTCAAACTCTATAAATAGGGATGTGTAATGTCATATTTCAAACGGAACGGTACAAGGTCATTGTGATAGTCACGAAGTGCTGTCGGATTTTCATCAGAACTTATTGTACAAAGCACACGGTTGATAATATAAAGAAAGATTAGAAGATACAAGCTGTTTTGGACATCGTTTACTTTGATTCCGCCTTAGTATTTGATGTTGAACTGCCTTAACTGACTTTCAGGGTCACGTACACGATCCAACACTAGGCTTATTTCAGGGGCTAAAAGGTCATTCTACCTTCACCAGACGCCTCGTATAGCTCTATATCGGTCGTCTATTTGAGCGGGTTTTTGAAAATTTGAATTTTGAATTTTTAAAAATCAAAATTTGAATTTTTTTAAAAAAGGACAATTCGTATAGACCTGTACGTGTAGTCTATTGGGGCGGCAACAATTCTTTTTTTTTAAATTTGAATTTTGAAAATATTGTAGGATCGTATACTGACCCGAAAGAGTCTATCAGAGGAATTTTGGTCAATTATAGGTGCGGAAAACAAGTAATCAACGTAGAAACAGCTAGATCTTCACTTTAAACACACTTTTGATTGATATTACAACGTTTACAGCCAAATCTCACACCGGCAGCACCTCAGTATGGAAAACAAGAACTCGTTACAAATGATTCGCTCCTGGGGTACATATAGGGACTAGGTTTCGCTCATATGGACATGTCCATAAAAGCGAAACCCCCCATTGTACATATAAGCGAAACCATCTTCTAGGTTTCCCACATACGGACATGTTCATAAAAGCGAAACCCCGTTCTAGGTTTCCCACATACGGACATGTGGTTTCCCACATATGGACATGTCGGGAAATCTCGTACAATGTGCCCTAATCTAACATTCTAAGACTAAGACTCGATACAAGACGAAGTCGACAGATGTAATGCACCAACAAATATTTTATGTTAAATACTAATATATCCCCGAACGTCCCCAGTATAGGCCTTTAACAGGGGCTTAAAAGTAATTTAAAAAGATGGACGACGCGTATATATCTATACAACCCATACAACTTGGGCGACAACTTTTACACTTTTTCTTTTTTAATTATTAAAAAAATATTTATTAAATGACCATTTTGCCCCTGTAAAGCTCCTAGTATAGGCTTTAGTCAGGGGCAAAATGGTAATTAACCATTCCAGAAATATCTTTTTGGATTGGTTAATTACCATTTTGCCCCTGAATAATGCCTATACTGTGGGCTATACAGGGGCAAAATAGTCATTTAATAAAAAGGGTAGACGACGCGTATAGGTCTATACGAGTCGTCTATGCCTCGTATAAGGCTGGGGGGGGCCTAGACGACCCTGGTTATCACCCCAAACAAAAAAACAAACACATATATGGATCACACACCTCTATACGCCTCGGATTAGTATTTCGACCGTATTTTCGAAGATTTGAAGCATCACTGGTACGTATTTCATCCCGTAGTTTAGTATTTTTGCCTCGTTTTTGCCTTTAGACTGTAGGTTTGCCCTGAAATTTGGTTTTTGTTGGGTTTCTGGGTTTGAATCTAAGGTTGAAGATGAAGCAGGTAGAACAGGACGCCGAGTATAGCCCTATACGAGGGCTATACAAGGCTCTGAAACTTTTTTTTTGTTATTAATGTTATTATTATTGTTTTTATTATTATTATTATTATTATCATTAATATTATTTATTATTATTATTATTATTATTATTATTATTGTTGTTATTATTATTGTTATTGTTATTATTATTTATTATTATTATTGTTAATATTATTATTATTATTAATATTATTATTAATATTATTATTATTAATATTATTATTGTTAATATTATTATTATTATTATTTATTAATTATTATTATTATTAACATCATTATTATTATTATTTATTAATTATTATTATTATTAATATTATTATTATTTATTAATTATTATTATTATTAATATTATTATTATTAATATTATGTATTATTATTGTTATTGTAATTATTATTGATTTATTTATTATTGTTTTTATACGTATACGGTATTTATTTGCAGATTGATTATGGAAGACGATCTGATTCAGGGCGATGACATTCAGGTAGAGCTTCATGGGGCATCGCCGGGGGGTCAGCCGGTTCAGCAGGGTCCACGACGGAGACGGCGGCCGCCTCTGGATACGCTACAGGGTTGTCCATATTTAGAGTTTCCCGACGGCACTGATGCCGCCCGTCATTGCCAGAAGCTTAGGAGGATGCACATTGGATTGCATGCATCGATTGACTGAGATGCAATAGATGGGATTCCTGAGACGGCTAGAGTGCCTCGGTTTATACCTGTCGATTCGCAGTGGCATCGTCTTTTTGATTTGGCGCACACGCCGACCTACAGGGAGCTGCTGGTCGAGTTCCTTTCGTCATTCACATTTCACGCTCCTGGGTCCCAGTGCCGCTTCCGCACCCAGATGCTCCCCTTCCGCCTGAGGTTTCTTTCAGGCTCGCTGGCGTTTTGCGTTCGATGACGCTAGCAGAGTTTGCGGTGCATTGTGGTTTATACATGCAGGGGGATATCGAGACTGAGGTTTACACAGCGGGGCTAGTGGTGGTTGACAAACCCACTCTTGTAGGGTTTTGGCAGGTGATTGCGGCGGAAAATCATTGGGAGCACGACAAGTCGAAGGGGAGGGTGTCGTTTGTTAGGGACCCACTGTACAGGTACGCACGTTTATTACGACAATCATTGTGATTATGTGCATTGTTTATTAATCTCTGTTTCTGTATTTCGCTAACACTATCTGCAGTTATCTGCACCATTTGCTCGCTACTTCTATTTCAGCGCGCGGCTACAACCGTGACTGGTGTACGACCACATATCTTTTTTTCCTTTATTGTTTGTTGTATAGGAGGCCGTGCGCGCTAGCACACGGTCTAGCCCAGTACTACGCCTCCGCCCATCACCGGCAGGAGCGCGGATTTTTGTATGGCGGGGCGTACGTGACCGTCATTGCCCGTTCATTGGGCCTCGTACTGCACCAGGACCCACATCTACGGACGCCGCCAGTCATGCCAACGCGGATGGGTTTTTAGTCGCTGTGGGGGATGAAGGTAATCAAGAGGTTCCTCGTTGGCCCACGGTTAAAAAACCACGAGGGGGGCATATGGACAGAGGAGCCCCTACCAGAGCATTTCGAGCCCGTTTATCCTCCTGCAGATCCTGCTCATGCAGTGCCCGTGGAGGACCCTCCGGAGGATGTAGACGGTGCAGCGGTGCCATAGCCACCGCCACCTCCTGGGGCGCCTTAGTTTCCACGTCACGTTATTCCAGGTCATGCCCCAGGAGCTGCGCTACATCCGGATGTACGAGCCGAGCTTGACAGGCTCAACGATTTGGTAGGTTGGCTGGTACTGGCCTAGCATGATAGACGAGAGAGAGAGAGAGAGAGAGGGATTACCCCCGATACCGCTTCCACCGGCTCGAGCACCACATCAGCAGCAGCAGCCAGATCCAGATTCGGATTTGGATTTGGATGCATAGACCTGTTGTTGTTTTTATTTTTATTATGGGTGTACAAACTTATCTTATATATTTTTGTTATGGATGTACAAAGTTATCTTATATATGTCATATTTATGTTTGTTTTCAGTTATTCGGTTACTTAATAATTGTTGTCTTAAATTGAGATAATACGGAAACAAAATATGTTTTGAATATAATGCGGAAACAATATATTCCCTGAATATAATACGGAAACAATATCTGAACGAGATAAAATTTTAATCGGAAGAATAATATTTAAAAAAGTAAAATGTTAAAAACATTATAATATTTAATCGATATAATATATTTAAAGAGCCGATTTTTAAAATAGTTGATTTTAAAAAAAACAAAAACTTTTTTATATTATAAAAAAAAAACAAAACTTTTTTTAAAACCAAAAAAATTTTCAACAAAAAAACACATCTTCAAAAACTATCCAAAAAACCATACCAAAACACCCCTTATTTCAGCAAAAAAAATAACAAAGATTAGACGCCTCGTATAGGGCTATACCCTTCGTATAGGGTTTCTTAAACGTTGTGCCTGACACCCTCTGAGACCCCCTTGAATTCAGTGCTTAGACGCCTCGTATAGCCCTATACGAGACGTCTAGGGCACAAAAAGTGTGAAAATAGGCGCAGAGGGTGTCCAAATAGATCCACCCTTTATTTATTTGAATATTATATTTTATTAAGCCTACAAATCTACACCAAAACAAAAGTAAAATAACAAATCTACGTTGAGTTATTTATGACGTCACCTTGTTCTTGTTCTTACATCAGGTTCGGTTACGAAACTACCAACTGTTACTAAAGTCGCTGCCCATGTTAGATATAAATAAATCGGATTACATTTCTTTCTTTCATATGATTTAGTTGGTCAAATAGTCAAGTCGTGTTTCTTTCTTTTATTTGGTCTTTGTGATTTATATGACATGATTTGTGAAATAGTCATCCTTCTTTGTATTTGGTCCGTGTGAAAACAATATAAATATTGAAAATCGAGTGTGTAATATAGACGTCAAGAAATTGGAATAATACCCAGCCAAACTAATTAGAAATCGTTATTACCATTCCATTATTTTTTCCAGAGTAAACTTCCGTTTTCCTCCATATGGTTTGTTCGTTTTAATAGTTTTATCACAATCCTTTGAAAATAGTCTTTTACTCGTTGTTTCGGTTTTGTCGCCAGTTTGCTCCACGGCCTTAACTCCATGCCTTGTTGATTTTGTCTTTTGATTGTTATTTCTATGGTTGCCTGTGAGATTTTGTGTTTTGGTTGTCGTTGATTTTGGCTTGTGCTAGACAATTAAGATATTCAAGATTTAATGGCGGTTTGGTTTTTATGGTTGCCGGCAAGTATCATTGACGAGATGGTCGGCTATTTGTTGTTGTAGTTGTGGTCGGGTGGCTAGTGGTGGTGTTGCTCGGAATCGATAGAGGGTGGCTAGTGCTGGTGATGGCGGCTAGATGGTGGTGATGGCGGCTGGATGGTGGTGGCCGAATAGATGAGGGAGATGATGGTGATGACGGTGGTGGTGTGTTAGGTGATAAAGAAGGTGGGGTATTCAGTTTAGAGAGAGGTTGTGAACGGTGGTGGTGATGTCGGGTGGTGGGTGGCGGGTGGTGTCATGTGGTGGGTGGTGGTGTAGAAGAGAGAGATCTTGTAGAGAGAGAGAGAGAGAGAGAGTAAAGACTATATTTGTTATGTGTGTGTATTGTCACACCCCAACCGATGGCGGAAACATCGGGATGAGACGAAGTGCGTAGATTGCAAGAGACTTCATAACACTATGTGACAATATTAATTTAATTCAAATTTCTTTCAAGACTAATTGTCATACAAGATTCAAATAAAAATAACAACATTGTAACATAACAACAAAAGATAGATTAATCTAGGTGTGTATCTAGTCCACCCTAAATCTTGTTTCATCTTGTAACATCACTTCATCAATTAACCTGCAACATGTATTAAAATAGAGTTCAATGCAAAAGCAAAGACGATTATACAAGTTTTGTTACATAGCATAAATAGAATAAAAAGTGCTCATATCCAACATGATTCATAATATGTGAGTACTAGTATGCAAATATGGCGTACAATATATTCAAACCCAAGTATACAACGTGTTAAAAATATCCTAATCCCAATAGAGTAGCGGGAGGTAACATGTTTAACTTAACAATACCCCAAGTCTAACGGGCGGTGCGTTAATCCTATAGCGCTATAATTGTTAAGGGAGGCTAGCAAAGTTAATGAGCATATATCGACCAAATAATTTACATAGCATACGAGAATAACAAGTATCACACATAGTTTCATGTTAAGCATGGATAGAGTATGTTTAAAATGGTTTGAGTATCATTTTGTATAATGTACATGTTGCATCCCAATGTGATAAAAGTGAAAATGGATCGAGTATACTCACGGTTTTTGCAAGCTTTCCTACTTGATTTTCCGTGAGAGTTTGGTTGTTTAGTTTGGAGCACCTTGTCCTCCTACACAAGGAAACATAGGTGTGTAGGTTTGGGGAAATCGGAAGATTATAGATTCGGAGTCTAAAATGTATGGAAAATAACATAAGTGAAAATAATCATCTTGTACTGATGTGTGCAAACTACAACATATAAATTACATCAATTGTGGCATAAAACTAACCCTTTTTTAGTACTAATGTTGGAAAAAGTGTGTTTTTGTCTTCCTTTTGTATTTTCAGGATTAAATGAGCTCAAATTAACAAAAGAAGCAAAAAGGCAGCTAAATCTAATATAAATACAAGAAAAGGAATAAACGTGGCATGCCCGACCTCCCCGAAAGCATCTTCCCAAGCAAAACAAGAGAACAGGAGGCTGAACACGCCCCGTGCTCAGTGAGCACGGGGGCGTGCCCAAGTATCAGCATAAAAGACAAAGTTGTAGAAGCTTCCATCGCCCACCACGGGGCCATGCTCAACGGACACGAGGTCGTGGTCAACTATAAGATTCGTAGAATCTAGGCAAATCTTGATAGTACAGATATGCTTCTGCACACGGGGTCGTGCCCAGCGGACACGAGGCCGTGGTCAACTAATAAAGACAAGAGCAATTAATGAAGAAAGAGAAGGATGTGGACACGGGGCCGTGCCCACTGGACACGGGGCCGTGCCCGAGCTTCTTTTCAGCCTATAAATAGGAGTGCTTGGCTCAAGCTCAAACCATCCCTTGGCACACCACCTCTCTCACACTTCACCCACCACCCACCACCACCATAACACCATCATCCACCACCATCATCCATTGTCCATCATAGAGTGTGTGAGTCGTCTCGGGATCCAAGATTGATCGTAAGAGTTCTTGACAATCAAGGCCATGTTTGCCTAAGTCTCTTACATCACTTGGTGAAGACAAAATGTCTAGTGTAATACTTTTTATTTTTAATCTTTTCGCACTTTTTAATTGGTTATGTATTAATGACTTTAATAACTAGTTTCTTATGTTGAAGGTGATTCTTCATTATCGTTTGTCCGTGGTGTCTTGGCATTATTTTACTGTCTATATAAAATAAAAGATTTTCACCATTCATATCTCCACGGTCTATATGGAGGTATGTTGCCTACCTGGTCGGGGGTTAAGGGAACGGTTTGGTAAGAGTCTTGCCATTGTTCAGTGTATAGATCATGCAAAGGACCTGGGTCAAATTTAGTAGGACCTCCTTCAATACTTAACGGTATTGGATGGCGGGGGTCCAAACTCTTTGATCCCCTCATAAGTTAAACTACTATTAAAACTTTAACCCGACTACTTAGGACTGTATCCCTGCTGACTCAGACTACTTAGCCGAGGGTAACGTCGCCTTCAAAAGAGGGGCCTACCACATTATGCATTAATAACTTAATTAATTATCTTTCAATAATCCGACCCTTTAGGATTGTATCCTTGCTGACTCAAACTACTGGGTTGAGGGTAACGTCACCTCCAAAAGAGGGGCCTACTACAATAACTAAGATAATCTCTTAAATAGTGCAAAAGTGCGGAAATAATTAAAGGTTACACTAAACACGAGTCGGAGCCAAGTGATTCATCTTGTCTATCTGTTTTTACTTTTATTTTTATTTTTTAGCATTTTAGATAGTTTTTATTTTTCTTAGTTTAAAACATTTTTCTAAACTTTTGATTTGATTAGACGTTGAGGATAAACCGGTACTAAAAGGGCTTAAAATATACTTAAACTTATATACACACTTCACACGCATCATGTACACATAACTCTTGTTCTTGACACTATTAAAACTCAAAAGAGTTTGTATGATTTCATGGATTCAAAGGTCCATTAGTGTCGTAACAAGGGCATGGTCATAGATGATGTAACATATTCTTGACAAGTAACTATTAAGTTATTATCAAGTTTAGTTACTTAGGTATACATATGGAATAATTAGATAATATATAGATTACAAGGTCTTATAGTTCAAGCATGAGGTAGGAGATTAATGTCTCCATTTAGGTACCTCTAAGTATCATGTAAATCATGTAAGAGGTAGGAAGAACAAGCTTCCATTTAGGCACCTCTTAAGTGTTCACCACTACATTTGATGTAAAAACAACCAAGTAGGGTCATGAACTTACAAAGATAATGAAATACAACAACTAATCTATGAGAAAACATCAAGAAGTGAGTGGATTTTTATGAAAGATAGCCCAAGCTAGTCTAACAATCACACTTACATCAAGCTTCAAGCTTAAACAATTTTTGTGGGTAAAACCCTAACTAAAACAGAATGTTTGTGAGGTTTTAACCTCTGATTTAACATGTCTCAACCTTGTTTTTAAGCCTAACTAACCATAGGTGAGGTTATAAGCATTAGGACATAGGTTTGAGATGAGAAAACTCAAGTTTGGTTAAGTTTAACAAAGATTACATGAAAACAGAAACAATCAGTGGACTTTGGAGCCTTTTTTCCGGAGTTCAGGGACTTATTTACTGTGAAATGCCCATGGAATCGAAGCTAAGGAAAATCCAAGCACATAGGAAAAAGAATGAGGCAAAATGGATAAGAAACGAGTGAGATATGCTCACTTTTGTGAAGTAGGATGAATCTGCTCGAACACTAATTTGCAGCTGCGTTTTTGATGATTTGAGAGTGATTTGGATGAGTTTGTAAAGTGATTAGAGCTTGGGAATGGCTTGGTATTTATAGGGAATGATTAGGTTAGGTTTTAGTTGGATATTTAATGTCAAAACAAGGTTTAAAGCTAAAAAAAACCTAAAATCTCGCTAAAAACGCTGAAATGGGGTTTCTGATCGCGGCTGTTTGGTCTGGTTGCTGTTGGCGAGTACATAAATAAAATGTGAGCTAGGTTTCTTCAGATGTGAAAACCCAGCCCAGTTGGTTGAGCGCGTATTGTTTGGGACAAGCGACACGGGTTCGAGTCCCGTGGTTAGCATCCTTTTTTATTCCTTTTTTTGTTTTAAACACAACCCTATACTTTCAGTGTGTCACACAATGGTCCCTGCACTTTATACTTTCAAAATTTACACAACTTACCCCCTATTATTAATTAATCTAGTTATAATAAAAGAAAGACTAATATTTTAGTTAAACTAACTAAGTTAGTTTACTAACTTTAATATTTAACGAAATTGACTAGTTCATTAATAAAAATAAACTTTTAATTAACGAAATTAATTAATTTAACTAGCTTAAATAATTTAAATAATGCCCATATTTATAAAAACAAAATCCTTAAATGTCTTGTTCGCCTTACAAAGCCTTCGAGTTTGAGATTTAGGATTCGAATCTCATCATTATAACAGTTTCAAGTAGTTTATCAAGCTTAGAGCGTAACAACGAATCGAGAGTCTAGGATAATATATCGTTCAAACGCGAAAAATTGCATATAAGTCTAACACAAACATGAATAAAATAGCTTTGTTTTCATTAAAATCAATAGTCTCGAAATACAAACAGAATGAAAGTAGGTTACAAGGGAGTACACGTGTCTAAATATGGAAAGTACAACATGACTTGCTAAAACAAGAAGTGCGGAAAAATGCGGAGCGTTTAATCTCCCCTCCTTTAGGGAATTTCGTCCCGAAATTTAGGAAGAAGCAGGGAAAATATGTGGATACTTCGTCTTCATGTCACTCTTGAGTTCCTAAGTAAATTCGGCGCCACGTTTTCCTTCCCATCGAACCTTGACGATAGGAATTTTACTGCGCCTCAATAATTTGACTCATTGATCCATGATTTTGACGGGTCTTTCCACAAAATGCATAGTTTCGTTGACTTGAAGATCTTCGAGGGGAACTTGAAGTCCTTCTTCAGCGAGACACTTTTTTAGATTTGAGACGTGAAATGTTGGATGAACGTTGTTGAGTTCTTGGGGTAAATCGAGTCGATAAGCCACCTTACCAATCTTTTCGAGTATCTTGAAAGGACCAACATAGCGAGGGGCAAGTTTTCCCTTTTTACCAAAACGAACCACTCCTTTCCAAGGAGACACTTTGAGTAGAACACGGTCACCAACGTTAAATTCCAACGGTTTGCGTCTCTTGTCAGCGTAGCTCTTTTGTCGATTTCGAGCCTTGAGTAGATTATCACGGATTTGGAGAATCTTATCCATTGTTTCTTGTATGATTTCAGGGCCAGAAAAGTGTTTGTCACCAATCTCGTGCCAGCTTAAAGGAGATCGGCATCTGCGACTATACAATGCCTCGAAGGGAGCCATTTGAATACTGGAGTGGTAGCTATTGTTGTACGAGAACTCGATCAAATGTAAATGCACATCCCAACTACCACCAAAGTCGATGACACAAGAACAGAGCATGTCCTCTAGGGTTTGGATAGTACGTTCAGTCTGTCCATCCGTTTGAGGATGAAAGGCGGTACTGAGATTCAATTGGGAACCCATAGCGGACTGAAAAGTTTGCCAGAGACGCGAAGTAAATTGACCATCACGATCAGAAATGATGTCGAGAGGAATACCATGACGGCATATGATTTCGTCAGTATAGATGCGAGCAAGTCGTTCAACCTTGAAATCTTCGCCAATAGGAATGAAATGAGCGGACTTGGTTAAACGATCGATAATTACCCAAATACTATCATGACCAGAAGGTGTACGAGGGAGTTTGGTTATGAAGTCCATCGAAATGCTATCCCACTTCCAAACGGGGATTTCAGGTTGTTCGAGTAGACCAGAAGGTCGTTGATGCTCGGCCTTAACTTTCGAACAGGTAAGACACTTAGAGACGTATACGGCAATGTCTCTCTTCATACCGGGCCACCAATAGGATGTACGTAGATTATGGTACATCTTGTCAGTATCAGGATGTAGTGAGTACTTGGATTTGTGTGCCTCGTTCATAATGAGATCCCGAAGATTGTCGCGATCTGGCACCTAGATGCGATCACGACAGTAAAGCAGACCATCAGATTTTGAAGCGAGTAGGTCTTCAGTAGTTCCACGTATTTCTACAGACATGGAACCTTCATTGATAGACGAATATTGCGCTTCACGGATGCAATTGTGAAGATCGCTCGAGACATGAAAAAACGAATATAATCTACATGAGTCTTACGACTAAGTGCGTCGGCCACGACATTTTCTTTACCAGGGTGGTAGCGAATCTCGCAGTCATAGTCGTTAAGTAATTCCACCCAACGTCGCTGACGCATATTAAGCTCTTTTTGGTCAAAGATGTGCTGCAGGCTCTTATGGTTAGTGAAAACCACACACTTTGTACCGTATAGGTAGTGTCGCCAAATCTTTAACGCAAAAACAACTGCGCCAAGCTCGAGGTCGTGGGTAGTATAATTTTTCTCATGTATTTTGAGTTGACGAGAGGCATAAGCGATGACCTTGCCTCGTTGCATGAGAACACAGCCAAGACCACGGTTTGAGGCATCGCAATACACCACGAAGTCGTCATTCCCATCGGGAAGAGCGAGGATATGAGCGTTACAAAGCAGCTCTTTGAGAGTCTGAAAAGATTCCTCTTGCTCAGGACCCCAAGCAAAAGGTTTCTCTTTTTGAGTCAACGAAGTGAGAGGAACAGCGATCTTTGAAAAGTTCGAGATGAATCGACGGTAATAACCCGCCAATCCTAAGAAAGAACGAATTTCAGAAGGAGATTTAGGCACGGTCCAATTCTTTACGGCTTCGATTTTTGAAGGGTCGACGTGGATTCCTTTTTCACTAACCACATGTCCAAGGAATTGGACTTCCTTGATCCAGAATTCGCATTTGGAAAACTTCGTGTATAAGCGTTCGACACGTAAGAGCTCGAGTATAAGACGAAGGTGACGTTCATGATCGGCTTGAGATTTAGAATAAATGAGAATATCATCAATGAAGACGATCACGAAGCGATCCAAATAGGGCTTACAAACACGATTCATAAGATCCATGAACACGACGGGTGCGTTGGTCAAACCAAAAGGCATGACCACGAACTCATAGTGTCCATAGCGAGTGCGGAAAGCAGTTTTGGGAATGTCCTCATCGAGAACACGAAGTTGGTGATATCCAGAGCGAAGATCGATCTTGGAGAAACAGGTAGCGCCTTGAAGTTGATCAAAGAGGTCATCGATACGCGGAAGAGGGTAACGATTTTTGACGATGAGTTTGTTAAGTTCACGATAGTCGATGCACATGCGGAAAGAGTCATCCTTCTTTTTGACGAAGAGCACGGGAGCACCCCAAGGTGAGGTACTTGGACGAATGAAGCTCTTATCAAGGAGTTCTTGAAGTTGCGTAGATAACTCTTGCATCTCAGAAGGTGCAAGATGATAAGGAGCTTTGGCAACAGGAGTTGCACCAGGTACGAGATCAATACGAAAGTCAACAGATCGAGGTGGAGGAGGACCAGGCAAATCTTCAGGAAAAACGTCAGGGAAGTCGCGCACCACTGGGACATCACTTACGCTTTTTCCCTTGCCCTTTTCTTCCACAACGTGGGCTAAAAAGGCAAAGTACTTTTTGCGTAAGTATTTATTCACTTGTGTGCAGGACATCAACCTCAGTCCCCTTGAAGGTCGGTCTCCATAGACGTGCAAAACATCGCCAGATGGAGGAGGTAGACGAACGTACTTCTCGTGACAAGCGATTTCAGTATGGTTCTTCTGAAGCCAATCCATGCCTATGTTGATGTCAAAACTACCCAGTTGCATAGGTATGAGATCGATAGTAAAAACGTGCTCGTTAAGAGTAAGGCGACAATCGAAGAGAACGGAATCGACTAAGATGGATTTGCCATTGGCGACTTCGACGGAAAAAGACTTAGGTAGCTTAGAGCGTGTGCAATTTAACAATGATTCGAATTCTAAGTACACAAAGCTTTTGTCCGCACCAGTATCAAACAGTATCGAAGCATAAAGTTGGTTAACAAGAAACGTACCGTTAACGACATCATTGTCATTGCGCGCTTGATTTGCGTTCAGGTTAAAAGCGCGTCCACGAGGGGGTTGTTGTTGCTCTTGATTCCATTGTGGGCATTGAGGACAAAGATGATTAGTATCCCCACATTTGAAACAAGCCCTAACTGGTCTTGCGTTTTGAGGAGCAGGTAGAGCTTGTTGTGCTGGTGGTGCTTGTTGTTGTTGGTTGCTGCGGTAATACGCGGTATCGTGCCCATAACGGTTGCAATTGGTACAGCGGCGATAGTTGGCATTGGGGGGATGGTGATAGTTACAAGTGGCACACTTGGGGTGAATCTCAGTGTACAACTTTCGAGTGTTATCAGGAGCAACGAGATTTGGGTTAACGAGTGGCACAATCGCGTTGCAAACAGGGTTCGATTGCTTTCGCTTCTTCCCCCTATTGCTAGTCGACTGTTGGGTAATTTGGTTGGCTGGCTTGGATGAAACTGGGTTTGCGGCTTGCTTATCGCGAATGCGATTGTTGTTTAGGGAGGCGGCCAAAGGGTAAACAGCTTCGATATTGTCAAGTTTGGTTGCCTCGATCGTATCACGCATGCTAGAAGGTAACCCATTGATGTACTTCCTTATCTTGCGTTCGGTGGTCATAACGAGGTGAGGAACAATGAAGCTAAGTAAACGGGTAGTGTAGGCTAGGTTCTCATCACCCACTTGTTTTAGAGCCCAAAATTCTTCTTCTAACCTTTGTTGCTCATGCGGAGGGCAAAATTCTTCCATCATGAGGGTCTTGACTTCTCCCCAGGGGCAAAGCATAAGCCTCTTCGTTCGAACGAATGTTCCTTTCGTTCGTCCACCACTCGAGAGCTCGGGCTTGGAATACCCCAGTCGCACTACGCGTTTTGAGCTCTTAAGGGCATTCACTGTTGATGAACGTGACCTCCATGCAATCAAACCACTCGAGCATGGCGGTCACCCCATCGTTGCCAGTGAATGGTTTGGGGTTGCACGACGAAAAGTGTTTAAAGTTAAACGAAACGGGCTTGCGTGCTTCGACCTTATAGTCAACGGAGGAGTTCAGAGTTTCGGAAGCTTAAATTTCGGTAACGACCTTTGGGACGATGCGCGCAATTTGATTGGCCATGAAAACCATCATCCTCTTCTTGGAACGAGACTTTGACTTCTTAGACGAGTTGGAGTGACGAGAAGACATCTAAGATTCAAAAGAACGAATAGGTGAGACTTGATCATAATGTTTGTTTAAGAAAATTGTTTTCATGAAATGATTCATATAGCATAAAGTGTCACATAGCATAAAGGGTTCAAATTGATTCACATAGCATAAAAGGTTTAAACGTCTCATATAGCATAATCATGAATTTCACATAGCATAACATGAATGAATGAAAGCATAGTAAATTTAGTTTGTTCACGAGAGATTGTTATCGTTTTTGATTGTGATACATGAGCGAATCGAGTAAAAAGTTTGAAATGAATGAACGTTCAAGTATAAAATCACATATAAATTGAGATACATAAAAGAGTGGCTCAATAAAACATTGGATTGTTTCGGGTAGAGAAACGTCGACTATTCCAAAGTGGGTCGAATGCCTTTCGAATTAAAGAAAACGTGCTTTGGCCTATAGGTAAGATACTCTCGTCGAGAAGCGATTAACGGTATCTTACCCTTCCAGTTACTATCGATTGAAACAATCGGGACTTTGGCGAGATTGAAAATCGAGGAATGGGACTTAATCGACGAGATGCGAGTTTCACCCCCAACTTGACGATTTCGTACCCTAAATGTGGTTAGTACTCGTTGGGTCAAAATATAATTTTGACACCTTGACGAGGGTCCACTAGAGTTGAAATGGAAATTACCATTAAGTCGTGGATTTCACTCCTAACTTAATGGTGTAATTTCGTGCAAAAATAGTTTAAGGTAGAATGAGAGTCGTTTACCAAATTGTGGGTTTCACGCCTATTTTGGTAACGTCGTCTCGTTTATGTTACGAGTGTTGTCAAAAATCAAAAAGTGTATTCATGTTAGCCTTAGGAAAGGCTTGTAAATTTAATCAAACAATAAGTATTGCTAGGAAGCATGTAAGGTAGAATGCATAAGTTTTAAACAACAAATAAGAGACAAAGTTCTTAGAACTATAGACTAGGGCAAAGCATTCCTACTTTTTCCTAATTCCCTATAGTTATGGCTCTGATACCAATCTGTCATACCCCAACCGATGGCGGAAACATCGGGATGAGACGAAGTGCGTAGATTGCAAGAGACTTCATAACACTATGTGACAATATTAATTTAATTCAAATTTCATTTCAAGACTAATTGTCATACAAGATTCAAATAAAAATAACAACATTGTAACATAACAACAAAAGATAGATTAATCTAGGTGTGTATCTAGTCCACCCTAAATCTTGTTTCATCTTGTAACATCACTTCATCAATTAACCTGCAACATGTATTAAAATAGAGTTCAATGCAAAAGCAAAGGCGAGTATACAAGTTTGGTTACATAGCATAAATAGAATAAAAAGTGCTCATATCCAACATGATTCATAATATGTGAGTACTAGTATGCAAATATGGCGTACAATATGTTCAAACCCAAGTATACAACGCGTTAAAAATAGCCTAATCCCAATAGAGTAGCGGGAGGTAACATGTTTAACTTAACAATACCCCAAGTCTAACGGGCGGTGCGTTAATCCTATAGAGCTATAATTGTTAAGGGAGGCTAGCAAAGTTAATGAGCATATATCGACCAAATAGTTTACATAGCATACGAGAATAACAAGTATCACACATAGTTTCATGTTAAGCATGTATAAAGTATGTTTAAAATGGTTTAAGTATCATTTTGTATAATGTACATGTTGCATCCCAAAGTGATAAAAGTGAAAAAGGGATCGAGTATACTCACGGTTTTTGCAAGCTTTCCTACTTGATTTTCCGTGAGAGTTTGGTTGTTTAGTTTAGAGCACCTTGTCCTCCTACACAAGGAAACATAGGTGTGTAAGTTTGGGGAAATCAGAAGATTATAGATTCGGAGTCTAAAATGTATGGAAAATAACATAAGTGAAAATAATCATCTTGTACACATAACTCTTGTTCTTGACACTATTAAAACTCAAAAGAGTTTGTATGATTTCATGGATTCAAAGGTCTATTAGTGTCGCAACAAGGGCATGGTCATAGATGATGTAAGATATTCTTGACAAGTAACTATTAAGTTATTATCAAGTTTAGTTACTTAGGTATACATATGGAATAATTAGATAATATATAGATTACAAGGTCTTATGGTTCAAGCATGAGGTAGGAGATTAATGTCTCCATTTAGGTACCTCTAAGTATCATGTAAATCATGTAGGAGGTAGGAAGAACAAGCTTCCATTTAGGCACCTCTTAAGTGTTCACCACTACACTTGATGTAAAAACAACCAAGGAGGGTCATGAACTTACAAAGATAATGAAATACAACAACTAATCTATGAGAAAACATCAAGAAGTGAGTGGATTTTTATGAAAGATAGCCCAAGCTAGTCTAACAATCACACTTACATCAAGCTTCAAGCTTGAACACTTCTTGTGGGTAAAACCCTAACTAAAACAGAATGTTTGTGAGGTTTTAACCTCTGATTTAACATGTCTCAACCTTGTTTTTAAGCCTAACTAACCATAGGTGAGGTTATAAGCATTAGGACATAGGTTTTGAGATCCGTCGACATGGGAAAGGAGGTTGTGACATGATAAAATGGGGCGCATTTGAGTTTGCCAATACATGTAATTGTTGGATGATAGCTTAATGCCAATCATGGGAGCCAAGCCATTCATGGGAAGTTGAGGGTTAGAGGATGAGGTTGCCATGAAGAGAATAAGGATAAGAGAATATGAGGAAAGGTGGAGATAGAACAGGGCTGGAAAAAGAGACAGGAAGGAAGAAAAGGAGAGAAAAAAAAGGAAGATGAAGTGAAAAGATAGGAAAGTGATCGGCAGGAAGAGGAAGGGGAAGGGGAAGGGAGGGTTGGGAAACTAAATATTTTTTGGGATTTATGACTGATACCATGTTTTGAATGAAGGAATTATGTCACTTGATTACAGAATGAGAACATGATACATATATATAGGAGGCAATATTACACATAAGGACCTCCAAAAATCACAACTTAAACAAATATATAATATTATCTAACAAAAACCAATTCAACGTGTCACACCCTGACTTTTGCGGAAGCGTGATTTGGTGTGACTTGCTTAATATCATTGCATTCAACCATAACAAACAACTATATGATAAAACCAAAGATGTTCATCCATTGATTAAGTTTTAGAACATTACAATAACATTGTTTTAGAATTTAAACACAGACTTCAAATCTGAATTACAAATCGTGCAATTTGTTTTGGAGTTCCATAAGGACTTTTTCAAAAGACACTAATGAAAACTAGGCTTTGAACTATGCATCTCATCCAGGATAAGATACACAATCCAAATCCTTAGACACCGGATGACACCTTTTATTTCAGACAACACTTGACAACTTCCAACGCCCGCCAGATCCATACTTAGTTTCCTGAAATACATGTAGTTTGAAAACATCAACAAAAGTCGAGCGAGTTCATGTGTTTAGTGTGTGAGCTCGAATAGACTTTGTAATCATTGTAAGTATGTATGTATGTATGATTGTAAATCCTGGTATGAAAGCAACAAGGAAAACAGATCATTAATGTGTAGCTAATACATTAATATATGTGACGTGATGCAGGAAGGCTCAAACCTAGCAAATTTGTCTCCGGCAATAAGACATAGTCACCTCATGGGCTACCCTGGTCCACATGGGTGTGGGCTCGCTACACCCAAATAGATCTATCACTCATGTCCTTCGGTCCTACAATGAGGATTAATGGTCTTAAGCGTTATACCCACCACTTCACATGATCAAGTAGTACCCTTCCTTAGCTAACCATACCAAATAATAACGTTTGTAAACAGTTTATAACATGTACTTCACCCCCGAAGTTATAAAACTGAAAACAGTTAAAGAAAATGGGGGAAAATGAACTCACAGGTTTGCGTTCTTCGAATCCGCCTGTAACTCAAAGTTTCCTCTGGTGTACACGACTACCTACAACGTACTATGGTCTATTAAAAGAGCGGGTCGTGCCTTGACTTAGTATTAATTAGTGTCTTTGAGTTACGTTTCAAAGTGTCTTCATTATTATTCCAAGTTATATAATTTCTTTGCTAAAATAATAAATATTTTAAGTTAAATTATATTTATTAAATTTTTGGAATAATAGTTAAAATAATATATTTTAACTTGATACCTTTCAAGTATTTGTACATGTATTTCCTTTTCAAGGATGGGTGTACTTGTATTTGTATCCTTATACTTGTATATTTTTGCCATGTATTGGTGTCGTATTCCGGTGTGTATTTATACGTACGCGAATACATATTTTCTTGTAATTGTTAAGTATTCTTATACTTAATTTGTATAAATTTTTCTGGAATAATATCTTTAATATAAATTCATCAATATATATTTCCAAAATATATATTTTAAGAATATTACTTAGAAAAATTATTTATAATTTTTCCCTTGACGAAAATATTTATAAATTTCGTACAAGTCTCAAAAACAATATATTTTCAAGTCTAACTTGGAAAATATTTATAAACTTATTTTTCTCCCAGAAATAATACATTTCAAGTTTACTTAAGAAAATACATTTTCTCCCAAAAATAATGTATTCCATGTTTGTTCGAGAAAATATATATTTCTTTCAAAAATAATATATCTTCTAATAATTCCAAGAAAATATATATATTATTATTTACAAAAAAATAATATATTTTCTTCTTGTCAAAGATATGATATAAAGTTGTAATAATTGTGAAAATCATATTTTTGTTCCTTTGGTGACCAAAATATTATTTACCAAAATATACTCATGAATAATATTTCCGGAATATTTTGTAAGTTATATTCCTTTGTTCATATAATCACACACATGGTGCCTTCTAAATATATATTTCCTAAATAAATATTTAGTCAATTTTATTTATAAAAACCAACCTCTAATATTTGTAATTTTTGTAACAAAAGTATAGCAAACTTTATGTAAAGATTCATGGTTTGAAATACACTTGTAAATACCTGTTCAAAAATATTTTCTAAGTTTTTAATTTTTAGAAAAATTTTGCCATAGTTTCCCCTAAAAACGGAGGTTTCCATACCTTGAAGGTATATCATTTTCCTTTGTAAATCAACACAATCAATCAACAATCAATAATAAACAATCTTTAATTACCAATTTTGCCAAAAACAAGCATAATCTACCACTTCATGAACTTGAAAATTTATAAAAATTTGTAGTAACTTACTAGTGTATTTAGTAAGTCTTGTTACCCTTTAAAGTGTGGTTGATTCTTTAAAAACTTCATTTTTAAAGAAAATAGATCTTTACAACTTATAATCATATTTTCTAAAAATGTTTCTTCTTGGATTTTTCTTGTTACATAAGTGTTTCTACTCTTCATTAACCACCAAAAATAAGGTTTATTTGTTTAAGAACCAAGTTTAAGTGAAACTTGTATTTTTAACTTGGTTTCTTGAAAAATCATCCATGAAATTTTAGATCTACAAGACTTACAACTCACTTTAATCATCATTTTACAAGAAAACATTTTATTCATTCAAGTTCATGACTTTCAAGAGGATGATCTACGAATCTTTAACACTTTCATCATCTCATCTTTCTAGATTATGTTTTTAATCATGATCTAGCAAGATCATATGATGACCTACATCATTTTCATAAGCAAACAACAATCAACAAGTAAATCAACATATAAACAACATGATTTCTTCATGATTTAAGCTTATGTTCAAGTTTCATTCTCTTGATTCTTAGTGTTCTTCAAGTGTAACATCATGTATCATTCTTTTAACCACTTGAATAAGATGTAAAATGAAGAGTGTAGTGTTCTTACTACTAGCTCAAGGCTAGGGATGATAAAGAGAAGAAATGAAGTGGATAAAAGCAAATGGTGAAGGTCCTTCAACTTCCGAAGGCTCCAAGCTTCTTTGTGCACCTTCTAACACCTTGGTTTATATGTAGAATGCATGAAAGTTGAATGAAGATGGTGGATGTATGGTGAGGGGGTTACGACCGTGAGTAGAAGGGAAGGGAAGGAGAAGGTGTGTGTTGGTGAATGGTGAATGAAATGAAGTTACGAACTTAGAGGTTTACTTATAATCCATTTTCACATGATCTTCCATTGTGTAATATGTTTAGTAAAGAAAGAACAAGATCTATTAAAATAACTAAACAATTCAAATGTGGGGCCACATGTTGGGCCGTTCCATAGGTGGGGGTCTTAGGCTAGGGTTTAACCAAATAGTTAGTTCATAGTTAGAAATCAAGTATTTGGTTAGGGATTTAGTTATTAGATAATTTTATGGCGTGTTATGATGTTCGGGGATCATAACTAGCTTGGTAATGTTAAAACAGTGCTTCTAGTGAAAATTTGGTGTTTCGGGTAGTGTCCGGTTGTTCGGTTGGTTACCAGTTCGTTAAGGTGCTAAACTCTGCAGTTTAGTGTGCTTTATGTTACCTTTTGTGACAGTTTTGATTTCCGACACTTAGGAAAGTATTCAGGACCATTTAAGCATATTTCTGCATGATATAAATGTGTTCAAATACTGAATTTGCTGATTCTCTACAGAATTCTTCAGTTTATGTGAGTTTAAGGCACTTTCTGGCACTTAAACTATCACTAGGAAGACAGTTTTGTGATCCTTACTTTCCTACACACTATACTAGTGTAATACTTGGTTTCTGGCTCATTTTGTGTCTCAATACAATGTCTGTCTATCTACTGAACTCTTAGGGTTACGTTATGCATGTATGGATATGAATAATACCAAAGTAAATAACCACGAAACCGAGTCAAAACTTATTCAAATCAGGTGAATCCAAGGACATATTACAACAACAAGAATCCAATGGTTAAAAGGTATGTGTCCCAGAATTTGACGTCAAAGGACACGGGACGTATAGATGTATAATCTAGTGTAACTTATTTCGTAGGGGTTCAATTAAAAGAGGAGTTTTGATGTGCGTGATAGTGTCGTATAGTTTTTAATGTATATTTTAAGCCCTTTAACACTTTTAGCCAAGTTTTAAATTTATAAAACATGATATTTACTAACACTAAACACACATATGGGCAAGTGCACCCATCGTGAGCGTAGTATAGTGTTTGTAAGATACCGAGGTCGTCCAAGGACACAAGAGCTTTTAGTGCCGGTTTATCCGCAACGTCTAATCAAATCAAAAGTTAGAAAAAGGTTTTTAAACAAGAAAAATAAAACTAACAAAAAATGCTGAAAATAAAAATATAAACAGATAGACAAGATGAATCACTTGGATCCGCTCGTGTTTAGTGTAACCTTTGATTATTTCCGCATTTTTGCACTTTTTAAGAGATTATCTTAGTTATTGTAGTAGGCCCCTCTTTTGAAGGTGACGTTACGCTCAACTCAGTAGTTTGAGTCAGCAAGGATACAATCCTAAAGGGTTGGATTATTGAAAGATAATTAATTAAGTTATTAATGCATATTGTGGTAGGCCCCTCTTTTGAAGGCGACGTTACCCTCGGCTAAGTAGTTTGAGTCAGCAGGGATACAATCCTAAGTAGCCGGGTTAAAGTATAATAGTAGTTTACATATGAGGGGATCAAGGAGATCGGACCCCCGCCATCCAATACCAGTGGGTATTGAAGGAGGTCCTACTAAAGTTGTCCCAGGTCCTTGCAGGATCTATACGCTGAACAAGGCAAGACTCTTACCAAACCGTTCCCTTAACTCCCGACCAGGTAGCCAACATATCTCCATATAGACCGTGGAGATATGAATGGTGAAAATATTTTATTTTATATAGACAGTAAAATAATGCCAAGACACCACGGACAAACGATAAGGAAGATTCACCTTCAACATAAGAAACTAGTTTTTAAAGTCATTAATACATAACCAAATAAAAAGTGCGAAAAGATTAAAAATAAAAACTATTACACTAGACACTTGTCTTCACCAAGTGATGTAAGAGACTTAGGCAAACATGGCCTTTGATTGTCAAGAACTCTTACGATCAATCTTGGATCCCGAGACTACTCACACACTCTATGATGGATGATGGTGGTGGATGTGGGTTGTGATGGTGGTGGTGGGTGGGTGAAGTGTGAGAGATGTGGTTTGCCAAGGGATGATTTGCAAGTGAGCCAAGCACCCCTATTTATAGCATGCACAGAAGCCCGGACACGACCCCGTGTCCATTGGGCACGGCCCCGTGTCCACCCATCTTCTCTTTCTTCATTAAATGCAGTTTGTCTGCATTAGTTGACCACGCCCCCCGTGTCCACTGGGCACGAACCCGTGTGCAGAAACGTATCTGTACTATCAAGATTTTCCTAGATTCCGCGAATCTTTGCGTTGACCACGGCCCCTTGTCCGCTGGGCACGCCCCCATGGTGGGTGATAGAAGCTTCTACAGCTTTGTCTTTTCTGCAGACACTTGGGCACGCCCCCGTGCTCAGTGACCACGGGGCGTGTTCAGCCTTCTGTTCTCTTGTTTTTGCTTGGGGAGATGCTGTCGAGGGGTCGGGCATGCCACGTTTATTCCTTTTCTTGTATTATTGCTGGATTTGGCTGCATTTTTGCTTCTTTGTTCATTTAAACTCTTTTTACCCTGAAAATACAAAAGGAAGACAAAAGCACACTTTTTCCAATATTGGTACTAAAAAAGGGTTAGTTTTATGCCTTATTTGATGTAATTTATATGTTGCATTTTGCACACATCAAATACCCCCACACTTGAATCTTTGCTTGTCCTCAAGCAAAACTCTTTATTTTGTGGCTTACACACCCAAATGGAATGGGTAGAAGAGAAGGTTTTTAGGCTTGTCATAGAGTGTCGGGATTTTAGGATTCTTTATTAGGTTTCATTTTTATTTTATTTACAATCCTATTCGTCATGATTTATTTAAAACATTACATAAGATAAATTACTTATTAGGGCATAACATGCCTCTTTAAAATTCCATTTATATACAAGTTCACATACCTCACGGGTGATCACTCAACACTCGGCCGAAGATGTATTTTTGTGAAACACTCGAGAACGGCATGAAAGTTACTCCTACCATAAGCTTGCCAAGTAATCCATCCTCCTCCTTTTTAACTATAAACCTTTGTAAATATCAAGAGGACTTTATGGGGTAAGGGTTAGGCTTGGGTTAAAGGTAGGTGGTTGGGTTATTGGTTAGTAGAAAAGGGCGAAAGGCGTAAAAAGCGTCGGTTTTCGTAAAACATTTTGTTTTTGTGACTTTTTATTTTTATAACTTTTTATTTTAATGAAGCATTTATTCAAACAAGCCTTCTTTGACGAGCTTTGTTTGTTTCTTGCTAACTTCTCTTTTTTTTTAAGTCACAAGAAAACCGAGATTTGTTACTAAAATAAAGGGTTTAAAATGAAAAAGGGGTTTGGTGGGTAAAAGGGGTGTTTGTTTTGGGTTAAGAAATGAAAAGGTTTAGGCTCAAAGGGGTTAACTAGGGGGATTTTGGGTAGGTGGTAAAAAAAAGAAAAAATAATGGTGTTGAAATAAAAGGTGTTAGCCCTAATGCCTCCATCATTTACTTACTTGGGTTTAAGTTGGTAAGGATCGGGAATGTATCGTCATGACAAGTTCTAGAGTCGTATGTGACAACCCACATAATTACAGGTATCCGTACAATTAATTAATATTAAATTTGTGCTTAATGGCTGTGCTTAATTACAACTGATGATATAAACTTCTTTATGATTTCTGTATCATACATACATGTGCATCACATTTCATACTGTGACACCATTTATTACATACAAACTTTAGTGACATACTTGATGCACAAAGCACAGTTAGCGGACAACTCAGAAACATACTGACAGTGCCAGTACATAGACAGACAATGTTTTGAGGCCCAGTATGAGCCAGAACACAGGGTACTACACTAGTATGGAGTGTAGGGAAGTAAGGACCATAAAACTGCGTCACTAGGTGATAGTTTAAGTGCCGGAAAGTGCCTAAAACCCAATCAAAGTGCATAATTCTGCATTTATCATCAAAATTCAGCATTTTAACATGCTAGTAATGTGCAAAAACATGGCAAAATGGTCTTGTATGCTTTCCTAAGTGTCGGGAATTAAAAGTGTCACAAAAGCTACATAAAGGACACTATACGATATAACTTAGCACTTTAGCGAATCGGTATCTAACCGAACAACCGGACATTACACGGAACACTAAAATATTGCTAAAAGCATTGTTTCACTCTCTACATAAAGCACCCTACACATAAACACTAGACTTTTACCATTCAAACTTCCACTAATTACCTTTTACCAAGAAATTACAAATTAACCCCCCCATATGTAATTTACGGCTCATTGTAGTGGCCCCACACTAAGATTACTTCCATTTTTACTAAATCCTCCATGATATTCATTGGGATTTGATTAGGATTTTGGTTGTACTTATGGGAACATATAGACCAATGGACATTAGGGAATGCGGTTATAAGAACTTAAACTCTTCATCTTCTTCATCAATCACCAACACAACTCTCTCTCTCCTTCTTACAAAGCTACGGCCGAACATACCCCCCCACACTCACTATTTTCATTTTTGATTCATCCAATCCAAGCTTCATACAAGGTGCACAAAGGTGAATAAGGAAGTGTGGAACTCACGGATCATCAAGGACCTCTCTTGTGTGCTATTATCCACTCCATTTTCACTTGTGAGCTTCCCTAGCTTGAAGCTAGTAGTACGACTTCCTTTGATCTTTGTTATTTCATATTTTAGTGGTTAAAAGTTGTTGTTTAATGATTAACACAAAAACACTAATGAACATACACATAAATCATGAACATAAAGCTTTACATAAGATGAAAAATTGATGAAACATGATGTAATATTGTTAGTAAGATGTTGCTTTGTATATGTTGATGATTGCTTGTTGATTTCTTGGTAATATGATGTTGATCATCATGTGAAACTTGTTAGGTTATGATTAAAAACATGATCTAACAAGATAAGGGATGATTATGCAACATCATGAAATAATCATCTCCTTGGTTAAACATGAACTTGAAAGTAAAATGATTTTTCTTGAAAAGTAATAAACCAAGTGAACTAGTAATCTTGTAAATCCAAGACTTGTGAATGATTTTTCTAAAGGAACCAAGTTCAAAAAGATGATTCTTGAAGGATCATGGTTTTTATTAAACCTACACTATTTTTGGTGGAAAGACAAGTAAATAAACTCTAGAGAAATAAGAAGATGTTATGGATAAACATTTTTGTAAATTATGTTTACAAGTTGTAAACACCAAATCTTTTCAAGAATGAGATTTTAAATGAAGCAAACAAACTTTGGAGGGTAGCTAAATCCAGTAAACACTTTATCAAGTTACTACGCGTTTTTGAGAAAAATCAAGTTCATGTTGTATTGTAAGTGGAATAGTCTTTGCACTTGGTAAGTGTAAGTTGATTAGTGATTTGTTGTTGATCGTTTGGATGATTTTTGTAAAGAAAATGATATGCTAAATAGCACGGACACCTCCATTTTTAGGGGAAACTATGGCGAAATTTTCAACAAAAATACAAACACTTAGAAAATATTTTCTAACAAGTGTTTACAAGTATGCTTTTAACTTTGTTTTTCAATATAAACTTTGCCATAGGTTTTGTTACAAAAATACAAAGTATCGGAGGTTGGTTTTTGTAAATAAAATGGGTAAATATATATTTAGAATATATATTTTATACTAAGACACTTGTATGAATATTTGTCTACTTTGTGGAGTAGTTATATTATTTTAGGGTAAAATAA
This sequence comes from Helianthus tuberosus, assembly GCA_030545235.1. NCBI lineage: Eukaryota > Viridiplantae > Streptophyta > Magnoliopsida > Asterales > Asteraceae > Helianthus > Helianthus tuberosus. The sequence goes on from CM060376.1 coordinate 46,845,985, forward strand.
TATAACTTAACAAATAACAAGAATTTACAACTACAAAACAATACCAAAAATCACAAGGAATGAAATATAAGTTACACATTTAATATTTTGAAACCGAACAACAAAACGTAACTTATGAAATATTCCGGAAGACACCGTTACAATATATTTTTTGTAAATACTATTTTGGAAACGAAAGAAGTGAGAATATGATTTTATACACATTACTAAGTTATATCATATTTCACAACAAGAAGAAAATATATTACGTTTGGGAGATAAAAATATATTTTCCTAGTATATTTCGAAGATATATGATTTTTGGGAAGAATGTATATTTTCTTGAAATACATTATTTTGGACAAAATAAGTTTATATATTTTCTAAGCGAGACTTGAAAATATATTGTTTTGGAAATATATATTGGGAATATATTGGCATATTTTATTTGGAAAAATACACCGGAATACGACACCAATACATGGCAAGTTATACAAATACAAGAATACGAAAATACATGTATGAGATACCACCATCCTTGGGAAGGAAATACGAATGTAAATACTTGAGAAATATTGTTACAATATGTTGTTTAGCGATTATTCCAAAATTAAACATAATTTAAAGTTAAGATATTATTATTTTAAGAAATGATTATATATACTTGGAATACTACCAAAGACACCTTAAAACGTAACTCAAATGCACTAATCAATACTAAGACAAGGCACGACCCGCTCGTCTAACGGACCGTAGTACACATGTAGGTAGTCGTGCGTTCTAGAGGAAGCTTCGAGTTACATCGGATACAAGGAACGTAAAACTGTGAGTTCATGTTCCCCTTTTCTCTTAATTATTTTCAGTTTTATTACTTCGGGGGTGAAATACATGTTATAATTGTTTACAAACACTTACAAATGGTATGATTAGCTAAGGAAAGGTACTGCTAGATCACGTGAATGGGTAGGCCATTAGGTTAAGACCATTAGTCCTTGTATATGGACCGAGGGGCATGAGTGATAGATCTATTGGGTGTTGCCAGCCCCACCCATGGGCTTTCGAGTTGGCCGCATGTGGTGACTATGTCGTTCCGCCGGAGGGGCCGGTACGAAATACGCGTACAGGTTTGAGTACTTCCTATGCCAAGTCACATTTTAATGTATTAGCTACACATTAATTGATCTATTTTTCCTTATTGCTTCATACCAGTTTACATGAACATACATACATGCAAAGGTTTTCAAGAATGATTCGTGTACACATACTAAACACAAGAACTCGCTCAACTTTTGTTAATGTTTTTAAACTACATGTATTTCAGGGAACTAATAAGTGGATCTGGCGGGCGTTGAAAGTTTTTATGCAGCGCTTGAAACAAAGATGTCTTCCATGGTCTTTGGGTTTGGTCGGTGTGTCTTATTCCTGGACGAGACACGTCTCCCAAACCTTGGTGCTATTTATTATCTTTCGATGAGTCCTTAGTGAACTCATAAACATTTTGGTATGATTGTAAAAACTTAAATTTGAAGTCTACGTTTTTAAACATTGCTGTTATGTTTTAAACTTATTCAATGGATGACAAACCAATGGTTTTATCATATAGTTGTTGTTATGATTGAATGCAATGATATTAAGAAAGTCACACCATAACCACACTTCCGCAAAAGTCAGGGTGTGACGGCTTGGTATCAGAGCTTCGATCGTAGCGAACTAGGATTCTTTCTTGAGTCTAGACTACGATCATTAGGGCTCTCACGAAAACGTTTTTACGACATGTTTTCATTGCATACACAAAACGCCCAGATCCAGGAGACAAACATTTTTACAAACAAATCCACAAAACACATTTCAGGGTTATGTTTACAAATCAGTCTTAGAGACTGAGGGAGGGTCAGTCTTAGAGACTGAGGGAGGATCAGTCTTAGAGACTAAGGGAGGATCAGTCTTAGAGACTAGGGAAAATTGAGTCTTAGAGACTGGGGAAAATTGAGTCTTAGAGACTGGGAAAATTGAGTCTTAGAGACTGGGTAGTTCAGTCTGAGAGACTGGGTAGTTAGTCTGAGAGACTAGTTAGGACAATTTGGGAAACAGGGAGTTTAGTCTAAGAGACTGGGAAATTCAGTATGGGAAACTGGGAAGCTTAGTCTGAGAGACTAGGGAGTTCAGTCTGAGAGACTGGGAAGCTTAGTCTGAGAGGCTAGGTGGCTTAGTCTGAGAGACTAGGAAGGATAGAAAATTTCATGGAGAATAATGTGAATGCATGATTACATGATAAGTTACCCTTGTTTGCGACACTAATTGTTAGCGATTAGTATGGATATACATGCTATGACTATTATGTACCAGCACACATGTCACTTTATTTAGAAAGTGAGTTATCAGACACTGATTACCCTATGGCCACCGCCACAGATATTGGGATTGCATCTGCACCGGAGATATTTACGTCAGACACTGAAAGTTATACTGATATGCTGACCAAGGACGAGGACGACTTCCAACGGTCCGTGCTACCAAATTTTGGGTGATACTTTACTCTTGCTGATGGCTTCTCTGACAAGAATCCTTCTGTCACTCTTGTTTAAGTCCATGACCACTTCATCACTGGTCATCCCGATGGTAAGCACATCATGACACCGACCCTCGATGCCGTACCTCTTATGGTCATTCCTCCCGAGGATATGCCTTTTGACGAATTATTTGATGATGACGTTAACCTGTTTATTGGTGGCCCTCCTAATGACGCCCGTAATGATGGAAAGATAGACGAGAACGTTGATACTAAATTCACTTCTTGAGACCCCTGTTATCAAGCTATCCTCTGGTTCTAGTATACCCTCGATTTCAGACTCCTTTGAGTCTGTGACATCTGCAGCCTTACAGACGGCCGGATTACAGCTCTCTACTACTGACTCAGACGACGACGCCGCTATGACTACTGCACTATTCACCTGCTTGAGGCACCACATCTTTACACGACCCAGAGCCTGCTCCTAAGACAGCTCCTGTTCCTTTTGGGTCAGCTTGATGTCACACTTGCTGATCCTGCACCCTTGATTAATCATGACCCTGTTTATTTTGATCTACCAGACATTACACCCCTTATATCTGACCCAGTCCCTGCACCTGACGATCTCCTTATTGGTTGAGACATTTGTTCCTGCCCCTGCACCCGCTGATGTTGCTCCTATGGAGACCGACGTCCATTGCACCGACATGCCTACCATTTTCTTTCAGGACATACCTGCACCCCGGGAAGGTACTCCCCGTCAGCACCCGCATAACGATCCTTTTGCTACAGCAGCATTTTCCCCGACCTCACAGGCCGCACCGTTTGCTACATTCACCTCTACAACGCTGGACGAGCTATTTCGATGGTTCCTATAATACACTATGCTGATTTTAGACTCTTGTCATCCCTCACATTATGGAGGCTACACACGGGATGAGTGCTCCTGTAGCATCAGCTACAGCTTGGGGATATAAGTCGCAAAGCTTGAGCTGACACCACGACCTCTACCCTGTCTATTGCCAGTATACTTTGATCCTCCACAATTATCAAAGTAGATGTTTGCATCTCTATTCCCCTTAATGGTAGTTGCATTGCGTTAATTTCCTTTGCTGAGAGCGAACACACATTTGCTTCGAATACTTGGTCATTTCTTCATTTTAGCAGATACACATTGCTTTATTACTTGAAAACTTATATGTTATGCATGCACCTTTTGCTACGCACGCAGTCTCATTTCGAATAAACGCTTCATTGAAGATTCAAATAATATGTTGCTAAATCAAATTACTGATTTGTGATTCGAATGACCTACATTATTGTAATTGTTGGCTCTTTTGCTATCAAGTCAACACACTTTCTTGAAACTTCTTTTTTTTCAAGTTACATTCATGGTTTATCTTTGTGACCATGCTGAGATTCCTTTGTTGGTACATACATTTATTGTCAGGTTACGCTGAAACCCAGTTCAATTGCTTGAACTTATCCATTTCGCATATTCAGTTTAAGACGTCATATGATGTATTGGGAGCATCATATTCAAATATTTTTGCAAAGATTCTTTCTTTACGAGTCGTAGTAGATTCGGTTGGTCTACGACTCCACTAAATCGTTTGATTGGTTTCGATACATTGTGGTGATACTTTCACGAGATTGAAGCTTACGCTAATTTGGTTAGTTACTTCCTACACGGATTTAATTGATTATTTGATAACTTGCCCTAAATCTGTCTTGTTTATCACGATTAAATCGGTCCTAACACAGTTGTGTGTTGAGGCAAAGGCACATAGATTCATTTCATATCACAGTGTACCTCCTAACGATTCTTTCATGGTCGATCGAATGCCTTGCGGTACTTAATACTTTTTCATCTTCAATAAAAAACAGTGGCTCTTTGATGTTCCGTGTTCAACTGGAAACTTTATAACATTGTGTAAATCAAATCTTCAGATTGTCTCAGTACACTTTCATTTGATTTCAAACATGGTGAACTTATTCAAGTCACCACTATTATTGAATTATGTCATTATGACACCTTGTGGTGTCGATACGAACTTGTAGCTTATGCTAATCATGGTCAACCGTCCCACACAAAACTACACATACTTTTGTTTGGCTTGTCATTTAAACATTCCTAATGCAACTACGAATGAAGACAATGATACACCAGGTTCGCTTGTATTTCATTCGGTGTATTTTCGCAAATTCGAGAATGTCAACACACTAATCCTTACCATTTATTTATTTATTCAGAAGTTAACATATCATTTTCATATTCAAGTTGTCAATTTTGAGATCATATAGCGGATGCTACGGTTTGTGAAAACTCGTTTGCATATTGTGACTGATTGTTTGAGAATCCTATTGGTTAAAACCCCTCTTTTGTGGACCCCTGTAACTGGATTACACTAGACTATACGTCAATACGTCTTGTATCTTTGACAACAAATCCTGAAACACATACTTTTAACTGTTGGGTTCCGATTATAGTAAGATATCCTTGGATTCGCCTGATTTGAATAAGTTTTGATTCTGTTTTGGGTTACTTACCTCAGTATTATTCATACACATACACGCATAATGTAACCCAAGGATTTAAGGTAGTACAAATTTCGAGGACGGAATTTTCTTAATAGGGGGAGAATGTGACAACCCTCATAATTACAGGTATCCGTACAATTAATTAATATTAAATTTGTGCTTAATGACTGTGCTTAATTACAACTGATGATATAAACTGCTTTATGGTTTCTGTATCATACATACATGTGCATCACATTTCATACTGTCACACCATTTATTACATACAAACTTTAGTGACATACTTGATGCACAAAGCACAGTTAGCACAGTTAGCGGACAACTCAGAAACATACTGACTGTGCCCGCATATAGACAGACAATGTTTTGAGGCCCAGTATGAGCCAGAACACAGGGTACTACACTAGTATGGAGTGTAGGGAAGTAAGGACCATAAAACTGCGTCACTAGGTGATAGTTTAAGTGCCGGAAAGTGCCTAAAACCCACTCAAAGTGCAGAATTCTGCATTTATCATCAAAATTCAGCATTTTAACATGCTAGTAATGTGCAAAAACATGGCAAAATGGTCTTGTATGCTTTCCTAAGTGTCGGGAATTAAAAGTGTCACAAAAAGCTACATAAAGGACACTATACGGTATAACTTAGCACTTTAACGAATCGGTATCTAACCGAACAACCGGACATTACCCGGAACACTAAAATATTGCTAAAAGCATTGTTTCATTTTTTCTTAGCTAGTTATGGTTCCCGAACACTTAAACTCTCTACATAAAGCACTCTACACATAAACACTAGACTTTTACCATTCAACCTTCCACTAATTACCTTTTACCAACAAATTACAAATTAACCCCCCCCCCCATATGTAATTTACGGCTCATTGTAGTGGCCCCACACTAAGATTACTTCCAATCTTACTAAATCCTCCATGATACTCATTGGGATTTGATTAGGATTTTGGTTGTACTTATGGGACATATAGACCAATGGACATTAGGGAATGAGGTTATAAGAACTTAAACTCTTCATCTTTTTCATCAATCACCAACACAAGTCTCTCTCTCCCTCTTACAAAGCTACGGCCGAACATACCCCCCCCACACTCACCATTTTCATTTTTGATTCATCCAAACCAAGCTTCATACAAGGTGCACAAAGGTGAATAAGGAAGTGTGGAACTCACGGATCATCAAGGACCTCTCTTGTGTGCTGTTATCCACTCCATTTTCACATGTGATCTTCCCTAGCTTGAAGCTAGTAGTAAGACTTCCTTTGATCTTTGTTATTTCATATTTTAGTGGTTAAAAGTTATTGTTTAATGATTAACACAAGAACACTAATGAACATACACATAAATCATGAACATAAAGCTTTACATAAGATGAAAAATTGATGAAACATGATGTAATATTGTTAGTATGATGTTGCTTTGTATATGTTGATGATTGCTTGTTGATTTCTTGGTAATATGATGTTGATCATCATGTGAAACTTGTTAGGTTATGATTAAAAACATGATCTAACAAGATAAGGGATGATTATGTAACAGCATGAAATAATCATCTCCTTGGTTAAACATGAACTTGAAAGTAAAATGATTTTTCTTAAAAAGTAATAAACCAAGTGAACTAGTAATCTTGTAAATCCAAGACTTGTGAATGATTTTTCTAAAAGAACCAAGTTCAAAAAGATGATTCTTGAAGGATCATGGTTTTAATTAAACCTACACTATTTTTGGTGGAAAGACAAGTAAATAAACTCTAGAGAAACAAGAACATGTTATGGATAAACATTTTTGTAAATTATGTTTACAAGTTGTAAACACGAAATCTTTTCAAGAATAAGATTTTAAATGAAGTAAACACACTTTGGAGGGTAACTAAACCCACTAAACACTTTATCAAGTTACTATGCGTTTTTGAGAAAAATCAAGTTCATGTTCTATTGTAAGTGGAATAGTCTTTGCACTTGGTAAGTGTAAGTTGATTAGTGATTTGTTGTTGATCGTTTGGATGATTTTTGAAAAGAAAATGATATGCTAAATAGCATGGACACCTCCATTTTTAGGGGAAACTATGGCTAAATTTTCAAAAAAATACAAACACTTAGAAAATATTTTCTAACAAGTGTTTACAAGTATGCTTTTAACTTTGTTTTTCAATATAAACTTTGCCATAGGTTTTGTTACAAAAATACAAAGTATCGGAGGTTGGTTTTTGTAAATAAAATGGGTAAATATATATTTAATATATTTTTTTATACTAAGACACTTGTGTGAATATTTGTCTACTTTGTGGAGTAGTTATATTATTTTAGGGTAAAATAATATAACTTAACAAATAACAAGAATTTACAACTCCAAACTAATACCAAAAATCACTAGGAATGAAATATAAGTTACACATTTAATATTGTGAAACCGAACAATAAAACGTAACTTATGAAATATTCCGGAAGACAACGTTACAATATATTTTTGGTAAATATAATTTTGGAAACGAAAGAAGTGAGAATATGATTTTGTACACATTACTAAGTTATATCATATTTCACAACAAGAAGAAAATATATTACTTTTGGGAGATAAAAATATATTTTCCTAGTATATTTAGAAGATATATGATTTTTGGGAAGAATGTATATTTTCTTGAAATACATTATTTTGGACAAAATAAGTTTATATATTTTCTAAGTGAGACTTGAAAATATATTGTTTTGGAAATATATATTGGGAATATATTGGCATATTTTATTTGGAAAAATACACCGGAATACGACACCAATACATGGCAAGTTATACAAATACAAGAATACGAAAATAAATGTATGAGATACCCCCATCCTTGGGAAGGAAATATGAATGTATATACTTGAGAAGTATTGTTACAAAATGTTGTTTAGCGATTATTCCAAAATTAAACATAATTTAAAGTTAAGATATTATTATTTTAACAAATGATTATATATACTTGGAATACTACCAAAGACACCTTAAAACGTAACTCAAAGGCACTAATCAATACTAAGACAAGGCACGACCCGCTCGTCTAACGGACCGTAGTACGCAAGTTGGTAGTCGTGCGTTCTAGAGGAAGCTTAAGACACTTGTGTGAATATTTGTCTACTTTGTGGAGTAGTTATATTATTTTAGGGTAAAATAATATAACTTAACAAATAACAAGAATTTACAACTCCAAAATAATACAAAAAATCACAAGGAATGAAATATAAGTTACACATTTAATATTGTGAAACCGAACAATAAAACGTAACTTATGAAATATTCCGGAAGACACCGTTACAATATATTTTTGGTAAATACTATTTTGGAAACGAAAGAAGTGAGAATATGATTTTGTACACATTACTAAGTTATATCATATTTTACAACAAGAAGAAAATATATTACTTTTGGGAGATAAAAATATATTTTCCTATTATATTTAGAAGATATATGATTTTTGGGAAGAATGTATATTTTCTTGAAATACATTATTTTGGACAAAATAAGTTTATATATTTTCTAAGTGACACTTGAAAATATATTGTTTTGGAAATATATATTGGGAATATATTGACATATTTTATTTGGAAAAATACACCGGAATACGACACCAATACATGACAAGTTATACAAATACAAGAATACGAAAATACATGTATGAGATACCCCCATCCTTGGGAAGGAAATACGAATGTAAATACTTGAGAAGTATTGTTACAAAATGTTGTTTGGCGATTATTCCAAAATTATACATAATTTAAAGTTAAGATATTATTATTTTAACAAATGATTATATATACTTGGAATACTACCATAGACACCTTAAAACGTAACTCAAAGGCACTAATCAATACTAAGACAAGGCACGACCCGCTCGTCTAACGGACTGTAGTACGCATGTAGGTAGTCGTGCGTTCTAGAGGAAGCTTAAGACACTTGTGTGAATATTTGTCTACTTTCTGGAGTAGTTATATTATTTTAGGGTAAAATAATATAACTTAACAAATAACAAGAATTTACAACTCCAAAATAATACCAAAAATCACAAGGAATGAAATATAAGTTACACATTTAATATTGTGAAACCGAACAATAAAACGTAACTTATGGAATATTCTGGAAGACACCGTTACAATATATTTTTGGTAAATACTATTTTGGAAACGAAATAAGTGAGAATATGATTTTGTACACATTACTAAGTTATATCATATTTCACAACAAGAAGAAAATAAATTACTTTTGGGAGATAAAAATATATTTTCCTAGTATATTTAGAAGATATATGATTTTTGGGAAGAATGTATATTTTCTTGAAATACATTATTTTGGACAAAATAAGTTTATATATTTTCTAAGTGAGACTTGAAAATATATTGTTTTGGAAATATATATTGGGAATATATTGGCATATTTTATTTGGAAAAATACACCGAAATACGACACCAATACGTGGCAAGTTATACAAATACAACAATAAAAAAATACATGTATGAGATACCCCCATCCTTGGGAAGGAAATACGAATATAAATACTTGAGAAGTATTGTTACAAAATGTTGTTTAGCGATTATTCCAAAATTAAACATAATTTAAAGTTAAGATATTATTATTTTAACAAATGATTATATATACTTGGAGTTCTACCAAAGACACCTTAAAACGTAACTCAAAGGCACTAATCAATACTAAGACAAGGCACCACCCGCTCGTCTAACGGACCGTAGTACGCATGTAGGTAGTCGTGCTTTCTAGAGGAAGCTTAAGACACATGTGTGAATATTTGTCTACTTTGTGGAGTAGTTATATTATTTTAGGGTAAAATAATATAACTTAACAAATAACAAGAATTTACAACTCCAAAATAATACCAAAAATCACAAGGAATGAAATATAAGTTAAACATTTAATATTGTGAAACCGAACAATAAAACGTAACTTATGAAATATTCTGGAAGACACCGTTACAATATATTTTTGGTAAATACTATTTTGGAAACGAAAGAAATGAGAATATGATTTTGTATACATTACTAAGTTATATCATATTTCACAACAAGAAGAAAATATATTACTTTTGGGAGATAAAAATATATTTTCCTAGTATATTTAGAAGATATATGATTTTTGGGAAGAATATATATTTTATTGAAATACATTATTTTGGACAAAATAAGTTTATATATTTTCTAAGTGAGACTTGAAAATATATTGTTTTGGAAATATATATTGGGAATATATTGGCATATTTTATTTGGAAAAATACACCGGAATACGACACCAATACATGGCAGGTTATACAAATACAAGAATACGAAAATACATGTATGAGATACCCCCATCATTGGGAAGGAAATACGAATGTAAATACTTGAGAAGTATTGTTACAAAATGTTGTTTAGCGATTATTCCAAAATTAAACATAATTTAAAGTTAAGATATTATTATTTTAACAAATGATTATATATACTTGGAATACTACCAAAGACACCTTAAAATGTAACTCAAAGGCACTAAACAATACTAAGACAAGGCACGACCTGCTCGTCTAACGGACCGTAGTACGCATGTTGGTAGTCGTGCATTTCAGAGGAGGCTTCGAGTTACATCGGATACAAGGAACGCAAAACTGTGAGTTCATGTCCCCCTTTTCTCTTAACTGTTTTCAGTTTTATAACTTCGGGGGTGAAATACATGTTACAATTGTTTACAAACGCTTACAAATGGTATGATTAGCTTAGGAAAGGTACTGCTAGATCACGTGAATGGGTAGGCCATTAGCTTAAGACCATTAATCCTTGTATAAGGACCGAGGGGCATGAGTGATAGATCTATTGGGTGTTGCCAGCCCCACCCATGGGCCTGCGAGTTGGCCGCATGTGGTGACTATGTCGTTCCGCCGGAGGGGCCGGTATGAAATACGCATACAGGTTTGAGTACTTCCTATGCCAAGTCACATTTTTATGTATTAGCTACACATTAATTGATCTATTTTTCCTTATTGCTTCATACCAGTTTACACGAACATACATACATGCAAAGGTTTTCAAGAATGATTCGTGTACGCATACTAAACACAAGAACTCGCTCAACTTTTGTTAATGTTTTTAAACTACATGTATTTCAGGGAACTAATAAGTGGATCTGGCGGGCGTTGAAAGTTTTTATGCATCGCTTGAAACAAAGATGTCATCCATGGTCTTTGGGTTTGGTCGGTGTGTCTTATTCCTAGACGAGACACGTCTCCCAAACCTTTGTGCTATTTATTATCTTTCGATGAGTCCTTAGTGAACTCATAAACATTTTGGTATGATTGTAAAAACTTAAATTTGAAGTCTACGTTTTTAAACATTGCTGTTATGTTTTAAACTTATTCAATGGATGACAAACCAATGGTTTTATCATATAGTTGTTGTTATGATTGAATGCAATGATATTAAGAAAGTCACACCATAACCACGCTTCCGCAAAAGTCAGGGTGTGACATCGTAAGAACCAAGCGGCTATTCACTCAAGAAACGAAAATTAAGCATTTAGTTTAAAGATTTGTATTTGTATGCTCAATAAAGGCTCAAAACTCACTTTTTGTGGGAATGGGTTTTTATGTGATCAAGTATATATAATCAAATTTTAACTAGATTTGTCATGCCGTTTCATAATTTTCTTATGTTGGTTCTTTTTATCACGACGCTATCGGTTGTAAGTTTGTAAAAATATCACCTTTTCAGAACTTGTAATTCCCAAATTAAACCAAGACAAGTAAAAAAATGAATTTTTTTTGAAAAAATTTGGGGTGTTTAGCGGTTCCAATAGAGTTTTGTGTAAGGCTTGTAGTTAGAACTTGCAAAATTCAAGGTTTTAGCATCCCCCCCACACTTAAATTACACATTGTCCTCAATGTGTCCCAAAAATAAGTTTTTAGGTTGAATGAATATGTAAAAGTGTGTTTAAAAACAAATTTTTATGTTACTGGGCATCTGGACACGGGCCCGTGGTGTCCGGGCACGGCCCCGTGTTTAGGTTGCCAGTAACAAAAATCAGAAAAAGGAACAGAAGCCTGGGCACGGGGGCGTGTTTAGCGGACACGCCCCGTGTCCAGTTACCTGAACTGGGCGATTTCCTGCAGAATGTTCAGCACGGGGCCGTGTTGGTTGGACACGGCCCGTGTTGAACTGGCTGTAACGAAGAAAAATCTGCGGGAGGCTCTGTTTTTATGCATGGGGTGTTGGTGCAATTTTCCCTTGGTATCCTTCACCATCCCGAGTGTGTTTTACCCATTACATCATCATCCAAACACCAAATTAATTAAACCCATCATTCATTCAAATAGAGAAAGTTACATAATATTCCTAATAAATTAAAATTCTAGATAAATAGGTCAAAAGAAACACAAGAAGTCTAAATCAAGCAGTTCTAGCCTAAAGTTTATTCTATTAGCAAAATTTACGAAAAGATAATTCTCTCGGTTGGATGCGGCTCGAAGAACTTCATCCTCCGGATATGGGTCCCTCATACGTCGGCGAGCCATTCCCTTGGGAGAAGAAAGGCGGGCTCATTTGCATCAGTTTGAGGGGGTGCAACCTGCACCGGGACTTCTTGCAAATTGTCAAGAGGAGGTTCCGCGGGGATGTCATTCCATCCGGTGGGATTATTGACTCCAAGTGCTAGGTTCCAATCCTCTTGAGGGAGGATTGGCTCCATGGGAGGCGTCACAAGAATATTCAACCTCTGGTGCAAGAGGTTGATTTCTTGAAAATTGTTTTCCAACCCCACCGTAAGATAATTTATACGGTCTATGAGGACCTCCTCTACCGATGTCATCTCATCTAGATCTTTACGTAATGCCATCACGTAGCGTACGAGAGTTGCTTCGATTGAGGACCTCCGTTCTCTTCGACTATTTCTGGAATGCACTGACGAAGTTCCACTGTTTTGGCTTGACATTCTATGAAAACAAACTAAAAAGAGTTCATTTTAATGAAACAGTAACCTCGGACACGGCCCCGTGCTCAATGAGCACGGCCCCGTGTTCACCTTTCTACAGGTTTTTGGAACAAGGAATCTTGGAGTTTCAAATTATTTTTCCAACTTAAGAAGCGTTTTTGAGCAGAAATAACTTAAAACAATGTTGTAAAAATTATTTTTAACAAGATTCCTTGAACAAAAACCTAACAAACATCATAATAAAGCTTGGAATCATGGTGACCTCAAGCTCTAATGGAGGTGTTGAGGTAAAAAATGAAGAAGAAGGGAATGGACAAGAGAGGAAAGGACAAGATGTTTGTTGAGAACCTTCTTTTAGAAAATACCTAGGATGGTATGTGTGAAGATCCCACCAACTCTCTGTCCCTGGAATGGTCCAAATGTGCAGGATTCTTGGCTGCATTTATAGAAAACGACAGCACACTGCACACGGCCCCGTGTCGGCTGGACACGACCCCGTGTGCAGACAAGATCCTGACACATTTTGTCCGTATTCTGACAAAAGGTCATAAAGGAATCTTTTGGTGGACACGGGGGCGTGTTGACCTGGACACGCCCCTGTGTCTAGAGGCTGTTTATGAAGTTTCGTCTATTTCTAAGGAATTTATCCGGATCGGGCGGTTCCTTACTGGATGGAACAACCCCAAAGTGCCTGAGATACCTTAATTGCTCTAGATTAAGACGAGAACGCAAGAGGTTGTCGGTGAGGGTGATTCCTATGCTAAATGTAGGTGGACAAGTCCAACCCTTTCCCGGGCTCTCGTTAAAGAAGGTGTATGTCAAATTGTTCAGGTCTATGTATGCACCGAACGAAGTCGATGGGGAGTCCTTCACGGCACAATCGACACAGGGACAACTATCGCTCAAGTCTTCGCTAGAGTTAGAGGTGATATAAGGAACAACGAAGTTGTTTTTATTCGAATGCGATCCCAATAATTCTTCTTGGGTATCGTCTTGAGGTGAATTAATGGAATCCATCTCAAGTTCCTTTACCCAATTAAGAATTAAATCTTCCATTTGAAATAATTCGTCAAGAAGCATTTCTCCTAAAAGATTCGATTGGGTGCATTCGAGGGAGATATATGGATTATTTTTACTTGCGCCCCTCTTAAGGCTACAGGAAAACAATGGGTCTATATAGTGGGGCTTATAATTTAGAAAATAACATTCTAATTCTTTATGATTGCCACCACATATTTGACACCACGTACCATAAGAGGGCCGATAGTAAAAAAAAATCAGTATCACTCATGTTTGTGTCAGAAATTACCAACCGTCGGGATCTTACGGCGTGTTGAGTGGGCACGGCCCCATGTTCAGGTATTGTCTGACATAAAACAGGATTGCCAGTACCAAAGATTGGGCACGGGGGCGTGTTCAGCGGGCACGCCCCGTGCTGAGTTCTGCAGAAGCTGAAAATCTAAAAAAAAAGTCCGAAAAAATAGAAAAATAAGAAAAAATGATTAGGCCATTGATTTCTAACTTTCTTAAAATCCTTGTGTCCCCGGCAACGGCGCCAAAAACTTGATGTGCGTGATAGTGTCGTATAGTTTTTAATGTATATTTTAAGCCCTTTAACACTTTTAGCCAAGTTTTAAATTTATAAAACACGATATTTACTAACACTAAACACACATATGGGCAAGTGCACCCATCGTGAGCGTAGTATAGTGTTGCTAAGATACGGAGGTCGTCCAAGGACACAAGAGCTTTTAGTACCGGTTTATCCTCAACGTCTAATCAAATCAAAAGTTAGAAAAAGGTTTTTAAACAAGAAAAATAAAACTAACAAAAATGCTGAAAAATAAAAATAAAAATAAAAACAGATAGACAAGATGAATCACTTGGATCCAACTCGTGTTTAGTGTAACCTTTGATTATTTCTGCACTTTTGCACTTTTTAAGAGATTATCTTAGTTATTGTAGTAGGCCCCTCTTTTGAAGGTGACGTTACCCTCAACCCAGTAGTTTGAGTCAGGAAGGATACAATCCTAAAGGGTTGGATTATTGAAAGATAATTAATTAAGTTATTAATGCATATTGTGGTAGGCCCCTCTTTTGAAGGCGACGTTACCCTCGGCTAAGTAGTTTGAGTCAGCAGGGATACAATCCTAAGTAGCCGGGTTAAAGTATTAATAGTAGTTTACATATGAGGGGATCAAGGAGTTCGGACCCCCGCCATCCAATACCAGTGGGTATTGAAGGAGGTCCTACTAAAGTTGACCCAGGTCCTTGCAGGATCTATACACTGAACAAGGCAAGACTCTTACCAAACCGTTCCCTTAACCCCCGACCAGGTAGCCAACATATCTCCATATAGACCGTGGAGATATGAATGGTGAAAATCTTTTATTTTATATAGACAGTAAAATAATGCCAAGACACCACAGACAAACGATAAGGAAGATTCACCTTCAACATAAGAAACTAGTTATTAAAGTCATTAATATATAACCAAATAAAAAGTGCGAAAAGATTAAAAATAAAAAGTATTACACTATACACTTGTCTTCACCAAGTGATGTAAGAGACTTAGGCAAACATGGCCTTTGATTGTCAAGAACTCTTACGATCAATGTTGGATCCCGAGACTACTCACACACTCTATGATGGATGATGGTGGTGGATGTGGGTTGTGATGGTGGTGGTGGGTGGGTGAAGTGTGAGAGAGGTGGTTTTCCAAGGGATGATTTGCAAGTGAGCCAAGCACCCCTATTTATAGCCTCCACAGAAGCTCGGACACGGCCCCGTGTCCACCCATCTTCTCTTTCTTCATTAAATGCAATTTGTCTGCATTAGTTGACCACGCCTTCTTGTCCGCTAGGCACGACCCCGTGTGCAGAAACGTATCTGTACTATCAAGATTTACCTAGATTCTGTGAATCTTTGCGTTGACCAGGGCCCCGTGTCCGCTGGGCACGCCCCAGTGGTGGGTGATAGAAGCTTCTACAGTTTTGTCTTTTTTGCAGAAACTTGGGCACGCCCCCGTGCTCAGTGAGCACAGGGCGTGTTCAACCTTATGTTCTCTTGTTTTTGCTTGAGGAGATGCTGTCGAGGGGTCGGGCATGCCATGTTTATTCCTTTTCTTGTATAATTGCTGTATTTGGTTGCATTTTTGCTTCTTTTATTCATTTAAGCTCTTTTAACCTTGAAAATACAAAAGGAAGACAAAAGCACACTTTTTCCAACATTAGTACTAAAAAAGGGTTAGTTTTATGCCTCATTTGATGTAATTTATATGTTGCATTTGGCACACATCAAGTTTTGACCAATAGAATTCCAAACGATCGTTCACAGTATGCAAATGAGTTCTAGAAACAATAACGTCAGCTAGATGAACTCAGAATTAGCAAGCTCAAAGGTAATTGTATCGTGAAAGTGATCCGTCAACTTTCGAACAAATAAATGAATAAAATTAGTGTGTTGACATCATTGAATTGCTAGAATACACCGAAATGAAATAAAATCGGATCTGGTGTATCATTGTCTTAATTCGTAGTTGCATTAAGAATGTTTAAATGACAAGTCAAACAAAAGTATGTGTAGTTTTGTGTGAAACTGTTGACCATGATTAGCACAAGCTACAATTTTACACCGACACCACAAGGTGTCGTAATGACATAATGCAATAATAGCGGTGACCGAACAAGTTCACCGTGTTTGAAATCAAATGAAAGTGTAATGAAGCAATCCTGGAAATTTGATTCAAACGACATCGTAGGATTTTTCAGTTGGATATAGAACACCAAAGAACTACCGTTTCCGATCGAAGATGAAAAGTAATACTGCAAGGCATTCGATCGATAATGAAAGAACCGTTAGGAGGTACACTGGGATATAAAATGAATTTATGTACCATCGTCTTAACACACGATTGTGTTAAGACTGCTTTAATCATGATAAAACAAAACGGATTTAGAGCAGTCAATAAATAAACAATTAAATCCGTGTAAGAGATGTGTATATGTGATTAGCGCATGCTTCAAATTAACGAGACACCACCACAAGGTGTTGGAACCAACAGAAGACTTACTGGAGCCGTAGACCAAACAAGTTTACTATGACTCGGGACAAAAGAAACATTTGCAAAAATGAATTTTGAGCATGATACATGTATTGACAAGGGAATTTTTGGCATGGTTACAAGGATAAACCATGTATGTAACTTGAAAGAAAGGAAGTTTCAAGAAAGTGTGTTGGCTTGATAGCAAAGGAGCCAACAATTACAATAATATAGGTCATTCGAATCACAAATCAATAAGTAGATTTAGCAAAATAATATTTGAACTTTGATGAAGCGCTTATTTGAAGCGAAACCACATGTATAACAATGGTGGATGCGTAAGATATGAATTTCCAAGAAATGAAACAATGAGTATTCGCTATAATGAAGAAATGATCAAGTCCTGAGACAAAGGAGTGTTTGCTTTAATGAAGAAAATTGTCTTGATGCAACTACCATTAAGAGGAGTAGAGATGTAAGAATCTACTGGCTAGATGCAAAAGTGGAAATTTCAATAAAAGGAATTTGAGTATTTCATCTGTTCGGTTAACTGAAATAGCTTATACGTCAGAATAATGTGGTTTGCTTGAGTTAACGGAAGTGGTTCCTAAGTGATAACCTTTAATGAGTTTTGATATAATAGTCCCCGAAGGTTCTGTGTGCATGTCTCCCAGATTCCCCAAGTTTGTGTTTTGTGTAAAACTGTTTTGTGCATCGTGTAGAAAACATAATATTAGTGTCTGATTAAAACAGATTGCTGACTCATTGTTCTTTGATATACTTTCTTCCTGAATTTGCAGCTGGTGATAATCTTGATCGAAGATCGATCTTGGAATAGTAGTTAGATCCTTGCAGTCGGTTGGATAAATCAGAAATCCTCGGCAAGGGATACCGACTTCTTGATGGTTAGCTTGTTCAGCTCTGAGTAGTCGATGCACATTCGAAAGCTACCATCCTTCCTTTTGACGTACAGAAATGGAGCTCTCCAAGTTCTATAACACAACCTCTAATCACTTCGTTGGCTTCTACTAATTTCCCATCAGCTAGTTCTATTGAGTACGGGATATCTAAATTACTTGCTAATATACCAAGTATATTCTTAAACTCTAGAGATGCGAAGCTATAGACGGTATCGGTATCAAATATCACAGATGCAAAGTGTTGATTAGCAGGGAACAAACCAGTGACTACGTTCGGACCCTGGCGTGCTTCACGAGCTCCCATATTGAACACTATTCCATGAACCTGGTTATTCTTAGGGCAATCTTTCCTAAGGTGCCTTGATTGTTGTTGTCGTTGTTTCCTACGCGATTTCCGCTACCATCTTGACCTCCATTTTCACGTTCATTACCTTGCCTACACGTATCTTTGATATGCCCCACTTTGCCACACTATCACATTTTCCATATTTACATCGCCCGATATGATAACATCGACAATTGTCGCACTTAGGTAGGATACCCATGTACTCTTTTCGCTTTTTGGCCTTGTTCTTGTTATTCGCCCGGAAATCAGCGAGCTTCCTTTTGTTCTTTCCAGATGACTCCGCATGAGTCTCCTTTTTCTCGTCAGGGGTTGAAAGTTTTTCCAATCTAATCGCCTCTTTAGTGAGTGCCACACTTAAGTCAATCGCATCGGTACCTGTTGGGGGATCTGATGCCATCATCAAGCTCAGAATCTGAGGCACCAATCCCCAGATGTATCGTTCCATCCTCTTAACCTCCGGTTCCACCAGATATAGAACAACTCGTGACAAATCGTGAAGTCTCTGAACGTATTCCACTACCTTTGGACCTTCCATCTTCAGGTTCCAGAATTCAATTTCCAGCTTCTGGATCTCCATCTGAGAACAATACTCCTTACGCATCATTTCTTTCGACTCATCCCATGTTAAAGCATACGCAACAGCCTCGCCCATTGTCTGAACCCGAAGGTTCCACCGTGACAGAGCCTCATCTTGAAACAATCTAGAAACGTATGTGACTTGTTGCTTTGGAGTACATCCGCTCATTCGCAAAACAGAATCCGTGTTCTCGACCCATCTTACAAAAGCTACGGCACCTCCAGTGCCGTCGAAGTTTAGAGGCTTACAGCCCAAAAACTACTTGTAGGTACAGCCTGTACCCAAGCAACATCATCACAGAAAGCATTAGCAAAGAACACTTGGAATTGTCCAAATATATTGTAATGTGTCTTAGGTGACTTAAACATTACCGTTAGGTGCGTTATTCCCTGAGGTACTTCCGATGTGTCCATAGCGAAGAACCTCATGCCGAGCTATGGCCCGTGAGATGTGCACTTGTAATTCTGCCTCGGTCAGCCAAATGATCTCTTGAGGAGACATATTTTAAGAAGGCGTTTGGATTGGTCAGGTCTTATTTGTTTAAGAATTGTATATAGTTGTCTAGAGATCGTATATACATACACATAATGAATCATCATATCAAACAATCATATAACCTTACAATAAAAGCACAAACATGTAAATGGGAACATGTTTAATGAGAACATAACAAGCAAGCACGTTGTTGATTCACATGTTTAATGAGAACATGACGATTGGGCTCTCATTAATCATTGACCACAAAGTATCGTTACATGTTTTTCAAAGTGTATCATATCAAAAGGAACACAGGGTCACACTACCCTTGCCCATCAAGTCTACCCATCTACAAAAGTCTTAAGATCAAAAGGTGGTCTCCAAAAGGCTTCACAAGCTCAGCTCAAAAGTGGTACTCTCATCAAAGGTAATGCATCTGCATAAGACCAAAAACCTACTGTACTGATGGCGGAGGAGGAGGAGAAAGGAAAATCAAACTGAGAACATGTGCGAGCTCCTCCTCGAGTTTATGCATATGGCGAAGCAAGTATCAGATCTGCTGCTCGACCGTAAGAAATCGAGTATCAAACTCAGGAAAAGGAGTAAGAGGAGCAAGTGGTCGAGCAAAAGGAGGCGGTGATGAACGGGGGGGGGGGGGGGAACGGAAGTAGACTGACAAGGGCACGGTAGGGGGCGCTGTGTCGACTCAAGCTCCAATACTCTGCGACTCATGACTTCAAATCGAAGCTGAAGGGAATAAAGTAACTCATCCTGCGTATAGCCAACAAAATGTGAGGGATGGTAGGGGTCTGAGGTCGGCATGGAATACGGTGGGAACCATCGGAATGGGTCATCAAGTGGTGAAGAAGTAAATGAAGCAAATGGTGCAGACTGAGAGATCTGTGCAAAAGCTGCTGAAACAAAAGGATCGTCACGTGGGTGCTGACCAGAAGTACCTTCCCCTGGACGGGGTGCAGGAATGTCTTGTAGGAAAATAACAGGTAAATCAACACGATGGACGTCAGACTCCACAGGGTGAAAAGGAGCAACATCAGCGGGTGCGGGTGGAGGAATGAATGGCTCAACAAAAGGAGGGTCAACAGGTGCAGGAACTGGGTCATAAGGGGTGCAATGTCTGGTAAACTAAAAAGTACAGGGTCAGGTAACGGCTCAGGATCAGCAGGTGCAACATCAGCCTCATCAACATGAACAAAATCTGGCTCAAGTTCAAGCTCGGGGTTATGTGGAGGGGATGGTGCAGCTGACATAGCAGTATCATCATCTGAATCAGTGGCACAACACTGTAATCCGACCGCCCGTAAAGCCGAAGACGTCACAGACTCAAAGGAATCTCAGGCAGAATGCAAACTAGGATCAGGGAACAACTCAATAAAAGGGGTCTCAAGAAGTGGAATAGCAACAACGTCCTCGTCTAGCTCTTCATCACGATGGGTGTCATCAGGAGGATCATCAACAAACAAGTCAACATCATCATCAAACAAATCGTCAAAAGGCCAATCCTCATGATGGATGACCACTAAAGGAACAGGAGCGAGGATCGGTGCCCCAATATGCTCTCCATTAGGATGCCCGATGATAAGATGATCATGGACTGGTATGGGAACAACAAAAGGATCCTCATCTGGAATTCCATCAACAAGCGGTAAGTCATCTCCAAAATCAGGCAACACAAACGGCTGAAAATCGTTATCGTCGTCTGATAGCATATCTGGGTTGCTCTCAGTATTGGAAGTAAAGATCTCTGGCTCGGGGACGATCTCGTCATCAGAAACAATAGCCATGGGGTCATCGGAGTCAGACAATCCGCTCTCGGACGAAGACATGGTGTCTATAACAAAACAATCATAACATATGCACATATATTAACCACTAACATTTAATATGCAATCAAAGACAATGTGTCATGAAATCATGTATCCTTCCTAGTCTCCCATACTAAACCACCCAGTCTCCCAGACTAAACCACCTAGTCTCCCAGGCTAAACCACCCAGTCTCCCAGACTAAACCACAAAAATAATCCTTGCAATCGTGTTTCTTGTCTCCCCGTTTGTAAAAATGTTTGTTTCCCTGGATCTGGGCGTTTTGTGTGTGCAATGAAAACATGTTGTGAAAACATTTTCATGAGAGCCCTAATGATTGTAGTCTAGACTCGAGAAAGAATTATAGTTCGCTACAATCGAAGCTCTGATACCAAATTGTCACACCCTGACTTTTGAGGAAGCGTGATTTGGTGTAACTTGCTTAATATCATTGCATTCAACCATAACAAACAACTATATGATAAAACCAAAGATGTTCATCCATAGATTAAGTTTTAGAACATTACAATAACATTGTTTTAGAATTTAAACACAGACACCGGATAAGATACACAATCTAAACCCTTAGACACCGGATGACACCTTTTATTTCAGACAACACTTGACAACTTCCAACGCCCGCCAGATCCATACTTAGTTTCCTGAAATACATGTAGTTTGAAAACATCAACAAAAGTTGAGCTAGTTCATGTGTTTAGTGTGTGAGCTCGAATAGACTTTGTAATCATTGTAAGTAAGTATGTATGTATGATTGTAAATCCCGGTATGAAAGCAACAAGGAAAACATATCATTAATGTGTAGCTAATACATTAATATATGTGACGTGATGTAGGAAGGCTCAAACCTAGCAAATTTGTCTCCGGCAATAAGACATAGTCACCTCATGGGCCACCCTGGTCCACATGGGTGTGGGCTCCCTACACCCAAATAGATCTGTCACTCATGTCTCTCGGTCCTACAATGAGGATTAATGGTCTTAAGAGTTATACCCATGGTTGTAAAAATCCCGACTAGTCTCCGATTAGTCGCCGATTAATCATTAATTAGAGGTTCACCGATTAATGGTCGATCAATCGCTAGGCGGTCAATGGTGGTTCTATTCTGACCTAATTTTGTTAGATCCCAGTCAAATTTCGACCAAACCTTATAAATTTCTGCCAATTACTTAAAAAATGAGTTAATGAGGGGTTAAAACGTATCTAATTTAAAAAAATACATATGAAAATGTATGTGTGTATATATAACTAAAATTTACATATAAAAATCTCAATCTGATTAATTCCGATTAATCCCTATTAATCCCGATTAATCACTAGTCGGTACCCCACCGCCCGACTAGCGCCTAGCGATTCTTACAACATTGGTTATACCCACCACTTCACATGATCAAGTAGTACCCTTCCTTAGCTAACCATACTAAATAATAACGTTTGTAAACAGTTTGTAACATGTACTTCACCCCCGAAGTTATAAAACCGAAAACAGTTAAAGAAAAGGGGGAACATGAACTCACAGGTTTTCTTTCTTCGAATCCGCCTGTAACTCAAAGTTTCCTCTGGTGTACACGACTACCTACAACGTACTATGGTCTATTAGACGAGCGGGTCGTGCCTTGACTTAGTATTAATTAGTGTCTTTGAGTTACGTTTCAAAGTGTCTTCATTATTATTCCAAGTTATATAATTTCTTTGCTAAAATAATAAATATTTTAACTTAAATTATATTTATTAAAATTTTGGAATAATAGTTAAAATAATATATTTTAACTTGATACCTTTCAAGTATTTGTACATGTATTTCCTTCCCAATGATAGGTGTACTTGTATTTGTATTTGTATCCTTATACTTGTATATTTTTGCCATGTATTGGTGTCGTATTCCGGTGTGTATTTATACGTACGCGAATACGTATTTTCTTGTAATTGTTAAGTATTCTTATACTTAATTTGTAAAAAAATTTTAGGAATAATATCTTTAATAGAAATTCATCAATATATATTTCCAAAATATATATTTTAAGAATATTACTTAGAAAAATTATTTATAATTTTTCCCTTAACGAAAATATTTATAAGTTTCATACAAGTCTCAAAAACAATATATTTTCAAGTCTAACTTGGAAAATATATATAAACTTATTTTTCTCCCAGAAATAATATATTTCAAGTTTACTTAAGAAAATACATTTTCTCCCAAAAATAATGTATTCCATGTTTGTTCGAGAAAAAATATATTTCTTTCAAAAATAATATATCTTCTAATTATTCCAAGAAAATATATATATTTTTATTTACAAAAAATAATATATTTTCTTCTTGTCAAAGATATGATATAAACTTGTAATAATTGTGAAAATCATATTTTTGTTCCTTTGGTGTCCAAAATATTATTTACCAAAATATGCTTATGAATAATATTTCCGGACGATTTTGTAAGTTATATTTCTTTTTTCGGTTTCATCAATATTTTGGGTAAGATTTGTATATTCATTCCTTGGAAATTTTGGTAATATTTTAGATTGTAATTTCTTGGTATTTTTGATGAGTTATATTATTTCAAGTCCTAAAATAATATAACTAATACATGTAATATACAAATAATCACACACATGGTGCCTTCTAAATATATATTTCCTAAATACATATTTAGTCACTTTTATTTATAAAAACCAACCTCTAATATTTGTAATTTTTGTAACAAAATTATGGCAAACTTTATGTAAAGATTCATGGTTTGAAATACACTTGTAAATACTTGTTCAAAAAATATTTTCTAAGTGTTTAATATTTAGAAAACTTTTGCCATAGTTTCCCCTAAAAACGGAGGTTTCCATACCTTGAAGGTATATCATTTTCTTTTGTATATCAACACAATCAATCAACAATCAATAATAAACAATCTTTACTTACCAATTTTGCCAAAAACAAGCATAATCTACCACATCATGAACTTGAAAATTTATAAAAATTTGTAGTAACTTACTAGTGTATTTAGTAAGTCTTGTTACCCTTTAAAGTGTGGTTGATTCTTTAAAAACTTCATTTTTAAAGAAAATAGATCTTTACAACTTATAATCATATTTTCTAAAAATGTTTCTTCTTGGATTTTTCTTGTTACATAAGTGTTTCTACACTTCATTAACCACCAAAAATAAGGTTTATTTGTTTAAGAACCAAATTTAAGTGAAACTTGTATTTTTAACTTGGTTTCTTGAAAAATCATTCATGAAATTTTAGATCTACAAGACTTACAACTCACTTTAATCATCATTTTACAAGAAAACATTTTATTCATTCAAGTTCATGACTTTCAAGAGGATGATCTATGAATCTTTAACACTTTCATCCTCTCATCTTGCTAGATTATGTTTTTAATCATGATCTAGCAAGATCATATGATGATCTACATCATTTTCATAAGCAAACAAAAATCAACAAGTAAATCAACATATAAACAACATGATTTCTTCATGATTTAAGCTTATGTTCATGTTTCATTCTCTTGATTCTTAGTGTTCTTCAAGTGTAACATCATGTATCATTCTTCTAACCAGTTGAATAAGATGTAAAATGAAGAGTGTAGTGTTCTTACTACTAGCTCAAGGCTAGGGATGATCAAGAGAAGAAATGAAGTGGATAAAAGCAAATGGTTAAGGTCCTTCAAATTCCGAATGCTCCAAGCTTCTTTGTGCACCTTCTAACACCTTGGTTTATATGTAGAATGCATGAAAGTTGAATGAAGATGGTGGATGTATGGTGAGGGGGTTACGGCCGTGAGTAGAAGGGAAGGGAAGGAGAAGGTGTGTGCTGGTGAATGGTGAATTAAATGAAGTTATGAACTTAGAGGTTTACTTATAATCCATTTTCACATGATCTTCCATTGTGTAATATGTTTAGTAAAGAAAGAACAAGATCTATTAAAATAACTAAACAAATCAAATGTGGGCCACATGTTGGGTCGTTCCATAGGTGGGGGGGGGGGGGGCGGGGTCTTAGGCTAGGGTTTAACCAAATAGTTAGTTCATAGTTAGAAATCAAGTTTTGGTTAGGGATTTAGTTATTAGATATTTTTATGGTGTGTTATAATGTTCGGGGATCATAACTAGCTTGGTAATGTTAAAACAGTGCTTCTAGTGAAAATTTGGTGTTTCGGGTAGTGTCCGGTTGTTCGGTTGGTTACCGGTTCGTTAAGGTGCTAAACTCTGCAGTTTAGTGTGCTTTATGTTACCTTTTGTGACAGTTTTGATTTCCGACACTTAGGAAAGTATTCAGGACCATTTAAGCATATTTCTGCATGATATAAATGTGTTCAAATGCTGAATTTGCTGATTTTCTACAGAATTCTGCAGTTTATGTGAGTTTTAGGCACTTTCTGGCACTTAAACTATCACTAGGAAGTCAGTTTTGTGATCCTTACTTTCTACACACTATACTAGTGTAATACTTGGTTTCTGGCTCATTCTGTGTCTCAATACAATGTCTGTCTGTCTATCTACTGAACTCTGTCAACATTTTTCTGATTTGTCTGATAACTGTGCTGCCGGAGTTTCGTGCATCATTCGAATCAACAAAGTTTGTATGCAGTAATGATATGTCATTTGCAATATATGATGCACATGTATGTATGTGGTACTAATTAGAAGGCAATTCAAGTAATTAATTACAATTTGGCACAGTCATTAAGCACTAATCATTATTTAATAATTATACGGATGCATGCAAATTTGACAGTTGTCACACAACGTTGGTTTATTGGATAAAAAAAGTCCATTAGGAAAGGCCACATGAAGTCAGGGGGAGTGGGGAATTTTGATCGCATACAGTGTGATACGCACAAAAAAGCAGATATACGGTTACAAGGAGGGCGATCACATTCAACATAACAGATTCATCAAATCCCAATTCTTTTAAGAGTGATCTTTGTCTAATCTGATAAATCATGGTAACCTGCAAATAGGTTTATCTGATAGTTCTCATACGATTCAGAGATTAATCCAGGTTTTATCACAAACTTTGCAATTTCAATTTCGGGTTCGAGGTTTGTTATTTCTTTGAATTACTTGTTATAGACCAATTATATAACCCTACAAAAACTAACTTGAGGTACCTTAGGCTTACTTAATAGTTGTGTCTCTTCACATCACACCTTTAAATAACACCCTTACATTAATAAATAATACCCTTACAAATACTAACTACGGTCGTCATGCCTCTACAATTCGCCCCCGTTCAAATAATAAGCTATTGTTTTAATAAGATAACATTTGAATTGATAAAAGAACCGTCATTTATACACACACTACATTCAAGTAAATGGCTGTTGAATTAATAAAATAATATTTGTTATTTACAAGGGGAAATGAAATGATAAACAATGATTCCACTATGAAATAAAACAGAGCCTAAAAAAACGTAATCGTCACCATATGGCAAGAACAGTCATGTCTACACAAACCACACCTTTTAAACATTAAAAATCATTTAACTAAACCACGCGCCTTTCTAAAAGAAACAAACCGTCGCGCCAAACCGTCAACCCCATACACCGATTTCGCGCCGATTGCCACCGATTCACCCTTATATAACCACAACCATCACCACCCGTCGTTGCCACCCGTCTAAACATCGCCAAATATCGCCGGAATTCTCCCGTTTTCTTCTTTCCCTCTCTATTTTTCTCACTAATACATTATATCCTATATTCAAACACAACGTCGAAGATACTACCCTCCTCGCCGGGAAAAAAAACATGAACCCACCACCGCCGGTACTACCACCATGGGTTTATTTATTTTTTACCGGAAAAACGTCATTGGCTGAAAAGATCGCAGCACATGGTACACACAGGGGGTTCATCTATGACTTTGTTGTTATGGGTGGTGGCGATGAGGTTTCATTAGTGGTGCCGTGAGAGACAAACATATATACTCACAACGGTGTTAGTAGAGTGGTTTCCGGCGTTGCAGGCAAGGGTGAGATGGTAATTGATATTCAGAGAGAAATATATACACAGAGAGAGTGCGTGTGTTGGTACGATTGGAAATACTTATCGCCGCCCGTAGCAACTTGAAGGTAAAGAGTCGGGAAGCCCTAAGATGTGACGACAGCGGTTTGATGGTGGTGTTGTGCTGTGTAGTTAGTGTGGCGGTAGCCGTTTTATGGTGGTGATGCACAGCCACAGCCGGTGGTCCATCCCCCTCTCCACTGTCCATCCCTCTTTTTGTACTCTTCTCTTTTCAATTTTTGAAGAATGGTTGAATAAGGGTGGGTAAGTCGGTTTTATGTGAAGATGGTTTTGAGTGTAGAACCATGGTTTAGGGCATGTTTTTAACATGTTCTGAGAATGGTTTTCAAATTGTTCCTCCTGTCATGTTCACAAAAAAGATAGTCCCAGTAATTATATTTACTTTTTTATTTTCTTTAAACTGTTTCGTGTTTTGATATTTGTATTTTTTTCATCTATTTTTCATTAGGAAGAAATTGTACTCCAAAAAAGCATTCTACATACTCTAAATAATTGATAATATAGCAATTTGATATGAACAAAATGTGTGATATGAACAAAATGGAAATCAATCTTGAACTTGCAATCTACTTTTCATATGTATATCTCGGCCAGATACAAGTGTAAGAACAATAGATATATAATGATGACTTCTAAAGGGGTTATTGTGTAACTGCTCAAAGCGGTTATGGGGTGGTTTGTATATCTGATTTATAACACTTCCCCTCAGATATACATTATCATTATTCATTATACATTATTAACAACATACTTCAGGATGATGTTAAATCGGTACTTCAGGACCTATAAGATAAACCGATACTGCTGGACCAGTTCTGCTGCCTCATTAAAAACCTTACTAAGAAAACCCAATTGGACAAAACTTAGTCAAGGAAAAGAGTACAGCGTGTATAATGCTCCCCCTCAATTTAACTAACATCTTTCAATCTTCGGAGCCCGATCTTATGTGATAAATACTCAAAACTGCTTCTAGGTAGTGATTTTGTGAAGAGATCAGCTAGATTTTCACTTGACTTGATCTGACGAACATCGATTTCTCCTTCTTTTTGTAGGTCATATGTTGAGAAGAACTTTGGTGAGATGTGCTTTGTTCTGTCGCCTTTGATGTAGCCTTCTTTTATTTGAGCTATGCAAGCAGCGTTATCTTCATAGATAATCGTCGGGTCCTTCTTGATTTGTTCCAATCCGCATGCTTCTTGTATATGATTAATCATTGATCTCAACCACACGCATTCTCGACCAGCATCATATAATGCTATCAGTTCAGCATGATTGGATGATGTTGTTGTAAGTGTTTGCTTAGTGGATTTCCAAGAAATTGCTGTGCCACCGTATGTGAATACATAACCTGTCTGAGATTTTGCTTTGTGAGGATCTGATAGATATCCGGCATCAGCATACCCAACAAGCTGGGACTTTTGATCCTTTTGATAGAAAAGACCTAAGTCTTGTGTCCCGCAAATATACCGGAATATATGTTTTACACCATTCCAGTGTCTACGTGTTGGATTCGAACTGTATCTCGCTAGTACATGAACTGCAAAAGCAATGTCAGGTCTTGTGTTATTTGCGAGGTACATAAGGGCACCGATCACGCTTAAGTACGGTACTTCTGGACTAAGTACTTCTTCGCCTTTTTCTTGAGGGCGATAAGGATCCTTGTGTGGATCTAGCGGTCGGACAACCATAGGTACGCTAAACGGATGTGCTTTGTCCATATTGAAACGTACTAACATCTTCTGGATGTAGTTTGTTTGATGGACAAATGTGCCATTGCACAGATACTCAAATTGTAGTCTGATACATAATTTCGTCATACTAATATCTTTCATTTCAAATTCCTTCTTTAACAACTGAGCAGCTTTCTCTATCTCTTAAGGAAATCCGATGATGTTGATATCATCAACATAGAGTGCGATTATAGTGAAATTTGATAGTGATCTTTTTATAAAGACACATGGACTGATTACATTAGACTTGTATCCTTCTTTTTCGAGATATTCACTAAGTCGATTGTACCACATACGACCAGATTGTTTGAGACCATATAAAGATCTCTGGAGCTTTATAGAACACATATCTCGAGGTGTTGATTTTAATGCTTCAGGCAATTTTAATCCTTTAGGAATTTTCATGTAGATGTCATTTTCAAGTGTCCCGTATAAGTATGCGGTGACGACATCCATTAGTCTCATATGAAGTCCTTTAGAGATTGTGAGGCCGATTAGGAACCTAAGGGTTATCGATCGCATCCACTACAGGGGAATACGTTTCCTCATAATCAACTCCTGGGATTTGGGAAAACCCTTGCACTACAAGTCGAGCCTTATATCGTACAATCTCATTCTTTTCATTTCTCTTTATTGCAAACACCCATTTATAACCTACTGGTTTGACGTCTATGGGTGTTCGGACTACAGGTCCGAAAACATGTCGCTTTTCGAGCGAGTTTAATTCGGCATTTATGGCTTCTTGTCATCTTGGCCAATCATTTATGTGCATGCACTCTTCTAAAGTTTTAGGTACGTAATCATTTTCATTGATTACATCCGTTGCTATAGCATATGCGAATATATCATCAACACGTGTTTTGTTCCGGTTCCACATTGTACTATCTTGTACATAATTAATAGAGATCTCATTTTCGTTCGGTACCGGTGTTTCTTCTGAAACTTCATTTTCCTCTGGAATTATAGTTGTCTCTTCCGGGACATTCACCTCTACCGGGGTTTCATTTATAATCTTTTGTGAGTTTTCACCAACTGCGTTACTTTGCTCTTTTCGTTTCCGTGGGTTTTTGTCTTTGGAACCGAATGGCCTCCCACGCTTTCGTTGTATAGTAATCGCTTCTGGGATTACTTCAATTCGAGCTGGTGCATTTGATGCTGGTACATGTGAATTTGTCACTCTATTCGTGTCTGTGAATGCATCTGGTAATTCATTCGCTATTCTTTGCAAATGTATAATCTTTTGGACTTCATATTCACATTGACCACTTCGGGGGTCGAGATTTGATAGCGATGATGCATTCCACGTTATTTCTTGCGTTACCAGTCTTTCTTTGTCCTTATCTCCCCCTAAGACTGGGAACATTGTTTCATCAAAATGACAGTCAGCATACCGTGCTGTAAACATGTCTCCCGTCATTGGTTCTAAGTATTTAATAATGGACGGGGAGTTAAAACCAATATAGATACCCAGTCTTCTTTGGGGTCCCATTGTAGTACGTTGTGGTGGCGGTATTGGTAAATATACCGCACAACCAAAAATTCTAAGGTGGGACAAACTTGGTTGTCGTCCGGAGACCAGTTGCAATGGGGAGTATTCGTGATCAGCAGTTGGTCTCAATCTAATCAGTGCAGCAGCATGCAAAATAGCATGTCCCCATGCAGAAGATGGTAGTTTACATCTCATTAAAAGTGGTCTAGCTATTATTTGTAATCGTTTAATCAAAGATTCAGCTAAACCGTTTTGTGTGTGAATATGAGGTACTGAATGTTCAACATTGATCCCGATTGACATACAATAGTCATTAAACGTTTGAGATGTGAACTCTCCTGCATTATCCATCTGAATGTTTCTAATTAGATTGTTCAGGAAATTAGCTCTCAGTTGTATGATTTAAGCTAAAAGTCAGGCAAATGCTACATTTAGAGTAGCTAAGAGACTCACATGTGACCACCTTGAGGATGCATCTATTAAGACCAAGAAATAGCGGAATGGTCCACACAGAGGATGAATAGGCCCACAAATATCCCCTTGGATTCTTTCTAAAAATGATGGGGTTTCATGTATCAATTTAGTTTGTGAGGGCCGAGTTATAAGTTTACCCAGAGAGCATGCTGCACATGATAAGTCTTGTGGTAGCAAAACTTTTAAGTTTTTAAGAGGGTGCCCAGTGGCATTTTTGATTATTCGTCTCATCATTATGCTACCAGGGTGACCTAGACGGTCATGCCATATATTAAATGTGTCTTTATCTAATAGCTTTTGGTTACTCACCATGTATGATTCGACAGGATTGATATTAGTACAATATAATCCAGAGGATAAGGCTTCCAATTGTTCGACAATTGTTTCTTTGCCATTTTTGTTTGAAGTAATTTGAAGATATTCAATATTATTTTCAGATATTGTTTTTAGGTGGTAACCGTTTTTTCCAATATCTTTAAAGCTAAGTAAATTTCTTTTGGATTTAATAGAAAATAATGCATTATCAATAGTTAATTGGGTACCCGAAGATAATGTTATGTGTGCTCTACCGGAGCCTTCGATAAGGTTACTGACACCAGATATAGTACCAATCGGTGTCTCTGCCGGAGACAACTCAGAGAAAAAATTCATATCTTTGAGAATAGTATTAGTACTACCGCTATCTACCAGACATTCATCCCCAATAATAGCTCTACTGGAGCTAGCATACATATTTCTTCAGGAAATTAAAATAAATAAAAGTTAATGCAAAGAAGTAAAATGAAACATTGCAAGAGTTTCAAACCAAACCAAATACAAACGTTACAGTGTGAAAAGTAAAGCATAAAAGGTACATTAAATATGTTTAAACATCACGAACATTTTCATTGAAATCACATGCATCCAAATGAACGTCTGATATCGTGGCTGGAGGTGCATCCTCAATCAGATTTGTTTCAACATTCTTTCCTTTGTCTTTCATCATGCGTTGAGGTAATATGCCTCAACGAGGTGTTTAGGGGTGCGACATGTGCGGGACCAATGATTTGAAATCCCGCATCTAAAACAAATGTTGCCTTGGTTCCCGCTACTTTTCCCTCTTGAAGGTCGCCCCGTATTATGTCGACTCGATTCACCACCGCTATCTTTTGTGTTTTGAGACTCTCGATGCCATGTGTAACCCCGTCCTCGACCACGACCACGACCTCTGCTGGGGCCGCGACCTCTACCTCGTCCGCTTTGAGAATTGGCCACATTCGCTTCAGGGAATGGGCTTGCACCAGCGGGTCGCGACTGATGATTTTGTAGTAGGAGCTTGTTGTTTTGCTCCGCGACCAGAAGACATGATATCAATTCAGAATATTTGGTAAATTTACGTTCCCGGTATTGCTGCGACAGGAGCATGTTTGAGGCATGGAACGTTGAGAAAGTTTTTTCAAGCATGTCTTCATCGGTTATTTTTTCACCACATAATTTTAACTCAGAGGTAATGCGGAACAAGGCAGAATTATATTCACTAACAGTCTTAAAATCCTGTAGTCGTAAATGAAGCCATTCATAGCGGGCTTTGGGGAGTAAGACCAACTTCTGGTGGTCAAAACGTTCTTTGATATTTGTCCATAATTCAAGAGGGTCCTCCACAGTTAGATATTCCCGCTTTAGATCTTCGTGAAGAAGATGGCGGAGGAATATAATAGCTTTCACTTTATCTTGATGTGAAGTTTGATTACCATCAATAATAGTTTCCCCCAGATTATTTGCCGTCAAATGGATTTTAGCATCAAGAGTCCACAGGAGGTAGTTGTTACCCGAGATGTCAAGTGCGGCGAATTCAAGCTTTGATAAGTTCGACATATTATCTACAAAGGAAAGAATAAGGCATTTTAAAAACAAGCCTTTAAATGAAAATGTATACTGTATGAGAACTTCGGGTTCTCTCTTTTGCTAGAACTGCAGGTTCTAAACTTTAAGTATATTTATAAAATAGAGAAGAAAGACAAACACCCTTGTTATCATTAGTTAGAAATTAAAGGTCACTAAAAAAATATTAATGGCATCTTTCTTCAATAAATGTGTTGGAGGGTTCAAATAAGCGGGTCCGTTTAATCATATTGCTTGGTATCGGGCCTGACACACATTAAGTCACCAAAAACATGACAATTTTAATTATTATTATTAAATTTAGATTTTGAGTATGAGTTATTGTTTTTGTTATAAATTTAAACAAAACAAAAATTATTTTATTTTAACCATAAAATACTTAATTCACCCAATTTAAATTTTAAATATTAAATGATAATTTTGGAGGCCCACAGTTTGGTACACACAGCAGATTCCCATGATCTAATTCTTCAATGTGGTACAGCTGTATTCCATTCAACATAATATGTCATCAATATGATATATCATCAATTCAACTTACAGCTTTAACTTTAACCGTTCAATTCGAGCCATTCTAAAGAAACGTCGCAACAAAAGAATCAAAGGGAAACATCATCGGAGGAACCGCAACCGCCGGAGACGGTTAAGCAGCCGAAGAGCGGAGGAACCGCAACCTCCGGTAAAACGGTCCGACCCACCGGATCTTCCAAAAAAATCGTCATCTCCGGCGACGGTTAAGCAGCCGGAGATCGGAAGCAGAGGAGCATCCCAGTGATCTACAAACATGGGGATATCCAGAGACTCGATGCAAGAAGAAAGCCTTGTAATCAACGATTTTATCGCTACCAAGCAAGTCGTCGCTAACATCGCAAATCAAGAACATCGGTGGTGTACAGCGTCGATTAACCGCCGGAAGAAGGTTTACGGGTAAGATTGTTAGGCGTGATGGTAGGAACCGTCGTGCGTTAAAAAAAATCTTATTTAATTGTATATCGGTTCGTTAATTTTTGTGTTAGAGTTGTTTCAAAACCGGAAAAACCTTCAACGATGTGTCGATGTCTAAGGTTTTGGTTCCTGTCCTAATTTTGATACTGTGTATTTCGTTTCTGTCCAAATTCACAAAAACAGGGCAGTCCTAATTTGTTCTAAAGTTGAAAAGAAAAATTGCAGAAAAATTGACAGTGTACCCGGATTTGATGAACTGTAATTATCTGAATCCAAAAATGGTGTTATGAATTCCTGATGTTGAAAATTCCTGATGTTGAAGATGGCCGGTAATTTCTTTTTTCCGTGAAGAGTCCGTTCGTGCTAATAACGTGATATGAACAAAATGTGTGATATGAACAAAATGGAAATCAATCTTGAACTTGCAATCTACTTTTCATATGTATATCTCGTCCAGATACAAGTGTAAGAACAATAGATATATAATAATGACTTCTAAAGGGGTTATTGTGTAACTGCTCAAAGCGGTTAAGGGGTGGTTTGTATATCTGATTTATAACACAATTCACTTTATTTCATATAACGTAATTTTGTTTGTTTTCCGAACAGCCTTCCATTAAGATGTGAGTGTATTAACAATACCTTGCGTACATAATGATTTGTTATATATGATTTTAATCATATATTCATAATTATGATTATCATAAAATAGTTTCGATGTTTACTATTTTTATATAACATTTGTACCCTTTTCGTTATTCTAATAGCCCAACATAATGGGGTTGTTGTAACGAATTTTCGTACAGTAAAAAACTAAAACGACATCGACCAAATTCTATCACGCAAAACAAAGCTAAATACATTCATAATTAACACCCCACTGCAACGCGCGGGTTAGCGTTAACTCGTTATACTACAAAGATAAACCTATTTTAGGGTTCAATTTGGTCTTTGATTGTGATTTCAAGTTTGAAAAATATTCTACAGTGAATATTTTCTGTTCAGTAGTTTTGAATTAACCTAAATTCACATGTTCTAGAGATTGATTTAGGTTTGTTTATCTTGATTTCAAAAGTTTTTATTATAGAAATCTAGTTTCATATTTTTTTATTTCTAGCAGTGAATTGTTTTCTGGAATCTCCAGGGTTAATTTTGGTTGGTTGAAAATCGAATTGATGCTGTATTATTTTGATGGCATGAGGATTTCAAAACTAATCCTATTTTACGACTAGATATAATTGGTGGATTGATTTGATGAATTAATTAAAGGGTGGTTGGAGAATTAATCTGATGAACTGGAAATCATTTAATTAAATTTAAAGTGGTTTGTCAAATAATTTAGAAGGCTAGTGTAATTTTTTTTTTGTTTGATTACTATTGAATTTCAAAGTTATCTGGTTCAAAATGGTTGAACATGATGAGAAAACTCGAAAGTTAAACAAGGATAAGGGTGATAAAAGAAAGTTTAACTGGGATGATAATAACTGCAACAAGAAACCAAAAGAGGGTTGTTGGAGATGTGGAAAACCGAGGCATTTCAAGAAAGATTATTGTGTGAAGATTACGGGTGGAAACAAATCTAACATAGCGGATCCAAGTGGGTCGAAATATCCAAATGCTCCACAAGGTACGCTTACTAATTCCACTTCAAGTTTGACAAAACCTATGAGTTTTGTAGTTGATTCACTTAGTCATTCGGGACATGTTAATTATTTGCAAAACATAAAAAAATGGATTTGATTCAAAGAACTAAAATTTGTTTTGTGATTTTTATAAACAAATAAAAGGTAATGGTTTTGAATCAAACAAATTTAATACAAAGGTACGGCCCGTTGGTTGTGGTGGTACACACATGGGGCAATTGGACCAAATTACTAGAAGTGTACAAGTGAGACAAAATCCATCTAGGTGTGAAATAAATGAAACCCGGTCTTTGGGTTTGTTATTGGACTCAAAAATTCCAATAGGTTATAGACATAATTCGGTTGAGAATTGTGTATCATTTATTTTTGAATCCTTTTATGTACAGGATGATATGCTTGCATGGTGGGTAGACTCGGGTGTCACACCCCGACCATGTAAAACAACAAATCATGGCGGAAACGTCGGGGAGTGTTGTAACAGAATCATTGTTTCACAACCATGGATTAAATAGTTTCATTTCACTGAATTATTGGACTCATTGTTTTATTAAAAATCAGATAAGTACAAATAATTGTTTCTCAAGTTTCAAAGTCGCTAAGGCACAAGTCCATCTTATGTGTAGCATGCATCAACAATCATCACATAGCAGCACCTGAAACATATGTGAAAATAGTTACGTCAGCATAAAAATTCCTGTGAGTAACATAGGATTTGTGTATTAGATTCATGGCTTTGGATAACACAAGAAAATGTTTTATGTTTTCAAAAATAGCCATGAATCCTTGTAAAAGTTTTTGTTTCTAAAATGCATCATTTTGGTATAATGTTAATAGTATATACAAAATATACTTTGGTTTTGAGATAAGCGGATGAGTAGTATATCTAAATATACTTTAGTTATGAAATAGTTAAATAGATAATATATTAGAATATACTTTAGTTTTGGAAATAATAGATTCGGTAGTACATCACAAGTATACTTTGGTTCAAAAATGAAAGCATCGGTAGTATATCAAATTATACTTTGGTTCTGTAAATAACATATCAACTATGTTTTGGTTTGAAAATAGCATATCAACTATGCTTTGGTAGTATATCAACATATACTTTAGTTTTGAAATTAACAAAGTCTGTAGTATATCAAATTATACTTTAGTAAAACAGTATCATGTTGGTAGTATATCGAAATATACCTAGATCATGATTTGGTAATTGTAACAACTCTCATCAAAAGTTATATTTATTTAATCAAATTGTCCAATAGGAAACCCTAATTGAGAAACCCAAGTGATTCTGTATAATCCCTAAAATTTTCAGAACATTTGGAATTAGAATCAGGGCCCCTAAAAATCAAGGGGGGTAAACCCTAATTGACGATTATCTCTAAAATGCGTTGTCTAAACTGAAAATTCTCAAAATAGC
The DNA here is from genome assembly GCA_030545235.1 of Helianthus tuberosus. Taxonomy (NCBI): domain Eukaryota; kingdom Viridiplantae; phylum Streptophyta; class Magnoliopsida; order Asterales; family Asteraceae; genus Helianthus; species Helianthus tuberosus. The sequence goes on from CM060376.1 coordinate 46,882,777, forward strand.
GATTCAACAGGCCTATACTAGTGACAAGGCTACCCTAGGGTAGGTAGGTACCCCAGGCGAGTCGCGACAGAATCCAGGACATCTTCTGCGACACACGGGAGATGTCAATTTCATGTATAAATACAGGGGCTTGGGACTTGAATTCTGGCTTCAGTTCGACGTTAAAACTCTTTACGTACACAAAGTTAGACACTGTTTACTACACAAACACACACTGATCACAAAGTGCTGCCACAATTCAGGGTAATAACTCGATCCATGCTACGATTCAATGTCCGATCGATTAAACTATCCAATGGATGTTTAAGTGCTGCCCACATTAGGGTTTATGCTTTGTCATTCGTCGTTAAATCGATGGATGTTTAAGTATCGCATTTTGTCATTCGTTGTGAAGGTTTTAATCTCGTGAGTTATCGTAAATGCTGTATTAAGTTACTAACTTAGTTTGTGTGCCTGATTATTTAAACTAGGTTATCAAGGCTAATCAGTAGGATTAGCTCTGTTAAATCTGCAATGTGAGTCATTCTCTTTTTATCAAATCTATTTACAAAAGCATGTTTATTTCAAAGTTATAATTACGGGGATTAAGTCTTCGTAATCACCAAATTACAGCCGGTATGTGGGGTTTTGTATACATTACTTGATAATCGTCACCATTGGGGCAGCCAATGGGGGATATGACCATAGTCACAGATCCGGTCGAGTGACAAATACCGTGGGTAGTTGGTTTGATATCAGAAACATTGTAATCGCTCTTAATACTGTAAATTATAACAAACGAGTCGTTTTAGAAAATAGAATGATTCACTCAGTATTTCCCGCTGACAAAACCTTTTTCAAACATGTTTCAGGTAATCTGTTGTGATCCAGGAAAAGTGCCGTGAAGCACTATCAGCTTAAGGAAGTGGCTCAGTATAAAATAAAGAAACATGTTTTGTAAAATAAAAGATTTCTTTGTGAAATATCAATATTGTAAATTACCGGGTTTTATCCCGAATTGTGAAATAAAATATTCGGGAAATATTTCAGTTATAAAAAGATCCTGAAGAAACTTTCGCTGTTAAGTAAATACCATGGGATTTCTGTCCCGCGACTCCTGAAACGGGTCAAACCGGGTCGGGGGCCGTGACAGAAATAAGGTGGTATCAGAGCCACTGATTTAAGCCTATTAAGTATTTAGAAATACTTAATTTTACTGATTGCCAATTATGTGATTATGTGTTTTATTAACTGATTATTTGTTAATTACAGTATGGGTAAACAAAAGCTGTCAAACATCTATCTTAAACTAGATAGGTCATCCAACGAGAAGGGAAGTTCATCCCAAACAAAACCTTATGTAATTCCTGAAGAAGGAATATTTGTCCGTAAGGCACATTACGAGGAACCACTTTCTCCTAATAAAAGAAGTTTGATTATTTGGAAAAGTCAGGAGGAAATAAGGAAAAACCGAGAGAAGAAAGTTAAACAAGAAACCCAGGACTTAATCAATAAATCACCTTGGGAGGACAAATTAGATGAGAAATGAGCAAATCTTTATATGCTAGCCACAGTAGCAGAAAATGCAAATCTCTAAATACTCAATAGTTTTAGCACTTTTATTTTCCAGAAACCTTATTTAGTAAATAAATAAGTTACAGTAAATCGTAGTATAATTTACTTGTCAGTTGTTTTATGTATGCAATAATATTTATGGGTTATCTATAAAATTTTGTTATTTTAACATTTGGTATGTATTTTGCATATATGCTAAACAGCATGAATGAGATATCAGAAGGTTTAGAAAATCTTAACCTCTATCCCGTTAAGATAGAAGTTTCCAAGGAATTCACCGGTTACTTCGCTGATAAAGAAGAACCCATGGAATTTTAATCCAAACCACTGGCAAAACCTAAACCCATAAAAGAAGCAGATTTGTGGGCTGGAGGCGTGTACGAAGGAAAAAGCCAGCAACAAGAAAGGTTACTACAACTGAAGAACCAAAAGACAAAGGAAAAGGGGTAGAAATTGAGGAAAATATTAATCAAGTAGAGATAGAAGCTGAGAAGAGTTTTAAGCAAACAGAAAGAGAAATCGGAGAAAGTTCTAGAGAGAAACAGAAAATGACTCCCTGGGAAGTTTTAGATCATAAATTAGTAATGAGTGAAATCATCGGACCTGCCGATGGAAACCTTGAACCAGCTAATCCAAACCTTATATTTACTGAAGAAGATCTTTTCAGCTACCCATTAGAAGCTCCAATCCCAATCAATCTGGAACCTACTATTCCAGATCCTATTGTCCAACCTCAACCACTACCAGTAGAATTAGATGAATGGTGGACAACTGATTGGCAATACCAAAATCTTTTAAACAACCCTGATACATTTTTCCCACAAGTTGACCCAGAACCTCCACTATACCCAACTATGAGCCCGGAGAATCTGACTGAACTTCGTCTTTGGGGCGAAGAGTTAATTGATGTAGGAAATAGGATTAGGGATATTGGAGAAAGAGTTACTTGGAAGTATGACGAAAGGGAGCGTCGTTTTTAAGAAATTAGCTGACCAGATAATGGGAGTTTGCAGGAATATGTGTTAATAAATAATCATAATAACCAGTATGTGTAATAACTTAACAATAAAACGTTGTATGATAATCATGTGTACGAGGCATAATATAATATATAGAAATGAAACTTGGGAAATCGATAATTTTTAGTTATACATGTTAATGTGATTATGTGCAAACTGTTTTATTATATTTGTATTTATACTAATTATTTATATAAAAATTAATTATCAGATGGCAAACATTGGTAACGAACCAATAAATGAGGTTAATCAGTCTGAGCAACATCCAGGAGATTAATATATGACTAGGCAAGATATCGAAAATATTGTTGCTCAAGGGATAGCCAATGCTATTCCAGCCATCGTTGCTGCTGTAAAGAATCCAATCGAACCGCAACAAATCGTTCCTAGTAAACGTATTTCTGAAGATAACTTCAGTAATAGTGTAAACGGAGGCAATGATCATGTTAACCATAATGGGGAACCACATCAAGCTCCATTACCTAAGAAAATGAAAACTGCAACGCCTGGTTGCACTTTCAAAGAATTCCTTGCTTGTAAACCCATTGAATTTGCAGGCAATGAAGGAGCAACTGCATCACTGCGTTGGTTAGAGAAAACCGAAGCAGTCATTGCAATAAGTAAATGTGCTAAAGATGATCAGGTTATGTACGCATCAAATCTCTTCAAGGAAGGGGCACTCGAATGGTGGAATACTGTGTTAGAATCAAAAGGAAGAATAATAGTCTATGCCATGACTTGGGAAGAATTTAAGGGTTTTGTAGAAAGAAAATTCTGTCCCGAGTATGAAAAGGAACAGATGACAAATAAGTTTCTAAATCATCGGATGATGGGTGTAGATTGTCACGGTTATACTTCGACATTCTTTGAATATGCTAGAATGGTACCAACACTGGCTTCGCCAGAACCGGTACTCATTTCTCGCTACATTTGGGGACTGATTAGTGAAATCCGCAACATTGTTAAAGCTGCGAGACCTCGCACTATTGACGATGCTGTGGAATTAGCTAATACCCTAACTGACGAACTGGTACGTACACAAGATGAAAACAAGAAGAAAGAATTGGCTCAGAAAATTACCCAAGGATTTCGTGTGGGTAATAGTAGTAATTTCAAGAAAAGAGGAACTGGGCAATTCTCAACTCCGTCATTTTGCCAAAAATGCAAGAAGAAACATTATGGAAGATGCGATATAACCTGCAATTTTTGCAAAGTTGTAGGACATCGTGAAGAAAACTGTAGAAAGAAAACAATAGTTTGCTATAACTGTGGAGAAAATGGACATTATAAAACAAAATGTCCTAAATTAATCAAACCAGCAGACAACAAAACTAAGGCAACCGACGGAACTATTAAGAAGAATGCTAGGGCATTTCAGCTAACCACTCAAGAAGCAGAACTCATCCCAGATGTGATAGCGGGTACGTTCTTAGTTCACAACATTTACGCCAAAGTATTATTTGACTCTGGTGCGAACCAAAGTTTTATAAATACTTCATTCTGCCAAGCTCTTAATTTACCTTTAACCAATATTAGGCAGATTTTTACAGTTGAAACGGCAGACGGAAATTCAGTTAAAATAAATAAAGTTTTGCAAGAAGAAAACATAGAACTTTTAGGACATAAATTCTGTGCAAAACTGTTGCCGATGAATTTAGCTGAATTTGATGTTGTATTAGGAATGGATTGGTTAGTAGCCAACCATGGTAGAATCCTTTGTGATCAGAATTCCATAGAAAATCAATCACCCACCGGGGAAGTAATTAGAGTTACAGGAGATAAACCACGTAAGCCCATGAAGTTCATATCAGTAATGAAAGTTGCTAATTATGAACGAAAACAAGGAATAGTATATATGATTTCAGTAATCATTAGTACTAAGGGAAAAGATCTTAAGGAAATACCAGTAGTCTCAGAATATCCAGATGTATTCCCAGAAGATTTACCGGGATTACCTCCGGATAGGGAAGTAGAATTTAGGATTCATCTAATTCCAGGAACTACACCGATAGCAAAGGCACCTTATCGGTTAGCACCCACAGAAATGTTAGAACTAAAAACACAATTAGATGAATTACTAAGTAAAGGATTCATACAACCTAGCTCATCCCCTTGGGGAGCGCCAATATTATTTGTTAAGAAAAAGGATGGTTCAATGAGAATGTGTATCGATTATAGAGAACTGAATAAGGTTACAATTAAGAATCGATACCCATTACCTAGGATTGATGATCTGTTTGATCAACTTCAGGGGGGCTAGATATTTTTCTAAGATAGATTTACGCTCTGGATATCATCAATTGAAGGTACAAGAAGAAGACATACCTAAAACTGCTTTCAGAACTAGGTATGGTCATTATGAGTTTACAGTCATGCCCTTTGGGTTAACGAATGCACCTGCTGCATTCATGGACATGATGAATAGGATCTGTAAACCATTTTTGGATAAATTTGTAATTGTTTTCATAGACGATATACTTATTTATTCCAAAAGTCAGATAGAGCATTGTGAACACCTTCATGCACTCTTAACTTTGTTAAGAAAAGAAAAGCTTTATGCCAAATTCTCGAAGTGTGAATTTTGGTTATAAGAAGTGCAATTCTTAGGACACATGGTGAATCACGAAGGTATTCACGTAGATCCTACTAAGATAGAAGCAATTACCAATTGGAAGGTTCCACAAACAGCAATGGAAATTAGAAGTTTTATAGGTTTAGCTGGGTATTATAGACGGTTTATTAAAGATTTTTCCAAAATAGCCGTACCATTAACTAAGCTAACATGTAAAGCGGTTAAGTTTGAATGGGGACCAAAGCAAGAAGAAGCCTTTAGAATATTAAAGCAGAAATTAACAAATGCACCAATCTTAGCCTTACCAGAAGGAACTGAAGATTTTGAGGTATATTGTGATGCTTCAAAACTAGGATATGGATGTGTGCTTATGCAACGCAAAAAGGTGATTGCATATGCTTCAAGGCAATTGAAAAAGCACGAAGAAAACTATACGACTCATGATTTAGAATTAGGAGCCGTAATTTTTGTCCTTAAGATTTGGAGACATTATCTTTACGGAAGTAAATTTACTGTCTACACAGACCACAAAAGTTTAAGATATATATTTGGGCAAAAAGAGTTAAACATGAGGCAAAGGAGATGGATGAAAATCTTAAGTGACTACGACTGTGATATTCAGTATCATGAAGGAAAGGCAAATGTAGTTGCAGATGCCTTAAGTCGTAAGTATTATGAGAAACAACGACGGGTTCGTGCTCTCAGATTAAATCTACAATTAGATTTAATGGAACAATTGAAGAAGGTTCAAACTACAGCAATCAAGGATGATGATGAAGGAATGAAAGGAAGAATAAAGAAATTAGAACAAGGAGCAGATGGAATTTGGAGATTCCACAAAAGTAGAATTTGGGTACCTAAGCAGGGAGACTTAAGACCTAAGATTTTAGAAGAAGCCCATAAATCTAGGTATACTATGCACCCAGGAAACAATAAGATGTACCAAGATTTAAGAAAGAACCTTTGGTGGATAGAAATGAAAAAGGATATAGCACGATATGTTTCTAAATGTCTCACTTGTTCACAAATTAAGGCAGAACATCAGAAACCCTCAGGTCTACTACAACAATTAGAAATGCCTGTATAGAAATGAGAACTTATAACAATGGATTTTGTTACTAAGTTACCCAAAACCAGAAAAGGTAATGATGCGATTTGGGTAATTGTGGATCGATTAACCAAATCAGCTCACTTTTTACCAATGAAAGAAACCTTTAGTATGGAAAGGTTGGCAAAATTATATGTAGATGAAGTTGTATCCTTACATGGAGTTCCACTCTCCATTGTTTCGGATAGGGATAGTCGTTTTACTTCTCATTTCTGGAAAAGTTTCCAGCAAGCTATGGGAACTCGATTAAATATGAGCACTGCATATCATCCCCAAACAGACGGACAAAGTGAAAGGACAATCCAAACTCTAGAAGACATGCTCCGAGCATGTGTAATAGATTTTGGTGGAAATTGGGATGATCATTTACCATTAATTGAATTCTCCTATAACAATAGCTATCATTCAAGTATTGAAACCGCCCCATTTGAAGCACTGTATGGAAGAAAGTGTAGAACTCCAGTCTGTTGGGCAGAAATAGGAGAAAGTCAATTATCAGGTCCTGAAATAGTGCAAGAGACGACTGATAAGATTACTCAAATCAAGGAAAGACTGAAGATGGCTCGTGATCGTCAAAAGAGTTATGCAGACAATAGATGCAAGCCGTTAGAATTCCAAGTTGGAGACAAAGTACTATTGAAAGTTTCTCCTTGGAAAGGAGTAGTTAGATTCGGAAAGAAAGGAAAGCTAAGTCCAAGGTACGTAGGACCATTTTCAGTTATCCAACGTATAGGACCAGTTGCTTATCGTTTACAACTACCAGAAGAATTAGCAGGAGTACATGATGTATTTCATGTATCCAATCTCAAGAAATGCTTATCAGATGAATCACTGATAGTACCTCTTCGAGATATAAAGGTAAATGAAAAGTTGAAATTTGTTGAGAAACCTCTTCAAATTGAGGATCGAAAGATCAAGTTTCTCAAACAAAAACGACTAGTTTTAGTCAAAGTCAGATGGGATTCAAAGAGAGGAGCTGAATACACTTGGGAGCTGGAATCAGAAATGAAGCGAAAGTATCCTCACTTATTCCAGTAAATCTCGAGGATGAGATTTTTATTAAGGTGGGGAGAATGTAACAACTCTCATCAAAAGTTATATTTATTTAATCAAATTGTCCAATAGGAAACCATAATTGAGAAACCCAAGTGATTTTGTATAATCCCTAAAATTTTCAGAACATTTGGAATTAGAATCAGGGCCCCTAAAAATCAAGGGGGGTAAACCCTAATTGACGATTATCTCTAAAATGCATTGTCTAAACTGAAAATTCTCAAAATAGCGATTCAGCAGGCCTATACTAGTGACAAGGCTACCCTAGGGTAGGTTGGTACCCCAGGCGAGTCGCGACAGAATCCAGGACATCTTCCGCGACACGTGGGAGATGTCAATTTCACGTATAAATACAGGGGCTTGGGACTTGAATTCTGGCTTCAGTTCGACGTTAAAACTCTTTACGTACACAAAGTTAGACACTGTTTACTACAAAAACACACACTGATCACGAAGTGCTGCCACAATTCAGGGTAATAACTCGATCGCTGCTACGATTAAATGTCCGATCGATTAAACTATCCAATGGATGTTTAAGTGCTGCCCACATTAGGGTTTATGCTTTGTCATTCGTCGTTAAATCGATGGATGTTTAAGTATCGCATTTTGTCATTCGTTGTGAAGGTTTTAATCTCGTGAGTTATCGTAAATGCTGTATTAAGTTACTAACCTAGTTTGTGTGCCTGATTATTTAAACTAGGTTATCAAGGCTAATCAGTAGGATAAGCTCTGTTAAATCTGCAATGTGAGTCATTCTCTTTTTATCAAATCTATTTACAAAAGCATGTTTATTTCAAAGTTATAATTACGGGGATTAAGTCTTTGTAATCACCAAATTACAGCCGGTGTGTGGGGTTTTGTATACATTACTTGATAATTGTCACCATTGGGGCAGCCAATGGGGGATATGACCATAGTCACAGATCCGGTCGAGTGACAAATACCGTGGGTAGTTGGTTTGATATCAGAAACATTGTAATCGCTCTTAATACTGTAAATTATAAAAACGAGTCATTTTAGAAAATAGAATGATTCACTCAGTATTTCCCGCTGACAAATCCTTTTTCAAACATGTTTCAGGTAATCTGTTGTGATCCAGGAAAAGTGCCGTGAAGCACTATCAGCTTAAGGAAGTGGCTCAGTATAAAATAAAGAAACATGTTTTGTAAAATAAAAGATTTCTTTGTGAAATCTCAATATTGTAAATTACCGGGTTTTATCCCGAATTGTGAAATAAAATAATCGGGAAATATTTCAGTTATAAAAAGATCCTGAAGAAACTTCCGCTGTTAAGTAAATACCACGGGATTTCTGTCCCGCGACTCCTGAAACGGGTCAAACCGGGTCGGGGGCCGTGACAGTAATATATCAAACTATATTTTAGTAAATAATAGCATATAAAAAATTATGCTTTGGCAAAATAGTATCACGTTGGTAGTATATTGAAATACACCATAAATCGCGATTTAGCAATACATTCAAACCTTAGTGCATCAAACTACACTGTTAGGATCTGAGTTTGGATTGATTGTGTTTTACGTTTGAATTAAGATGAAAATGAACAAGTAGTGTAGCGGAATATAAATGGAAACAAACTTTGCACACAATCAAACAGGATAATTTCTTTAATCAAACATTTTCACATAGAACCGAAAGATTGAATTTATTTCAACTACGATTACAATGCATGCATGCATGAAATAAACTCCCCCTCAGCCTGAGCTCACAGTGTTTGTTCGTACAGGAAGAAGATTGGTGAAGAGCTAATAGAACAGTACAGGGTACTGTTCTATTTATAGGCACGGACAAACCATTGTGGCATCTTTGCTGACGTCACCATGAAAGTGACATCTAACCTCCTAACAAACTCTAACAACTGATCTAATACAAACACTGCTAAGCTAACTACTTATTACAATTAATTACATAAGAGAAGCTAAACTACTGCTTTATCCTTCCACTGTTGTGACTCCAGCAGTACTTGATAACTCCAGCAGTGCTTGACCCATAGCAGTAGATTGATCAATCAGGGCTTTAGTCTACATCAGTCTTTTACATGATCAGTAGTTGTAAGTCAGCAGTTGATGTAAAGGATCAGTGGATGGAGGTTATCAGATATTGAAACCACTTTCAAGGGGAGAGAATGTAAACACAACATCTGCTTATTTATGGATCCACTGCTCTGATCCGGTTTTGGCTTTAATCAACTGTTCCTCTGGTAGGGTTCAATCCCAACAATCTCCCCCTAGAACAGATGATGCCAAAACCCTTCATTATTGTAGATCTTTATTGCCTCATCAGCAGTTCCCTTATCTGACCTTTAAGTTCTAGCTCAAAGTGTAGGGCATATGTGTCATCTTCATCCCTGCAAAGTGGAAGATCATGGAGATCCTGCAGATCTTCAACACTTAGGCCTAGTGCTTGTTCCCTTGTTATTTTCTTCACTTCTCCACTGGACTTGTTCACTGTCAGTACATGGGTCTGTTTGTCAGTTTTCCACTTTAGTACTTTTGAGTCCAGTGGGTTTCTTGGGATATTTTTATTAGATGAGGAATTTGGAAATTGTGGCCTGGTGATGACTGGCTGAGCAGTGCTTTGAGCTTGAGCAAGTTCAGCATTTTCAGCCATCATCTGCTTGATGACAGATTTTGTAATATCATCACTAGCAGCTATATCCTCTGATGTTTCTGCATCCATCTGTCTTTGTCACTTCCTTTGATAAAGAACAGCACCAGGTGGAGTAGTGGCTCTCCTGACTTGCAGAGCTTTGGTGGTCTTGTTATAACCTCTGCTTCAGGATAGTCAGGTTTTTGTGGAACCTTTGGATCTTTCTTCCTTAGTTCCTCTAACCTTTTGTAGGTGACCCTGACTTTGTCTTCTTTCCACCTCATCACTTGGTTCTTTGACCCAAAATTAGCAGTGATTAATTCCTCTTTCATTCTCTTCAGCTCCAATGCCTTATCAGGTACATTTTTTTAATATTTTGCCCAATCAGGAGGAGTGTGTTTAACTTTGTTTTTGATCATATCTTGGATCCTGGCTGCTTCACTTTCAAGCTCAGGAATTGTCCAATCTTTGTACATGTGTTTTTCTCCTTTGTATTTCTTATGGGCCATGATGTTTTCAATACAATCTTTTCTCAAGGATTCATCTGCTCTTTCTGAAATTTGTCGACATACATTCTTTGCAAACTGCTCCAAAGATCTGACTTGTGTAAGCAAAAATTGATAATGCCTTTGAATTTCTTTGTCAGATTTTCCTTGTGAATCTCTTTTAGAGATATCCTCTGCTTGTTGAGCCTTAACTTCCAAATATTCTTTAATATTTGTAGGCCTAGGATATCCTTCAACTGATGGCAAACTCCTTTTAGCAGGGTCATCCTCAAAGTAGAAGGATTTGATCTCTTCTCTGACTACTGCGAGTTCTAGAGGATATTGGACACCTGCAGGAATGATGGCAGTGATTGGTTGTTGAACTTGGGCTGAAGAGAGAGGAACAGGGTTTGGAATTTTGACAAGTGAAAGAGATTGTGAAGATGTTGGTGGTGGTGATGGAGAGTCATCATCAGGTAAAATTATCCTTCTCCTTTTTTGTTTAGGAGAGGCTGATGATGTGTTGGATGGTTGTGAGGTGGTAATTTGAGTGGTGGTTATAGTGGTGGAAGGTGGCTGACTAACAGTTGTTGAAACAACTGGTGTTTCAACCACTGTTGCCATTACAACAGATGTTGTAACATCTGTTGTCTTCTGCTTTTTAGCAGGAGGTGATGATGGTGGTGATGTTGTTTTAGGTGGTGAGGTGATTTTTGGTGGTGGTGGTAAGGCAGTGGTTGTGGTGTGTGTTGTAGTGGTGTGTGTTGAAGTGGTGGCAGTTGTTGAAACCACTGAAGTATCAACAGTTGTTGATACAGCAGGTGTCTTAACAACTGCTGGTTTAGGAGATTGATGTTTGAAGCCTTTTGTAGGTTTAGAAGCAGGTTTTGTTTTTCTGGAAGGTGTGGTTTTGGGTTGCCTCACATTTCTTGTGGGCTGATTTCTTTTTGGCTTAGGATTTTCTTCATCCTTTGGCTCAGAAACACCCTGCTCATTCATCTCCATAAAAACTCTTTTCTCCTGCTCCCACCTGGCTTTATCCTTAGCCTTTCTATCCCTTTTTACCTCTGCTAATGCATCAGTAATGGCATTAGTGGTAACATCAATCTTTTTGGACCCATCTGGCAAAGGGATATCTTTGAGCATACTATCTTTTTGTGGCTCAATGTATAGACCATCTTCGTAGCCCTTCTTCTTCCACTGCTTGATTTTCTCCCCCTTTTTGGCATTATCTGGTGGTGGATTATCCACAAATATGATAGAGGGAGGAGCAGTGCGAGTTGTTTTCAACAAATGGGCCTTTATTGCCTTGATATCTGCCTGAGTATCTTTAAACCTTGCTTCCATGACATTCCTGATCTTTTGAACCTGAATCTCATGTTGCTGATCAGCTAATTGTCTTTGATGGATAAGCAGTGGTTGAAACAAATTCCAGAGCTCATTTGCAGCAGGTGCAGGTTGTGGTGCAGATGCTTGAGCTGGAGCAGCAGTGGGTGGTACCTTTTGAGCTTTCAACAACTATTGCATCATATCTTTGATTTCAGCAACAGATGTATCAAGTTTATCAATTCTACCCGATAATTCTCGGTACATTAAACCATCACCCAATTTAATGGGATCATCTGATTTCCCACTAGCAGTGGTTGTAACAGTGGTTGACTCAGGAAATGTAGTCCAGAAATCATCCACTGATGCCCCTTTGTCTTCGTACTGGGGACTTCTTCCTTCAAATTGAGGGACACCTTTTAGTGAACCAGTAAAAACCGGATACACAAATGTTCCCAGAGAAGAAATTGCCTTCAAGGAAGTCTTATTGATGAAACCACTGTCCAAATGCAAACCAGTGGGTTCAGCACTTGTAGTGGCTGCTTCACTTGAACTACCACCAAGAGATACTTGTAACTCAAGGGGTGTAACCTCCTCATGTGTTGTTGGTGGGTTAGCAATGTTTGAAATACCAGACCCAGTCACTTGTTGGAGTATATTCTCATTAACAGGTGAGTGAGAATGACTGGTTTGTGTCTGGTTTAAATCAAGAGCATCCAACAATAATTTTGTTTGTGGGGGAATTGTGGAAGTGAGGTTGGGTGTTGAAAGCGATTTTGCCCCGGGAAGTGGGTTGTGGATGATAGAATCAAGTGATTCTAGAGAATCATATTGTGGTGTCCCAATGTGTACAACCTGTTCTTTTTGTGAAGAAGCAGGAGGAGTTTGAGGCATGGGTTGAGATATTTCTACCAACTGCTGTGAGGAAGTACAGCAGTGGTTTCTTGTGACTTTTGTGCTGTCACTAGCAGTTGCTCTAGTATCTCATCCTCCAAAGTTGCCTTTTTTGTAGGTTTGGGGGGTTTTTGTGTTTTCTTTTGTTTTGGCTTTTTGGTGATTTTAGGTGTGGGTTTCACAGCAGTTGTTTTGCTGCTGTGATCACCTAGAGCAGTGGGCTCAGCTGCAGATACCTGAGGAGCAGTGGTAGCTGCTAAATTCTGCTCAGGGATCTCTGCTTTTGTTTTGCAAGGTGTTGATAATCTTGTAAAAGTTTCAGCTGTCAAGCTGTTTATTAGAAAAGAGTCACCTTGTTTGAACACATGAGCATCATCCTTACCAAATTTCTTTTGAAAATAGTAACTTAGAATTCTTGGAAATAGTAAGAATGGCTTTTTATCAACAATTTTTACCAAATCATTAAAGATTTCCTGAGAGTAATTGAAGTTTTCATCTTGTAAAATAGCATATCCTAGTGTTGTATCTTTAATGGTATCTCACTGAAAGCAGTTGTTTTGTTTGAAACACACATCAAAAGGGTATGGAACAAAAATCTTATTGCAGGTGGAAAACTACCTTTTTGTAAGGTATCCTTTTTCATTGAATCTGCATACCCCCTTTCAAGAAAATCAGTTTTAAGCTCGTGTTTGGGAAAAGAATTTTTACCTTGCTGATCATCGAGTTCCAAGACTTCTGAAATGGATTGTGGGGTGATTTTAACGGGTTTACCCATGAGGGAGGAATTTATGGCTATGACGTCTTCACTTTGTTTTTCAAGAGTGGCATTTTTCCAAAATTCTCTCCTGGTTTTTAGGTAAATCGGAGCATCTGTTGTAAGCAAAGTTTTGTACTTCGACGATGACATAGTGTCAATGATGGAATCGTAGATATCAATGGTGCCAGGTTTTGTGAGGAGACCCAGATAGTTGTGAGAAGCTTTGTATGGAATTTCAATGGGTGTGGTAGCCATTTGAGTGGCCTTTTTGGAAGATGAATACTTTGATTTTTTCATTTTGACAAAGAAGAACGAGGAATGATTTGAGAAAGACGGATGGAAACTGCTTTGAGAAAGGAATTTTGGAATTCAATTTGACAGTGTAAAACCCTGTTTGGGGGTTTAGATCAGGGTTTTATAAGGGAAAAAGTGAATGTTGACGTGGCAGCGGTTACAAAGATTTGACCGCTATGTACTGTCCACGTGCCAACCTCTGATGAGAAGATGAATAATGGAAGAGAGTTTTTTGAAAACCACTGATTGAGCAAATATCAGTGGTTGCAACGGTCATAATGAAGGCAGTGGGAGACTTTAACTATCAGTGGATAACCTTATCAGTGGATAAAACACTGATTTTGAACAACAGTGATTACTAAGAAAATGAGAGAACAGGGGTTGACTTTCAGCAGTGGACAGCTTTTAGGGAACAGATGTTTAAACAAAACAGTGGTTATGGCAGACTTTTAAGGATTTAATGAAAAATTCATTTTAGCTATTTTTTAAGGATGGATTTTTGATTTTCTGAAAACATTTTAATGCTTTTATTCATAGAAAAACAAGTTTTTGCTTGTTATTCCATGTTTAGCATGCCAATCCTAAAGATCAAGCTTTCAAAGGTGGATGTGTCTAATGCTTTTGTTAGCACATCTGCCAGCTGATATTTAGTTGGTACATGGTGCAGAAAAATCAAGCCTTTTTCATAGCAATCCCTCACAAAGTGATGTCTGATATCAATGTGCTTGGTGGTTGAATGGGAGACTGGATTTTTGATGATATTTTCTGCTGCCTGGCTGTCCAACATGAGAGGTGTATTTAAGGCAGTGATACCAAAATCCAGCAATTGATTTTGAAGCCAAAGTAGTTGGGCTGTACAGCTTGCAGCAGCTATATACTTTGCCTCAGCAGTGGATGTGGAAACAGCTGCTTGCTTTTTGCTTTGCCAGGACACTAAGCAACTGCCTAGGAATTGGCAGCCTCCTGAAGTGGACTTCCTTGTCTTGTTACATCCAGCAAAGTCACTATCTGAGAAACCTGAAAGCTCAATTTTACCATCAGCTGGATACCAGATACCAAGTGTGGGAGCACCTTTTAGGTATCTGAATATCCTTTTTAAAGCAATAAGGTTTGACTTTCTGGGGGCTGATTGGGACCTTGCACAAACACATGTTGCAAACATGATGTCTGGCCTAGATGCAGTTAGGTACAATAAAGACCCAATCATGATTCTATATAAAGTTTGATCAACCAAATCATCCTTTTCATCAGACATGACAATTTTATTGGTTGCAATTGGTGTACTGCATGGCTTACAATCATCCATCTCAAATTTCTTTAACAGTTCTTTGGCATATTTGCCTTGATGGATAAAAGTGCCATTTTGCAGTTGCCTTACTTGGAGACCAAGAAAGCACTGGAGTTCACCCATTGCACTCATTTCAAACAAAGCTTTCATGAGTTGCCTAAACTCTTCACACATTTTGTTACATGTGCTTCCAAAGATGATGCCATACACATAAATCTGGACAATCATCAAATCCTTTCCTCTCCATTTTAAAAACAATGTTTTATCTATTTTACCACTTGTGAAACCAATGGATAGTAGGAAAGTGGAGAGAGTTTCATACCAGGCTCTTGGTGCTTGTTTCAGGCCATACAAAGCTTTATTTAGCTTGTAGACATGATTTGGATTAAATGGATCCTCAAAACCTGGAGGTTGACAGACATACACCTCTTCTTGAATCTTACCATAGAGGAATGCACATTTGATATCCATTTGATACACCTTGATGTTGTGGTTGACAGCAAAGTCCAGGAATAATCTGATAGCTTCAAGTCTTGCTACAGGGGCAAATGTTTCATCATAGTCAATGCCCTCTTCCTGTCTGAACCCTTGAACCACAAGCCTAGCTTTATTCTTGACAACAATGCCCGTTTCATCAGTTTTATTTTTGAAGACCCACTTTGTGCCAATAGGACTTACACCCTCTGGCAGTGGTACAAGTTCCCATACTTGTTGTCTTTTGAACTGTTGGAGCTCTTCTTGCATGGCTTCTACCCAGTTGTTGTCTTTAAGTGCCTCTTGGTACTTGACTGGCTGATGGAGAGATAGGAAACAAGCAAAAAGACAGATGTTTTGGGATTGACTTCTTGTGAGTACCCCTTCACTGATGTTGCCAATGATTTGGTCAGGTGGATGAGACTTCAAGAAGATTAAATATCCTTTGTATGGAACAATGGCATTTAATGGTGAAGGCTGCATATGTGAATCATTTGAGCTAACCACTGCTGGTGACTTTGATGATCCAGCAGTGGCTTCAAAAGGTGGTGGAATAGGAGGTAATGGTGTGGACACATGCTGACTTTTATCCACTGTTTGGGGACTTTTTTCAACAGTGTTTGATGATGTGGAGGCAGGGGTTGATGGGCTACTTTGATCAACAACTGTTGAGGTATCAGTGGTTGAGCTTTGACAGTTGTTTTGAACATTTGCTGCTCTACCATTTGATGCAGACTTTTGTTGAGGAATGATGACTTCATACCCATATTCTGATGAATGATTTTCTGATGGAGCTGCATTGTTAGTCTTGACAGCAACACTTTCAAATGTGAATTTATCAAGATCAAATAAATCAGCAGGATTTGCTGGGATTTTCATTGATGAAAGTTCATTGAAGTTTACATTCAAAGTCTCTTCCACTGTTTTGATCCTTGTGTTAAACACTTTGTAGGCCTTAGCAGTGGTTGAGTATCCCAGATGATAACCACAATCAATTTTGGCTGCAAACTTTGAGATAGAATCTTTTAAGTTTAAAATGAAGCATGGGCAACCAAAAACTTTGAAACATGAAATCAATGGCTTTATTTTATACAGCAGTTCATAGGCAGTCTTTTGATGCCTAGGGTTGATTAAAACTCGGTTTTGGACATAGCAAGCAGTGTTTACTGCCTCAGCCCTAAAAGTTAATGGCAAACCTGAATCAGCAAGCATGGTTCTTGCAGCCTCAATCAAAGTCCTGTTCTTTCTTTCAACAACCCCATTTTGCTCTGGTGTTCTTGGAATGATGTATTGCCTCACAATTCCTTTTGACACACAGAAATCATCTAACTCCTTGTTCCTGAACTCTGTGGCATTATCACTTCTGAAGATTTTTACTGGAAGGTCAAACTGCTTTTCAACCTGTTTCACAAAGTCTTGCAGAATGCCTGCAGTCTCATCTTTTGAATGTAAAAAAGTAAGTCCATGTAAACCTAGAAAAGTCATCAAAAATAACCAAACAATATCTCTTTTTCTTAAGACTCATGACTTTAACTAGGCCAAACAAATCCATATGAAATGGCAGTGATTGTCTTGAGATTTGTGTGCCCCAATCTCCTGTGCCATAATTCTGTCTCTTTCTTTGATGCAGCTGAGAACAGACAGGCATCAGTTATGGGGCTCTCTTTTGACATATTTAGCACATAAACATTGCCACTTCATTGAGCAACAAGTTAGGTTTTTCCAGTTTTTATTATTGCTTCAATCTTTTCAACCATTTCTGTTCCAACAATCCTACAACAATCCTTTGTGAAGAAAGAGCCATAGCCCTTATCACTCATCTGAGAGACACTTAGGAGGTTGAATTTTAGATTGTCTATTAGATTGACGTTTTCAAACTTAACTTTACCAAATTGCACAGTACCAGACCCCAGAACCTTTCCTTTACTATTATTCCCAAAGTATATATCACCCCCTCCATGTGTTTTAAATCTTTGAGAAGGGCTCTACATCCTGTCATGTGCCTGGAGCCTCCACTATCTACATACCAAAGACTATCTAAGCATGCAGAAGCTCCCTGCACATATAGTAAAGGATTAGTTTATTAAGGTCTCCAAACCAATATGGCTTTGGATGGGGTCTCAGCAGTGTCTAGGTTAAGATCAGATGGATGGGCAGTGGTTAGGTCAGGGGTTTGGACAGTTTTGGGACTGTTTTTCTCTAACCACTGTTGGGGATCTTGCCCAATGATCTGCTGATAACCAAAAGGATGCATGTTCACTCTTGGTTTAGAAGGCGTTTTGTAAGCCTCATAAACATGTGGGATCCTTTGGTATGGTGGTTGTCCCTTGCCTCTTCTGTATTGATTGGCAGGGGGTGCATCAGTCACCTGAGCATCTCTTTTGACAGATGTTTGGTTAAGCTATTTTGTAACAGCTGTTTGGACTGGCACAAAGAGTGGTTGATTCTTGGTGAACTTGATAGATGATGTTGATGAACTCAAGGATGTTTTTGCAATGTACTCATTCTTTTTTACATCAAAGTTTTTTAAATACACACATTCTTGAGTTTTGTGGTTTGTTTTACCACAGATGGTGCAGCTTTCAGCAGGTGCAACGACACTTGTTTTATTTAGATCATATGCTTTTAGATGAAAACAGTCTTTTGTTAGATGATTCTTCTTTTCACAAAACAGGTTTTTTATCTTT
This sequence comes from Helianthus tuberosus, assembly GCA_030545235.1. Lineage (NCBI taxonomy): Eukaryota > Viridiplantae > Streptophyta > Magnoliopsida > Asterales > Asteraceae > Helianthus > Helianthus tuberosus. The sequence goes on from CM060376.1 coordinate 46,900,895, forward strand.
TCTCTTTTCTTCCTTTTTCTCAGATTCCTTAGCAACAGAGTTTTGAGCCACTGTTGGGAGGTCTTTGATAGGAATAACCTTTGCTTTTGGAGCTGTGACACCATCAGTGGTTGTGAAATCCATAGGCTTGAAATTTTCAAGAATGTCACACTCATCAGACCATGTGGGTTTAAATTGGTATTTATCAATTTCCTCAAAGGTTGAGGACCCCACAGATCTTTTCAGAATGATTTTTTTACCAAGTTTGTCAGTTATCTTTACTTCTTGGCCATTCTTGTTGGTTGGTTTTATTTCAGATGAACCAGCTTGTTTTACAGCAGTGTTTTCAAGTTCATCATATTTTCTATATCCTATTCCAAACCTGACATTGCTTTCAAGCTGTTTTTCAAGCATAACCTCATAACCTTTGCAAGATTCCACCCATCTTTCACTAGTGATTTGGGTGGACTCCAACTCCTTTTTACAAACATGGTATTTTTCTACCATAGTTTGGAGTTGGTTCTTGGTTATGCTTTCCTCTTCTTTGAGACTGCAGATCTCTTTGTCTTTTTCAGCCAATTTGTTTTTAAGTTCTTTCAATGACTTTTCAAATTTGACTTCATCAGTTAAAACTTTATCCCTAAGGTTTTCATTCACCTTTTTAATGCTAGCAAATGCAATAATGCATTTGTCTGAACACAGATTTTCAAGAACCTGAGGTGATACCTTGGCAGCAACCATCATAGCACAATCACATTGATGATCACTTTCTTCATCAGCTCTCTCTTCTTTCTCACCTTCTTTCTCCTCTTCCTTTTCTTCTTTGTCTTCTTTGGACCAGGGGTCAAACAGTGGTTCAATCAGGGTTTCTGAATTTTCTCCCAGCAGTAGTTCACCAGCAACTGCAGTAACCACTGCTTCAGCCACTTTATCCACTGTTTCAGTACTTAGCTGTTCTCCTTCAGCTTCTACCCCCTCTGGTATTGACTCTAAAGCCATCAGACCAAATTCATCATTAATAGTATCATTAGAAGCATAGAGTGCAAAAATTTCATCACCAAGCTCATCAGGCATGCTGCTCCAGTCAACAAAGCCTTGGGTGAAAAAGCTTTGCTGATCTGGTTGAACCACCGCTGGAGCAGCTTGTTGAGGTGCAACAGGTTGCACTTGTGCCTGAGGGACAGGGGTTTGTACATACTGAATTTGTGGAACAGTGGTTTGAACATAATGCACAGGCACAGGGGTTGCAGCATAATGAGTAGTGTTAACATGGGCTGCAGGGGTATATTGGGCATAGTGCACAGTGCTTTGGTGTTGTGGTCTAGGGTTTGAGCTGGGATGAGTTATAATTGGACAAGTGGTTTGACTCCTGCATTCCCTAGCAAAATGACCTAGCCTATTGCACTTATAACACTTGATTTTTGATTTATCCAACCCCACCTTTAAATTCCCATGTAACCCTGGGAATTTTCTCCCTGTTCTTTTATAGAATTTGCTTGTTCTCACACTAAGCAAAGCCAATTGATGCAAAATGTCCATTTCTTCTAAGTCAGTGGGATCAAAGTGCAGTAAGTCATTGAGTTCAAAGAACAAATTATCTGAGTTCTGGCTTTCTCCATTTGCTGTGAAAGCAAAGTTGGATAAGTGAGGATCATAGTTGAAATTACCTCTAGCAGTTATGTCAATAAAATGATCATAACTCTGATCCTTACTGCTGCCAGACTCTTCTTGACACAAAAGAGCTGTGTTGCCAAATGAATAATCATCTGTAACTTTGCCAGACTCTTGCAACTTCTTTTTCTGGTTTAACTCCCTTTCATAGGTCAGGAGTCTACCATGAAGTTGGGTCAGTGTCAGGTCTTTGAACTCAACACAATTTCTAGTCACAAAAGCAATTGTATCCCATTTTTCAGGTAGTGATATAAGAAACCTACTATTTTGTGTAGATTTAGGAAATTCAACCTTAACAAGTCTTAGCTCACTAATGAGACAACTGAAACGCTCAAACTACTGAGTCAATGATTCACCCTTAATGTGACAAAAGGTTTCATATTGCTGATTCAGAATTTCCCTATTGTTTTCAATTACTTATTCAGTTCCCCCAAATTGTTCCTTAAGTGCATCCCATAGTTCCTTGGCACTATTACAATGTAACAGCCCAGCATAGATTTCATTGGGTAATGCAGATGCAATGATGCTAAATGCTTTGGCATCCAGTTCGAACTTTTGAAAAGCAGTTTCAGTATAGTTTTCATATTTTTTTGGTTTGAATTTTTTGGATCCTCAGCACTTGGGACCATTGAAACATGGGGTCCAAATACAACCGATCTCCAACATCGAGTATTCTGTTGAGAAAGGATATGACCCATCCTTCTCTCCCAGATGTTGTACTCATGTCGTTTTAGCATGGGTGGTTTGAAAAGTGATCCGATGGTATTCTTATCATCTTGTGATTGTGACGTCATCCTGGTTGTTTTACAGGCACTGATTAATCAACTTTGAACGTGATTAAACCTTACTCTGTTTTTAAACAAAATGAACAACTATCAGTATCAATGATTGTGAGCTGAACTATTTATGTCAAAATGATTGTTAGATCAAATTTGACTGTCCGAGCTCTGATACCAATTGTTAGGATCTGAGTTTGGATTGATTGTGTTGTACGTTTGAATTAAGATGAAAATGAACAAGTATTGCAGAGGAATATAAATGGAAAAAAACTTTGCACACAATCAAACAGGAGAATTGCTTTAATCAACCATTTTCACATAGAACTGAAAGATTGAATTTATTTCAACTACGATTACAATGCATGCATGAAACAAACTCCCCCTCAGCCTGATCTCACAGTGTTTGTTCGTACAGGAAGAAGATTGGTGAAGAGCTAATAGAACAGTACATGGTACTGTTCTATTTATAGGCACGAACAAACCACTGTGGCATCTTTGCTGACATGACCATGAAAGTGACATCTAACCTTCTAACAAACTCTAATAACTGATCTAATACAAACACTGCTATGCTAACTACTTATTACAATTAATTACATAAGAGAAGCTAAACTACTACTTTATCCTTCCACTGTTGTGACTCCAGCAGTACTTGATAACTCCAGCAGTGCTTGACCCATAGCAGTAGATTGATCAATCAGGGCTTTAGTCTACATCAGTCTTTTACATGATCAGTAGTTGTAAGTCAGCAGTTGATGTAAAGGATCAGTGGATGGAGGTCATCAGATGTTGAAACCACTTTCAAGGGGAGAGAATGTAAACACAACAACTGCTTATTTATGGATCCACTGCTCTGATCTGGTTTTGGCTTTAATCAACTGTTCCTCTGGTAGGGTTCAGTCCCAACATACACTTTAGAGACTATAGAAATACCACGAAGGCAAAATCTGTTTGGTTAAAATTTGCTTTCTGGCATTCCATACAACAGGAATGGGGTGTCTAGTCCTATAGCGCTATATCGTACTACCAATCGGCTTGATCATTGTTAATGAATGTATAATTAACAGTATAAATGAACAAATAGTTCTAACAAACTTTGGAAATCAGTTGTTTAAACTGTGAATAATTGTTTAATTCATCAAAAGATAGTATTATGCACGTGTAACCATATAGTCGAAATCGTGAAAATAGCGTATCGGCACATATGTATCACCCCAAAACATTTGAAAACGTAAAAGAGGGGACTATTTACTCACTTGAGATCGTAAGTATCCTCGATTAAGTGTCCTAACAAAGCTCGGAAATCAAGGAATCAAGTGGCACCTAGCATGGAATCACTATGATAAATAATCGGTACCTAAATCGGGAGATCGGGTAGAATGAGGTCTCGTAAACCAAATGAGTATTGGAACTCATGTGATATGGTTTAACAAAGCCTATATTCTAAATCGGAACCTATCCTAAGTGCTTACGACCCATTAAGGTATCTTATGCTACTTTAACTCGTCGTTTGCGCGAATGCGCGTTTGAGACGCCTAACTAGTCCTATGACAAGTATTATATGCCCTAATATTGCATAATCAGTTTAAGTGACAAAAGTTTAGTTACATATGCTTAAATAATAATTATGCATGAAAAGGGCATTTTGGTCATTTACCTAAGGCATATAAACTACCTATCATACAACTAATTATACTAAGTGACCATAGGGTATAACCTCAGAAGGTTATTCCCTATACAACTATGGTCACATAATATGCTTGGTCGGATCCTAATGATCGACCAAACGGGTCGGGTTTGAAAGTCTAAGCGATGGTTTAGACCGCTTGACTTTACGACCCCAAACAAGTACTAGACTAAAAGTGACGAGTTAAACATATTAAAACATGTTTAATTAAGTTAGAAAACAGGTTTTGATATCAAAACAAAGTGTTTTGATACCCGAAGATAGTTTCGTCTCAAAATGCGCAAAAAGGGAATTTTGACCGAAACTTTGACTCGTTACTTCGACTAATCAACGTGGTAATCAGTAGGTATAGTCACAAGGGACTATAACCATCGTAATTACGCTCACGTTGCAAAGTTCAACGAACTTTGTGTTGACCAATTCATGGTCAAAGCAGAAAGTCAAATACTGTTTGAACTCAAAATTCTCAGGTATGAAGCTTACAAAAGGTCCAAGCAATGAAGATTTGAACTCAAAATTCTCAGGTATGAAGCTTCACAAGTGAGAGCTCCAACTTAGAGAAGGAATTGACATCAAATTGTGAGGAATGAAGTGAAGAACCCACTTCTATTTATAGTAAGTTTGGATTAAGAAGATCATGAAAAGTGTTTTTGCAAGAATCAAGGTTCAATCCTAGCCATACACTTGTGGAACATGGTTTTGTATACAATGGGAGCTTCAAACTAGTTCATAGTATTGAGAAAGTTGCATAAAAGACCCCCAAGTTCAAACTACTTGCTGAAAACTGATATTGCTATCAGAACAGGGTCGTGGCGTCATGCCACAACACCACCCCTTTTGGGGTCGCGTGACGCCACCCCTCCCCAGGTACAGCAACTTTTGAAAATTGGCAGAAATGGTCCCTACAACTCGTTTAAGCCATTGTTGACTCGTTTAAACCCCGTTAACCCATTTTCAAGGCTCTACAAGGATGTTAAAGCATAGGGGACTTGAAACATGCTTGAAATTATCTTGGATGTCGGTTTGTTTGGTTGTACGGTCGCATTGTTTGGTTAATTACAACGAAAACACAAACGGACTTGAAAACGATCCAAATTATGCGACGAGTGGTATTTTTGCATTCCAATCACTAAAATAAAATATTTTAATGATTATAAAAATTTTTGGATGTCCGGATATGTTCAAAATGTAAGATATGCGGGTAAATGCAAACTTGTGCACTTTTTGACGCTTTTAGTCCCTGTTGATCAAATAAGTTTATTTTCGCATACCGAACCCCTAAAAGCCTATTTCTAAGCTATATCATGGATATTTAGGGTATGTTTAACTTATTATCAAGTTCCGGAATGTTCGTCACTGTACGAATCAGCATAGTTTCGCAGTTTGACGAAAATAGTCCCTGCTATCGAATAAACTTGTTTTCGACACACCAAACCCTCCAAAACTTATTTCTAAGTTATGTAAAGTTTATTTAAGGTATGTTAAGCCTATGTCACTATTCCAGAGTGTTTTTTGTGTTAAACTGGTTATATTTACGCATCAGTTCGCGTGTAACCTTCCAGAAAGCGATTTAAAGCTCGAAATTGAACAAGAATTGATATGTGCAAATGATACACATATTTATACAAATCCCAAGTATGAAACAAAAGATTTCATTGGTTTTGTATTCGTATGATGGTCGTAGAGGCACATGTGTCACATCGGGTGCTACGAGTCACATTTTCAAGGATCTCAAATGCTTTGAGGAATTTGAACCACTTGAAGATGGATCAGTACTAAGGATGGGAAATGTTGCAACCGAGCCCATCAAAGGAGTTGGAAAAGTTAGACTTGTATTTACTTCTGGAAAACATCTATTATTAGATAATGTGTTGTATGTACCAGGGATTCGAAAGAACCTCTTATCTGGAATTGTGCTAAACAGTTGTGGTTATAAACAAGTCATTGAGTCGGATAAGTTTATCTTGTCTCGACATGGAACCTTTGTTGGATTTGGATATTTATGTAATGGCATGTTTATGCTTAATATTAATGTCCCGTTTGTTATTGAATCTGATGTATGGCATCTATATCTTCTAGTAATGTTGAGAATGATTCACGTTTATGGCATGCTAGATTAGGTCATGTTAATTACTATAGGATGAAAGATATGTCTAAAATGAGCCTAATACCTACCTTTGACATGCAAAACTGTAGTAAATGTCATACTTGCAAGTTGACTAAAATTACTAGTGAACCGTTTAAAGATATTAAAAGGGATTCAAAGGTATTAGATTTAATTCATTCTGATTTACGTAACTTTCATAGTACGCGTTCACTTGGAATTAAAAAGTATGTGGTTACTTTTATTGATGATGGCACTAGGTTTTGTTATGTTTATCTATTGCATTCAAAGGATGAAGCTCTTGATAAATTCAAAATTTATAAACAAGAGGTAGAGTGACATCAAAGTTGTTTGATAAAGAACCTTCATACTGATAGAGGTGGAGGGTATTATGTGTAACGCCATGCTTCCTCGTACTTTCCATAATTAGAAGGTCTTGCTTGTAATTCTATTTTTGGAAGTCTCGTGTTCTTGTAATCGTCCTTTCATTGTAATCATTGTAAGATCCGAGACTTGACTCATAAATTAAACTTACATTTCTTTAAATTCATGTTATACATACTTCATACTTGTTCGTACGTTTAAATTCGTGAAACAATTGATACATTATTCGTAATTCTTGGAAACTATGTGTTAAACTTGCAAATACATGAATCATGCTAATAATACATCTTTTGAGTGCACACGATACTTAATTATGATATTCATACGCTTAATCATACTTCATTATGTTTGTTTTATGTTAATTACACTTGTTACGTCTGGTGTGTTCTTAGCTTCTTCAGTGGTAAGTACGAACATGCGACCTTTAGGCTTGGCTTGCTTTTAGATGTTATCCCTTTAAAGCTTTGGGCAGTTTTGTCTCATGTAATCGGATCACCGCATTCCAAAAAAACCATTTCTTATCTCGTCATTCATGAAAGAGGTGCCCGGTTTTCTTACAATTGGGGCATGGTCTTACTTTGCAGGGCCCTAGGTGATTCTTTTGACAGATTTTACATGGAGTGATTTATCTAGGTTTCTTGAAATTGTTATTCCGGTATCCCCGTTTCTTTCTTCCAATTTCCTTTTGGTGCAGGAGATTCGGCTTGTCGCAGAATCATCTCGGCAGCCATGACAGCGCCAGCTTCACCAGTTTCTACAAATTTCTTGGGGGATTTGGATTTGATAAGCATTCTCATTTCGAATGGTAATCCCATACGAATCTATTACTCCATTGTTCCTCAGTTAAGGCTAAATAAGAAACCAGTTGAGATATGTCGTTGAAATGAGTAACATACTCTCGGTATGTCTTAAATCCCATTTTAAATTGAAAGGATTCAACTTCCAGTTGTTTGGTCTCACTGGGAGGACAGAACTTAGCAAAGAACTTATGGACAAATCCATCCCACTTCATCTCCTTAACTTTTCCTTTTCCCTTTCTACGAACCATAATGTTCCACCAGTGATGGGCTTCAGCTTCAAACATATGTACGGCGAATCATACTTTGTTGTGGTCGTTAAATTCACATATGTCTAATACTGACTCAATCCGGTTGAGCCATTCCTAGGCTTTCATTTGTGACAACCGGTAATTAACGGCTTCTAATTTCGTGATTAACAAACGTTTAAGGCGATAATAAGTTGTGTTTAAGGCATGAATAACTTAATTAGGCTTTTGGACTGCCTAGGAATGCCTATCTGACTTTACAATGTGCGTATGGTGATTTTCAGGAAAACTGTTGATTGTTAAGCGGTAACGAACTGACACCGGACAAAATACTGACAACACCGACAAATAAAAAGTTTATACTTATAAGTTATACCAATAATATGGATCTTTGAGAAAATATCATGCTTTCTAACGGCACAAAACACAAATGTGAACGAAAAACGTGAATGCAGGAACGCACCGACAACGAAACGGAAGCATCAGACACGCGTATTAACTTAAAAACTGAAATATTATGATATCTTTAGTTTCGTTTTCAAATTTTAATATCCACCGTTAGAAATGGATCGAAAAACGAACAAGAAACGACGAACGAAACATTTTTTACGCGTTTTAACTCAACCGACAAAATACGCGTCGAATGTTGATTTCCGACGAAATTTTTTGTATTCTTCGACTTAACATTATAATTTACGACGTTTTACAAAGTTTGGGTTCGAGAAATGGGCTTCAGAATTGTTATTGGGCCGCTTAAAACACGCTAACGGGCCCTGAGCCCAACCCATTTAATATACCCTAGGTATAAAAGGGCATGTATAACTTTTCAACTTCATTTGTCTAACCCTAAGCTGAACACGCACATAACCAGCCGCACCCCCTTTCTTCTCCTTCTTTCCCTCTTGATTCCAGTGATCAGAGCCGGTTGCTGGTTCCCCTCCTTCTCCGGTGAGCTCACATACACACCCCGACACTCTCCTTGTTATACCACCTCACCCCTACCTTCACAGCCCCTCCTCCGACATCACGAACACCCATCCCAACCCCCTCGTTCTTTTGTCTCCGATGAGACTCCTCAGGTGGCGGCGTGGTTTCACAGCAGAGACAGAGAGAGATAAAGGAGAGAGGTAGAGAGTGTTCGAGAGTGTTCGAGAGTAAACTTGTTTATATTTATATATTATGTGTATTAGGATAATATAACTTTATTATAATTATGTTTGTATATGTAATAGTACCGAATAAATGTAGGGACATGGCGGTTGGAAGACACTGTTTCAAAGGTAGTTATTCCTGCCAAAATAACCATCGGACTAACTGTCCCTCACATATGTATATATATATATATATATATATATATGTTTGCCAGAAATATTAATCGGTACCAAGATATTGTCAAATATCCCTCTTTCTTGTTCTTATAATCTTTCTAAGTGTGTGTTGTTATTAATCGTTTGATCAATATGAATTCAACCAATGAATTTTGTGAATCAAGTTCTGATAATCATACCAATAATGATATCAAACTTCCGCTGTCAACATGTGGTATCAGAGCCACGGTGGATCAGGATGATGATGGTCTCTATTCGTCTGCGTCTGTGTTACCCTGCAAACATTGATCCGATGAAAAGAAGGAACGACAGAAGATAAATTCAATTCACAAAAGATGTTACTACTGCAACCAGCCTGGTCATCAAATCGTTTCTTGCAAGACAAAGGAGAACGACGAAGCAACACTTTTGATCCGTCAAGCCATTAATACCGGCATCCAAAAGCAAGAGGAAAACGAAGTTCAAAGCATGGAATTCATCGTCAATGGTACAGAAGGAGGCCTGTGGTCTAAGATCTGGTATGTAAGCACAAGTTTCCAACATCACTATGCGGGTAACTTAGATGTATTCAAGAGAATTAAAAATATGTTCGGTGTCGAAACCAAAACCGGTGAAAATAATTTCTTTTTTATAAGAGGAATCGGGGTTGTAGATGTAGTGTCAGGAAACGACAAATTTCGAATTCAGAGTGTGTTCTATACTCCTGAATTAGAACGAAATATTCTTAGTCTTGATCAATTAGTGATTCAAGGATACACGGTACAATTCATCGGTGAAAAATGCAAGATTTTTCCCACTTTTAGTGTACCCGTTGTGAACAGAAAGAATGATATAACTGGTTTAACAAGAGAAGATGAAATCGGAACAAGAGAAAAACAGTCAATAATAAACAAGCAATCTGATCATGAGGCATACAAATCTGATTACTTGAATGATTATTTCGAGAAACTGAATCTATCTTCCAATGAACCCGATTGGAATGTAATGATTTTACAAGCAATGAATTCAATTAGTTCCAAGACTGCAAAGCCCTATTAGAAATGTTAGAAGACGTTGATTATGTCAGAAAATACAAGTATGAATTAGAAATTAAGTTCGATGAGATGATAGACTGGTTCATAAGAATGAAATTGGGAATCACCACAAGACCAATACCTGCTTATATGAGTGATAATTGAAAGGTTAACTTGCTTGAACTTTACATGGTGGTGAAAAGAGAAGGCAATCATAGGAATGTAACTTCGAACAATTTATGGGCATTAGTTTCAAAAGATATGTGGCATGAATATCATGATGGATATTTTATGAGAATAATGTATGCCATGTATTTGGATGTTCTCTTGTATTACTACAAGTTCAAGACAACTCAGGAGAATGTTAGAAAAGGCAAAACTATGAACAGGGGAGAATCCAACAGCCAAGGTCAAAGCTACTTAGAAACAAGAGGAGAAGTTGCTGAACTGGGAGGAAGATCGCTGAGTGATGGCTGCATACCGGAAGAAGAATGAGAGCATTACGCTCTGTTTGCTGGGAATGACTAGACAGGAATGAAGAAGCTACAAAAGCGACGACGATTCGATTTCAGGCGAGCTGAAAAGGCTGTAAATGAAGCCAATCGAAGCATTCTTATGCATTCCCGTTACCAGTTTAGGGGAGTGTGTACGAGAGTAAACTTGTTTATATTGATATATTATGTGTATTAGCATAATATAACTTTATTATACTTATGTTTGTATATGTAATAGTACCGAATAAGTGTAGGGACATCGCGGTTGGAAGACACTGTTTCAAAGGTAGTTATTCCCGCCAAATTAACCACCGAACTAACTGTCCCTCACATATGTGTGTGTGTATATATATATATGTTTACCGGAAAAATTAACTGGTACTGAGATATTGTCAAATATCCCTCTTTCTTGTTCTTATAATCTTTCTAAGTGTGTGTTGTTATTAATCGCTTGAACAATATGAATTCAACCAATGAATTATGTGAATCAAGTTCTGATAATCATACCTATGATGATATCAAACTTCCGCTGTCAATAGAGAGACGATATCGAGAAGAAGAAGAGGATCGGTGGTGGCTGGTACCGTCACTGACGACGAGGATTGTTCTTCCAGCAACCAGAACCGCCAAAATAGGTGGTGGTGTCACATGGTTCGAGTTTTGAGCGGCGGCAGGAGATGATGATGATGTAACTGTTCTTGTTACATGGCAACGGGTCCGGTAACGACGACTTTAATTCCTCCCGACAAGGTTCACCGTGGAGACAACCGATGGCGGCGGTGGCCGCCGCCAGAGCTTCGTTCAAGTTCAAATTTGGTTCAAGTGCTCAGATTCAGATTTGGGTTAGTTTGTTCAAGATGTTTGGATGTCGGGTTCGGGTAAACATAACTCAGACTAAGCCGGTTCTGATCTCGGGTTTTCAGATTCGGTTCGGTCGACAAGTCAACGGATAGCTCTGTATAGTTTTGGTCAGAATTGAGGTTCGGTTCGATGCTCGGTCAATTGTTAGTCAACAGGTCAACACCTGGTCAACACCAGTCAAACATCATCTCGGGTCAGTTTCGAGTATGCAGTTTAGTTTTGGTTCGGGTTCGGTTCACTTCAAATTTGTTTCGGTTCAACAAGTTCGGATTCAATTCAAAACGAGAAGTCAACACGTCACCGGTCAACGAGAGGTCAAACACAGTCAACAAGAAAGACCCGGTAAAGTGTTAAGAGTAGCGGGTTATTCTTTTTAGAAGTTTATAGATTTTTAGACTACGCGAAACCGAGCTCGACCCGAATCGATTAGTGATTAGTTACATTTTATCTTGTCGTATTTCGTTAAATTTGAGTATATATTGTTTGAAGTGATTGAATTATTGTTGAGCTTTGATAAAATACGACAACTTTTTATCGTCGGGTTATTCCAAAAACAGAGGAAACTCTGCCCGATTTTCGTTAAAAAGTTAGTTTACGAAACGTATATTGTTATAAAAACGACACTTGTTGAAAAATACGAGTTTTTATTATAAAATACATATACGGATATATTTAGTTTGGTGACTTATTACTTAACGAAACTCGATGATTTCTATAAAATAAATATGATCAATTATATTTATTTCCACCGTTTAGAAACATCGAAATCCGATTACTTATACAAAATGAATATGATTATTTATATTTCAATACATCGATAATTCGAATAATTTCGAATATCTTTACAAAAGAAATATAACGGTTTATATTTATCTTAAACATCGACTTTAAACTTTCTAAAGAACTAAATATAATTTTTATATTTATTTCAAACGTTTAGTATTCGGAAATCTTATGAAGTAAATATAGTTATTTATATTACTTTCAATTATTTAGAGTCCGAACATTCTTATAAGACGACTACGAATGTTTGAATTCATTTCAAACATCAAGCTTTCGATATATAGACACATATGTATACATGTTCATTTATTTCCATCTTACGACAACTACGACGACATGAACCGCTATCCACCTACGCCTTCTAGTCGCGACTACTAACACGACCTCATATAAGTATATTTAGATATATATATATATATATCCTACATCACTCGGAAACTAAGTTGTTTCCGAGACTTAGTGTTATCCCGATTATAAACGGGATCAAATAACCATAGATTGGTTATTCTGGGTCAAGATAACACTACCTTAGTCTCGTTTAGTTAACAACTCGATAGAGCTCGGACACGTAGTTTAGCTACGTTTAAACTAGAAACTGATAAATTATTCCATGTTAGGAATACTATAGATGCACACTGGCTAATTCACGTTCTTGGAACGACACTTCGGAATCACGCTAAGCTAGCTTTGCCCAGGAACATCCAGGTGAGTTCATAACCCCCACTTTTTTTCGGTTTTACATTTTTGTAAATGTTTTTCGGGGGTGGAAAGACATGCAAGTTTTGAAAAATCACACAACATACCGGTTGCAAATGAATTTCGCGAATTTGAATGGTTTACGAAAAGATCATGCTAAACATACCGGTTTTGTAAAGACATAAGTGTTCTTTTTCGAAACATGCATGAATTTTAATAACACGAATGACGTGGGCTAGGCCCAAGGATATAGGTAAAGGCCCAAGGACATGGGCAAAGGCCCAAGGACATGGGTAGGCCCAACAACTCACACATTATACGTTAACTAGGGTATGGTTAAGCTAGGGAATGCACTATTAGATCATGTGAGCGAATAGTAATCTCTCTTAAGTGCCATTAATCTTATATAAGACTGAGGGCAAAAGTGGTAGATCTATTGGGTGTAGCGAGCCCCACTCTTGAGTCCTTGTGTGGCCCACGTAGTGCTTTTGTTGTTCTAATCGGGTGGACCAGAGGAAATTCGCTATGGTTGAGTGCTTCCTATGTCGCCGCATATATTAATGTTCTTGCAAAACATTAGATATGTTCATAGACGCTTACATACCAGTTTTTGATACTCGAATTTTTAAAGGTTTTTAAGATTCATTTGATAAAAACTCACAAATACATGCTTTACGAACTTTGGTAACTTTTTCAACTTATGTATATGTAAGAGGACGGGTTGGTCCTGCTTACAAAGACTCTTTTAGGCTCGGCCCATTCTCTCTCGTGCAATGCACAAAGATTCTCATGGGCTACACCCACAGTTTTCATATAACACGCCGAGAAAATGATTTTATTAAATTTTCTCCACAACTTTTAAACCGGTAAACAAAACGATTTGTTTAAAATCTTTTTCAAAACAAACTATGAACTCGCTCAACTTTATGTTGACTTTTTCGCATGTTCTTTCTCAGGTTGCATTTTCAAAACCTTGGAACGGTTGGAATAGGAGAACCCATGGGAATTTGAGTACTTAGCAGGCGTTCAATTTCTAGAAGTCTTAGCTTATTTCCTTCCGTTGTGCAATGAAGATACCAGTCCAGTCACGCCAGCTCTGATATTTCGGGGTGTGACATCATTGCTCCTTTTCTTTCGTCGAAGGATTGAGGTTTACATGACATGAAGTGCTTATAAGTGCATTCCTTTGTTTTGGGAGATTCACCTTTTCCTTCTAATGGTATAGTTACAGGAGTCTTTTTCTTCTCGTTTCTCCTTTCCTATTGTTAACATTTTCGGTTTGTGCATTCGTCATTATCTTAGCGACTTCCATAGCTATATTGCGTATATCTTCAGCATTTAAATGCATGCTCATACTAGACCGGGATCTGACACTGTGAGAATGTGTTCGAGCCCTATGAGAACCTTCCCTCTTCTGCATTTATTTTGTTCATGTCTAGACCCTTGTTCATGTCTAGATCCTTGCTCATCTCTATCAGACATTGTCTCTTTCCTATAGGAATATGATTATACAGAAGTTACTTGTATGTATTATACATCTTTATAACATAACAATTATATATTACACAAATATTTATATAGCACATAAAAGGGCACAACATAAGTTATCTTTTTCTTATCCACTCAAAGAATTATGTGAGTACTTTTCCTAAGACCCTGTTATTTGGCCTAACCTGGTTGTGCTATTAACCTTTAGAGTACTACTAGTTAAAGCTTAGGCATTCCTGTAATACCTAATATGCTAAAACCTCGAGCTCTAATACCAATTGTTAACATCCCACCCGTAACCTGGATGATTATGTACAATTGATACACTTACAACAGAAGCGAATTGAACTTTTATTAAAACTTATAATAGTCTGAGTACAACATATTATTTATTTACAATAGTGAGCATCTAGGTCTTCATGTCTTAGTTGTCTTCTCTCTATTTCTAAGAGCATCCCCAATATGGCCTATTTACCCATTTTAGAGCTGAGATGGACATGGTAAAAGTTTTTAGCTGTTGTGGCTTCCATTTTTACATCTCATACTTAGGAATCATTTTTGCACACAAACTAGAAAAACGTGCAGATGATGGGAATTTTGTCAGTGAGTGGGTCCGGGTGGGAGGGTTGGGTGTAATGTTAAAAAAAACAATTCTTTTTATTAGAAATGATGATGAGGTGGCATTGGTTTTGGGTGTTTTTAAATTTTGTTATTGGGACAGTTTTGGGTGTTTTTTTAGAATGGTGTTTTTATGGTGTGGGAGTTGAGTTGGCATGTTTTTTAGTGTTTTTAAGGCTTCTTGTTGTGGATGGTCTAAGAGTGTCTCACTGATTTACTGTGACATGTATACTCCAACGACGTCAGTTATATACTAGTGAGCTCATGTTATACAATTTATAAAAACACAATTGAAATGCATGCAACATGAGTTGTGATATTTTGGCCAAGGGCAACCCTGTACCATTTATGACCTACTAACAACCACCAGCAATGGGCATACGAGGAACCCTATCCTCTTTACAGCCAGTTCCGACACATTCCATTAAGCATATAAGGATCCAAATATACAACTACCGATAATAGCACATTATAACATTTTTATATTATTTCCAGTTCAGATATAACGAGCATACAATCACAGGTTTTATAAATAAACATGATAACTCACCTGTTTAATACTTGTTAAATAGCTGCTAGTACGATCGGGTATGATCTCGGAGTACTTTTACATAGACCAATAAGAAAAAAGTTACTCTTCAACGTATTAATCATTTAAAACGAGTGCAGCATTAAGCCTTCCTTTTACATAGACTAATAAGGCCATGGGGTGTACCTTAACATCTAGTGTGTTAACGATGACATGGCATGTTAAAAAGCATTGCAAACCACTCCCTTCTTGTGTTAAGGGGTGTTAAAGGGATTATATGTTAACATGATGTTAAGATATTGTCTTAATTTGTTTTCCTTTTTTACACTCAAACCATTAAAAGTTTTTACACTCAAACCATGAAAAGAATAAAGTTAAGGGGATTAAACCATTTTCTTGATGTGAGGTAAAGTGAAATAGAGAAAAGTAAGTAATGTGACACCTAGGTAGTGTTAAAAAGAGTTAAAGTATACCCAAGGCCTGAAAGGACAAAGAAAAAAGTTACTCTTCAATGTATTAATCATTTAAAACGCGTACAACATCAAGTCTTCCTTTTACATCACAACGAACTGGCAACATTTCATCTTCTTTTACATTCTATTTTTATCATTAAATAAGCACTCATGTTTCTTTCATTTCACATAATCAGAACCATGGCTGCAACATTTCATATTCTTCTTCATCACCATACCAACACCATCTTCTTCTTGTTTTTCTTCATCCTCTTCTTCCCCACCCATAGCTTAACTCCCGGTTCATCTCTATCAGTTGAAAACATCGACTACATTTTTCTCTCCCCGAACCGTCTTTTCACCGCTGGTTTTCACAAAGTCGGAGACAACGCTTACTGTTTCGCCATCTGGTTCTCTGACCACCCGTCCTCCTTGGTCTGGTTGGCAAACCGAGACGAACCAGTCAATGGAAAACACTCAAAGCTCTCACTACAAGAAGACGGTAATCTTGTTTTAACAGATGCCGGTCGATACATTATTTGGTCAACTCATACAAAATCAAACTCATCCTTAAAATTACAACTTAATAACTCGGGTAACCTTATCCTCCACGAACAAGGAAACCCTGTCTGGCAAAGCTTTGATCTTCCAACAGATACCCTTCTTCCAACCCAACTATTTACCAAGAACACACAACTTGTAGTAAGATTAAATATATTATGATTTAATATTTAATCTAGTAGCCATTATAATCATTTACATTATATGGATCAAAATATATAACAACCTATTAAATAATTAGTTGGTAATTGTTGATGGACCATATTACCCTTATTAACTAATTAGGTTTCCTTCTGGGTGCTTATATAAGGAGACTTGTGTAGAGGTTAAAGGGTTACACAGTTAGATACAAAACCCCATAAGCATAACATCATCGAAACCTCTTCTCCATAACCGAATCCCCTATTCGGTTTTCATCATCACCATCATCATTCAGCACCCTAAGGAGGAACCAGATCACACTGACAAATATGTTGAACTCGATGTCATCTTCTTTGACTGGATTCTCCATTGCACTGTCTGCTGTAACAGGTATGTTTTCATGTTTTCCTTTATGTTTAAACAGAACTGAACCAACATGTGGTATCAGAGCATATGTTGATTAGTCAGTTCTGTTTTCGTATCCATTATTCTGGGATAGAAATCTGGAAAACAAAACTTTGAAAACCTAATAAAACTCGAAACCCTGTTTCGAGTCACTCTTTCTAAAAAAATTTCGGATCTTATGTTTTTTGATGTTTAGGTCACTATTCCGAAATCAAATGTGTTAAGTTACTGTTCCGAAATCATTAAAATCCAAGATTTCGGATTCTAGAATTTTGTTTTTTGTTTTAGGGTTCATCATGTGTTCTTAGGAAAATTCGAAATTCCTTTATGTTTTGGAATATAATTTGGATTTTTGAGTGTTATTTCCTGTTTTGATCTATTCTGAATTCTAAAGATTTTTGAAATCTGTTAATAGATAATCAGATAAAATTTTCGAAATATTTGATAAAATTAGATCATCACTAAAACAGGAAACCATATCTCAAAATCCCTTAGAATTCGAATTTTCAGTTATTTTCACAACAACAGCTGTTAACAGTGGACTCGGGACCATCAGATTGCGACTCGAGACCATCAAGTTTCGACTCGAGACCAAGATCTCGACTCGAGACCACAAGGTCTCGACTTGAAATCATAAGGGTTCTCAAATCATCTCAACTCGAGACCATAAGGTCTCTACTCGAGACCATAAGGTCTTTACTCGAGAACATAAGGTCTCTACTCGAAGTCATAACTGTTCTCAAACCTTTACAACTCGAGACAACGATTTCGAATCGAGACCATAAAGTTTAGACTCGAGACCACTGAGGTTTTGACTAAGGGCTTCAATCTTCACAACTCGAGACCACGGTTGCGACTCGAGACCTCATAAGGAGTCGAGATCTCATAATTCACAGCAGTCGAGACCATGATTGCGACTCGAGACACTGAGGTTGCGACTCGAGACCTTAATGAGTCGAGACCTCATAATGATGAGTCGAGACTTGACTCAAGATCTCACTCGAGACCTCATAACTGAGTCGAGATCTCACTCGAAACCTCATTACCTTAGGTTGTTTAATGTGAACTAAGATTTAGCTCGGGGCTCCGCCCCGAACCCTGTGGTTTTCTATTAAATAACTGGTTTTTGTAAAATATTTAGTTAATTAATAAGGATCAAATAATGTTTTACAAAACCAAAATGACTTAACTTGAATGAGCTTCTGATGTATCACTTCTGGCCAAAGCTGATTTGATGCGTCTACTTATCGTTCAAGTATTACGAAAGCTATGTTAAGTGTGCGTCATAAACATGAATGTCTTAATATCTGGCCAAAGCGGATTTAATTCCTTCATAGATGGCATACTTAACAAGTGCATAACTAAAGTGATTGTCTCAATTTCTGGCCAAAGCTGATTTGTTACAACCACTTTGCACACATGCTTAAATGATTACACTTCTGGCCAAAGCTGATTTGTCTTCGTTTAAGTAAACTTTAAATAAGTCTATTATTTTGATGTTAGTAATAGACATATCACAACCTCTTCACATAATGATCCTTATATTAATGATCCTTAATTAATTTTTATGATCATTTCGTCTGCCTTATTCTTTTTTACTCACTATAATTTTCTTCTATAAATCTATATCTCATCCACTCTAATTCTTAAGCCTAAAATGTTTTGCTTTATTTAAAGTTTCTATAAGAATTAGCTCTTAAATTAAATCCTTGATTATCTCTTAAGACACGATAATCCTACTGCTCTCTTCTGATAAAGCACTACAGAAGAAAAGTAGAGCATGATGATTAGGATAAATCGAACATGATGTCTCTTATGATAATCAAGATCTCTCTAACATAAACGCTATCACTAAAGTTATTCCAGATTAAGTCTTTCCTAAGACTAATATATAATTGTGGAATAATCATACGAATTCCTAAGATGCATGCCCTCATTTGAAATTCTAAACTATAAAGTTAAGTGGTATATGTGAATACATTATAATGTACAAAACCATGACCCATAAAGTTAAGGGCTTACGCATGGAAATAAGTACATTTTTCCAGTACATTACATACTAAGATTTCCACTTGTACAATTTGATGCATTATAAATCAACTATAACACTCAAAAGTACCAAAGTATAATGAGTGTGTTGATAAGCAACATATGTACAAAGAAATAAATGTTTGAAGCTGGATAATAAGTTGTTACTCATCTTACAACCACTTAAACTTTAAAAGAGGATTATTCTAAGGTCCATAGAAAAATTACAAATGCTAATTCCACCTCTAAGGTTCTTCAAGGGAAAATCTCACTGAATAATTGTAACGAGACTATCCATTATTTAGAAGAACAGTTGGATAAGTTAATTAGATAGTCACTTACTAATGATATTTAAGTCTGATAATTTTAATATTCCATTTAACACATGATTAGTTGACTCTAGTTCCATACGTTTCCTTACCAGAACTTGACAAATAACTAACATGAGAGTTAGTGACAAAATTAATTGTCAAGGCTATAAGAACCATAATAAGCAGTCTTCTAACAAAGCCTTTCGATACCTTACATATTCTGAAGATTAATCAGAATATAGTATCATTACTTAGGCTATGTCATGAAGGTTGTGAGGTTTACATAACCAATATAAAGTCACACTTACCTTAAACTCTCATTTTATTGTTCTAAATATCTGGATAGAAACATTACTAAGATGAAACTAGATGATACCTTATACTTTCACAACTTTTGTCATCATGCAAATGAGAATTTGACAAAAGGAAAATGAGACTTATAAATTTCATCCATTATAACTGAAATTCATGAGAAATCATGACATAGTTAATGAGGATGATTTTTCATCTAATCTCATTCTAAGTGATTTTAAATCATGTTGTTAAAGACCTAAATATGATTTTGCTTAGGAATAAGTATGGGTCCATCATAAGTCATTCATTGACATTCGTGGAACTTCTTCCAAATGGAATATTAAGACATAATTCATTTATCATTTAAAAGACTATCAACTTGTATCTAAATTTTGTCGCATATGGCTCACGATCTTAGAAGAAATCTATTCATATATGTACTTAATAAGATTTCTATTAAATATGTCCTTAAGTTTCTTATGATATTTGGACATTAAGGAAATCTAATAAAGTCTAACGTATATATGATAGGTTCCCACGTCACATAGCTCATTGAAACTTCTCTTGTAGCATTCTAGAGATATTAAAAGATCAGTGGGAGCATTAAGTGTCTTAATAATAACTTGCAATAGTTGCAAGAGGTGGGGAGTGAAAATTTTACATTACCTCAATTTGCACCTCTTGTACAAGACACCGCTCCATCACGACACTGTTCTATCAAAACTTATCTTCTTAAATCTAATGTTACTCTTACAAAAGTTTCATTGTTGCTTAATTGTGGGCGCACTTAGATCTCTTACCTAAACTAACATAATCCTCAACAAGAGAAACTACAACGACTAACGTCATTAATTTGTTTCTCTATTAGAATTTGTTGGTCGTTAAATATTGACCCTAAGCATGCTGAGTTCCTAAAGATTTCTAAGGTCAGTGGGAGCAGTCAAAGTCCTTATCATGACTTGCATGGAATACAAGAAGCGGGGGGAAGAATGTCATTAAATTTCACTTCGAATTTAACTCCGATTACACCTCTTGTACACCATACTGCACCAACTCTTACAAACTTAGAATGAAAATGATAGAAACCTAACCAAGAGCTAATCTATAAAACTAGAACTTCTAACAAACCCAATAATCAACTCAGGAGGTCATCTAGTTTTAAAATCCTACTAACTTTGATGATTACACAACCTCGCTAATTGAAGTTGAAATGGATTTTGGAAAAGTTTACTGATCCTATCTCTCATAATTAAGCCATTAGCGTCAATCAATCTTAAATCTTCTAAATGGAATAAAACTGTTTTCTAGTAAAACTGATTTTATGTGTTCTTATAACGTTTGGGATTTGATTGAATTACCTAAGAGTGTTCATAACTAAACCAAATCCTAATATAAGCGTTAAGACACGAAGAAGCATAATTGATTGTCAAAGGTCATACTTAGAAAGAGATAAATTATCAAAGAGTTTTTTCTTACCTATCTTACAGAAGATTTTTTGAGGATCATCACGGTTCAAGTAGCTTATAATAGTTTTAAGCTACATTAGATGAACATTAAAAACAATTTTTCCTAACAAATGGCTAGCATATTTACATGTTCATAAGACAACCTGAAAGTTCTAAACTTATGGTTAAAGAACAATTTGTTTATAAGTCAATAAAATCCATGTATGGGTTAATGCAAACATTATAATGTGATGAAATCTTAATGTAACTATTTTCATCAACAACCAAGTGGATTAATGTGCCTACCTCAAAATGAGTGGGAGCAACTAAGATAAACTTGTCTATATAGATGACATTCTTTTGACAAGTACGTGTTACATAAGTCAAAGCATTGTTAACACAAACTTTGATATAATACATCTCAGAGATATCTCTTACGTGATTGATATCATAACATACTGAGATAGACCCAATGGGATATTAGTTACGTTCCATAAGTTTAACCTTAAATGGGTCCTTACATATGTAACAAACAATACTGTTCTCCTTTAGAGGATAATATGGTAAATGAGATTTTTCCTTACGCTTCATTAATTAGAAGTCTTATGTAAGTTCAAGTCTATACTCGTTTAGATATTACTCAAATTGCAACACACTAGATATGTCTAGATTAATGTGAAGCATCTTATGGAGTATTAAAATATCTATAAAAGGAAACGAGAGACTATAATTTAAAGAAGAAGTGAGAATTAAAACCGGTTTATTACTCTAACTTTGTGATATTCAAAGATGACAAAATGTAATTTCGGGTATAACCTTATGTCAGCAGACAAATCCATCTTATGGAGGAGTCATAATAAACTGATAATAACAACCTAAGTTATAACGACATAATATAGTCACTAAATGTTGTTGAAAATTTATCAGTGGACTCATAAGTTTATTAACTCCATATAATTAATATTTTGAAGACTTAGTGTGATAAAGTCAGTTACCATGACTCCTTGAACAGTAACAGTTCGAGAGGTGCTGCATTAAATTTCGATACGCAATTAATTATTCGTTTGTGAACGAATTGAGGAAACTAAGTTTGTATCGAATACATTCATGATATGCTTAAGGATCCTATAATTGAAGGGCTATTACCCATAAGTCTTATTAAGAGAGCTCAGAGACGGGTATTAATTGATGGTCGTGCGCAACTGCATATCGTACTATGAATGACTAAGTATTAGTTAATTTTCCTCATCAGTTTGATTTTGTATGTCTCTAAGAATATGCCAAGCTAGCATAATGGCATATAGACAAATATAGTTACAAATCAAACAAAGGGCTTATGCGTATTTTGATCATAACGATTAGGTTTTAAATTAAGGCTATAGTATGATTAATGGGGGTCCTGAGTCGCATAATGATTCAACGGCTGTATTTCTCTGCTATAGTACTTGTTTAAGGCTAAAATGAGTGTTAACTCCTGACCAGGCTTATCTAATACTCATAGTAAATGATTACTCGGCTAAGTGGGAGAATGTAAGATTAAATATATTATGATTTAATATTTAATCTAGTAGCCATTATAATCATTTACATTATATGGATCAAAATATATAACAACCTATTAAATAATTAGTTGGTAATTGTTGATGGACCATATTACCCTTATTAACTAATTAGGTTTCCTCCTGGGTGCTTATATAAGGAGACTTATGTAGAGGTTAAAGGGTTACACAGTTAGATACAAAACCCCATAAACATAACATCATCGAAACCTCTTCTCCATAACCGAATCCCCTATTCGGTTTTCATCATCACCATCATCAGTCAGCACCCTAAGGAGGAACCAGATCACACTGACAAATATGTTGAACTCGATGTCATCTTCTCTGACTGGATTCTCCATTGCACTGTCTGCTGTAACAGGTATGTTTTCATGTTTTCCTTTATGTTTAAACAGAACTGAACCAACACTTGTTTCTTCAAGAAGTTCTACAAACTATTCTTCTGGTTTCTATAAGCTGTAATTCGATACCGATAGCGTTCTTCGCCTTTGTTACGATAGTCGCAACACGACTACCGTTTTCTGGCCTGATCCCGGTTTGCTTTCTTGAAAAGCTGGGAGGTACCCGTATTTATATAGCCAAAGAGCAAGTCTTGATTCGGAGGGTCGGTTTAACTCTACGGACGGGTTGGGGTTGTTGTCTGTGGATTTCGGATATGGGCCGCAACGAATGATGAAGATTGATAAGGATGGTAATCTAAGAGTGTATAGTCTTGGTGAGAATGGAGCAACAAGGGAATGGGTGGTTCAATGGCAAGCTGTTCTCATTCTTGCAGGATTCATGGTGTTTGTGGACAAAACAGTCTGTGTACTTACTCTCAAGATTCAGGTATTCCAGGGGTAAACATGTGACCCTAGTCACTAGAATTTGTTGGATGTTTATATATAAATTTGGGTTTTTTTTTATAAGAACATGAGTTGAATATCTAGTTATAACTAGTAGAGAAAAAAATTGTGAGTGCAGGAAGGACATGCACCTGTTTACATGGTTACAAGATGGTGAATTCCAAAGATTGGAGTTACTGATGTGAACCCGATTTTCAAATTTGCAGACCTGAAGACGAAGATTTTGTCGAGCTTCGGTATGTCGAATTCTACGGCTACGATACCCGGTACTGTAAATGGAGTTTATTAGCTATTATAGTTATTATTAGTTGATTTTTTTTATAATAGCTATTAGGCTATGGGGTGTGGGGGTCATGGATTGGAACATTATTTCCACATAGTACCATTAATTAAATGGTACACCATCACCCTCAATTGATGGTGGTTCCTATAGATTAAACCACGATTACCACGACCCTCCCATTTAATAATTTTAAGACAAAAATAAATTAAAAAAATAAAGGAGATGGTGGTTTGGGTCATGACCACACCCTTAGGATAGTGGTTTTGAATGGTGGATTAAAAATGAATGACATGGTGCCTATGTGGAGGGTCATGGTGATCATGAGGGTCATGACCACACCCTATAGCTGGGGGAGGGGGTGGTGATCACTCATCACTCACTCATCACTCATAACATCCAATCAAGTTCCGCCATGTCATCAACCATTATTCCATCACTCACAACTTTTTTTAGTGGAAATGCCCATCACTCACAACACCCAACAATAAACACTCACACCCCCTCACATCCTTCCTTCCATCACGCGTCAATTTTAAAACGAAAACAACAATTCACACGTTGAATTTTGTTGGTGGCGATGGTTTGTTTGCATTTTCCACGCGTGAAGAAATCCATCACGGTGAAGAAACCCTCCCACCCCGCCTGCCCTTATTGAAGCTTGTCATTATAATCAAGGTTTTAAATAGCTATGAACCGGCCAGTAATGCCGGATATTGATCATGGGTCAGGTAGGATAAATGCCGGTAAAATCAGAATACCGTATTCCTTATGTATCGGCGGTAAATTCGGTTCTACCGGTTCAAACCGTTAAGCCTGTTTATATTATCTTATAATTTTATTTTTAAATTTTTATAGAATACGATATTAGTTAAGGTAATATTGACATTAAATATTTCCAGTAATTAACATAGTACCTTCGTTTCCAATATTCCATCGCTGTTGGAAGTGTTGTCCAATATTATATTGTTTATAAGTAATAAAAATGCTTAGGGTGGGCGGAGTGGGTTCGGTGAGTGGAGCGGGGAGGGGCGTTTGCCGCATGGAGAACCATTGCCACCCCTTCGATGAGGTCTAAAATAGGTGGGTATTCACCGAGGGTGAAGAGGAGAGACATGGGTGAAGGAGAGTGATAATGGTGGGTTCTAACCCCTTCCAAGCAATCATAAATTTATCCTTTAAAAAAAATTGTTTACCACTCTCCATGTGTTTGATCATTGTTAGTGATGATTGAGTGAAAAATGGGGAATGGAGTGGGGACTTGACATGACATTATTGGCTAGAAAATTGTTTAAACACTCACCAAGGGGTGACCACTCCCTCCACCCTTAATATTTTAGAAGAAAATTTTTGTTTTTTAAATAAAGTCATGACCGGTTATATAAATCCTAAATGAGATTGGATTATTTTTTTTAGATTAATTTGTATTTTATATAATTATAGGGTTAACTAGTAACCCAGTTGAACAATCCAATTCAACTAGTTTAACCATTTTAGAGCCCAACCCCATATAATTTCAATGTGCAATTCGGTATCAAAACCATAAAGAGTGAAATTGTAGTTTTAATTTTAAAATCATGTATAGTGGGTAATGTGATTGGGCGTGAAGGGGCAAAGATCATGCCCCATAATGCCTCGTACACCCCTCCTTGGGCGTGATCTTCAGAAAAATATTGTTAGCGTGATTGTGAAAACGCTAGTGAAGAAAATTAAGGGGCTTGATTTTAAAAGAGCGCCTTAATGACACGTCACATAACTCCTATAAAAGGGGCATTATCATAGTACCGCATTACAAATATTCTAATATTTTCACACAATACATTTGGTTTTAATTTATCAAATACTTGCATAAATTTTATTCATTTTTCATTTCTTTTGAATTTTTTTCAGTTTCCACGAAAACTACACCCTTGATGCTTGCAAAAACGAATACTTACACGATTGTGCTTGCAAAGGGTTCCAGTTTGGATACTATGATGATTTTGGAATCCATTTTTGCTACATCAAGACTTTTTTATATAATGGATACCAAATGGGCTTTAACAATTCAATGTATATCAAACTACCAAAAACATTTACTTCATCTTTTAAGCAGAAACCCATGAACAAATCCAACTTTCATTGCTCTGTAAGATTAAATATATTATGTAACAATATTTAATCTATAGCCATTATAATCATTTACATAATATAGATCAAAATATATAATAACCTATTAAATAATTAGTTGGTAATTGTTGATGGACCATATTACCCTTATTAACTAATTAGGTTTCCTCCTGGGTGCTTATATAAGGAGAATTATGTGGAGGTTAAGGGGTTAGACAGTTACACATTAGAAACACCCCATTAGCCATAACATCAATTTCGACCTCCTCTCCTAGCCGATATCCCTTTTCGGTTTACTAAGTCCCCATCATCAGTCAGCACCCTAAGGAGGAACCAGATCACGATGACAAGCATGTCGAACTCCATTACTGGATTCTCCACTGCACTTTCTGCTGTGACAGGTATGTATTTTATTGTTTTCCCTCATGCATAAACAGAACTGAACCAACATGTGGTATCAGAGCATATGTTGATTAGTCAGTTCTGTTTTCGTATCCATCAATTCTCGGATAGAAATCTGGAAAACGGAATTTTGATAACTTATTAAACAAGCAGCCAATTTTCGAGTCATAAAGGACGACTCGAGACCACTGTTTTCGTAAAAGATTAATTATATGATTCGTTCGAGATCAACTGGGTAATATTATAACCGAAATCTGTTTAAGAAAAGCTTTAAAGTTTCAGGTTTCGGGTTCCAGAATTTTATTTTTATGTTTAGGGTTCATTGCATGTTCTTAGAAAATTCGAAAATTCTGTTATGATTTGGAATATGATTCGGATTATTAAGTGTTTTTTCATATTTTGATCTGATTTTGTCCTCTAAAATTTTTCGAAAACTGTTATTAGATAAACAGATTATGATTTTCGAAATATTTGGTAAAATTAGATCAGCAGTGAAATAGGAAACATTATCACATAATCCCTTAGATTTCGAATTTTCAGTTATGTTTCCACATTCACAGCTGTTGACAGGAAGTTTCGAGACCATCCGATTACGACTCGAGACCATTAGTCTCGACTCGAGACAACAAGGTCTCGACTCGAAATCATCAGGCCATTAAATCTCTTCAACTCAGACAGAGGTCTCGACTTGAGACCATTAGATCTCGACTCGAGACCATAACGTGTCAACTCGAGACCATAACGTGTCAACTCGAGACAAAGGTCTCGACTCGAGACAAAGGTCTCGACTCGAGACAATAAGGCTGTGACTCGAAACCTCATTATTTTAAGCTGTTCGATCCGCGCTAACGGGTGGTTTGCTATTAAATAAATGGTTTTGTAATTTACTTAGTTAATTAATCAGAATCAGATAATGTTTTGCAAAACCAGAATAGCTTAACTTGAATGAGCTTTTGATGTATCATTTCTGGCCAAAGCTGACTTGATACATCTACTTATCGTTCAAGTATTACGAAAGCTATGTTGTGTGTGCATCATAAGCATGAATGTCTTAATTTCTGGCCAAAGCTGATTTGTTACAACCACTTTGC
This sequence comes from Helianthus tuberosus, assembly GCA_030545235.1. Taxonomy (NCBI): domain Eukaryota; kingdom Viridiplantae; phylum Streptophyta; class Magnoliopsida; order Asterales; family Asteraceae; genus Helianthus; species Helianthus tuberosus. Next base: position 46,928,277 of record CM060376.1, read on the forward strand.
ACATATGCTTAAATGATTACACTTCTGGCCAAAGCTGTTTTGTCTTCGTTTAAGTAGAATTTTTAGCTAAGTCTATTATTTTGATGTTAGTAATAGACAATATCACAGCTTCATAACGTAAAATGGTCATTATTTATGCCTGCCTTAGTTTAACGTGCCCTTAGATCACATTAGGATTTCTTCCTTAGTATCATAACTTGCTCATCTTATTTCCACTATCAGCACCTAATTGCGGAATTCCACCTTTGACTGGTGATAACTTTGCTGCATGGAAAGATGCTCTCATGCTTACTCTCGGGCTGCTGGATTTCGATTATGCTCTAAGAGAGGATAAGCCAGCGGACCTTACTCCACAAAGTACTGCTGCTCAGTAGTTAACTCATGACAAGTGGACTAGGTGTAACCGCATGTCTCCCATGTTTATGAAGCAGTCCATAAGCAATGCAATCAGGGGAGCTATTCCTGATTCTGAAGATGCTAAAACCTACTTGGCTTCTGTGGAGGCTCAGTTCAAGGGGACGTCTAAAGCACACGCTAGTACTCTTATTCTCAAGCTGGTGACAACTAAGTATGATGGGAGGAGCGGCATTCGCGAGCACATCATGATGATGAATAACATGGCCAATAAGCTGAAGGGGCTGGAAATGGAAATCAGTGATGGTTTCCTTGTTCATTTCATCATTACTTCGCTTCCTTCGTCCTTTGAAGCATTCAAGATCAATTACAACACTCAGAAGGATAAATGGACGATGAGTGAGTTGGTCGCCATGTGCGTACAGGAGGAAGAGCGTATGAGGATGGATCGCCATACTGATGTTGCAAACTTCACTACCTCCAACTCTAAGAAGAGGAAGAACAATTATCAGAGGAAGGATGCTTCTAAAGTTCAAAGGCCTAATCCTAATCCTAATACAAGTGCACCTTCCAGCTCTAAGAACTCCTTAGGCAGTATCCGCTGCAAGTTCTGTAAGAAGACAGGACACATGCAGAAGGAATGCCCTGACTTTAAGGAATGGCTGGCTAAGAAAGGTAACGATTATTTTATGATACTTGAGTCCTATAATTTAAGTGTTCCTGCTAATTCTTGGTGGTTTGATTCTGGTTCTATGGTTCATGTTACCAATTCAACTCAGGGATTCCTTTCAATCCGGAAGCTGGAAAGAAACCAAAGAACGCTTAAGGTTGGGGATGATCGAGAATTAGAAGTGAAGGCCATTGGAACATTACAATTAGTTATGAAAACTGGTTTATGTATTAAACTTTATGATACCTTATATGTTCCTGAGGTAACTCGGAACCTTGTATCAGGACCAAAGTTAGACATGGACGGTTTTATTGTTTCCCATGGTCATCGCAAACTCTCTATCCTTTGTGATTCTGTTCTTTATGGTACTGGTATTCTGGATGGTGGTCTCTATAGATTAGAACTAGAAGATAACTTTTCCAAATCTTTGTTGTCATATAACATAAATGAATCACTCACAAAGATGGAAGAGAAACGAGACTTAGAAACTTCATACATGTTGTGGCATCAGCGTTTAGGCCACATTTCAAAAGAACGATTAAATCGTCTTGTAAAGGATGAAGTCTTACCTCCTCTTGATTTCTCTGATTTTGGAACATGTGTCAAATGTCTTAAGGGTAAAATGACATTAGCGAATAAGAAAGGTGCCACTAGGAGCTCTAGTTTATTAGAACTCATTCACACTGACATTAGTGGTCCCTACCAAATCGCTGGCATAACAGGACATACTTCATTTATCACTTTTATTGATGATTATTATCGTTACATGTACTTGTATCTTATTAAGGAAAAATCTGAATCTCTAACAACTTTTAAAGATTATAAGGCTGAAGTTGAAAAGCAATTAGATCGTCAGATTAAAGTTGTGAGATCAGATAGAGGCGGTGAATATTATGGAAGACATACTGATGTGGGTCAAGCTCCTGGTCCATTTTATGAGTTTTGTAAGGGCCAGGGGATTGTGAACCAATACACCATGCCTGGTACACCTCAGCAGAACGGTGTCGCTGAAAGAAGAAATCGTACCCTTATGAACATGGTGCGCAGTATGTTAGCCAACACTAATTTACCATTATTCCTCTGGACTGAAGCGTTAAAAGCAGCTGTTCATATACTCAATAGAGTTCCTTCTAAGTCTGTCCCTAAAACTCCTTATGAACTTTGGACAGGAAGGAAACCGAGTCTTAAATATATGAAAGTATGGGGCTGCATTGCTGAAGCAAAACTTTACAATCCTTTCCTAAGGAAACTTGACCCTAAAACAGTTACCTGTTTCTTTATCGGGTATGCTGAGAACTCTAAGGGTTATCGTTTCTATTGTCCTTCCCATGTCACCCGTATTGTCGAAACCAAGCGTGCCGCGTTCCTGGAGGATTTCAAGGTCAGTGGGAGCAGTACCAATCCTTACGAAGAATTGCAAGAAGTACAAGACGCGAGGGGGGGGAGACTCGTCGCTTACCATTACTCCGATTACTCCTCTTGTACCCAATGCAACTACTGTACCTGAAGCTACTGCACCAACTCCAAATTTACCTCTGCAATCAGAACCCATTATACCTCATGACGAAGGCACATCAAACACTCATAACCACGACAACGCTGAACCCGATAATCCACTCAGGAGGTCATCTAGGCAAAGAAGGCCTACTAATTGGGATGATTATGTTACCTACCTGACTGAAATGGATCCCGGAAAGCTCAATGATCCTATCTCTTACAATGAAGCCATTAGCAGTGATCAGTCTTCTGAATGGAACAAAGCAATGATTGACGAGCTTGAATCCATGAAGAAAAATGACGTTTGGGATTTGGTAGAATTACCCAGCGGAGCCAAACCCGTAGGATGTAAATAGGTATTCAAAACAAAACTGGATCCGAATGGTAACGTTGAACGCTACAAAGCGAGATTGGTTGCAAAGGGCTACACTCAGAAAGAGGGAATTGATTATCAAGAGACGTTTTCACCTGTCTCTCGTAAAGATTCATTAAGGATCGTCATGGCCCTAGTAGCTCATTTCGATTTGGAGTTACATCAGATGGACGTTAAAACCGCTTTCCTTAACGGAGATTTGGACGAAGATGTTTACATGAAACAACCTGAAGGCTTTAAACCTGAAGGTGAGGAGCATCTAGTCTGTAAGCTGAAGAAATCCATTTACGGGTTAAAACAAGCATCACGTCAGTGGTACCTCAAGTTTGATGAAGTCATGAAGAAGCAAGGTTTTATGAAGAATCAAGTGGATCAATGCACCTACCTCAAGATGAGTGGGAGCAACTTTACTATACTTGTCCTTTACGTAGATGATATTCTATTGGCAAGTAATAGTTTAGACATGTTGCATGAGTCGAAGCGGTTACTCTCGCATAACTTCGACATGAAGGATCTCGGAGATGCTTCTTACGTCATTGGTATCGAAATTCACCGAGATAGACACAAAGGGATCTTAGGATTGTCCCAAAGGGCCTACATAGATCGTGTCCTTACAGGTTACAACATGCAACAGTGCAAACCCTCCGTCGCTCCAGTAGTTAAGGGAGATGTTTTCGGTTCATTCCAGTGTCCGACAACAGAGGTTGAGAAGGAGCAAATGAGCCAGATACCTTATGCGTCAGTAGTAGGGAGCTTGATGTATGCTCAAGTCTGTACTCGCCCAGATATCGCTTATATTGCTGGAATGCTAGGCCGTTATCAGACCAATCCTGGCCTAGATCACTGGAAAGCAGCTAAAAAGGTACTTCGATATCTGCAAGGGACGAAAGACTATAAACTGACTTATAGAAGAAGTGATCATTTAGAAGTGGTGGGCTATTCTGATTCTGACTTTGCAAAGTGCAAAGATGACAAGAAATCCACTTCGGGCTATATCTTTATGTTAGCAGGCGGCCCTATCTCATGGAAGAGTCATAAATAACAGTTGACCACAACTTCCACAATGATGGCAGAGTACATTGCTGTTTATAACGCAACCTGTCATGGAATGTTGCTTAGAAATCTGATCACTGGACTCAAAATCGTTAATTCCATTTCTAGACCATTGAAGCTTTACTGTGATAATTCAGTTGCCGTTAGTTTCTCGAACAGTAACAGTTCGACTGGAGCTGGTTTATATCTCGATACAAAATATCTGTTCATACGAGAACGAGTTGAGGAAAATAATCTTTGTATCGAGTATATTAGTACTAAGGATATGCTTGCGGATCCGATGACTAAAGGTCTCCCTCCTAAGGTTTATGAAGAACATGTTCGTAATATGGGATTTTGGTAAAGACCTTATTTGAGCATATTGTACTAGCTTATGTTTTATGTTAATGAAATTTCCTCAGTTTGATTTTGTATGTCTCTTAGAATATGTTCAACCGGTATAATTGCATATTGACAAATAAAGTTACAAATCAAACAAAGGGCTTACGCGTATTTTGATCATGACGATTAGGTTTTAAATTAAGGCTATAGTATGATCAATGGGGGTCCTGAGTCGCATAATGATTCAACGGCTGTATTTCTCTGCTATAGTACTTGTTTAAGGCTAAAATGAGTGTTAACTCCTGATCAGGCTTATCTAATACTCATAGTAAATGATTACTCGGCTAAGTGGGAGAATGTAAGATTAAATATATTATGTAACAATATTTAATCTATAGCCATTATAATCATTTACATAAAATAGATCAAAATATATAATAACCTATTAAATAATTAGTTGGTAATTGTTGATGGACCATATTACCCTTATTAACTAATTAGGTTTCCTCCTGGGTGCTTATATAAGGAGAATTATGTGGAGGTTAAGGGGTTAGACAGTTACACATTAGAAACACCCCATTAGCCATAACATCAATTTCGACCTCCTCTCCTAGCCGATATCCCTTTTCGGTTTACTAAGTCCCCATCATCAGTCAGCACCCTAAGGAGGAACCAGATCACGATGACAAGCATGTCGAACTCCATTACTGGATTCTCCACTGCACTTTCTGCTGTGACAGGTATGTATTTTATTGTTTTCCCTCATGCATAAACAGAACTGAACCAACATGCTCAGGAACAACACTGACACCCATTATTAGATCCTACGAAAATAGGCCGGATAACAAGATACTTCGATTCGTGCTTGTAATTGGATGTGTGATCGCGTTTATCGAGCTCATCTGCATCGTCTTTTTCTGGATCATGACTCGTAAAAGGCCCGTTACAACCGACCAAGGTTATTCCCCTGCCATAACACCATTTAGAAAGTTCACATACAAAGAGCTGAAAAATGCGTCACGTAATTTTAGTGATGAGATCGGACGAGGTGGCGCTAGCGTTGTGTATAAAGGAAGATTAGCCGATAACAGAGTTGCAGCTATTAAAAAGCTCAAGAGCATGGCTAACAAGCAAAATGAAACTGAATTTCAAGCGGAAATTAGCACAATTGGGCGACTGAACCACATGAATTTAATCGAAACATGGGGTTATTGTGCCGAAGGACCACATAGACTTATCGTTTACGAATACATGGAAAACGGGTCGTTGGCTGAAAAGTTACGAGATGGGAACCTTGATTGGGACATCATTTTTGATATCGCAAAAGGTACAGCAAAAGGATTGGCATATTTACACGAAGAGTGCTTGGAATGGGTCCTGCATTGTGATGTGAAGCCTCACAACATATTGTTGGATGGAACTATAATCCTAAAGTCACGGATTTTGGGCTTTCAAAACTGTTGGATAGAGGTGACATCAAGAAATCAAAATTCTCAACAATTAGGGGGACTCGAGGCTACATGGCACCCGAATGGGTGTTCAAGCTTCCAATCACATCGAAAGTCAATGTGTACAGCTACGGAGTGGTGGTTTTGGAGATGATTACGGGTCGGGGTCCAGGTGGGAAGAAGCAAGGGACTAGTGAAGATTGTGAGACCGAGCCTGGGGTGGCAGAGTGTAACACCCTAGTTACTAATTAACGATTTTGTATGTAATTACCAACGATTAGATGTGTAGTTAAGACTACGCATGCTATAAAAATACGGGTTTATTAAAACTTTTACAAATCATGAGTTATTCTACATCACGTGATCATATGTTTAATCCTTATGTATCAAAGTCAAAACTAATGTTTTAATGGTTTCGACCCTAGGTGATTTACAACATGGCAAAGTGCGGAAGCGTGTATCTATATCGTGTTCGGTTCTTCGTTGAGCTTGATCGTCTTCCGGCATCCAAGGTGTACCTACATTTCATAAACATGAAATGCTTTAGTCATACAGGACTAAAAACGTGTCTAAACGAGTCCGAGAAACAATTGATAACAAAAACAAAAATTTCAACCTGACCTCCACCGTAAATTACGGTGGCACCGTAATTTACGGTGGCCACTGGTTTTACATGCCCCTACCGTAAACCAGTAGGGGGCCACCGTAAGGCTTTTCATCTCCACCGTAAATTACGATGGCACCGTAATTTACGGTGGACCCTGCATCTGGTTTTCCATTTTTGCCGTAATTTGACACGAAATCTTCCGTATCTTTCAAACCGCTTGTCCGTTTGGCCTACCGTTTCTTCCTACGTGTTTGTAATTTGATTCTCCATCATTTGGAGTTAAAATCCGACATTCGGCTTAACAAAATTTAAGACTTCTAAGTCTTCAGCTTATTACCCTTTATACCAAATTTTGACCCGGTTATGCATTTTATCAAACAAACGTATTTATTTGATTCCTATATTTCATACACTTCATCAAATAATTGTGATATACCATATTAGGTTCTAATCATAGGTTTATTACACAAATTAAACCCGTTTTCACTAGTATGCTTATTTTGACCCGTTAAGGATATTTTAAGCACTTTTAAGCTCAATTTCTCTTTCATTCTAATCTAGCGTTGTAACCTATATCTCTTATCTAGTACTCTTCCATCACAACTAAATGTGTGTTGGATTTAAAGTAGATATCTATGTGTTCCGAATTTATACCTCTTGAAATATCATTTTACGGCAAAGACTCATATGGAGTCTTTTGGCCCAAGAATTACATCTTTCACTACCCGTACTCGTTCTAAACTTTTGTTTAATCATAAGACTCCTTTCCAAACAACCTCTAAGAGTTGTTTGTTCAATTTAGCCTACAAGGGCGTTTTGGTCGATTTTGGTCCTTCTTTTACAATGAAGGGCTACCACCAATTATTCGACCAAATTAGCACTTTTACATACATCATAAATAAGCGTACCTGGCTCGGATCAACAAATAGACCCGATTTTAATACCTTGCTTTATATTCGCTAATTAAGAACGATGCGAATATCCATTGGATATCTATTCCTGTAAGCATATGACTCGACAAAAGAATCATTAGTCTATATAGTCAAAAGGTGTTGTCTACACCTTTTGACCCGTTTGGCCGAATTGACCATTTATCTTTGCGAAATGATATTTATTATCATCTCCTCTACACGACTCTTCCCGTTTAACACCGTACGGTAATTTTAAATATAAACCGTGTATTTCTTTCGACATAATATGACCAATTTATCGATTTACTTCTTTTTAACCATTATTATGGTTTCTATCATCTTTGATTTTCTTGTTCCGTTCGACTACACGACGGAACATCATATTTCAATTGTTTAGATATCTCATTCATAATTTATATGATAAGAAAACATTCCACAATTTAAGACTAGTGTAAGCTATACTTACCTTGCATCCGAATTATGCTTTTCCGCCATTCTTGCTTCGTTTGACCCGCTTCCTTTCCAAGCCTCCACCTAGCTTGTCAAGCGTCAAACTATCATCATAATTCGTAAGACGGTTATATTAGTCATCATTAATTATGACTATTCCATCTTACATATTTTCTATCACAATTACCATTCGATCTTATTAATGGTCGGTTTGACTATTTAAAAGTCAAATCACCAATTAACACATATGATTGCACTATCAAGTTCACAAGACTCAATTAGGCACATTATCAACACTTAGTTCTCATTTAGGCATTTTAACAAACACCTAATGTGCATGATTTTACATATTTACTAACTAGTTCCTAACTAGTTATTTTTACCAAGATTAACATCAAAAATCACCACTATCACTTATGATCAATTACTCAAACTTGCAAATTGTTCAAGTATCTTGTTCCTACTAGCAACTATGATGTTTTTAAACATGTGTACATCATCATCTTTACTACATAATCAAAACCCACTTGACACATGAGTGTATGATCATGGATTCACAACCATGAACATCAATTCAACAAGTACATGACTAGGGTTTACTCCTAGAGATAGTTTCATCACTAATTTCATCCAAACAACAAACATGCAAGTTCAGATTCGAGTTCTCTAGGTTTGCTCAGAATTTCAACTAGAGATTTCTCAAGAAATTTACATACCTCATGACTCCTTTTTCAATGGAGATCACTAATTCATACTCGGATTTTGATTTGGACTTGATTTGCCCCTTCAATTTGATGAAATTGTGTTGATTAGGGTTTGACCCTTCTTGGTCGCCCCTGAGCTCGATCCAGAACACACACTGTGTGTGTGTGTGTTTGTGTTTGTTTTTATTAAATAACTTTTCTAGTTATCCCGCTTTAACCCCCCGTGTTTGGTTCGTTATTAAGTAGGCCACAACCTACTTATTTCTTTTAACAATTTTCCCACTTATTAACTAGGTTAAATATTCCTAGTTAACTTAGCGGGTTCGGGAATATTTATGACTAAGTTTATTTTAGGTCCCGTTAACTCGGGCCTTCTAAGCTTTTATTTCTTAAAAGCTTTTATTCACTTTTTATTTATTATTAGGATTAATTATTTAAATCCTAATATTTACCGGGTAAATTTTTACCACTAAAGGTATTTTACCCGTCTTTACTATTAACGTGGTTTGATTACCAAAGCCGTTTTCGGGGTGTTACATAGAGTGGGTGAGGGATAGGGTGAGAGATGGTGGTAACGGAAGTGGTTCGGAATCATGGGTTGACAATGTCGTAAGTGGTTCAATACGTGGCGAGTTTGAGCAGGAGATGATGGGTAATCTGGTTGGAATTGCATTGCAATGTGCCAAGTGGTTAACATGCTTCTACATCTAGAAAACGATGGATAGTATATGTAGTTCTACTTTCTAGTGTCAAAGTATTACATAAGATAGATGTGTATTTTTCATTGTCAAAATATAATTTCTAATAGAACCTGGCATAACTATGTGATTAGAAAGTACACAGTTCAGTTTGAAATATTTTCAGACGATGTAACACCATTAAAAGGTAACAGACATCAAGATAACAAAGATTTACATGTTTAAACAGGGATTAAACGCTCACACTCCTATAGCCATCAGCAGTTGTAGATATCTTTAGAGGGTGTGCAGCTTTGCAGGTGAATCATGGAGCCTCATGGTCCCGTCCTTCACCACCTAGGGGGGGGGGGTAAGGTGCACGGTACTCCCAACCACTGGAGTGTACTCACTCCTCAAGCTAGCTTAGCCCCATAGCTGCCTGGCGGTTACTACCCACGGCGAAGAGCCTAGACACACTTCCAGTTGGGCGTGCCAGGAATCGAACCGGTGACCTCGGGGAAGAGGCGGGGTGAGGCTGGCCAACTGGGCTACCCCAGTTGGTTATCCTTCACCACCTACATATATTATGTTTTAGTAATTTTCATTATGTTATTTGTGGGTTTTTGGTGTTTTATGGTTGACATTATGCTATTTTATGTTCACCACCTAGAGAACACAAAACCTACATATATTATGTTTTAGTAATTTTCATTATGTTATTTGTGGGTTTTTGGTGTTTTATGGTTGATATTATGCTATTTTATGACTTTTTACACTTTTTAGAAAATTTGTACTTTCTAGTCAACTCCTAGCTTACATTTACAAACTCCAGTCATTAGTAATTAGTTAACCGTTAGTTGTATTTTTTGTAATTTTACACCCACTAAACTAAATTATTTAACGTCCATCCATTACAGGGACTATCAGAGTAACAGTTTGTTAAACCACATGGACTATACATGCTATTTTGAAAAGGTGAGGACTAAAGGTGAAAAAATAACAAACCACAGAGACTATCCAGACAATTAACTCTTTAAAATAAATAAAATAAAAATTAACAAACCCTACTTTCATATGTTACGTAACTTTTTTAACATTTAAAATAATTTATATATTATAATTTAGCTATCAGTCAACAAACCCTACTTTCATATTTTACATAACTTTTATAAAAGTTTATCTATACATTATTCTAAAACAAAACATCTTTTGACACTTGTCAGCAACTTAAGCCAATCATTGCCACGTGGCAATGTGATATTCCACCCCGATTGATTTTGAGCCGCAATTCAAGAATTAATGTTCTACTATCTTTTCTCTCACACGCTCATTTTCTTTCATCCGCTCCCCTTCAAACCCTAATAGTCATCTACTCATCTATGGCGATTTTTTCTCATTTCCTTTTTAGTTGAAAAACCCTATACTTCTCTTTATGATTGAAAGAAACCAGTAAGTTTTTTAGTAAAATCTCCATTTGGGTTTAATACATTGAATCCATGTAAGTTTTTCATACATCTGCGACTGTCTTATACACTGATTATTCGAAACACTTAATCTCTAGCAGATGCCATTCTCATCAAAGCGATTATTGGAAACCCTAAATTGTAACCAGTGGAATTGAATCCAGGTATGTTTATTGGTTTTTACATCAATTAACCAAGTCTTATCCAACTTCAAATAATTTTATTAAATTATATAACTAATTATTATCCAAAATTTTATATGCATATCAATTATTTATGTATAAAACTAAAAATAAGAATTTTTATAAAGATGAAATTTGACAACTTCAAAACTATCTTTTAAGAGGGGTGAGGGTGTGAAAAGTAAAAATGAGGAGTGCATTTTGCCTACCTCGTTTAATAGTTAGATTTAGTTTAATAACATATACAAAATTACAAACAGTTCCAGGTAGAAGAGTGCATATAGCCTACCTGGTTTAATAGTTAGATTTAGTTTAGTAACATATACAAATTACAAACAGTTCAAGGTAAGATTTATTTAAAAACAACCATAATCCGTAATCAGCTTCATATACGTTTAGGGTCTTTGATCTTTGAGTAGTTTTCTTGTAATGTTTTTATAGTAAAAGTTTTATTTTGTTTGAGCGTTATCAGTCTTATCACAATCAGACAAGTCTGATTTGATCAAAACCAGACACGAAACCAAAATCAGACAAGTCTGATATGATCAAAACCAGACACGAAACCGGTTCAGATAGGATGAACCGGTTTTTATAACCTTTTTTTAGAGTGAATTGCAAACTTTGTCCTTTATCTTTATACTCTTTTTCAGACAGTGTCCTTTATCTTTAAAATTGATGAGTTTTGTACTTATTGTTCCAAAATCTTGCACGGTTTGTCCTTTGGGCCCTAACCCAGTAAGTTTTTAACGCTAAATAAGATCATGTGCATGTCACATGGGGTACTTTTGTAATTTTATCTATTTAATTGCAAAATAAAGAAATAAAATATGTAAAAACTCAAAACACATACTCTCTCTCAATACCCTTTCTTTCTCTATATTTTCTCTCTCTCTCTCTCTTTCACCTGCTCAAAGTTAAACAAATCCCTAACTCTAAGGGGCTGTTTGGTAGCCTCTGAATGGTCATTAAGAGGCTACCTCTTAATGGAACCATTAAGAATTCTACTAATGAGAAGGTAGAAGAATGTGACATGTGATGATTTACCATTCAGAGGTTACCTGTTAACCATTCAGACTTGAGGTTACCTCTTATTCATTCAGAGGTTTTAAACCATTAAGAGGTAGCATCTGAATGGTCATTAAGAGGCTACCAAACAGCCCCTAAAACTTCCAATAGCCACAAACAATACAAAAAATTCTGCAACACCTTGCCATCCTTACTAGGTCTGTTGTTGCGAATTTGGGTGAAGAAGCACCATTTCCAATCAGTTGTTCATTGAGATATTTTGACCTTTAAAGCCACTGCACGCACATACACCAGATCTGGAACCTTATCCGATCGTGGTGGTGGCGGCCGGCGACTTCATTTTGGAGTGGTGCGGTGGGTGGAGGCGGTAGATGTGGTTGTCGGCGACTTCATTTTGGAGTGGTGCCGTGGGTGGTGGTGGTGGTGGGGATGGTGGGGTGGTGTGGTGTGGGGTGAACGGCCTAAAATTGGACTCCCTTGGTCCAAATCGGTAGAATCCAAGGGTGTAGAGGACGAGTTAACACCTGTATCGAGTGGGGGGATGCCGATTCATCCAGATTTGTGGGCAATTTCACAAGATCATGTAACAGAGAGAGCTGTTGAGGAGGTTATTTTTTTATAATATGTTTAGTTTACATGATACGCCAAATATTTGAAATTTGAATATTTAATTGCTTTGACTAATTGTTTACATTTTGCACTGGCATTCTTGACCGGTGGAGGTAGAGGTTGGGTGGGTGGTGGCAGGTTGTGATGGGTGGAAGAGACCAAATTTGAATTGACAAAAATGAACTCATGTGTTTTGTATATGACCAAATTTAATTGAAAAAACTAATTGGGTTAGACCTAAAGGACAAAACATGTATGATTTAAAAACATAAACTACAAAACTCGTCAATTTTAAAGACAAATGACAACGACTGAAAATGAGTATAAAGATAAACGAAAATACTTGAAATTCACTCCATTTTCTTATTTTATCCATCATTAAGATCTCATTTTCAGGTTCACCCTTTTCTCATTAGGCTCCATATTTTATTTATCTGAATATTATATTTTATTAAACTTACAAATCTACACCGAAAGTCAAGTAAAATAACAAATCTACATTGAGTTATTTATGACGTCACCTTGTTCTTGTTCTTACATCAGGTTCGGTTACAAAACTACCAAGGTTGGAGAATTCGTTAGTCGCTAGTCAGTCGGTGATGTGGGGACTAGCGACTACTCGGGATTACTCGAAATTAATCGGGATTAATCGGATCGCGTTTTTTATATGTAATTTTCACTTTTATGTATGCATATACACATTTTTATAGGTAAATATTTTAAGTAGCTAGGTTTTAACTCTTACTCAACTCATTTTTTTAAGTATACAAGATTAATTTTTAGAATTTACATGGTTTGATTTAAAACTGCCGAAATTTAGAGGTTTTGGCCAAAATATATAGGCTTTTTGCCGGAATCTGGTCGGAATCACGGATTTTTGGCTGGCCGACTAGGTCCGATTAGGCCTGACTAGGTCCGACTTGGCCCGATTAACGAAAAATTACTCAGTTACTGGCCAACTAGCGATCAATCGCCGACTAGTCGATGTCTAATCACGATTTTTACAACACTGGAAACTATCCATGTTAGATATAAATAATCGGATTACGTTGTTTTCTTTCATACGATCTAGTTGGTCAAATAGTCAAGTCGTGTTTCTTTCTTTTATTGGTCTTTGTGATTTATATGACATGATTCCCTTCTTTGTATTTGGTCCGTGTGAAAACAATATAAATATCGAAAATCGAGTGTGTAATATAGACGTCAAGAAATTGGAATAATACCCAACCAAACAAATTAGAAACCGTTAGGTGTTTCATTTCTTTCTTTGATGCTTACCATTCATTTTTTTTAGTAAATTTCTTCATTTGGTTTGTTTGTTTTAATGGTTTTGTCTCAATTCTTTAGAAATAGTCTTTTACTCCTTGATGTTTCGGTTTTGTCGCAAGTTTGCTCTACGGCCTTAACTCCGTATGTTAATTGAAAGGGTATTTTAGTAATTTTAAATATAAAATAAGGGTACTTGGTAATTTATATTTAAATATATACACACATAACAAATACAATCTTTACTCTCTCTCTCTCTCTCTCTACAAGATCTCCCTCTCTCTTCTACACCACCACCCACCACCTGACATCGCCCGCCACCCACCATCCCGGAGTCACCACCCGACATCACCACCACCATTCACCACCTCTCTCTCTCTCTCCATCTCTCTCTCTCTCTAAAATGAATACCCCACCTTCATTATCACCTAACACACCACCACCATCATCTCTCTCATCTAACCGGCTACCACCATCCAGTCGCCATCTCCACCAACCGCCACAACTCAACCACCAACACTAGCCACCCTCTGTCGATTCTGAGCAACACCACCACTAGCCACCCGACCACCACTACAACAACAAATAGCCCACCATCTCGTCAATAGTACTCGTCGGCAACCATAAAAACCAAACCGTCATTAAATCTTGAATATCTTAATTGTCTAGCACAACCCAAAATCAACAACAACCAAAACACAAAATCTCAGAGGCAACCATAGAAATAACAATCAAAAGATAAAATCAACAAGTACAACTCAAAATCAACAACCAAAACTCAAAATCAAGCTTGAGACCTTAGCCATCGCTGCCTCCATTCAGATCTGAGCGAGGCCAACTAAGAGTGATACATATGGTGAATGTGAGAGAGAGAGAGAGAGTTATCTGGTGTGTGGGGGTGGTAATGGTGGCGGCGATGGTGGTGGGGGTTGGTGGGTGGTGATGGTGTGGGGGTGGTAATGGCGGGGTTAATGGTAGGGATGGTATCTGATTGTTGTTGTTGTGGTGGTGGTGTCTAGTGGTAGAGGTGGTGTTCGTGGTTGTTACAAAAGGTAGAAAGAGAGAGAGAGAGAGAGAGAGAGAGAGAAGGAGATATATAGAGAGAAAGGGGGTGATGAAGTGAGGAAAGGTGTCTCACTTTTTTTGTTACACATACTTGTACTTTTTTATTTTTATATCAACAAAAAGACAAAACAAATGGATTTTAAAAATCAATTTAAATACATATTTATAGAATTAACATAATACCCTTATCTTTAACAAATATGTTAGACAGAGTTAAGCGCGGGGAGTGAAATGGCTATTTTTAAAGGACTCGGGCAAAACCGTTAAAACGACCAAACCACAGGGAGCAAACCGGAAGTTTACTCCTTTTTTTTTACTTTAAACTAGGTTTATACCGAATGCGCGTGTTGCATGCTAAACTGAATCGTTCTTGGTTTGAACATTGGTAAACATCATCAGGCAGGCTCAACCCCAGTGAATATTCTCGCGGTCAATTCTCTTCATCCTAACACATAGCCGAAACATCATGTTCATGTCAAATTACCTTAATACCAACATCTTCATTTGCATCACGATTCTTTGGTAATTCGATTCTTTGGTAATTCAATAATGTTTCAAATCGGAAGAAAACAACATTTAGAAATGGTTATTCATTTAATCATAACTAGGTTGTTCTCACAGGCGCGTTGCACCGACGAACTAACATGTTTTGCAAAGTAAAACTCTTCTCTTCTCTTCGATGTGATTAAAAATTGCGCCAAGGAAGTAACCTATCTTGCAATGTAGAACCCTTCGATGTTAATCATCTAAATATACATAAACAACTCATATATATATATATATATATATATATATATATATATAGGATAATGCTATATAGGAAACCTTGATTTTTTAGAAAACCTTGGAAACCCATCTAATGGCCTACATTTGGCCACATGTCCCAGCTTCCATAATATCCTTTTTTAATCTTGAGGGCACATTGGTAATTCTACATATTCCTAGCCCACTCAAAAAGTTATATTGCCCAAAGTGATTTGACACCCTCATTAATATCTAACATCACATCATTCTCTTCCATCCTCCTTCATTTTCAATGAACCAAATTCAAATTAGAAAGGTTGTTTTTTCATAATTTCTTCATCTTCTTAAACCACTTATTTCAAACTAGATCCACCATTAATGAACTATGGAGCATCCATCAACAATGGTAGATCTATGGAGCACCATTAATGTATTGTGGAGTATTCATCTTCCTAAACAAGATCTTTACTACGATCTGGGCTAGTGGGCTTTGGTTCGCTTTTCTTCTTCTTCTTCTTCTCTCACCTTCCAATGTTCGTCCAAATCTTGTGGTGAACAGGGGTGTGAATAAATTTTCTTCCTTTTTTATTATTTGATTCGATTTGGGTCCGATATTTGTGGTGATATTTGCGATGAGGTAATCTTGATTTAGTTTCTTGATTTGATTATTGCATTGTGGGTTTTTGTTTGTTGTTTGGATATGATGATTTAGGGGGGTCTCGTTAATGTGAAACACGAACAACAAGTCTATTAATGATCACATTTTTATCTTGTTTGTTTGCTTCAGTAGTTTTTTTCTTTTCAGCCGATTAGAGAATATGGGTTTTGAAACACGAACACCAAGTATAATAGTTAATGTTCGTAATTAGACCGTTAATGTGTCTTATAGATTACAAATTACAGTTTGTATAATTCCAACCGTTATTGTGAAACACGAACAACCGTTAATGTTCGTATAGATTACAAATTATAGACCGTTAATGTTTCGTATTTTAGATCTTTAATGTTTATGTCATTATATTCATTTTTGTCCTTATTTGATGTTGTTTTCTCATTTTCAGCCGTTACACTTGCTGAATGAAAAAAACCATGGTTATGAATGTGTTAATAGTTATGTCTGGTTAACGACTTAACGGTTATCTTATCTTTTTGTTATTAGGATGGTGATGGATACAAGGGAAACAAGATCCAATTATCGGGACCATTGGTTTCGTCAAACGTGGATCAGATGCTTAAGGATCATGACCATGTTTATGTTACAGCACAACACAACTAACACGTGTTATAGTTTGAACTTCTGGACATCTGTTTTTAGAAACGAAAAGCCAAGTTTGTCTTACAGCACAACCAACGTAACACGTGTTATAGTCTGAACTCCTGTTTCACAGCTAAGCCAAGTTTGTCTTACAGCACAACCAACGTAACACGTGTGATAGTCTGAACTCCTGTTTCACAGCTAAACCATAGTAACATGTTATAGAGACATGTATTAGGGTATGACGATGTATTAGAGACATGTATTAGGGTATGACGAATTAATTGCAGGTTTTTAGTTCTGTGTACTTTGTTAGTTGTTGTTTCAGTAGTGTAAGATTAATTTGCAGGTTTTTATTTTTGTGTTAAAAAGTTGTGCTTGGTTTGGTTGCTTGTTTGGGCTTTTGATCTGAATAGTAACTGTTTTTTGTTGGTTTGGTTGCTTTGTTTGGGGCTTTTGATCTGAATAGTAACTGTTTTTGTGATGTTATCTGAGAAAAAATATTTTCTGGCTATGAATGTGTTAATATTTATGTCTGGTTAACGACTTAACAGTTATCTTATCTTTTTGTTATTAGCACGGTGATGGATTCAAGGGAAATAAGATCCAATTCTCGGGACTGTTGGTTTCATCAAACGTGGATTAGATGCTCAAGGATCATGACCATGTTTATGTTACAGCACAACACAACTAACACGTGTTATAGGCTGAACTTCTCGGACATGCATGTGTTACATGTGACATGAAACCCATGTAAAACGTAACACGTGTGACATGAATACACATTTTTATAACTTCCCTGGCATACGCACACCCACATGTTTACAAACCGTTTCAAGACCGACCCAAACAATAAAGCAAGGGTAGCCGCTGAAAAGCTAAGGCAGCAAAGGTAGCCGCTGAAAAGCGAAGGTAGACTTTCAAAGGAAGCTCCACCATTTTCTTAGTGCTATGTATTTTCGTTTACTAGTAATATGTAATGTGAGACTCTTATTTTGTTTTGTCTAGTACATGATGTTAAAATGGTATGGACTTAACACATTCTGGAAGTCTTAACACACGTTATAAAAGAGGCTTAACACACGTTATATCAGGTATACTATGTTATTAAGTTACTATTGGAGTTTATACATCCATTCTGGAAGTCTTAACACACGTTATAATAGAGGCTTAACACACGTTATACATGTCAGGTGCGTAACACATGTTACAGTATGTATATACAAATCATGGTGTTTTGGAAACCACTAGCTTATACATGACACAATGTTGGGTTAAACCAAGATTATAACAGAGGCTTAACACATGTTATCCCAGGTATACGGTGTTACAACATTAACTTGTATGTTCCATATTAACTTGTACACGTGTTACGATCAGTATATGCACATCATGGTGTTTTGCAAACCACTTTCATATACATGAATACAAGTCGGGTTATAATGGATGCTTTACATGTTATCATATGTATACAAGTGGGGTTACAACAATATTACGATATTAACTAAGCTCACCATTAAACTCATCGCCCCCGTCGAATGTTTTCACCCTTTGTCATTAAGGAATTACATGTTCCGAACAGACAAATTGTAACACATGTTAGATCAGTATATACACATCATGGTGTTTTGTAAACCACTAGCTTATACATGAATACATGTCAGGTTACAAAAAAGATTATAACAGTGGCTTAACACATGTTATACATTCCAAAATGTGCAAAACAAATGACCCGTTTCATATTATATATTCCAAAATTACCGGTACATGTGTTACCATAAATGGCTCGTTTCATATTACACGTTACATACTAACTTGTACATTTATTATTTGTACAAGTTTTACGCTCAGTATCCACATTAACGGATATTTTAAACATCAACAAAAATAAAATAGATATTACTTGTTTTTTTTAATTAACAAAAGGTTAACACATGTTATATAGGGTTACAACAAGTGGGGTTACAACAAGATTACGATATTAACTAAGCTCACCATTAAACTCATCGCCCCCGTCGACTGTTTTCACCCTTGTCACATGTTAAGCAATTACATGTTCCAAACAGACAAATTGTAACACATGTTAGATCAGTATATACACATCATGGTGTTTTGTAAACCACTAGCTTATACATGAATACATGTCAAGTAGATTATAACAGAGGCTTAACACATGTTATACGTTCCAAAATGTGCAAAACAAATGACCCGTTTCATATTATATATTCCAAAATTACCGGTACATGTGTTACCATAAATGGCTCGTTTCATATTACACGTTACATACTAACCACATTAGCGGTACATGTGTTACCATAAATGGCTCGTCTCCAGAATCCGTGACCATGTAAAACCGGCCATCACGGCCTCCAATGGCATTCCGCCCAAAACCGATACCACAGTCTGCAAAGGCGCTTGCGGTTCTTTTGCCAGTTCGGGTCACACCTCCAGCAGTCATCAATGGGATTACCAGTTCCACATGAGAAGAATCCTAGTTTACTTCTTTCAGTGTTGTTTCTCATGCTCCTGCTCATCACAACAAACTAATATGTTGAATATGCAATCCCAGTTTACCGAAAAAGTAACTTTGCCTCTAATGAACAAAATGACTAATTGTTATCATAATCAACATATTGTAAATGGTTTTGAAATGACATAAATCAAAGTTATGGACAGACTGTTAGCACCGAAAGTGACATTTAGAAGTGTCATTGGTCAATTGTGGATATGAATTATTATTATTATTATTATTATTATTATTTTTAAAATACAATTTGCTATTGAAATATCTTAAGTAATTTTGTCAGGAATATCATAAAGACATTGTTAATATATCAATTCCAATAATGTATCTAGATACAAGTGAATTAATGAGAATCTTACATTTCTACCATGGATACCACACTCTTCAGGGTCTTGAACTACACTCTCATTCAAGGCTTCAGACTCCTTTGCTCTTCCTGACCGGCACCGGTGGTGGCGACGAACATATCATTCAATGAGGGAAATCAACAGGCAAAAGAACATATCATTCAATGAGGGAAAAAACTAAAATTAAGAAATCAACAGGCAAAAGAACATATCATTCAATGAGGGAAAAAATCATCACACCTGAGATTAGATTCCATCTCTTCCTGACCGGCACCGGTGGTGGCGACGACGGCTATAAGCAGCAACAGGAGCGAACATTGGAACACCGGTTGGTTAACCACCGCCATTGCCGTTATAGAACTCTCTCTCTAGGCTTTGCAGGTTGTAAGTGTTGTGTAGAGAGAAGGGGAAGTCATGGGGGCTAGGGTTTTGATTTGGGGAGGAGAGAAATGAGATCTGTGATTTTAGAGATAGGGAATTGAGAGAGCTGAGATGAGATTGTGATTTTGAAATGGATATGAAGAGAGAGAAAGATCAGTGCATTAAAGAGAGATGATAGGATTGGACAGTGGAGAGAGAAGGAATGTACTTCCAAAAATGCTCTTCCAGTTGACTAATGTGTATTATAACTTTTCTTTTAAATCTAATTCTTACCCAAATTAAGAGAGCCATTGATCAAGTTAGATGAAAGATAATCAATGGATGATATTGGGTTTGCAAAGTTTTCTTAAAAAGATAGAGTTTTCCATATAACTCAACCCTATATATATATATATATATATATAGACCGATTAACGTACAATACCTCTTATCCTACATTATGTATGCGATGCCCTCAGCCGTACGATCTTCAATCGATCAAACGCGGGCGAAACTAATTTAAATGATTAAATTAATCATTTTAATATATCTAAATCATACCAGGAAGGTTAAAAACGTCATTGTGAGGTCATAAATCTCTGTAATTGACCGATGATAGTTCAAAATCAAATTCAAAAACCTGAAATTCTTCTTCCTAACCTCCCTTCGTTCCTTTTGGTGCGATATCGATAATAAGAACTACTAATTTGGGAGTTGTAAGGGTCAAACGGAAGAAGACTGACAATGATCGACCAGCAATCGAAGAAGATGAACAGTAACACACACACAGATTATACACATGCGATTTCATTAAAATTACACATGCGAAATTGTTACAAAAAAAACAACATGCTATTTCATCAAAATTATCACATGCGAAATTGGTACAAAAAAACAACATGCGAATTCATAAAAAAATTATCACATGCGAAATTGTTATAAAAAAAACAACATGCTATTTCATCAAAATTATCACATGCGAAATTGGTACAAAAAACAACATGCGAATTCATAAAAAATTATCACATGCGAAATTGTTATAAAAAAACAACATGCGATTTTAAAATGCGGGAAGATGATCTGACGGCTGAGATTGAAGCGTACGTAATGTACGATAAGCAATATTGTACAGTACTCTTTACCTATATATATATATAGGGAGAAGATCATGCGAGAACCACCTCTTATTGCGAGAACTGCGAGAACCAATGTAAACACAACCAAAAATGCCTAAAAATAGCTAAAAATCACACAAATTTTTTTTTTTTATTTTTTATATAAAAATCAGTACTTTTCGAAGAAAAAAAAATTAAAAATTTTTTTTGCCACTAAAAGTAGCGATTTGAGAATAAAAAATATTAAAAAAAATTTGTTTAGATTTTTTTTATGATTTTTTTAGGTTTTTTGGGGGTTTAGTTTTTAGCATTTTAGCTTGGGGGGGGGGTTTAGGTTTTTGGGTGGTGGGGGGGGTTAGGTTTTTGGGTGGTGGGGGAGGGGGGTTTAGGTTTTTTTTTGGAGGGGGGGGTGGGGGTTAGGGTTTTTTTAGCTGTTTTAGGTTGTGTTCACATTGGTTCTCGTGGTTCTCACAATAAGAGTGGTTCTCGCATGAGCCCCTCCCTATATATATATATATATATATAATGCTAGTGGCACAAAATTAACCACTCTTCAAATTAATCATTAATCATAATAATTTCAAAAGAATACAATACATATTAATTAACCGATGGGAAACCCAAGCATTCAGATCATAATTTACTAGGGAAGGAAAATTTTCTTTTCTAATCTCTCCAATTTGGGAGAATGAATATATAGTCATATTTTCTTCCCTTTTCCCTCTTTTTCCCTGCCATCCTATCCTTAAAAAAACTCGGGAACATGGTTTTTTCATATTTTCATCTCTTTTCTCTTCCCTCCAGGCCAGACTCTGGGCCCGGCAAACCCATGCCGACGTCCGAGGCTGAAGGGGTATGGTCCCAGATCTCGCGTCAGCATGACCGCGAATGACCATTACCCTCATCAAAAACCTCCAACAGCAATAAAGTCACCTGTGTCCGCGTGGGCACACGCGAACACAGCGGTCCAATCTGTCCAGTGATGAGAAGACTTACCTTAAGGACGGAAACTAATGTTACGCATAGCGATGCGGCCCTGCACCGCATCCTATGAACATTTTCGTCACGACAAGGGATCTGGACAACAGTAACAGTCACTCAGCAGGCAATGCGGCATAACACCGCATCCCGCGTAAATCATGGTTGGAACAACCAACGCGGGAACAACATCAATGACCGCAAGCAGCGATGCGGCTTGGCACCGTATCCTGCCTACAAGGCAAGTGGGTCTGACACCACAGTGCAAGTGGCACTGGGAACAGTCGCCTACCGGCCCACGTGTATACAACAGTCTGACACCACAGCAGGACGTGGCATCACCACAGTAACCGACAGGTCTGACACACCTGCAAATAGCTGTGCGATGTCAGGCTAGCTACTCAACTACCCTCCTCCACTCCTCGGCTATAAATACTGACCCCAAACCAGGTTTGAGGTATCACTTCTCAACTCTCTCAATACTACTACTATCACACTTTGCTTCCCAAGCAAACTACTGATTCTCACGCTGGAGAGTGGTAACAAGGAGCACCCCCCACCTCATCCTCCTTGTTGCGAGTCACGGTTTGTTTCCTTGTGCAGGAAACCCACCACCAGACGATCCAGCCGGCGATCCTCGGAAAGAAGGGATTAACCCTCTTGACGAGACCAGTGAGTTAACCTACCTGGTTAACCATTGTTTCATCATTGGCACCCATCGCTACTCTTAGCACTTTTTTCCGACCATCCCTTTCTCTCCAAAGATCATGTCTGATCGTCAAAACACCACCACCGGGGATAACCTAAACCCCGCAAACCAAGGGCCTGCGGGAACCATTCCCCTAGCCCCAAATGCTGAACACATTGGCACATCAACGCAAGGGGGCGCATCCCTTACGTTTGGACACGATTTATCACAGTACGCTCCTGTGATACCTACAGGCATGAACCTTCATGCCTTGTACGACCAACAAGCAGCTATGCTGGCTGCAACATACAACAGAGCTTGCGCAGAAGCGCAAGTATCTGTGGGACCCACCCCAGCACCACACACCCCTGCAGGTCGTACTTTACAGTACGAAGGCAGGGCCCCAACACATCCGGCCTCTAGAAGCAGGCACGAAGATCGCGGTTCCTCTTACTGCGACGTCCGCACACTTGATGAGGACGACTCCACATATGGGTCCCGCCACAGGAGCCATATACAGAGTCGCCTAGGCCCACATGGCGAAACTAGGCGACAGTCTACTGCCCACCACGGCCTAGGCATTCACAACCGACTGGGACCCCAGTCCCACCGTGAAGGGCAAGGCTATACCGATCCGGACGATGGTACATACCGTGTGGAATCCCATGCCACCAGCAGCAGACCAGGAGGACGCAACTACGTTCCTCCCACTCACCCCCGCACTACGTACCTCCGCGCTGCAAAGCATCACCGCGGCCAACCCTACAGGCCGAAATCTGCAGCTGAAAACTCCAAGTTCGTCCCAGAAATCGCCCACGCCGATGTCACCACCACAAAATTCCCATTAAACATTGGGAAATACAACGGTTCAACCGACCCAGATGATCACAATAACATCTTCGTCGGCGCCGGGTGCAACGGTAGATGGGATGAACCCACCTGGTGCCATTTTTTCCCACAGGCCCTAACAGGTCTGGCTAGGGCATGGTTCGATTCTTTACCACCAGGGTCACTGACCTCATTCTAGGACTTACAAGAAAAGTTCCTCGCGCACTTTAGCCAGCAACGACGCCATGAACGTGATTCCATGGACGTCATGAACATCTGGCGCATGGATAACGAATCGCTTGAAGCGTTCGTTGTCCGTTACAATAAAGAATGCCTAGAGATAGGCGATGTCGCCGACCAAATGGCACGTAACCATTTCATTGTTGCCGTTAAAGACGAACAAATGGTTATGAATATCTCTGGCAAAGATGGTTTGCCTAAGAAGTGGGAAGATGTCATGGTTGCGGTCAAGACATACGCCCAGACTCAGCGGTCCCAAAGACCACACATGTCAAAGGCACAACCCCAGGAGGAAGGCCAGTCTTCCCGCCAAGAGCCCAAGCGCAGTAATAAGCGCAACCGGGACACATGGAATCGTGGCAGCGATTCCAGACCATATGTCCCACGAAGCAACCAGCCCGACGCAAGGGCTACAATCAACGCCCAGCGTGAAAACCGGGCGTCAAAAAAGGAATCTCGGGACCGCAGCTGGACCGAGATTAACTAGTCGCCAAGCGACGTCCTTCTCACGGACGCACAATTCCTGCGACCGGCCCAACCGATGAAGTCCAAAAAGAACCAGGATCTCGCACTCTACTGCGAGTATCACAAGGACAATGGCCACACAACAAACAGCTGCATCAGTCTCCGACTGGAGATTGAGCGAGCCCTAAAAGAGGGGAAACTGCAACATCTGTTGACAGGCGCACAAAAAGCTACCAAGCGCATCACTCCCCACAACGAGGGTACCTCCACGGGTAAGAGGACCATGTACGTGGCCTCTACCCACATGATCAATGGAGGAAGAGGAAGGCCGCGCAAGGCGGCAAGAAGACCGGACAATGACTGGAAAGACGAGCAAGTCGTCTTTCCAAAAGTCCGAGGCGGCCCGCGCGATAGACGCGCCGTGGTTATCACAGGCCACCTGGCTCACTACTGCACCGAGCGATTGTTCATCGACCCGGGCAGTACATCCGATATTATATACGAGCAATGCTTCAACCAGTTCGATCAAGAAGACAAAGATCGACTGCAGCCAGCGGACTACCTGATGGCCGGGTTTGCAGGGGAAACCGTATTCCCCCTAGGCCAGATTACCTTTCCTGTGCGCCTCACCAACGGGAGCCACACAAGAACGGAGGAGGTAAACTTCATGGTTTTACCGCACACCTCCAAGTACGACGTACTTCTCGGGAGAGAGTCCCAGGGCGACTTCAACATGATCACATCCGTCCCTCACTCTGCCATTGGTTTCCCAACCGAGATGGGGGTCGCGGTAATATACGCCCGAAGAGAAGTTATGTCTACGGACGACCTGCGTCCAACCAAGGTAGCAAGGCCCACCCCTAACACGCAACCAGAAAAATGGGTGCTTAACGCAAGACACCCAGAGCAAACGGTCACGTTGGGCCATGCCTTGACACCTACCATCAGAGCGCGCCTGAAGCAACTTCTCTTCAGGAACCAAGCAACTTTCTCTTTAACCAGCGCAACATTTGCTGCCTTAGCATTGACAAGCTCCTGGCGAACACGAAAGAGAGTTTCATTCTGTTTGGCCCAAGAGTCTTTCCAAGCCTTGCGCTCATTAGAAAGAGATTCTTTCCAACTCTGGTGCTCAGTGGAAAGCAGTTTTGCAAGGGTACGAACCTGTTTAAGCTCAGCAGTTGCAGCCCACTCTGCAGTCTGCTTACGCTTTTCAAACGCAGCCCTATCCCTTTCAAGCTACTCTGCACCCTCACGTGCAGCCTTCACCAACTCCTCAGCCTCGGCACGCAAGCGCACATTCTCCTCCTCCCTGCGCCCCAACACCTTATACTTTTCCATAATGGCATTGGCCATTACGGAACTCCCAACAAGCATGGAGGAGAGTTGGTTAATATGGGCCTCACTTGACAGAGAACGGGCCCGGTTGACTTCAAAAGGGGTGCCCAAACCACCCAAAATCTCCCTACTCGCGGAGGGGTCAGCAGTAATATCATCCCCTTGCAGTACGGTCCAGGGGGGGGGGGGGGTGGTAAGCCATGGCCCGATCTTCCGTATAGGTGCGGTAATAATACTCCAATTCAGACTCTTCAGGCTGAATGGGAGTCACTACGAAACCCGCACCCCCAGAAACGGAACCAGAAGCCTTCCCAGCAGTAGGAGACTTTGGCCTTTCAGTATAAGCAAATTTCAGGTTCAGGTCATCAGCATCCTCTGGCGTAATGACATTGTCATGAGAATCCACCGTGTCATGGATCTGGGCCGCAGTCCCCTTCCCAGTGTCCTCCTACCGCATAGAGGACTCCGGTGTAACAACCTTATGAAACCCCACATCCGCAGCAGTGTCATGCGGGGGAGGAGGAGGAGCATCAAAGATGGAGAACCCTTCATCTTGGGGTTCTGCAATCAAAGCAGAAATACGTTAAACTACAAGTACAAACACAAAATACTTGTCCAAGTTACGCATTACGTACCAGGAACAACCACAGGTTTCTTTTGTCCCACAAAAGCCCCGCGTCTGGTCTGAATCTTCGGCTTCTTTTTCTCACCAGCATCAACAGCTTTCCCTGCTTTCCTCTTCTTCTCATCAGCAGCCTTAGAACCCGCAGTGGTTCCACCTGTGGCCGCACCAGCACCTGGAACACCCAAGCCCTCAAGGGTGTCAGATACTACCACGTAATCGGTATATCTACGGAAATGAGATCGAGAGATACCTGCTACATGCGGAACCAAAGACGGAACAACAGGAGCTTCAGTTTTCTTCTTGCCACGACCCCGCACAGGTTTATCTACTTGTTTCTTCTCTGCATGCTTTTTGGGAGCACCCTTTGACTCAAACTTACCAAGGGCCCCAAGAGTACCCGCATGTAGAATATCAGCAACATGAAAATTATAAGGCAAGAAAAGCAGGCTATAAATTATACCTTTGCCCTGCGGCAGGGGTGCATTCATTGCCTCGCGTGTAGGAACGCGGAAGTTATGAAGAATGGTCAAATTAAAACCTGCACCTTCAGCAGTCTTGACAATATCAACCTTGCCAGTAAAGGTTGGATCAAATATCTTCCACAGCTCAACAACAACTTCTAATAATACACGTTCAAATTAATAAGAAACAAGGGAATAATGAAACCGCACAAGAGTAAGAACACTTACCACCAGTTTTCTCCCGCACAACGGGCTTTGCATGCTTATCAGCCCTAGTCAATAACATCCGCAACATCCACAATTCAGTGATCTTCAACAGCCTATGCTCAATAGTCCTCAACCTTGGGAACCACTCCGCATTCTCCGCATTAGGAATGGCAATATCCTCCGCAGGGATAGGCTCATTAACATTCCGCAAAGTCATGTTGAGAACAACCGCGGCAGCTTTAACATAGAAGAACTTGCTCTTCCACTTTGTAATACCCTTGGGAGGGGTCATCAACTTGGTACTTCCGTACCGTTCTCGGAAAGAGAAGAAACCTGTGTTCACCGTCAACTGATAAAACCCCCGGAAATTATCAACGGTAACCGGCAAACCAAGGGCACGGAAAGTTGTTTCAAAGTGTCTAATACGAATAAACCCAAAAGGACTCATCTGGGAGATATGGACCTTGTAATACTCCAACAACTCAGCAAAAAAAACGGTCAATGGTAAACGAAGATTACCATCAATGAAAGAATCGACCCACATAGTCGCTTGACCGACTGGAGCACAAGCACCGGTGTCACCGTCTTGGGGATAAACAGCCCCAAACTCGGAGGGCATCTGTGTACTGATCATCAGTTGGTCGAACGACTCTTTCGACCACTTCAAGGGTGGCAAGCCACTACCAGGGGCACTACCACCATCTTCTTCTTCTTCCCCGGCCACCGGAGAAGAGGTTTCAGGGTTTTCACCCTCCACATTGTGTGGGTTAGATGGTTCAGCCATCAGAAATATGAAGAAGAGAAGGATTGAGTTGCACAAAAACTCCGAAAATCGTCGGAAATACAGACAGTTTGATCGGGGAAGACAAAGATAACACTCTGTTTCACCGGAGAAATTTTTGAAATTTGAACAAAGTGAGGAGAAACCAAACGATTTCCCCCTATATACTCATCGCAATTAATGCGATGCAGTAAACCGACTTACCACGTTCAAAAAGGGCCACTGACGTATTGCCACGTGTTCAGCGGTTTTTCAGCTGACGGTTATCACGCGCGCGTGGCCGCCCACGCGCCTGACAGAAGAGACCTTTACACTACTTGCTACAGTGCAGTTATGACCTCGGTCAGTGCAAACGTCCTTTCAGATCATCACATGTCAGAGCCCTACCAACTTTCAACAACCCACACGTGCCATCAGCCACGTAGACAAACAAAAGCGACAAACATTATCCAAACTTAAGCGGCATGCGGTTTTTCTGGTTTACCGCACCATAACCCATACCGCATGTCGTTTTTTACATACCCCTCAAAAAAGGCAAAAATATATATCTTTAAATTATATAAGGGGGGTATAAGCAATAACCACACATACCCATGCGCACACGTGGAATATGCGGAGAGGACACACACCAACCCGCACAAGTGCGTCAGATACTCAGAACCAGCATGGTTCTTTGGACTGCGAAAAATCGCTTCTCAGGATGCGGTAAACCGCACTCCATGTAAGCTTCTTCAAGCTTCAAAACCCTCATTTCCGGTTCACAACCACAGAGGGAACGCAAACAACTTCTCCTTAAGGAAAAGGACAAGTGTGCTGAGCAACCGCACATCAGCAACCCTGTCTCCTGAACCTTCAAGAGCTATGTCCAGGCTACAAGACTTCTAGAAGCGAGTTCTTTGCTGCAAACCGCAACAACTCGTGAGTAGTTACTACAAACCGCAACTATGCGAACGGTAGCTACGGAAGAGCCACAACTAAAGCACCATGCGGAGGAGCAAAGCTACTTCAAGGAAAACTGCTTTTCAACTAAGCATTAAGGAAAGTGGCTACAAAACGAATGCGGAAGAGTTTCAACCAACTTCCCAAGTATCCAAGGTGATCTCCTCCGGCAACACCACTTAAAGAAAAGCTACTTTCCACCAAAGCGTGAAGGAAAGTAGCTCCAGAACAGTGGTAACAAGTCTGCTTATGACTAGTTACCCACCTATGGACCGCATAGAATAAACAATGGTGGGCACAACCCTGCCTATGACCATGTTTATCTGCCCATAGTTCAGATTCACATTGTTCGACCAAACACGGCCAACAATGGCGCAACTACCCCACGTTCCTCAAACAAACATGGCCAACAAGGTACGGCAACGAGGTAACCGCAAAGGACGTGCGGTTACTAGAGAGCTAAGCCTCAGAGGACGTGCGGTTACTTGAGAGATAAACCGCAGAGGACGTGCGGTTACTAGAAAGCTTAACTGGAGAACACGAATACCCCACAAAACAGGGATCATCATTGCATGTCCAGTTGCTGAACATAGAGCTTGAGCAAAGTACTTACAACTTTGCACTAGCTGACGCAGAGGTTACAACTAGACTGACGAAGACGTACATCTTCAGTCACGATCTCAGAGGTTGGTTCGAACCCTGCTAACACCTTCAGTCACCATCTCAAAGGTTGGTTCGAAACACCAACAGGTGGCTGATGACATCAAGAAAAGGTATACTAAGAGTCAAGTCCTTGGCTGAGAATTCCGCATCAGACGAAACTTGGTCACCAGACACCCTTCTCGAAGGAAGGAACAATCCATTCGAAAGGCCTACTACTTACCGAAAGAAGGAGCCACCTGCATGGCCCATATTTAACCTTCTAGACAACATAGTCCAGTATCCCTCCCATATGCCACTTGCATACGGAAGGAACACTAGACTAGGGGGACTTGAAGGGGTATGGTCCCAGATCTCGCGTCAGCATGACCGTGAAT
This sequence comes from Helianthus tuberosus, assembly GCA_030545235.1. Classification (NCBI taxonomy): domain Eukaryota; kingdom Viridiplantae; phylum Streptophyta; class Magnoliopsida; order Asterales; family Asteraceae; genus Helianthus; species Helianthus tuberosus. Next base: position 46,957,882 of record CM060376.1, read on the forward strand.
AACCATTACCCTCATCAAAAACCTCCAACAGCAATAAACTCACCTGTGTCCGCGTGGGCACACGCGAACACAGCGGTCCAATCTGTCCAGTGATGAGAAGACTTACCTTAAGGACGGAAACTAATGTTACGCATAGTGATGCGGCCCTGCACCGCATCCTATGAACATTTTCGTCACGACAAGGGATCTGGACAACAGTAACAGTCACTCAGCAGGCAATGCGGCATAACACCGCATCCCGCGTAAATCATGGATCACTACGTCAAAAATGGCTTACGGCCACATAAAAAAAGTGTGACCATACGCCTTTCGCCACACTTTTTTTTTCAGCTCAAGTGTGACCAAAGGTCGAGTCATCGTAGGCATCATACGGCCACATTCACTTATGTGTGGCCATAGCAACTTAAACTGTGGCTAAAAGGTCTTGTTGAAATCAATCATTTTGTCAAATAAGTGTGGCTAAACGGGTAGCAACGACCACATGAATTTACTATAAGTGTGGCCATTTCTATTATACAGTCACCAATAAGTTTGTTTTAGCCACATTAATTTTAAAAAAACTATGACAAAAAAGGTAGTTGTAATCAAGGAAATGGTCCATTAAGTGTGGCTAAATGATATCAATGGTCACATGAGTTTATTGTAAGTGTGGCCGTCTGTATTATATAGCCACATGAATTCACTGTAAGTGTGGCCGTTTCTATTATATAGTCACTAAAAAGTTTGTTTTAGCCACATAAATTTTAAAAAACTATGGCAAAAGGTTGTTGTAATTAACAAAATGGTCCATCAAGTGTGACTAAATGGTATCGATGGCCACATGAATTTAATTTAAATGTGGTCGTTTCTATTGTATAGTCACATGAGTTTACCATAAGTGTGTCTGTTTCTATCATATAGTCACTAAAAAGTTTGTTTTAGCCACATGAATTTTAAAAAAATTGTGACAAAAGTTGTTGTAATTAATAAAATGGTCCATTAAGTGTGACAAAATGGTATCAACGGTCACACGAATTTACTGTAAGTGTGGCCGTTTCTATTTTATAGTCACATATAAAATGGTGTCTGTTTCTATTATATAGTCACTAAAAAGTTTGTTTTAGCCACATGAATTTAAAAAAAAAATTGTGACAAAAAGGTTGTTGTAATTAATAAAATGGCTCATTAAGTGTGACAAAATGGTATCCACGGTCACACGAATTTACTGTACGTGTGGCCGTTTCTATTTTATAGTCACATATAAAATGGTGTCTGTTTCTATTACATAGTCACTAAAAAATTTGCTTTAGCCACATGAATTTTAAAAAAATTATGACAAAAAGGTGGTTATAATTAATAAAATGGCCCATTAAGTGTGACAAAATGGTATCAACGGTCACACGAATTTACTCTAAGTGTTGTCGTTTCTATTTTATAGTCACATATATTGTTGTGGCTATGTGGTCATTTTCGTGTAATTAGCAATTTTATTTTCAATTTTTCGTAGAATTAAAACAATAGCAAAGATGAACAAACCTAAAAAAAACAAAATTAAGAATATTAACAATAATAAACCAAAATCCATACATAAGTTGTCAATTTGAATACTAAATACATAAACTTGCATCAATCCTAGCAGCACTTGCAACAACAGCACTTTTTGTCTCAACATACATCACTCCTAGAAGCACTTACAACGTAACCTTCTCTCGTTCCTTGAAAAACTCTTCTCGTTTTCATTTTGGCCATTACTGGCCCTTTTGTCTTAGCTAATCAAAACTAATTCACAAAACAATGTCGCGCGCTTCATCATAAGACATAAGTTATTCCAAAAAGATGACATTAATATATACAATAGTAACAAGAAAAGCATCCATACATGTTTTATCTGCATATGGGTCGATTAGGTCCTTGCGAAGTAAAATGACGTTGGACTCACCTGTATCAAATTCATCACGTACAATATCAGTTTCAGAATAAACATAGGTAACAAAATAGGCAGTTGGTAAACGGGTCAAAATGAGTAACATTTGGTTGACCTGCCAACATTTGTTTGTCCATTTTCAATATATTTCATTCATAACTAGTGCAATATACTTGATTACATAAACTAAAATACTAGTGCAATATACTTGATTACATAAACTAAAATACGATCTAGTTTGATTCAATAAACCAGAACCCCTTGAAAGTACCTATAATCACCCCTAAAAAAATCTATACGCTAAGGTGAAACCAAGGGAAAGGTAAGGCTAAGGTGAACAGAAGTGTTAACTAATTTCAATTTCATGTTCAATCGTTTTTAATTGAAAAATATGTTGTAGCTCAAATAGATAAGTTATTAACTAATAGTCTAATATAAACAGATTTTCTACAGTTCAAAGCAAATTTCAACTTCAAGTTCAATCAAGTTAGTTATATACTTTTGTTTTGTTGTTGTTTTTAACAATGCAACATGAACTTTCATTATTGTGCTACAACTGCACATGTTTTTGATTACTATAACCTATGTACAGATTACCTTTTCATAAAACATTTTCAATGAACATATTAGAGCAAAACTATCATCAATGGATAAACCAATATATTAACAAAAGTTACAAAACACAAGAAAATGTTAATGTATTTAACATTTTAACCCTAGGACTAGACAAAAATCGAACCGTCTTCTGTGAGGCTGACCAAATCTGGTCATCTTGAAAATATGACGATTATTAACTAATAAATGAAGAAAGATCATACCTGTTGCGCCCAATGATTTTTTTTCTTCATATTTGTTCTTTTCTGTCGAGTCGGATGAATATGATAATGGGAAGAAAAAAGCATCCTCTTCCAATCACAAAAAAAAACCCAATAAAATGGAGCCCACTCTATTTGAATTTCCAGGGATGACAACTAAAAAATAGAAATAGAAAGTGATGAATTGATGATGGATGACTAAGAAACACAGTTGGATAACTAAAAAAACAAATAAAACACCACATGTCTTGTTCAAAGATCCATTTTTCTACATCCAAAGCATCCTTACCAACATAAACAACTCTGAAGTAACTGATAGTGTTGCTAAAGCATGCTTGAAGAAAAGATTGAGTAAAATATAGTTTTAAATATGGTGTTTGGATATGCTTTCGTGTGTGAAGTTATAATAGTCAGTTCTTTGATTATTTCACAAGCTCTATCTAGAAATTGATGCATATCATATGCAAGCTTAAAGAAGTGGACATACGTATGCTGCTAGAAAAATGGCTTGCAACATTTTCATCGTTCACTTATTTTCTCTCTTCTCACCTAAATAAGAAACGTAAAGGTTTTCAGTTAGTTAATAATCATGGATGTTAGTTAATAACTTATGGCTATCAACAAATGTGAAAAACATTAAGAACTTCAAGTATAATATAAATACATATACAGCTGATAAAAAATACATAAGTACTAAAAAAAGGAAGTTAAGCTTGCAAATTTGGAAAAGGAATCCTCACAATTATCTAAGATAAAACCGTTCGAGCATTTTCATCCGAGAAGTCAATTCCTTGTGATACGTGTACAGCCAGCTAGCAACTTTAAACACTATTTTGTAGAATTTGAATTTCTAACTAAGTTAAGACAAAAAAGAAACGCAGGTAACTGTATACACTGCAGTACCCTTTGGGCATCAGTAGTCCTGGCAAAGTGGGTAGGTTGGGTAGGTTTGGGTAATGGGTCAAGATGGGTTTAGATTAGGATGGGTTTGGGTCAGGATGGGTATTTTAAGAAAAATGTTAGAATGGGTTTGGGTCAAGATGGGTTAAAAATACAAAATAAATAAAATATATTAAAAATTATAAAAAATGAAATAATTAAAAATAAATAAATAAAAATTAAGAAAATAAAAAAACAAGATGGGTAAATAGTATATATTACCCATCTAAATAGTATATATTATGTTATACATCAACTAGAGTTTGGGTAAGCCCGAGCTTCGCGTCGGGTAGCAAGCTTTTTACCAGAACTGATAGATGCATATTGCATTTATAAGAGGCAGTGTTTAAGGAAGTTAGGTCTTCCTATTGCAGTTAAAGAGTTACAATCCAAACCTCTGTCAGCAATACGCTATCTTATATGAACAAAATTGGCTCCATTACTTAACAGTTTCCGCAAGATGGGTACCATAAAAGAGTAATGAGCAAACCAACTGAGAACTAGAGATGGATAATTGAGAACCAAATATAAGCTGTAAATCTTTTGCATGCATATCTAGTTCTAGTATCTACATAATAAAACCACAACTAGATGTTAATGATTCAATTCATGCTTGAATACACTGATGACCCGTTCGCATTGTGCGTTCGAGCTATGAATTCCATCAGCATGTCGAATATAATATATCTAAGACATTTAGACAATGAATATGGTTTTCTAAACATAATCTCATATCAATGAATCATAGACAAACTCATTGATTGTCTTAGCACATTTACAAAAAACTGATTGTTTTAGCACGTCTACAACCAAAGACTCTCATATGCATATGCTCATACTTCGCCTTCTCATTTCGAACCAACTCACAAGGGGTTTTGTTAATAATGACCTTTGTTTTCCCACACAGCTTATATACTATATTTTCATTACAACCATTTGACATCCAAAAACCTAGATATATACCTTTTGGCTTTTTAGGGACAGTAAACTAAAAGAACCTAACTTTAACAACAAAACTTGCTTCAATCGAAAAACACAAACATGGAACAACAACCAGTATCAAGATTTTCAAACCCAATGCCTTGTATTGCTCAGGAAACAAAACAAACCTAAAAGTAATTCAACAAACTAAACAAAATTAAGTCATTCTAGCAGATTCATTGGGGTTAATCAAATTTATCCCAATTTATCATACCGAAGAAACTGATTAGGTCATTCTAAGAGATTCAATTCCAAACAAATCAACTCAATAAACATAACCGGTTCAAAAAAACTGATTACATCGATTGCATATTAGATCTGTTTGTTCTAAAAGTTGAAATCTAACCTAAAAAAGGGTTCAAATAAACATAATCTAAACCTAATCATCATAAATCATTATTTTGGCTGCAAATTATTAATATAAAAACAATAGAGATGCACGATTATACACTCCGTCGTGAAACTTACAGGTATCTGTCAGGCTCCGTCGCGAAACCCTGTCGAACAAGAGGACACTTAGCGCTCTGTCGCACCGTGTCGTAAGAAGAATGAAATTTTGTTCCAGCATATGGGAAATTACACGTGTCCTCGTTGAAATCTGGGTGGATGTCTTTGTTCCGGCATGTCCACCTTGGTTGATTTGGGGTTTTGAGTTCAATTATTTTGGGAGAGTTTGTAGAAGAGGGAAGATGGTGAAAATAGAGGGTTTTGGGAAAATAGAGGGAAGGGTTGAAATATTTGGGAATGACAAAATTTTGAAATTTTTAGTGAATCTTCAGTGGCATAAACTGGTCGAAACGGTACGGGTCGAAACGGTTCGCGTCGAAACGGTTCGATTCGAAACGGTACGGGTCGAAACGGTTCGCGTCGAAACGGTTCGATTCGAAACGGTACAGGTCGAAACGGTACAGGTCGAAACAGTACTGGTCGAAACGGTACGGGTCGGAACGGTTCGCATCGAAACGGCACGGGTCGAAACGGTTCGCGTCGAAACGGCACGGGTCGAAACGTTACGGGCCGAAACGGTACGGGTCGAAACGGTTCGCGTCGAAACGGTACGAAACTCGCCCCGACCTGAAACTCGTCTCGTGCGGAAACTCATGTCGGCCCAAAACCCGTTGTGATCCGAAACCTTCCCCGTTTCTTTAAGACACTAACCCACATCGACCCATTTATTTAATGTTGTCGACCCGCTTTGACCCGAAAATAAAAAGATGAAATTTCAAGTGACCCATTGTGACCCATTTAGTTAAAATATCTAACCCAAACCAACCCATATAATTTTAAAATCAACCCAAATTGACCCACTTGGAAGGCTTTGGGTCAAGATTGCCCCCTCTATGTATGATCTACTATTGTCCATAATGATCCATTAAGACCTAGTATGGTCCATTAAGACATGTATGATATACTAATGTTCATCGCGATCCATTAAGGCCCAGTATGGTCCATTCAGACATATATGATCCACTATTGGCCATTGTGATCCTTTCAAGCCCAAGTATGGTCCATTAAGACATGTATGATATACTAATGATCATCGCGATCCATTAAGGCCCAGTATGGTACATTCAGAGATATATGATCCACTATTGGCCATTGTAATCCTTTCAAGCCTAAAAGGTCCACTAAGACATTTAGGATCTACTATTGTGCAATTTGATCCATTTTGGCTCAATATGGTCCATTAAGGCATGTATTATCTACTGTTGTCCATTGTAATCCATTTAGGCCGGCCCAATATGGTCAATTTAGACATATATGAGCTACTATTGGCCATTGTGATCCATCAAGGCCTAATATGGTCCATTATGACATATATGATACACTATTCACCATTGTGATCCATTTAGGCCCAATATTGTCGATTAAGGCATATGTGATAAACTATTGGCCACCGTGACCCATTAAGGCCCAATTTGTGATCCATTATGGCCCAGTATGGTTCATTTACCACACCCACGAGCCTTATAAAAATGTGGGTTAACTAAAACATTTAAAATTAAAATACTAAGTTTTTTAGTAAAATAATAAAAAGGAAAAGGAAAAAACAAAAACAAAAAAACTAATTGTAATGAAATACATATGACAAAATTTAATTAGGTGCATCATTTACAAAATAACAATTACAAAGGTTACTGTAGAACCCCTTGTAAAATGTATGATATAAGAATAAGAATTTCATCCATACTATAGGTATGTGGGCAATGTTATAAATTCACAAATGGTTGTTTTGAGACTGTATGTGCTATAGTGATTCCAAGTTAATCTTTGGTACGAACTATAAATGACATAACTCTTTGTATAAATTATCTAAAAAATCAAAGTTCATTGGCTCAGTACAGTGAATATCAACTTGTAATTTAATATTAATAGTAATAATAATTGCATAATTTTTTAAATGAGATTATTATTTGAGAGGGAAATTTTAGATGAAATATTTTGGTGGAGAAGTTTAAGTTTTAGAGAAAATATTTTGGTGGGAAATTTTAAGAAGAAATATTTTGGGGGGAAGTTTAAGTTTTAAAATGAAATATTTTGGAGGAGAATTTTTTAAAGATGTAAGTTTAACATTTGGTCATACATTTTTCCATGACATTTGATAACATTTCGTCACAGAAAATAAACAAAGTGACGATGATATCACCAATGTTTATGTAATGTCACATGAAATTTTGTACTTTAAGTGTGGCTGTTACTTTACTTTTGGTTACACAAAATAATATACGTGACCATATGTATTAGATTTTGGTCACATTATTAAACATATAATGTGGTCGTAGATCACATTTTGCCACATTTTTCTAGTGTGGCGGTTTTTTTTATTAACGTGCGGCTAAAGGTTTCAAATACATCTGTTTTTAATCACATGGAACAAATAATGTTGTCGTAGATCACATTTGTCACACTTTTTAGTGTGGCTAATAAATGTCATAGTTTTTTTCCTTTAAATATGGCTAAAGGTTTTGAATACGTATGTTATTGGTCACATGAAAACAAATATTGTGATCATAGATAACATTTGGCCACACTTTGCTAGTGTGGCTAATATATGTCACAGTTTTTTTTCTTAAAGTATGTCTAAAGGTGTCAAATGCATGTGTTTTTTTTGTCACATTAAACAAAAATATGTGGTCATAGATCACATTTAGCCACACATTTCGAGTTGTGACTAATAAATGTCACATTATTTTCTAAAAGTGTGGCTAATGGTTCTGAACTGGTACAAATGGTCACACTAATAAAATAGTGTGTGGCTAAAGATGTTTTAAAATGTGATAAATGACCTTTAGCCACACATTTTTTCGAATGTGTGGCAGGGTGGTTTTGCCAAAAGTGTGGCCGTAGCCCCTTTTTCACGTAGTGGATGGAACAACCAACGCGGGAACAACATCAATGACCGCAAGCAGCGATGCGGCTTGGCACCGCATCCTGCCTACAAGGCAAGTGGGTCTGACACCACAGTGCAAGTGGCACTGGGAACAGTCGCCTACCGGCCCACGTGTATACAACAGTCTGACACCACAGCAGGACGTGGCATCACCACCGTAACCGACAGGTCTGACACACCTGCAAATAGCTGTGCGATGTCAGGCTAGCTACTCAACTACCCTCCTCCACTCCTCGGCTATAAATACTGACCCCAAACCAGGTTTGAGGTATCACTTCTCAACTCTCTCAATACTACTACTATCACACTTTGCTTCCCAAGCAAACTACTGATTCTCGTGCCGGAGAGTGGTAACAAGGAGCACCCCCCACCTCATCCTCCTTGTTGCGAGTCACGGTTTGTTTCCTTGTGAAGGAAACCCACCACCAGACGATCCAGCCGGCGATCCTCGGAAAGAAGGGATTAACCCTCTTGACGAGACCAGTGAGTTAACCTACCTGGTTAACCATTGTTTCATCAGAGGCCCAAAATTTCAAAGGGTCCGAAAAGTCTTTATAAGCTTGTATATATTTATTAAATTGTATATTTAGTATATTTATCCCTCCATTATGCAAAAAAGTATTGATGGTGTAGTGGCAAAAACCATTTCAAAATAATGTAAAGGTTTCAAGTTCTCGTCGTCGCTTCATCACTAAGTTTTTATTTTTGTAATTCATTTACCCTTAACCATAATTTTTGGCCCAATTCTTTTCGTCGCCTGAGGCCTAAATTTTTTCAAGAGTTTTCAAAAACGGCTCTGCTTCCCTCCCCCTGTTAAATGAGACTGGGGAATAGAGTATAAACATCGGCTATCCAAAAATCAGAAGATGAATGTGAAAACCAGCCAACAATAAGAAAATGGAATAAAAACGAAAGGTAAACACCACCTACTGTGACGCACGGCGAAAACGTAGGTTACGATCAAGTAAGAACATAGGGTATGGTTTGGGTAGTCCCTTTGGGGACTATCCGCCGCGTAGGCGCCACATCACATTCGATGAAGGACCATCCAAAAGAGACTACCCAAGGACTACCCAAAGGTGTGGTGACTACCAATAATAAAAAATTAATATACAAAATAAAGGAGAGAGAGAAGAAATGAAGGGGGCCCCACCATTTGGTTCGTCGCTGCCGTCTTGAGGGCGACGTGAGGGACGCCGACGGACCGCCGGGTGCGGTGTGGGATGATCCGGAACGCCGGGGGGGGGGGGGGGGGGACGAGCCCCATACCCTTTGGTCTAACGATCGGCCAATTCTCCATAGATAATGTGCAAGTACTATTCCGTCAGCAACTTTGTGTTATATATGTTCATGAAACATCGATAAAATAGTTGCACACCCATCTTCAAAATAAAATAAACAATATCTTCATTATATTACTTGGAATTCAAATGGTTCCAATTCAATGTAATACTCACCAATGTATTGTGTATTCGACTTATTTTGACCAAGTCTCTCACTCATGAATTCAAAAGTGAAAAAAATGGTGGACGACGACCTTAGCCCTATTTTTTGAATTACTATAAGAAATTGTAGTAAGAGTCTTACGCTTAATTTTCCATAAAGCCATTGTCGTCTTCTCCATAAATCTCCAAATTTGTACCCCATATCTGGTCATTGAACTGTATAATTAGTAATGAAAGTATCACCAACAACTTATTATACTTAAGGTAATAAAGGTTAAGCTATAGTATGGATAATCAATAAAAGAAAGAACTGTTAAAGCAACCTACCAATTCCAGGTTTTTGGCAAGGAATGTACACTAAGATATGTTTCGATTCCACATGGTTGGGCAATACATAACCCGTTTCAGTCTAAAGGAAAGATTAACAAGGATCTAATATGTAAAGTCATCTTTGAACAAAAAATTGGTTTACATTAAAAACGCATAATCATTCAAATTTTACACACCCTCTTTTCATTTTCCTTCGTAGATCTTGTCTGACTAACCCGTACTTCACCATGACCACCTACAAGACTAGAACACCACCACCTTTCAAACCAATCACCACCCCCACCCACCCCTAACTTCAACCATGGTAACCGTCAACTACCCATTGGTGTATTGTCGTCTACCACACCTCTTATCAGCCACTTTAAACCCCTACTAAAGCAAATGTTATGTAGTATTTCTTCCACACCAACCCTATGTTTCACCTGCAAATACATGCTAGACATAGAACAAACTTTAAAATCTGGAAAACAAAATACACAAATCAATGAAAGAAAGATGCGCCATGGTAATCTCATGGGCAAAAGCCAATTGCAATTTTTGTATGTGGATGTGAGTCTTTTCCAACCTTGAAAGAAAGGTTGGATGTGAGTCTCTTCCAACCTTGAAAATCAAGAAAATAACAAATTTTGTATGTTTTTAGCATTTTTTAAGGATGCATAACTAATGTGCAAAATGTTTAATTAATTTATAAAAATACCAAATTAAATGGTCAAACTTGCTTAATTACACACAATCGGCAAGTGTACCGGTCGTTATACAATCAAGTCGGTAAGACCGAGTACCAATCCCTGGACACAATGGCATGACTCTCGATACTAAACTTTTATCGAGTCCTACTCTAGTCTAATAAATTTGAATGGATTTTCAGATTTATCAAGTAAGAAAGCAAGTAAATATGAAAAGAAAACACAAATAGGAGATTTTGGTGCAGTCAGATCATGGAAAAGTAGCTACCTAGGCAAGATGCATGTCAACTCACTCACGGCTCTCAGGATGGAATAACTAAGTTTAGGCTACCGGGATATTAAGGTTCACTAAACAAGACCTAAACTTGCTGGCAGACTAGTGGAATTTATTGAGCTTCATCTACTAGACATTTACTCAGCTTTGATACATGAAAGGTATCATGTATTCCTGCCAGCTGCCCGGGGAGTTTTAGCCGATAAGCTACTTCTCCTACTTTGGCTATTATTTCGAACAACCTAATGTATTGGGTTTCAGCTTTCCCTTCTTTCCAAACCGAATCACTCCCTTCAGATCGAGGTGATACCTTAAGCATTACTTTATCCCCTACTTGAAACTCTAAGGGCTTACGCCTTTGATATGCATAACTCTTTTGTCGGTCTTGAGCACTTTTCATCCTCTCTTTAATTTGTTGAATCTTTTTAATAGTTTCCACAATGATTTCTGGTCCTGACAGTTCTGTCCAGCAGATAGGAGTTTGGCACTTTCTTCTGTGTAAAGCTTCATAAGGTGCGACTTTCATGCTAGAGTGTAGTTGTTGTTGTAAGCAAATTCGATGAGTGGTAGATGATTGTCCCAACTTCCACCAAAATCAATTACACAAGCCGAAGCATATCGTTTGTTGTCTGAATAGTTCGTTTGCTCTGCCCATTTGTCTGAGGGTGATAGGCCATGCTCAGGTTAAGCTTGGTTCCTAGCTCCTGTTGGAAACTTTGCCAAAACCTAGACGTGAAACAACTATCTCTATCTGATATGATCGATACAGGAACCCCATGTCATGAGACTATTTCTTTGATGTAAATTTGAGCTAGCTTGTTCATCTTATAGACCTCACGAATTGGCAAGAAGTGTGTAAGCTTGGTCAATCTGTCTACTATTACCCAGATAATATCATAACCATGACTTGGCCTTGGGAGCTTCGTGATAAAATCCATGGTGATTTTCTCCCACTTCCATTCTAGAATTTCTCGTTGTGGTAAGTATCTAGAGGGCTTTTAATGTTTTACCTTCAACTTAAGGCATGTAAATTACTTTTCCATATAACGAGCAATAGATCTCTTCATTACCGACCACCAGTAATCACTTCGTAGGTCCTTGTAGATTTGGTCACTACCGGGGTGAATGGAATGCTTAGACTTATGGGCTTCCTCTAAGATTGTATCTTGTAGTCCTCCTAAACTAGGAACCCATATCCTATTATTGAACCTTAAGATAGTATCACTTTCGTTTGTTAGTAGTTGTAGTCTCCTAATCACTCTTTCTTTTACAATATGGTTATCATTTAAGGCTTCTCCTTGTATATTCTTAACTTGCTCTAAGAGACTAGTTTTAACCTATATCCTGGTTACACGAATTCTTATTGGTTGGTGTGACAACTGGCACTTTTCCATACATTCCGTACAATAATTAAATAGTAATATATGCTTTAATGACTGTGCATGATCTAGTTTAAAAGATGAATAAACTTCTGATTTCTGTTATATACATACAATGGCATTTCATGTTGCAAGACTTTTGTCATTACTGCATGCAACCCAATATAGATCTATGAATGCACAGAGCAGAGTAAGCACAGTTGTCAGATAAACTAGAGGTACTGGCGGGAGTTCAGTACTTAGACAGACATGAGGTTAAGACACAAAATAAGCGCCAGGACAAAGTGTTACACTAGTATAGTGTGTAGGAAAGTAGGGATTACAAAACTGCCTTCCTAGTAATGACATAGGTACCGGAAAGTGCCAGCAACACACTAAAACTGCAAAATTCTGCAGAAAATAAACAAATTCAGCAATTTTCAGCAATTTAACATCTAATATAATGCAGAAAAGTGATTTAATGGTCCAGAATACTTTCCTAAGTGTCGGGAACCGAAACTGTCATAAAATACAACATAAAGCACACTAAACTGCGTAATTTAGCACTTTAACGAACAGTAACGAAACGAACAACCGGACACTACCCGAAACATCAAATTTTTACTAGAAGCACTGTTTTAGTGTTACAAGACTAGTTATGGTCACCGGACATCATATTACATCTCATAAACACTAAACCCCTAAATACCTAACTTTAATACTTGAAATCAAACTAGATTTAACCAACTAATGTTTGGAATATTACACTTTACCCCCCCCATAGTTAGGCCGGTTACAAGAGTGGGTCCCACTTGGAAGAAATTATTTATAAACCATAAGTTAGTAACATAAAATACCTTATGCTTTACTAATGTTGGAAGAAATTATTTATAAACCATAAGTTAGTAACATAAACCACATTTATCATCTTCAACAATTCAACCCCTTCTCTTCTCCTCCATGTTCACGGCTCCAAACACCCCTCCTATATTCTCCATTTTCAATCCATTTCCATGTATTCTAAGGTGATCTAGAGGTGTAAGAAGCTAAGTTAGGAAGCTTGGAGGCCTTGGGGATTGAAGGACCTTCACTATTTGCTTTTATCCACCTCATTTCTTCTCTTGATCATCCCTAGCCTTGAGCTAGTAGTAAGAACACTAATCCTTTCATTTTACATCTATTTCAAGTGGTTAAAAGATGTTACATAATGATAATCTTGAAGAACATGAAGAAACATAAGCATAAACATGAACATAAAGCTCTGAAACATGAAGATCAAGTTGTTTAAAGAGTATGTAGTATACTTGAATGATGATTTCTTGTGATTATGATGATGATCATCATAAGAACCTTGCTAGATGATGATTAAACACGTGATCTAGCAAGTGTAAGGATAGATCTTGAGAAATTGGTAATGATCATCCTTTATGTAAATCATGAACTTGAAAATAAACTTGTTTTAGTGCATGATAATTATTTCTACAAATTATAAGTCTTGAAAATAAAAGATTTCAAGAATAATATTTTCAAGAAACTAAAGTTTACTACAAGATTTAACATGATCAAGGTGTTTAAAGGAAATAAACATGTTTTAAGTGTTAAATCAAAGTTAGAAACATATTGTTAACAAGAAAAATGCAAGAAAAAATATTAAAAAAAATCTTCATACAAGTTATGAAGGACTAAAATCTTCAAGAATGAGTTTCATGAACTATAAACTATGTTTTTAAGGGTAACTTAACCTACTAAATAGCATACTAAGTTACTACAACTTTTTACAAAATTTCAAGTTTATATCAAAGTGTAAATTGCGTATTTAAAGCATATGGTAAGTCTTGTCTATGTTGTTGATGATTGATGACGATTTTAAAAGAAAATGACATGCTTTGAAAAGTATGGAAACCTCCATTTTTAGGGGAAACTATGGCAAAATTTTTCTAAAAATTAAACAATTAGAAAAATATTTCCAAATGAATGTTTACAAGTGTATTTCAAACCATAAATTTTTACATAAACTTTGCCATAATTTTTGCTACAAAAATTATAAATATTGGAGGATGGTTTTTATAAATAAAAGTGACTAAATATGTATGTAGGAAATATATATTTAGAAATCACCATGTGTGTGATTGTTTGTATACTTTATGTGTTAGTTGTATTATTTTAGGACATAAAATAATATAACACATCAAAACACCAAGAATTACAATCCAAAATAATAACAAAATTCCAAAGAATAAATATACCCATTTACCCAAGAATATTGGTGAAACCGAACAAGGAATATAACTCACAAAAATATTCCGGAATTTATTCACAAGCATGTTTTGGTAAACAATATTTTGGACACCAAGGAAATGAAAATATAATTTTTACAATTACAAAGGAAAAATATATTATTTTTGGCAAGAATGCATATATATTTTTCTTGAAATTTTTAGAAGATATATTATTTTTAAGAAATATATATTTTCTTACACAAACACTAAATACAATATTTTTTGAAATAAATGATATATTTTCTCGAATAATATGAAATATATCATTTTTGGAGAAAAATGAGTTTATATATATATTTTCCAAGCTAGACATGAAAATATATCATTTTTGAAACTTATGAGTGAATACAAGTATTTTTGCCAAAAGAAAAATTATAAATAATTTTTCTAAATAATATTTATTACAATATGTATTTTGGAAATATAAATTGGTGAATTTTTATTAAAAATAATATTCCGGAAAAATTAATACGAAATCAAGTATAAATAATACTTAACAATTACAAGAAAATACGTATTCTCGTACGTATAAATACACTCCGGAATACGAGCCCAATACATGGCAAAAATATACAAGTATAAGAATACAAATACAAATACACCCATCATTGGGAAGGATATACATGTATAAATACTTGAAAAGTAACGAGTTAAATTATATTGTTTTAACAATTATTCCAAAAGTTAATAAATATAATTTAAGTTAAAATATTTATTATTTTAACAAATAATTATATAACTGGGAATAATATTAAGGACATAAAGAAACGTAACTGAAAGACACAAATTAATACTAAGTCAAGGCATGACCCGCCCGTCTAATAGACCGTAGTACGTTGTAGGTAGTTGTGCGCACTAGTAGCCACGTGGGTTACGTCGGATTGAAGAACGCAAACTTGTGAGTTCATGTCCCCCTTTTCTCTTAACTATTTTTGGTTTTATAACTCTCGGGGGTGGAATACATGTTACGAATGTTTAAACGGTATGAATTGACTATTAGATCATGTGAGCATAGATTGAATTTGAAATGCCATTAATTCTTAATTAGGGACGAAGGTTAGATCTAACGGGTACGACCGAACCCCACTCATGGTACTTGTGACCACTTGAGTGCTTCGGTGTCCCGGTCGAGGTGAATCGACAATGGTCAAGGTAAATTGACATAGTCGAAGGGGAGTTCGATATAGTCGAAGGGGAATTCGACATAGTCGAGGGAATCGACGAGGGTATAAGTCTACTCATTTCGAGTGCTCCCTATGTCTTCACATGCTTTAATGTCCATGCAAAACTTTAATTTGATTTGTTCATAAAAGTTACTACAACTTTTTACAAAATTTCAAGTTTATATCAAAGTGTAAATTGCGTATTTAAAGCATATGGTAAGTCTTGTCTATGTTGTTGATGATTGATGACGATTTTCAAAGAAAATGACATGCTTTGAAAAGTATGGAAACCTCTATTTTTAGGGGAAACTATGGCAAAATTTTTCTAAAAATTAAACACTTAGAAAAATATTTCCAAATGAATGTTTACAAGTGTATTTCAAACCATAAATTTTTACATAAACTTTGCCATAATTTTTGCTACAAAAATTATAAATATTGGAGGATGGTTTTTATAAATAAAAGTGACTAAATATGTATGTAGGAAATATATATTTAGAAATCATCATGTGTGTGATTGTTTGTATACTTTATGTGTTAGTTGTATTATTTTAGGACATAAAATAATATAACACATCAAAATACCAAGAATTACAATCCAAAATATTAACAAAATTCCAAAGAATAAATATACCCATTTACACAAGAATATTGGTGAAACCGAACAAGGAATATAACTCACAAAAATATTCCGGAATTTATTCACAAGCATGTTTTGGTAAACAATATTTTGGACACCGAGGAAATGAAAATATAATTTTTACAATTAGAAAGGAAAAATATATTATTTTTGGCAAGAATGCATATATATTTTTCTTGAAATTTTTAGAAGATATATTATTTTTAAGAAATATATATTTTCTTACACAAACACTAAATACAATATTTTTTGAAGTAAATGATATATTTTCTCGAATAATATGAAATATATCATTTTTGGAGAAAAATGAGTTTATATATATATTTTCCAAGCTAGACATGAAAATATATCATTTTTGAAACTTATGAGTGAATACAAGTATTTTTGCCAAAAGAAAAATTATAAATAATTTTTCTAAATAATATTTATTACAATATGTATTTTGGAAATATAAATTGGTGAATTTTTATTAAAAATAATATTCCGGAAAAATTAATACGAAATCAAGTATAAATAATACTTAACAATTACAAGAAAATACGTATTCTCGTACGTATAAATACACTCCGGAATACGAGCCCAATACATGGCAAAAATATACAAGTATAAGAATACAAATACAAATACACCCATCATTGGGAAGGATATACATGTATAAATACTTGAAAAGTAACGAGTTAAATTATATTGTTTTAACAATTATTCCAAAAGTTAATAAATATAATTTAAGTTAAAATATTTATTATTTTAACAAATAATTATATAACTGGGAATAATATTAAGGACATAAAGAAACGTAACTCAAAGACACAAATTAATACTAAGTCAAGGCACGACCCGCCCGTCTAATAGACCGTAGTACGTTGTAGGTAGTTGTGCGCACTAGTAGCCGCGTGGGTTACGTCGGATTGAAGAACACAAACTTGTGAGTTCATGTCCCCCTTTTCTCTTAACTGTTTTTGGTTTTATAACTCTCGGGGGTGGAATACATGTTACGAATGTTTAAACGGTATGAATTGACTATTAGATCATGTGAGCATAGATTGAATTTGAAATGCCATTAATTCTTAATTAGGGACGAAGGTTAGATCTAACGGGTACGACCGAACCCCACTCATGGTACTTGTGACCACTTGAGTGCTTCGGTGTCCCGGTCGAGGTGAATCGACAATGGTCAAGGTAAATTGACATAGTCGAAGGGGAGTTCGATATAGTCGAAGGGGAATTCGACATAGTCGAGGGAATCGACGAGGGTATAAGTCTACTCATTTCGAGTGCTCCCTATGTCTTCACATGCTTTAATGTCCTTGCAAAACTTTAATTTGATTTGTTCATAAAAGTTACTACAACTTTTTACAAAATTTCAAGTTTATATCAAAGTGTAAATTGCGTATTTAAAGCATATGGTAAGTCTTGTCTATGTTGTTGATGATTGATGACGATTTTAAAAGAAAATGACATGCTTTGAAAAGTATGGAAACCTCCATTTTTAGGGGAAACTATGGCAAAATTTTTCTAAAAATTAAACACTTAGAAAAATATTTCCAAATGAATGTTTACAAGTGTATTTCAAACCATAAATTTTTACATAAACTTTGCCATAATTTTTGCTACAAAAATTATAAATATTGGAGGATGGTTTTTATAAATAAAAGTGACTAAATATGTATGTAGGAAATATATATTTAGAAATCACCATGTGTGTGATTGTTTGTATACTTTATGTGTTAGTTGTATTATTTTAGGACATAAAATAATATAACACATCAAAATACCAAGAATTACAATCCAAAATATTAACAAAATTCCAAAGAATAAATATACCCATTTACACAAGAATATTGGTGAAACCGAACAAGGAATATAACTCACAAAAATATTCCGGAATTTATTCACAAGCATGTTTTGGTAAACAATATTTTGGACACCGAGGAAATGAAAATATAATTTTTACAATTACAAAGGAAAAATATATTATTTTTGGCAAGAATGCATATATATTTTCCTTGAAATTTTTAGAAGATATATTATTTTTAAGAAATATATATTTTCTTACACAAACACTAAATACAATATTTTTTGAAGTAAATGATATATTTTCTCGAATAATATGAAATATATCATTTTTGGAGAAAAATGAGTTTATATATATATTTTCCAAGCTAGACATGAAAATATATCATTTTTGAAACTTATGAGTGAATACATGTATTTTTGCCAAAAGAAAAATTATAAATAATTTTTCTAAATAATATTTATTACAATATGTATTTTGGAAATATAAATTGGTGAATTTTTATTAAAAAATAATATTCCGGAAAAATTAATACGAAATCAAGTATAAATAATACTTAACAATTACAAGAAAATACGTATTCTCGTACGTATAAATACACTCCGGAATACGAGCCCAATACATGGCAAAAATATACAAGTATAAGAATACAAATACAAATACACCCATCATTGGGAATGATATACATGTATAAATACTTGAAAAGTAACGAGTTAAATTATATTGTTTTAACAATTATTCCAAAAGTTAATAAATATAATTTAAGTTAAAATATTTATTATTTTAACAAATAATTATATAACTGGGAATAATATTAAGGACATAAAGAAACGTAACTCAAAGACACAAATTAATACTAAGTCAAGGCACGACCCGCCCGTCTAATAGACCGTAGTACGTTGTAGGTAGTCGTGTGCACTAGTAGCCACGTGGGTTACGTCGGATTGAAGAACGCAAACTTGTGAGTTCATGTCCCCCCTTTCTCTTAACTGTTTTTGGTTTTATAACTCTCGGGGGTGGAATACATGTTACGAATGTTTAAACGGTATGAATTGACTATTAGATCATGTGAGCATAGATTGAATTTGAAATGCCATTAATTCTTAATTAGGGACGGAGGTTAGATCTAACGGGTACGGCCGAACCCCACTCATGTTACTTGTGACCACTTGAGTGCTTCGGTGTCCCGGTCGAGGTGAATCGACAATGGTCAAGGTAAATTGACATAGTCGAAGGGGAGTTCGATATAGTCGAAGGGGAATTCGACATAGTCGAGGGAATCGACGAGGGTATAAGTCTACTCATTTCGAGTGCTCCCTATGTCTTCACATGCTTTAATGTCCTTGCAAAACTTTAATTTGATTTGTTCATAAAAGTTACTACAACTTTTTACAAAATTTCAAGTTTATATCAAAGTGTAAATTGCGTATTTAAAGCATATGGTAAGTCTTGTCTATGTTGTTGATGATTGATGATGATTTTAAAAGAAAATGACATGCTTTGAAAAGTATGGAAACCTCCATTTTTAGGGGAAACTATGGCAAAAATTTTCTAAAAATTAAACACTTAGAAAAATATTTCCAAATGAATGTTTACAAGTGTATTTCAAACCATAAATTTTTACATAAACTTTGCCATAATTTTTGCTACAAAAATTATAAATATTGGAGGATGGTTTTTATAAATAAAAGTGACTAAATATGTATGTAGGAAATATATATTTAGAAATCACCATGTGTGTGATTGTTTGTATACTTTATGTGTTAGTTGTATTATTTTAGGACATAAAATAATATAACACATCAAAATACCAAGAATTACAATCCAAAATATTAACAAAATTCCAAAGAATAAATACACCCATTTACACAAGAATATTGGTGAAACCGAACAAGGAATATAACTCACAAAAATATTCCGGAATTTATTCACAAGCATGTTTTGGTAAACAATATTTTGGACACCGAGGAAATGAAAATATAATTTTTACAATTACAAAGGAAAAATATATTATTTTTGGCAAGAATGCATATATATTTTTCTTGAAATTTTTAGAAGATATATTATTTTTAAGAAATATATATTTTCTTACACAAACACTAAATACAATTTTTTTTGAAGTAAATGATATATTTTCTCGAATAATATGAAATATATCATTTTTGGAGAAAAATGAGTTTATATATATATTTTCCAAGCTAGACATGAAAATATATCATTTTTGAAACTTATGAGTGAATACAAGTATTTTTGCCAAAAGAAAAATTATAAATAATTTTTCTAAATAATATTTATTACAATATGTATTTTGGAAATATAAATTGGTGAATTTTTATTAAAAATAATATTCCGGAAAAATTAATACGAAATCAAGTATAAATAATACTTAACAATTACAAGAAAATACGTATTCTCGTACGTATAAATACACTCCGGAATACGAGCCCAATACATGGCAAAAATATACAAGTATAAGAATACAAATACAAATACACCCGTCATTGGGAAGGATATACATGTATAAATACTTGAAAAGTAACGAGTTAAATTATATTGTTTTAACAATTATTCCAAAAGTTAATAAATATAATTTAAGTTAAAATATTTATTATTTTAACAAATAATTATATAACTGGGAATAATATTAAGGACATAAAGAAACGTAACTCAAAGACACAAATTAATACTAAGTCAAGGCACGACCCGCCCGTCTAATAGACCGTAGTACGTTGTAGGTAGTCGTGCGCACTAGTAGCCGCGTGGGTTACGTCGGATTGAAGAACGCAAACTTGTGAGTTCATGTCCCCCTTTTCTCTTAACTGTTTTTGGTTTTATAATTCTCGGGGGTGGAATACATGTTACGAATGTTTAAACGGTATGAATTGACTATTAGATCATGTGAGCATAGATTGAATTTGAAATGCCATTAATTCTTAATTAGGGACGAAGGTTAGATCTAACGGGTACGGCCGAACCCCACTCATGGTACTTGTGACCACTTGAGTGCTTCGGTGTCCCGGTCGAGGTGAATCGACAATGGTCAAGGTAAATTGACATAGTCGAAGGGGAGTTCGATATAGTCGAAGGGGAATTCGACATAGTCGAGGGAATCGACGAGGGTATAAGTCTACTCATTTCGAGTGCTCCCTATGTCTTCACATGCTTTAATGTCCTTGCAAAACTTTAATTTGATTTGTTCATAAATGCTTTTCATACCTGTTTTCAAAGGAGTTTCTCAAAGGTTTACAAGGTTTTCAGTACTCATACAAAACGCATGAACTCACTCAACTTTTGTTGATGTTTTCCAAAATTACATGTATTTCAGGTAACAGGTTGGATCTTGGCCGCGGGTGTTGTTTCTAGAAGTAGATTTCAAGTTTAGATATCATCCACTTTTGTTGGTTTATGACTTAGTCGAAGGTTGTGTTTTAAAGCTTAAATAACCGGTGTTTGTAATACTTTAAATTTTATGAATGGATGAACATCTTTGTTATCATTTAGTTGTTTATTATGATTGAATGCAATGATACTAAACCAGTCACACATCATACGCTTCCGCAAAAGTCAGGGTGTGACAGTTTGGTATCAGAGCTTCGATTGTAGTGAACTAGGATTCCTTCTCGAGTCTAGACTACAATCAATAGGACTCTTCCACGAAAACATTTTACAAAAGGTTTTTCATTGAATTCACATAAGCGTCAAGATCCATGAGTCAAACATTTTTCAAGGAAAAGATAAGGCAAGGACATTAGTAGGGAGGATAATACCCCAAATTAAGGTGCCAGTTAAGGCATAGTCTATGTGAGATAGACTTGCCAAAGACAAAATGACCCCCCCCCCCCCGAAAGGACAAACGAGAGTTATATGTGATATGATGCATCTATTTGCCTGTTTATGCTAAGTGACATATATATATATATATATATATATATACGTATAAGTGTACGGAATAATTATTGACGTGAATGAGATACCTTCGACTTTGAATCCCATTATTGTTCTTGACTCGCACGATGAAGCTATCAACCTCGCGTTTACTGCAAAGCTCATAGCCGGAGTGATTACCAGACGAGATTCTGAGCTTGTTTCCGTATGAGATGGCGATTCTTCCCTCTTGAATGCAAAGGTGCCTGACTACGGTAGTGATGGCGAGGCGGATGAGGCAACCTTGTACAACACCCTCATCAGCAGGACGAGGTCCGCGTGGCTTTTGAAACAAGATTGATGACGCTCTTGTTCGGACTAGGAAAATGAAGTATTCATCTTAGAGGTGCCCATCCAACTACTAGGAATTCTCCTTATTCCTATTACGTTTAATCATCGTGCTTATTCGCGCGTAACGACGACAAATGTTAGCGCGTGGACCACCGCAATGGTCTTTTCCATGTCCGAGGTATAAGGACAGTAGTGTCCCCTCTTTGGTTGATCATCCGATTGGACGAGGGAAAGTTGGGGTAACCGTGCAAGACAATTTATTATTACGGGGGCCTACGTAATAACGACTTGTAGTGCATGGAAATCCTGGTGGACTCTGCGGGTCAGGCTGATGATCACCATCCCTCCAAAACTAATCTCTAGGTGTTCACGCCTTCATATGGTAGAACAATACCTAGACAGTTACCTTAGCACTTTACAAAGTAGGAAACCTGTCTTTGCCTACTTCGTGTCTGACACTTCTACCCATCTACGAGCCGTTTGGAGACTGATAGTTAAGCAAGTGAAGATGGCTAACACGCGGGAAAGATTCAGTGACGTTACACTCTCTATCACCCTTATGTGTACAACCCTCGTCTCATGGGAAGTATACCCTTCATTGTGGAGCTAAAGACCCAAGAAAAGCCAATGTAGAAGGAAAATAACTATTACTTTCATATTATGAAACTTGTATGACCGAGGTGATGTGACCTCGAGTTCATTTTGTTTTCCCCATCACAAACAATAAGTCAAGTTGTCAAGCCTATAGGAAAGCTCAGTGGTTGTTTCCTTACTTATGCATTGTTGATTATATATGCATGTGATATTGGGTGATTACATGTTTGCTTGTGGTAATATGTACCTCATAAACAATCATGGAATTTTGTCTAACCTACTCCCTACCCTTTTGACAGATGGAAATGCCGCCCAGACGTGACACGGACACTATTACGTTAACTGAGGCCGAACTCAATGAGCGCATTTCCCAAGCTATAGCGTAGCATGAAGCCCTCCGCTCTGAACGCAGCGGTGGCACTTCTGGAAATAACCCTCCAACTGGCTGCACTTATAAACAGTTCCTGGACTGCAAGCCATTGAACTTTGACGGCACAGGAGGCGCCGTTGCATTTTTTCGTTGGGAAGAAAAGACTGACTCCGTCTTGAGAATGAGTAACTGTTCGCCCCAGCGGAGTGTTACCTTTATCTCAGAGTTGTTTTTGGATGGCGCACTCTCCTGGTGGAACCTTCAGGTTCAGACCCTTGGTGAAGATGCTGCTTATGCACTAAGCTGGGACGAGCTCAAGGAATTGATGCGGAAGAAGTACTGTTCTAGGGCCGAAATTCAGAAGCTTGAGGTTGAGTTCTGGAATTTGAAAATGGAGGGGCCGAAGATCGCTGAGTACGTCCAACGCTTTCATGAGTTGTCTAGGGTTGTTCCCTACTTAGTCAAGCCGGAATTCAAGAGGATTGAGCGATTCATTTATGGACTTGTACCGCAAATCATGAGCACGGTTACTACCTCAAAGCCTCCAACCATCACAGAGGCTATCGATTTAAGTGTCACACTTACTGAAGAAGCTATACGTATGGGAATGTTTTCGGAATCTGAGACAAACAAGAAAGAGACTCATGTGGAGTCTTTGGGCAACAAGAAAAGGAAGTCTTCGAACCTAAAGATAGGCACCCAAGTCAGCTATGGAAGCTCTAAAGCAAACAAAAAAGGGAAGTGAACCCGCCTCGTGGCAGGAAAGCTTATAGAGCCACTAGTAAGGTCGGTGGTAAGGTATACTTGGGAAATAAGCCGAGATGTGAGGAATGCAATTTTTACCATGAAGGCCGATGTCTGAAGCCTAAGTGTGGAAATTGTGGAAAAGATGGGTACAGCAAGGATGCCTGTTGGGCGAAGGATCCAGATGGAAGAGATAATGGTAAAGTTCCAGGTTGCTACAGATGTGGTGAAGTAGGGCACTTTAGGAAAGATTGCCCGGAAGAGCCAAGCGAGGAAGGGTCTTCACGATCGAAGTTCGTGAAGCACGCCAGGATCCAGATGCGGTTACTGGTGCGTTCCCTATTAACCAACTTTATGCATCTATTTTTTTATTAATACTGGAACCAACTTTAACCTTGTATGCTTAAGAACTTAAGAAACTGTTTGGCCTAGTTTCGAGTAGAATAGACTTCTCGTATTCTTTAGTATTGGCGGATGGAAGGTTAGTTAAGTGAAAGAGATGATTAAGGATTGTATTTTGGAACTTAGAAGGCCGGAGCCTTCTATTGCCATTGACTTGGGAAGTCATGAGATGGTAGTCAGCATGGATTGGATATCTAAGTATAGAGCTGAAGTTGTTCGTTATAATGAAAATCAGTCGCATCCCTCTTGCGAATGATGAAACACTTATAGTACACAACCTTCTTGCAATAGGTGCAAGGGTACCAGGCCCCATAAGGCAGTGGATCTATGATATCTCACACTGGTCATAGAGACACAGGAGCCCCTCCGAATAAGACTGCATAGCCCCCCTGCTCATGTTGTCGATAAGGAGACCATGAAGCCAGAGCCTGGAGACAACCCTGTGGTGGAGGAATTTCCAGAAGCCTTTCCTGAAGACTTGCCAGGAATACCTCCACAGCAACAAGAGGAGTTTAGGATAAACCTAGTACCAGGAGCGACACCGGAGACAGATGACGCCTTACCGACTAGCTTTGTCCGAGATACATGAGCCTCCGATGCAACTGCAAGAGCTGCTAGACAGAGGAAATCTACCAAGCCGAACCTCTCACCGTGGGAAGCCCCCGGTGATATTCATTAGGGAGTAGGATGGCAGTTTTCACGTGCGTACACAACCTAATCTGAAAGGAACTCCGAAAAATTAATATGGAAAAGTATTACGAATAAGTTTCATGGAGATAGACGACTAACCATCAAGGATCGGTACCCCTTACCGAGAATTGATAACTTTTCGATCAACTACAAGGTCCCAGCTACTATTCCAAGATGGAATTGAGGACATGGCGTCCTTAGTTAAGGACACGAGAAGAAAGTTGGCAGTTTCCAATTGGCATCAACTTCAGAGAATTGGATATCAAGGACCGGTATCCATTGCCAAGGATTGATGACCTGTTCAACCAATTGAAAGGTTCTAGTTACTACTGAAAGATCGACTTGAGGTCAGGATGTCCTCAACTGCAAATGCAGGAAGAAAATATCCCTAAAACGACCTTTAGGACTCGCTTCGAGCATTACGAGTTCCTTGTCGTGTCGTTTGGCTTAACACATGCATCGGCAGTATTCGTGGACCTCATGAATCGAATGTGTAAGCCATACCTGGATAGATCATGATTATATTTATTGATTACATTCTTATATGCTCAACGACCAAGGAAGGTCATGAGCAACATATGCACTTTATCTTGTGACTCTTAGAGAAAGAACAGTTGTGTGTTAGGATGTCTAACTGCGAACCTGGGATTCGCGAGGCAAGACTCTTAGGATACGTGGTGGATAAGAATGAGAGTCATGTCGACCCTGCAATCAAGAACTAAGGAGTCCCAAAGATGCAACAAAGAATTTTTGGGGATTGTAGGCGGTATCAAACGACCCCTAGAAAACCTTTCAAGGACTGCTTAACCGCTAACAACCCTAACCTAGTCAATACCTATCTTGTCTTCACCTAACAGTACCAATAGAGTTGCGGTTTTTGTGATGCTTCTCGACAAAGTCTCGATTGCGCGTTGATGCAACGTGACCAAGTCATCGCATACGCGTCACGTTGATTAAGGGATCATGAGAAGAGACCTTGAACTGGGTACAGTAATTGCGCGTTTTACGTCATTACTTGTATAGGCAAACGCTGCACGATCTTTACTGATCACAAGGGTTTGCAGCACACCATTGGTCAGAAGGACATAAACATGAGATAACTAGATGGAATGAGCTACTGAATGATTGCGATTGTGAGATTAAGTATCCCCTGAACAAGGCAAGCGTTGTAGCAGACGCCTTGAGCCACAAGGATCGCGCAGAGTCTCTAAGGGTGCAAGCCTTAGAGATGGTCATACAGAAAAATCTCGTCACTTGGATTCGCGGAGCTGAGCAAGAGGCGCTCAAATCAGAGAACCTTCAAGCTGAAGTGTTACATGAATGGAAGTGCAATTATTACTAAGGAAGACGGACCCTTACACTTCCTAGAACGACTTTGGGGTATCGTTTCGTGGCATTTATGTACGCTTGTTTTGGGGCAGGGCTCATAGGTCAAGGTACTCGATCCACCCTTGATTCGACAAGATGTACCACGACTTGAAGGATTAATATGAGTGACCCGAGATGGAAGCTGATATAGCTACATATGTGGGTGACTGCCTTATTTATGTTAAAGCTAAGACGGAACACAAGAAACCATCAGGGCTACTGCAACATGTCACACCCCGACCACGTAAAACAACAAAACGTGACGGAAACGTCGGGGAGTGTTGTAACAGAATCATTGTTTCACAACCATGGATTAAATAATTTCGTTTTATTGAATTATTGATCTCATTGTTTATTACAATTCAAATAAATACAATTATTATCTTTCAAGTTTTAAAGTCGCTAAGGCACGAGTCCATCCTATGTATAGCATGTATCAACAATCATCACAAGGCAGTACCTGAAACATGTGTGAAAATAGGTACGTCAGCATAAAAATGCATGTGAGATACATAGGTTTTGTTTATGCATGATTCATGACTTATAAGTTTAAAAGAATGTTTTAACAAAAAGTAGTCATGAACCTAAAAATGTTTTCTTTATAAAATCATGTGAAAATTTATGAGAAATTTGATGATATAAAAGAATGATGCATAAATAAATAATCAAGTAAAATGAGTTTATAAAATAATGTTTTGAATAAAATGTTTGTAGTATATTTAAAAATATACTTTGGTTTTAAGAAAGTCGATTAGGTAATATATCAAAATATATTTCGGTTCCAAAATCGTTAAACAGATAGTATATTAAATATACTTTGGTTATCAAAATAATAGTTTTCGATAGTATATCAAAAGTATACTTTGGATTTTTGAATAACATATTAAACTATGCTTTGGTTGAATAAATAACATATTTAAAATATGTTTTGGTAGTTAACAAAATATATGTTGTTTTGTACAATATCACACATGAGAGTATATCAAACTATACTTTTGGGAGTATAATAAAATATACAAAAAAGTGTGATTTAAGAATTCAATCAGACCTTAGTGTATCAAACTACATCAATTGAGACTATAGAGATACCACGAAGGCAATCCCTATTTGGATAAAATATTGGTTTCTGACATTCCCTGACAACAGGAATGGGTTGTCTAGTCCTATAGCGCTATATCATACTACCAATCGGTCTTGTGAACATAAATAAAAATAATTCAACAATTAATTTTATAATCTTTGAAAAATCAGTGTTTAAACCATAAATAATTATTCGGTTTGTAAAAAGATAAGTACTAATATGTATAATCAATTATACTTTGAAAATCATGAACATAACAATTAGGTACACATGCTTCACCCCAAAACATTGAAAACAGTAAAAGAGAGGACTATGTACTCACTTGAGGGTGCTTAGAAGTCTTGAACAACAACCAAGCAAAGCTAGAAGGAGTACGGAATCAAACGACACCTAATATAGGTAACTATGTTATTAAACGGCTCCTAAACCGGGAGATAGGATAGAATGATGTTCTATAAATCAAATGAGTAATTGAACTCATATGGTATGATTTAATAGAGCTAACATTCTGATTTGGAAGTCTACCTAAGTGCTCTTGACCCGTTTCGACCCATTATAGTAGCATAAGCTACTATAACGCATCGGTTGCGCAAAACTATGTTCGGATGGTTATCTATGAGCTATGTCAAGTCTTACATGCCCAATTATACCCTAACATGTTACTAATTCAAATTAGATGTCAAAAATATGTTCACATATTCACATTACGGATTTATGCTACAAAAGGGCATTTTGGTCATTTCCTATGGGCATGTAAACCAATTAACGAGTAGCTAACCAATCCTATGTGATCATAAGGTATAACCTCAGGGGTTATTCCCTATGCATCTATGATCACTAAGCAAGCTTGGTCGGATCCTAATGATCGACCAAACGGGACGGGTTCGAAAGTCTAAGCGGTTGTCTAGACCGCTTAACTTACGACCCTAAACAATCACTAAACTAGTAGTGACGAGTTAAACATGTCAAAACATGTTTAACCTACTTAGAAAACGGATTTGGTATCAAAACAAAGTCTTTTGATACCTAAAAGTAGTTCCGTTGCAAAATGCGTGCTAAAACGCATTTTGACCGAAACTTGACTCGTCACTACACCTAGTTAACGTGGTAATCAGTGGGTATAATCGCTAAGGATTATAACCATCGTGATTACAATCACGTTGCAAAGTTCAACTGAACTTTGCGTTGACCATTGACTGGTCAAACTGAAAGTCAAACACTGTTTGACTTTTTAAGCTAAAAAGCAATAAAAGAATGAAAGACAGCTTACAAAAGGTCCTTGCTTGAACTTGATCTTATAAACTCTCAGGTATGAAGTTATAGAACTCCAACTTAGAGAATTTTAGATTAAGTGTGAGGAAAAACAATGAATTGGCCATGCTATTTATACTTGTTGCAAAGTTACAAGATCATGACACATGTTTATGTAACCTCAAAGCAAGAATTATGGCCCTACAATTGTCACAAGCAGGTTCAAGGCCTTGGGGAGGTGTTAACTTGCTCATCACACAAAGATCTTTGCATAACAGCCCCTGAATTATCAAACGGTTGCTGAAAAACTGATTTCTGGTCGCTGGGGTCTTCAGGAGGCCTGCGTAAGTATATGGGATGGGCTTACGCGTCCTGTGTGGCCCTCCCAGATCAGCCATAGTTTCAATAATTACAGTTCAGGTCCCTACACTTGGTTTAAGCTCATTTCAGCCCCTTTTGACCCCCGTTAAGCCATTTTCAAGGCTCTACAAGGTCAATAAAGTTTATAGGACTCAAAATGTGCTCGTAAAACTCTCGGATGTCGGCTCGTTTGGTCGTACGGTCGCGTTGTTCGTTAAATTACGACGAAACTCAAACGGACGCGAAAACGAACCAAATTAAGCTACGAATGGTATTTTTGCATGCCGATCACTAAAATAAAAATATTTTAGTGTGTACAAAAATTTTGGATATCCAGATGTGGCCAGAACATAAGATATGTGCGAAAATGCAAATTACGCCGTTCTTGACACTTTTAGTCCCTGTAAGATCAAATAAGCATATTTTCACACACCGAACCACTCAAAGCTTATTTCTAAGCTATGTTTAGGTTATTTATGGTATGTTTAGCTTATGATCGTGTTCCGGACTGTACGTTGCCTTACGAAACGGCAGACTTTTGCAAGTTGACGCAAATAGTCCCTGTGATTAAATAAACTTGATTTCGCCACACCAAACCTTCCAAAACATATTTCTAAGTTATGTAAAGGTTATTTAAGGTATGTTAAGCATATTTCACTATTCCGGAGTGTTTGTTGCATTAAACTGGTTATATTTACGCATTAGATCGCGTATAACCTTCCAGAAAGGGATTTAAAGCTCGAAATCGAACAAGAATTGATATGTGCAAACGGTACACATATTTACACAAATCCCAATTATGAAATATAATATTTCATTGGTTTGGTATTTGTATGACGGTTGAAGTGACACAGGTGTCACAGTCTCCCTTACTTTAGGAAATTTCGTCCCGAAATTTAATTTTAGAGGAAACCTGTGAAGACAACTGTGATTGTTTCGCTATCGAATGAATCCCTCGAACCTTAAGTAAAACTCTGAGTCATGTTTGGATTCTTAGCAAAATTGTCAACTGTCAAAGTGAAGTCCTTGTAGTAACAAAACATGGAGTTTCGTACTACGGACAGAAGAGCGTTTCTTATGAAGACTTATCATAGGAAACTTGTGTGTGCTTGAAATCAGAATTGGAGAGTGTAAGATTGGTCAAGGTCCAGGACTTCTAGTAACTTAAATAACGCTACGTTCGCAATGTAATAAGGAACACTTATATATAGGAAGTACCAGCGGCGTATCCACCATGCCCTTTTTACATTGTTCCCGTTTCGTTATTCTCATCACTATAGGTCTTAACACATGACAAAACTTGCTGTGGTTTCTGTGCACTGAATTCCATAATTATGTATACATCCATAATTACGTAATTCCTTGCACAGTCTGCACAGTTCATTTCATAATGCGCAGGGGAAAAATCAATCGAATAAATATGAAGTGACTTGACTAGACCACCAAAGGATCTTTTTAACTAGATCAACGAACGATCTTTTTAACTAGATCAACACATGATCTTCTTAACTAGACCGTCATACGATCTATTTAAATTGATCACTTAAGGGATCTTTTCAGCTATATCATCACATGATATTTCTAACCAGATTTTTTTTGAATCAATCTGTTTAACTAGACCACTCAAGGGTCCAATTATAGAATAGTACTTTATAATCCAAGGGACTTAGCTATAACGTAGAAGCCCATTAAGGATTTAAGGTAGTACCTTTTGATATCGTACTATGAATCCCTCATATTTAAATATGGAAGATTCTATGAGGATTTGGATAAATCACATAAAATCATGGAACATATAAGAAAACACATAAGCACATAATCACATAATTGTTTATCTTGATCTTCATTTTGTTAATTTTCTTGTTAATTGAGCACACGAGTATTCAAAGCACACTAGGAATCCAATCCATGAATTCCATTTGGCACTTTAAATATTTTTAAGAATCTAACTATGAAGATAGGAAGATCTTGATAGAGATTTGTCTTTGTTTCTTAAAAATAAACGTGTATTTAAGATTTTCGGGGAGATCACAAGTGATCTTAAAATGACAGAACCACACGAGTAGTTTGTCTTAGTGTTGGCAGCGAAGGGTTGGATCAAACATTCACACAATTGTGTCAGTTTTGTTAAATAAAATTGAAACATCAAATTTTATTTATATAACAACTGAATTGTTCCAACGTCAAAAGATAACAGACAAAGAAATACAAAAGACTAATTGTTCACTGCTGCATTGTTGTCCACGTTCGCCTCATTTATGTTAAACACTCGTCCACGCGCTGGATTTGCGTTAACAAGTCTTGGGCAATTATTTCTGTAGTGAGTAAGGTCACCACAGTTATAACACGACCCAGGTGGGAACCGTGCTTGAACAGCAGCAGGATTTGCATAACGGCAGGTATCGACCAAATGTCCCAATCTTCCACAGTGGGTACATTTGTGACACTGCTCTTGCTCCAGGTTGTCACACCCTCAAATTGCCACTTAGGGAGTGTCCCTGTTAGGCGTGTGACCACTAGTAATGAGCCACCAATTACATTGAATCCATAAGTTTAAAATAAAGTTTCATCATTTAATAGTAATAAAATCCAAACATAAGTAATTCGAAAACCATCAAGTTCAGCGGAAGCGTTAACGTAACATAATGTAAATACTTTCCAAACAACCATAGTAAATAAATGTTTGATAAATAAACCCATCAATGCAACCATGATCACTCACGCCCTCCAGCCAGCAAGTTCCTGTTCCCAAGTACCTAACGACCTGCGAGCATGTAACAAGTGTATCAGACAAAGCTGGCGAGTTCACAGTTTTAGAAAAACGTTTGTTACCAGTTGTATGTAAAACAGTTCAATAACCAATGCAAGTAATATTGTTAATATCTCATTTCTGAACAAGACGGCTCCTGAAATACATGACTGCCCTTCCCACGTACTCCTATCTAGTACTGGGCCCGACTGGGTCATTAGTTCACATCGTCCTATCCAGGAGCGGTGTGAGGGTGCCAAACCTAAGTAGCGCTACCAACTAATACCCGAATAAGGGACTTACAAAAATGATAGGTGAGAATATTAACCAATATACCCGTTTTTACCCAAACCACTGACTGTCCCCAACCACTGGGACACATGCTCGAATGTAGTGAACTCACCTTGGGTTTGCTCGGTAAGACTAGATATTCGTCTACTTTCACAGTTAGTCACCCAAGACCTATTATGGTTACCGGATATTATTAATCTCATGAACACAAGATCACGTATTCAATATACACATTCCCACACTTTGCATATAAACACAACACACATCGTTATGCACAATAAATATTCGAATCACAGGTAACTACGTATCGTTACACAGTCGACTAGTAACATTTGACAGCTTGTTACATGATTCTAATTATGGAACTGCCCATTGGTTCTATCGATGTCATTGTGCATATAGTCCAACAAGCCCAATATCGCTTTAATAACACAACAAATGTTAACACCCAACATGGTGCGGCCCAATTCTTGTTAGGGTGGGCTTACCTCTTCGTTCGGTTCGGTAACAGTGGGAAGCCTAAACATGTTAACATATCACCAATTCAGTTTACCCACTAATCCTTGAGACCTTTAGTTATCATTTATTAAAATCAAGATTACACATATCACCTCATGTATTCTATGCTAACACTAATTCCCAACCGATCAACAGCCCATTCGAGAATGTCAATATATTAGTTAATTTCCATCCTAGCCATTATCATTGATAAATCATCTAATCAATATAATCTGGTCATATACAACTTCATATTAGCACATAGTTTTCATCACATTCAGACCTTGTTCAATCAAATCATCAATCAGTTACAAAAGTCAAACAACTTTCCACGTATTCATGAAACCTCTAATCACCATTAATTCACTAACATAGTTACAAGCAATCATTCACTCGGATCAAAGCATCACCGTCAACCTCTAAACAAATCTGACATTCATCATAATCATGTGACTTTATGAATGTAACAATCATTCAAATCGAATCAATCCCAATACATCTTATACGAACCTGTTTCCTTAGACAATCATCCTCATCGAATTATTAATAAACCTTTAGCACAAGATCAACATTCAATCGGATCAAACAACACAATCCTCTATGTTCAAATCTACTACTAAACTCGGTTCACTAGTTCATAGTTTCAACATTTTCATCCAATTCTATTATATACATGAATCTTAACATTAAACAATCATCACCAACAATCAAAATCATGGCAATCGTTATCATCAAGCATCCCTAATTACCAAATAATAACACAATCGTTCACTACAATGAAAGGATAATTTACAAGGATGATAACTAACCAAAGGATTGAGTGTACGAGGGTGCTCAGACGAACAAGGAGGAGAGCTTCGGATGAAAACCTCTGCCGTCGAACTGTGGGGGAGATGGAGACGTCACCGTCTAGTGGTAGAGGGGATTAGGGTTTGCAAATGATGAGAGAAACTGATTGTGTGCAGACTCCTCATGCATGCCCGTACAAAAGACTAAGCGGGGCTCGGTTTGGGCTTCAAGAACAGTTTGGGCCGAACAGAATATGTGGGCCAGGTTTTAAAAGACACAGAGACTAGATCGTGCGTCCAAACTACTTTCGAAATGTTCCTCTCATTTAATAAAGCATTCACTCGATTAAGCATACTAAGGCGTAACAATACAAGTCTGAGATCATGGAAACGGATAGCACTAGTCTCGAAAGTTCGGGTTGTCACATCATCCCCAACTTGAAAGAAATTTCATCCCGAAATTTGATAAGCAATCCAAAACAGCATGGTGTTAGATCAGGGCGACTGTGGATTTTTCCCAAGTGCCACATCATCCCCAACTTAAAAGGGAATTTTGTCCCGAAATTCGCCAATGATATCAGAAGTTGATACAACCGTTTGAACAACTGAGGGTACTAGAGCTTACTCCGATCATCACGTTCCCACGTGAACTCCGGTCCACATCCTGAGTTCCAACGAACTCTCCCAATCGAAATTCGACTATGCTAATGAATCTTGATGTCCTAGTCCATGATTTCAGTAGATTCCTCAACAACTGCAACTTGTCATTAACCTCAGGCCCTAATAAGGGTATCACAAGCGTTTCCTCGAACAAACACTGCCTTAGATTCGAGACATAAATGATATCGTGCACGTTACCTAATTCATCGGGTAACTCGAGTTTGTGAGCCACGTCACCGATTCTATCCAAAATCCTGACTGTCCCAACATATCGTCAATTAAGCTAGCCACGCTTCCCAAAAGCGTACCGCACCCTCCTAGGGTGAGATTCCTATTCATGACGTGTTCGCCTGCAGCGAAATTCCAGCTTTCCTGGCGGTCACACGCTACCGCCAAACGATTTTCGATCCAAGCAATCTTCCCAAGAGTTTCGAGTACAAGTCCTAGACTTGTGATTTGATTGTTATCCACCTCAGTCCACCAGGAGATTGGCATTATCATCCAAGCAATGCCTCAAACAGAGCTGCATACGTGCCAATACGGTAATGGCTGCAGTAGAACTCATTCAAAGGTAAGTGCCCCTTCCAGATGTTTACTAAAGTCAATCACGCACATGCTCGCCGCATGCCTTGGTGTGCCAGAATGGTCAGTTACTCTGTTCGGTTGTCCTTCAGTGGTAAACAATGCCCATGTCTAGACGTGAGCCAAGGGTGTTGTATATTGCTAGTCACAAATCAGATATAGCTCAAAAATCAAAGGTAACAGGAGTTGGCACCTCGTGCCTAAAGCCGTCTCTCTCAGAGGAACATTCACAGCTGTGAAGACTCGTCGGTTTCCTTGTTTGCAAGAAGGTGTGCTGGTGACGTGAGACAATCAATGATCACCCAGGTGATATTGTCCCTGTTTTAGGTTGTAAGTAGACTAGTGACAGAATCCATGGTAGTCTGTTCTCGTTCCCATATGGGTGTTTCTGGTTGCTGATATCCCACCTTGACTTTCCCACAAGTCAAACATCATTCCCATGCGTTGCTATATGGGCCTTCAGGCCCGTTCATCCGTACATGGTCTTCAGGTTTCAATACATCCTAACAAAACTCAGATGAATAGGATATCGTGACTCGTGTGCTTAGCCTGCACCAGTTCTCTAAGGTTGCTGTATGGTGAGGTTCATATTCGTTCCACATCGTCCGACCTGCCAAAGGTTGCTTCCCCATGCCTTGCATGGGTCAATCTTAAGAACTCTCTTCCTTCAATTCTTCAGTTTGAAATAGGCGAGTTTGATCAAGTATGTTAGAGTCGATAGCGAGCTGCAAAGCTCGTGCACGCCCAGGTTTCACTGTCGTATCCATTCAAAGGTTCTCTTCAGCGTTGCCATCACATGTTTAGCTCACACGGGAGGCCCTTGTGATCGGTCTAGGTAGTGCATTTGGTACCGTCCAGGTAATGCCTCCAACTTAAATCCAAAGACCACGGTTTCCACCGCAGATTGTGTGTTATGCAAATCTCCTTGTAGGTCTATTACGTAAGCTATCACCTTCTCGTGTTGCATCGACGTGTAACTTGGACTCTGATTCGAACCATCATGATATACCACTAAATCACCCGCTCCATCGGGTAGAGACGATGCTCAGTGTATTGCAGAGTTGGGATTCGAAAGCTGAAAAGACGTCCTCATGTTTTGTCTCCCACGAACACAGCATCCTGCTGTGCTAAAGAGATTTATCCTGCGCGATCTTCGAAAATCCTGTGATGAATCTGCGATAGCATCTAGCGAGACCAAGAAATTGATGTATCCTCGAAGGGATCCTTGGTGTCGATCAGTTTTTAACCAAAACGGGTCTAGCGAGACCCACGGGTATTCCCACTTCGTTGATTATATGATCAAAAAGGTATCCCTCGCAACCAGATGTTACATTTATCAAAACTTCGCGCGGTGTGGATCCTCCTTCAGGAGCTCTTAAATAGGATACAAAGCTGCCCATGATGTTCCTTCCTCCTGGATATGATTTAACATGTCGTCAATAAGCATGGTCGATTCATGAGATCCATACAGCTGCTGGTGTGTTGATTAACCCAATGATCATGGTGTACAAAGTTGCAATGGCCGTATTGCGTTCGATATGCCGTTCCAGGAACATTCTCCCATTGGACTTCCATCTGATGATAGTTCGTTCGTTAGCCAATCCTCAAATGAGGGTTTGATCCTCGCTACTGGTTGACAGGTTGGCAATACATGGTCGAGGCTACGGTTCTTGATCGTCACCTTGCTGAGTTCTCGATAATCAGTACACATATCCAACGGCCCAAAGCGAAAACTAGGTCCAACAAAACTTCTGCCCAACAGTTCCTGTAGTTGATTAGACAGTTCTTGCAACCCTCCTAGTGCAAGATGGTAAGAAGCACGAGTAAACAGGGCTGCCTCTGACATGATACCGATCTGATATCCCTCCTGACGATGTGAAGGTAAACCTGATAGTTCTTTTGGTAGCACTTAGGGAGAAATCACGAACAATGGGTGGATCCTCGATCCTCTTTTCCTTAGCCTTAACATCCATAGCGAGTGCTAACATAGCGGGGTAATCCTTCCGTGGACACTTCTGGCCTTCATTGCTGAGTTGATGCTAACCTCTGCACCACTCGAATACTCTATGATAGACGACAACTTCCTCCTCACAGGGTATATCTGCGCGATATCTGGATAACCAATCCATACTAACTACCGTATCAAAACTATCAAGGGTAGTAGAAAGAAGGTCGATTGTTGAACACTTGTCCCACAAGGTCGAGTTTGCATCCGAACAAACATATGAAATTTCAATTGCCTTGCCATCAGCCGATCCCACAACAGGTTCAGATTCAAGGAGCATCAGGGTTAAGCAGAACAAAGACGAAGCGATTAGCTACTCATACTAGCTACCATATTACTGCTATACCTAGCGTCGCCCACGCCAATCCTATACGCCCTTCACGAGTACCACATCCAGTGTTGTTGCTACTGCTACTAGAACTCCCAAAACTGTCATTATTCCCTGGGTTGTTTACGTCTTGACTTAACAGTAGTCATTCCTTGTCAATGCCACCTTCATTTCCATGCTTCGATTACGAGTACTTTGATGTCGCCGTGACTGTTGCCTTTAATGTCGTTGCTTGAAACGGAGCCCTGCGACCTTTCACCAACAAGGTTCATCTTGTCACATTTTCGTGCCACGTCCTATAGCGTTACTCATTGTGCTGACAGTCACACATTCCATACTACAGTCGATTGTCATTGCCAATGTCCCGATTGATTCGTAAGAGCTGACTCTCATAAGCCGCTTAGGATTCGATTGAAGTCAAATTGCTGATGTTCGCTGCCAGTAATCAGGGTCGTTCTAATACTGAGGTTGGTGAGGCTATACGCTCATCCTCTTGTCCATCGTTCTTGCAAGTTAACTGAGAATCGCACGATATGTTTCCAGAGTGTTGCAGGTGTGATCGCACTTCGGGGTCTAAGACGTCAGTACATTGAGTTCCAACCAAAGAAGAGGAGTGAGAAGGGTATCAACCAAACATTTGACGCTGCGACCTCCAACTCAGGGATGTCCGTACAAGCACCTAACATTCTATCCAGTTTGCTAGGCGTTCAGATGGGTGTTCAGGTAATGCTCGATAGCATCGAGATTTGAAAGAATTCAGAGAGAAATATAAAGATCATGTTCGAGTAGGAGACAATCACTGCTACGACTCCTATAGACTTGTTACGTTTCACATTGATCAAATAACAGAGTAGAACCCCTTTTTCACTTGTTAAGTCTCACTGAGACTCGCATGCACCCCACCTTATTATTATGTGTGCACCCACAATAATATTGCGATTTGCATGCTCATCTCAGTTCCTCCTAACTCATGTCAAATGGTTCCCTAAACTCGAATAGCAAACGAAGAACATCACAAACCATGAGTCACGAATGTTTGTGGTAACACCACACTATCAATCCCTTAACACATGTAAGTAACCCATGAATCCATATTGTTGTGCTAAACGTGCAATCACATGCAATATAAATGTTCACTAGCTATGCTGTGCAATGAGTAAACGAGAGACGAACCTTGCTATCTGGAGCTGAGTGTCATGGTCGTATTCTTGTTTTTCAGAACCGTTCGGTTATAGTCTGGTTTTATAAAAACGTTTTAAAACCAAGTTCACTATAACCAGTGGGTCTGATACCAAACTGTCACACCCTCAAATTACCACTTAGGGAGTGTCCCTGTTAGGCGTGTGACCACTAGTAATGAGCCACCAATTACATTGAATCCATAAGTTTAAAATAAAGTTTCATCATTTAATAGTAATAAAATCCAAACATAAGTAATTCGAAAACCATCAAGTTCAGCGGAAGCGTTAACGTAACATAATGTAAATACTTTCCAAACAACCATAGTAAATAAATGTTTGATAAATAAACCCATCAATGCAACCATGACCACTCACGCCCTCCAGCCAGCAAGTTCCTGTTCCCAAGTACCTAACGACCTGCGAGCATGTAACAAGTGTATCAGACAAAGCTGGCGAGTTCACAGTTTTAGAAAAACGTTTGTTACCAGTTGTATGTAAAACAGTTCAATAACCAATGCAAGTAATATTGTTAATATCTCATTTCTGAACAAGACGGCTCCTGAAATACATGACTGCCCTTCCCACGTACTCCTATCTAGTACTGGGCCCGACTGGGTCATTAGTTCACATCTGTCCTATCCAGGAGCGGTGTGAGGGTGCCAAACCTAAGTAGCGCTACCAACTAATACCCGAATAAGGGACTTACAAAAATGATAGGTGAGAATATTAACCAATATACCCGTTTTTACCCAAACCACTGACTGTCCCCAACCACTGGGACGCATGCTCGAATGTAGTGAACTCACCTTGGGTTTGCTCGGTAAGACTAGATATTCGTCTACTTTCACAGTTAGTCACCCAAGACCTATTATGGTTACCGGATATTATTAATCTTATGAACACAAGATCACGTATTCAATATACACATTCCCACACTTTGCATATAAACACAACACACATCGTTATGCACAATAAATATTCGAATCACAGGTAACTACGTATCGTTACACAGTCGACTAGTAACATTTGACAGCTTGTTACATGATTCTAATTATGGAACTGCCCATTGGTTCTATCGATGTCATTGTGCATATAGTCCAACAAGCCCAATATCGCTTTAATAACACAACAAATGTTAACACCCAACATGGTGCGGCCCAATTCTTGTTAGGGTGGGCTTACCTCTTCGTTCGGTTCGGTAACAGTGGGAAGCCTAAACATGTTAACATATCACCAATTCAGTTTACCCACTAATCCTTGAGACCTTTAGTTATCATTTATTAAAATCAAGATTACACATATCACCTCATGTATTCTATGCTAACACTAATTCCCAACCGATCAACAGCCCATTCGAGAATGTCAATATATTAGTTAATTTCCATCCTAGCCATTATCATTGATAAATCATCTAATCAATATAATCTGGTCATATACAACTTCATATTAGCACATAGTTTTCATCACATTCAGACCTTGTTCAATCAAATCATCAATCAGTTACAAAAGTCAAACAACTTTCCACGTATTCATGAAACCTCTAATCACCATTAATTCACTAACATAGTTACAAGCAATCATTCACTCGGATCAAAGCATCACCGTCAACCTCTAAACAAATCTGACATTCATCATAATCATGTGACTTTATGAATGTAACAATCATTCAAATCGAATCAATCCCAATACATCTTATACGAAACTGTTTCCTTAGACAATCATCCTCATCGAATTATTAATAAACCTTTAGCACAAGATCAACATTCAATCGGATCAAACAACACAATCCTCTATGTTCAAATCTACTACTAAACTCGGTTCACTAGTTCATAGTTTCAACATTTTCATCCAATTCTATTATATACACGAATCTTAACATTAAACAATCATCACCAACAATCAAAATCATGGCAATCGTTATCATCAAGCATCCGTAATTACCAAATAATAACACAATCGGTCACTACAATGAAAGGATCATTTACAAGGATGATAACTAACCAAAGGATTGAGTGTACGAGGGTGCTCAGACGAACAAGGAGGAGAGCTTCGGATGAAAACTTCTGCCGTCGAACTGTGGGGGAGATGGAGACGTCACCGTCTAGTGGTAGAGGGGATTAGGGTTTGCAAATGATGAGAGAAACTGATTGTGTGCAGACTCCTCATGCATGCCCGTACAAAAGACTAAGCGGGGCTCGGTTTGGGCTTCAAGAATAGTTTGGGCCGAACAGAATATGTGGGCCAGGTTTTAAAAGACACCGAGACTAGATCGTGCGTCCAAACTACTTTTGAAATGTTCCTCTCATTTAATAAAGCATTCACTCGATTAAACATACTAAGGCGTAACAATACAAGTCTGAGATCATGGAAACGGATAGCACTAGTCTCGAAAGTTCGGGTTGTCACACAGGTGATGACGGTTGCATTTGTTGCACAAAGGTGCGGTACCAACATAATTTTTTCCTCTTACGAGGTTGTGCTGGTTGGTTTGGTACAACCTGATTATTCTGAGCAGTTATGGCACAGTTTTGAGAAGCCTTACACTTCTTCTTCTTGGATACCTCGGCCTGTTTTTCCTTTGGTTCAACTTGAGCAGCCTTATCAGATGGTCTTGGGTCGCCTTTTCGAAAAAGCTTACCCTTCCTGATATGGGATTCAGTCAGGGTGGCAGACAATTCAATGGCCTGTCTGACAGTAGTAGGGTTGCTGCCAGTAACGATTTCCTGAACTAAATCAGGAAGACCATCAATGTACTTCTCAATCGCCTTATCCACAGGCGTGACCATGGCAGGACATAACAGGCTCAATTCCACATAACGGTCAGTATAGGCTCGATGTTCACCGCTGTCTTGTTTAAGATCGTCAAATTCCCGTTCCAAAGCCCTGAGCTCATGACGAGGACAGAATTCCTTCATCATTAGAGCCCGAAGCTCTTCCCAAGTTTGAGCTAGTGCCACATCGGCACCTCTATCACGCATCACACCGTTCCACCATGTAAGAGCACGCTTCTCGAATGCACTGGATGCAAACCCAACCTTACGCTCATTCTGGCATTGCACATGCCTGAATGTGCTCTCCAAAATTTCGAACCATTGTAGGAGCGCGGTTGCTCCTTGAGATCCAGAAAACTTCAAAGGTTTAGCAGTGTTGAAGGTCTTGAAATTACACTAGGTGATATTGTTGTTATATAACTCATGAATCTGAGTTACTACGCCTGGAAGCACTGCAGCCATTTGTTGAGCTACAAGGGCTGCGACTTCCTCAGCAGTAAAAGATTGAGCATCACGTCGAGGAGGCATTGTCTAAAAGGAACAAGGGAATATGAGAAACGAGTGAGGTCGATGGTTGGAAAAACAAAAGAGGTATTGAAAACATTGATAAAACACAAGGAAAGCGATCATTCGTTCGTTACCTCGAACAAACAAACGATACGCAGTGACTAATCAAAGTAAATGGATCAATATAATGTATCACCGAAAACATGCTCGCCTATAAGTGAACACTCACCCCAAGAGTTCCCAGGTAAGAGTGACTGGTCCGATACTGCGGATTTGTACGAACACTCTAGCCTTGGACAGAAAACTCAGGGTACAGGCATTCACCCTTCCAGTTTGCATGTGTTCACATTATTTAGACCCAAACTTTGACGATATTTTGAAAACTAAGAGGGTTCAAAACCTTATAACAGAGGGTTCAAAACCTAGAAATCAATCATCCTAGAACAGATGATTGGTTTTCAAAGAGGATTCGGAATTTTGTATTCTTATTGTGGTTGTCACCTAAGGATAGGCGACGACATTGTTTTAAAACTAAACACAAGATAACTTGTGTTAGGGTCCTAGGAAGGTTATAGTCTAGGTCAAAGCATTACTAATAACCTAATTCCCTATAACCATTGGCTCTGATACCAACTTTTCTGTCACACCCCGACCACGCAAAACAACAAAACGTGGCGGAAACGTCGGGGAGTGTTGTAACAGAATCATTGTTTCACAACCACGGATTAAATAATTTCATTTTATTGAATTATTGAACTCATTGTTTATTACAATTCAAATAAATACGACTATTATCTTTCAAGTTTTAAAGTCGCTAAGGCACGAGTCCATCCTATGTATAGCATGTATCAACAATCATCACAAAGCAGTACCTGAAACATGTGTAAAAATAGGTACGTCAGCATAAAAAATGCATGTGAGATACATAGGTTTTGTTTATGCATGATTCATGACTTATAAGTTTAAAAGAATGTTTTAACAAAAAGTAGTCCTGAACCTAAAAATGTTTTCTTTATAAAATCATGTGAAAATTTATGAAAATTTGATGATATAAAAGAATGATGCATAAATAAATAATCAAGTAAAATGAGTTTATAAAATAATGTTTTGAATAAAATGTTTGTACTATATATAAAAATATACTTTGGTTTTAAGAAAGTCGATTAGGTAATATATCAAAATATATTTCGGTTCCAAAATTGTTAAACAGATAGTATATTAAATATACTTTGGTTATCAAAATAATCGTTTTCGATAGTATATCAAAAGTTTACTTTGGATTTATGAATAACATATTAAACTATGTTTTGGTTGAATAAATAACATATTTAAAATATGTTTTGGTAGTTAACAAAATATATGTTGTTTTGTACAATATCACACATGAGAGTATATCAAACTATACTTTTGGGAGTATAATAAAATATACAAAAAAAGTGTGAGTTAAGAATTCAATCAGACCTTAGTGCATCAAACTACACCAATTAAGACTATAGAGATACCACGAAGGCAATCCCTATTTGGATAAAATATTGGTTTCTGACATTCCATGATAACAGGAATGGGGTGTCTAGTCCTATAGCGCTATATCATACTACCAATAGGTCTTGTGAACAAAAATAAGTACAATTCAACAATTAATTTTATAATCTTTGAAAAATCAGTGTTTAAACCATAAATAATTATGCAGTTTGTCAAAAGATAAGTACTGATATGTATAATCAATTATACTTCGAAATCATGAACATAACAATTAGGTACACATGCTTCACCCCAAAACATTGAAAACAGTAAAAGAGGGGACTATGTACTCACTTGAGGGTGCTTAGAAGTCTTGAACAACAACCAAGCAAAGCTAAAAGGAGTACGGAATCAAACGGCACCTAATATAGGTAACTATGTTATTAAACGGCTCCTAAACCGGGAGATAGGATAGAATGAAGTTCTATAAATCAAATGAGTAATTGAACTAATATGGTATGATTTAATAGAGCTAACATTCTGATTTGGAAGTCTACCTAAGTGCTCTTGACCCGTTTCGACCCATTATAGTAGCATAAGCTACTATAACGCGTCGATTGTGCAAAACTATGTTCGGATGGTTATCTATGAGCTATGTTAAGTCTTACATGCCCAATTATACCCTAACATGTTACTAATTCAGATTAGATGTCAAAAATATGTTCACATATGCACATTACGGATTTATGCTACAAAAGGGTATTTTGGTCATTTCCTATGGGCATGTAAACCAATTAATGAGTAGCTAACCAATCCTATGTGATCATAAGGTATAACCTCAGGGGTTATTCCCTATGCAACTATGATCACTAAGCAAGCTTGGTCGGATCCTAATGATCGACCAAATGGGTCGGGTTCGAAAGTCTAAGCGGTTGTCTAGACCGCTTAACTTACGACCCTAAACAAGCACTAAACTAGTAGTGACGAGTTAAACATGTCAAAACATGTTTAACCTACTTAGAAAACCGATTTGGTATCAAAACAAATCAGTGCAAAATGCATTGTCAAAACAAGTGTTTTGATACCTAAAAGTAGTTCCATTGCAAAATGCGTGCTAAAACGCATTTTGACCGAAACTTGACTCGTCACTA
The DNA here is from genome assembly GCA_030545235.1 of Helianthus tuberosus. NCBI lineage: Eukaryota > Viridiplantae > Streptophyta > Magnoliopsida > Asterales > Asteraceae > Helianthus > Helianthus tuberosus. The sequence goes on from CM060376.1 coordinate 47,001,928, forward strand.
CACCTAGTTAACATGGTAATCAGTGGGTATAATTGCTAAGGATTATAACTGTCGTGATTACAATCACGTTGCAATGTTCAACCTAGATTTGCGTTGACCATTGACTTGTCAAACTAAAAGTCAAACTCTGTTTGACTTTTTAAGCTAAAAAACAATAAAAGAATGAAAGAAGGCTTACAAAAGGTCCCTGCTTGAACTTGATCTTATAAACTCTCAGGTATGAAGTTATAGAACTCTAACTTAGAGAATTTTAGCTCAAGTGTGAGGAAAAACAATGAATTGGCCATGCTATTTATACTTGTTGCAAAGTTAAAAGATCATGACACATGTTTGTGTAACCTCCAAGCAAGAATTATGGCCCTACAATTGTCACAAGCGGGTTCAAAGCCTTGGGGAGGTGTTAACTTGCTCATCACACAAAGATCTTTGCATAACAGCCCATGAATTATCAAACTGTTGCTGAAAAACTGATTTCTGGTCACTGGGGTCTTCAGGCGGCCCGCGTAAGTATATGGGATGGGCTTACGCGGCCCGTGTGGCCCTCCCAGATCAGTCATAGTTTCAACAATTACAGTTCAGGTCCCTGCACTTGGTTTAAGCTCATTTCAGCCCCTTTTGACCCCTGTTAAGCCATTCTCAAGGCTCTACAAGGTCAATAAAGTTTAGAGGACTCAAAATGTGCTCGGAAAACTCTCGGATGTCGGATCGTTTGGTCGTACGGTCGCGTTGTTCGTTAAATTACGACGAAACTCAAATGGACGCGAAAACGAACCAAATTAAGCGACGAATGGTATTTTTGCATGCCGATCACTAAAATAAAAATATTTTAGTGTGTACAAAAATTTTGGATGTCTAGATGTGGCCAGAACGTAAGATATACGCGAACATGCAAACTTACGCCATTCTTGACACTTTTAGTCCCTGTAAGATCAAATAGGCATATTTTCACACACCGAACCACTCAAAGCTTATTTCTAAGCTATGTTTAGGTTATTTATGGTATGTTTAGCTTATGATCGTGTTTCGGACTGTACGTTGCCTTACGAAACGGCAGACTTTTGCAAGTTGACGCAAATAGTCCCTGTGATTAAATAAACTTGATTTCGCCACACCAAAACTTCCAAAACTTATTTCTAAGTTATGTAAAGGTTATTTAAGGTATGTTAAGCCTATTTCACTATTCCGGAGTGTTTGTTGCATTAAACTGGTTATATTTACGCATTAGATCGCGTATAACCTTCCAGAAAGCGATTTAAACCTCGAAATCGAACATGAATTGATATGTACAAACGGTACACATATTTACACAAATCCCAAGTATGAAATATAATATTTCATTGGTTTGGTATTTGTATGATGGTTGAAGTGACACAGGTGTCACACAACAGCCTAAGATTCCCATATGGAAGTGGGAACGAATCTCAATGGATTTCATTACAAGCTACCAAAAACACAAAGTGGTCACAATACGATTTGGGTGAGTATTGACCGACACACCGAGACTACACATATCCTACCAAACAGTGAGCAAGACAGCGCAAGGGAAATTAGCAGAGGTTTAACCTAGAAGAATTGCGGCACGTCATGGAGTGCCTGATTCTATCTTGACCAACCGAGATGGTCATTTTGTGCCAAGGATATGGCAGACATTTCAAAGGTGTTTAGGTTACGATTGGACCTTAGTACTTCATTTCGCCCGCGGATAAATGGCCAGAGAAAATGGGCGATACAAACTTTGGTAAACCTGCTATGTGCTTGTGTGATAAACTTTGATGAGGAGATGAATAACTCACTAGCCCTTAGTGGAGTTTTTCCTACAATAATATTTATCACACCGTCGTTTAGGCCGCTTCGTGTGAAGCTTTATAGGAACATAAGTATCGGTTCCCCCTTCGTGTTGGGCGGAGACCGGCGATAAACGATTTACTGGCCGAAATTGGTTCAGGAAAACTATAGGCAAAATCGTTCAGTTATGTGATCATATCAAGACAGCACGCGGTATACAGAAAGGCTACACCAACGAGCGACGGAAACCATTGTAATTTGAGTTGGAGAGATGACATTTTTGAAAGTCTCTCCTTGGGAAGGCGTGGTATGTTTTGGAAAGCGTGGGAGGTTGAACCCACAGTATATTAGACCTTTCGAGATCCTGGAAAGGATCAGGGACCATTGCTCACAAACTAAAACTTCCAGAGAAGATCAATAGTGATCACGACACATTCCACGTGTCTGGTCTCTAGAAGAGCCTGACTCTGGGAACAGTTGTTATTCCCGCAAACAGGATTCAGGTCAATGACACACTCCACTTTATTAAAGAACATGTTAAGGTTGTAGACTGGGAGTCCGCAAGACCCGGAGAAGTCGTAATTGATTTGTTAGAGTTTATTGGAATTCATATCATGACCCAGAGTTTACTCGGGAACATGAAGACCAAATTAAGCTTAAGTGACCACAGTTGGTTCACAACTCCCCGACGACCAATGGCATCGCTTGAATTTCGGGATGAAATTCTTTTAAAAGGGGGAGAATGTGACAACTGGCACTTTTCCGTACATTCCGTACAATAATTAAATAGTAATCTATGCTTTAATGATTGTGCATGATCTAGTTTAAAAGACGAATAAACTTCTTATTTATGTTATATACATACAATGGCATTTCATGTTGCAAGACTTTTGTCATTACTGCATGCAACCCAATATAGATCTATGAATGCACAGAGCAGAGTAAGCACAGTTGTTAGATAAACTAGAGGTACTGGCGGGAGTTCGGTACTTAGACAGACATGAGGTTAAGACACAAAATAAGCTCAGGACCAAGTGTTACACTTGTATAGTGTATAGGAGAGTAGGGATTACAAAACGGCCTTCCTAGTAATGACATAGGTACCGGAAAGTGCCAAAAACGCACTAAAACTGCAAAATTCTGCAGAAAATAAACAAATTCAGCAATTTTCAGCAATTTAACATCTAGTATAATGCAGAAAAGTGGTTTAATGGTCCAGAATATTTTCCTAAGTGTCGGGAACCGAAACTGTCATAAAATACAACATAAAGCACACTAAACTGCGCAATTTAGCACTTTAACGAATAGTAACGAAACGAACAACCGGACACTACCCGAAACATCAAATTTTTACTAGAAGCACTGTTTTAGAGTTACAAGGCTAGTTATGGTCACCGGACATCATATTACATCTCATAAACACTAAACCCCTAAATACCTAACTTTAATACTTGAAATCAAACTAGATTTAACCAACTAATGTTTGGAATATTACACTTTACCCCCCCCCTATATTGTTGGGGAATATTCTAGCATAAAATACCTTATGCTTTACTAATGTTGGAAGAAATTATTTATAAACCATAAGTTAGTAACATAAACCACATTTATCATCTTCAACAATTCAACCCCTTCTCTTCTCCTCCATGTTCATGGCTCCAAACACCCCTCCTATATTCTTCATTTTCAATCCATTTCCAAGTAATCTAAGGTGATCTAGAGGTGTAAGAAGCTAAGTTAGGAAGCTTGGAAGCCTTGGATATTGAATGACCTTCACCATTTGCTTTTATACACCTCATTTCTTCTCTTGATCATCCCTAGCCTTGAGCTAGTAGTAAGAACACTAATCCTTTCATTTTACATCTATTTCAAGTGGTTAAAAGATGTTACATAATGATAATCTTGAAGAACATGAAGAAATATAAGCATAAACATGAACATAAAGCTCTAAAACATGAAGATCAAGTTGTTTTAAGTGTATGTAGTATACTTGAATGATGATTTCTTGTGATTATGATGATGATCATCATAAGAACCTTGCTAGATGATGATTAAACACATGATCTAGCAAGTGGAAGGATAGATCTTGAGAAATTTGTAATGATCATCCTTTATGTAAATCATGAACTTGAAAATAAACTTGTTTTAGTGCATCATGATTATTTCTACAAATTATAAGTCTTGAAAATAAAAGATTTCAAGAATAATATTTTCAAGAAACTAAAGTTTACTACAAGATTTTACATGATCAAGGTGTTTAAAGGAAGTAAACATGTTTTAAGTGTTAAATCAAAGCTAGAAACATATTGTTAACAAGAAAAATGCAAGAAGAAATATTTAAAAAAAAAATCTTCATACAAGTTGTGAATGAGTAAAATCTTCAAGAATGAGTTTCATGAACTATAAACTATGTTTTTAAGGGTAAGTTAACCTACTAAATAGCATACTAAGTTACTACAACTTTTTACAAAATTTCAAGTTCATGTCAAAGTGTAAATTGCGTATTTAAAGCATATGGTAAGTCTTGTCTATGTTGTTGATGATTGATGACGATTTTAAAAGAAAATAATATGCTTTAAAAAGCATGGAAACCTCCATTTTTAGCGGAAACTATGGCAAAATTTTTCTAAAAATTAAACACTTAGAAAAATATTTCCAAATGAATGTTTACAAGTGTATTTCAAACCATAAATCTTTACATAAACTTTGCCATAATTTTTGCTACAAAAATTATAAATATTGGAGGATGGTTTTTATAAATAAAAGTGACTAAATATGTATGTAGGAAATATATATTTAGAAGTCACCATGTGTGTGATTGTTTGTATACGTTGTGTGTTAGTTATATTATTTTAGGACATAAAATAATATAACACATCAAAATACCAAGAATAACAATCCAACATATTACCAAAATTCCAAAGAATAAATATACCCATTTACACAAGAATATTGGTGAAACTGAACAAGGAATATAACTCACAAAAATATTCCGGAATTTATTCACAAGCATGTTTTGGTAAACAATATTTTGGACACCAAGGAAATGAAAATATATTTTTTACAATTACTACAAGAATATGTCATATTTTTGACAAAGGAAAAATATATTATTTTTTGGCAAGAATGAATATATATTTTTCTTGAAATTTTTAGAAGATATATTATTTTTAAGAAATATATATTTTCTTACACAAACACTAAATACAATATTTTTTAAGTAAATGATATATTTTCTCAAATAATATGAAATATATCATTTTTGGAGAAAAATGAGTTTATATATATATTTTCCAAGCTAGACATGAAAATATATCATTTTTGAAACTTATGAAGGAATACAAGTATTTTTTCCAAAAGAAAAATCATAAATAATTTTTCAAAATAATATTTATTACAATATGTATTTTGGAAATATATATTGGTGAATTTTTATTAAAGATAATAATCCGGAAAAACTAATACGAAATCAAGTATAAAGAATACTTAACAATTACAAGAAAATATGTATTCTCGTACGTATAAATACACTCCGAAATACGACCCCAATTCATGGCAAAAATATACAAGTATAAGAATACAAATACACCCATCATTGGGAAGGATATACATGTATAAATACTTGAAAAGTAACGAGTTAAATTATATTGTTTTAACAATTATTCCAAAAGTTAATAAATAGAATTTAAGTTAAAATATTTATTATTTTTACAAATTGTAACACCTCGTAATTTCATGTCCAATATAATATCGACACGTGTCATGAGCTTTAAACGTGTACAAGTTTACTTATGAGGGACTAAAGTTGACAAACGAATAATTTACGTGTATAAAAGGATTAAAAGTGTCAACAATGGATAAATATACCTTTCAATAACCCTACACGATGTTATACCCTTAAACGAATGAATTATGGATCATACGAAGCCAATTGTGAAAGAAAGTGAGAGATTACAAACTACAGGGGTTAAATGTGCCATCATGTTTAATTTATACCTCTGAGTGACCTTTTAGCAAAGCCAAAGCTTTGTAATGATTAATTATGCTCACTATAATAAGTGATGAAAATTTCACAAGTTTCGATAAAGTATGAGAAAGTTATGATAACATTCGTATATGAGGGGTTAAAAGCGTCAAAGTTGAAATTTATGACTTTTCGGGTGATCATAAAGTTAACCAAGGACTTAACAAAGTTTGGTTATGCCTTGGAGCCCATAAAAGTCAATTTGGAGGGTCAAAAGTGCAATAAACGAAGTTAAAACCACTTTAAAAAGGACCAGGGACCTAAAGTGCAATTTCTGAAACATTTTTAACCTGTATCCGGGAGCCATACCGGCCGCGTAAGTCCATATGGACTCTTACGCGGCCCGCCTAAAACCGCCAACGACAGAATTTGTTTGGCAGCTGCTAGTTCAGCGTGTTAACCGACTTATGAAGCTTGTTTTACATACCAGGGGCTGCACCAACAAGTTTTCATGCATAGGGGGCACCTGTAAGAATTATATAACACCTGTAGACTTGCTTGGCATCATTCTATGAGATTAAATTCACTATATAAGCACCCTCTTTGTTGCAACATTTCACACACTCACTTCAAAACTTTCATAACTTCATCTCTGGAGATTCCTGAAGCTCCAGACCACTATCTAGAAGTCATTAGTCGTGCATAGGACTATTGTAAGCTTCCTTAACCTTCCTTAATTCAGTTTTACTTAGTTTATTAGCCTAAAGTCAAACCGTCGTAATTAAAGTTTGACTTCTTGATTAATCACAAATTGTCCAGTCAAATCTCAAATTGAAAGTACCTATGAGTTGGTAGTTAAGTGGGCAATAAACCCTTAAAAGGGTACTCTCTGATTCTCACTCTAACTAGGTCAATTGTCGGGTCAAAGTTAATCATAAAAAGTCAACAGAAAGCTAATTTTCAAATAAATGCATAATTAACAATGTAGAATCCATGCAACCTGTTTTATCACTAATATAACTTGGTAATTAATGTAAGAACAAGTCTAAACATGTTCAACACGACAATTTTCAGTTTAGGCTCGGTTCGGGACCGAAAGTCGCATAATTAGACTTTTGCTTTGACTTTCAGTTCTGACCCAATGTAACATGATTTAGAAATGCCTTAGAGGTTTATTAAAACCAGGTTACATGTTAGTATAACCCTCTGTGATTATACAACTTGGTTCATTAGTTATCTGATTCATATGCATGTTTCCGTTATATGCCTAAATGTTGACCAATATGCCCATTTGACCTTAAAACAAGAATTTTGAAAATGTGAGAGGACAATAATCTTTATTACTGATTTATAAACATGTCCCTAAATTTTCACATCATTTTGAGGTCTAGATTAAGAGTTATGCTCAATAGCGTAATTAAAAGCTTTTTAATAATTAAACGGCGTAATTAGCATAAAGCCTATCTAAACCCAATTTTTTATACCAAACTTTTTACCTACTGATGTAAAATAATATTTTGGGATTTTGAAGATTTTTATTTATTTTTAGGCAGAGCATAACATAGGGTTATAGCTTTGATTCGGTAATTGTCGGTTTCGCCCTTTTAGCCTATAAAATGAGTTTTACAAATCATTTTGATACCAAACCTTTTTCTACTGATCTTATATGATAAATAGAATATTTTAAGCCTCCTGGAATAATAAAAATATCAGCTTTAATTATAAAACCCGGAAATCGCTTAAAACCGCCTTTTTAAGCGTTTTAAACGCATAGTAAGTATTAAAACTATTTTAAATATATTAGACTTGATACCTACTGATATTTTTAGTAAATTTTTATATTTTAACAGTAAGCAAAAGTTTTAAACTCAGATTTCCATATTTGACCTTTTAAGCTTAAGTGAAATTACCAAAATTCCCCCACGGTGCATAGTTTAGTTATAAGAGGTAAATTCCACCTATATACCATATCCTACTATTATGACTTATAAAAATAAGTACTTTTACTGAATATATCAGACTTGAAACTCAGATTTACATTTTAAACTCTTTTATAACCTTTAAAATGACCAAAATACCCCTACGGGGCATAGTTTGAATTTAAATTCATTTTGGGCATAATGGAATGTATCCTACTGATATCACATCATATTTAATGCATATTAACTTAGGAAACCTGTTCATGAATCATTTGGTTACCCGTTACGCACTTTTCGCGTTCAGATCGGTTTATGTAACTAGTTTGCATAAATTAGCCGAAACGGGTCAAACCTTATCATTTTTGTCTTAAAATCCAGAATGTGTTTAGTTTACCCATTTTATACAAGTATACAAACTTTTCGGGTCTAAACCACATTCTAATCCGGTATTCGCTTAATCGTGCGTATGAACCGTATCTTCCTTTAAAACTAACCGGTCTAAGTTTAGGCTTAATTAAGACCCATTAGGAATCTAATAGGTTATTAAAACCTTCGTTCCAGATTAGGAGCCCGGTAAAAGCTACTTGCACTCGTTGTTTGTGAATTATACTTGCTCAGGTAAATACTCTTAACTTATTTTCCCTATACGGGCTTGGGATACGGTATTATACTAATACCGCTTGGTCGGGTATGTAGTCATTTAAATCGGATTGTGATTAATGCATTTGCATATATCGTTTTAATCTGTATTATTTGGTGTATGGCCTTTGGGGGTTAAATGACCATGTCCCGGATATCCTTGACATCATTCAAAGAAATGGACACGACCTTAGCACGGGGTGTAGGCATACACCTGACAGTTGCATTATGTAAAAACTGGTAATCCACTTAAAGGAATCAACCTTATGGGCATTATACCTGTGGCGTGTCAGTTAATCTTGTCCGACTCTTCTAACCGGCCCTGACGGACGACAAATAAGTAAAACTGTATACAATATTATTTTTAAATAATTGTCCCAAGTTATAAAAGATATTTTGTGCCGTGTGCATTGAAACTAATTTTCTTAAACTCTTTTCAAAATGAGTCAGTTAATTGTATTTACCAGTGTAAACTGACGTATTTTCCAAAAAGGCTAAGTGCAGGTACTAGACGATATAGGCTGGCTACTCCTGGCATCATTAATCAAGTCTTTTAAGCTCTAGATGTTAAAGTCTGTTGAATAATGATCTTTTATCTTTGATCCACATGTGGATCCTTTACAGTCCGTTTGTAATACTTTGATATTACTATTTATTCGGTTTGTAATGTGATTCACCTTTTTTTTTGCTTCCGCTGTGCATTTAAATTATGTTGTTTGACTATGTTGATATCAACTACGTCACGATACTCCCCACCGGGCCCACCGGTAATACGTGGAATATCGGGGTGTGACAGGTTGGTATCAGAGCCAACATTGAGTGAATTAAACACTAGCCTTTTGTGTTTAATCTCAATGACGCAATTTGCGCATTCATCGACTTCCGAGTCTAGACAAAGAACTTAGGACTAATCCAAATTTGTTTTATTTCTAACTTTGTCCTTTATGTTTCTTGTTGTATCCTTTGTTTGTTTTGACAGGTTCAAAAAGATGCCACCAAGAATTCGAGGGAGAGGTAGAGGCAAGGGGCCACTCGTCGCCCCCAACGATCATGAGGCCGGGCCATCACACCGACGAACACCATCAGATTCTCTAAGCAGAAGTCCTCAAGAAAACTGGAGGACCCATATTGAACCCGCAAGGAGCTCAGTCTCGCTGAGCTCCTCACCTTCTTACCTAAACTCCTTCGGGCCTCAGTCTGAGAACGAGCCCCATAACTCATACCATTCTTTTATACCCCTCCAAGGCCACAACTCACCCTTTAACAACCCAATTCCTATATATGCCGGTTCAGCGGCATACAACCCATTTGAGCAGCCGGCCCACACCAACTACAACTACGCCGAGGCTGACCCTTACCTGGTAGCGGTAAACTACAATGCCCTTCATCCGAAAGGAGCCTTTGGAGTCCCATATCAAGCTGGATATCCACACTATGGGTACCCACCCAATGGGTATCAACAACCGCCACCTCTTCAACCTCCGCTGTATCAGCAGCCCCCGCAGCCGCCAGTGATATCGCCACCGCAGCAACAGGAGATTCTTCAAAGGTTGAGTCAGGTGGAGTAGGAGGTTCAGGAAGAGCGTAGGCAAAACCGAGGAATTTTCAAGGGTCTGGCGAGCTTAATCAAGGGGAAGACCAAAAAGGGTCATTAAATCTTTTATTTGTTTATTTGTATTTCTTTAAATGTTTAATCAAGTCCCTGCATGGACATCTGTTTCTGTAATCAGTCCCTGCGAGGACTTGTATTTCCTGTTAGCCCCTGCGTGGGCATGTCTTTTCTGTTTAGCCCCTGCGTGGGCAAGCTATTTCAGTTAAAGTCCCGTTTAGGGAAAAATGTACTTTTTAAATCATTAATGGCATGTTGTAATTTAAATTTCATTTTTACCATTATATGCATAAATGTAAAATGTATGAAATAAATAAATAAATAAAATTCAAAATATGCCATTCCTTTTACAAGGTATGCCTTTAAATATTAAATAAGAATCTTAAAGGGTATAACCTAGCCTGCATGTCATTATAAGACCTGGCCATGATGGTAAAACCTGTTTAAAAAGAGATTCAAATCCTTGTTAACATCTGAAAACATGTTAACATTCCTGGTTAACGTGATTCATAAAATCACACGTGTCATCCTTACATTGGATTATTCGAAATCCTTCTTTATTATTTAATCATCCATTTGTGATATAGGGCCTACGGGCCATAATTATTGTCATATAAGACAAAAGACAGTCGTAGCCTACAACTCCCTGTCAAGAAAGGTAATGAACTATGATTCAAACCTTAGTACCTCGATCATATAAGATCTTGACTTATAATTTAAAAGTGTCCATGTGACTTGGCCTTTTGTGCCGTTATTATATTTAATTATAACTAAGGGTTATTAATGAAAAATCATGAATGAAATAATTAATAAATTAGCTAATATGGTTCTTTAATACCATGATTAATAAATTAATAAGATGACAAATCTATTATAAACTTCTAAGAAGTCATTGTCATCATTTTATGTAGCAAGCAAGCTACATGGCTGAGTCTGAAGAAGTCAACAGTCATCCAAGGGAAAATCATGATACCACCAGGATCAACGTAACTGGTGCGGAACTTCAAGCACTGATTGATAATGCTGTTACCAAGGCCATAGATAGGCAGTTTAATGAGTCCAGCGGTACTCGAAGTAGGACCTTATCAGTACCCCATTCTAAACCTAAGACTCACTCTGAGGCTCATAGTAAGCCACCTCCTAAATGGGATGGATCAAGGAGGGATGACGATCATTACTCCTCAAATCAGCATAGTGTTCCGTCAAAGAAGATTGAGCTCAAACGAGAACCACGTGGTAAGTCATGTACCTACAAATATTTCATCTCCTGTAAGCCCAGTGATTTCACTGGGGAGAAAGGGGTTGTGGATTGCATGACATGGTTGGACGAAATGGATACCATGGTTGTCATCAGTGGTTGCGCTGATAGAGATGTTGTGAAGTATGTATCTCAGTCATTTAAAGGAGAAACACTAGCCTGGTGGAGGTCTCTAATCCAGGCTACTGGGAAGATTCCATTGTACAATCTGTCTTGGGATCAGTTTGTTGCGCTCATCAAAGAGAATTACTGCCCTCGGCATGAGGTTGAAAAGATTGAGTCAGACTTCTTATCTCTGGTGATGAAAAACCTAGACTGTCAGACTTACCTTACTAGCTTTAATACCATGTCTCGACTGGTTCCATATTTGGTAACACCGAAACCCAAGCGAATAGCTCGATTCATTGGGGGTTTAGCCCCAGAGATCAAGGCCAGTGTCAAGGCATCACGACCTACTACTTTTAGGTCAGCAACTGACCTATCTTTATCCCTTACCTTGGATGTGGTCAGGCAAAGATGGCTTAAGAACTGGGAAGAAGGAAAGAGAAAACGTAAGGACGATAACTCACGACGATCTGAAAAGAAGTTTAAGGGAACCACAGACCACAAGAAGAAGTTTGGGTCTAGCAAGGGTAGTCAGCAAGCAGATGAAAAGCCAAATTGCAAAACCTACCAGAAACGTCACTTTGGAAAATGCAGGTTCGAATCCAAGTCTCAGTCAAAACCATTTGCATGTGGGTTATGCAAATCCAAAGAGCACAAGACGATAGAGTGCAAGAAGATAAAGGATGCAACATTCTATAACTTTAACGAGAAGGGGCACATCAAGTCCAACTGCCCTAAGTATGCCAAAAAGCCTGAAGAAGTCAAAAAGACCAATGCAAAGGTCTTTCGAATGGATGCACGAGAAGCCGTTCAGGATGATAATGTCATAACATGTACCTTCCTTATAAATGATGTTTATGCAAGGGTATTATTTGATTCAGGTGCGGATAAGTCATTTGTAGATGATAAGTTTTGTAAGTTGTTGAATTTACCTGTTAAAACCCTTAGCGTGAAATATGGGTAGAATTGGCTAATGGTACCTTAGAAACAGCCTCAACCGTGTTAGATGGATGTTTTATATCCATTAGGAACCACTCTTTTCCGTTATCCTTGCTTCCTTTGAAATTAGCTGGTTTCGACATAGTAATAGGCATGGATTGGTTATCGCATAACCAAGCCCAGATTGTTTGTGACAAGAAACAAGTGGTGATCAAGACTCCGTATGGTGAGCCACTCACCATACAAGGAGATACTCAGTATGGGTTACCTAAGCAAGTGTCTGTGCTTAAGGCATCCAGGTGTATGAAGAAGGGTTGTGTCATCTATATGGCACATGTGACTATTGTTGAACCAAAACCTAAGGTTGAAGACATCCCTGTCATTTCTGAATATCCCGAAGTATTCCCCGAAGAACTACCTGGTCTGCCACCAGATAGACAAGTAGAGTTCAGAATTGACATCATTCCTGGAGCAGCACCTGTCGCTAGAGCGCCTTACAGGTTAGCACCAACAGAAATGAAGGAGTTAAGGACTCAACTAGATGATTTGTTAGCCAAAGATTTTATTAGACCTAGCTCATCCCCCTGGGGAGCACCAATCCTATTTGTAAAGAAGAAGGATGGATCGATGCATCTATGCATCAATTATCGCGAGCTTAACAAAGTCACTATCAAGAATAGATATACATTGCCCAGGATCGACGATCTGTTCGATCAATTACAAGGGGCAAGTTACTTCTCCAAGATCGACTTGAGGTCAGGCTATCATCAACTGAAGGTTAAAGATGAAGATGTACACAAGACTGCATTTAGGACTTATTATGGTCATTACGAGTTCTTAGTGATGCCTTTTGGGCTCACTAATGCACCAGCAGCGTTCATGGATCTCATGAACCGCGTCTACAAGCCCTACTTGGATAAATTCGTCATCGTCTTCATCGATGATATTCTTATTTACTCGAAGAATCAAGCTGACCATGAGAAGCACCTACGTTGTATTCTTTCATTGCTTCAACAAGAGCAACTCTATGCCAAGTTTTCAAAGTGTGAATTTTGGCTTCGTGAAGTCCAGTTTCTTGGACACGTGGTTAGTGAACGTGGTATCCAGGTGGATCCCGCTAAGGTTGAACCTGTCATGAATTGGCAAGAGCCGAAGACGCCCACAGAGATTCTTAGCTTTTTGGGACTGGCAGGATATTACAGTCGTTTTATTAAGAATTTCTCAAGGATTACAGCACCCCTAACTTCGTTAACTAGAAAGAATATTAAGTTTGATTGGGGTCCTAAGCAACAAGAATCGTTTGATATACTTAAGCAGAAACTGAGCAATGCTCCCGTGTTGACATTTCCTGATGGAATAGAAGAATTTGTAGTATACTGCGATGCATCACACACTGGTATGGGGTATGTGCTCATGCAGAAAGGCAAGGTTATTGCCTATGCTTCTCGACAGTTAAAGGTGCACGAGAAGAATTACACCACCCACGATTTGGAGTTGGGTGCCGTAGTATTTGCACTAAAGCTATGGAGGCATTATTTGTATGGTACCAAGTGTGTGATCTATTCTGATCACAAGAGCCTTCAACACTTGTTCAATCAGAAGGATCTGAACATGAGACAGCGTCGATGGATGGAGACACTGAATGATTATGATTGTGAAATCCTGTACCGTCCAGGCAAGGCGAATGTGGTCGCCGACGCATTGAGCAAAAAGGAAAGGGTTAAGCCCATAAGAATCAATGCCAAGGGCATTTAATTAAAGAATAGTTTAAGTGATAGACTGTTAGCCGCGCAGAAGGAAGCCATGTTAGAAGCTAACTATTCAAATGAAAAACTGGGAGTCACTGCAGAACATTAATCATATGGTAAGGATGGAATCTTAAGATTAAATGGAAGAATATGGATTCCAATCTATGGAGGACTACGGGATATTATCCTCCAAGAAGCCCACAGTTCTAAGTATTCCGTTCATCCTAGAAGTGACAAGATGTACCAGGATTTGAAGGCAAATTATTGGTGGATAGGCTTGAAGAAGTCTATAGCTACCTATGTAGCCAAATGTTTAACGTGCGCACAAGTTAAAGCTAAGCACCAAAAGTCGTCAGGTTTGCTACAACAGCCTGAACTTCCCACCTGGAAGTGGGAAATGGTGACTATGGATTTTATCACCAAGTTGCCAAAGACAAAGCGTAGAAACGATACTATTTGGGTTATAGTGGATAGATTGACCAAGTCAGCCCACTTCCTACCTAATAAGGAAACACATAGCTCAGATAAATTAGCTCAGCTATACGTGGACGAGATTGTATCTCTCCACAGAGTACCAGTGTCTATCATCTCTGATAGGGATACAAGGTATACATTGCATTTCTAGAAAAGCTTTAAACAATCCCTAGGCACTCGATTAAACTTCAGTACAACATATCATCCGCAGACGGATGGTCAAAGTGAGCGAACAATTCAAACACTAGAAGATATGTTAAGGGCTTGTGTTATTGATCTAGGTGGAAGTTGGGATGATCATCTTCCATTGATCGAATTTTAATACAATAATAGTTATCATTCCAATATTCAAGCTGCACCATTTGAAGCCTTGTATGGAAGGAAGTGCAGGACGCCCATCTGCTGGGCAGAAGTTGGAGAGGTCCAACTAACAGGACCTGATATAGTCCTGGAGACGACAGATAAGATGGTACAAATACGAGATCGTCTCAAAGCTGCCAGGGATAGGCAGTAAAGCTACGCAGACAAAAGGCGTAAACCTCTAAAGTTCGAGGTTGGTGACAAAGTGTTACTGAAGGTATCACCCTGGAAAGGGATAATGCGATTTGGTAAGAAAGGTAAGTTAAGCCCAAGGTATATAGGACCATTCGAGATCACCGAATGTGTCGAAACAGTGGCTTATAAGTTAAACTTGCCTGAAGAGCTCAGTGGTATTCATAATGTATTCCACATCTGCAATCTGAAGAAATGTCTAGCCGATGAATCGATAGTCATACCACATACGGATGTGCACATAGATGAGAGCTTGAAATTTGTGGAAAAACATTTGTTGATCGAGGATCGACAGGTTAAGAAGCTTCGAAGGAAGCATGTGCCAATTGTAAAGGTTAAATGGGATGCCCGTAGAGGTCCCTAGTACACATGGGAGGTAGAATCCACAATGAAAGAAAAGTACCCTCATTTATTTCAGTAAATCTCAAGGTCGAGATTTCTTTTAAGGGAGTGAGGATGTAACACCTCGTAATTTCATGTCCAATATAATATCGACACGTGTCATGAGCTTTAAACGTGTACAAGATTACTTATGAGGGACTAAAGTTGACAAACGAAGAATTTACGCCTATAAAAGGATTCAAAGTGTCAACAATGGATAAATATACCTTTCAATAACCCTACACGATGTTTATAACCTTAAACGAATGAATTATGGATCATAGGAAGCCAATTGTGAAAGAAAGTGAGAGATTACCAACTACAGGGGTTAAATGTGTCAACATGTTTAATTTATACCTCAGAGTGACCATTTAGCAAACCCGAAGATTTGTAACGTTTAATTATGCTCATTAGAATAAGTGATAAAAATTTCACAAGGTTTCGATAAAGTATGAGAAAGTTATGATAACATTCGTATATGAGGGGTTAAAAGCATCAACGTTGAAATTTATGACTTTTCGGGTGATCATAAAGTTAACCAAGTACTTAACAAAGTTTAGTTATGCCTTGGAGCCCTTAAAAGTCAATTTGGAGGGTCAAAAGTGCAATAAACGAAGTTAAAACCACTTTAAAAAGGACCAGGGACCTAAAGTGCAATTTCTGAAACATTTTTAACCTGTAGTCGGGAGCCATACCGGCCGGGTAAGTCCCTATAGACTCTTACGCGGCCCGCCTAAAACCGCCAGCGACAGAATTTGTTTGGCAGCTGCTAGTTCAGCGTGTTAACCGACTTATGAAGCTTGTTTTACATACCAGGGGTTGCACCAACAAGTTTTCATGCATAGGGGGCACTTGTAAGCATCATATAACACCTGTAGACTTGTTTGGCATCATCCTATGAGATTAAATTCACTATATAAGCACCCTCTTTGTTGCAACATTTCACACACTCACTTCAAAACTTTCATAACTTCATCTCTGGAGATTCCTGAAGCTCAAGGCCACTATCTAGAAGTCATTAGTCGTGCATAGGACTATTGTAAGCTTCCTTAACCTTCCTTAATTCAGTTTTACTTCGTTTATTAGCCTAAAGTCAAACCGTCATAATTAAAGTTTGACTTCGTGATTAATCACAAATTGTCCAGTCAAATCTCAAATTGAAAGTACCTATGAGTTGGTAATTATGTGGGCAATAAACCCTTATAAGGGTACTCTCTGATTCCCACTCTTACTAGGTCAATTGTCGGGTCAAAGTTAATCATAAAAAGTCAACAGAAAGCTAATTTTCAAATAAATGCATAATTAACAATGTAGAAGCCATGCAACTTGTTTTATCACTAATATAACTTGGTAATTAATGTAAGAACATGTCTAAACATGTTCAACCCGACAATTTTCAGTTTAGGCTCGGTTCGGAACCGAAAGTCGCATAATTAGACTTTTGCTTTGACTTTCGGTTCTAACCCAATGTAGCATGATTTAGAAATGCCTTAGAGCTTTATTAGGACCAGGTTACATGTTATTATAACCCTCTGTGATTATACAACTTGGTTCATTAGTTATCCGATTTATATGCATGTTTCCGTTATATGCCTAAATGTTGACCAATATGCCCATTTGACCTTAAAACAAGAATTTTGAAAATGTGAGAGGACAATAATCTTTATTACTGATTTATAAACATGTCCCTAAATTTTTACATCAGTTTGAGGTCTAGATTAAGAGTTATGCTCAATAGCGTAATTAGAAAGCTTTTTATTAATTAAACGGCGTAATTAGCATAAAGTCTATCTAAACCCAATTTTTGATACCAAACTTTTTACCTACTGATGTAAAATAATATTTTGGGATTTTTGAAGATTTTTATTTATTTTTAGGCTGAGCATAACATAGGGTTATAGCTTTGATTCGGTAATTGTCGGTTTTGCCCTTTTAGCCTATAAAATGAGTTTTACAAATCATTTTGATACCAAACCTTTTTCTACTAATCTTATATGATAAATAGAATATTTTAAGCCTTTTGGAATAATAAAAATATCAGCTTTCATTATAAAACCCGAAAATCGCTTAAAACCGCCTTTTTACGCGTTTTAAACGCATAGTAAGTATTAAAACTATTTTAAATATATAAGACTTGATACCTACTGATATTTTTAGTAAATTTTTATATTTTAACAGTAAGCAAAAGGTTTAAACTCAAATTTCTAGATTTGACCTTTTAAGCTTAAGTGAAATTACTAAAATGCCCCTACGGTGCATAGTTTAGTTATAAGAGGTAAATTCCACCTATATACCATATCCTACTGTTATGACTTATAAAAATAAGTACTTTTACTGAATATATCAGACTTGAAACTCAGATTTACATTTTAAACTCTTTTATAACCTTTAAAATGACCAAAATACCCCTACGGGGCATAGTTTGAATTTAAATTCATTTTGGGCATAATGGAAGGTATCCTACTGATATCACAACATATTTAATGCATATTAACTTAGGAAACCTGTTCATGAATCATTTGGTTACCCGTTACGCACTTTTCGCGTTCAGATCGGTTTTTGTAACTAGTTTGCATAAATTAGCCGAAACGGGTCAAACCTTATCATTTTTGTCTCAAAATCCAAAATGTGTTTAGTTTACCCATATTACACATGTATACAAACTTGTCGGGTCTAAACCACATTCTAATCCGGTCTTCGCTTAATCGTGCGTATGAACGTATCTTCCTTTAAAACTAACCGGTCTAAGTTTAGGCTTAATTAAGACCCATTAGGAATCTAATAGGTTATTAAAACCTTCGTTCCAGATTAGGAGCCCGGTAAAATCTACTTGCACTCGCTGTTTGTAAATTATACTTGCTCAGGTAAATACTCTTAACTTATTTTCCCTATACGGGCTTGGGATACAGTATTATAATAATACCGCTTGGTCGGGTATGTAGTCATTTAAATCGGATTGTGATTAATGCATTTACATAACTCGTTTTAATCTGTATTATTTGGTGTATGGCCTTTGGGGGTTAAATGACCATGTCCCGGATATCCTTGGCATTATTCAAAGAAATGGCTACGACCTTAGCACGGGGTGTAGGCATACACCTGACAGTTGCATTATGTAAAAACTAGTAATCCACTTAAAGGAATCAACCTTGTGGGCATTATACCTGTGGCATGTCAGTTAATCCTCTCCGGCTCTTCTAACCGGCCCTGACAGACGACAAATAAGTAAAATTGTATACAAGATTATCTTAAATAATTGTCCCAAGTTATAAAAGATATTTTGTGTCGTGTGCATTCAAACTAATTTTCTTAAACTCTTTTCAAAATGTGTCAGTTAATTGTATTTACCAGTGTAAACTGACATATTTTCCAAAAAGGCTAAGTGCAGGTACTAGACGAAATAGGCTGGCTTCTCCTGCCATCATTAATCAAGTCTTGCAAGCTCTAGATGTTAAAGTCTGTTGAACATTGATCTTGTATCTTTGATCCACCTGTGGATCCTTGATGTGTGCAAAATGCAACATATAAATTACATTAATTGTGGCATAAAACTAACTCTTTTTTAGTACTAATGTTGGAAAAAGTGTGCTTTTGTCTTCCTTTTGTATTTTCAGGATTAAATGAGCTCAAATCAACAAAAGAAGCAAAAAAGGCAACTAAATCTAACATAAATACAAGAAAAGGAACAAACGTGGCATGCCCAACCTCCCCTACAGCATCTTCCCAAGCAAAACAAGAGAAGAGAAGGCTGAACACGCCCCGTGCTTAGTGAACACGGGGGCGTGCCCAAGTGCCAGCATAAAAGACAAAGCTATAGAAGCTTCTATCGCCTACCACAAGGCCGTGCTCAGTCGACACGGGGCCGTGGTCAAATATAAGATTCGTCGAATCCAGACAAATCTTGATAACAAATATGCTTCAGCACACGGGGGCGTGCCCAGTGGACACGGGGGCGTGGTCAACTAATGCAGACAAACTGCAATTAATGAAGACAGAGAAGATGATGGGCACGGGGCCGTGCCCGAGCTACTGTTCAGGCTATAAATAGGGGTGCTTGGCTCATTTGCAAACCATCCCTTGGCACACCACCTCTCTCACACTTCACCCACCACCCACCACCATCACAACACCATCATCCATTGTCCATCATAGAGTGTGTGAGTCGTCTCGGGATCCAAGATTGATCGTAAGAGTTCTTGACAATCAAAGGCCATGTTTGCCTAAGTCTCTTACATCACTTGGTGAAGACAAGTGTCTAGTGTAATACTTTTTATTTTTAATCTTTTCGCACTTTTTACTTGGTTATGTATTAATGACTTTAATAACAAGTTTCTTATGTTGAAGGTGATTCTTCCTTATCGTTTGTCCGTGGTGTCTTGGCATTATTTTACTGTCTATATAAAATAAAAGATTTTCACCATTCATATCTCCACGGTCTATATGGAGGTATGTTGGCTACCTGGTCGGAGGTTAAGGGAACGGTTTGCTAAGAGTCTTGCCATGTTCAGTGTATAGATCCTGCAAGGACCTGGGTCAAATTTAGTAGGACCTCCTTCAATACCCACCGGTATTGGATGGCGGGGGTCCAAACTCTTTGATCCCCTCATATGTAAGCTACTATTAATACTTTAACCCGGCTACTTCGGACTGTATCCCTGCTGACTCAGACTACTTAGCCGAGGGTAACGTCACCTTCAAAAGAGGGGCCTACCACAATACGCATTAATAACTTAATTAATTATCTTTCAATAATCCGACCCTTTAGGATTGTATCCTTGCTGACTCAAACTACTGGGTTGAGGGTAACGTCGCCTTCAAAAGAGGGACCTACTACAATAACTAAGATAATCTATTAAATAGTGCAAAAGTGCGGAAATAATCTAAGGTTACACTAAACACGAATCGGAGCCAAGTGATTCATTTTGTCTATCTGTTTTTACTTTTATTTTTTATTTTTTAGCATTTTGGGTAGTTTTTATTTTTCTTAGTTTAAAACCTTTTTCTAAACTTTTGATTTGATTAAACGTTGAGGATAAACCGGTACTAAAAGCTCTTGTGTCCTTGGACGACCTCTGTATCTTACCAACACTATACTACGCTCACGATGGGTGCACTTGCCCATATGTGTGTTTAGTGTTAGTAAATATCGTGTTTTATAAATTTAAAACTTGGCTAAAAAGTGTAAAAGGGCTTAAAATATACTTAAACTTATATACACACTTCACAAGCATGAAGTTTTTGGCGCCGTTGCCGGGGACACAAGGATTTTAAGAAAGTTAAGAATCAACGGCCTAATCGTTTTTTCTAATTTTTCTGTTTTTTTAGGATTTTATTTGTTTTCCAGCTTCTGCAGAACTCAGCACGGGTCGTGCCCGCTGAACACGCCCCGTGCCCAATCATTGGAACTGGCAATCCTGTTTTAAGTAAAACAGTAAGCTGAACACGGGGCCGTGCCCACTCAACATGCCCCGTGCCCAAGATTCAGTTACTGAAAACAGAACCGTAAGATCCCGACGGTTGGTAATTTCTGACACAAACATGAGTGATACTGATATTTTTTACTTTCGGCACTCTTATGGTACGTGGTGTCAAATATGTGGTGGTTCCCATAAAGAATTAGAATGTTATTTTCTAAATTATAAGCCCCACTATATAGACCCATTGTTTTCCTGTAGCCTTAAGAGGGGAGAAAGTAAAAATAAGCCTTATCTCTCCCTCGAATGCTCTCAACCGGATCTTCTAGGAGAAATGCTTCTTGATGAACTATTTCAATTGGAGGATCTACTTCTTAATTGGTTAGAAGAACTTATGATAGATTTCAATAATTTATCCCAAGACGATAACCAAGAAGAATTGTTGGGATCGCATTAAAATAAAAACAACTTCGTTGTTCCCGATGTTACCTCTAACTCTGGTGAAGACTTGGGCGATAGTCGTCCCTGTGTCGATTGTGCCGTGAAGGACTCCCCATCGACTTCGTTCGATGCATACATAGACCTGAGCGATTCAGCATACACCTTCTTTAACGAGAGCCCGGGAAAGGGTTGGACTTGTCCACCTACATATAGCATAGGAGTAACCCTCACTGACAACCTCTTGCGTTCTCGTCTTAATCTAGAACAATTAAGGTATCTTAGGCACTTTGGGGTTGTTCCATCCAGTAAGGAACCGCCCGATCTGGATGAAATCCTTGAAAGAGGGAAAACTCCATAAGACAGTCTCTAGACACGGGGCCGTGTCCAGGTCAACACGCCCTCGTGTCCACTCAAAGATTCCCGTCTGATTTCATGTCAGAATACGGACAAAATGTGTCAGGATTCCACCTAAACACGGGGCCGTGTCCAGCCGACACGGGGCCGTGTGCAGCGTACTGTCATTTTCTATAAATGTAGCCAAGAATCCTGCACATTTGAACCATTCCAGGGACAGAGATTTGGGGAATATTCTCACATACCATCCTAGGTATTTTCTAAAAGAAGTTTCTCAACAACCTTCTTGTCCTTTCCTCTTTTATCCACCTCCATCTTCTTCAATTTTTCCTTCATGCTTCCATTAAAACTTGAAATCTCCATAATTTCAAGCTTTATTGAGATGTTTGTTAGATTTTTATTCATGGGATCTTGTTAAAAATAAGTTCTACAACAATGTTTTAAGTTGTTTCTGCTTAAAAACGTTTTAAGCATCATAAGAACAAATTAAAACTCCATGATCCCTTTTCCTAAAAATCTGTAAATATCTGAACACGGGCCGTGTTCATTGAACACGGGGCCGTGTCCGAAGCACTGATCCCATAAAGTTGAACTCTTTTTGGTATGTTTTCTCAGAATGGCGAGCAGAACTAGCGGAACATCTTCATCACACTCCAGAAACAACCGACAAGGGAGAAGATCATCAACGGTTGAAGACTCTCTTGTAAACTACGTTTAGGCCTTAAGAGAGGCCATTGATGAGATGACGGGGGTGGAAGAAGCATTGGTTGACCGTATTAATCATTTGACAGTGAGACTAGAGGGATGTCTTCGAGAGCTCAACCTTTTGCACCAAATGTTGAACATTCTCGCCTCTCCTCCTTTGGTTCCAATCATTACCCAAAGGGCATGGAATGTGGTTCCCGAAGTCATCATACCGGCCGAATGGTACGCCATACATCCGGAGCCCCCTCGGGACATACTACAAGGGGTTCCTGTTGGTGTCACTCCCCCTCCACAAGATGTTGAAGAAAACGACCCCGCCTTCTTTCTCCCGAGAGAGATAGAAGAATGGCTCTTGCAACATCTGGGGAATACCTCTCGGCTCAGAGTTCTACAAAACTTTTAGATACCGGAAAACTATTTCCGGAATTTTGGTTATTATTAGTAGAGCTCCTTAGGATGATTTTACGTATCACTTGACCTATCTAATGTAGGACCCTTAAATTTTAGTTTCTGCTTTGTTTTTAACTTTTTAGGATTATTATGTAATTCTCTTTATGACTTAATGAATGATGGTTTTAGCCAATTTGGAGTTTGGATGATGTTGAAATAAGTAAAACACACTCGGGATGGTAAAGGATAACAAGGGAAACTTGGACCAACACCCCATGCACGAAAACAGGGCCATCCGACAAAATTTTCTTCATTACAGCAAGTTCAGCACGGGCCATGTCCGCCCAACACAGCACCTTGCTGCACAGTCTGCAGAAAATGCCCAGTTCAGGTACACTGGACACGGGCCGTGTTCACCCAACACGCCCCCATGCCCAGGCTTCTGTTTCTCTTTACTCATTTCTGTTACTGGCACCTGAACACGGGGTCATGCCCGGACACCACGGGGCCGTGTCCAGATGCCCAGTAACATAAAATTTTGCTTTTTCACACCTTTTTACACATTCAATCAACCTAAAAACTTATTTTTGGGACACATTGAGGACAATGTGTAATTTAAGTGTGGGGGGATGCTAAAACTTTGAATCTTGCAAGTCCTAATTACAAGCCTTACACAAAACTCTATTGGAACCGCTAATCACCCCAAATTTTTTTCAAAAATTTTCAATTTTTTTTTTACTTTTCTAGGTTTAACTTGGGAATTTCAAGTTCTAAAAAGGTTATATTTTTACAAATTTACAACCGATAGCATCGTGATAAAAAGAACCAACATAAGAAAATTATGAAAAGGCATGACAAGCTTAGTTAAAATTTGATTATATATATTTGATCACATAAAAACCCATTCCCAAAAAAGTGAGTTTTGAGCCTTTATTGAGAATACAAATACATATCTTTAAAGTAAAGGCTCATTTTTCGTTTCTTGTGTGAATACCCGCGTGGTTCTTACGACTCTAGAACTTGCCACGACGATACATTCCCGGTCCTTACCAACTTAAACCCGAGTAAGTAAATGATGGAGGCATTAGGACTAACCCTTTTTATTTCTACACCATTATTTTTTTTACCACCTACCCAAAATCCCCCTAGTTAACCCCTTTGAGCCTAAACCTTTTCATTTCTTAACCCAAAAGCCAAACACCCTTTCACCTACCAAAACCCTTTTTTTATTTTTAACCCTTTGTTTTAGTAACAAGCTCAGTTTTTCTTATGACTTTTTCAAAAAAAAAATGTTGATGATGAAGCAAAAGAAATAAACAAGCAAGTTCATCAAAAATAACTTTGTTTGAATAATAGCTTCATCAAAATACAAAATGCAAAAAAAAAGTCTTACGAAAACCGATGCTTTTTACGCTTTTCGCCCTTTTCTACTAACCACTAACCCAACCACCTACCTTTATCCCAAGCCTAACCCTTCACCCAAAAGTCCTCTTGATATTCACAAAGGTGTATAGTTAAAAAGGAGGAGGATTGATTGCTTGGCAAGCCTATGGTAGGAGTAAGTTCCATGCCGCTCTCGAGTGATTCACTAAAATACATCTTCGGCCGAGTGTTGAGTGATCCCCCGTGAGGTATGTGAACTTGTATATAAATGGAATTTTAAAAAGGCATGTTATGCCCTAATAAGTAATTTATCTTATGTAAAGTTTTAAATAAATCATGATGAATAGGTTTATAAATAAATAAAAATAAACTTAATAAAGAATCTTGGAAATCCCAACACTCAATGACAAGCCCAAAAACCTTCTCTTCTACCCATTCCATTTGGGAGTGTAAAGCCACATTATAAAGAGTTTTGCTTGAGGACAATCAAAGATTCAAGTGTGGAGGTATTTGATGTGTGCAATATGTAACATATAAATTACATCAATTGTGGCATAAAACTAACCCTTTTTTAGTACTAATGTTGGAAAAAGTGTGCTTTTGTCTTCCTTTTGTATTTTCAGGATTAAATGAGCTCAAATCAACAAAAGAAGCAAAAAAGACATCTAAATCTAACATAAATACAAGAAAAGGAAAAAACGTGGCATGCCCGACCTCCCCGACAGCATCTTCCCAAGCAAAACAAGAGAACAGAAGGCTGAACATGCCCCGTGCTCAGTGAACACGGGGGCGTGCCCAAGTGCCAGCATAAAAGGCAAAGCTATAGAAGCTTCTATCGCCCACCACGGGGTTGTGCTCAGTGGACACGGGGCCGTGGTCAACTATAAGATTCGCAGAATCCAGGCAAGTCTTGATAGTACAGATATGCTTCTGCACACGGGGGCGTGCCCAGTGGACACGGGGGCGTGGTTAACTAATGCAGACAAACTGCAATTAATGAAGACAGAGAAGATGATGGACACGGGGCCGTGCCCGAGCTACTGTTCAGGCTATAAATAGGGGTGCTTGGCTCATTTGCAAACCATCCCTTGGCACACCACCTCTCTCACACTTCACCCACCACCCACCACCATCATCCATTGTCCATCATAGAGTGTGTGAGTCGTCTCGGGATCCAAGATTGATCGTAAGAGTTCTTGACAATCAAAGGCCATGTTTGCCTAAGTCTCTTACATCACTTGGTGAAGACAAGTGTCTAGTGTAATACTTTTTATTTTTAATCTTTTCTCACTTTTTACTTGGTTATGTATTAATGACTTTAATAACTAGTTTCTTATGTTGAAGGTGATTCTTCCTTATCGTTTGTCTGGGGTGTCTTGGCACACCATTCATATCTCCACGGTCTATATGGAGGTATCTTGCCTTGTTCAGTGTATAGATCCTGCAAGGACCTGGGTCAAATTTAGTAGGACCTCCTTCAATACCCACCAGTATTGGATGGCGGGGGTCCAAACTCTTTGATCCCCTCATATGTAAGCTACTATTAATACTTTAACCCGGCTACATAGGACTGTATCCCTGCTGACTCAGACTACTTAGCCGAGGGTAACGTCACCTTCAAAAGAGGGGCCTACCACAATACGCATTAATAACTTAATTAATTATCTTTCAATAATCCGACCCTTTAGGAGTGTGTCCTTGCTGACTCAAACTACTGGGTTGAGGGTGACGTCGCCTTCAAAAGAGGGGCCCTACTACAATAACTAAGATAATCTCTTAAATAGTGCAAAAGTGCGGAAATAATCAAAGGTTACACTAAACACGAGTCGGAGCCAAGTGATTCATCTTGTCTATCTGTTTTTACTTTTATTTTTTATTTTTCAGCATTTTAGTTAGTTTTTATTTTTCTTAGTTTAAAAGCTTTTTCTAAACTTTTGATTTAATTAGACGTTGAGGATAAACCGGTACTAAAAGCTCTTGTGTCCTTGGACGACCTCGGTATCTTACCAACACTATACTACGCTCACGATGGGTGCACTTGCCCATATGTGTGTTTAGTGTTAGTAAATATCGTGTTTTATAAATTTAAAACTTGGCTAAAAAGTGTAAAAGGGCTTGGCTAAAAAGTGTAAAAGGGCTTAAAATATACTTAAACTTATATACACACTTCACACACATCAATCCTTTAAGGACACAAAGAAACGTAACTCAAAGACACAAATTAATACTAAGTCAAGGCACGACCCGCCCGTCTAATAGAACGTAGTACGTTATAGGTAGTCGTGCGCACTAGTAGCCGCATGGGTTACGTTGGATTGAAGAACGCAAACTTGTGAGTTCATGTCCCCCTTTTCGCTTAACTGTTTTTGGTTTTATAACTCTCGGGGGTGGAATACATGTTACGAATGTTTAAACGGTATGAGTTGACTATTAGATCACGTGAGCATAGATTGAATTTGAAATGCTATTAATTCTTAATTATGGACGAAGGTTAGATCTAACGGGTACGGTCGAACCCCACTCATGGTACTTGTGACCACTTGAGTGCTTCGGTGTCCCGGTCGAGGTGAATCGACAATGGTCAAGGTAAATTGACATAGTCAAGGTAAATTGATATAGTCGAAAGGGAGTTCGATATAGTCGAAGGGGAATTCGACATAGTCGAGGGAATCGACGAGGGTATAAGTCTACTCATTTCGAGTGCTCCCTATGTCTTCACATGCTTTAATGTCCTTGCAAAACTTTAATTTGATTTGTTCATAAATGCTTTTCATACATGTTTTCAAAGGAGTTTCTCAAAGGTTTACAAGGTTTTCAGTACTCATACAAAATGCATGAACTCACTCAACTTTTGTTGATGTTTTCCAAAACTACTTGTATTTCAGGTAACAGGTTGGATCTTGGGCGCGGGTGTTGTTTCTAGAAGTAGATTTCAAGTTTAGATGTCATCCACTTTTGTTGGTTTGTGACTTAGTCGAAGGTTGTGTTTTAAAACTTAAATAACCGGTATTTGTAATACTTTAAATTTTATGAATGGATGAACATCGTTTTGATCATTTAGTTGTTTATTATGATTGAATGCAATGATACTAAACCAGTCACACATCATACGCTTCCGCAAAAGTCAGGGTGTGATAGTTGGGGTCTCTCTTTTCTACTTAAAGCATTTGCTCCTACATTCTCCTTACCTTAATGGTATTGGATCTCACAATTGTAATCACTCAATAGCTCCATCCACTGTCTTTGACGCACATTGAGATCTTTCTGCTCGAATATGTGTTTTAAATGTTTATGGTTAGTATAGATAGTGCATTTTGTACCGTAGAGATAATGTCTCCAAATTTTCAACGCGAACACTACGACACTAAGTTCCAAATCATGGGTTGTGTAGTTCCGTTCGTGATTCTTCAACTTTCGAGAGGAATAGGCAATTAATTTGCCCATTTACATGAGTACACATCCCATACCATACCATACCATACCATACCATAATGTGATGTATCACAATCGACAGCAAAATCTCCAGTTCCCTCCGGAAGTGATAGTATTTTGGTGCTACATAACTTTTGCTTTAACGTGCTAAAGGCTTCTTCTTGTTTAGGTCCCCAAATAAACTTAGAGGCTTTCTAGGTTAGCGTTCTTAATGGCATAGCAATCTCGGAGAAGTCTTGAATAAACCTTCTATACTATCCTGCTAACCAAAGGGATTCTTTTGTATTTCCTATTCCTTGATGGCCTTAATCTTTGCAAGGTTAACCAATGCACCCGGTGTAACTTTCACTTGGTGGTATCTAGACCTCAAGTCTATTTTACAGAAATGTAACATCCATAAAAAACGGACCTCTGAAAATATTACCCAGATTTTTTTGTAAAGCCGAACTCTTTTCAATTCAATGAAAATAAAAAAAATTTATAATTTTTATAAATTTTAATAGTTATTAGTTAATTAAACCTCACGAATCGCGTTTGATTAAAACTGAACTAAAACGCTAACTTTATAACACCACTCAGTTGGTTTCAGTTAGTTCGGTCAAGTTTATATAAGATACATTAACTGATTAGGTTGGTTAGTTAATTTAGAGTTGGAAATATTAATGTTATAAACAACATCATTAGTTTTATATAAACAAAGCATTAAAAAAGTTAAATCTATTGGTTATAAAAAGTTATAAGTTAATAGGGTTGTTTATGTAGATAATTGGAACCTATTAATGAAACCATTTAACTAACTATGTTAGTTTGACTAAATAAATCAGGTTAGCTAGGTTATTAAAGTCAAGTGGGTTATACACTAGAGCTTATAATCACGAGCTTTGGAACACAATATCTAATTATCCAAACTCATCTGGGTATATTGAGCTATATAAATTCGGAAAATTTCAACAGTAAGTTCTCCACCTGATCATCTGGAGCACGACATTGATTTTTATTTCATTGATTTTTAACAACCATAATGCTGAACTTTGTATGATAAAAGCACCATACGGTGATTGGCAGTATCTTAGTGTGTACCATAGATTGTTTTCATGCCTGGCCAGTATGAAAGTTTAATGCATGGAACCTCTAAGATCTCCCAACGATCATATTGTACTGATATCAACTAATAGTAAGCATCTAAATATATTTTGGCGATATCACTACCATAAGAATAACCATTGATTTTTTGGAGCCCTTTTCATTTTATTCCTTCAAATGTTATGAAGGTCACATTTTATTGCTCCTACCTTATCAAACAAATCTCTTAATTGCTCACATATAGACGAGATTCCAGGATACGGCGGGTTTGACATAGTTTTGGCCCCGATAGAACCGATTCTGTAGAATATTATTAATCAGAAAGGAGTAGAAGTAGAATAGACACTGGTTGAATGCTTCATTCATTCGTACCGAACAAGTTTACATCTTTTACAAGCTGGCGAAACTCTGGAGAAATTTCGCCAGCATTTCTCCACTGGGAACCAAAGCTTATCAAATGAGGAGCCCGAGTCCAATATTTATAGGCAATGCCCATTCGCATGAACCTGCCTGGGACGAGTGGGTTCACTCGTGCGAACCTGCCTCGAACGGATGTGATGTCCAGTTCGTGCGAATGTGCCATTCGTACAAACTGGCTTTCACTTTAAAAAACCAGTCCGATTTCACACAACTCTATACAATATTTAACACACGCTCTATCTAGCCTATTCACACAGTGGCGGACATACAAACTATGCACCAACAGATTCCCCCTTGGTCGTCACTGTCAAATCTTGAACTTTGAAAATGAGAGCCGTGTTTTGAATATTCTGCAACTTCAATCATGCATGTTGAAATCTTCGATCGATTCCCCCTTGATTGATGATTCGGGCTTGCATTATCTTCGTTATGCACAAATTCCACCTGAAATAAATCTTCATGTCTTTGTTTGCACAGTTCACGACCCTCCTCTGATTTGCTGTACTGCAATCTTAACAAGTAATCATCAACTTGAAATTAATCAATGTAGCATCTCTGTTTCGTCTTTAACCACATCTGTGTTCAGTTTTTGATTTACCATTTCAGCTCCTCGCGCATTCTGCCTGCTCGATCATCTTATCTTCAAAAACCCAACTGGCAACTGATAGAAACTTCGAACACCACACTGGTTAACTTCAAATCTATGATTACACACGAAAATATGAAATCCCATTTTCCATAATCATCATTTAGCACTTCTTGAATGATTGATCAGTGTTAACGGTAATCTCCACAATTAGCAAATCTTCACCGGATAACTAATCATTTGGTAACGCATGCAGATCTCGGAAACATTCATCCCCGATCAGATTCACATTTTCCTTTTCAGTCACGATAACAGATGTATACTCTTCTCCGCTAGTTCCGGCAGCAACTTAACCAACAAACATCATCATTCCCCGGCGGTTAGTCCGAAAAACAATTCATCTACTCGAAGATTAACCATTCTGACACTTTAGACTATCACAATGTTGTGATATTTTATAAGTATCCACAATACAGTTGCATCTCCTGACACTAATCCTGCTGACCGGCTTGACTAAGACCCGGGACTCAAACCATAAGACGTCAATCTGACCCCGATCTATCGAGTTGGAACTTCCTATAATTACGAAATCACAAATCCAGATCCTATGCATCCCCAAACAATCTGAAGTCGAAACCACCCGAATACTGTTACATTGTCACGAATTTAAAAAATGCTGCAATTTCAATATGAAATTTTTATTCCCCCTCATTTTTGCAAATTTTGGCATCTTATCATTGAATTCCACCTCAAATTAGGCAATTCGGTTCTTTTCTATTCTCTGAAAACCTCGACTATGCCGAAAATGTGTCATTTTGGCCTCTAGAAGTCAGTTTTTCATCAATGCGGATTTGATGTTAAGGCTCATTAATAGTCAGATAACGCAGATGATAAACATTCTGCACCAGTATCATGACTAACCCACTAATTTCCACAATCTGTGATCGCATCATCAAATCTGTTCTCTGAAGCTCCGGACGGTGTCTCCAAACCACCCATCTTGGTCGTTAAAAACTCGAAAAAAAAATTAATCACCAAATTTTTCTGGAGACTCATCTCGTCATTGCGATAAAAAAATGCCTTTTTTAGGCATTTGCTCATTCGTGCGAATGAGATAGGTCCATTTGTGTGAATGGGCTGATTTTGGAACAAATGGCATTAAGAACGAATGTCCGATTCGTGCGAATGGGATGTCCCATTCGTATGACTTGACAGGTCTACATTCATCCGAACATGAAAATCTGTCCAAAAATGTCTGACCTTCTCAAGAACATTCCCAATCACATTTTTCGATCCAAAATCTTTATTTCTGTGAATTTCATGATGAAACTTCACAGATATGTGCGAAAATCAATCACGAACCTAATGATGTCTTCAATTTCTAATTCCATCCATTAATTTACCTTAAATTTGATGTTTATTTGATGTTTAACGTCTAAACCTCTTAAAAATCCAAAATTCATGAGCGTAGGTGATTCAATCAACTGTTAGATCGATTGAATCGGTATCGTAGCGCTGATACCAATTGAGATTCCAGGATCCGGTGGGTTTGACGGAGTTTTGGCCCCGATAGAACCGATTCAGTAGAATATTATTGATAAGAAAGGAGTAGAAGCAGAATAGACATTGGTTGAATGCTTTATTAATTCATACCGAACAAGTTTACATCTTTTACAAGCTGGCGAAACTCTAGAAAAATTTCGCCAGCATTTCCCCTCTGGGAAAAAAAGCTTATCAAATGAGGAGCCCAAGTCCTATATTTATAGGCAATGCCCATTCGCGCGAACCTGCCTGGAATGAGTGGGCTCACTCTTGCGAACCTGCCTCGAACGGATGTGATGTCTAGTTCGTGCGAATGTGCTATTCGTACGAACTAGCTTTCACTTTACAAAACCGGTCCGATTTCACATTACTCTATACAATATTCAACACACGCTCTATCTAGCCTATTCGCACAGTGGCGGACATACAAAATATGAACCAATAAATTTTCTTCCAACTATATGACGACATGTATCCTAAATCTCCAACAAATAAAAATCATTTTCTTTGGCGGTGCCATATTTCTAAAATAGAGGACGATCCCGACTATGTGGAAGGAAAGGGACCAATATTGAATACGTTGACTGAAACGTGTCCTAAAATCTCCAACTATTCCCAACTAAGTGAAATGAGAAGGACTAAAAATGCCAAATCTAAAGGGTAAAGACAAATTGGTCAAAAACCCACGAGCAATCAATTAAATATCTTTCTCTCTAAATTTATCGGTCAACTAGTTTTTACGCAACTAAGACTAGCAAATTGACCATGTTAAAATAAAAGATTGGAATATTGGATTTTGATAATCCCAACTAGTCGCCGTTGGCAATGTTGCAGAAATCAGCCTAGGTGGCCGATTAATCGGCGCCTAGGCACTAGTCGGTGGGTTACTGCCTAAATTTAAGCTAGTCGGTCAAAAAATCTGTTATGGTCAAAATCGGTCAAAGTCAGACAAAATCGGTCAAAATCGGACTAATCGGGCCCATGTTTTTTGACCCAAAAACCCAATTTTTGAAACATGGCCCATGGTTTAAAGCCCAAATTTTAGTTATAAACCTATTTTAACATTTAAGTTTAGGTATTTTAACATTTAACCCCCTCTATCTTTCACTAGTTTACATATGGTTCCTAAACTTTTAAATTTATTAATAAAAAGTATAAAGTTATCTCCTAAACTTGTAAATTTATTAATAAAAAGTATAAAGTTATCTATATATATATATATATATATTTGTAAAATTATACTTAAAAATCCAATCCGATTAATCCCTATTAGTCCCGATTAATCCCTAGGCGGTACCTCACCGCCCGACTAGCGCCTTCTACAACATTGGCCGTTGGCCGCCAACAGTCCCAACTTTAAAAATAACCACTGGCAATCCCAACTATTGATATATTGGCCACCAACGAACCCTGACTAACAGAACCCTAACGCCGTTAGTCTCTGATCACCGGAAAACCGTTTTTGTCCAGAAAAAAGTTTCTAAAGGTCCGATCTAAGGTTACAAAGAGGTTTGGGACGAAAATGTTGAGTTTTCCGGCCAAAAAGTTGAGTTTTCCGGCAAAAAAGAAGTTTTTCGACGACTATAATAATTGGGGATTTTACTAGAAAAAGGTTCCCAAAGGTCCATAATAAGGTTACAAAGAGGTTCGGAACGAAAATGTTGAGTTTTCCAACCAAAAAATGTTTTTCCGGCGACCGGAGACTAACGGCGTTAGGAATCTGTTGGTCAAGGTCCATTGGAGGCCAATATGTTAAAAGTTAGGACTTCCAGTGGTTATTTTTAAAGTTGGGACCGTTGGCGGCCAACGACGAATAGTTGGGATTATTCCCACTAATGGTAGTGGTTGAAAAGGTGGTAGTGGTGGAAAACTATTTCCCTCCTACCAATATAGTCTTAATGACCTATAAGTGATTTTCGTCCAACTATGTGATGCTACTTATCCCAATTCTCCAACTAATTCCCGACTATGTGGAAAGGAGAAAATTCTTCGTCCAACTACGTGAAGATACCTGTTCCAAATCTCCAAATAGTCCTAACTATTAGGAAGGAGAGGAACTATATTAAATATGTTGACTGAAAGGTATCTCCAACTAATGCCCGACTATGTGGAAAGGAGAAAATTCTTCATCCAACTACGTGTCGATACTTGTTCCAAATCTCCAAATAATCCCAACTACGAGGAAGGTGAGGAACTATATTAAATACGTTGACTGAAACTTATCTCCAACTAATTCTCGATTTATGTAGAAAGGAGAAAATTTATGTCCAACTATGTGATGATACTTGGTTCGAATCTCCAAATAATCCCAACTATGAAGAAGGAGAGGAACCTACATTAAATACGTTGACTAAACCGTGCCACTAGTCTCCAAATAATCCCAACTATGCGGAAGGAGAGGGACTAAAAATCTCCAGAACTATATAGCTAATTATAAATGAAAGCCCATTACCAGTTGCAGTAAATGAGGCTAGTCAATCTAAGATGTATAGATCTGCAAGATCTAACGCAAACAAATTGATCTACTACTAAATTCTCATAATCTTACTGATTGCCAAATATCTTTCAGCTAAACTAATGGCAAGCCAAAATATTGGTGAGGCAACTAGGAAAACGGTGGTGATGACTTAGAGCACCGAAACCGTATGGACGAAGAAAATAATCTTTGATCCCTGATTGACGTTGAAGTCGGTAAAGCCCTGGCTGGATTTATAGCTACACTTAAAAGGCCAGATCCATAAGTATAAAAACAGAAATTTGTTTCTAAACCCCACTCTACTACTCATAAGACTGAAAAGTCTCATTGCTCCTCAACTAAGAGTGAGTGAAGCATCAAGAGTATCATTAGAACTGAGCCTCGTGACTCTAAGAAGGGGTGCACCTATAAGTATTTCGTTTCTTGTAAACCTCGTGACTTTGCGGGTGAGAATGGAGCCATTGATGCTCTATAGTGGCTTGATGAAATGGAGACTGTTATTGATATAAGTGGTTGTGCCACAAAGGACACTATTAAATATGTGTCCCAATCCTTCAAGGAGGATGCTCTAACTTGGTGGAAGACACTGATCCAATCCACTAGCAAGGTTGCACTGTACAACCTAAGTTGGTCTAAATTAAATTTGTGGAACTGCTCTGCGAGACCTACTGCCCACCTCACGAAGTGGAGAAAGTTGAATCCGACTTTCTGAAACTGACTATGAAAGGCCTCGATTGTCGAGCTTATGTATCTGAATACAACTCTTTATCAAGACTCGTACCTTATCTAATTACCCCTGAGTCTAAGTGCATTGCACGATTTATTGGAGGACTCGCTCCAAAAATTAAGGGGATGGTTAAATCCTCCAAACTAACAACTTTTAGATCCGTTATGGATCTAGCCTTATCTCTCACTGAAGATAAGGTAAGAGTAAAAGTGGCTAAGGTTGAGAATGATCACAAGCGAAAACATGATGACACCCCTAGTAGGGATTTTAAAAAGGGAAATACTGGTTTAAGTTATCACCACTCCAAGCCGAATGAGGCGGAACCCCAATGTAAAACCTGCAGGAAACAACATTTTGGAAGATGTCTCCATGAGCAACCCAATGGTTGTGGCATCTGTAAGCAGATGGACCACAAGTATCACAAATGCAAGGATTTGAAGAATGCCACCTGCTATGGATGTGGCGAAAAAGGGCATATAAAGACCCCTAGCCCAAAGTGGACAACTGACGAAAAGAACAAGGCCACTGATGCCAAGAAAGGCAATGTCTGAGCCTTTCATTTAATTGCAGGAGAAGCAGTTAAAGACTCAAATATCATTACGGGTACGTTTCTTATAAATGATTTATTTGTTAATCTTATTTGATTCTGGAGCTGATAAAAGCCCCGTCGACTATAAATTTAATAAATTTCTAAATCTGCCCTTAAAGGCCTTAGATATTATTTCGAGTGGGCAATGGAAATAACTTCCATAATTCTTAATAAATATATTATAACCATCAAGAACTAATCTATCTCTATTAAACTTTTTACTATAAATCTTGTGGGATTCAATATAGTTTTAGACATGGATTGGTCAACTCCCAACCAAGTCCGCATTGTCTACGATAATAAACTTATCGAAATTAAATCCTCATCTAGTGATATACTCACTACTCATGGAAGATTAACACTATGGATTGCCCGAGAAAGCATCTATGCTTAAGGCATCCAAGTGCTTGAAAAGAGAACGTGTCATCTACATGGCACAAGTAATTATTGACGAACTAAAGCTGAGAGTTGAAGATATTCCAAATATCTCGGAATAATGATTTTCCTAAAGATTTACCCGGTCTGCCCCCGGAGAGGCAAGTCGAGTTTAGAATCGACATTTGACTAGATTGGCTCCTATAGCCAGAGTTCCGTACTGTTGACACCCACTAAGGTGAAGGAGCAGAAGATACAAATTGAAGAATTTTTGGCGAATGGGCGTGAGAGGTCCATAGCCACCTATGAAGCAAAATGCCTAACATGTTCCCAAGTAGGTCGAACATCATAGACCGTCTAGTCTGCATCTATAACTGGAAATTCCTTCATAGAAATGGAAAATGGTAAGAATGGATCTGATTCCTTAGTTACCTAAGACCAATAGTGGCAATGACACGATATGGGTCATAGTTAACAGACTGACTAAGTCGGCCCAATTCTTTCCAATTAAGGAAAAAATTATAATCCGACAAGCTAGCTAAGTTGTATCTTGACAAAATTGTGTGTCTTCATAGAGTACTGATGTATGTAAAATGAAACATATAAATTACATCAAATGAGGCATAAAACTAACCCTTTTTAGTACTAATGTTGGACAAAGTATGCTTTTGTCTTCCTTTTGTATTTTTCAGGACCAAACGAGCTTTAATGAACAAAAGGAACAAATATGCAGCAAAAACTAACATAAATACAAAGAAAAGGAATAAACATGGCATGCCCGACCCCTCGACAGCATCTCCCCAAGCAAAAGCAAAAACAAGAATCAAAAGGCTGACCACGGCCCATGCCCAGCGGACATGGGGGCGTGGTTAGGTGTCTTTAGAAATGAACAAAGCTGTGAAAGCTTCTATTCCCACCACGGGGGTGGGCCCAGCTCAGTACGGGGCGTGGTCAACGCTAAGATTCACAGAATTTGGTGCATCCGTCTGTCGCCTACGTCTTGTATCGAGTCTTGATTAGAGATAGATAGAATAGGGCACGGAAGCCAAGAATTTGGTATTTAGGAGTTATTCCACTTGAAATGACATCTTGTCATTTCAAGCTAAACCCCTTAACTTTCTGATTCCGCTCAAAAGGTTTAACTTTCTGATTCCGCTCGAATGTAACTTTCTGATTCCGCTTGAAAGTAATAGGTTGATTCCGCTCGAGATGTCATATGTTGGCCTATAAATAGGTTTCTTGGAGCGAAATCAGTAAGAGTTGTATGTGTTGTCTTCCGGTGAGCCACGAAGTGCTGCCGAAGTGTTGTCTTGCATGTAAAAAGCTTTCTGATCAATAAAAACAACAGTTTAAAGTGAATACAGTTGAAATTGCACCGAAACACTTGTTTCCGCCTCTTGTTTTGGTGAAAAACTCTTCTGATCGACTCATTCGGGTCCGAAATCGATCCTACAAGTGGTATCAGAGCTCAGGAGGAAGACTTCTTGTCATTTCAGCTGTGTTTTCTGATTTTCTACACCTTCTTCTTAAAAATCAAAAATTTTTCACGGTAAAATCTGCTCAATTTCACACATAACACGCACAATCATGTTTTGATAAACCCTTGAAAGTTTCAAAAGTAAAATCGACCTAAAACTTGAAATTTTTGACCTTCCGCTTGAAACTGTTTTCGGAAAACATGACGTCACAGTGATTCAGCTTGAGATTTGGTTCTGATTCCGCTCCAAATCGACATTCAGCTTGAAAGTTTCCGGGTGATACCGCTCGAACTGAGATTCTGTTCGAAATTTCAGTTTGATTTCTCTCCAAATTGTTGTTGTGTTTCCGCTCCAAATTGATCTGTGATTCCGCTCCAGATTGTTCGTGTGATTCAGCTTCAGAGTTACTTGGTGATTCCGCTCCAAAGTGATTTGTGATTCCACTCCAAATTGATCTATGATTCTGCTCCAGATTGTTCGTATGATTCCGTTCCAAAGTATTTGGTGATTCCGCTCCAAAATACTTTGTGATTCCGCTTCAAATTAGTGATATCGCTTGAACACGGATTTCGCTTGAGTTTTGCTATTTCG
The DNA here is from genome assembly GCA_030545235.1 of Helianthus tuberosus. Classification (NCBI taxonomy): domain Eukaryota; kingdom Viridiplantae; phylum Streptophyta; class Magnoliopsida; order Asterales; family Asteraceae; genus Helianthus; species Helianthus tuberosus. The sequence goes on from CM060376.1 coordinate 47,039,287, forward strand.
CTTGAAAGACTGGTTTGATAATTTCTTGAAATTTGAAACATGGACAACGAGTTCTACAATGCCTTTGCTAGTCCTATCACAATTACTCAGAATGCTTTGCTTGAAAATGAAACTGGGACATCACAGAAACCGCCTAAGCTCTTGGATATTGATGATTACAATGGTTGGTCCGAACGCTTTGGAAATTGGGTTGAAGCTTATCACTTGGATGCTTGGGAACACACTGAAGTCCCATATGAAAGGCCCACAAGGAATGGTATTCAGATAACAATCAGAGAAATGAGTGCTGATGAGAAAAAGAAGTATAGAGATGAGAAATTGATGGTGAGTCTGCTTCAGCAAGCAATTAAAGAGGACATTTTGATTTTACTTCAACATGATGGAAGTGCATATTCAATCTGGACTGAATTGGAAGCAAAGTCTATAGGAAGTGATGATATGCTTAAAAACAAGATGTCTCTCATGAAGAAAGAATTTGATCTATTTCGTGGGTTGAAATCTGAAAATACTAAACAAATTATTGAGAGATATTGTAACTTGGTGAGAAATATGACGAAATTAGGGATCAAAAAGGATACTGATGAGCTAATTGAGAAACTTGCTGATGCTTTACCACATGATACTTGGGGAACATTCCTGATGATGTTGAGAAACAATCGAAAGGAATATAAAAAGTTAACATTGGGAGAATTTATCAAACATTTGGAAGCTCAAGAGATGGAGCAAAGAAAGATTGCCAGGATGAAGAACTATGATGGAGAACAGGATATTGGTTTGTATTTTAAGAGTGGTGTTAGTGAAAAAACAAATCTCTCTCCAAAGGTTGAAACTGCTTTTAATGCAAAAGGTTCTTCTGATAGTTCATCTCAGGGATCAAATAGCACTATCGGATTTTCTTCATTTTCAACCTATGATCCACAGTTTTCTACGACAAAGAATGGCAAAGTTCTTCAATGCAACATTGCCTTAAAGCTTGAGAATGATCAAAATTATACTAAGGAAGTTGCAAAAAGTCACATGTCTTTGTTGGTGACCGTGCTTGAATCCTACGGAGGCTTAGTTGCAGGGAGGATCGGAAATCCAATGCTTACGAAAGAGGATTACGATCAAATTGATGCCGAGGAAATGGAATTGATGGATATTAAATGGTGCATGGCTAGTGTGTTGAGACGGGCTGAAAAGTTTAAACAAATCACAGGCAGAGATGATTTTTGTGAGGTACATATTTCAACTTTAGGTTTTAATAAGTCTAAAGTTACTTGTTTTCGTTGCAGGGAAAAGGGGCATTTCAAAAGAGAGTGCACAAATCGAGAAGCGAGTGGAGCTCAAAACCCTTTTGGAAACAACGATTACTACAAAAAGGCGATTTATCATCAAGTCACACAACAGCCATATCAACAACAACAGGCACCACATCAGGCTCAAACTGCACATGGTAGTAAAGAAATTGAAGATTCAAAGAGAGCATGTCTGGTTAATCAGGGCAAGGATGGTGGTTTCAGTTGGGATAAATACATTCCAACAGACAACAAAGTGTGTTTGGCGGATCAAGATGATGAAAGATTGCCTGAAGGTTTTAGTTGGGACAATTTTTGTCCAGACCAAGAATTCATGGCCAAAGAGATGTCCAAAGAAATGTCAAATGTTAAAGCCTTTGTTGCTAATGCTTATGATGAGTATTGGGCTGCAAAATACAGAAAAGTCAGGGAAGCTGAAGAAGAAAAATGGAGAAAAATTGAAGAGGAGGAAGAAGAAGAAGAAGAAGAAAGGTTAAAAGCTGAAGCTGAGAAAAAGAGAAGAGCTGAGATGTTTCAAGTGAGAAGAACAGTCAAAGAAGTTCCAGAATTTGAGATCAAAGCTGATATTGAAGCTGTCAAAGTTCCTGAAAAGTATTTGAATTGTGATTCTTTGATCTTGCAAAACAACGAGCTGCTACACAACATAAAAATATTGAAATAATCTTATGATACTTTGAACAGAGAGATTAACAAGTACACTGAGTCGAACAGTGAACAAGCCGTTGCATTGAATACACTCAAAGGAGTTTACATGAGACAGCTTGATGATGTCAATTACTACACAGAGAAGTGTGCTGAGCTGGAATTAAAATTGGCAACACAAAGAATAGAAACTGAAAGAGTCAACAATTTACTGAAAAGTTACTCATGTTCTACTTTTGTTGTTGACAGGATTTATCCAATTGTGGAAAGAATGAAGACTTTTGAAGAAGAGAAGACTTCAGAAGAAATGAAGTCCGAGACAAAAGAAGAGGATGAAGTAGAAATTTCTGGTAAGAAACCAAGTGTTGTCTACAATAGATGTCTGCCCCCGGTCGAAAACGGATATTTGTCTCGAAATCCAAATTCCGAAAGAGTCAAAAAGGCAATTAACTTACAGTGGGAGTCAGGTTCATCGAATAATTTGCCAGAAAATATTGATGTTACGTTCACATCGTCTGACACTAATCATGAGTCCGAGTTGATTAAACATGTGGTCGATCAGGTGTTTGATAAAGATGACATAGAGGAGTCAAAAACGGAGTCCAAATCTGAGTCAAAGTCTGAATCCGACAAGTCAAAGTCAACAATCAAAAAGGACAAACGGGTTTATGATAAGGAATTTTTGTTATCAAAATCTAATTTGAATGACGAATCGGTCAAAGTAGCATATACTTTGAAAGATTCTGACAAATTATATTTTGATGAGATTTTTCCAATAAGAAGTGTTAGAATTGAAATGATTAAAAAGGTTTTCAAAATTACAGAAATTAATATTTCTGAAATAAAAGATTTAAATCTTACTGGAAAACCTAAACAATCACTTCAAGAGATCAACAAAGAATTAACAAGAAAATGGGTTACAATTGTGGTTATAGTTTTCAAAAGAAACCAAACCATAATCGTAATTTCAAAAAGAAAGGTCTTGGATTTAATCAACCGAAAAATTATAAAAATGAAAAAGTTTATAAACCAAAAACTGTGTTTGTTTCAGGAAAAACGACAGAGGCTGAGAAAGAACTAGCATTCAGAAAGCAGACAAATAAAGAATTCCTTGCAAAGAAGCAAGAGGACATGAAGAAGAGTATTGCTCAGAAGAAGACAGAGACGAGAACCTGTTTTCAGTGTAAAACAGTCGGTCATATTGCCAGAAATTGTCCAAAGGCAATACAAATAAAACAGGGAGTCTTTGGTAAACTCAAAGAAAAAGTTGTTGAGAAAACTGAACTTACAACCAAAAAATTTACAGGTTTTGAAAATTCAACTTTTGAGGTTGGTGAATGTTCAAAGAATGTGGTAAAAAGAAAAGAAAATCTGAAAAATCAAAAATGGGTTGTTAAGGGTTCAGGAAACATTTCTGGTGATGAATCTGATTCCACAAAATCAGAGGAGCCACGTGTTAAAGAAAAGGTTGAGAAATCAGTTCCGAATGTGGATGATGTGAATTTTCCACCTTGGCGGGTTGAAAATTTTAAGAAGAAAGATGGAAACGTTGAAATTTCAAATCAATTTGATTCTGACAAGAAGAAATTTGATGTTGATAAGGCTTTCAACAGAAATGTGAAACACATTTTTGGAAAAACGGTCAATGGTAAGGTCAAAGGAGTTAAAGAATTCTATGCTTCCAAAATGAATGTTCACAAGTCTGTTGAAAGTAAAGATGAAGAAGAGGTTGTTACACCCAAGGAAGGTCAGGCTTGGGTGGATATATTTTTCAAAAAGTAAAAACCTGACTTGCCGGAGCTCCCAAATTGGAAATCGTGGAGCATGAATCGGCATCATTCTTTGTTTATGAAAATTGTTTTTGTACAAGTGTGACTTGCCGGAACTCCCAGGTTGGTAAGTGTGGAGTAGGAATCGGCACCTTGAGAATTCAACCAACAGATGATGATTGGTTCAAAGTGTTTGATATTTGATCTTACAAGTGGTTAATCAAGGTCATTAATTTGAACTTGATTTAACTATCATTTAAAAGTGTTGGTAAACAATGTGATGAGTTTTTCCCCAAACCTACAAATGGTAAAATCAACAAAACTAATTTTCCGGAAAAACCATTTTGATTAAAACAAACTTAAGTGATTTGAGATCATAATGGGAAAATAGTTTGTTGTGAGGGGGAGTTCTGATTGTTTATGCCAAGTTAATGGCGATTTGAAGAGATTTGATATCAGTTGTCACGTTACTTGTACAGTTTGTTTTCAAATTTCCTAAAATGTGTTTGCATTTTAGGGAGAGTAAGTATTTCAGAAAATCCAAAAACATTAGAAAATTTGAAAAAGCCAAAAACATGATAAAATGAAAAATGAGTTTTTGTTGCATAAAAGAGGAAATGATAGTACATCAGTGGACTGTCACAGCATGCTAAAGAAATGGAGAGTTAAAATGTGATAAACGGTTTCACTAAAGATGTGACGGTAGGCTCAGCTAGATTAGTAGATTTGTGATAACGATACAAACTTAAATGAAAAAAGCCTAGTCCTAGTGGGAAACATGGTCGAAAGCATAGTACTTAGTTTTGTCCTTCTTAACTGTGTGCCTACTCAGTAATCGCTGATTGTCGAAAGACATAAAACTGGTTAAGTTTGTGAACTTTCACAACTTTGCTGAAAAGTCGCTGTGATTTTGTGTTTTCATTTTGCAAAGATTTAAACTTGTTTGATTTCTTTATTTTGTTTAAGCATTGGACATCCTTTGCGTATACGTGAGTATCGACCTGGTTGTTAATGCCTAAACGTTCTGCTTTATTTTCTTTGGTGTTTCGTTTAAGCTTTGGACCTCCTCTGTGTATACGGAAGTATCGACCTGGTGGTTAAAGCCTAAACAACTTCAACTTAATTTTATTTTTCTTATTTTGTTTAAACATTGGACTTTCTCTGCGTATATGGAAGTATCGACCTGATTGTTAATGTTTAAACATTCTGCTTTGTTTTCGCACAAATCACAGTTGATAAAAGTTTAAAAGCATTGCTTGAGATAGTGTATTACATGATGAGGGGATATGCTGATATCGTGGGGTCCATAAGAATTTAGTGCAAATTAATATATCTTAACGTATCGGTAAGAATTTCGAAAGTTTTTAGATTGAGTTTAAGTGGACAACAATATCGTCAATCTACGTGAATCGTTTAGAACTGAAATTGTTTAAAGCTTAACGGTGTTGGTGATTTGTCTCAAAAACTGATATGATCCTCTTACACAAACTCACAAAAATATTGTTTGTAAATATTTCTTTACTGCATTTCATTATTTTCTTTCAAAAATCCAAAAAGATTTTAGTGCGTTTTAGCATAATTTTTGTAAAAATCCAAAAAGATTTTCGACAACTGATGTTGAAAAGCTGTTTTTCAAAATTCCAAGTGCTAAACTTGATGAACAGGTTTGGGAGAGAGGGTATGAAGAAGTTTTTACAAGTGGTTTGCAGAGAACAAATCATTTTGAATATTTTCTGCAAATAGTTTCTAAATTTTAAAGATTTAATCTTTGAGAAACTTATGTGTGTGGTAGAGAATTTGCAGATATGAAGATTGACTAAAGCCAGATTCTGATATCTAAGCAGATGGTGATTTCCAGACTACGATCCCAGCTTAGTGAGAGGGGGAGTCTGAGGACTTCATCAGAGAGCTTAGAGCTAGGTTGAGATTCTGGAAGAAAGAGAAAGAGATTGATTGTGGATGCTTTCAATGGAGAATACTTCGGAGAGAAGCACAAAGACTGATAAAGACTGAAGGTTTGAAAAACGAAGACTCGACACTGAAGACTCCGTCAACATCCGAGGGGGAGTTTGTTGGTGCATCCGTCTGTCGCCTACGTCATGTATCGAGTCTTGATTAGAGATAGATAAAATAAGGCACGGAATCCAAGAATTTGGTATTTAGGAGTGATTCCACTTGAAATGACATCTTGTCATTTCAAGCTAAACCCCTTAACTTTCTGATTCCGCTCGAAAGGTTTAACTTTCTGATTCTGCTCGAATGTAACTTTCTGACTCCGCTTGAAAGTAATAGGCTGATTCTGCTCGAGATGTTATATGTTGGCCTATAAATAGGTTGCTTGGAGCGAAATCAGTAAGAGTTGTATGTGTTGTCTTCCGGTGAGCCACGAAGTGCTGCCGAACTGTTGTCTTGCATGTAAAAAGCTTTCTGATAAAAAAAACAACAGTTTAAAGTGAATCCATTTGAAATTGCACCGAAACACTTGTTTCCGCCTCTTGTTTTGGTGAAAAACTCTTCTGATCGACTCATTCGGGTCCGAAATCGATCCTACAAAAACCTCCATTAAAGCTTGAAATCTCCATGTTTTCAAGCTTTATTGTGATATTTGTTAGGTTTTTAGTCAAGGAATCTTATCAAAAATAAGTTTTACAACATTGTTTTAAGTTATTTCTGTTCAGAAATGTTTCAAAAGACGGAAAAATAATTTAAAGCACTAAGATTCCGTGTTTCGAAAATCCGCAAACTGGTGGACACGGGGCCGTGGCCGGAGTTACTATTTCATTAAATTGAATCTTTTGACTTGTTTTCTTAGAATGTCAAGCTATAATAGCAGAACCTCTTCAGCTCACTCAAGGAACAGTCGTAGGGAAAGAAGGCCATCGATCGAAGCAACCCTTGTGCGTTACGTGATGGCGCTAAGAGAGGCACTCGATGAGATGACATCCGTAGAAGAAGTCTTAATTGACCGTATCAACTATCTAACGGTGGGGTTAGAGAATAGCTTCCAAGAGATCAACCTTTTGCACCAAAGGTTGAACATTCTTGCAATGCCTCCTATGGAACCGATCTTCCCCCAAGAAGATTGGAACTTGGCACAAGAAGTCATTGTAACATCTGTGCTTGTAATCATTGTGAACAGTTCGGTTATCAATAAAACAATGTTGTTTGATCCCAATGTTTGTTTGGTTGTGTTTTACATTTTTCATGTTTTGACTTTTATTCAATTTCAAACTCTATATCACTTTCTGGAGAGTTATATGCAAACTGGTGCGTAAACGTACTTAGTTTAACACGAAAAATACTCTAGAACATCAACATATACTTAACATACCTTAAATAACATTTACATAACTTAGAAATAAGTTTTGAAGGCTTTGGTATGGCAAAAACAAGTTAATTCGCTTACAGGGACTAAACTTGACAAAATGCGAAAGTATGCCAATTTAAACTGTAACAAACATTATGGAACATGACCATAAGTTAAACACACCTTAAATATCCTTTACATAGCTTAGAAATAGGCTTTGACGGGTTCGGTGTGCTAAAATAAACTTTTGGGTCATTCAGGGACTAAAAGCGTCAAAAAGTGCACAAGTTTGCACTTTCGCGCATAACTTACGTTCTGAATACATCCGGACATCCAAAAATTTATGTAAGCACTAAAATATTTTATTTTAGTGTTTGGCATGAGAAAAATCCATTCGTCGCGCAATTTGGATCGTTTTTCGCGCTTATGCGCATTCCGTCGTAATTAAGCGAACATCGCGATCGTACGGCCAAACGAACCGACATCTGAGATATTTTTGAGCATGTTTCATGTCCACAATGTTTAGGCATCATTTTAGGGCCTTAAAGTTGGCTTTACGGGCCTTAGAAGTGTCGGAAATGGCCTTAAACACCAACATGGACTGAAACTGTCAATATGCAAACTTGTTTCTGATCTGACAAGGCCAGGCGGCCCGCGTAAGATATGTGTGTATCCTTACGCGGCCCGCGTCAGTCCCCAGACAGCAGAAACATGGCAGAAACATTGGATCTGGTCCTATCCATTGTTGCACATGGTTTTGGGGAAATCTATGGGCTCAAATGGTTTTCAAAAACCACTATCTTGAGGTGTATGGCCAAGATCAAATCGCGGTTTCCAAGAAACGATCTTAACGGCTCTACGAATCCTATAAATACCCCATGCCTTCAATTGCAAAACCCACTAGAATTTTGATTTGAGAAACTCTAAGTTGAAACCATTGTTTCATACCTGAGTTACTTGGATCGAGATTAGCATTCGGGGACCCTTCGTAAGTATTCCTTCATTCTTTTATTGCTTTTCGAGTCCGAAAGTCAAACTTTGTTTGACTTTCTGCGTTGACCAGCTTATGGTCAATGCGAAGTTCGTTTGAACTTCGCAACGTGATTGTAATCACGATGGTTATAGTCCCTTGTGACTATGCCTACTGATTACCACGTTGTCTAGGGTCGTAAGGGTAAGCGATCTAATAAATTGCTTATACCTTCGAACCCGACCCATTTGGTCGATCATTAGGATCCGACCAAACACATTAGGTGACCATAGTATATAGGGAATAACCTTCCGAGGTTATACCTTATGGTCGCTTCGTTTGAATAGTTGTATGATAGGTAGTTTATATGCCTTGGGTAAATTACCAGAATACCCTTTTCATGTATAATTGGTAATTAAGTATATGTAACCTAAACTTTTGTCACATAACTGATTATGTAACATGTTTAGGCATATAACACTTGTCATAGGACTAGTTAGACGGTCCGAACGCGTTTCACGTGAACGACGCGTTAAAGTAGCATAAGCTACCTTAACGGGTCGTAATGGGTCACAAGCACATAGGTTAGGTTTCGTTTTAGTATGTGGGCTTTGTTAAACCATATTACACGAGTCTCTATACTCGTTTGGTTTACGAACCCTCATTCTATCTAAATCCTCCGATCTAGGTCCGGTTTATTAACATAGTTACCTATATTAGGTGCCGTTTGATTCCGTGATCTCAATCATTGTTTGGTTGTCACTCCAGGACTACTGAGTAATCTCAAGTGAGTACATAGACCCCTCTTTTACTGTTTTCCAAACTGTTTTGGGGTGAAACACATGTGCCTACTTGTTACTTTCGTGCTTTCCTGCTTTCACATCATATACTTGCTATGTTCATTAGTACAATTATAGTACATGATTTCATTGTGTTCATGCTATGTATGTCCATTGTGTGCATACTTAGTACATTGTTTTACATTACATTTCATGCTATGTATGTCCATTGTGTGCATACTTAGTACATTGTTTTACATTACATTTCATGCTATGTATGTCCATTGTGTGCATACTTAGTACAGTTGTTTTCATCACATGCTTACATTTTGTTATGACATTTGGGTTGTTTGCAATGGAACCATACATTCATTAACATTAGCTACGCCGTTCGTTAGTAGGTAGTGGTGTCACACCCTGGCTTTGCGGAAGCGTGGTTAATTTGGTGTGACTTCTTAATACCATAGCTTAACCATAACAAAGCTATATGAAATAAAATCATGCAAGATCATCCATTTGATTAAGTTTTAAAACCAGAGTAACATACCATTGTCTTAGAGACTTACAACATCGTAACATAAAACATTGTCTTTAAAAACATAACCATTAACATGAAATAAACGCAGTTTAAGATTTGTGACTTGTCCAGGAAAGAGTCACATTTCCCAAACTAGGATGACCTTGGAACCCTTATGCAGCGGGAAAACATAACATACCGCGCCAGATCTTTAGTTTCCTAAAATACATGTGAGTTGAAAAATCAACAATAATGTTGAGCGAGTTCATGTGTAAGTGAGTAAGTAAACCTTTGTGAGTATGAAAATAGTCTTGGTATGTAGCAAATAAGGGAATTGAGATCACCAATGGTTTGCAAGGCCACTGATATATGTGAAGTGCAAATAGGGAGACTCAAACCTAGCAGATTTCGCCACGGCATTAGTATGTGGACAAAGTCACCCCAAGGTCCGTTTCTAGTTTGGCCTGGGGCTGGGCTCGCTACACCCAGATAGATCTACCGCTCCTGTCCCTCGGTCCCGTTATGAGGACTAATGGCCTCATATTGCTCCTACCCACTCACATGATCTAAGTACTAAACCTCCTTACGCTAACCATACCGTGTATAAAGTACTTGTAATCAAAGTAACATGTATTTCACCCCCGTAGTTAAGAAAACTGAAAACAGTTAGAGAAAAGGGGGACATGAACTCACCGTGGTGCGTCTCTACCAAGTATGCCTCCAAATCAAGTAGCTGTGTGACGACCTACACGTACTAATTCTATTAGACGGACAGCCGTGCCTTAGCTTAATAGTTTAAGTCTTTGGGAAATAGTTAGACAACTATTTCGTGTTTACGTTCTGTATATACTTGGTAGTTAATCTCCTTCCCAAGGATGGGGGATTCAATACATGTGCGTAAGTTACGTTTTAACCATCGAGTTGTAATATAATCAGCGGTGTAACTTATATATTCATGGTGAAAGCGTTCGTATTATTTTGGAATCGTTAACGTTCGTAAATATTATTTTTACTCTAAAAATAATATTTATGTATTTTCACAAAATAATCATAAACAGTGTGTGAAAATATATATTTATCACGTTAAATTTTGTGAAAATCCCACCTCCGAATATTTAGTAAATAAAGTCATGGCGAAATTTATATTTCGAAAACCTGTCAAAAATAATTCTAACACTTGTAGTGTAAATAGTTCTAAGTGTTAGGTTTTTAGAAAAATTTCGCCAGAGTTTCCTCTGTAACTGGAGGTGGCCACGCTTTCAAGCGTATCATTTTCTTTTATAAACCAAATCAACAATCTTCTTATCCAATCAAAACAATGTCCAAAACAACAAACTAGTCACAATATATATAAATCGCATCAAGTTTCATGAACTTGTGATTTATCCAAACTGTGAAGTAAATCTCATTACTTTTAGTGGATCTTTATGTAAAACAATCCGATTTTGTAAAAACCTCGTTTTTATGGAAGTTTTGTCTTTACAACTTCTCGTCATCTTTTTCAAAAATAGTTATTTTGTCGAAACTGGTGTTACACAAGTGTTTACACACTTGTGTGTTCTAAAAACCATTCTTGTTAGTGTAAGATCCATTTTTAGAAAACATGATTTCTTTGACGCTTGGTCCTTTGAAAATACCACTTGCAGATACGTAGATCTGCTAGTTTTAAACACTATTGTGCAAACTAAAACACTTTTTCACAAGTTAAATTGCTTTTACACAAGTCATGATTCGTGTGTGGTAGAGTTTCACCTTTTAACCCCTTTTACTTCTAAAATAACCTTATGTCATGATCCAAGAACATGACTACACCGGGTTAAACGATGATCCGAGCTACCACAACATAGATCAGGTCTAAATAATCACAAATTTCAATTACAACAACATTTACACAACACATGAGCTTTTATCCAACACTTATAGCATTTTTAGTAGACTTTAAAGTATCATTTTGTAAGATTTCGAGTTTTAACCGATACAAATCCTTTTAACCACTTTAGATTAGTTCAAATACGAGTTTTAAGCATTATACCTCTAGCTCGAGGCTAGGGAAGAATCTCGACGAAAATGGCGTGGATAAAAACAAGAGAAAGAGGTCCTTCAAACTCCGAGTGCACCAAGCCTCCTAATATGTGATCCTCGAAGCTTGTATAATCTTGTGATGTGAAGATGGAAGTCGAAAATGGATGTATGGGAGGGGGGTGTTCGGCCGAGAGCTCTAGAGGGAGAGAGGAGTGTGTGAGTGTTGTGATGAGTGTGATGAATGATCATGTGGGTTAAGCTAGCATCTTATAGACAAAGTTTAGAGTGATTAACCATTGGACACTATGTCCCATAGATATTAAGCAAGGATGATTAATTTAATCATCATAGTACAAGGTATGTCCCCTAGGGGACCGAATTCAGTCAAGAGGGGGGGGGGTCCTTGGTTCGATTTCAACAAAACACTAAGTATATAGTTAGCCTAAACCAAGTTAGTTAAGTGTTTAACTTAGTTACTAAAGTGTAGTGTGTTACAATGGGTGTTAGGGTATTCAGGGACCCTAACTGGCTCAGAAAAAGATAAATAGTGAAAATAACAATATTTTCATTCTCCGGGTATAGTCCGGTTGTTTGGTTGGATAGTAATCCGTTAAAGCGTTAACAAAGCTTTTAATGTGTCGTCATTACTCTCTTTAGTGACACAACTTATTCCTGACACTTTTGAAAGTGTCTAGTGTTATTTTTCTCATGTTTTGGCACTTTATTAGTTAGCTAAAAGCTGAATTATTATGTAAAGTGCTGAGTTTTGTACTTAGAGTACGTTTTAGGCACATCCAGTCATTGTGACTTATCCCTAGAGATGCAGTTCTACAACCCTTGTATCCCTACACTCACCACTAGTGTAGCAAAATATCTCAGGCTCTTACAGGCCTTAGAGGTAGTGTTTTCCTGATGCTGGCTTTATCAGCATGTTTAATAGGTTATCCGTGTATTGTGCTACTGTGCTTTTTGTGCATCATGTTTGTCACTAAGGTTCAGTATGTAAATAATGTAGTGACAACAAGCAAGTATGATGCAAGTAAGTACATGTATCAGTATTCAAGTAGCAGTTTATTCACAAGTTCAAGTAAGCACAGTAATTCAGCAGTAATTAATTACTAATTAAGTCGTACGGATACCTGGTTTAGTGCGGGTTGTCACATTCTCCCCCCGTTAAATAAATTTCGTCCCGAAATTTAAGTTCTGCTTGTAGATGCAGGGTTCTTAGGAAAAAGGTGGGGGTATTTCTCTTTCATCCGGTCCTCACGTTCCCAGGTGTATTCAGGACCATGTCTGGCATTCCAACGAACCTTGACGAGCTTGACACTGCTCCGGCGGGTCTTGTTAACTTTCCAATATGTGACCTCAACAGGTTCTTCAATGAAGTGGAGCGTGTCGTCAACATGAATCTCGTCGGCGGGAATGGCAACGGTGACTTGAGTTGGACTTTTCTTTAGATTGGATACATGAAAGGTCTCGTGAACACCATTCAGTTCAGCAGGTAGGTCCAACTTGTATGCTACTAGTCATATTCTTTCCAGAATTCTGAAGGGACCAATGTAGCGCGGATTTAACTTCCCACGCTTTCCGAAGCGTGCCACACCCTTCCAGGGTGAGACTTTTAATAACACCATTTCTCCAACTTGGAATTCCACATGTTTCCGGTTTGGATCCGCATAGGCCTTTTGTCTGTGGCGAGCTGCTTCGATGCGTTTAAGAATCTGCGCGATCTTGTCTGTCGTCTCTTGGACGATTTCGGGACCATCAAGCTGCCTATCACCTGCGTCAGCCCAACATAAGGGTGATCGGCACTTGCGTCCGTAAAGGGCTTCAAATGGCGCGACACCAATACTGGTGTGGTAGCTGTTGTTGTATGAAAATTCGACCAAAGGCAAATGTTTGTCCCAGCTACCGCCCAAATCCATAACACACGCTCTCAGCATGTCTTCCAAAGTCTGTATCGTTCGCTCGCTTTGACCGTCAGTTTGCGGGTGAAACGCAGTGCTCAGATTCAATTGCGATCCAAACGCTTCTTGGAAGGATTGCCATATCCTTGACACAAACCTTCCGTCTCTATCAGAAATGATTGAGAGGGGCACTCCATGACGTGCAACGATCTCTCTCATGTATATTTCGGCCAATTTGCTCGTATTATCCTTCTCTCTGATAGGTAAGAAGTGTGCTGACTTTGTTAATCGATCCACTATTACCCAAATAGTGTCATGGCCTCGTGGCGTTCTTGGCAATTTCGTAATAAAATCCATTGAGATTTGTTCCCATTTCCACTTGGGAATCTCAGGTTGTTGCAGAAGTCCTGAAGGCTTCTGGTATTCGGCTTTAACCTTAGCGCACGTTAAACAGTTGCTCACATAAACAGCAACATCGCCTTTCATCCTAGGCCACCAATAATAATCTTTGAGATCCTGGTACATCTTATCCGCTCCAGGATGGATAGAGTACCGTGATTTGTGAGCTTCATCAAAAATAACTTTCCTTAAATCTCCAAACAAAGGAACCCAAATCCTTTTCTCGAAGCATAACGTTCCTTCCTCGTTTGGTACCAGTAGCTTCTCCATCCCACGGAGATATTCTTCTTCAAGGTTTCCTTCCTTGAGAGCTTCTTTCTGCGCGGCACGAATGCGCAAGGAAAGATCGGTTCGGATAATCATTTCTAAAGCTCTAACCCTTATGGGCTTGATCCTTTCTTTACGACTTAGGGCATCGGCGACCACATTCGCCTTCCCTGGATGGTACTTTATCTCGCAGTCGTAATCGTTTAGCAACTCAACCCATCGTCTTTGCCTCATATTCAGCTCCTTCTGGTTGAATATGTGCTGTAGGCTCTTGTGATCTGTAAAGATTGTACACTTTGTACCATAAAGGTAGTGTCTCCAGATCTTTAATGCAAAAACCACTGCGCCAAGTTCCAAATCATGTGTGGTATAGTTCTTTTCGTGCACTTTCAGTTGACGCGATGCGTATGCAATAACCTTTTGGCGTTGCATCAACACACAACCCAATCCTTGACGCGATGCGTCGCAGTATACCACAAAATCATCAGTACCTTCCGGTAGTGCTAAGATTGGCGCATTGCAGAGCTTATCCTTCAGTATCTGGAACGCTTCTTCCTGTTTGATTCCCCAATCAAACTTCTTATCTTTCTGGGTGAGGAGCGTCAAAGGTTGAGCGATTTTTGAAAAATCCTCAATGAACCTTCGATAGTAGCCAGCCAAACCCAAGAATTGTCGAATCTCGGTTGGCGTGTTCGGCGTTTCCCAATCCTTGATCGCCTCGATCTTGGTTGGATCCACGTGGATTCCATCTCCATTTACCACGTGCCCAAGGAATTGGACTTCACATAGCCAAAATTCGCACTTGGAGAATTTGGCATACAGCTGTTCCTTCTTCAGCAGCTCCAAAATAGCTCTTAGATGCTGTTCGTGCTCGGCCTTTGTTCTTGAATAAATCAAGATGTCGTCGATAAACACAATCACGAACTTGTCCAAGTACGGCTTGCAAACTCTATTCATCAAGTCCATAAAGACTGCAGGTGCGTTTGTCAAACCAAACGGCATAACAAGGAACTCGTAGTGTCCATAACGAGTTCTGAAGGCTGTCTTCGGGATACTTTCCTCTTGTATCCTTAACTGATGGTATCCAGATCGAAGATCGATCTTTGAATAAAAGCTTGAACCTTGCAGTTGGTCAAACAGATCATCGATTCTTGGCAGATGGTATCTATTCTTGATCGTCAGCTTGTTCAGCTCCCGGTAGTCGATGCACATACGAAAACTACCGTCCTTCTTTTTGACAAACAGGACCGGAGCTCCCCAAGGCGAGAAGCTTGGTCGGATAAAACCCTTGTCTAACAACTCTTGAAGTTGTGTCGACAGTTCCTGCATCTCAGACGGAGCAAGTCTATACGGTGCCTTAGCCACCGGCGCGGCGCCTGGAACTAAGTCAATGCGGAACTCTACTTGCCTCTGAGGTGGCAGTCCAGGTAAGTCTTCTGGGAAGACTTCTGGGTATTCCCTCACGACAGGGATGTCTTCGATTCTTGGCTCAGCAGCCTTCTTATCCACAATGTGTGCCAGGAAGGCAACACATCCCTGTGTCATACAATCATCAATCAACTAGGGGCTACATCACCCCTGTCCAAAAACTATATCATGTCAGTGTCAAATACGTCAAATACATGTCAACAAAAGTCAGGATCATAAAGTAGTCTCCAAAAATGCTGTGCAGTCCAACAATCGCCGTCTTCTCACCCTCGTCTACCCAAAAAGCACTGATGAGCTCTATACAGATGGTGGTGGAGGAGGGGGAAAGTGGGTGTAAAGCAAACGACGTAACTGGAGCCAGTCCTCCTCCATGGCTCGCTGGGTACGAATGATAGAAGCAACCTGCTGCTCTAGTGTAAAGAGACGGGCAGCATAATCTATAGGTAAGGGTCGAAATGGCTGCAGAGGGGAGTGTGTCCGACCATGGCACTCGCATGGTGGCAGCTGAGCTCTCTCAAGCTCCTGGATGCGCTGCGTGTGTGACTCGTGCTGGGCGACAAAAGACATCAAAACGTCCTCGATAGTATACCCCATGTGGAAAGAATGGTAGGGGTCAGTAGGTGGCATAGCAGAGTCTGGCGCCCAAAGGAACGGCTCACTGGTGGGATCAAAAGGTGCCACATGAAATGGAGCAACAGTGGGTGGAACAGATGACATCTGGAGCATGAAGGGGATAGATATCGGTACATGCCCAAAAGGATGGGCTGAAGAACCCTCTCCAGTCCTCGCTGGAGGTACAAACTGAGGAACCTGAAAAGAAAAATCAACATGTCGTGTATCAGGGATCTGAGGGGGAAAAGGTGGAACATCCTCATCAGCAGGTATCCAACCGTGCTGTGCATGGTCATCTGGTGGATCCATGTGTGCCGCGAACAGTGCATGCTCGGGCTCTAGTGGGATGGGATCAGGTGGGGGAGCAACAAAAGGATGAACAGGTGCAATGTGCTCAACAGGATGGTCAACAGGTATATCAACAACAGGTAGAGGAACAACAGGATCAACAACAACATGATCGCCCTCTAACAAATGAACATCCACGGGGAGATCACCAACAGGTGGGTCTGCTATAACAGGCTCAATAAGGATGTCAGCATGTACGGGATCATGCTCAAGTATGGGGTCAAGAGCGGCTGCCTGCTCAGGGGCGACGGCAGGCTCGGGATCATCAAAAGCCATCTCGAAGTCAAACTCGGGGTCGATAGGATCTACTGGGTCAGCTGGATCCTCCATGGGCTGATCCATAGGTATAACTCGATATCCTCGTCTGGGTCGTATCCCGGGGAAAAGATAGGATCAGAATCCTCTATGTCATCATGGTCAAACGCAAAGCTAGGAATGGGTGCAACAGAGGATGCCTGGTCAGGATCAGAATCATGCGCAAAGTGATGTGCGCTCAATGTGTGATAAGGTGCGGATGCCACAGACTCGAAGGAGTCTGGGACAGGAGAATGTGCAGGCGAATCCTCAGCGGGAACGTCAACGATCATCAGAAGATCGTCTGCAGGAAGAAGGGCCTCGCCCTGGATCTCATCCTCAAAAGGCTCCTCCTCAAACAGGTCAACATCGTCGTCAGCCTCGGCGTCAATAAGAAGATCATATGCTGGATAAACGGCTAAGGGTATAGGGGCCGAAATCTCTACTAGAGGTAGGTACTCAGCGGAAGGGTCATCTGCAGGCTCATCAGCACCATCGGGTAGTGCGAAAGGCTGGAAATCATCCTCGTCAGTACTGGTATAGTCAGATGTGTGCACCTCGTGCTCGGAGGATGTGAGGTCATCAGATACGATAGGTATGGGTCCATTGGTGTCCGAATCGCCAGTACCGGCTGAATCCATGAGTCTGAAACATAAACACAAATATGCTCGAATAATCAGTCATACAATCAGATAATCACATAAGTCACCAAGTAAGGTATCACATAATTCTCCTAGTCCACTAGCCAAATTCCTCCCAGTCTCGAAGACTGCTCTATCCTCCACCTCGACCTCTTAGATCGAGCCTCGGTCCCCTTGACCGAGCCTCAGCCTTCATGACTGAGCCTACTCTTCCTAGTCTCACTAGCCAACTACCTCGGTCACCTAGACCGAGCCTCGATCCTCCAGACCGAGCCGCAGCCCTCCAGGCTGAGCCTATAATAAATCAACGTGCTCAACTACCTCGGTCACCTAGACCGAGCCTCGATCCTCCAGACCGAGCCTCAGCCCTCCAGGCTGAGCCTATAAATAATAAAATGTGCTCAACATTTGTTTGTAAAAAGTTTTGGGATCTGGACTTAAGTGGTATGCAGTAAAATGTTTTCGTGAGAGCCCTAGTGATCATAGTCTAGACTCGAGAATGAATCCTAGTTCGCTATGATCAGAGCTCTGATACCAAGCTGTCACACCCTGGCTTTGCGGAAGCGTGGTTAATTTGGTGTGACTTCTTAATACCATAGCTTAACCATAACAAAGCTATATGAAATAAAATCATGCAAGATCATCCATTTGATTAAGTTTTAAAACCAGAGTAACATACCATTGTCTTAGAGACTTACAACATCGTAACATAAAACATTGTCTTTAAAAACATAACCATTAACATGAAATAAACGCAGTTTAAGATTTGTGACTTGTCCAGGAAAGAGTCACATTTCCCAAACTGGGATGACCTTGGAACCCTTATGCAGCGGGAAAACATAACATACCGCGCCAGATCTTTAGTTTCCTGAAATACATGTGAGTTGAAAAATCAACAATAATGTTGAGCGAGTTCATGTGTAAGTGAGTAAGTAAACCTTTGTGAGTATGAAAATAGTCTTGGTATGTAGCAAATAAGGGAATTGAGATCACCAATGGTTTGCAAGGCCACTGATATATGTGAAGTGCAAATAGGGAGACTCAAACCTAGCAGATTTCGCCACGGCATTAGTATGTGGACAAAGTCACCCCAAGGTCCGTTTCTAGTTTGGCCTGGGGCTGGGCTCGCTACACCCAGATAGATCTACCGCTCCTGTCCCTCGGTCCCGTTATGAGGACTAATGGCCTCATATTGCTCCTACCCACTCACATGATCTAAGTAGTAAACCTCCTTACGCTAACCATACCGTGTATAAAGTACTTGTAATCAAAGTAACATGTATTTCACCCCCGTAGTTAAGAAAACTGAAAACAGTTAGAGAAAAGGGGGACATGAACTCACCGTGGTGCGTCTCTACCAAGTATGCCTCCAAATCAAGTAGCTGTGTGACGACCTACACGTACTAATTCTATTAGACGGACGGTCGTGCCTTAGCTTTATAGTTTAAGTCTTTGGGAAATAGTTAGACAACTATTTCGTGTTTACGTTCTGTATATACTTAGTAGTTAATCTCCTTCCCAAGGATGGGGGATTCAATACATGTGCGTAAGTTAAGTTTTAACCATCGAGTGGTAATATAATCACCGGTGTAACTTATATATTCATGGTGAAAGCGTTCGTATTATTTTGGAATCGTTAACGTTCGTAAATATTATTTTTACTCTAAAAATAATATTTATGTATTTTCACAAAATAATCATAAACAGTGTGTGAAAATATATATTTATCACGTTAAATTTTGTGAAAATCCCACCTCCGAATATTTAGTAAATAAAGTCATGGCGAAATTTATATTTCGAAAACCTGTCAAAAATAATTCTAACACTTGTAGTGTAAATAGTTCTAAGTGTTAGGTTTTTAGAAAAATTTCGCCAGAGTTTCCTCTGTAACTGGAGGTGGCCACGCTTTCAAGCGTATCATTTTCTTTTATAAACCAAATCAACAATCTTCTTATCCAATCAAAACAATGTCCAAAACAACAAACTAGTCACAATATATATAAATCGCATCAAGTTTCATGAACTTGTGATTTATCCAAACTGTGAAGTAAATCTCATTACTTTTAGTGGATCTTTATGTAAAACAATCCGATTTTGTAAAAACCTCGTTTTTATGGAAGTTTTGTCTTTACAACTTCTCGTCATCTTTTTCAAAAATAGTTATTTTGTCGAAACTGGTGTTACACAAGTGTTTACACACTTGTGTGTTCTAAAAACCATTCTTGTTAGTGTAAGATCCATTTTTAGAAAACATGATTTCTTTGACGCTTGGTCCTTTGAAAATACCACTTGCAGATACGTAGATCTGCTAGTTTTAAACACTATTGGGCAAACTAAAACACTTTTTCACAAGTTAAATTGCTTTTACACAAGTCATGATTCGTGTGTGGTAGAGTTTCACCTTTTAACCCCTTTTACTTCTAAAATAATCTTATGTCATGATCCAAGAACATGACTACACCGGGTTAAACGATGATCCGAGCTACCACAACATAGATAAGGTCTAAATAATCACAAATTTCAATTACAACAACATTTACACAACACATGAGCTTTTATCCAACACTTATAGCATTTTTAGTAGACTTTAAAGTATCATTTTGTAAGATTTCGAGTTTTAACCGATACAAATCCTTTTAACCACTTTAGATTAGTTCAAATACGAGTTTTAAGCATTATACCTCTAGCTCGAGGCTAGGGAAGAATCTCGACGAAAATGGCGTGGATAAAAGCAAGAGAAAGAGGTCCTTCAAACTCCGAGTGCACCAAGCCTCCTAATATGTGATCCTCGAAGCTTGTATGATCTTGTGATGTGAAGATGGAAGTCGAAAATGGATGTATGGGAGGGGGGTGTTCGGCCGAGAGCTCTAGAGGGAGAGAGGAGTGTGTGAGTGTTGTGATGAGTGTGATGAACGATCATGTGGGTTAAGCTAGCATCTTATAGACAAAGTTTAGAGTGATTAACCATTGGACACTATGTCCCATAGATATTAAGCAAGGATGATTAATTTAATCATCATAGTACAAGGTATGTCCCCTAGGGGACCGAATTCGGTCAAGAGGGGGGGGGGGGTCCTTGGTTCGATTTCAACTAGACACTAAGTATATAGTTAGCCTAAACCAAGTTAGTTAAGTGTTTAACTTAGTTACTAAAGTGTAGTGTGTTACAATGGGTGTTAGGGTATTCAGGGACCCTAACTGGCTCAGAAAAAGATAAATAGTGAAAATAACAATATTTTCATGCTCCGGGTATAGTCCGGTTGTTCGGTTGGATAGTAATCCGTTAAAGCGTTAACAAATCTTTTAATGTGTCGTCATTACTCTCTTTAGTGACACAACTTATTCCTGACACTTTGGAAAGTGTCTAGTGTTATTTTTCCCATGTTTTGGCACTTTATTAGTTAGCTAAAAGCTGAATTATTATGTAAAGTGCTGAGTTTTGTACTTAGAGTACGTTTTAGGCACATCCAGTCATTGTGACTTATCCCTAGAGACGCAGTTCTACAACCCTTGTATCCCTACACTCACCACTAGTGTAGCAAAATATCTCAGGCTCTTACAGGCCTTAGAGGCAGTGTTTGCCTGATGCTGGCTTTATCAGCATGTTTAATAGGT
This sequence comes from Helianthus tuberosus, assembly GCA_030545235.1. Taxonomy (NCBI): domain Eukaryota; kingdom Viridiplantae; phylum Streptophyta; class Magnoliopsida; order Asterales; family Asteraceae; genus Helianthus; species Helianthus tuberosus. The sequence continues at coordinate 47,060,102 of CM060376.1, forward strand.
TATCCGTGTATTGTGCTACTGTGCTTTTTGTGCATCATGTTTGTCACTAAGGTTCAGTATGTAAATAATGTAGTGACAGCAAGCAAGTATGATGCAAGTAAGTACATGTATCAGTATTCAAGTAGCATTTTATTCACAAGTTCAAGTAAGCACAGTAATTCAGCAGTAATTAATTACTAATTAAGTCGTACGGATACCTGGTTTAGTGCGGGTTGTCACAAGTGGTACCATAGGAATTGACAACTCCCGTTCCTGAAATCCTGGGTTGGTTTGGATTGGAAGGAATGACCGAATTCGATATACATAAATTAGATAAACCTTTAATTTATTTAAGGGTTTATCGCCACAGTCTCAAGGCTTGAGTGTATGCATTATAACAATACCGCATAGATGTTTATATCAGTATAGCATGCATTTGGTCCACAAAACATAACTTTGATTTAAACCATGTTTTACTTCAATACCTTGTTTTTGTGCATTTTACATATGGTTTAGTTGATATATTTCACTTACCATACATGACATTTTTGGATACACATTACATGATTTACATTAGACATAAACACTTTGACATTTATATACACAATTCATGATTTACATTTAACACAGACATTTGATATGGTATACACAATAAACATTTTGACATTTGATTATACATAAACAATTTACATTGGTGGTTTGGTTTGAGTAAGTGATTTAAGTAACGAGGCGCGTGTAATATGATACAAGCATGGTGGATACGCCGCTGGTACTTCCTATATATAAGTGTTTGTATGGTATTACATAACGTAGCGTTATTTAAATCATTTCAATTTAAGACACATGACATTTTATACAAACACCATACTTTTCACAAGACATTGTTTTACAAACAACTTATCTTATACAAACTCATTTTACATGGTTATTTATTTAACCTTACATTTATTTATACATATCATCTGATCTTGTCGTTTTTCAAATGATTTACAAGACAAAGCAAATTACAAGGTTCATGACTAAACATTTTCTTAAACACAAGTCATGAATCCTATTTTCACAAAACCTATGTATCTCACATGCATTTTTATGCTGACGTACCTATTTTCACATGTGTTTTCAGGAGCTGTTGTTTAGGACAATGATCGTGACACTAGGGCGGACCTGTGCGACTTAGTTTAATTATGTTATGTACTCTTTGTTTCCTGTTTAAGACAATGTAACTCTTATGTTGATAAATAAAATACAACTTTGAATGCCATGGTTATGAAACAATTAATTCTGTTACAACACTCCCCGACGTTTTCCGCCACGTTTTGTATGTTATACGTGGTCGGGGTGTGACAGAAGAGTTGGTATTAGAGCCAATGGTTATAGGGAATTAGGTTATTAGTAATGCTTTGAGCTAGACTATAACCTTTCTAGGACCCTAACACAAGTTATCTTGTGTTTAGATCTTAAAACATGCATATCACCTATCCTTAGGTGATTATCAAAACAAAAACCAAATTTTTCCGAAACGATTTTTGAAAAACAATCATCTGTTTTTGAATAATTAATTACAAGGTTTTGAACCCTCTATTGTAAGGTTTTGAACCCTCTGTTATATGGTTTTGAACCCCTTCAAATTTTCAAAATCCCGTCAAAGTTTTGGGTTCTAATTAGTGTGAACACATGCAAACTGGAAGAGTGAATGCCTGTATTCTGGGTTTTCTGTCTAGGCAAGCACTTCGTATATATCTCATCAGACGCGAGACCAGTTGTGCTTACCTGGGAATTCTTGGGATGAGTGTTCACTTATAGGCGAGCATGTCTTCGCGATACATTATTTTTGGTCCATTTACTTTGATTGGTCACTGTGTGTCGTTTGTTTGCTTGGTAATGCGGACGAATGACCACCATCTTTGCTTTTGTTGATTTTGTTTCATCTCATTCTCTTCAGCCAATCATCTCACTCGTTTCCTTTCATGTTTTCCTCTTTTAGAATGCCTCCTCGACACGAAAACCAGATAGCGACTGCCGAACTGGCAGAAATCATTGCGCAGCAGATGGCTGCTCAATTCCCAAATCTCTTTGCTCAATGGCACCAAGCCAACAACAATAACAATGCTCCATGCAAATACAAGGATTTTAACTCGGCTAAACCACTCAAGTTTAGTGGTTCTGAGGGAGCGACTGGGCTTCTTCAATGGTTCGAGAGCATTGAGAATACTTTCCGCCACGTGCAGTGTCCCGACAATCGCAAGGTTGAGTTTTCTTCTAGTGTGTTTCAGAAGAGGGCTCTCACATGGTGGAACGGGGTTATGAGAGACCGTGGTGCAGAAGTTTCTCTAGCACAAACATGGGCTGAACTTAGGGCTCTTATGATGAGGGAGTTATGTCCTCGTCATGAACAACGAGCTTTGGAGAAGGAATTTGATGATTTGAAGCAAGATAGTGGTGAGCACAGGGCATATACTGATAGGTTTGAGGAGTTGAGTCTACTTTGCCTAACAATGGTTACCCCACTCGACAAGGCTATCGAAAGATACATCGATGGTCTACCTGACTTAGTACAAGACATCATTACTGGTAGTAACCCTGCCACACTCCGTTAGGCTATCGAGTTAGCAGCGACATTGACTGAGTCATAGATTCGGAAGAATAAGTTACACAGGAAGGGTGACAAGGGCAAGAAACAATCGTCTGACAAAGAGGATAGCAAGAAAGGTAAAAACAAGAATGGAAAGAATTCTGGTTCTTCAAGAGGGTCAAGGAAGCGTAAGGCTTCCCAAAATTTTACTGTCACTGCCCAAGCTAACCAGGCAGCTCCCAACCAAACCACACAGCCTCCAACGAAGAAACCCTATTCAGGGAATGCACCTTTGTGCAATAGATGCAACAGTCACCATCAGCCGCAACATCAGTGCCGTTTCTGTAATAACTGTGGGAAGTCAGGTCATCTTGCCAATGTTTGTCGATTTGCTCAGAATCGGGCAGTGCAGAACCCGGCTCAACAAGTTGCTCAGCCTCTTGCTCAGCAACAGGGTCAAGCTGCACGACCACACCACCCACCAGGTGCTTGTTATAACTGTGGGGATCTGACCCACTACAGAAACCGGTGCCCAAGGCTAGCTAACCAGAATCAGAATCAGGCTCCGGCTCGAGGTCGAGTCTTCAACATGAATGCCCAAGAGGCGCAGGCAGACGATAATGTGGTGAACGGTACGTTCTTTATTAATAATCAACCTGCATCTGTTCTTTTTTATTCGGGTGCCGACAAGAGTTTTGTGTCATTATCTTTTGAGCCAATGCTTCGTGTGTCTAGAACGAAACTAGGAAAACCCTTGACAGTAGAAGTTGCTAGTGGTGAACCCATTGTTCTTGATTATGTTCTACGCAACTGCCAGTTGAACCTTAACGACCATCTTTTCCCTATTAACCTAACTCCTATGCAACTTGGAAGCTTCGACGTCATTGTGGGTATGGATTGGCTATCCAAGCATCACGCAGAAGTAGTTTGTTTCGAGAAGATCGTTCGTGTGCCACTTTCGACAGGCGAGATCCTACAGGTTCAAGGTGAGAAACCGTCTGGTGGTCTCAAGCTCATGTCTTGTTTTAAAGCTCGGAAATATCTGCGGAAGAACTATGTGGCTTTCTTAGCACATGTTACAGCAGATAAAGGCAAGGGTAAGTCTATTTCAGATATTCCTGTCGTTCGGGATTATTCTGAAGTTTTCCCTGAAGAGTTACCTGGTCTACCTCCAGCACGCCAAGTCGAGTTCCGCATTGATCTCGTACCTGGTGCAAATCCCATTGCCAGAGCTCCATATCGTCTTGCACCGTCTGAGATGCAAGAGTTATCTAAGCAGCTTCAGGAGCTCTCTGACAAAGGTTTTATCCGTCCTAGGTTTTCACCCTGGGGTGCTCCCATTCTTTTTGTCAAAAAGAAGGATGGATCTTTTAGGAAGTGTACCGATTATCGTGAGCTTAACAAGCTTACCATCAAGAATCGATATCCCCTACCTCGCATAGACGATCTCTTTGATCAGTTACAGGGCGCTTCTTATTTTTCGAAGATTGATCTTCGTTCGGGGTATCATCAACTTCGGGTGCATGAAGAAGATATTCCCAAGACAGCATTCCGCACTTGTTATGGGCATTATGAATTCACAGTCATGCCATTCGGTTTGACTAATGCTCCTGCTGTTTTCATGGACTTAATGAATAGGGTATGCAAGCCTTATTTGGATCAGTTCGTCATTGTTTTTATTGACGACATCTTGATTTATTCTAAGACGCGAGCTGATCACGAGCAACATCTTCGTCTTACTCTGGAACTCCTAAAGAAAGAGCAACTTTTCGCCAAATTCTCCAAGTGCGAATTTTGGCTTAAAGAAGTTTAATTCTTAGAACATATTATCAACGAACAAGGTATTCATGTAGATCCCTCCAAGATCAGTGCGATTAAGGATTGCGATACGCCTACTACTCCTACTGAGGTTCATTCTTTTCTTGGTCTAGCGGGTTATTATCGCCGCTTCATTGAAAACTTCTCGAAGATTGCAGTTCCTCTAACTGCTCTAACTCAGAAGAACAAACCCTTTGATTGGGGATTCAAACAAGAGGAAGCTTTTCAAAACTTGAAGCAGAAGCTTTGTGATGTGCCTGTTCTATCATTGCCTGAGGGTGATGATGATTTTCTCTTGTATTGTGATGCATCGAAACTGAGTCTTGGCTGTGTTCTAATGCAAATGAACAAAGTCATAGCATATGCATCGAGGCAGTTGAAGATACATGAAAAAAACTACACCACTCATGATCTTGAGTTAGGTGCAGTTGTCTTCGCTCTTAAGATCTGGAGACACTATTTGTACGGTACAAAATGTGTGGTTTTCACTGACCACAGAAGTCTTCAACATATCTTCAATCAGAAAGAACTCAACATGAGGCAATGACGTTGGGTTGAGCTACTAAACGACTATGACAGCGAAATTCGCTACCATCCTGGTAAGGCGAATGTCGTAGCCGATGCATTGAGTCGTGAGGAACGTACTAAGCTTCATTGTGTACGTGTTCAATCTGTTATTCAAGCTCGATCCGATATCCAAGCACGCATTTCTCAGGCTCAACAATCTTGTGTTTCACAAGGTTTGATGGATAAGGAGTTTCCCTATCACATAACACCTGATCTAGAACTGAAGGACAATGGATCGTATTACTTCATGGACCATTTGTGGGTCCCAAGCCAAGATGATCTTCGTACTTTGCTTATGGATGAAGCCCATAAGTCTCGTTATTCTATTCATCCGGGCTCAGATAAGATGTATAAGGATCTTCGTATTCACTATTGGTGGCCTGGTATGAAGAAAGACATTGCCTTATATGTATCAAAATGCCTTACATGTCTTAAGGTTAAGGCTGAACATCAGCGTCCTTCTGGTTTATTGGTGCAACCAGAGATCCCAGTTTGGAAATGGGAAAACATTACTATGGATCTTGTTACCAAACTTCCACGCACAAAGAAAGGTCATGATGCCATCTGGGTAGTTGTTGATCGTCTTACTAAGCCAGCGCTTTTCTTGCCAATCCGTGAGGATTTTCCTGCGGACAGACTTGCAAAAATCTATGTGGATGAAATTGTAGCTCGACTTGGTGTTCCTTTGAACATCATTTCTAACAGAGATGCTCGTTTCACTTCTCATTTTTCGAGAACCATGCAATCTGCTATGGGAACCCAACTTAATCTGAGCACAGCTTATCATCCGCAAACGGATGGTAAATCTGAAAGAACAATCCAGACTCTGGAGGATATGCTTAGAGCTTGTGTGATCGACTTTGGTGGTAGTTGGGATTCACATCTTCCGTTAATTGAATTCTCCTACAACAACAGTTATCACACCAGTATCAAAATGGCTCCTTTCAAAGCTCTCTATGGTCGAAAATGTCGTTCACCAGTCTGCTGGAATGAGATCGGCGAGGCTCAACTTACTGGACCTGCCCTCATTTTAGAGACAACTGATAAGGTCAAGAAAGTTCGTGATAACCTTCAGACAGCTAGAAGCCGTCAAAAGAGTTACGCGGATCCAAAATGCAAACCCTTGGAATTTCAAGTCGGTGATCGAGTATTACTTAAGGTCTCACCTTGGAAAGGTGTGATCAGATTTGGAAAGAAAGGAAAACTTGCACCTAGATACGTTGGACCATTCAAGATCGTCGAAAGAATCGGTAAGGTAGCCTACAGACTTGAGTTACCTCCTGAACTTGGAAATGTTCATCCAACTTTTCACGTCTCCAATCTCAAGAGGTGTTTAGCTGATGAGAACCTCCACATACCGCTTGACGAAATTCGTGTTGACAAAACACTGAAATTTGTTGAGAAACCAGTGGAAATCATGGAACGTGAAGTCAAGTGGCTTAAACGCAAGCGCATTCCTTTGGTCAAAGTTCGTTGGGAAGCTAAACGTGGACCTGAGTTTACTTGGGAACGCGAAGATCAAATGAAGGCGAAATATCCACATCTATTCCCACGAGTTTCCTCTAAATAAATTTCGGGACGAAATTTACACAAGTAGGGGAGACTGTAACATCTGTGCTTGTAATCATTGTGAACAGTTCGGTTATCAATAAAACAATGTTATTTGATCCCAATGTTTGTTTGGTTGTGTTTTACATTTTTCATGTTTTGACTTTTATTCAATTTCAAACTCTATATCACTTTCTGGAGAGTTATATGCAAACTGGTGCGTAAACGTACTTAGTTTAACGCGACAAATACTCCGGAACATCAACATATACTTAACATACCTTAAATAACCTTTACATAACTTAGAAATAAGTTTTGAAGGCTTTGGTATGGCAAAAACAAGTTAATTCGCTTACAGGGACTAAACTTGACAAAATGCGAAAGTATGCCAATTTAAACTGTAACAAACATTCCGAAACATGACCATAAGTTAAACACACCTTAAATATCCTTTACATAGCTTAGAAATAGGCTTTGAGGGGTTCGGTGTGCTAAAATAAACTTTTGGGTCATTCAGGGACTAAAAGCGTCAAAAAGTGCACAAGTTTGCACTTTCGCGCATAACTTACGTTCTGAATACATCCGGACATCCAAAAATTCATGTAAGCACTAAAATATTTTATTTTAGTGTTTGGCATGAGAAAAATCCATTCGTCGCGCAATTTGGATCGTTTTTTGCGCTTATGCGCATTCCGTCGTATTTAAGCGAACATCACGATCGTACGGCCAAACGAACCGACATCTGAGATATTTTTGAGCATGTTTCATGTCCACAATGTTTAGGCATCATTTTAGGGCCTTAAAGTTGGCTTTACGGGCCTTAGAAGTGTCGGAAATGGCCTTAAACACCAACAGGGACTGAAACTGTCAATATGCAAACTTGTTTCTGATCTGACAAGGCCAGGCGGCCCGCGTAAGATATGTGTGTATCCTTACACGGCCCGCGTCAGTCCCCAGACAGCAGAAACATGGCAGAAACATTGGATCTGGTCCTATCCATTGTTGCACATGGTTTTGGGGAAATCTATGGGCTCAAATGGTTTTCAAAAACCACTATCTTGAGGTGTATGGCCAAGATCAAATCGCGGTTTCCAAGAAACGATCTTAACGGCTCTACGAATCCTATAAATACCCCATGCCTTCAATTGCAAAACCCACTAGAATTTTGATTTGAGAAACTCTAAGTTGAAACCATTGTTTCATACCTGAGTTACTTGGATCGAGATTAGCATTCGGGGACCCTTCATAAGTATTCCTTCGTTCTTTTATTGCTTTTTGAGTCCGAAAGTCAAACTTTGTTTGACTTTCTGCGTTGACCAGCTTATGGTCAATGCGAAGTTCGTTTGAACTTCGCAACGTGATTGTAATCACGATGGTTATAGTCCCTTGTGACTATGCCTACTGATTACCACGTTGTCTAGGGTCGTAAGGGTAAGCGATCTAATAAATTGCTTATACCTTCGAACCCGACCCATTTGGTCGATCATTAGGATCCGACCAAACACATTAGGTGACCATAGTATATAGGGAATAACCTTCCGAGGTTATACCTTATGGTCGCTTCGTTTGAATAGTTGTATGATAGGTAGTTTATATGCCTTAGGTAAATTACCAGAATACCCTTTTCATGTATAATTGGTAATTAAGCATATGTAACCTAAACTTTTGTCACATAACTGATTATGTAACATGTTTAGGCATATAACACTTGTCATAGGACTAGTTAGACGGTCCGAACGCGTTTCACGCGAACGACGCGTTAAAGTAGCATAAGCTACCTTAACGGGTCGTAATGGGTCACAAGCACTTAGGTTAGGTTTCGTTTTAGTATGTGGGCTTTGTTAAACCATATTACATGAGTCTCTATACTCGTTTGGTTTACGAACCTTCATTCTATCTAAATCCTCCGATCTAGGTCCGGTTTATTAACATAGTTACCTATATTAGGTGTCGTTTGATTCCGTGATCTCAATCATTGTTTGGTTGTTACTCCAGGACTACTGAGTAATCTCAAGTGAGTACATAGACCCCTCTTTTACTGTTTTCCAAACTGTTTTGGGGTGAAACACATGTGCCTACTTGTTACTTTCGTGCTTTCCTGCTTTCACATCATATACTTGCTATGTTCATTAGTACAATTATAGTACATGATTTCATTGTGTTCATGCTATGTATGTCCATTGTGTGCATACTTAGTACATTGTTTTACATTACATTTCATGCTATGTATGTCCATTGTGTGCATACTTAGTACATTGTTTTACATTACATTTCATGCTATGTATGTCCATTGTGTGCATACTTAGTACATTGTTTTACATTACATTTCATGCTATGTATGTCCACTGTGTGCATACTTAGTACAGTTGTTTTCATCACATGCTTACATTTTGTTATGACATTTGGGTTGTTTACAATGGAACAATACATTCATTAACATTAGCTACGCCGTTCGTTAGTAGGTAGTGGTACCATAGGAATTGACAACTCCCGTTCCTGAAATCCTGGGTTGGTTTGGATTGGAAGGAATGACCGAATTCGATATACATAAATTAGATAAACCTTTAATTTGTTTAAGGGTTTATCGCCACATTCTCAAGGCTTGAGTGTATGCATTATAACAATACCGCATAGATGTTTATATCAGTATAGCATGCATTTGGTCCACAAAACATAACTTTGATTTAAACCATGTTTTACTTCAATACCTTGTTTTTGTGCATTTTACATATGGTTTAGTTGATATATTTCACTTACCATACATGACATTTTTGGATACACATTACATGATTTACATTAGACATAAACACTTTGACATTTATATACACAATTCATGATTTACATTTAACACAGACATTTGATATGGTATACACAATAAACATTTTGACATTTGATTATACATAAACAATTTACATTGGTGGTTTGGTTTGAGTAAGTGATTTAAGTAACGAGGCGCGTGTAATATGATACAAGCATGGTGGATACGCCGCTGGTACTTGCTATATATAAGTGTTTGTATGGTATTACATAACGTAGCGTTATTTAAATCATTTCAATTTAAGACACATGACATTTTATACAAACAACATACTTTTCACAAGACATTGTTTTACAAACAACTTATCTTATACAAACTCATTTTACATGGTTATTTATTTAACCTTACATTTATTTATACATATCATCTGATCTTATCGTTTTTCAAATGATTTACAAGACAAAGCAAATTACAAGGTTCAAGACTAAACATTTTCTTAAACACAAGTCATGAATCCTATTTTCACAAAACCTATGTATCTCACAGGCATTTTTATGCTGACGTACCTATTTTCACATGTGTTTTCAGGAGCTGTTGTTTAGGACAATGATCGTGACACTAGGGCGGACCTGTGCGACTTAGTTTAATTATGTTATGTACTCTTTGTTTCCTGTTTAAGACAATGTAACTCTTATGTTGATAAATAAAATACAACTTTGAATGCCATGGTTATGAAACAATTAATTCTGTTACAACACTCCCCAACGTTTTCCGCCACGTTTTGTATGTTATACGTGGTCGGGGTGTGACAGTCATTAATCCCACTGGATGGGACGATATTCCCCCTGAACCTCCTCTTGACGCCTTACAAGAGTTTCCGGTAGAAGTCGCACCTCCTCAACATGAGGAAGACAATGAGCCCGCCTTCCTTTTCCCTCGGGAGATAAAAGAATGGCTTAACCATGTGTGAGGGGCCCTTTCTGGAAAAGAAGTTCTACAAGCCTTTTTCAACCGAAAGAATCATGGTTTTTAAGTATTAAATGGTGTTTGGATGATGTTGTAATGATTGAATGCACTCGAAAATGTGGAGGTTTCCAAGGGAAAGAATAACCCACAGCCCATGCACAAAAAATAGAGCCTCCCGACGATTTTCCTTCATTACAGTAAGTTCAGCACGGGGCCGTGCTCAGGCCAACCCAACTAGCCCCCGTGCCCGAGGTTCTGCAGAAAATGCCCAGTTCAGTTAACTGGACACGGGGTCATGCTCATTGAACACGCTCCAGTGCCCAGCCTTCTGTTTAATATGATATTGGCAATCTGACCACGGGGCCGTGCCCGGATCAACACGGGCCCGTGGCCAGACGCCCAGTAACATAAAACTTTTTTTAAACACCTTATTACACATTCAATCAACCTAAAACCTTATTTTTGGGACACATTGAGGACAATGTGTAATTTAAGTGTGGGGGGATGCTAAAACCTTGAATTTTGCAAGTCCTAATAACAAGCCTTACACAATACTCTATTGGAACCGCTAATCACCCTAAATTTTTTCAAAAAAAAAATTCATTTTTTTACTTGTCTTGGTTTAATTTGGGAATAACAAGTTTCAAAAGGTTATATTTTTACAAATTTACAACCAATAGCGTCGTGATAAAAAGAACCAACATAATAAAATTATTAAACGACATGACAAATCTAGTTAAAATTTGATTATATATACTTGATCACATTATAAACCCATTCCCACAATAAGTGAGTTTTGAGCCTTTATTGAGCATACAAGCATACATCTTTAAACTAAATTCTCATTTTTCGTTTCTTGTGTGAATAGCCGCTTGGTTCTTATGACTCTAGAACTTGCCACGACGATACATTCCCAGTCCTTACCAACTTACACCCAAGTAAGTAAATGATGGAGGCATTAGGACTAACCCATTTTTCTTTTCAACACCATAATTTTTCATTTTTTTTTTCACCTACCCAAAATCTCCCTAGTTAAACCCTTTGAGCCTAAACCCTTTTCATTTCTAAACCCACAAAACAAACACCCTTTACCCACCAAAACCCTTTTTCTTTTCAACCCTTTATTTTAGTAAAAAGATCGGTTTTCTTGTGACGTTTCTTTATAAAAAAAAATGAAAGTCTAGCAATAAACAAACAAAGTCCTCAAAGAAACTTTGTTTGAAAATTCTTAGTTTGAATAAAAGTCACAAAAACAAAAAGTTTTACGACGACCGACGCTTTTTAGGCTTTTAGCCCTTTTTACTACCCACTAACCCAAAACCACCCACCTTTAGCCCAAGCCTAACCCTACCCCAAGTCCTCTTGATAATTACAAAGGTTTATAGTTAAAAAGGAAGAGGATTGATTACTTGGAAAGCATATGGTAGAAGTAAGTTCCATGCCGCTCTCGAGTGTTTCACAAAAATACATCTTCGGCCGAGTGTTGAGTGATCTCCCGTGAGGTATTGAACTTGTATATAAATGGAATTTTAAAGAGGCATGTTATGCCCAAATAAGTCATTTCTCTTATGAAACGTTCTAAATAAATCATAACGAATAGGATTGTAAATAGTATAAAAATAAAACCCAATAAAGATCTTGGATTCCCGATACTCAAGACAAGCCCAAAACTTATCTCCTACCCATTCCATTTGGGTGTGTAAGCCACATAATAAAGAGTTTTGCTTGAGGACAAGCAAAGATTCAAGTGTGGGGGTATTTGATGTATGTAAAATGCAACATATTAATTACATCAAATGAGACATAAAACTAACCCTTTTTTAGTACTAATGTTGGAAAAAGTATGTTTTTGTCTTCCTTTTGTATTTTCAGGACCAAACGAGCTTAAATGAACAAAAGGAACAAATATGCAACAAAAACTAACATAAATACAAAGAAAAGGAATAAACGTGGCATGCCCGACCCCTCGACAGCATCTCCCCAAGCAAAAACAAGAAACAGAAGGTTGACCACGGCCCGTACCCAGCGGACACGGGGGAGTGGTCAGGTGTTTGCAGAAATGGACAAAGTTGTGGAAGCTTCTATTCCCACCACGGGGGCATGCCCAGCTCAGCACGGGGCGTGGTCAACGCTAAAATTCACAGAATCTTGCAAATCTTGATAGTACAGATACGCTTCTGCACACGGGGTCGTGCCCAGCGAACACGGGGCCTGTGGAGCCTAATGAAGACAAGTGCAATTAATGAACGAAGTGAAAGAGGATGGCCACGGGGGCGTGTCCAGCGGACACAGGGCCGTGGCCGGGCTTCTATTCAGGCTATAAATAGGGGTGCTTGGTTCACTTCAAAGGCATCATTTGGCAAACCACCTCTCTCCCACTTTGCCACCACTCCACCACCACTACAACACCCACATCCACCACCATCATCCATCATCCACCTTAGAGTGTGTGTAGTAGTCTCTGGATCCAAGATTGATTGTAAGCTTTCTTATCAATCAAAGTCCATGTTTTGCTAAGTCTCTTACATCACTTGGTGAAGACAAGCATTTAATGTATTACTTTTGATTTTTAATCTTTTCGCACTTTTTATTTGGTTTTGTATTAATGACTTTAATAACTAGTTTCTTATGTTGAAGGTGAAACTTCTTTTTGATTTGTCTGTGGTGTCTTGGCATTACTTTACTGTCTATATAAAGTAAAAGATTTTCACCATTCATATCTCTACGGTCTATATAGAGATATGTTGGCTACCTGGTCGGGGGTTAAGGGAATGGTCTAGTAAGGGTCTTGCCTTGTTCAGTGTATAGATCCTGCAAGGACCAGGGTCAAGCTTACTAGGACCTCCTTCAATACCCACTGGTATTGGATGGCGGGGGTGCGAATGGCTTGATCCCCTCATATGTAAACTACTATTAATACATTAAACCGGCTACGTGGGATTGTATCCCTACTGACTCAAACCACTTAGCCGTGGGTAACGTCACCTTCAAAAGAGGGGCTACCACTTTTCGCATTAATAACTTAATTAATTATATTCCAATATTTTGTCCCTTTGTGATTGTATCCTTGCTGACTCAAACCACTGGGTTGAGGGTAACGTCACCTTCAAAAGAGGGGCCTACTACTCTAACTAAGATAATCTCTTAAAAATTGCAAAAGTCTGGAAATCATCAAATGATAAATTAAAGGCGAGTCGGATCCAAGTGATTCATGTTGTCTATCTATTTTTATTTTCAACATTTTAGCTTTTATTTTTCATGTTTAAAACCTTTTCCAAAAAATTTGATTTGATTAGATGTTGAGGATAAATCGGTACTAAAAGCTCTTGTGTCCTTGGACGACCTCGGTTTCTTACCAACACTATACTACCCTTTAGTGTTAGTAGAATATCGTGTTTTATAAATTTAAAACTTGACTAATGTGTAAAATGGGCTTAAAATATCAATAAAAACATATTACACTCGACACGCATCAAGTACAATTGTCTATAGTATCAGATAGTGATACTAAATATACTTCTTAAAGTCTAGAAAGGATTCCAGTAAGCGCTTAGTACGCACTTAAACTTTAGTACAGCTTACCATCCCCAAACTGATGGGCAAAGTGAGCGTACAATCTAAACTTTGAAAAACATGCTATGCGTATGCATTAACTTTGGTGGTAGTTGGATTGAACAACTACCCCTGATGGAATTCTCCTATGATGATAGTGATGTGTGCAAAATTCAACATATAAATTACATTAATTGTGGCATAAAACTAACCCTTTTTAGTACTAATGTTGGAAAAATATGTTTTTGTCTTCCTTTTCTATTTTCAGGATTAAATGAGCTCAAATGAACAAAATAAGCAAAAAGGCAGCTAGTTCTAACATAAATACAAGAAAAGGAATAAACGTGGCATGCCCGACCCCCCCACAGCATCTTCCCAAGCAAAAACAAGAGAACAGAAGGCTGAACACGCCCCGTGCTCAATGAGCACGGGGGCGTGCCCAAGTGTCTGTAGAAAAGACAAAGTTGTAGAAGCTTCAATCACCCACCACGGGGGCGTGTCCAACGGACACGGGGCCATGGTCAACTCTAAGATTCATAGAATCTAGGAAAATCTTGATAGTACAGATACGCTTCTGCACACGGGGTCGTGCCCAGCGGACACGGGGGCGTGGTCAACTAATGCAGACAAACTGCAATAATGAAGAAAGAGAAGATGGGTGGACAAGGGGCCGTGTCCGGGCTTCTGTGCAGGCTATAAATAGGGGTGCTTGGCTCACTTGCAAACCATCCCTTGGCAAACCACCTCTCTCACATTTCACCCACCCACCACCATCACAACCCACATCCACCACCATCATCCATCATCTATCATAGAGTGTGTGAGTAGTCTCGGGATCCAAGATTGATCGTAAGAGTTCTTGATAATCAAAGGCCATGTTTGCCTAAGTCTCTTACATCACTTGGTGAAGACAAGTATTTAGTGTAATAATTTTTAGTTTTAATCTTTTCGCACTTTTTATTTGGTTATGTATTAATGACTTTAATAACTAGTTTCTTACTGTTGAAGGTGAATCTTCCTTATCATTTGTCCGCGGTGTCTTGGCATTATTTTACTGTCTATATAAAATAAAATATTTTCACCATTCATATCTCCAAGGTCTATATGGAGATATGTTGGCTACCTGGTCGGGGCTTAAGGGAATGGTTTGGTAAGCGTCTTGCCTTGTTCAGTGTATAGATCCTGCAAGGACCTGGGTCAAGTTTAGTAGGACCTCCTTCAATACCCACTGGTATTGGATGGCGAGGGTCCGAACTCCTTGATCCCCTCATATGTAAACAACTATTAAAACTTTAACCCGTCTATTTAGGATTGTATCCCTGCTGACTCAAACTACTTACCCGAGGGTAACGTCACCTTCAAAAGAGGGGCCTACCACATTATGCATTAATAACTTAATTAATTATCTTTCAATCATCCAACCCTTTAGGATTGTATCCTTGCTGACTCAAACTACTGGGTTGAGAGTAACGTCACCTTCAAAAGAGGGGCCTACTACTATAACTAAGATAATCTCTTAAAAAGTGTAAAAGTGCGAAAATAATCAAAGGTTACACTAAATACGAGTCGGATCCAAGTGATTCATCTTGTCAATCTGTTTTATTTTTATTTTTATTTTCAGCATTTTTAGTTAGTTTTATTTTTCTTGTTTAAAAACCTTTTTCTAAACTTTTGATTTGATTAGACGTTGACGATAAACTGGTATTAAAAGCTCTTGTGTCCTTGGACGGCCTAGGTATCTTACCAACACTTTACTACGCTCACGATGGGTGCACTTGCCCATATGTGTGTTTGGTTTTATAAATTTAAAACTTGACTAAAGTGTAAAAAGGGCTAAAAATATACATAAAATATATAACCACCACACACGCATCAAGTTTTTGGCGCCGTTGCCAGGGACACAAGGATTTTAAGAAAGTTAGGAATCAACGGCCTAATCGTTTTTTCTTATTTTTCTGTTTTTTTAGGATTTTTCTTAGATTTTCAGCTTCTTCAGAACTCAGCACGGGCCGTGCCCCGTGCCCAATCTTTGGTACTGGCAATCCTGTTTTAAGTCAGACAGTAGCTGAACACGGGGCCGTGCCCACTCAACACGCCCCGTGCCCAAGTATCAGTTACTGAAAACAGAACCGTAAGATCCCGACGGTTGGTAATTTCTGACACAAACATGAGTGATACTGATTTTTTTTACTATCGGCCCTCTTATGGTACGTGGTGTCAAATATGTGGTGGCAATCATAAAGATTTAGAATGTTATTTTCAAAATTATAAGCCCCACTATATAGACCCATTGTTTTCCTGTAGCCTTAAGATGGGCAAAAGTAAAAATAATTCATATCTCTCCCTCGAATGCTCTCAATCGACTCTTCTAGGAGAAATGCTTCTTGATGAATTATTTCAAATGGAAGATCTAATTCTTAGTTGGGTAAAGGAACTTGAGATGGATTTCATTAATACACTTTAAGATGATACCCAAGAAGAATTATTGGGATCGCATTCGAATAAAAACAACTTCGTTGTTCCCGATACCACTTCTAACTCTCGTAAGGACTTGAACGATAGTCGTCCCTGTGTCGATTGTGCTGTGAAGGACTCCCCATCGACTTCGTTCGGAGCATACATAGACTTGAGCGATTCGGCATATACCTTCTTTAACGAGAGCCCGGGAAAGGGTTGGACTTGTCCACCTACATTTAGCATAGGAATCACCCTCACCGACAACCTCTTGCGATCTCGTGTTAATCTAGAGCAATTAAGGTATCTCAGGCACTTTGGGGTTGTTCCGTCCAATAAGGAACCGCCCGATGCGGATAAATTCCTTAAAAATAGATGAAACTTCATAAACAACCTCTAGAAACGGTGTCGTATCCAGGTCAGCACGCCCCCGTGTCCACCAAAAGATTCCCTTCTGATTTTTGGTCAGAATACGGACAAAATGAGTCAGGACCTTGCCTGCACACGGGGCCGTGTCCAGCCGACACGGGGCCATGCGCAGTTTGCTGTCGTTTTCTATAAATGCTGCCAAGAATCCTGCATATTAGGGGTGCTTGGCTCACTTGCAAACCATCTCTTGGCAAACCACCTCTCTCACATTTCACCCACCCACCACCACCATCACAACCCACATCCACCACCATCAACCACCATCCATCATAGAGTGTGTGAGTAGTCTCGGGATCCAAGATTGATCGTAAGAGTTCTTGATAATCAAAGGCCATGTTTGCCTAAGTCTCTTACATCACTTGGTGAAGACAAGTATTTAGTGTAATACTTTTTTTTTAATCTTTTCGCACTTTTTATTTGGTTATGTATTAATGACTTTAATAACTAGTTTCTTACTGTTGAAGTTGAATCTTCCTTATCATTTGTCCGCGGTGTCTTGGCATTATTTTACTGTCTATATAAAATAAAAGATTTTCACCATTCATATCTCCACGTTCTATATGGAGATATGTTGGCTACCTGGTCGGGGGTTAAGGGAATGGTTTGGTAAGCGTCTTGCCTTGTTCAGTGTATAGATCCTGCAAGGACCTGGGTCAAGTTTAGTAGGACCTCCTTCAATACCCACTGGTATTGGATGGCGAGGGTCCGAACTCCTTGATCCCCTCATATGTAAACTACTATTAAAACTTTAACCCGGCTATTTAGGATTGTATCCTTGCTGATTCAAACTACTTAGCCGAGGGTAACGTCACATTCAAAAGTGGGGCCTACCATATTATGCATTAATAACTTAATTAATTATCTTTCAATAATCCAACCCTTTAGGATTGTATCCTTACTGACTCAAACTAATGGGTTGAGGGTAACGTCACCTTCAAAAGAGGGGCCTACTACTATAACTAAGATAATCTCTTAAAAAGTGCAAAAGTGCGAAAATAATCAAAGGTTACACTAAATACAAGTCGGATCCAAGTGATTCATCTTATCTATCTGTTTTATTTTTATTTTTATTTTCAGCATTTTTAGTTAGTTTTATTTTTCTTGTTTAAAAACATTTTTCTAAACTTTTGATTTGATTAGACGTTGACGATAAATCGGTATTAAAAGCTCTTGTGTCCTTGGACGACCTCGGTATCTTACCAAAAATCTATACTACGCTCACGATGGGTGCATTTGCCCATATGTGTGTTTGGTGTTAGTAAATATCGTGTTTTATAAATTTAAAACTTGACTAAAGTGTAAAAAGGGCTAAAAATATACATAAAATATATAACCACCACACACACATCAATAACTATTACACTAGTATAAAAGCCGCACCTATTGAGGCTTTATACACGAGAAAGTGTAGAACACCCGTTTGATGGGCTAAAGTTGGTAGAAACCAACCCTCTGGATCTAAGATTGTCGTTGAATCAACTAAAAGAATCTTATAAACCTGCGATAGACACAAGATTGCCCGTGATTGGCAGAAGAGTTATGATGATAAAAGGCGGAAGCCTCTCAAATTCTAAATAAGAGATTGTATAATACTGAAAGTCTTACCTTGGAAAGACGTATTAAAGGCAAGCTGAGCCTTAGATATATTAGACCATTCGAGATAATAGAATGTGTCGGTTCAGTAGCATATAGACTTAAGGTACCAATAGAGCTGAGTGGTATCCATGAAATATTCCATATCTCTAATCTCAGAAAGTGTTTAGCTGATAAAGCACTTATCATGACATTTAAATTAACGACAGCTTAAGGTTTATTGAAAAAACTTTGTCCATTAAGGACCATAAATTGAAAGCTCCAAGAAACAAGTTTCCCTCGTCAAAGTTAAATGGGATTCCCATCGTGGCCCAGAATACACTTGAGAGGTTGAAATTTGAAATGAAACGGGAATAGCCATATTATTTTGAACAAATCTCGAGGACGAGATTTCCTTTAAGGGGTAAGGATGTAACACCCGTAAATTTCTGTCTAACTATGAGATGACACGTGTCCCGAATCTCCAACTAAGGAGAGGGAATATTTTGTTCAACTCTGTAACGATACATGTTCAATCCTCCAATTAATCCCGACTATGTGGAGGGAGGAACCTCCGACTAATCCCGACTATGTGGAAGGAGGAAGCATCCATACTGTACGTTCATTGAAACGTGTCCCAACTGGCAAAAGAATCACAATTAAAGGTACCAAGCCAATGAGGACAACAAACTTCATCTCTGTGATGCAAGCTGCAAGTTATGCACGAAAAGAGGGAATGGTGTATATAATTTCAGTAATCATTAACCCTAAAGGAAAAGAATTAAAAGATATTCACGTAGTATCTAAATTCTCATATGTTTGTCTAGAAGATTTACCTGGATTACCACCAGATCGCGAGGTTGAATTTAGAATTCACCTGATACCCGGAACGACACCGATTGCCAAAGCACCCTATCGCCTAGCGCCAACGGAGATGCAGGAATTGAAGAAACAGTTAGACGAATTGCTAGATAAAGGTTTTATACAACCTAGCTCATCCCCATGGGGAGCACCGGTGTTATTTGTCAAGAAGAAAGATGGATCGTGTAACAACTCTTATAAAAAGTCATAGTTATTAAATTAATTAGTCCAAAAGGAAACCCTAATTGAGACACCCAAGTGATTCTGAACAAACCCTAAAATTTTCATAATTTTCAGAATCAGGATTAGGGCCCCTAAAACTCAGGGGGGGTTAAACCCTATGGACGATTATCCAAATTGTGAGCTGTAGAAAACGAATTTACGAAAACTATCAACTCAGCTAAGCTAGTCCCAAACGTGGCAGCCTATAGCTAGAAAATAGGTCTCACGCGGCCCGCGTGAGAATAAGCCAAAAAACTGAAGCGGGCCGCGTAAGGGTGAAATTTCACCTATAAATAGTGGGGTTTGGGACTGGAATCTGGGCACAGAAACGACGCAAAATTTTGAAATATTCACTGAGTTACGTTCGAATTACTATCACAGTTCACAAATCAACGCTGCAAAACAGGGTATTAGCACAATCGCTGCTACGATTCATTTTCCGACGATCAATATATCCAATGAATGTTTAAGTGCCGCCCACATTAGGGTTATACTTTATCATTCGTCATTAATTTGACGGATCATCGTTAATTCGATGGATAAAGTATTATACTTTGTCGTTCGTTGTTAATTCAACGGATCATCGTTAATTCGATGGATGGAGTATTGCATTTTGTCATTCATTGTGAGAATTTGATCTCGTAAATTATCGTAATTGCTGGATTGATTACTAACCCAGTTTTGTGTGCATTTGTTATTTATATTAGGTTAACAAGGCTAAATCATAGATTAGACTCTGACCATATTAAATCAGCAATGTGAGTCATTCTCTTTTTATCAAAATTGTTTACAAAATCCTATTTATTTCAAAAGTTATAATTACGGGGATTAAGTCTTTGTAATCACCAAGTTACAGCCGGTATGTGGGGTTTTGTATACATTACTTGATAATCGTGACCATTGGGGCAGCCAATGGGGGATATGACCATAGTCACAGACACCATTGGACGAATGGGCCAATGGGTCGAGTGACAAATACCGTGGGTAGTTGGCTTGATATCAGAAACATTGTAATCGCTCTTAATACTGTAAATTATAACAAATGTGTCATTTTAGTAAATAGAATGTTTCACTCAGTATTTCCCGCTGACAAAACCTTTTTCAAACATGTTTCAGGTGATCTGTTGTAATTCAGGAAAAGTGCTGGGGAGCATTTCAAGCTTAAGATAGTGGCTCATTATAAAAATAAAGAAATAAATTTTGTAATAACACGCTTTTATAGTAAAAACATAATATTGTAAATTATCGGGGTTTTATCCCGAATTGTGAAATAAAATAATCGGGTAAAATTTTAGCTTTAAACGATCATGTTTCCGCTGTTAAACTCAATTAAATCAATACCGCAGTATTTATGTCCCGCGGCTCCTGAAACGGGTCAAATCGGGTCGGGGGTCGTGACAGAAAAAGGTGGTATCAGAGCCACTGGGTTAAGCTAATTAAGTATTTAGAAATACTTAATTTTTTCCTGATTACTATTATGTGATTATTTGTATTATTAACTGATTATTTGATTATTTGTTAGTTACAGTATGGGTAAGAAAAAGCTGTCAAGTATCTATCTTAAATTAGATAGATCATCTAATGAGAAGGGAAGTTCATCCCGAACCAAATCCTCGAATCAGGCTGAAATTCCTGAAGAAGGAATATTCGTGAAAAAGGCACAATACGAGGAATCACTTTCTCCTCGAAGGAGGGAAATGATTATTAAGAAAAGTAAAGAAAAAATCCGAGAAAAGAGGATTAAACGGGAAACTCAGGAATTAATTGATAAATCACCTTGGGAAGATAAACTAGATGAGAAATGGGCAAATTTATATATGCTAGCCACAATAGCAGAAAATATAAATCTTTAAAAGTTTAGTACCCTACTATCACAATCTAGAAACCCTGTGTGATAAATAAAATTTGAAACCTAAGTGTGTTTGTCAGTTATCTTTGTAATCAACTAGTACACAGTGTGTAATAAATTACAAAGTTAATTGTAAATTTTAACTTAGTATTTTATGCATTTTGCATATATGCTACATCAGCATGAGTGGAATATCCGAAGTTTTTCAGAACCTTAATCTTTACCCCGTAACTATCGAAGCTTCCAAAGAATATACTAGCTACTATCCCGATGTTGAACAACCAGTAGAGTTCAAGGTTCCACCTTTAAACAAGCCAAAACAAAAGAAAAGAACTTATGTAGGATGGAGGATAAGGAGATAGAAATACAAATGGAGGAAATTACTAAAGAAGTAATAATGGAAGTTGGGCAAGGGTCTATACCAGCTCAGAGAGAAATCGGAGAGAGTTCCAATCCAAACCAGGAAAGAACTTTTCAAGATGAGATAGATTTCCTATTGGCAAGTTGTGAAACCATTCAGCCTGTCAATAATAATAATAATAATAATATTTTTAATTATTCTCTTGGAAACCAACTCCCTATGAATTGGGAACCAGCAATTCCAGACCCAATAGTCCACTCCCAACCCATAGGAATGGACGAATGGTGGACGAACGATTGGCAATTTCAAAATATTGTCAACGATCCTTACTCTTTTCTTCCACAATTCGATCCAGAACCCCTACCTAATCCTCCCATGAGTAATGAAAACATGGCTGAACTTCGCCACTTTGATGAAGAGTTGTTTGATGCTGGAACTAGAATCAGGGAAATAGGGGGACAGATTGCTTGGAAGTACGATGAGAGGGAAATGCGTTTTTAGAACAGCAAGTAACGAGAGATAGAATGATGATAAAATGGTAGTTGTATAATAGTACTAGTAAAGTTAGTCTGTAAATAACCAATAAAACTCTGTATGATATTTGCGAGTAATGATGCATATTATAATAGATATATAAATGAAATCGAGAAATCGATTGTTTTGACTATATCTGTATTATATAATTTTCTGATTGTTTGTATATAATTATTATTTGTCAGTTACTAATAAAATTTATATATATACATTATCAGATGGCAAACAGTGGTAATGAACCTATTAATGAAGTTAATCATTCTGAACAACATTCAAGAGATCAATATATGACTCGGCAAGATATCGAAAACATTGTTGCTCAAGGGATAGCCAATGCTATTCCAGCATTCGTTGTTGCTATCAAGAATCCACCCGAACCGCAACAGATTGTTCCTAGTAAACAGATTACTGAAGATAACTTCAGTAATAGTGTAAATGGAGGCAATAATCATGTTAACCATAATAAGGAACCACATCAAGCTCCATTACCCAAGAAAATGAAAACTGCAACGCCTGGTTGCACTTTCAAAGAATTCCTTGCTTGTAAACCCACTGAATTTGCAGGCAATGAAGGAGCAACTGCATCACTGCGTTGGTTAGAGAAAACCGAAGCAGTCATTGCAATAAGTAAATGTGGTAAAGATGATCAGGTCATGTATTCATCCAATCTGTTCAAAGAAAGTGCACTTGAATGGTGGAATACTGTGTTACAATCAAAAGGAAGAGTAATAGCTTATGCTATGACTTGGGAAGAATTTAAGGGTTTGGTGGAAAGAAAATTCTGTCCTGAGTATGAAAAAGAACAGATGGCGAATAAGTTTCTAAATCATCGGATGATGAGTGTGGATTGTCGCGGTTATACCTCGACATTCTTTGAATATGCAAGAGTGGTACCAACACTGGCTTCGCCAGAACCGGTACTTATTTCTCGCTATATTTGGGGGCTAATTAGCGAAATCCGCAATATTGTTAAAGCTGCGAGACCTCGCACTATTGATGATGCGGTAGAATTAGCCAACACTCTGACCGATGAATTGGTACGCACAAGAGATGAAGATAGGAAAAAGGCATTAGCTCAGAAAATTACCCAAGGATTTCGTGTGGGTAATAATAACAGCTTCAAGAGAAAAGGAACAGGGCAATCTCCAACTCCGTCATTTTGCAGGAAATGCAAAAAGAAGCATTATGGAAGATGTGATATTACTTGCAATTTTTGCAAAGCTATAGGACATCGGGAAGAAAACTGCAAAAAGAAAACAGTAATCTGTTTTAACTGTGGAGAAGCAGGGCATTATAAAACAAAATGTCCTAAATTGATCAAGCCAGTAGATAACAAACCCAAGACAACCGAAGGAACTACAAAGAAGAATGCCAGGGCATTTCAGCTGACCACTCAAGAAGCAGAACTTATTCCGGATGTGATAGCGGGTACGTTCTTAGTTCACAACGTGTATGCAAAAGTATTATTTGACTCTGGTGCAAACCAAAGTTTTATAAATACTTCATTCTGTCAAGCTCTTAGTTTACCTTTAACCAATATTAGGCAGATTTTTACAGTTGAAACAGCAGACGGAAATTCAGTTAAAATAGATAAAGTGTTGCAAGAAGGAAACATAGAATTTTTAGGACATAAATTCTCTGCAAAACTATTGCCGATGAATTTAGCTGAATTTGATGTTGTATTAGGAATGGATTGGTTAGTAGCCAACCATGCTAGAATCCTTTGTGATCAGAATTCCATAGAAATTCAATCACCTACCGGAGAAGTGATTAGGATTACAGGAGATAAACCACGGAAACCCATGAAGTTCATATCAGTAATGAAAGTTGCTAATTATGAACGAAAACAAGGAATAGTGTATATGATTTCAGTAATCATTAGCACTAAGGGAAAAGATCTTAAGGAAATACCAGTAGTATCAGAATATTCTGATATATTTCCAGAAGATTTACCGGGATTACCTCCAGATAGAGAAGTAGAATTTAGGATTCATTTAATTCCAGGAACTACACCGATAGCCAAGGCACCTTATCGGTTAGCACCTACAGAAATGTTAGAACTAAAGAAGCAATTAGATGAATTACTAAGTAAAGGATTCATACAACCTAGCTCATCCCCTTGGGGAGCGCCAGTGTTGTTTGTGAAGAAAAAGGATGGTTCAATGAGAATGTGTATCGATTATAGGGAATTGAATAAGGTTACAATTAAGAATCGATATCCATTACCTAGGATTGATGATCTTTTTGATCAACTTCAGGGGGCTAGATATTTTTCTAAGATAGATTTACGCTCTGGATATCATCAATTGAAGGTACAAGAAGAAGACATACCTAAGACTGCTTTCAGAACTAGGTATGGTCATTACGAGTTTACAGTCATGCCCTTCGGGTTAACGAATGCACCTGCAGCATTCATGGACATGATGAATAGGATCTGTAAACCGTATTTGGATAAATTTGTAATTGTTTTCATAGACGATATACTTATTTATTCCAAAAGTCAGACAGAGCATTGTGAACATCTTCATGCACTCTTAACTTTGTTAAGAAAAGAAAAGTTGTACGCCAAATTCTCGAAATGCGAATTTTGGCTAAAGGAAGTGCAATTTTTAGGACACATGGTGAATCATGAAGGTATTCATGTAGATCCCTCTAAGATAGAGGCAATTACCAAGTGGAAGGTTCCACAAACAGCAATGGAAATAAGAAGTTTTATAGGTTTAGCTGGGTATTATAGACGGTTTATTAAGGATTTTTCCAAAATAGCCGTACCATTAACTAAGTTAACCTGTAAAGCCACTAAGTTTGAATGGGGACCTAAACAGGAAGAAGCCTTTAGGATTTTGAAACAGAAATTAACCCATGCACCAATCTTAGCATTACCAGAAGGAACTGAAGATTTTGAAGTATATTGTGATGCTTCAAAATTAGGATATGGATGTGTGCTTATGCAACGCAAGAAGGTAATTGCGTATGCATCAAGGCAATTGAAAAAGCACGAAGAGAACTATACGACTCATGATTTAGAATTAGGAGCCGTAATTTTTGCCCTTAAGATTTGGAGACACTATCTTTACGGAAGTAAATTTACTGTCTACACAGACCACAAAAGTTTAAGATACATATTTGGGCAAAAAGAGTTAAACATGAGGCAAAGGAGATGGATGGAAATCTTAAGTGATTACGACTGTGATATTCAGTATCACGAAGGAAAGGCGAATGTAGTTGCAGATGCCTTAAGTCGTAAGTATTATGAGAAACAACGAAGGGTTCGTGCTCTCAGATTAAATCTACAAATAGATTTAATGGAACAATTGAAAAATGTTCAAACTACAGCAATCAAGGATGATGCTGAAGGAATGAAAGGACGAATCAAGGAATTAGAACAAGGAGTAGATGGAATTTGGAGATTCCACAAAAGTAGAATTTGGGTACCTAAACAGGGAGACTTAAGACCTAAGATTTTAGAAGAAGCTCATAAATCTAGGTACACTATGCACCCAGGAAACAATAAGATGTACCAAGATTTAAGGAAGAATTTCTGGTGGATAGGAATGAAAAAGGACATAGCCAGCTATGTTTCTAAATGTCTTACTTGTTCACAAGTTAAGGCAGAACATCAGAAACCTTCAGGACTATTACAACAGTTAGAGATGCCAGTATGGAAATGGGAACTTATAACAATGGATTTTGTTACTAAGTTACCCAAAACCAGAAAAGGTAATGATGCGATTTGGGTAATTGTGGATCGATTAACCAAATCAGCTCACTTTCTACCTATGAAAGAAACCTTTAGCATGGAGAGACTGGCTAAATTGTATGTAGATGAAGTTGTATCCTTACATGGAGTTCCACTCTCCATTGTTTCGGATAGAGATAGTCGTTTTACTTCCCATTTCTGGAAAAGTTTCCAGCAAGCTATGGGAACTCGACTAAATTTGAGCACTGCATATCATCCACAAACAGATGGGCAAAGTGAAAGGACAATCCAAACTTTAGAAGACATGCTCCGAGCATGTGTGATAGACTTTGGTGGAAGTTGGGATGATCACTTACCATTAATTGAATTCTCCTATAACAATAGTTATCACTCAAGCATTGATACTGCTCCATTTGAAGCACTGTATGGAAGAAAGTGCAGAACTTCAGTTTGCTGGGCAGAAATCGGAGAAAGTCAATTGTCAGGTCCTGAAATAGTGCAAGAAACAACTGATAAGATTACTCAAATCAAGGAAAGATTGAAGACGGCTCGAGATCATCAGAAAAGTTATGCAGACAATAGAAGCAAGCCACTAGAATTCCAAGTGGGAGACAAAGTACTATTAAAAGTTTCTCCTTGGAAAGGAATAGTCAGATTTGGAAAGAAAGGAAAGCTAAGTCCAAGGTACGTAGGACCATTTTCAGTGATCCAACGTATAGGACCGGTAGCTTATCGTTTACAATTACCAGAAGAATTATCTGGAGTACATAATGTATTTCATGTATCCAATCTCAAGAAATGCTTATCAGATGAATCACTGGTAATACCTCTTCAAGACATAGAGGTAAACGAAAAGTTAAAATTTGTGGAGAAACCTATTCAGATAGAAGACAGAAAAGTGAAGTTTCTTAAGCACAAACGACTAGTGTTAGTTAAGGTAAAGTGGGATTCAAGGAGAGGACCTGAATACACTTGGGAGCTGGAATCAGAAATGAAGAAAAAGTATCCTCAATTATTCCAGTAAAACTCGAGGACGAGATTTTTCTTAAGGTGGGGAGAATGTAACAACTCTTATAAAAAGTCATAATTATTAAATTAATTAGTCCAAAAGGAAACCCTAATTGAGACACCCAAGTGATTCTGAACAAACCCTAAAATTTTCATAATTTTCAGAATCAGGATTAGGGCCCCTAAAACTCAGGGGGGGTTAAACCCTATGGACGATTATCCAAATTGTGAGCTGTAGAAAACGAATTTACGAAAACTATCAACTCAGCTAAGCTAGTCCCAAACGTGGCAGCCTATAGCTAGAAAATAGGTCTCACGCGGCCCGCGTGAGAATAAGCCAAAACACTGAAGCGGGCCGCGTAAGGGTGAAATTTCACCTATAAATAGTGGGGTTTGGGACTGGAATCTGGGCACAGAAACGACGTAAAATTTCGAAATATTCACTGAGTTACGTTCGAATTACTATCACAGTTCACAAATCAACGCTGCAAAACAGGGTATTAGCACAATCGCTGCTACGATTCATTTTCCGACGATCAATATATCCAATGAATGTTTAAGTACCGCCCACATTAGGGTTATACTTTATCATTCGTCATTAATTTGACGGATCATCGTTAATTCGATGGATAAAGTATTATACTTTGTCGTCCGTTGTTAATTCAACGGATCATCGTTAATTCGATGGATGAAGTATTGCATTTTGTCATTCATTGTGAGAATTTGATCTCGTAAATTATCGTAATTTCTGGATTGATTACTAACCCAGTTTTGTGTGCATTTGTTATTTATATTAGGTTAACAAGGCTAAATCATAGATTAGACTCTGACCATATTAAATCAGCAATGTGAGTCATTCTCTTTTTATCAAAATTGTTTACAAAATCCTATTTATTTCAAAAGTTATAATTACGGGGATTAAGTCTTTGTAATCACCAAGTTACAGCCGGTATGTGGGGTTTTGTATACATTACTTGATAATCGTGACCATTGGGGCAGCCAATGGGGGATATGACCATAGTCACAGACACCATTGGACGAATGGGCCAATGGGTCGAGTGACAAATACCGTGGGTAGTTGGCTTGATATCAGAAACATTGTAATCGCTCTTAATACTGTAAATTATAACAAATGTGTCATTTTAGTAAATAGAATGATTCACTCAGTATTTCCCGCTGACAAAACCTTTTTCAAACATGTTTCAGGTGATCTGTTGTAATTCAGGAAAAGTGCTGGGGAGCATTTCAAGCTTAAGATAGTGGCTCATTATAAAAATAAAGAAATAAATTTTGTAATAACACGCTTTTATAGTAAAAACATAATATTGTAAATTATCGGGGTTTTATCCCGAATTGTGAAATAAAATAATCGGGTAAAATTTTAGCTTTAAACGATCCTGTTTCCGCTGTTAAACTCAATTAAATCAATACCGCAGTATTTCTGTCCCGCGGCTCCTGAAACGGGTCAAATCGGGTCGGGGGTCGTGACAGATCGATGGGTATGTACATTGATTACCGAGAATTGAATAAGGTTACGATTAAAAATCGGTACCCACTACCGAGAATCGATGATCTATTCGATCAACTTCATGGAGTCCGATTCTTTTCTAAGATCGATTTACACTCAGGATATCATCAATTGAAAGTACAGGAAGAGGACATTCCTAAAACTGCTTTCAGAACAAGATACGGTCATTATGAATTTACAGTCATGCCATTTAGTTTAACCAATGCCCCAGCCGCATTTATGGACATGATGAACTGTATATGTAAACCATACATGGATAAATTTATAATTATCTTTATAGATGATATTCTAATTTACTCTAAGAATAAGGAAGAGCATGCGGAACATTTGCATATACTCCTGACATTGTTGAGAAAAGAAAGGCTTTTTACTAAATTCTCAAAATGTGAATTTTGGTTGCAAGAAGTACAATTCCTTGGACATTTGGTTAATATGAAGGAATTCATGTGGATCCCACAAAGATCGAAGCGATTACCAAATGGAAAGTCCCTATGTCACCTATGGAAGTAAGAAGTTTTCTTGGATTGGTAGGCTATTATAGACGTTTTATTCAAGATTTTTCTATAATAGCCATTCCATTAACCAAACTAACTTGTAAGTCAGTTAAGCTTGAATGGGGACCAAAACAAGAGGAAGCATTCAAGATTTTGAAGCAAAGATTAACCAACGCACCAATACTCGCTTTGCCAGAAGGAACTGAAGACTTTATAGTCTATTGTGATGCCTCCAAGTAAGGATTTGGATGTGTGTTGATGCAACGTCACAAGGTAATTGCTTATGCCTCTAGACAGCTTAAGAAATATGAAGAGAATTATACAACCCATGATATATTGTTAGGAGCAATAATTTTTGCCCTTAAGGTTTGGAGACACTATCTTTACGGTAGTAGTTTCATTATCTTCACGGATCATAAAAGTTTAAGATATGTTTTTGGACAAAAGGAATTAAACATGAGGCAGAGACGTTGGATGGAAATTCTTAGTGACTATGATTGTGATATCCAGTATCATGCAGGAAAAGCTAACGTAGTAGCTGATGCTTTAAGTAGAAAGTACCATGAGAAGCCAAAAAGGGTACGTGCTCTCAGATTAAACCTACAGGTAGATTTAAATGAACAACTGAAAAAGATACAGGAAACAGCAATCAAGAATGATGCTGAAGGTTTGAAAGGAATGATTAAGGAACTGGAGAAAGGAAAGATGGAATTTGGAGATTCCGTAAGAAAAGGATTTGCATACCTATCCAAGGAAGCCTACGAAGCCGAATTCTGGAAGAAGCTCATAAATCCAAGTATACGATGCATCCTGGAAGTGACAAGATGTATCAAGACTTAAGGAAAAACTTCTGGTGGATAGGAATGAAGAAGGATATAGCAAATTATGTTGCTAAAGGTTTAGCTTGCTCACAAGTGAAAGCTGAACATTAGAAACCTTCAGTATTACTACAGCAATTAGAACTACCAATTTGGAAATGGGAATTGATAACAATGGACTTTGTTACCAAATTGCCCAAGACACGAAAAGGTAATCACACAATCTAGGTGATTGTAGACAGATTAACCAAATCTGCCTATTTCTTACCAATGAAAGAAACTTTCAGTATGGAACAGTTAGCTAAGCTGTATGTGAATGAAGTAGTTTCATTACATGGGATTCCTTTATCTATTGTGTCTGACAGAGACAGTATTTTCACTTCTCATTTTTAGCAATGAAGAAGGAAAAACTTAAGGAAAAACTTCTGGTGGATAGGAATGAAGAAGGATATAGCAAATTATGTTGCTAAAGGTTTAGCTTGCTCACAAGTGAAAGCTGAACATTAGAAACCTTCAGTATTACTACAGCAATTAGAACTACCAATTTGGAAATGGGAATTGATAACAATGGACTTTGTTACCAAATTGCCCAAGACACGAAAAGGTAATCACACAATCTAGGTGATTGTAGACAGATTAACCAAATCTGCCTATTTCTTACCAATGAAAGAAACTTTCAGTATGGAACAGTTAGCTAAGCTGTATGTGAATGAAGTAGTTTCATTACATGGGATTCCTTTATCTATTGTGTCTGACAGAGACAGTATTTTCACTTCTCATTTTTAGACAAGTTTCCAAAAAGCAATGGGAACTAGATTAAATTTAAGTACATCCTATCATCCTCAAACGGATGGACAAAGTGAAAGGACAATACAAACAATGGAAGATATGCTTAGAGCTTGTGTGATTGATTTTGGAGGAGATTGGGATGACCATTTACCTTTAATTGAGTTTTCTTACAACAACAGCTATCATACCAGTATCAATGCTGCACCATTTGAAGCACTCTATGGAAGAAAATGCCGAACACCAGTATGTTGGGCAAAAAATGGAGAAAAGCAACTGTCAGGTCCTGAGATTGTACAAGAAACAACTGATAAAATTATTCGAGGCAAGAAAAGACTGAAAGCAGCACGAGATCGTCAAAAGAGTTATGAAGATAACAGACGAAAACCACTAGAATTTCAAGTTGGAGACAAGGTATTGTTAAAAGTTTCTCCAAGGAAAGGAGTTGTCAGATTCGGTAAAAGAAGAAAGCTAAGCCTAAGGTATGTTGGACCTTTTGAAATTATCAAAAGAATAGGACCAATAGCTTATCAGCTACAACTACCAGAAGAGGTGGCAGAAATACATGATGTATTTCATGTATGTAACCTCAAGAAATGCTGCCTCTTCAAGATATAGAGGTAAATGAGAAACTTAAATTCGTAGAGAAGCCCATTCAGATTGAAGATAGAAAGATCAAGAATCTCAAGCATAAGAGATTAGTTCTGGTCAAAGTAAAGTGAGATTCAAAGACAGGATCAGAATACACATGGGAGTTGAAATCTGAAATACAAAGGAAATATTCACACTTCTTCCAGTGAATCTCGAGGACGAGATTTAAAACAAGGTGCAGAGGATATAACAACCCTCGAAATAACCCTAAACCGCTCCATAATCATAAACCAGGCCCGTATAACGTTAATTTAAAAAAAAATTAAAAATCAAGAAATATACACCTATCGCGGGCAGCGACAAGTTTTGTGGAGGTCGGTCGCGGGGCGCGACGGCCTATTATTTGCCGGACACCCTTTTGCGCCACTTGGCAGGACTAGGTTAGTGATCAGGCAACCCTAGCCGTAGCTAGGGTGCCCTCGCGGGGCGTAACAGGAATAAGGGGAGGGGGTCGCGGGGCGCGCGAGGCCTCTGAAACTTGAATAAGTTGAGCAGACATTCAACCTTTCACCCTCGCTTAAATCTTTCTTTCTCAATATGCTTTCACACGAAATTATCAGTTAAAATACCTCCTAAATCACGAAGTTCTGCCCCGCTGTAAGTATGTTAACCCCCGATCACTAATTCGTTACCCTACCCGATTGATCTAGAACCCAGTGATGTGTGTAAAATGCAACATATAAATTACATCAAATGAGGCATAAAACTAACCCTTTTTAAGTACTAATATTGGAAAAAGAGTGTTTTTGTCTTCCTTTTGTATTTTCAGGATTAAATGAGCTAAAAAACGCAAAAGAAGCAAAAAGACAGCTAAATCCAACATAAATACAAGAAAAGGAATATTAGTGGACTGCCCGACCCCTCAACGGCACCTTCCAAAGCAAAATGGAGAAATCAGAAGACTGAACACGTCCCGTGCTCAGCCAGCACGTGGCCGTGCCCAAGAAGCAGCAGAAAAGACAAACCTATAGAAGCTTCTATTGCCCATCACGGGGCCGTGCTCAGCGGACACGGGGGCGTGTCGAAAGTACAGCAGGCGCATTTATTGTAATTGCGAATTACAATTAATGAGGAGAGAGATTGTCAGACGGACACGGGGCCGTGTCCAGCTCTCTGTTCAGCCTATAAATAGGAGTGCTTGGATTCATTTCATCTCATCCCTTGGCACACCACCTCTCTCACACTTCATCCACCACCTACCACCATCACAACACCATCATCCACCACCATCATCCATTGTCCATCGTAGAGTGTGTGAGTCGTCTCGGGATCCAAGATTGATCGTAAGAGTTCTTGACAATCAAGGCCATGTTTGCCTAAGTCTCTTACATCACTTGGTGAAGACAAAGTGTCTAGTATAATACTTTTTATTTCTAATCTTTTGCACTTTTTATTTGGTTTTGTATTAATGACTTTAATAACTAGTTACTTATGTTGAAGGTGATCTTTCCTTATCGTTTGTCCGTGGTGTCTTGGCATTATTTTACTGTCTATATAAAATAAAGGATTTTCACCATTCATATCTCCACGGTCTATATGGAGGTATGTTGGCTACCTGGTAGGGGGTTAAGGGAACGGTTTGGTAAAGGTCTTGCCATTGTTCAGCGTTTAGAGGTCCTGCAATGGACCTGGGTCAAATTTAGTAGGACCTCCTTCAATACTTCACGGTATTGGATGGCGGGGGTCCAAACTCTTTGATCCCCTCATAAGTTAACTACTATTAATATTATAACCCGGCTATTTAGGACTGTATCCCTGCTGACTCAGACTACTTAGCCGAGGGTAACGTCACCGCCAAAAGCGCGGCCTACCACAATACTGCATTAATAACTTAATTCATTATCTTCCAATAATCCACCCTTTTAGGATTGTATCCCTGCTGACTCAAACTACTGGGGTGAGGGTAACGTCACCTTCAAAAGAGGGGCCTACTACAATAAATAAGATAATCTCTTAATTATGTGCAAAAGTGCGGAAATAATCATAGGTTATACTAGATACGAGTCGGAACCAAGTGATTCATCTTGTCTATCTGTTTTTATTTTTATTTTCAGCATTTTAGTTAGTTTTTATTTTTCTTAGTTTAAAACATTTTTCTAAACTTTTATTTTGGTTAGACGTTGAGGATAAACCGGTACTAAAAGCTCTTGTGTCCTTGGACGACCTCGGTATCTTACCAACGCTATACTACACTCAACGATGGGTGCACTTGCCCATATGTGTGTTTAGTGTTAGTGAAATATCGTGTTTTATAAATTTAAAACTTGGCTAAAATAAGTGTTAAAAAGGGCTTAAAATATACACCTAATATATACGACACTTTCACGCGCATCAAGTTTTTGGCGCCGTTGCCGGGGACACAAGGATTTTAAGAAAGCTTAAAATCGACGGCCTAACCAGTTTTTCAAAACCTTTTCAAAACGCGCGCACATTTTTCTGCATTTTAGTTTAGTTTGCATTTACAGTAGCCTGAACACGGGGCCGTGTTCACTGAACACGCCCCCGTGCTACATATTTTTAGTTAGATACCCAGATACAAAGTCTGAACACGGGGCCGTGCTCACTGAACACGCCCCCGTGCTCAACGTGACCAGTAACTTTAATTAAAACGCCCAAATACAGATCCTGTACACGGGGCCGTGTTCACCAGACACGG
Organism: Helianthus tuberosus; assembly: GCA_030545235.1. Taxonomy (NCBI): domain Eukaryota; kingdom Viridiplantae; phylum Streptophyta; class Magnoliopsida; order Asterales; family Asteraceae; genus Helianthus; species Helianthus tuberosus. The sequence continues at coordinate 47,093,785 of CM060376.1, forward strand.
GGCCGTGTCCAGCCTTCTGTTTCAGTCTTTGTTTTCGTTTTCTGGTCCCGAGACTCAGTTGTGGTCTGCTGAGTGATTCTCATGAATCAATACTCAGGAGGTTACAACTACACCTATGATGAGGATGATTATAGGGGTAATTATTGCACTAATTGTCGTAATGCACGTTCGATTCAAAATAATCACTCGTATCAACCATCCAATTCATACGATTACTATGAGGAGCCCAGGTACGAGCCATCAACTTCATACACATCCAATGAAGACCAAAGGTATGAACCTCCTCCCTCATACTCATATTTTGATGAACCAAGGTATGAGCCCTCTTACTCATACTTTGAGGAACCAAGGTATGAGCCACCACCTTCATATGCTTATTATGAGGAACCTTGGCGTGAACAACCCACCTCATATGAGTATTATGAAGAACATTACGAACCTTATCCATCATATGCTTACAATGAAGAACAATGGTGTGAACCATCAACTTCATATGGGTATTATGAGGAACAAAGGGTCGAACAACCGGATTCAAGCTTAGAAAATAATGATTCTTTTTCTATAACCGAAGTGACCGATAGGATATTAGAACACATTAGAGTTATCGATCGATGTATAAAAGAAGCTCGCGCAAGGGAAGAGGAGTCCCGCGCAAGAGAAGAATTAAAAAAGGAAGAGATAACTGAAAATGTAAAAATGGAAGAACAAATAAGTGAAAAACCGACACATGAGTTAAACAACGAAAAAGGTGAGTCCGATAACGTTAAAATCCAAGAAGAGTCTAATTTTGAAAAAATTAATCTCTTGACACCTTCTTTCGAAAATCATTATTTAGTACCCACTCATGCTAAGTTTTTAAAAGAGTTAAACACTAACACTAAAATTGACGAAACGGTAAGTGTTAAGTTAACTAATGATCAAACTTCGCTAATAAAAGAAGACCCATTTGAAATTAACATTACACCGGTTCCATGTTTCTTTCAAAATTCGTTTATTAGTAATGTCACAATCGATAAAGATCTTTGTGTTAACATAATGCCTAACTACATTTTTGAAAAATTAAGTATTAGTGATTTTTCTCCACTTCAAATACCCATTTTTCTATCCAATCGGAAAGTAATAAAATCAATCGGTATAGTTGAAGATGTTTTGGTTCAAACAAATCAAATGGTAATCCCAACCGACTTTGTCATCCTCGATGACGCTCCTCTAGTGTTGGGACGACCATTTGGAAAAACTCACGAAGCTTTGAAAAACCGGAAGTTCAACAATCTACCTCTTCAATTAGGGGCATTTAAAAGAAGTGTCGATCTCGAACGATCAATGAAATATCCATTCGGCAATAATGACCCCCTAATTGAAGATGAAGATGAACCACCCGATACAAGTGAAGAGATTGACCACTTTGTTGAAGAAGAGGTCGCCATAGAACAAACTTTTAAAGTTCTTGATCGAAACGAGCAACCAAATAAGGAGTCTCCTAAAGACCCACCACTTGAGCTCAAAGAACTTCCAAAAGGTTTGGAATATGCTTTTCTAGACAAAGATGGTAAGTTACCTGTAATTATTTCGTCTAAATTAGATAACTTAGAAAAAGAAAAACTAATTAATCTTTTGAAAAAACACAAAAATGCAATAGCTTGGAAACTTGTTGACATAAAAGGAATTAGTCCTTCTATGTGCACACACAAAATTTTGATGAATGATGACTACAAATCGGTCATACAACCACAACGTCGAGTAAATCCAAATGTTCAAGAAGTGGTTAAAAACGAAGTCATCAAATTACTTGACGCCGGACTTATCTATCATATTTCCGATAGTCCTTGGGTAAGTCCCGTCCAAGTAGTTCCAAAGAAAGGAGGTATGACGGTAATTACTAACGAAAAGAATGAATTAATACCAACGAGAACCGTCACAGGATGGAGAGTATGTATAGATTATAGACGATTAAATGAAGCAACAAGAAAGGATCATTTTCCTTTACCCTTCATTGATCAAATGTTAGAAAGATTATCTGGTCATAAATTTTACTGTTTCTTGGATGGTTTTTCAGGTTACTTTCAAATCCCGATAGCACCCGAAGACCAAGAAAAGACAACTTTCACATGTCCCTATGGAACTTTTGCTTATCGACGCATGCCATTTGGTCTATGTAATGCCCCCGCAACATTCCAACGTTGCATGGTAGCCATTTTCCATGACATGATAGAAAAGACAATGGAAGTCTTCATGGACGACTTTTCTATCTTTGGGGATTCATACGACCAATGCCTCGATAACCTTGAACGAATGCTATCCCGATGTGAGGAAACTAACCTCTCCCTTAATTGGGAAAAATGCCATTTCATGGTAACGGAGGGAATAGTACTCGGTCACAAAATCTCAAGCGAGGGAATGGAGGTGGATCGAGCCAAAATAGATACCATTTCTAGATTACCACCTCCATCCTCCGTAAGAGCTATTAGAAGTTTCCTAGGGCATGCCGGATTTTATAGGCGGTTTATCAAAGACTTTTCAAAGATCTCAAGGCCTCTAACAAAATTACTTGAAAAAGATGCTCCTTTCATCTTTAACAAGGATTGCAATCAAGCATTTCTAACCCTAAAGGAAATGCTAGTCAATGCACCTATCATGATAGCACCTGATTGGAAATTTGCTTTCGAAATCATGTGTGATGCTAGTGACTTTGCAGTTGGAGCTGTCTTGGGACAGAGAAAAGAAAAGCATTTCCACCCAATATATTATGCTAGTAAAACACTTAACGATGCACAAGAAAATTACACAACAACTGAAAAAGAATTACTAGCTGTGGTATTTGCTTTTGATAAATTTCGTTCTTATCTTGTTCTTTCTAAAACTATAGTCTATACAGACCATGCAGCCATTCGATATCTCTTTAAGAAGCAAGACGCAAAACCACGTTTGATTAGGTGGATTCTACTCCTCCAAGAATTTGACATTGAAATCAAGGACAAAAGAGGAGCAGAAAATACCGCAGCAGATCATCTTTCACGCTTAGAAGACCCAGCTTTGGAGGCAACCAGGGACGAGCAAATCAACGAAAAATTTCCAACTGAGTCCCTGGAAATGGTGGAATATAAGGAAGAACCATGGTACGCCGACTTTGCTAACTACCTAGCTAGCGGTATAGTCGCAAAAGGATGGCCACATCATCAAAGAAAAAAATTCTTTGCCAATGTGAAACACTACTTTTGGGAAGATCCATATATTTTCAAAATGTGTGCCGACCAACTCGTCAGATGATGCGTACATGGTAGTGAAGCACGAAGAATTCTCCGCCATTGTCATGAAGGTTCAAACGGAGGACATCATGGTGCTGCCAGTACCGCACGAAAGGTATTCGATTCAGGATTTTATTGGCCAACCATTTACAAAGATGCTCAAAATCTTGTAAAGACATGTGATGCTTGCCAAAGAACAGGTAATATTTCTTCCAAAAACGAAATGCCACAAAATGGCATTCTTGTTTGTGAAATTTTTGATGTATGGGGACTCGACTTTATGGGACCTTTCCCACCATCAAAAGGAAACAAATACATACTTGTGGCAGTAGATTACTTGTCTAAATGGGCCGAGGCCGAGGCACTTCCAACAAATGATGGAAGAGTAGTGGTAAGATTTCTGAAAAAATTATTCTCTCGTTTTGGCACACCTAAAGCTTTAATAAGTGATAGAGGTACCCATTTTTGCAACCATCAACTTGAAAATTTTTTAACAAGATATGGGGTCTATCACCGGGTTTCGACAGCATACCACCCTCAAACAAACGGACAAGCCGAAGTGACTAATAGAGGGTTAAAACGAATACTCGAAAAAACCGTAGGGTTAAATAGAAAGGAATGGGCTGATAAATTAGATGATGTTTTATGGGCTTTTCGAACTGCTTATAAAACAACAATAGGTACAACCCCATATAAGCTAGTCTATGGAAAAAGTTGTCATTTGCCAGTAGAAATTGCACACAAAGCCTACTGGGCAATCAAAAATGTAAACTTAGATCTAGAATTTGCTGGTAAAAATCGTTTTTGTCAAATAAATGAATTAGACGAGCTTAGGAATTATGCATACTCAAACTCCGAAATTTATAAGGAAAGAATGAAAAATTTGCATGACAAACATATTAAACCTAATGAATTTCGGATAGGAGATTTAGTTCTTTTGTTTAATTCACGACTTCGATTGTTTCCTGGTAAATTAAAGTCTAGGTGGTCACCCATATTTTTCCACACGGTGCAGTAGAAATTAAACCTCGAAATGGGCCACCATTTAAAGTCAATGGCCAACGGCTGAAACTCTATCAAGGATTTATTGAGGATGAGGAAGAAGAGATCTCGCTTCAAACCGTGGAAGAATAAAAACATCATGCCTGGTAAGTTACGAACGATTGAGACGACAAAATGAAGCGGTAAGTTTTCTAAACCATAGCTTATGGGAAAAAGGGGCACTCACACGCGCACAAAAAAAAAAAATACTGCTCGACACGAGGCCGTGTCCGCTGGACACGGGGCCGTGTTCGCGCTGCAGACGGGATAAAACCCCTTTTTCAAAACAGTTTCTTCATTCCACACGCCCCGTTTCCCCACAAACGCTCTGGTTCCAGGCGATTTTTCGCGAAATTTCGACGTCTCTTACCGATCTAACAACGTCAAGGTATGATTCTATCACTCTTAGTAGTTAGATTAGTTACTTGCATGTTGTTAAAACACCACAAATTTGGGGAAAAATCTAAGGTTCTTGATGTTCATCCGGATCGAACCTAAAATTTTTGCCTAAATCTGTTTGCATTTAGTTAGATTAGTGTTAAGGGAAGTAAATACACTTAGATTGTTCATAGATTCACCCGATTTCTTACAAAAACCCCCAAACCCTTGTTCTTGAACCGAAAAAGATAAAATTGCTAAGGTAAACGGGTTATTTTGGGAAAAACGGTGTTTAAGGTTTCATTTTCGGGGGAAACCGCACCTATTGGACCAAAAATTTTCAAGTTTTCGAAACCGGGTCAAAAAATGAAATTTTTGAGTAACAGACCTCTGGACACGGGGTCGTGTCCGCTGGACACGGGGTCGTGTCCGCTGGACACGGGGTCGTGTCCAGCCCGCTGTTTGCAGTTTTGTCCGAAAACATTTCTGTTTCGTACTAATTTTTGGTGTATTCTTTCAGATGGAAAAGTTCACCAGGTTCAATGCAAGTGAGCTTGATGCAAGGGCAAGGTATGAGGTTCTTCAAACAAGACCCGAAGAGTACCCCAGGAGAGCTTGCACGGATCTGTTAACCTTGGTAAACCAGCTGAACCAATTCAACAACATCGTTACGGGACCACTAGCTGTTGCATTAAACACTAGGCTTCGGTCGGTGCATCAATGCACCATGGAGTTCTACAGTACCTTCAACTTCAATTCAAGGTGTGACCCATTCGACAGTGAAGGGGTTGTATTTCGGTGTGGAGGGACAATGTACTCGATCTCCATGGCACAGTTTGGAGCCGTGATAGGACTATACCAAGAGGAGGAATCGGGAAACGAAGAAAATACCGGAGGATTACGAGACTTGGAGGGAAATGAAAGACAAGCCGCATGGGCTCAATCGGTGAAGGAATCTACGACCGTCGTAGCACCAAGAGTACGAAGCTAAGGGATCCGCTCTATCGCTACATTCACAGGATCCTCACCTACTCTCTAAACCAACGTCACGACAGTAGCGGTGTTGTAGGGTTGAAAGATTTGGTTGTCCTCCACTGTATCCACAACCAAAAGCCTCTCGATGTTCCGTATCTCCTGTTAAGAAACATGCATCTCAACCGCCTTGCTCGAGCTCCAACGCCTATCTTCTACGGAGGATGGGTGTACTGTCTTTTTAAGCATTACACACAAATTCCAAGAGCCTTTGAAAGAAGCCCATGGTCGGGACGAGTTGACTACCACATTTGCCGAGCCATGAACTTGCTTTATGAGGCGGAAGACGGAACAGTGAGTTTCCAAAGAACGCAAGGCTATGCATGGAACCCACAGGAGGCCCCAGTTCTTCACGCACCACCTCCACACCACCAGTACCCACCCCATGGTGATCCGGGTCAATCCTCCTCACAAGGAGGCGGTTTTCCTAATTTTCAAAGCTTACATGATCTTATGCAGGAAAACCTCATGTGTACCAGGAACGCCTACAACCTCGCCAACAACACATACAACCGGGTCGGAGCTACTGAACGCAACATCAACGATATACAAGACGATATCAGCAGCATCCGGGAGTACATGGCGGGGCATGGGGATGGAGGTGATGGTAGCGATGAAGATATGGAGTAGAGGGTTTGGAGGAGCAGGAGCGGGTTGATGGCGAGCCCACAGGTTTAAGTCCCTTTATCTATCGAACGATTGGTGGCCTGCGTTCCAGAAGTTGAACAATTTACTTTCCCTAAACACTTTTATTTTCCGTTTTATTTTTCTTTTACTTTGTGCTTGGGACAATTAACTGTGGTAATGTAGGATGTTTGTGTTGCTTGGTGTGGTATTAAGTGATGAAACATGTACAAGCCAAGGCTTGGGGTGCTAAGCCTCAGCACTTATAGGGCCAGGATGGAAAAACCGGAAGAAGAAACCTGTTTTTCAGGCTTTCAGACTGTCCACACGGGGACGTGTCCAGCCAACACGCCCCCGTGCTCACCTCCCAGACCTGCTGTTTGGCTTCTGTTCTGCAGAATTTTATCAGACACGTGGCCGTGTCCAGTGGACACGGGGCCGTGTCCACCTTCTGTAAGTTCTTGTTACTGGCACCTGAACACGGGGTCATGCCCACTCAACACGGGGCCGTGTCCAGTGCCCAGTAACTCAAATTTTTGCTTTTTAAACACTATTTTACACATCTAATCAACCTAAAAATTTATTTTTGGGACACATTGAGGACAATGTGTAATTTAAGTGTGGGGGGGGATGCTAAAACCTTGAACTTTGCAAGTCCTAAAATACAAGCCTTACACAAAACTCTATTGGAACCGCTAATCACCCCAAAAATTTTTTCAAAAATTTCATTTTTTTTACTTGTCTAGGTTTAACTCGGAAAATTCAAGTTCTCAAAAAGGTTATATTTTTACAAATTTACAACCGATTGCGTAGTGATAAAAAGAACCAACATAAGAAAATTATGAAAAGGCATAGCAAACTTATTTAAAATTTGATTATATATACTTGATCACATAAAAGCCCATTCCCACAAAAGTGAGTTTTGAGCCTTTATTGAGCACACAATTACATATCAATTGACTAAATGCTCATTTTTCGTTTCTTGTGTGAATAGCCGCTTGGTTCTTACGACTCTAGAACTTGCCATGACAATACATTCCAGGTCCTTATCAACTTAAACCCGAGTAAGTAAATGATGGAGGCATTAGGACTAACCCTTTTTATTTCTACACCATTATTTTTCTTTTTCTTTTACCACCTACCCAAAAATCCCCCTAGTTAGCCCCTTTGAGCCTAAACCTTTTCATTTCATCACCCAAACAAAAAAACCCTTTTACCCACCAAAACCTTTTTCATTTTTAACCCTTTATTTTAGTAACAAGGTCGGTTCTTCGTAAAAAAAAAAAATGATGATGATGAAGCAAAAAGAAAATAAACAAACAAGTTAATCAAAAATAATTTAGTTTGAATAAAAGCTTCATCAAAATAAAAATTTGCAAAAATACGAAAACCGACACTTGTTACGCTTTTAGCCCTTTTTCTACTAACCACTAACCCAACCACCTACCTTTAACCCCTAGCCTAACCCTTAACCCACAAAGTCCTCTTGATATCTACAAAGGTATAAAAGTTAAAAAGGAGGAGGATTGATTTCTTGGCAAGCCTATGGTAGGAATAAGTTCCATGCCGCTCTCGAGTGATTCACTAAAAATACACCTTCGGCCGAGTGTGAGTGATTTCCCCGTGATGTATGTGAACTTGTATATAAATAGAATTTTAAAAAGGCATGTTATGCCCAAATAAGTAATTCCTTTTATGAAAAGTTCTAAATAAATCATTACGAATAGGAGTGTAAATAAATAAAAATAAAACCCAAAAAGATCTTGGAAATCCCGACACTCTACGACAAGCCCAAAACCTTCTCTTCTACCTATTCCATTTGGGAGTGTAAGCCACATATTAAAGAGTTTTGCTTGAGGACAAGCAAAAGTTCAAGTGTGGGGGTATTTGATGTGTGTAAAATGCAACATATAAATTACATCAAATGAGGCATAAAACTAACCCTTTTTAAGTACTAATATTGGAAAAAGAGTGTTTTTGTCTTCCTTTTGTATTTTCAGGATTAAATGAGCTCAAAAACGCAAAAGAAGCAAAAAGACAGCTAAATCCAACATAAATACAAGAAAAGGAATATTAGTGGACTGCCCGACCCCTCAACGGCACCTTCCAAAGCAAAATGGAGAAATCAGAAGACTGAACACGCCCCGTGCTCAGCCAGCACGGGGCCGTGCCCAAGAAGCAGCAGAAAAGACAAACCTATAGAAGCTTCTATTGCCCATCACGGGGCCGTGCTCAGCGGACACGGGGGCGTGTCGAAAGTACAGCAGGCACATTTATTATAATTGCGAATTACAATTAATGAGGAGAGAGATTGTCAGACGGACACGGGGCCGTGTCCAGCTCTCTGTTCAGCCTATAAATAGGAGTGCTTGGATTCATTTCATCTCATTTCTTGGCACACCACCTCTCTCACACTTCATCCACCACCCACCACCCACCACCATCACAACACCATCATCCACCACCATCATCCATTGTCCATCGTAGAGTGTGTGAGTCGTCTCGGGATCCAAGATTGATCGTAAGAGTTCTTGACAATCAAGGCCATGTTTGCCTAAGTCTCTTACATCACTTGGTGAAGACAAAGTGTCTAGTATAATACTTTTTATTTCTAATCTTTTGCACTTTTTATTTGGTTTTGTATTAATGACTTTAATAACTAGTTACTTATGTTGAAGGTGATCTTTCCTTATCGTTTGTCCGTGGTGTCTTGGCATTATTTTACTGTCTATATAAAATAAAGGATTTTCACCATTCATATCTCCACGGTCTATATGGAGGTATGTTGGCTACCTGGTAGGGGGTTAAGGGAACGGTTTGGTAAAGGTCTTGCCATTGTTCAGCGTTTAGAGGTCCTGCAATGGACCTGGGTCAAATTTAGTAGGACCTCCTTCAATACTTCACGGTATTGGATGGCGGGGGTCCAAACTCTTTGATCCCCTCATAAGTTAATTACTATTAATACTATAACCCGACTACTTAGGACTGTATCCCTGCTGACTCAGACTACTTAGTCGAGGGTAACGTCACCTCCAAAAGAGGGGCCTACCATAATTTGCATTAATAACTTAATTCATTATCTTCCAATAATCCACCCTTTTAGGATTGTATCCCTGCTGACTCAAACTACTGGGGTGAGGGTAACGTCACCTTCAAAAGGGGGGCCTACTACAATAACTAAGATAATCTCTTAATTATGTGCAAAAGTGCGGAAATAATCAAAGGTTATACTAGATACGAGTCGGAACCAAGTGATTCATCTTGTCTATCTGTTTTTATTTTTATTTTCAGCATTTTAGTTAGTTTTTATTTTTCTTAGTTTAAAGCATTTTTCTAAACTTTTATTTTGGTTAGACGTTGAGGATAAACCGGTACTAAAAGCTCTTGTGTCCTTGGACGACCTCGGTATCTTACCAACGCTATACTACACTCAACGATGGGTGCACTTGCCCATATGTGTGTTTAGTGTTAGTGAAATATCGTGCTTTATAAATTTAAAACTTTGCTAAAATAAGTGTTAAAAAGGGCTTAAAATATACACCTAATATATACGACACTTTCACGCGCATCACCCAGCAACGCATGTCAAGGCTCTGCCTGACTAAGTACGTTGGGGTTCTGTCTCGTGATGTATGGCTAGAGTGATTTGGGTCATTTTACTAACGCGCGTGCATTGTCTATTTTTAATAGGAATTCAAGAATACTAACAGAAAATATCTCTAGGAAGCCGTAGAAAAACCTAAGTTTACAATGTGAGTCATTCTTCTTTTCATCAACTTACTTTACAAAACCCTAAATATTTTAGTTATACTTAACAGTGATTAAGTCTTTGTATTCTACAAAATACTGCCGGTATTATGGGGTTTTGTATACACTACTTGATAATCTTCACAATTGGACACGGGTAGCCAATATGTGATATGACCATAGTCACAGATTCGTCGGGTGAGAAGTACTTGGATTTTTTGGTTAGGTATAAACATTGTAATCGCTCTTAATACTGTGAAGTTATAACAATTTATTTTTATAAAATGGAATGTACTCGCTAGTATTTCTTGCTGATAAAATATTTTCAAAACGAGTTTCAGGTAACTTAATGTGAAGCAATATGAAGCCAGCTATGGAGCACTGAAGGCTTAAAGAAAGTGGCTTTAATTTACCTGAATAAGAGAAGAAGTTATATTTTCAGCAAACTAGGGTTTATCCCCAAAAAAATATTATAAATGAAATATGGGGTTTTATCCCATTTGTTTATTATATAAATTTGGTGTTTTGCAACTCTGAAACTATTTCCTAACTACGATCCTGATGTCTCATTTCCGCTGCCAAATTAATAAACACCGATACCACTTGACTGGTTCGTGGCTTCCTCTCCCTGGGTGGGGTCGGGGGTTGCGACAGGTATGGGATCAAAGAACTATGTGTCGGGAATCCAAATAATCCACTTTAATTCATATTGTTTGTACTTAAACATTGGAGGTTAATACGACCGTGTCCTGGATATCCTCAACTCATTTAATTGCAAGTGGCCACGACCTAAGCACGGGGTGTAGGCATACACCTGTCAGATGCTAATGCTATATTAAAATGATTTTTATAACCCAATACGGGTTTTACCCAATAAGGGTAATAATGTGGTGTGTCGGTTAATCATGTTCTCGGCAAAGTTTCCAGGCCCCATATGTATTGTTAAGCTTGTAAAACTAATAGCATGAGAAATAGTTTATCCCAAGTTATTTATAAAATATATGTACTATTGTGTACATGAAAATGATTTTGAAATATTTTCAAAACGTGTCAGTTATTTGTATTTACCAGTGTAAACTGACGTATCTTCAAAAGACTAAGTGATAGGTTGCAAGGTTACGAAATAGGCTGGAAGTCCCCGGTAATGCTTAAGAGGAATTTGCAACTCCTTGCATTTGAAGCCTAGTAGTCTGTTTATCATTTTGTTATTTTCGATCCGCCTGTGGATCTTTTGTTACATCAGTCTGTATAATTATTTGAACATTCGAACATTGTAATTTTGTAATAGTATTTTAAATCCAAGACTTCCGCTGTGCTATTTGTGTATTTGATATCAATCTCTTCACATACCCCATCTGAGCCCACCGGGAAAATACAGGGTGTGACAGTTATGGTAGTGCCGTGATGTATACGAGGAACCCTATCCTCTTTATAGCCAGTTCCGACACATTCCATTAAGCATAGAAGGATCCAAATATACCACTACCGATAATTGCACATTATAACATTTTTATATTATTTCCATTTCAGATATAACGAGCATAGTTCAGATATAACGAGTATACAATCACAGTTTTTTAAATAAACATGATAACTCGCATGTTTAGCAGTTGCTAAATAGCTGCTAGTACGACTGGGTATTATCTCGGAGTACTGACACAATTACATAATCCTAGGTTAGGAAATGTACACCTTGCTATTCATTATCATGGTTGGATATTGATTAACACTGTCTTGTTTAAGCATGGTTGATTAGTCCATGCCTAACTAAGGCTAGGCTACCCAATATCCGCCCCTGACAATAACCCTAATACCTAAAAATAATACTAACACTACTACTAATAATACTAATATTAACTACTAAAAAGTAATAATAAATAACTAAATATAAACTTAAACGAGAGCAAACCTTTAAATTGTCTACGGCACATTTATGTAGAGTTTCCATACTCCTGCTCTTACTCATCCTCTAAAAATGACTACTAACAACACCCAACGGGGTATCGTATGCTCTGGATTCTCTATACTAGAGTGTTCCCGAAAAAACTTATATTTTAAATTTGAACTCTATGCTTCTATTTATAAAAAGAAGGAGCAACTTAATGTTTGTCATAGGTTCGCTATGTGTTGCAAATTGTCCAGCTTACTAGCTATCTTCCTCGCCGTAACTAAATTAGTATAACTAGTATTAAGCCCACCAATGCCACATCACTGCCGACGACCACCAAAATTGAAGTTGCGACGTATTAATGCGAAAAAATTAGACTAAAACGTAAAACATAGAAAATAATGACTAAGTCGATTTAGGCCCTGCGTGTTGTGACGAACCTGTCAAACAAGAAAAATGGACAACATAAAAACGTTAAACCACATATGCACGTTGCGTCATGTTAACTCGCAAAATTTAGAACAAAGTGTAAAACACTTTAGAACAAAGAATAAAACAAAACATAAAAATGTTGAGCCATACACGCACGTTGCGTCATGTTAACTCAATGATTTTAGATTCAAACATAAAACGGAAATTTTGCAAAATATGAATAATATAGGAGACCAAAGTTGAAAGCAAAAAAATTATGAGGTTAAATTGAAAAAGATAACAACTTTTGGGTTAAAAGATATAAATCAAGTAGCTTTGAGTTAAAAGTGTAATACCATTTTTTTAGAAACCCTCCCTAAGTATAGGGTACAACCTCTCTATGCATGTTGATAATTTATCGTATGTAAATGTATTGATTTTTATATTAATATATTTATTGTAATTAATTGAGTTGCTTCACTTGTTTTTCACTCAAAACTTTTAAAATATGTAGTTTTATAAAATTACAAATATACTCTTAAGACGAGCTTGTTTTTCTGTACGTTTTGACCAAAGTTTCGTTAAAAACAGAGTAAGGTCAAATTAATATATTTTATTATTAATAATAAATAGTCTCATATAATAGCCCTGGCTCATCAAGATAGTTCATAGTTCACAAAACAATCTTACTTATTACTTAATCGTTCGACAATATATGAATTATGGATTACATCCTTCACACGTATATAACCAGTACATTAAGGTTCGGGGTATTACATGACATCAGGATGTTAGAAGTGCAAAAGTTACAACATAACCACGGACCTACTAAGCATCTGCCTTGCCACACATTTGGGCGAAGATTTACTCCCAACGAATACAAGCTGGTTGAGCAGCTGATAGCTCAAAGAATGGAGCCACGTAACATTTTTCAACCGATAAGGAAGTAGGGCCCCCAACAGCTTCCATATACCGAAAGACGTATAAAATGTGGTGCAGAAGATTAGAGCCACAAAGAAAAGATGGAAAGACTCTCATTCAGACATTGGAAACCATGCTGTTGCCTAACGATTTCATTTACGAGACCCCAGAGGAACCTGGAACAAATGTTGTAACTGAGATTTTCTTTATTCATTCCTACTCGTACAAAATGTGTTGTGCATTCCCGTATGTGCTGTTAATCGATGTGACGTACAAAATAAACATGTACAACATGCCATTTGTCCAGCTTGTGGGTTTGACGTCGACCAGAAAGTCGTTTTTTATAGCACATGTGGTCATTTGTAAAGAACCAAAAGATAACTTCATATGGCTGCATAAAAGAATATATAGAGTCGTGTGTGATTGATTTAATATTTAAAAAAAAACTTTTTTTTTGGCTCAAACCCCACCCCAACGGTGAAACCCCTCCCCCTATGATCACTTTTTCTTCCACACCACCCAACGTTAACTACCGCCTAGTGCCTGTTATTCCAATGGCGAGGGTGTTCTTGGCGCCCCTCAATGTCGCCTCGGCCAGGTGTTTAACGCCTCCTCCGTTCTACGTGGAACGTGACATTAATCAATAATAACTGATGGTTTAAGTGGAATTTTCGAGAACAAGTATTCTTAGAGTTCAGATTGGAAAAGGTGATAAAAGTTAGATGATATCTTGACCGTAAGAGTTTTTAATTTGGGGTGTGATAAATATACCCAAGATAAAGATTAATATACCCAAAAGTCAAATTTAGTAATGATTAACTACTTTATTATATTATTTTATTATAAAGTTAAAAGTAATAATTATTTTTTATTATAAAGTTAAAAGTAATAATTATGTTTTTAACGTTATTTTATTTTATAATACTTTTGTTACTTTTTTATATTTTGTTTTACTATTATTAGTATTAATAACAATATTAATAAATAAATAGTCAAGACACTTTATTATAAACACGAAAGTAAAAAAGTTCATTATAATTAAATAAAAGTTCATCTAATAAAAAAGTAAATGCGCAAACATTAAAACAATTAATCACTTAGATCGACAAAACCACTTTCACGATTATAAAGTTGGGTATATAATTCTAGACGCCACCTATACATGGTCTCCCATCCAGCCGCAGACATGCTAATGTTGCGAAAATTCCAATAAAGCGTGATTTTGTTAAACTTTTCCTTTATCGTAAAAAAACAAATCACAAGAGTATGCCATGAAAACTTTGTCTGTTTTAAATTATTCACAATTAAAACTGAAATAAAAAAATCTAAAAAATATAGCTATAATATTTTCAAAGCGTCTTTGCTTCATTAGTTTTAAATTATAAAATAAAAGGAAAGAAATAATTTAAATAGTTGTTTAGTTGTAATTATTTTAAATAATAAAAAGAATAAAAAAAGTAAATAATAATATAAGATTTCAGTTTTAAAATGAAAAACAAAACTAAGAATTGAAATAGAAAGAAAATGGAAAAACGATTAAAAAAGAAAAAATTAAATGGAAAGAAAATGAAACAAAGTTGTTTTATGGAAACATGTTCCATTAAAGTTGGTTTATGGAAAAAAAATTGAAAAGTTGACTGAAATGGCTTGACTTGTGGGTAAAAGTAAAAAAAGGTTTGACTTTTTGGGTGTATTTAACAACACCCTTTTAATTTACGTTGTATTTGTGTAGAGAAAAATATATAGACCAATAAGGGGGGTATGGGTACTTCACTTTCCGTCACTCACCACACTCAATCATTGTCCACCACATCGTTGAACTTGATTCCATCACTAATGATGGATTTTAGCAGGGGTGCCCATCACTAGTGATGGATTTTTTTTATTTTTTTAAATTATAAATTAACAATAATAATTTCATTTAAATAGAAAACAATATTTCTAGACATATTTTAGGTTACAACTTAAAAAAAGCATATAAAAATAAAAAGATACATAAAGAAACCTACTCCTCGTCCAAATCTGGAAATTCCAAACCTAAAGAACCTACAAGTTCAATTAAATTATATCTCAACCAAAAGTGAATGTCTTCATTGTGCAAGTCTTGTTGGACATTTTCGGGAACAGGAACTTGTGTAGGAGGATCTGGCGCCCAATCATGAGATATTGCACGTCGGCCATCTTCTTTTATATGATACATGCATATACTATGCTATGGATTGTTTTTTATTCATTGCATGAACTAGTCGGTTTAGTATACCCCATCTACCCTTTAAAACACCAAAAGCCCCCTCAACATCTTTTCTTGTCGATTCTTGCAACTTCTTGAATGTCTTTTCTTTAACCTCGACAGGAAATGAAAAGAGCTTTCACAAAAACAGACCAGGATGGGTAGATACCATCCACAAGAAGATAGCCTTGTCTGTAATATCTTTCGTTAACAAAAAATGGACAGAAAGGTGCGGCACAATCTGTTACGCTTTGAAACAAGGACGATGTGTACATAACATTGATGTCGTTGTTTGAACAAGAAACACCAAAATATGAGTGCCAAAACCATAAATCATTCGACGTCACCGCTTCAAGTATGATGGTTGGTCTTTTGACGTCACCCCTAACATACGTCCCTCGCAACTGTCTTGGACAATTTCTCCATTCAATATGTGTACAATCGATGCTACCAAGCATCCCTGGAAAATACCATCTAGCCTCATGCGCAACGTAAATACGTGCGATGTCGTGTCTCATTGATTTACGTAGAAACTCTTTGGCATACAATTTAATGATCGCGTTACAAATGAAATGCAAACATTCACGTGAAGTTCTTTCCGACATAGCTAAATATTCATCAAATTGATCGGGATGGTTACCTGTCGCTAGTTGGCGAATGACGGATGTGCATTTTTGTATCGGCGTGAAACTTCGTTTGCCCCTCCCATCGTACGTTCTTGAAGCGATTCTTCGCTTGCTTCGATATCTCCAACAATCTTTAAAAATAAATCTTTGGTAAACAAAACCGATCCCTAAACGTTTCGGCATTGTAGACCGGATTCTCCACAAAATAATCCTTCATTAACACTTCGTTGGCATGTATACGGTCATGATCCACCATTTTCTTCTTTGGGCGGCTCAAACCTTCAAGTTCGATATACGCCTTCTCGAAAAATTCAAGTGTGTCATCGTCGGAAGACGAAGAGCTATCGGTGTCTAGCAGAAACGAATCGGTTGGAAATTCCATTTTTATGCAAGAAAGTGGTATAAAATTATGTATTTGTGTGGGTGAAATATGTATTTGTGTGGATGGTATATATAACGTTTAAATTTTTTTTCTCATGTCCAATGGTAACATAACATCCAAATCAACTGTAACATCCATCATCTTAACGCGTGATAACTACAACGCGTTTTCATGATCACGCGTGGTAGGTTTGGGTTGCGGCGGTGTTCCAAGTTAAACAACGCGTGGTGGAATACCCACCACGCAGCGCCCCGAGTGCCTTAAGAAAAAAGTTACTATTCAATAAGTAAAAAACAAAGAGAAAAAATTACGTCAGTATATGAAAAGAGGTTGGTGTTACTCCACTTCAAGCAAATTTTTTGAATGCTTGATAAATGGTAGATGGGTGTTTGA
Source organism: Helianthus tuberosus (assembly GCA_030545235.1). Lineage (NCBI taxonomy): Eukaryota > Viridiplantae > Streptophyta > Magnoliopsida > Asterales > Asteraceae > Helianthus > Helianthus tuberosus. The sequence continues at coordinate 47,110,703 of CM060376.1, forward strand.
TAAATAGGATTTTTTTTAAAGTAAGAGTTAATGGTTTGAGAAATGGTAGATGGATGGTAAGAGTTGATCTTTTCTTCATATGGTTTGAGAATAACTCTTCACTAATACCTTTGCAATTTTGACGAGAGAATGAATACAAATTTGCTGAACCCTTCTGCAGTTTTCACGAGAATGAACTTGGCTTCTTTTAATACAACTTCAATGTGGCTTGTTACAGTGTATAAATGCAAACGCAAATATAAATGTGAGGTAGTTGACTACAGTTTTCACGAGACAGAAGTTGGCTGCAATTTTCACGAGAATGAAGTTATGCTATACATGTTTATTAATACACTATAAATGCAATAAGAATGCAATTTTAACCATGTGAGGTAGCTGCAATATAAATGCAAATACAATGGTAATATATCATTTTAATAATCAACTTGTATACGTGTTACTCCTCAAATTTTATATACTTATTAGTTATATATCATTTAATAATCAAGCAAATCCTTTATATACTTATATATCATTTTAATAATCAAGCAAATCCGTTATATACTTACGGTTATATACGACGGTAAATGATGTATTTTCATTTGTATAAACCCATGGGTAATGAGTAACGATGGTAAGTGATGCGTCTTAATAAGTTGTTAAATTCACCATTCTTTAATTTGTTACAATAATAAGTTGCTTCAATATTAATCCACCACTATTTGAGGGCAAATGAGTAATTTACATCCTTACACAAATAAGCTTCTTCAAATAAGCTAAAAAACAATCTTCAAATAAGCTTCTTTAAATTAACTTATATAAGTTAATAAGAATAAGCTTAAAAAGCTAAACCAAACACCAAATTAAACATATTTTATAAAAAAAAAAAAAAAAACTAATGAAGCTGTAAGCTTTATTAAAAAAAGCTAGGCCAAACACCCATCATTTAAAACGAGTATAACATCAAGTCTTCCTTTTACATAGACCAATAAGAAAAAAGTTACTATTCAACGTATTATAATCATTTAAAACGAGTATAACATCAAGTCTTCCTTTTACAGTACAACGACTGGCAACATTTCATCTTCTTTTACACATCAAATAAGCACTCATGTTTCTGTCATTCCACATATGGCTGAAACATTTCATCTTCTTCTTCATCACCATACCAACACCATCTTCTTCTTGTTTTTCTTCATCCTCATCTTCCCCACCCATAGCTTAACTCCCGGTTCATCTCTATCAGTCGAAAATACCGACGACATTTTACTCTCCCCGAACCGCCTTTTCACCGCTGGTTTTCACAAAGTCGGAGACAACGCCTACTGTTTTGCCATCTGGTTCTCTGACCACCCGTCCACCGTGGTATGGATGGCGAACCGAGACGAACCGGTAAACGGAAAACACTCAGAACTCTCACTACAAAAAGATGGTAATCTTGTTTTAACAGATGCCGGTCGATACATCAGTTGGTCAACTCAAACAAAATCAAACTCATCATCCATAAAATTACAACTTTATAACTCGGGTAACCTTATCCTCCACGAACAAGGAAACCCTGTTTGGCAAAGCTTTGATCATCCAACGGATACCCTTCTTCCAAACCAACTATTTACCAAGAACACACAACTTGTTTCTTCAAGAAGTTCTACAAACTATTCTTCTGGTTTCTATAAGCTGTATTTCGATACAGACGGCATCCTTCGGCTTCAATACAATAACCACGAAATGACTACTATTTACTGGCCTCATCCCAGTTTGCTTCCTTGGCAAGTTGGGAGGTACCCGTATTTATATAGCCGAAGAGCAAGTCTTGATTCGGAGGGTCGGTTTAACTCTACGGACGGGTTGGGGTTCTTGTCTGCAGATTTCGGATATGGGCCGCAACGAATGATGAAGATTGACATGGATGGTAATCTAAGAGTTTATAGTCTGGTTAAGCATGGAGCAACATGGGAATGGATGGTTAAATGGCAAGCTGTTTCTCTTTCTTGCAAGATTCATGGTGTTTGTGGACCAAATAGTCTTTGTACTTACTCTCAACATTCAGGTAATCACACACTAATTCATTCGTATTCTTTTCTATAAAATAAAAAAATAATAAAGTGAAGAGGGTCTTTTGCGCCTAGGTTTATAAAAGTTGTTCATTTTTTGTATATGAAGTATGAGTGTGTGTTTTTTTTATAACAAAAGATATGGTTTTTTCTATTGAACGTGAGTGGGACCCTCTAGCAGATAAGAACCTTGTTAGGATACTTACTAAAAGGTTCTGGTTACGGCACTTAGGAAGGACATGCACCTGTTTACATGGTTACAAGATGGTGAATTCCAAAGACTGGAGTTATGGATGCGAACCTGATTTCAAGACTTGCAGACCCGAAGAGGAAGATTTCGTTGAGCTTCAATACGTCGAATTCTTCGGCTTTGATATTCGATTACGACGAAACTACACTCTCGATGCTTGCAAGAACGATTGCTTACACGATTGTGCTTGCAAAGGGTTCCAGTTTGGATATCATGAGGGTTTTTATTTTTGCTACATTAAGGCTTTTCTATATAATGGATACCAATTGGGCTACTCCAATCGGATGTACATCAAACTGCCAAAGACATTTGTTTCATCTTATAAACAAAAACCCGTAAACAAATCCAGCTTTCATTGTTTAGATCTAACGGTGACACCCATCATAAAATCGTACGAGAATAAACCGAATAACAACATACTACGATTCGTGCTCCTAATCGGATGTGTAATCGGGTTTATTGAGAGCATCTGCATTCTGCTTTTCTGGATCAACACTAGTAAAAGCCCGGTTACAACTGAACAAAGTTATTCCCTGGCCGTAACACCGTTCAGAAAGTTCACATACCGCGAGCTGAAGAAGGCGTCGCGTAACTTTAGGGACGAGATCGGACAAGGTGGCGCTAGCGTTGTGTATAAAGGAAGATTAACCGATAAACGAATTGCAGCGATTAAAAAGCTCAAGGGCATGGCTAGCCACCAAATTGATAATGAATTTCAAGCGGAAATTAACACAATTGGGAGACTAAACCACATGAATTTAATCGAAACATGGGGTTATTGTGCTGAAGGACCGCATAGACTTATCGTTTACGAGTACATGGAAAACGGATCGTTGGCTGAAAAGTTACGTGAGGGGAACCTTGATTGGGACACCGTTTTTAATATAGCTAAAGGTACTGCAAAAGGATTGGCATATTTACATGAAGAATGCTTGGAATGGGTCCTGCATTGTGATGTGAAACCACATAACATTTTGCTGGATGGAAACTATAATCCTAAAGTAGCTGATTTCGGGTTTTCGAAACTGTTAGATAGAGATGGTGTCAAGAAATCAGGATTCTCAACAATTAGAGGGACTCGAGGCTACATGGCACCTGAATGGGTGTTCAAACTTCAGATCACATCGAAAGTCGATGTGTTTAGCTACGGAGTGGTGGTTTTGGAGATGATTACGGGTCGGGGTCCAGGAGGGAAGAAGCAAGGGACTAGTGAAGATGTTGAGACCGGGCCTGGGGTGGTACGGTGGGTGAAAGATAGGGTGAGAGATGGTGATGGAAGTGGTTCGGAATCTTGGATTGAGGATGTCATAAATGGGTCGATATGCGGCAAGTTTGATCGGAAGATGATGGAAAACCTGGTTAGAATTGCACTAAAATGCGCCGAGGATGATATGCAGGTCCGACCCACAATGAATCAAGTGGTTAACATGCTTCTACATCCAGAAAATGGAAAGTAGATGTAATTTTACTTTCTAGTGTCTTTTCTATTTATCTTTTGTGTACATCATAACTAGTTCAAATGCATTATTAGTAGTGTATTCAACGACCCTCCATATTAATAAACCGAAGTGTTGCATTATAATAAATCATATACTCTTCTAGGGGAAACTCAAATCACTTGCCTTGAGAAAACACAAGGATATGTGAATATTACATAAGATAGATGTGTATTTTTCATTGTCAAAATATAAATTCTAATAGAACCTGGTATAACTATGTGATTAGAAAGTACACAGTTCAGTTTGAACATATAGATGAAAGGTGCAGAAGACCCCTAACACAAACATTATTTTAACAGAACTTTTTAACATGTTATCCAATATTTTCAAACGATTAAAACGTATCAGACATCAAGATAACAAAGGTTTACAAGTTTAAACAGGGATTAAACGCTCACACTCCTATAGGCATCAGCAGTTATAGATATCTTTAGAGGGTGTGCAGCTTTGCAGGTGAATCATGGAGCCTCATGGTCCCGTCCTTCACCACCTGTAGAACACCTGGTTGTTCTGTCAAAACATAGGCAATTAGTAATATGTTTTTCATTTGCGTATATTATATGCCCCCTATTTTGGTATATCATCTTTTTTTACGGGTGTGCATAAACCTAAAACCAACCGACTTAAACCAAAGCAAGTAGACTGTCCAGCCAGTTAGCTATATTTGCGGGTGCATAAAAATGTTGTACCTTGGGTTTTTTTACTTGTACATGTAATTAAAATGGTATAAAAGCCTTACTTATAGCTATATTTTGGTTAAAGGAAGCTAAAAACCTATGGGATATGTATGGGATATATAAAAAAAATTATATAAACATCTTGCGCCTCGGGTACGAAAAGCTCACCGCGTTTGCTGACTATACATTTATTAAACATCAATGTTATGGGATATATAAAAAAAATTACTTATAAAAAAAGTTACTTATAAACATTTATTAAACATCAATACCAACGGAACACTGAATCCAATTACTTATAAAAAAAGCAAGAGATTTAAAAGGGAAAAAGGAATCATACTTGAAAGTTGTTCAACTTGCTTGGGAGTGAGTTTAGCAGAAAACCCACAAGCTGCATGCTTGTAAGTATACAGCAAAGCCCCTTTTGCTGCCTCCTCACTATAACCAGTAAACAAGATCAAATACACTGCCTACTCAAATTCAAACAGTGCTTTTTTACTGTCTCGTTTACATGATTGCTCATTCTTGATTTCTTTCACTATAATAAAGCTCATCTTCCTAATCTGATTTCAAAACCTAAGTCCTGTTTGTAACCCTAATTAGCCTGAATAATAATATATCAAAGCATGATTGTAAAAATCGGTAGGCGCTAGCCGGCTGGAGGGATACCGACTAGCGATTTATCAAGTTTAATCAGATTGGTATTCTTATATGTAATTTTCAGTTTTTTATATATATACCCACATTTTTATTGGTAAATATTATAAGTAGACAAGTTTTAACCCGTCCTCGGCCCATTTTTTCAGTATACACGATTAATTGCCGGAATAGCCGATTTTTGGTTGGCCGACAGGCGATTAATTGCTGACTAGTCCTGTTTTTTACCACATGTCTGGAAAGACAGGGATCGCCTAGTGGTGGTGTACACGATACTGGAAAAACAAACATCAGTGTTGAGGCTAGAGTGACAATCAACCTATAAATCTAATAATAATTTCTAGAATACCTAATTACACAGGACAATTCATTGATCATCAATTTCCCTATACATAATCCAACTTAATCAACCAGATGCCATCACTTCACACAATTATTCATTATATTCATGTAACATAACCCAGTCTCCCAAATTCTGAACTTAAAAACCCTAATTCTCTGGACTCATATTACAAAAGTAACGATCAACCTAATAATCTACTAACAATAACTTTTACACAAACAAATGACACAATTTTATAAAAATTACACAAAAATTCAATTATCAACAAAATTTTGTACTATCAATTAAACGAGAGAGACGAGAAACAAGACCTTCCGAGGACCGAAGAGAGCGTGCGAATGTGATAATCTTCGAGTTCTTCGTGTTGAGGTCGATCGGTGTAAACGATGTGAACTGCTGCTGCTTCTTCGATTGGTGTGGATACAGATGCAGGAACAGATGAATCGGTTTCGGCCATTGATGATGATATGGTGATGATGATGAAGAAGATGAGAGATAGGGTGTTGTTACAGGATGATAATAGGGATCGATTAGCCATTTTTATAGAAAGAAAGAAAGAAAGAAAGAAAGAGATATGAAGGTTGAATTTGCTTACTGACGAAGGGAGGAATTACGCAGGCGAGTTAAGCTAACATAGAAGGTAAAAGACAAAAGTTCTGGATTTAGTTTAAACAAACAAAATGAGTTCTACCAAAATGAACCCACTCTCAAACAAGTTCTTGGATCAGCCATTAATTCTATGTGATCTGGTTTGAGTCAAATTACGGATTTAGCCACAATGGCGGATCCAGCCCTGTTTTGCGGGTTCACATGAATTCTCTCGGTTTGGAAAAAACTACTGAGAACTTTGTATGATTTGAAAAAAAATAGTGAGAATCTACCAAAACGAACCCACTCAAATAAGTTCTTGGATCAACCATTGTTTAGACATGTTTCGTAACTTTTACGAGGGTAGTCTGATATGGAAACAAGTTGATTATCCGTTTAGTGCCGATTTGGGGTATCAAAATTACCGGTGTTTATCGTGAGTTCAATATACCATTATGGGGTAGGGGTGCTTCACTTTCCATCACTCATCATACCCAATCATTGTCCGCTACGTTATTGAGCTTGATTCCATCACATGTGATGGATTTTAGTAGGGGTGCCCATCACTAGTGATGGTTTTTTTTTTAAATTATAAATTAACAATAATAATTTCATTTAAATAAAAAACAATATTTCTATACATATTTTAGGTTACAACTTAAAAAAACGTATAAAAATAAAAAGATACATAAAGAAAACCTACTCCTCGTCCGAATCCGGAAATTCCAAACCTAAATAACCTACAAGTTCAATTAAATCATACATCAACCGAAAGTGAATTTTTTTCATTGCGCAAGTCTTGTTGGACATTTTCGGGAACGGGAACTTGTGTAGCAGGATCCGGCACCCAATCTGGAGATATTGCACGTCCATCTTCTTTTATTAGCATATTGTACAATATCATACATGCATATACTATGCTATGGATTGTTTTTTTATTCATTGGACGAACCGGTTGGTTTAGTATGCCTCATCTACCCTTTAAAACACCAAAAGCCCTCTCAACAACTTTTTTTTGCTGATTCTTGCAACTTCTTAAACGTCTTTTCTTTAACATCGACAGGAAATGAAGGAGCTTTCACAAAAACAGACCATGATGGGTAGATACCATCCACAAGAAGATAGCCTCGTATGTAATATCTTCCGTTAACAAAAAATGCACAGAAGGGTGCGGTACTTCTGTTACGCTTTGAAACAACGACGATGTGTACAAAACATTGATATCGTTGTTTGAACCAGGAACACCAAAATATGAATGCCAAAACCATAAATCATTCGACGTCACCACTTCAAGTATGATGGTTGGTCTTTTGACGTCACCCCTAACAAACGCCCCTCGCAACTCTCTTGGACAATTTATCCATTCGATATGTGTACAATCGATGCTACCGAGCATCCCTGGAAAATGCCATCTAGCCTCATGCGCGTCGTAAATACGTGCGATGTCGTGTCTCGTCGGTTTACGTAGAAACTCTTTGACATGCAATTTAATGATCGTGATACAAAAGAATTGCAAATATTCACGTGAAGTTCTGCCGACATAGCTAAGTATTCATCAAATTGATCGGGAGGGTTACCTGTCGCTAGTTGACGGATGTGCATTTTTGTATCGGCGTGAAACTTCGTTTGCCCCTCTCGTCGAAACGTTCTTGAAACCATTCTTTGCTTGCTTCGATGTTGTCACGGCCCCCGACCCAGTTTCCTGGTTCGAACGCCGCGGGACAGAAACCCGTGGTATTAGTATTTAATTTGGCAGCGAAAATTTTAACAGGATCATTTAAAACTGAAAATACCCAAATATTTTATTTCATGTTTCGGGACAAACCCCGTAATTTACAATAAAGGAATTTCACAGGGAAATCCCCTGTTTACAAAAACATGTTTATTTATTTACTGAGCCACTTTATCCAAGCTGGTAGTGCTACACGACACTTTCCCTTGTTCACAGTAAATCACCTGAAACATGTTTAAAAAGATTTTATCAGCGGGGAAATACTGGCGAGTCATTCAATTTGCACAAAATGACACATTGTTACAATTTACAGCATTAAGAGTTTTCACATTTGCCCCTATCTTATAATTTGCTGGTTCAGTTGTCACTCGACCGGATCTATGACTGTGGACATATCACTAATTAGGCTCGCCCACCTAGAGTGATAAATCATTAGTAGTAATGTGCACATTGTCACAACCCCCGATCCCTGATCCCCGGGAACGGGCGGACGTGATCTCAGAGTTTTGGTGGTATCAGTTTTATTTAGTCTTGCAGCGGAATTTACATCAGGACCGTAGTTAGGAAATGTTTATCAGAGTAAAACCACCATATTTTATAATATTTAAACAAATGGGATGAAACCCAAGTTCATAGTACACACGTTTTCATAGGAATAAATCCTATTTTATTTAATAAAAACATCTATTTTATTTTAGGTAACTTTATTGCCACTTTTCCAAGTCTTCAGTGCTGTCCAGCTGGCTTTTATTGGCTTCACACTAAGTTACTTGAAACACGTGTTTAAAACATTTTATCAGCAAGAAATACTGGTGAGTGAATCCCAGTTTAATCAAGTTTAAATAAAAAGTCACAGTGAACAGTATTGAGGGCACATCCGCAATTATATTTATTTCCAAGATATACCAATTAACATCAGTGGTACTGTCATACTCAACTTGTGGAAATGTTACTCCTTGACCAGGTGGTAACAAATTTTGTATACAAAACCCCAACATACCCACTATAATTGTATTCTTACAAATACTCAATACGGTTATTCGCAGGGAAAGATATGTAAGGTTTTGTAAAACAGTTCACAAAAAGGTTTACAACAAATGGATCAACTCACATTGCTATCTTAGACTTCGCGTGAGGGTTTCCTGGATATAATCTATAATTTATACAAATGTACATTGATTAGTATCATAACCCTTTGAAAATATTAATAATACCCTCCCCGAGACGGCATTCCAACAACTACGTCGGGCAGAACCACGACAGTTGTTACGGAACCCTAAATCAATCGGGCAGCGTAACTATTACGAAACTAGGGTTATAATACTTACAGCGGAGCAGAACCTCGCTAATTAGGGGTATAGTACCCGACTATAATTCCTCTACTACAGAAATGGTGATTCGAGATTGAAATGTGAGCGAACTGAAATGAGATCCGATGCCATCTATTTATACATGCTGAATTCGACTTTCAGGCGGCCCGCGTAAGGTAAGGCAAAGCCTTACGAGGCCCGCGTTGACTCTAGTCAACTCGGTAGCTTAGCTGGGTCATCAACTAGGTTCGACACGATATCGACACGTGTCAGCTCAAGGATGCGCCACCATTTGGAACACGCGCGGCCCGCGTCAACTATGGAGAACTCTTACGCGGCCCGCTTGAACTAAAGAATTCAGTTGGGTCAACTGCAGTCTTGATACGACCCGCGTGAGATTGAGGTGGGATCCTACGCGGCCCGCCTCAACTCAGAATTCAGATTTTATATTTTATTTCTAATACTATAACATAATACGGGCTCGGTTTTCGCATACGTGGTGTAATATAAGACATATAATGGTATTTAAGATATAATGAGTTGTCGGAAAATATTCGAGGATGTCGGTTTTCTTAAGGGTTGTTACATTCTCCCCACCTTAATTTAGAGCTCGTCCTCGAGATCTACTAAAATAAGTGAGGATATTTTCTTTTCATTTGGAGAAAATGAGCTGACTTGGTTAGCCTACCTACAATCACCCAGATTGTATCATTTTCTTTCTTAGTTTTGGGTAATTTAGTAATAAAATCCATTGTTATCAATTCCCACTTCTACACTGCATTTCTAATTGCTGTGACGAACCTGAGGGTTTTTGGTGTTTAGTTTTAACTTGTGAACAAGTTAAACATTTAGAAACATAGGCTGCTATGTCCTTTTTCATTCCTATCCACTAGAAATTTTCCTTAAATCCTGGTATATTATATCACTTCCTGGATGCATCGTATATTTAGACTTATGGGCTTCTTCTAATATACGATTACGCAGGTTTCCGAATTTAGGTATCCATATTCTCTTTTTATGAAATCTCCAAATTTTATCTATTCCTTGTTCCAATTCTTTTAGCATTTCTTTTTATTTTCTCAGAATCATCCTTGATTACTGATTCTTATGCTCCTCTTATTTGATCATTTAAATCTACTTGAAGATTTAATTTAAGAGAACATACCCTTCTCGGCTTTTTATGATACTTTCTACTTAAAGCATCTGCCACTATATTCGCTTTTCCTTCATGAGACTAGATATCATAATCATAATCACTAAGCATTTCTATCCAGCGTATTTGCCTCATATTCAACTCCTTCTGTTGGTAAATATACCCTAAATTCTTATGATCGGTGAATATGGTAAACTTATTACCATAAAGGTAATGTCTCCAAATTTAAGAGCAAAAATTTTAACTCCTAATTATAAATCATAAGTTGAATAATTCTCTTCATGATTCTTAAGTTGTCTAGATGCGTAAGCTATAACCTTCTGTCATTGCATCAATATAACCTAATTTAGAAGCATCACAATAGACTATAAAGTCTTCAACTCCTTCTGGTAATGCTAGTATGAGTGTAAAAGTTAATCTTTGCTTAAGAATTCTAAAGGATTCTTCTTATTTTAATCCCCATTCAAACTTAACAGGTTTATAAATTAACTTAGTTAAGGGAATGGCTATTCTAGAAAAATCTCAAATAATTCTTTCTCTAACAATTCATCTAATTTTTTCTTTAATTCATGCTTTTAAGCGGGTGCCAAACGGTTGGGTGCTTTGGCAATTGGTGATGTTCCTGGTATTAAATGGATTCTGAATTCAACTTCTCTATCCGGAGGTTGTCCTGGCAGTTCTTCTGGAAAGACATCTGAAAACTGAGATACTACTGGAATATCTTTTAGTTCTTTTCCTTTAGTGTTAATGATTATAGAAATCAAATACACTATAGAACCTTTTCTTATAGAACTTGCAGTTTTCATCACAGAGATGAATTTTGTGGATCTAGATGGTTTATTTCCTTTAATTGTGATCGTTTTACCTTTAGATGAATTTACTTGAATTGACTTTTGATCACATAAAATACTGGCTTTATTGGCTATTAACCAATCCATTCCTAAAACAATATCAAATCCGGCTATATTCATTGGATAAAGGTTTGCCCTAAATGTTTGGTTTAAAATTTGTATTCTTGCTCCCTGCAAGATTTCAGAAATTCTAATGATTTCTCTATTAGCTGTCTCTACTAAGCATTCTTGTGGTAGTTTAGTTAATGACTGATTTAGAATTTTGCAAAATGATGTATTAATAAAACTTTGGTTCTCACCAGAGTCAAATAATACTTTAGCAAAGACATCATTAACTAGAAACGTACCAGCGATGACATTTGGAATCATCTTGGCTTCATCTGCAGTTAGAACAAATGCTCTAGCATTTTTAGTATTCTTGTTGTTCGTAGCTGGAGTCAGTTTTGGACAGTTTGGTTTGATATGACCTTTTTCTCCACAGTTAAAACACAATCCATTACTGGATTTCCTCCTGCAGTTCTCTTCATTGTGTCCTGGTGCTTTGCAGAAATTGCAGTGGTTGGAGCATTTTCCAGAATGCTTCTTTTTACAGATCCCGCAATACGGTGCAAAGGTAGAATCTACGTTCCTACGATTGAAATTCCCAGAACGAAATTCTTGGGTAAGCCTTTGGGTTAAGTTTCTCCTCTGATCTTCTTCTCTAGTACGAACTAGTTCATCAATCAAGGTATTGGCTAGTTCTACGGCTTCTTCAATGGTTTGGGGTCTGGTTGCCTTGACTACATGTCTAATTTCTCCAATTAATCCCCAGATGTAACGGGAGATTAATACCGGTTCTGGTGAGCAAGGGTTGGCACTATCCTAGCATATTCAAAGAATGTAGTAGTGTACCCTTTACTATCTACACCAGTCATCCTAAGGTTGAGGAACTTGTTTGCTATCTGTTCCTTTTCATTGGGTGGGCAGAACTTCCTTTCTACCTTGTCTTTAAATTCTTCCCATTCCATATTATAGGTTTTATCACTTCCTCTTGTCTGGAGGATAGTGTTCCACCATTCTAATGCTGCATTCTTAAACAGATTAGAAGCAAACAATATCTTGTCTTCTTCAGCACACTTACTTATCCGTAAGGTTGCAATGGCCCCTTCATTGCCCGAGAATTCCATTGGTTTACAAGACCAGAATTCTTTACAAGAACAACCATAAGGCATGGTTCTTCTTCTTTTGGGAATAGGCAATTGAAATACTGGTCCATTGTTTACACTGTTTTCTGGTTCAATGGGTCGCTTACTGCTATGTTTACTTTTATTACCAGCATCCTTAACAGTTTGAAGAATAAATGGCATAGCATCTATAATTCCCTGTGCCACTATGTGTTGAATAGCACTATTATCCACTTGGTTTCCATTGTTATTGATACTCGGATTATCATTAACTACGTTAATGTTACTCTGGTTATCGTTATTCAGATTTCCTTGATTTTCTACGTCGGCCATCTGAATTTTAAACATTTATCCCATATTAATATCACAATTAATATCTTACTATAGTTAATCACATGACACGCATTTTTGCCAAAAGCGTCGATCATTGCGACTATACTCTTTTCATATACTATGCGTCTATTATACACTAGAGATTTCTAACAAATCTAAATTCATAATTGACACCTCTGTTCGTAATTTATTTCTCATTAACAATTATTAGGATATTTTGGATTTCCTTGTGTATATAATTCACATATTGTAATATACAGACCATTCATAAGGTCAAAGTATTTAACAAATTCCTGAGTTAGATATCAGGTCATGGTACTATTTAGATAATTCTATCATCATAACATATACCCCATCTCACCCGGTCTTGCCGGAGAGGTAACCTCCTCTTACCCGGACAAGCTGGAGAGTCTACCACACCATGCCCAGTTTTACCGGAGAGGTAATTATCATAGTATTTTCCACCCATAAACTTATTTCAAATCATGATCTTAAAAAGGCATCATTTATTATGGTTTACATCAAGAAACAAGGAAATTAGTATTCTCATGAAGAATTATATTCTAGAACCGAGTAGTATCAATAAACAAGAAATAACAGTGGCCAAGTGTTATTGCTTATTTGTCATAGAGGCACTGTTCTAGTCATTATCCTCACAGGATACCAATAACCATCACACTTTATTTATGCAAACAATTGGTTTATCTCAAAGCTTCATATTAAGGCATAGCATTAAAAATTCTCTTGTACTTCTAGGCCTTATTCTAGTTTTATTGGTTCACTTTTGTTGTTCATCCGAATGTTTATTTATCATAAACGAATATCTAGTACAATTATACGGACAGATTGATTAAAATGAAATATTGTGATTTATATATTTATTACAAACTAGAACTGAAATTCAAAATATATTATTGGTTATACATCCGTAACTTATTTTAGTCTAACTAGGAATATTATGCTCAACACGCTTTATATAAGGTTTATTCTATCTCTTTCTTCTTACTAGGTTATTATCAAAGGAACGAAGTTCTTTTAAAGTTTCTAGCTCGTAGGTGGCATAAGTGCTGGCACTGGTTTGACGATTCAACTATAAGTTAACATTTACTGCTGTAGTGGCTAACATGTAGAGATTTGCCCATTTTTCGTCTAATTTATCTTCCCAAGGTGGGTTACTACATATTTTCTGGGTTTCCTGAGACTTTTTCATATTCTCTTGACTTTTTCTAAGAATCCGGCTACTTTTACTAGGGGTAAGTGGATTTTCATACTGTGCTTTACGGACAAATATTCCTTCTTTAATATCTGCTGAATATCCTGAGAAATTTGTTTGGGATGAACTTCCCTTTTCTTTGGGTGAACTATCTAGTTTATGATAGATGTCCGTAATTCTTCTCTTACTCATACTGTAAACTAACAAATAGTCAATTAATATAAAACACATAATCACATAAATTATTTCCTAACATAGAATTTAAAATTTAAGTGTCAGCAGAACACTTCTTTGGCTTGAGCCAGTGGCTAGGCTCTGATACCACCTTCTGTCACAACCCCCGATCCCTGATCCCCGGGAACGGGCGGACGTGATCTCAGAGTTTTGGTGGTATCAGTTTTATTTAGTCTTGCAGCGGAATTTACATCAGGACCATAGTTAGTAAATGTTTATCAGAGTAAAACCACCATATTTTATAATATTTAAACAAATGGGATGAAACCGAAGTTCATAGTACACACGTTTTCATAGGAATAAATCCTATTTTATTTAATAAAAGCATCTATTTTATTTTAGGTAACTTTATTGCCACTTTTCCAAGCCTTCAGTGTTGTCCAGCTGGCTTTTATTGGCTTCACACTAAGTTACCTGAAACACGTGTTTAAAACATTTTATCAGCAAGAAATACTGGTGAGTGAATCCCAGTTTAATCAAGTTTAAATAAAAAGTCACAGTGAACAGTATTGAGGGCACATCCGCAATTATATTTGTTTCCAAGATATACCAATTAACATCAGTGGTACTGTCATACTCAACTTGTGGAAATGTTACTCATTGACCAGGTGGTAACAAATTTTGTATACAAAACCCCAACATACCCACTATAATTGTATTCTTACAAATACTCAATACGGTTATTCACAGGGAAAGATATGTAAGGTTTTGTAAAACAGTTCACAAAAAGGTTTACAACAAATGGATCAACTCACATTGCTATCTTAGACTTCGCGTGAGGGTTTCCTGGATATAATCTATAATTTATACAAATGTACATTGATTAGTATCATAACCCTTTGAAAATATTAATAATACCCTCCCCGAGACGGCATTCCAACAACTACGTCGGGCAGAACCACGACAGTTGTTACGGAACCCTAAATCAATCGGGCAGCGTAACTATTACGAAACTAGGGTTATAATACTTACAGCGGAGCAGAACCTCGCTAATTAGGGGTATAGTACCCGACTATAATTCCTCTACTACAGAAATGGTGATTCGAGATTGAAATGTGAGCGAACTGAAATGAGATCCGATGCCATCTATTTATACATGCTGAATTCGACTTTCAGGCGGCCCGCGTAAGGTAAGGCAAAGCCTTACGCGGCCCGCGTTGACTCTAGTCAACTCGGTAGCTTATCTGGGTCATCAACTAGGTTCGACACGATATCGACACGTGTCAGCTCAAGGATGCGCCACCATTTGGAACACGCGCGGCCTGCGTCAACTATGGAGAACTCTTACGCGGCCCGCTTGAACTAAAGAATTCAGCTGGGTCAACTCCAGTCTTGATACGGCCCGCGTGAGATTGAAGTGGGATCCTACGCGGCCCGCCTCAACTCAGAATTCAGATTTTATATTTTATTTCTAATACTATAACATAATACGGGCTCGGTTTTCGCATACGGGGTGTAATATAAGACATATAAGGGTATTTAAGATATAATGAGTTGTCGGAAAATATTCGAGGATGTCGGTTTTGTTGAGGGTTGTTACACACATACCCCCACTTACTGCCAATAATTAAAGATTAGCAAAGACTTAATCACTGCAAAGTATAACTGGAAAAGATTTAGGGTTTCGCAAATAATTTGGTAAAAAGAGAATGACTCACATTGCAAGTTTAACTGGACATATTTTGCCTACTGATTAAGCCTGGTAACCTAGTTAAAATAACAATGCACACGAAACTAGGTCAGTAACTTAATACAACATCTACGATAATTTCACGAAATCAAAACCCTCACGACGAATGACAAAGTATAGCCCGAATTGAGGGAGCACTTAAACATCCATCGGATCGGTTTCAATCGATCGGACATTGTATCGTAGCCGTGATCAAGTTATTACCCTATGATCGTAGCAGCGTCTCGACACTTAAATACACTAATTAGAGCAGAATTTCACGTTTTTGAAGACGTTTTACGTGCACAGGAGAACTGCCCATGCACACACTATTTATAGCTGAAAATTAGGTTCTACGCGGCCTGCGTAAACTCGAAGGGCAACCTTCACGGCCCGCGAGGGCCACCCTAGCTATGACTAGGGCTGCCGTGTCATGGCCTAGGTCTGCCACGTAGCCCTAAAGCTTATCCGAAGAATTGCAAGGCTGTCACGCCCCGCGTAGACTTCTCTTGAGTCTTTCACGGCCCGCGACATACTAATAAAACTTGATTTTCTTGATTTTTCATGAAAATTAGGGTTTTAGGGGTCCGGGTTTCTACTTACGTTTTGAAACAACGGCGATGTGTACAAAACATTGATGTCGTTGTTTGAACTAGGAACACCAAAATATGAATGCCAAAACCATAAATCATTCGACGTCACTCTTTCAAGTATGATGGTTGGTCTTTTGACGTCACCCCTAACATACGCCCCTCGCAACTCTCTTGGACAATTTCTCCATTTGATATGTGTACAATCGATGCTACCGAGCATCCCTGGAAAATGCCATCTAGCCTCATTCGCGGCGAAAATAGGTGCGATGTCATGTCCCGTCGGTTTACGTAGAAACTCTTTGGCATACAATTTAATGATCGCGTTACAAAAGAATTGCAAACATTCACGTGAAGTTCTGTCCGACATAGCTAAGTATTCATCAAATTGATCGGGAGGGTTACCTGTGGCTAGTTGGCGAATGGCGGATATGCATTTTTGTATCGCCGTGAAAATTCGTTTGCCCCTCCCGTCGTAACGTTCTTGAAACTATTCTTTGTTTGCTTCGATGTCTCCTACAATCTTTAAAAATAAATATTTTGGTAAACAAAACCGATCTCTAAACGTTTCGGCATTGTAGACCGGATTCTCCACAAAATAATCCTTCATTAACACTTCATTGGCATGTATATGCTCACGGTCCACCATTTTCTTCTTTGGGCGGCTCAAACCTTCAAGTTCGTTATACGCCTTCTCGAAAAATTCAAGCGTGTCATTATCGGAAGACGAAGAGCTATCGGTGTCTAGCGAAAATGAATCGGTTGGAAATTCCATTTTGAAAATTATGCAAGAAAGTGGTATAAAATTATGTATTTGTGTGGGTGAAATATGTATTTGTATGGATGGTATATATATAGTGTTTGATTTTTTTTTCTCAACGGTAACATATAACATTCAAATCCATCGTATCTCAACGTGTCATGGCCAGCACGAATTATCAAGTTCACGCGTTATAATTGTGAGTTGCGGCGGTGTATCACGGATCACCACGCGTGGTCAGCTCTTCATAACGGGGCGCCCCGGGTGGCCTTATTAGAGTATGGGGTGTAGAGGGGCTTGGGTTGGGGACATTGCCCGACATGTGGCAGGTGTGGGCTCCACCAGTCCACACCCCAAAAACTGGGGTGTGGAAGGGGCGTGGCTAGGCGGCGTTGGGGTGCCATGTGGCACCTAAATTTATTTTTTTTATAATAATCATAGAATTTAGTAAATAATTTTAAAAACACATTTTATTTATACTAAATAACTACAATAAAAAAATACATTACATCACAAAAAAAAAATCAATCATCTTCACATTCATCTTCATCGTCACTGGAGACAATAAAAAAATACATTACATCACAAAAAAAAAAATCAATCATCTTCACATTCATCTTCATCGTCACTGGAGTCGAATCTAGGAAGTGTCGAAACATGTTCTACTAAATCAGCTCGAAGGTTTGAATTTATTTGTCTTGACTCGATTAGATATTGGTTTTGTTTTCTATCTTCGTCACTAATGTCTTCGTTATTTGATTCGGGCTCCTCGCCATAATATTCAACGATTGCACACCTTTCATCATCTAAAATCATGTTGTGTAGAATGAAGCAAATCGTTTGTGGTTTCGTGTTCACGAACAATATACTTCCTCCGTTTGGGTTGGGAAGTCCCTTCATCTGCATCTTCAACTAGCTTTCACCACTATCGACATTGCTGCTAATAATAATTCTGCCCCGTCGTCGGATGATGATGACAAAACAAATTTATTGTACGAATCGCTTGAACTTGGAGAATCCATTTTATATATTTTTGGAGTTTGATAGTGGCTTTTGAATTTTTTTGATGGTAAAAATGAATAAGGAATGCTTGGTTTATATAGAAAATAATTAAAAGTTTTTTTTTAAATAGTCGTTGGCCATTGGCTATGCCTAACCGCTAGTCCAATGGTCATCAAATACTAGCCAATCAAAGCCAGCCATGTCACCCTAGCCCCCCCCCCCCCCATGCCAGGCTTAATCCCCACACCAGCGGGGCAACGTCATGGCCAACGCTAGCCGGGTGTGGTCTAGCCAGCGTTAAATGCATTTTGCCGTCCCAACCCACACCTCAGACCCTGTAGTCTTAAGGAAGCTGTGCGGGAATCAAAATTGTGGTCGATTGAGAAGGTGGTTGGTAAAGTGTTTGGTTAGTCAATGTAATGAAATCGTCCATTCCGTCATTTTATAATCATTTTTGTGCACCCAATGTTTTTTTTCATTTTATTTCCTTTTCACCCTTCATTAACAACACCAAAATCCATCATCGTCGCCACCTAGTGGCGGACCTAGAAAATTTTCATGGGGTGCGGAAATTTTTAGTCCGGTTTAGGTCGGGTTATACAAAAAAATAAAATTACACTAAATCATATATAATTTACAAAAGTATGTCAAACATCATTATAAATGCATCAAAATAATCTAATTTCTATAAAGTTGCTTTCTACAAGGTTTTATTTTTGATTGAGTTAACTGCCATTTTCGTCCCTGTGGTTTGGTCACTTTGGCCATTTCAGTCCATTTTTCAAAAATGCGCCATTTTCGTCCCCCACGTTCCGGAAAGGTGCCATTTCAGTCCAAAAATCATAACCCAGTTAAGTCAGTTTGTAAATAAGGACTGATTGTGTAAATTTGTAACATAAAGGACTGATTGTGTAAATTTGAAAAATGGACTGAAATGGCAGTTAACACCACCACCACTAGCCCTGCCACCACCACCACTCCGCTGCCACCACCACCACCGCCACCACCGCCACCACAGCCACCACCGCCACCACAGCCAATCCCCATCATTGTTCATCAAAAGTCACCGTTCATCATCGTCATCATCTCCGTCAACGATCACAACAATCACCAAGCACATCACCACCGCTGTGTTCGGATGACGATGATGACCGAACGAAATTCGGCATACAGTTCTTAATGCAAATCGTCGTTTCATTGTCATTATCTTAATGCAAATAGATGTACTGTAAATTTGTAATACGATACAATCACACAAATCGAATCGAATCGAAATTCGAATGACGAGAATCATCGAACGAAATTCGGCATACAGTTCAGTTCACAATTCAAAAATCAAACAAGTAAAACAAATTCAGATCTATAAACGCAATTATATAACTAATCAATTAGAGTATTGATTACAGCAACATGCAGCATAGAAACTGGTAATTTTGTAAAGCAAAAACCAGATCTACGGACGCAATGCAAACAGCTAATGAATTGGAGTTTCATTTATGCATACGGTTTTTGATCGATCAGATGAAAATCTGAATATAGAACAATAACTGCAACTGAACAACATAAAGCATAGAAACGTACAGGTGAATTTTGCGAAACCTAGAGGATATCTGAATCGTCAAAGTCGTCGTCAAAGGAGTTGAAGAAGTTAGCATCAATGAGGTCGCCATGGTGAGGTGGTTGATCGTCGAGAGGTGGCGGAAGGAGGTCGAGGAGTGCATCAGTTTCTGTTGCGACTGCATTTGCATCTCCGATCATATCGTCGTTATCTCTCTCTCTCTCTCCGACTGTGATGATGATTGATGAAGATGAGTTGCAGGTTGTCGGTTTTACAGCGGTGAATGGAGGTGATGACAGAGGTGAACGGTTGTTTACGGTGAAGTGGTGGTGGGTTATGGTGATGGTGCAGCGGTGAGGAGACGGTGGTGTTAATGGTTATGGTGATGGTGCAGCGGTGAGGCGGCGGTGGTGACCACCGGAGCTCCGGTTCCAGAGTGTGTGTATACATGCAGGTTATATATATATATATAACCCTCCCCTATATATATATATATATATATATATATATATATATTTTATAATTATATTAATATTTATACATTTTACTTAAATGGTCCTTTATGTTACAAATTTACACAATCAGTCCTTATTTACAAACTGACTTAACTGGGTTATGATTTTTGGACTGAAATGGCACCTTTCCAGAACGTGGGGGACGAAAATGGCGCATTTTTGAAAAATGGACTGAAATGGCCAAAGTGACCAAACCACAGGGACGAAAATGACAGTTAACTCTTTTTGATTAAACGAATTTGAGGTGTTAATTATAGCCTAGATGCCCATCAGTAATTGTTGAGTTTTTTTATATAGCACTAGGTTATCACCCTTAATTGCCCTTAATTGCTTTCTGAGCTCAAGAAACTTACTTTTATTCAAAACTATTCATGACTAATACATAAATAATAAACGGATTAAAGATACTGAAGTAAGTCATATAACATGTGTAATGTAAGTGTAAGTTGTTATCTGTTCATATTTGTAAAAAAATGAATTTTTGGGCAGGTTTCTTATACGAATTACAAATTACAATGCATAGGATGCTAAGTACAAATTAAAACGACATAATTTATTAATTACTTATAGGAAAAACATCACTTTGATTTTTTATGGTAGTCTTTTCTAATATTTTAATCTAGGGGTGTGAAAAAAATGGGTTTTCTCTTGATCTTAATCCTATATGTATAGTGAAAGTGTATTGTACATTTTGCCTTAACGTACGAGCGTACGCAATGGCAAGTTCGCACGTTATAAGCCCAGAAACGAAGTCTCGCATGCCGTAAAAAACCAAAGGTCGCATGTTAAAAAAAATTCGCATGTTGTAAAAGAAGTCGCATGTTGTTCCAAAAAACCAAAATCGCATGTTAAAAAAATTGTATTTTGATACTGTATCTCGTACGCATCGTACGTTAAGTCAACTTGTACAATAACCAGTCCCTACCTCTCTCTCTCTATACATACATACATATATATATATATATAAAGTTGTGTTACCATTTTGGTGAATGCCTTTTGGGTCGAGTTCACTATGATAGAGATGTAGATTATATAGCAGTTGCAGCCAAGTGGGACTAGCTCACTTGGTAGAAGCTCTTGCCTCTTAGTGGGAGGTCTTGGGTTCAATCCCAAGCAAGGGTGATTTATTTGTAAATATAGGATTTTGGGTAAAAAAATATATAGCGGCCGACTTATTTAACCTTTAATGCCCATATTATGTTTCTTGGTCTCTAAGTTTAGGGTTATTTACATATATCCCATTCCTAACATCATTTATTACATATTTCCTCAACCTTTAAAATCAGTTACATATTTTCCCATACTAAACCATATATATTACATATTAACCCATTTCATCAAAATTGCAATTATTGAATTACTATTATACCCCAAGAACTCATTGAATTTACCCATTTCTAAAGGTGACCCAATGGGATGCACACATGCAGTTAGAACATTTTTTTGCAAATAGTGTCTTCTTCCCCAAAACAAAAAAAAAAAAACAAAACAAAACAAAATTCAAGTTTATGAAACTACTACAAAATTTCTTAATCTAGTGTTCCTCTACCAATAAGTACCATATGTGTTGTGTTCAGTTATGTAATCTTATGAAACATTTGTTATATCTCATGATGGCATCTCGTTCATCTAGCAAAGTGTCACCGCCAGCTTCCTGGCTGAAACCGTCTGCGACCTCCGTCCGCTGCCATCAAATTGAGACGCCTCCATACCACCACCACCAAGCTTGGATTTTGACGATGGTTTCATCCTCCACGATAGCATTAGATCTAGACCCTCATCCACGCAGATCTAACCCACCATAATTGAATCAATAGAAGTTGAAGACTTAGAACCAGTTGGTTCGACCTGGTCTGAGCAGAACTTCAGATGACCTGGCAAGAACCTGCAAGATTACAAGGAAGAAACACACCGTTAGCCTCGTCACAGGGAGGGGGGGCTCTCTGTGACCAAGCTCGGGCGTGAGAATAAGTATTTGTGAGGAGAGAATAGGTCAGGAAGAGAGAGATGAGAGTTTAGAGAGAGAAAGTAGGCATTACCATTGGTGTGGAGTCTTGGCGGGGTATTTATACTTTTGGGGGATGCTGACGTGGCGAGTTAGTTAGGGTCAGATCAGGGAGTTGGATCGTCATTGTCATGGCGGTTAAAGCTGTGGGCCCCTAGTTAGTTACGTCGGATCAGGGAGTTGGATCGTCCCGTCTATGGCATTAGATACGATCGATCCTTTGGCCTTTTGGTTCGGTTCTATATTTGTTGGGTGTTCGGTCCGACTGAGGACGTATCCTCATCAAGTCCCCCTAGTTCGTAGCGTTTGCTTAGCAGAAGCTTCGAACTAAAATGGCGAAATTTTGGTGAGCTGGAGCCTTTGTTTATCGGAGGTTTCGCTGATTTTTGAATTTTGACGGTGACTTTTGTTATATGACTGACGCTCGCTTTATCTTCCCATTTTTTGACACGACGCTTGACTTGCGTCAGTTATTATGACGTGTCGGCTCCCTATTGGAGGCCTTATGGAGGTGTAGAAAATCCCCTTATATATAGGAAAAAGTTATTTCCCTTTTGCACTTTTTACCTGCTTTATCCTCTTCTTCTTCTTCATTTTCTAAACAAGGGAATCCGATCAGGTTAGTGTCTTCTTTATACAATGGCGAATAAGAGTAACTTGTCCGGTTGCTTTAATATTTTAAATAAAAACGGCTTAAAATGGTACGTGGATCAATATGCAATTCCTGCTTCCTTACATCCTGTTCTTTCCGAAAAGGATACGCCCATTTATCCTTTCATTCCGGGGAAGATAGGAGTTTATACTCGTATGTTCGACTACTGCAACTATCGTCTTCTTCTGATGAAATTCTTGGTCGAAGTCCTTCTGTTTCATGAGGTTCATCTCTCTCAAATGAACCCCTTTGGCCTTGCCAAGGTGTGTCATTTCGAGCTGGCTTGTCGTGGTTTGGATGCCGACCCGGATTTGAATCTGTTCCGGGCTTTCTATAAGCTGAATCGATCCGGTAACTGGTATACCTTTGAGGTTAGGAAGAAGAATGCTTGTTGCTATTCGTGGATTACTACCAGTATAAAAGACTGGAAATATCGCTTCTTCCTAGTGGATGACCGGTGCGTTCCACCCGAAATGACGTGGAGACTGAAAAGATCTCTTCTTCCAGATCCTCTACCCGAAGATTTTGAATTCGATAGGAATTTATATTCGTCTCTGATTAGGGAAGCCGGACGTGTTCAGAAATATCCAGAACACATTCTCGTCATGGGACGGATAAGCACGATTTGGCCTGAACCGGAATGGTATCCAACCCTTAGGTGGAATGGAAAGGGTTAGTTATGTTTTTAACTAGATATAATGTTTCTCGTATTATTCGTTATATATATATATATATATATATATATATATATATATATATATATATATATATATATATATATATATACCGGATGCTTTTGATCGTACGAGACTATGAATATTATTATTCGTTTGTTTTATGCAGCTATGGGTTTGAAGGATGCCCTTAGATTGAAATCCTTTGACTCTACTGAGCTGGACGTTCGGGCCACGAAGACACCGGAGGGTGATCCCCCGTATCTGAGCGTCGTACAAGAAAATCTTTATCCAATTCGGGAGCCAACGACCCCAGTTGACCAGGGGGGTTCAGCTGGCCAAGGAGGTTCGGGCTCAGCTCCTTCGGCACGGGAGATAAACTTAGCTTCGGCTCAAGTGGCAGCGGCTGGTGGTGTTAAAGGCAAGAAAACGGGTTCGAGTGGGATGAAAGGGTCCGGTTCTAAAGTCGTTCTATACGGTTCGGAGCATCTTTCTGTTGAGGATGAAGGGGTACATGCTGAAGAAGAAGAAGGTGATGATGATGGTGTCGGGGCGCGTCCTCAGGTCATTTTTAAAAGAGGAGGAACCACTTCCTCCAAACCTGATCCGAATCCCAAACAGCCGAAGAAGAAAAAAATTGGATTTTAAAACAATTACTTTGGAGGATGATGATCAGGTAACCGGGTTTTCTACTGCCGGAGGCTTGATGGATAACTTAGATGCTCATCTTCATGGCGGCAAGACTCCAAGGGATCAACCGGTCAATATTCCAACGAGCCCGATATCTTTTGGAGGGCCGACCACCAAAGTTATTGAATACATCCACATGTCTGATCTTTTGCCCTTCAAGAAAATTGAACCTTCTCCTTCGGGTAAGCCCACAACGGGGGTCGCTTCTAATGTGTCGAGGCCAAGCCCTCAACCGATTGATGGTGGGGATAGCGCCTCCTCATCTCCTTTATGGTACGAGACTGAAGCTGTTTTCCTCTATCGAGAATTAGGTTCGGGCGAGGAGATGGATGTGGATGCTGCTAAGGCTTTGGAGAAGTACGTCCCTGAATGGTCGTTGGTTAATAAAGACAGGATTGTGGATGCTCTTTCTGTGAAGATGGCGCTATTTCATCTTGGAACCCCTGCTGAGCATGCGTATCATCGAAAAATGAGTGGTCCAGAACTTGGGAATGCTCTAATGCTAAATAAGGCTCAGTCTAACTCTCTAGTGGTTGAGACCTATAAACGTTGGGTTGAGGCAGAGTCAAATTGCCGCAGGTTCGAGCACGAGGTTGCCTCTTTGAAGAGTGAGGATAGCATCCGGTCGAAGACGAAACAGGAGATCTCTACTCTTCGTTCTTAGGTGGATCGTCTGAAGGAGCAGGTCTCGGAAGCAAGAGAGGTTAACAAATCTTCACAGGCGTCGGCTGTAGCCACTCATGAAGCTTGGGACAAGGCTCTTCAGGACCTGGAGGCTCTCAAGTTGAAGTTTGGTGACTTGGAGAAAAAACTATTTGATGTCGAAGGAAGAAGCAAAGCAGAGCTGAAGGAGATACGATCTTCCTACGACCAGCTTCTGGCCGATCATCATCACTTGATCATCGGTATGTTCATGAAACGCTTTTTACTGTTTTCTTTTTCTTCTCTTTTTAAAATCCTTTGCTCCTTTTGCCAGATAAATCTGAGCTTGAGAGGGCTCGTGATAGGGTCATCAAGTCACATCAGGAAACGATTGACGGAGCGAAGGGGATGTTAACTCGTTGTGATGGTGAGATGGTCGAGTTGTACGCCCTTGTATCAGAGCTCATGCTTACCAAACAGTGGTTTTTGACGGACGGAGTGGCCTGGGTCGTGAAGTTGGTTCATCAAATGTAAGGACCTTCAAAATTGTCCCAAACTGACCCATAAGTAAAAACCCGAACCCCTGGAACCCTACTGTGCATGAAAAACCAAGAAATCAAGATTCATGGTTACCAGGCGGGCCGTGTAAGAGTAAGCATAGTCTTACGCGGGCCGAGTCAAAGTGTGGTTGACCGGATAAGCGTTCCCAGGCCACGTGGCATACACGTGGCACACATACTCGTGAACCAGCGAGCCTACGCGTAGACTAGGTGGCTACGCGGGCCGCGTAAAGATTGGCTGGAGGTTCACGCGGGCCGCGACAGGTCTGAGTTTCACCTATAAATAGCTTGGATCAGGAGCTTTCATTATGTGTCAAAATCAAAGTTCAAAAACGAATTCTCACTATTCCAAAGTCAAAATTTCAATTATTATAGCGAGGCGCTGCTACGATACAGGGTATTAACTCGATCGCTGCTACGATTCAATGTCCGATCGATTGAAACTATCCGATGAATGTTTAAGTGCTGCTCAAATTGGGTTTATACTTTGTCATTCGTCGTGAATTTGATGGATGTTTAAGTATTGCACTTTGTCATTTGTTGTGAGGGTTTAATCTCGTGAGTTATCGTAAATGCTGTATTAGTTACTGACCTAAGTTCGTATGCATTGTTGTTTAAATTAGGTTATCAGGCTAATCAGTAGGCTAAACTCTGCCCGTATAAATATGCAATGTGAGTCATTCTCTTTTTATCAAATGTTTTACAATACTCCATTTTCAAATGTTATAATTACAAGGATTAAGTCGTGGTTATCTTAATCACTGGCTAGTGGGGTATTGTGCACATTACTAATTTCTCACGGTTAGGCTAATAAATCCTAACAGTGATAAACGTCACTACTTGGGGTGGGACCCAATAGTGGTATGACCATCGTCACCAGGTGACACAGTGCCAGATAAAAATAAGATAGAAGCCATTGTAATCGCTCTTATGCTGTAATTTATAACTATGTGTCATTTTAACAAAATGAATGATTCACCAGTATTTCCCTGCTGACAAAATACTTTTAAAACATGTTTCAGGCGACCTGCTATAAATCAAGGAAAACGTGCTACGGAGCACTAACAAGCTTGAAGAGGTGAATCAGTTAAAATGAATAAACATGTTTTAATAAATCAGGGAATTTCCTAGTAAAATTCCGCTATTGTAAATTACGGAGTGTTAGACCCTAAATCGTACATGACAAAAGTCGCAGCGGAATTTCGTGCCATAAAATTTCATTCATTATAAACAATTTGACTTACTTGAAGGTCCAAATTAAAATATAAAAACATACTTATCATCACTAAATTACATATGTAAATATTCCTGTACAATCTATCTTGTGACTCGGTCTTCAATCGCTACTTTTTGTAAGGTTAATCCGTGCTTCGTACAACCTGCATTCACCACATTCATTCATACATTAGCACTCATTATATAAATAAGACTTATACACGTACGCTTCACATATCATCATATTTCAAAACTTTAAGCATTTCCTCTGCGTATCCAATTCCTGATGAGACTTCAGTAATATACCTGCATTACTTCCCATTCTCAAAGTACACCATTAATAACATTAACACTTAATGTGTCTAAATCATGCATACATACGTACTTACATACCAACATACATACACATCTACACACATTCATACCTTTCCTACAGCTTACATACGTGCATACACTCATACATGTCCTTATACATACATACATACATATTCAACTACATACGTACCTACCTTTCCTACATCATCACATACATGCATACACTCGTACATACCCTTATGTATACATACATACACATCTACGTACAAACATACCTTTCCTACAACTTTACATACATGCATACACTCATACATACCCTTAGGCATACTTACATACGCACCTACGTACAAACGTACCTTTCCTACAACTTTACATACATGCATACACTCATACATACCCTTATGCATACATACATACATACACATCTACGTACAAACATACCTTTCCTACAACCTTACATATGTGCATACTGTCACGCGTACCTTCATATATACATATGACAAGGTTAGGGAGCTTTTCGGGAGCTTTACATACCACCGGGTCGAAAACCGAAGCATCAAGACACACTACGATTCAACCGGGAACTCAAGATGCGAAAAATAAAAGGCTGATAAACAAGAGCCCGTCGCCGACGGCCTCCTTGCCCGTCGGCGACGGGTTGTAATTATGCCCGTCGCGCCCTTTTACCCGTCGCCAGTAAGTTAATCCGTCGGAAGAAAATGGCCAAACGAGTGCCCGTCGGCGACGGGGTGTATACCCGTCGGCGACGCCCATCCTAAAACCCCTTTTTCTGCAGAATCGTTTCGTCGTCCATACACACTAAAACGCGCATAACTTTTGAACCGTTTACCCGTTTAACCTCCCGTTTCTTCCTACATGCTTGTAAATTCATATTCTATCATATAAACTTAAAATCCCGCTTCCGGATTAATGAAATTCTTATCTTCGCCCTATCGGCTTATTGTCACATTCTAATTATTCGACCCGTTGTGGGTATTTGCGCATTAATTGGTTTATGACATTCCTAGACCATACTCTCCGCTTCCATACTTATCCAAAACATTATACTCAATAAATAACTTGTTCCTAAACCGCTTTGTAATATCGTTTGCCCAAAATACCCATCAAGGGCATTTTGGTCAACATCTCTCTATCCTTAATCAACAAAGGAAAAATCCTTTCATAAATAACCTATCTTACTACTTAGCTTAAATTCTTAAACACATATTCCTTCCTCGGATCAATTCTAAGATCCGTTTAATACTTCATTGACATCGTACAATTCATTCCTACTTAACCTCGATTATCATATTTAATTCAAATGCATATAATTCTACATAAACAACTTGGAAGTGATTACGGAATCACTTACCTCATGCATCCGTGTTCCCATTCGTTCCTCGCCACTTCTTGACCCGTTAGCCTTCCGTGCTTGATTCCGTCTCGACATGATTCCTATACTTCCATGTCATCGAAATCACGCTATCATTAGCATACTCATTTGTACATGATAACAATCGTATCAATCCCATATTTCACACTTAACTTTCATTAATCATTTCTAACAAACATAACTCATATAATCATGTCCGTATACGTTTAACTCATGTAACTCACCATGTCATTACATTTAACACGGATTGCTATTACATGTACCATACGACTTCTCATCAACCTACATTTACGACAACGAGTCAACTCATGTTTCTTATACTTAGTTGACTTTCAAAAGTCAACTATTAATCATACATAACTATCGACTTATCAACATATACCCGTAACATCATAATCGACTATACGGACGACATTATATACATTTTATCATTCACTTGGTGTGCGTACCACCTTTAAAGCATAACGTACAACCAATTCATACACAATCTTCTAAATTCATACATAGTTCATCAAATGCTTCTACAATCCAACATGAGGTATTTAAATTAAACATCAAACATGTTATCATCACATTTTATTCACTTCATCTAACAACAATTTATCATCTCTTATCCCATTTCTTTAAACATTCACACCCATGTATGATTCCAAACATTATTAACATAAGTGAATCATCAAATTACATTACATCATCTAAAACCCACTTCATAACTACTTGTTAATCACTTACAAGTGATCTAATCTTAAGTTCTTCATAATTCATCATACTTTTGATATATGTACTACCTTGTAAGCATAGTGTACAACTAGTTCATGCATATCATTCTAATCTCATACATAATTCATCAATTTCTTCCTCCTAATCAACATGATTCATACATGCATAACATCAAACATACTAGTATCACATTTCTTTCAATCCTTCTAACAAGAATACATCATACAACTCAAAATACATCAATATTAAGCAAGAACTTAGACATAGATGATTTACCCATGTCATCCTCTTCACCATAACAAATGGGTTTCACCCTTAAACATCAAATTAACCTATTTCATGCATAATCCATGTTCCAAATGGTGAATCTAACACATACTCATGCTCAATTTCATACAAATTCGTGATTTACAACATAACCCATTTCGTGCATCATCACCAATCTAGAATCTAAGACATACCTTACGATCCCCTTATGAAGGTGATCATTAATCCGTGTTTGGTTATGAATTTGAGCTTCGTTTAGCCTTCCAATTTGAGGGAATTGATGAAGTTAGGGTTCTTGGCTCCATGGGAGCTTCCTGCTCTTTTCACTAACACACTATGTGTGTTTGTGTGTGTGTGTTTGTTAATTAAAACATAACTTTCCCCCTTGTTCATCTTTGGTCCCTCAAGTTTGTTCCCTTGTTTGCTTTGCTAAATATTTTACTACACTCCTCCTTTTAATCATTTTAACCATACATTTAAGTAGGTTAAATAGCCTAGTTATCTATTTCTTAATGTACCATATCATAACATTTTAACGAATATAAACATTCGGGTTTTGGGGTGTTACAAGTCTACCCCCCTTAATTAAGGTTTCGTCCCCGAAACCTTTCTCATTTCCTCTTACACACACACATTCATGTTTGACTTCATAGTCACATCATAATCATAAGTAATCATCCTACCTCATTTCATAATTATTCAATCAATTGGCTTCCTCTTCTTAACAAGTCTATACTTTCCATGGCATGCTTTCATATAACATTCTCATATCCTTTGACCCGTTAATAACAGGTTAATATATATACTTATTCAAACTTATAATAATGCTTACACTCATATGATCATTTAATAACAGATTAAATACCTTCATCTCATCCTTTAAGATTTCATTCTATAGACACATTGCATAACATTTAACCCTTGTTTTGTTATCACAACAAAACTACCATTTCATAGTCACACCTTCGTGCTTAACTCCGTAGCTAACATCATTCTACGTTTCTATAATCTTTTGCACCATACATATCCTCACGTTACTTGCACATTCGGATATTTTCATTCCTATCATTCTTTTGTTCTTTTGCTTTACATTACTTTTATGACTTGTTGGACGCATACATGGTCAAGCTATTGACTTCTTCTTATGTAGACTAGTTCCGTCTTTTATATCTTAAATCCGTTTCGCGGATTCGAACACATTATTCATACCTTTCGTACCTTCTATGTTTTGAATCCGTCTCGCGGATTCAAATATTGCATTTACACCTTTCATTCTTTGAATCCGTCTTGCGGATTCAAATATTGCATATACGCTTTTCATCCCTTGAATCCGTCTCGTGGGTTCAAGCATTGCATTTCATGTTTCGAATCCGTCTCGCGGATTCTAGCATAGCATTTCATGTTTCGAATCCGTCTCGCGGATTCTAGCATAGCATTTCATGTTTCGAATCCGTCTCGCGGATTCTAGCATAGCATTTCATGTTTCGAATCCGTCTCGCGGATTCTAGCATAGCATTTCATGTTTCGAATCCGTCTCGCGGATTCTAGCATAGCATTTCATGTTTCGAATCCGTCTCGCGGATTCTAGCATAGCATTTCATATTTCGAATCCGTCTCGCGGATTCTAGCATAGCATTTCATGTTTCGAATCCGTCTCGCGGATTCTAGCATAGCATTTCATGTTTCGAATCCGTCTCGCGGATTCTAGCATAGCATTTCATATTTCGAATCCGTCTCGCGGATTCTAGCATAGCATTTCATGTTTCGAATCCGTCTCGCAGATTCTAGCATAGCATTTCATGTTTCGAATCCGTCTCGCAGATTCTAGCATAGCATTTCATGTTTCGAATCCGTTTCACGGATTCTAGCATAGCATTTCATACTCTCATTCTTGAGAGTCTTACATTTCTCTTCACCCTCACGTCCACCTACTGCTTAATTCTAACGGACATACCTGTATTAATTATCACGGTTCCACGAACGTCATATGCTTCACGTGTACTGGCCAGGTACACAATCCACATACTAGTTTCGTGTCTTCGTGTAATTGTCACCTTATGTCCGAAGAATTAGGTTTCGGCACGTGTATCATTTTTCAAAACATGTTTACTATACCATCATGGTCCTTCATTTAGCATTTTTCTTCCCTTAATGCATTTTACCATTGCATATACCGACATATTGAATTTATGTACCTTGGTTCAACTTTATCTTATTTCATGCCTTGGTGTCGGTACTTGACCGCACTCGCGGATCATCCTCTTCAAACGCTTATACTTACCTTGCATATACAAAACCGTCAGTTTCTTTATGCGTATACATAAGTGCATACTTACATTCTCTTTTACCTTTGGATCTTGACCGAGTCTTGGATTGTACGGGTTTCTTATCACAAGAGCACACAGGTTTGAGTTCAAGCACTTACCTTCTTACACTTGATTCTCTCAAACCAGGGCTCTGATACCAACTTGTTAGACCCTAAATCGTACATGACAAAAGTCGCAGCGGAATTTCGTGCCATAAAATTTCATTCATTATAAACAATTTGACTTACTTGAAGGTCCAAATTAAAATATAAAAACATACTTATCATCACTAAATTACATATGTAAATATTCCCGTACAATCTATCTTGTGACTCGGTCTTCAATCGCTACTTTTTGTAAGGTTAATCCGTGCTTCGTACAACCTGCATTCACCACATTCATTCATACATTAGCACTCATTATATAAATAAGACTTATACACGTACGCTTCACATATCATCATATTTCAAAACTTTAAGCATTTCCTCTGCGTATCCAATTCCTGGTGAGACTTCAGTAATATACCTGCATTACTTCCCATTCTCAAAGTACACCATTAATAACATTAACACTTAATGTGTCTAAATCATGCATACATACGTACTTACATACACATCTACACACATTCATACCTTTCCTACAGCTTACATACGTGCATACACTCATACATGTCCTTATACATACATACATACATATTCAACTACATACGTACCTACCTTTCCTACATCATCACATACATGCATACACTCGTACATACCCTTATGTATACATACATACACATCTACGTACAAACATACCTTTCCTACAACTTTACATACATGCATACACTCATACATACCCTTAGGCATACTTACATACGCACCTACGTACAAACGTACCTTTCCTACAACTTTACATACATGCATACACTCATACATACCCTTATGCATACATACATACATACACATCTACGTACAAACATACCTTTCCTACAACCTTACATATGTGCATACTGTCACGCGTACCTTCATATATACATATGACAAGGTTAGGGAGCTTTTCGGGAGCTTTACATACCACCGGGTCGAAAACCGAAGCATCAAGACACACTACGATTCAACCGGGAACTCAAGATGCGAAAAATAAAAGGCTGATAAACAAGAGCCCGTCGCCGACGGCCTCCTTGCCCGTCGGCGACGGGTTGTAATTATGCCCGTCGCGCCCTTTTACCCGTCGCCAGTAAGTTAATCCGTCGGAAGAAAATGGCCAAACGAGTGCCCGTCGGCGACGGGGTGTATACCCGTCGGCGACGCCCATCCTAAAACCCCTTTTTCTGCAGAATCGTTTCGTCGTCCATACACACTAAAACGCGCATAACTTTTGAACCGTTTACCCGTTTAACCTCCCGTTTCTTCCTACATGCTTGTAAATTCATATTCTATCATATAAACTTAAAATCCCGCTTCCGGATTAATGAAATTCTTATCTTCGCCCTATCGGCTTATTGTCACATTCTAATTATTCGACCCGTTGTGGGTATTTGCGCATTAATTGGTTTATGACATTCCTAGACCATACTCTCCGCTTCCATACTTATCCAAAACATTATACTCAATAAATAACTTGTTCCTAAACCGCTTTGTAATATCGTTTGCCCAAAATACCCATCAAGGGCATTTTGGTCAACATCTCTCTATCCTTAATCAACAAAGGAAAAATCCTTTCATAAATAACCTATCTTACTACTTAGCTTAAATTCTTAAACACATATTCCTTCCTCGGATCAATTCTAAGATCCGTTTAATACTTCATTGACATCGTACAATTCATTCCTACTTAACCTCGATTATCATATTTAATTCAAATGCATATAATTCTACATAAACAACTTGGAAGTGATTACGGAATCACTTACCTCATGCATCCGTGTTCCCATTCGTTCCTCGCCACTTCTTGACCCGTTAGCCTTCCGTGCTTGATTCCGTCTCGACATGATTCCTATACTTCCATGTCATCGAAATCACGCTATCATTAGCATACTCATTTGTACATGATAACAATCGTATCAATCCCATATTTCACACTTAACTTTCATTAATCATTTCTAACAAACATAACTCATATAATCATGTCTGTATACGTTTAACTCATGTAACTCACCATGTCATTACATTTAACACGGATTGCTATTACATGTACCATACGACTTCTCATCAACCTACATTTACGACAACGAGTCAACTCATGTTTCTTATACTTAGTTGACTTTCAAAAGTCAACTATTAATCATACATAACTATCGACTTATCAACATATACCCGTAACATCATAATCGACTATACGGACGACATTATATACATTTTATCATTCACTTGGTGTGCGTACCACCTTTAAAGCATAACGTACAACCAATTCATACACAATCTTCTAAATTCATACATAGTTCATCAAATGCTTCTACAATCCAACATGAGGTATTTAAATTAAACATCAAACATGTTATCATCACATTTTATTCACTTCATCTAACAACAATTTATCATCTCTTATCCCATTTCTTTAAACATTCACACCCATGTATGATTCCAAACATTATTAACATAAGTGAATCATCAAATTACATTACATCATCTAAAACCCACTTCATAACTACTTGTTAATCACTTACAAGTGATCTAATCTTAAGTTCTTCATAATTCATCATACTTTTGATATATGTACTACCTTGTAAGCATAGTGTACAACTAGTTCATGCATATCATTCTAATCTCATACATAATTCATCAATTTCTTCCTCCTAATCAACATGATTCATACATGCATAACATCAAACATACTAGTATCACATTTCTTTCAATCCTTCTAACAAGAATACATCATACAACTCAAAATACATCAATATTAAGCAAGAACTTAGACATAGATGATTTACCCATGTCATCCTCTTCACCATAACAAATGGGTTTCACCCTTAAACATCAAATTAACCTATTTCATGCATAATCCATGTTCCAAATGGTGAATCTAACACATACTCATGCTCAATTTCATACAAATTCGTGATTTACAACATAACCCATTTCGTGCATCATCACCAATCTAGAATCTAAGACATACCTTACGATCCCCTTATGAAGGTGATCATTAATCCGTGTTTGGTTATGAATTTGAGCTTCGTTTAGCCTTCCAATTTGAGGGAATTGATGAAGTTAGGGTTCTTGGCTCCATGGGAGCTTCCTGTTCTTTTCACGAACACACTATGTGTGTTTGTGTGTGTGTGTTTGTTAATTAAAACATAACTTTCCCCCTTGTTCATCTTTGGTCCCTCAAGTTTGTTCCCTTGTTTGCTTTGCTAAACATTTTACTACACTCCTCCTTTTAATCATTTTAACCATACATTTAAGTAGGTTAAATAGCCTAGTTATCTATTTCTTGATGTACCATATCATAACATTTTAACGAATATAAACATTCGGGTTTTGGGGTGTTACACGGAGTTTATCCCGAATTATGAAATAAAATAATCGGGCATTTCAAGTTTTTAAAAGATCCTATTAAAATCTTCCGCTGTCGCATCAATTAAATACCACGGGTTCTTGTCCCGCGGCTCTAGACCGGGTCAAACCGGGGCTAGGGCTGTGACAGGAAAATGTGGTATCAGAGCCATTGATTTAAGGCAGCTAGTTCTAACATAAATACAAGAAAAGGAATAAACGTGGCATGCCCGACCCCCCCCCCCCCACAGCATCTTCCCAAGCAAAAACAAGAGAACAGAAGGCTGAACACGCCCCGTGCTCAATGAGCACGGGGGCGTGCCCAAGTGTCTGCAGAAAAGACAAAGTTGTAGAAGCTTCAATCACCCACCACGGGGGCGTGTCCAACGGACACGGGGCCATGGTCAACTCTAAGATTCATAGAATCTAGGAAAATCTTGATAGTACAGATACGCTTCTGCACACGGGGTCGTGCCCAGCGGACACGGGGGCGTGGTCAACTAATGCAGACAAACTGCAATAATGAAGAAAGAGAAGATGGGTGGACAAGGGGCCGTGTCCGGGCTTCTGTGCAGGCTATAAATAGGGGTGCTTGGCTTACTTGCAAACCATCCCTTGGCAAACCACCTCTCTCACATTTCACCCACCCACCACCACCATCACAACCCACATCCACCACCATCATCCATCATCTATCATAGAGTGTGTGAGTAGTCTCGGGATCCAAGATTGATCGTAAGAGTTCTTGATAATCAAAGGCCATGTTTGCCTAAGTCTCTTACATCACTTGGTGAAGACAAGTATTTAGTGTAATACTTTTTATTTTTAATCTTTTCGCACTTTTTATTTGGTTATGTATTAATGACTTTAATAACTAGTTTCTTACTGTTGAAGGTGAATCTTCCTTATCATTTGTCCGCGGTGTCTTGGCATTATTTTACTGTCTATATAAAATAAAAGATTTTCACCACTCATATATCCAAGGTCTATATGGAGATATGTTGGCTACCTGGTCGGGGGTTAAGGGAATGGTTTGGTAAGAGTCTTGCCTTGTTCAGTGTATAGATCCTGCAAGGACCTGGGTCAAGTTTAGTAGGACCTCCTTCAATACCCATTGGTATTGGATGGCGAGGGTCCGAACTCCTTGATCCCCTCATATGTAAACAACTATTAAAACTTTAACCCGGCTATTTAAGATTGTATCCCTGCTGACTCAAACTACTTAGCCGAGGGTAACGTCACCTTCAAAAGAGGGGCCTACCACATTATGCATTAATAACTTAATTAATTATCTTTCAATAATCCAACCCTTTAGGATTGTATCCTTGCTGACTCAAACTACTGGGTTGAGAGTAACGTCACCTTCAAAAGAGGGGCCTACTACTATAACTAAGATAATCTCTTAAAAAGTGTAAAAGTGCGAAAATAATCAAAGGTTACACTAAATACGAGTCGGATCCAAGTGATTCATCTTGTCAATCTGTTTTATTTTTATTTTTATTTTCAGCATTTTTAGTTAGTTTTATTTTTCTTGTTTAAAAACCTTTTTCTAAACTTTTGATTTGATTAGACGTTGACGATAAACTGGTATTAAAAGCTCTTGTGTCCTTGGACGGCCTAGGTATCTTACCAACACTTTACTACGCTCACGATGGGTGCACTTGCCCATATGTGTGTTTGGTTTTATAAATTTAAAACTTGACTAAAGTGTAAAAAGGGCTAAAAATATACATAAAATATATAACCACCACACACGCATCAAGTTTTTGGCGCCGTTGCCAGGGACACAAGGATTTTAAGAAAGTTAGGAATCAACGGCCTAATCGTTTTTTCTTATTTTTCTGTTTTTTTAGGATTTTTCTTAGATTTTCAGCTTCTGCAGAACTCAGCACGGGCCGTGCCCCGTGCCCAATCTTTGGAACTGGCAATCCTGTTTTAAGTCAGACAGTAGCTGAACACGGGGCCGTGCCCACTCAACACGCCCCGTGCCCAAGTATCAGTTACTGAAAACAGAACCGTAAGATCCCGACAGTTGGTAATTTCTGACACAACCATGAGTGATACTGATTTTTTTTACTATCGGCCCTCTTATGGTACGTGGTGTCAAATATGTGGTGGCAATCATAAAGATTTAGAATGTTATTTTCAAAATTATAAGCCCCACTATATAGATCCATTGTTTTCCTGTAGCCTTAAGAGGGGCAAAAGTAAAAATAATCCCTATCTCTCCCTCGAATGCTCTCAATCGACTCTTCTAGGAGAAATGCTTCTTGATGAATTATTTCAAATGGAAGATCTAATTCTTAGTTGGGTAAAGGAACTTGAGATGGATTTCATTAATACACTTTAAGATGATACCCAAGAAGAATTATTGGGATCACATTCGAATAAAAACAACTTCGTTGTTCCCGATACCACTTCTAACTCTCGTAAGGACTTGAACGATAGTCGTCCCTGTGTCGATTGTGCTGTGAAGGACTCCCCATCGACTTCGTTCGGAGCATACATAGACTTGAGCGATTCGGCATACACCTTCTTTAACGAGAGCCCGGGAAAGGGTTGGACTTGTCCACCTACATTTAGCATAGGAATCACCCTCACCGAAAACCTCTTGCGATCTCGTGTTAATCTAGAGCAATTTAGGTATCTCAGGCACTTTGGGGTTGTTCCGTCCAATAAGGAACCGCCCGATCCGGATAAATTCCTTAAAAATAGATGAAACTTCATAAACAACCTCTAGACACGGTGTCGTATCCAGGTCAGCACGCCCCCGTGTCCACCAAAAGATTCCCTTCTGATTTTTGGTCAGAATACGGACAAAATGAGTCAGGACCTTTCCTGCACACGGGGCCGTGTCCAGCCGACACGGGGCCATACGCAGTTTGCTGTCATTTTCTATAAATGCAGCCAAGAATCCTGCATATTAGGGGTGCTTGGCTCACTTGCAAACCATCTCTTGGCAAACCACCTCTCTCACATTTCACCCACCCACCACCACCATCACAACCCACATCCACCACCATCAACCACCATCCATCATAGAGTGTGTGAGTAGTCTCGGGATCCAAGATTGATCGTAAGAGTTCTTGATAATCAAAGGCCATGTTTGCCTAAGTCTCTTACATCACTTGGTGAAGACAAGTATTTAGTGTAATACTTTGTATTTTTAATCTTTTCGCACTTTTTATTTGGTTATGTATTAATGACTTTAATAACTAGTTTCTTACTGTTGAAGGTGAATCTTCCTTATCATTTGTCCGCGGTGTCTTGGCATTATTTACTGTCTCTATAAAATAAAAGATTTTCACCATTCATATCTCCACGTTCTATATGGAGATATGTTGGCTACCTGGTCGGGGGTTAAGGGAATGGTTTGGTAAGCGTCTTGCCTTGTTCAGTGTATAGATCCTGCAAGGACCTGGGTCAAGTTTAGTAGGACCTCCTTCAATACCCACTGGTATTGGATGGCGGGGGTCCGAACTCCTTGATCCCCTCATATATAAACTACTATTAAAACTTTAACCCGGCTATTTAGGATTGTATCCTTGCTGATTCAAACTACTTAGCCGAGGGTAACGTCACATTCAAAAGTGGGGCCTACCATATTATGCATTAATAACTTAATTAATTATCTTTCAATAATCCAACCCTTTAGGATTGTATCCTTACTGACTCAAACTACTGGGTTGAGGGTAACGTCACCTTCAAAAGAGGGGCCTACTACTATAACTAAGATAATCTCTTAAAAAGTGCAAAAGTGCGAAAATAATCAAAGGTTACACTAAATACAAGTCGGATCCAAGTGATTCATCTTGTCTATCTGTTTTATTTTTATTTTTAATTTTATTTTCAGCATTTTTAGTTAGTTTTATTTTTCTTGTTTAAAAACATTTTTCTAAACTTTTGATTTGATTAGACGTTGACGATAAACCGGTATTAAAAGCTCTTGTGTCCTTGGACGACCTCGGTATCTTACCAAAAATCTATACTACGCTCACGATGGGTGCACTTGCCCATATGTGTGTTTGGTGTTAGTAAATATCGTGTTTTATAAATTTAAAACTTGACTAAAGTGTAAAAAGGGCTAAAAATATACATAAAATATATGACCACCACACACACATCAATAGCTATTACACTAGTATAAAAGCCGCACCTATTGAGGCTTTATACACGAGAAAGTGTAGAACACCCGTTTGATGGGCTAAAGTTGGTAGAAACCAACCCTCTGGATCTAAGATTGTCCTTGAATCAACTAAAAGAATCTTATAAACCTGCAATAGACACAAGACTGCCCGTGATTGGCAGAAGAGTTATGATGATAAAAGGCGGAAGCCTCTCAAATTCTAAATAAGAGATTGTATAATACTGAAAGTCTTACCTTGGAAAGACGTATTAAAGGCAAGCTGAGCCATAGATATATTAGACCATTCGAGATAATAGAATGTGTCGGTTCAGTAGCATATAGACTTAAGGTACCAATAGAGCTGAGTGGTATCCATGAAATATTCCATATCTCTAATCTCAGAAAGTGTTTAGCTGATAAAGCACTTATCATGACATTTAAATTAACGACAGCTTAAGGTTTATTGAAAAAACTTTGTCCATTAAGGACCATAAATTGAAAGCTCCAAGAAACAAGTTTCCCTCGTCAAAGCTAAATGGGATTCCCATCGTGGCCCAGAATACACTTGAGAGGTTGAAATTTGAAATGAAACGGGAATAGCTATATTATTTTGAACAAATCTCGAGGACGAGATTTCCTTTAAGGGGTAAGGATGTAACACCCGTAAATTTATGTCTAACTATGAGATGACACGTGTCCCGAATCTCCAACTAAGGAGAGGGAATTTTTCGTTCAACTCTGTAACGATACATGTTCAATCCTCCAATTAATCCCGACTATGTGGAGGGAGGAACCTCCGACTAATCCCGACTATGTGGAAGGAGGAAGCATCCATACTGTACGTTCATTGAAACGTGTCCCAACTGGCAAAAGAATCACAATTAAAGGTACCAAGCCAATGAGAACAACAAACTTCATCTCTGTGATGCAAGCTGCAAGTTATGCACGAAAAGAGGGAATGGTGTATATAATTTCAGTAATCATTAACCCTAAAGGAAAAGAATTAAAAGATATTCCCGTAGTATCTAAATTCTCATATGTTTTTCTAGAAGATTTACCTGGATTACCACCAGATCGCGAGGTTGAATTTAGAATTCACCTGATACCCGGAACGACACCGATTGCCAAAGCACCCTATCGCCTAGCGCCAACGGAGATGCAGGAATTGAAGAAACAGTTAGACGAATTGCTAGATAAAGGTTTTATACAACCTAGCTCATCCCCATGGGGAGCACCGGTGTTATTTGTCAAGAAGAAAGATGGATCGATGGGTATGTACATTGATTACCGAGAATTGAATAAGGTTACGATTAAAAATCGGTACCCACTACCGAGAATCGATGATCTATTCGATCAACTTCATGGAGCCCGATTCTTTTCTAAGATCGATTTACACTCAGGATATCATCAATTGAAAGTACAGGAAGAGGACATTCCTAAAACTGCTTTTAGAACAAGATACGGTCATTATGAATTTACAGTCATGCCATTTAGTTTAACCAATGCCCCAGCCGCATTTATTGACATGATGAACTGTATATGTAAACCGTACATGGATAAATTTATAATTATCTTTATAGATGATATTCTAATTTACTTTAAGAATAAGGAAGAGCATGCGGAACATTTGCATATACTCCTGACATTGTTGAGAAAAGAAAGGCTTTTTTACTAAATTCTCAAAATGTGAATTTTGGTTGCAAGAAGTACAATTCCTTGGACATTTGGTTAATATGAAGGAATTCATGTGGATCCCACAAAGATCGAAGCGATTACCAAATGGAAAGTCCCTAAGTCACCTACGGAAGTAAGAAGTTTTCTTGGATTGGTAGGCTATTATAGACGTTTTATTCAAGATTTTTCTATAATAGCCATTCCATTAACCAAACTAACTTGTAAGTCAGTTAAGCTTGAATGGGGACCAAAACAAGAGGAAGCATTCAAGATTTTGAAGCAAAGATTAACCAACGCACCAATACTCGCTTTGCCAGAAGGAACTGAAGACTTTATAGTCTATTGTGATGCCTCCAAGTAAGGATTTGGATGTGTGTTGATGCAACGTCACAAGGTAATTTCTTATGCCTCTAGACAGCTTAAGAAATATGAAGAGAATTATACAACCCATGATATATTGTTAGGTGTCACACCCCGACCGCGTAAAACAACAAATCGCGGCGGAAACATCGGGGCGTGTTGCGACAGAATTAATTGTTTCATAACCATGGCATACAAAGTTGTCTTTTATTTATAAACAAAGGTGTTACATTGTTTTAAACAGGAAATTAAAGAGTTCAGAACATAATTAAACATAGTCTATCTTATTTTAAAGTCTCTAAGGCACAGGTCCGCCCTAGTATCATGATCAACATCCTATGGAAAAGCACCTGAAAACACATGTGAAAATAGGTACGTCAGCATAAAAATGCCTGTGAGATACATAGGTTTGTGAAAATAGGATTCATGACTTGTATTTGAGAAAATGTTTAGTCATGAACCTTGTAATTTGCTTTGTCTTGTAAATCATTTGAAT
Organism: Helianthus tuberosus; assembly: GCA_030545235.1. Taxonomy (NCBI): domain Eukaryota; kingdom Viridiplantae; phylum Streptophyta; class Magnoliopsida; order Asterales; family Asteraceae; genus Helianthus; species Helianthus tuberosus. The sequence goes on from CM060376.1 coordinate 47,152,401, forward strand.
AACAATAAGATCAGATGATATGTATAAGTAAATGTCAGGTTAAATAAATGACCATGTAAAAATGTGTTTGTATAAGATAAGTTGTTTATAAATCAATGTCTTGTGAAAAGTACGTTATTTGTATAAAATGTTCTATGTCTCAATATTGAAATGATTCAAATAACGTTACGACATGTAATACCATACAAACACTTATATATAGGAAGTACCAGCGGCGTATCCACCATGCTTGTATCATATTACACATGCATCGTTACTTAATCACTTAATCAAACAAAACCAACCAATGTAAGAAGTCTATGTTTAAACAAATTGTCAAATGTATTGAATAATATGTCAAGTGTAAATCATGTCAAATGTCTATGTCAATTATCCATGTCAAATGTCTATGTCAATTATCCATGTCAAATGTCTATGTCAAATATCCATGTCAAATGTCTATGTCAAATATCCATGTCAAATGTCTTTGTGTAAAATGTCTATGTCAAAATGTCATGTATGGCAAGTGAAATGTCTCAACTAAACCATATGCACAAAAACAAAGTATTGAAGTAAAACTTGGTTTAAATCAAAGTTATGTTTTGTGTAAATGCATGCAACTATTTAATATGAACATTTATGCGGTATTGTGAAAATGCATACATCCAAGCCTTGTGACTGTGGTGATAAACCCTTTAAACAAATTAAAGGTCTATCTGTCTTATATCATCGAATTCGGTCATTCCTTTCTGTCCCCTTTCCCTGGGATGTCCGGAACGGGAGTTGTCAATTCCTATGGTACCACTACCTACTAACGAACGGCGTAGCTAATGTTAATGAATGTATTGTCCCATGTAAACAAACCAAATGTCATACCAAAATGTAAACATGTGAAAACAATGCACTAAGTATGTAATCAAATGAACATACATAGCGTGAAATGTCATGTAAAACAATGTACTAAGTAATGCACACAATGGGCACACCTAGCATGAAATGTAATGTAAAACAATGTACTAAGTAATGCACACAATGGGCACACCTAGCATGAAATGTCATGTAAAACAATGTACTAAGTAATGCACACAATGGGCACACCTAGCATGAAATGATATGAAATCATGTACTATAATGTACTAACGAACATAGCAGTATATGATGTGAAAACAGGAAAGCATGAAAGTAACAAGTAGGCACATGTGTTCCACCCCAAAACAGTTTGGAAAACAGTAAAAGAGGGGTCTATGTACTCACTTGTGATTGCTCAGATGTCTAAAGATAATCACCAAGTAATGCTAGAGATCTCGGAATCAAACGGCACCTAATATAGGTAACTATGTTAATAAACCGGACCTTAATCGGATGATTGGATAGAATGAGGTTTCGTAAACCAAACGAGTGTAGAGACTCGTGTCATTTGGTTTAACAAAGCCTACATGCTAAATGAAACTTAACATAATTGTTTACGACCCATTACGACCCGTTTAGGAAGCTTATGCTACTTTAACGTGTCGTGCGCGTGAAACGCGTTCGGACCGCCTAACTAGTCCTATGACAAGTGTTATATGCCTAAACATGTTACATAATCAGTTACGTGACAAAAGTTTAGGTTACATATGCTAAATTACCAATTATACATGAAAAAGGGTATTCTGGTAAATTACCTAAGGCATATAAACTACCTATCATACAACTACTTAAACGATGTGACCATAGGGTATAACCTCGGAAGGTTATTCCCTACCTACTATGGTCACCTAATGTATTTGGTCGGATCCTAATGATCGACCAAATGGGTCGGGTTCGAAGGTATAGGCGATTTATTAGATCGCCTACCCTACGACCCTAGACAACGTGGTAATCAGTAGGCATAGTCCCAAGGGACTATGACCATCGTGATTACAATCACGTTGCGAAGTTCAACCGAACTTCGCATTGACCATTACTGGTCAACGCTGAAAGTCAAACAAAGTTTGACTTTCTGACTCGAAAAGCAGTAAAAATAAGGAAAAGAACGAAAGAATACTTACGAAGGGTCCCCGAATGCTAAACTCGATTCGAAAATCTCAGGTATGAAACTAGTGTTTCAACTTAGAGTTTCTCAAATCAAATTTCTAGTGATTATGAATGAAACATATGGTGGGTATTTATAGTTTTTCCATATAGAATATTCCTAGAATATTCCTAGAATATTCCTAGCATATTCCAAGCATATTCCTAGCATATACCTTAGCATATTCCAAGCATATACCTTAGCATATTCCAAGCATATACCTTAGCATATTCCAAGCATATGCCAAGCATATTCCTAGTATATGGCTAAGACGGGTATTTAACTGGGTACCGGGTATTTTATCTAGCGTTTAAATCCCGGTTTATGGCGTTCTAAATTATTTTTATTACTCTATAAAAATAAACTCGCCAAGTTATTACTGAAATAAATTTCAGTTGCCAGGACTGGCTGCGTTGTCTGCGTTTTGCAGTAGAAGCACTGTGTTGCGCAGAAACACACGGTACGCGCTTAAACTTTGAAAAATAACGTTTTTAGGCGTTTTAATTTATTTTTCAACACGGACCTGATTAAAATAAGATTTTAATCATAACAGAATATTTGTGGGATTTAAATATTATCCGGTCGGTCACCAACGTTCGTTTGGTCGTACGATCGCGATGTTCGGTTAATTACGACGGAATGCGCATAAGCGCGAAAAACGATCCAAATTGCGCGACGAATGGATTTTTCTTATGCCAAACACTAAAATAAAATATTTTGGTGCTTACATAAATTTTTGGATGTCCGGATGTATTCAGAACGTATGTTATGCGCGAAAATGCAAACTTGTGCACTTTTTGACACTTTTAGTCCCTGAATGACCCAAAAGTTTATTTTAGCACACCGAACCCCTCAAAGCCTATTTCTAAGCTATGTAAAGGATATTTAAGGTGTGTTTAACTTATGGTTAGGTTCCGGAATGTTCGTTACAGTTCAAATTGACATACTTTCGCAGTTTGTCATATTTAGTCCCTGTAAGCGAATTAACTTGTTTTTGCCATACCAAAGCCTTTAAAACTTATTTCTAAGTTATGTAAAGGTTATTTAAGGTATGTTGAGTATATGTTGATGTTCCGGAGTATTTCTCGCATTAAACTGAGTACGTTTACGCACTAGTTTGCGTATAACTCTCCAGAAAGCGATGTAGAGTTTGAAATTGAACAAAAGTCAAAACATGAAAAATGTAAAACATAACAAAACAAACATTGTGATCAAATAACATTGTTTTATTGATAACATAACTGTTCATAGTGATTACAAGCACAGTTGTTACAGTCTCCCCTACTTGTGGAAATTTCGTCCCGAAATTTATTTAGAGGAAACTCGTGGAAAAAGATGCGGATATTTCGCTTTCATTTGATCTTCGCGTTCCCAAGTAAACTCGGGTCCACGTTTAGCTTCCCAGCGAACTTTGACCAAAGGAATGCGCTTGCGTTTAAGCCACTTGACTTCACGTTCCATGATTTCCACTGGCTTCTCAACAAATTTCAGTGTTTTGCCAACACGAATTTCGTCAAGCGGTATGGAGAAATTCTCATCAGCTGTACACTTCTTGAGATTGGACACGTGAAAAGTTGGATGAACATTTCCCAGTTCAGGAGGTAACTCAAGTCTGTAGGCTACCTTTCCGATTCTTTCGACGATCTTGAATGGTCCAACGTATCTAGGTGCAAGTTTTCCTTTCTTTCCAAATCTGATCACACCTTTCCAAGGTGAGACCTTAAGTAATACTCGATCACCGACTTGAAATTCCAAGGCTTTGCGTTTTGGGTCCGCGTAAATCTTCTGACGGTTTCTAGCTGCCTGAAGGTTATCACGAACTTTCTTGACCTTGTCAGTTGTCTCTAAAATGAGGGCAGGTCCAGTAAGTTGAGCCTCGCCAATCTCATTCCAGCAGACTGGTGAACGACATTTTCGACCATAGAGAGCTTCGAAAGGAGCCATTTTGATGCTAGTGTGATAACTGTTGTTGTAGGAGAATTCAATCAATTTAAGATGTGAATCCCAGCTACCACCAAAATCGATCACACAAGCTCTTAGCATATCCTCCAGAGTCTGGATTGTTCTCTCAGATTGACCATCCGTTTGCGGATGATAAGCAGTGCTCAGATTAAGTTGGGTTCCCATAGCAGATTGCATGGTTCTCCAAAAATGAGAAGTGAAACGAGCATCTCTGTCAGAAATGATGTTCAAAGGAACACCATGTCGAGCCACAATTTCATCTACATAGATTTGAGCAAGTCTGTCAGTAGGAAAATCCTCGCGGATTGGCAAGAAATGCGCTGACTTTGTAAGACGATCAACGACTACCCAGATGGCATCATGACCTTTCTTTGTGCGCGGGAGTTTGGTAACAAGATCCATAGTAATATTTTCCCATTTCCAAACTGGGATCTCTGGTTGCTCCAATAAACCAGAAGGACGCTGATGTTCAGCCTTAACCTTTAGACAAGTAAGGCATTTGGATACGTATAAGGCAATGTCTTTCTTCATACCAGGCCACCAATAGTGAATACGAAGATCCTTATACATCTTATCTGAGCCCGGATGAATAGAATAGCGAGACTTATGGGCTTCATCCATAAGCAAGGTACGAAGATCATCTAGGCTTGGGACCCACAAACGGTCCATGAAGTAATATGATCCATTGTCCTTCAGTTCCAGTGCAGGTGTTATGTGATAAGGAAATTCCTTATCCATCAATCCTTGTGAAACACAAGATTGTTGAGACTGAGAAATGCGTGCTTGAATATCAGATCGAGCTTGAATAACAGATTGAACACGTACACAATGAATCTTAGTACGTTCCTTACGACTCAATGCATCAGCTACGACATTCGCCTTACCAGGATGGTAGCGAATTTCGCAGTCATAGTCGTTTAAAAGTTCAACCCAACGTCGTTGCCTCATGTTGAGTTCTTTCTGGTTGAAGATATGCTGAAGACTTTTGTGGTCAGTGAAAACCACACATTTTGTACCGTACAAATAGTGTCTCCAGATCTTGAGAGCGAAAACAACTGCACCCAACTCAAGATCATGAGTGGTGTAGTTCTTCTCATGTATCTTCAACTGCCTCGATGCATATGCTATGACTTTGTTCCTTTGCATCAGAACACAACCAAGACCCAATTTTGATGCATCACAATACACGACAAAATCATCATCACCCTCAGGCAATGATAGAACAGGCGCATCGCAAAGCTTCTGCTTCAGGTGTTGAAAAGCTTCCTCTTGTTTGTTTCCCCAATAAAAGGGCATTTTCTTCTGAGTTAGAGCAGTTAGAGGAACTGCAATCTTCGAGAAGTTTTCTATGAAGCGGCGATAATAACCCGCTAGACCAAGAAAAGAACGAACTTCAGTAGGAGTAGTAGGTGTATCCCAATCCTTAATCGCACTGATCTTGGAGGGATCTACATGAATACCTCGTTCGTTGATAACATGCCCCAAAAATTGAACTTCTTTAAGCCAAAATTCGCACTTGGAGAATTTGGCGAAAAGTTGCTCTTTCTTTAGGAGTTCAAGGGTAAGACGAAGATGTTGCTCGTGATCAGCTTGCGTCTTAGAATAAATCAAGATGTCGTCAATAAAAACAATGACGAACTGATCCAAATAAGGTTTACAGACCCTATTCATTAAGTCCATGAAAACAGCAGGAGCATTAGTCAAACCGAATGGCATGACTGTGAATTCATAATGCCCATAGCGAGTACGGAACGCTGTCTTCGGAATGTCTTCTTCTTGCACCCGAAGTTGATGATACCCGGAACGCAGATCAATCTTCGAAAAATAAGAAGCGCCCTGTAACTGATCAAAGAGGTCGTCTATGCGAGGTAAGGGATATCGATTCTTGATGGTAAGTTTGTTAAGCTCACGATAATCGATACACATCCTAAAGGATCCATCCTTCTTCTTTACAAAAAGAACGGGAGCACCCCAAGGTGAAAAACTAGGACGTATAAAACCTTTGTCAGAGAGCTCCTGAAGCTGTTTAGACAACTCTTGCATCTCAGATGGTGCAAGACGATATGGAGCTCTAGCAATGGGATTTGCACCAGGTACGAGATCAATGCGGAACTCGACTTGGCGTGCTGGAGGTAGACCAGGTAAATCTTCAGGGAACACTTCAGAATAATCCCGAACGACAGGAATATCTGAAATAGACTTACCCTTGCCTTTATCTTCTGTAACATGTGCTAAGAAAGCCACATAGTTCTTCTGCAGATACTTCCGAGCTTTAAAACAAGACATGAGTCTGAGACCACCGATAGGCTTCTCACCTTGAACCTGCAGGATCTCGCCTGTCGAAAGCGGCACACGAACAATCTTCTTAGAACAAACTATCTCTGCGTGATGCTTGGATAACCAATCCATTCCCACAATAACGTTGAAGCTTCCAAGTTGCATAGGCGCGAGGTCAATAGGAAAAAGATGGTCGTTAAGATTCAACTGGCAGTTGCGAAGAACAGAATTAAGAACAATGGGTTCACCACTAGCAACCTCTACTGTCAAAGATTTGCCTAGTTTCGTTCTAGACACTCGAAGCATTGGTTCAAAGGACAAAGACACGAAACTCTTATCGGCACCGGAATCGAAAAGAACAGATGCAGGCTGATTATTAATAAAGAACGTACCGTTCACCACATTATCGTCAGCCTGTGCCTCTTGGGCATTCATGTTAAAAACTCGGCCTCGAGCCGGAGCCTGAGCCTGATTCTGGTTCTGGTTCTGGTTCGCCAGTCTTGGACACCGATTCCTATAGTGGGTCAGATCCCCACAATTGTAACAAGCACCTGGTGGGTATTGTGGTCGTGCAGCTTGACCCTGTTGCGGAGCAGCTTGTTGAGCCGGGTTCTGAACCGCGGGATTCTGAGCAGACCGACAAACATTGGCAAGATGGCCTGACTTCCCACAGTTAGTACAGAAACGGCATGGAAGTTGCGGCTGGTGGTGACTGTTGCATCTATTGCACAAAGGTGCATTCCCTGTATAGGGTTTCTTTGCTGGCGGCTGTGCGGGTTGGTTGGGAGCTGCCTGATTAGCTTGGGCAGTGACAGCATAGATGGTGGTCATTCGTTCGTATCACAAAGCAAACAAACGACACACAGTGACTAATCAAAGTAAATGGGTCAAAAATAATGTATTAGCGAAGACATGCTCGCCTATAAGTGAACACTCACTCCAAGAATTCCCAGGTAAGCACAACTGGTCTTGCGTCTGGTTGAGATGTATACGAAGTGCTTGCCTAGACAGAAAACTCAGAATACAGGCATTCACCCTTCCAGTTTGCACATGTTCACATTATTTAAAACCCAAAACGTTTGACGGGATTTTGAAAATTTGAAGGCACAAGGCCAAAAACCAATACTGAAAAGGGTTCAAAACCATATAACAGAGGGTTCAAAACCTTACAATTGAGGGTTCAAAACCTTGTAAAAATTTATTCAAAAACAGATGATAGTTTTTCAAAAATCGTTTCGGAAAAATTTTGGTTCCTTGTTTTGTTAATCACCTAAGGATAGGTGATGTACATGTTTTAAGATCTAAACACAAGATAACTTGTGTTAGGTTCCTAGAAAAGTTATAGTCTAGGTCAAAGCATTACTAATAACCTATTTCCCTATAACCATTAGCTCTGATACCAACTCTTCTGTCACACCCCGACCGCGTAAAACAACAAATCGCGGCGGAAACATCGGGGCGTGTTGCGACAGAATTAATTGTTTCATAACCATGGCATACAAAGTTGTCTTTTATTTATAAACAAAGGTGTTACATTGTTTTAAACAGGAAATTAAAGAGTTCAGAACATAATTAAACATAGTCTATCTTATTTTAAAGTCTCTAAGGCACAGGTCCGCCCTAGTATCATGATCAACATCCTATGGAAAAGCACCTGAAAACACATGTGAAAATAGGTACGTCAGCATAAAAATGCCTATGAGATACATAGGTTTGTGAAAATAGGATTCATGACTTGTATTTGAGAAAATGTTTAGTCATGAACCTTGTAATTTGCTTTGTCTTGTAAATCATTTGAATAACAATAAGATCCGATGATATGTATAAGTAAATGTCAGGTTAAATAAATGACCATGTAAAAATGTGTTTGTATAAGATAAGTTGTTTATAAATCAATGTCTTGTGAAAAGTATGTTATTTGTATAAAATGTTCTATGTCTCAATATTGAAATGATTCAAATAACGTTACGACATGTAATACCATACAAACACTTATATATAGGAAGTACCAGCGGCGTATCCACCATGCTTGTATCATATTACACACGCATCGTTACTTAATCACTTAATCAAACAAAACCAACCAATGTAAGAAGTCTATGTTTAAACAAATTGTCAAATGTATTGAATAATATGTCAAGTGTAAATCATGTCAAATGTCTATGTCAATTATCCATGTCAAATGTCTATGTCAATTATCCATGTCAAATGTCTATGTCAAATATCCATGTCAAATGTCTATGTCAAATATCCATGTCAAATGTCTTTGTGTAAAATGTCTATGTCAAAATGTCATGTATGGCAAGTGAAATGTCTCAACTAAACCATATGCACAAAAACAAAGTATTGAAGTAAAACTTGGTTTAAATCAAAGTTATGTTTTGTGTAAATGCATGCAACTATTTAATATGAACATTTATGCGGTATTGTGAAAATGCATACATCCAAGCCTTGTGACTGTGGTGATAAACCCTTTAAACAAATTAAAGGTCTATCTGTCTTATATCATCGAATTCGGTCATTCCTTTCTGTCCCCTTTCCCTGGGATGTCCAGAACGGGAGTTGTCAATTCCTATGGTACCACTACCTACTAACGAACGGCATAGCTAATGTTAATGAATGTATTGTCCCATGTAAACAAACCAAATGTCATACCAAAATGTAAACATGTGAAAACAATGCACTAAGTATGTAATCAAATGAACATACATAGCGTGAAATGTCATGTAAAACAATGTACTAAGTAATGCACACAATGGGCACACCTAGCATGAAATGTAATGTAAAACAATGTACTAAGTAATGCACACAATGGGCACACCTAGCATGAAATGTCATGTAAAACAATGTACTAAGTAATGCACACAATGGGCACACCTAGCATGAAATGATATGAAATCATGTACTATAATGTACTAACGAACATAGCAGTATATGATGTGAAAACAGGAAAGCATGAAAGTAACAAGTAGGCACATGTGTTCCACCCCAAAACAGTTTGGAAAACAGTAAAAGAGGGGTCTATGTACTCACTTGTGATTGCTAAGATGTCTAAAGATAATCACCAAGTAATGCTAGAGATCTCGGAATCAAACGGCACCTAATATAGGTAACTATGTTAATAAACCGGACCTTAATCGGATGATTGGATAGAATGAGGTTTCGTAAACCAAACGAGTGTAGAGACTCGTGTCATTTGGTTTAACAAAGCCTACATGCTAAATGAAACTTAACATAATTGTTTACGACCCATTACGACCCGTTTAGGAAGCTTATGCTACTTTAACGTGTCGTGCGCGTGAAACGCGTTCGGACCGCCTAACTAGTCCTATGACAAGTGTTATATGCCTAAACATGTTACATAATCAGTTAGGTGACAAAAGTTTAGGTTACATATGCTAAATTACCAATTATACATGAAAAAGGGTATTCTGGTAAATTACCTAAGGCATATAAACTACCTATCATACAACTACTTAAACGATGTGACCATAGGGTATAACCTCGGAAGGTTATTCCCTACCTACTATGGTCACCTAATGTATTTGGTCGGATCCTAATGATCGACCAAATGGGTCGGGTTCGAAGGTATAGGCGATTTATTAGATCGCCTACCCTACGACCCTAGACAACGTGGTAATCAGTAGGCATAGTCCCAAGGGACTATGACCATCGTGATTACAATCACGTTGCGAAGTTCAACCGAACTTCGCATTGACCATTACTGGTCAACGCTGAAAGTCAAACAAAGTTTGACTTTCTGACTCGAAAAGCAGTAAAAATAAGGAAAAGAACGAAAGAATACTTACGAAGGGTCCCCGAATGCTAAACTCGATTCGAAAATCTCAGGTATGAAACTAGTGTTTCAACTTAGAGTTTCTCAAATCAAATTTCTAGTGATTATGAATGAAACATATGGTGGGTATTTATAGTTTTTCCATATAGAATATTCCTAGAATATTCCTAGAATATTCCTAGCATATTCCAAGCATATTCCTAGCATATACCTTAGCATATTCCAAGCATATACCTTAGCATATTCCAAGCATATACCTTAGCATATTCCAAGCATATGCCAAGCATATTCCTAGTATATGGCTAAGACGGGTATTTAACTGGGTACCGGGTATTTTATCTAGCGTTTAAATCCCGGTTTATGGCGTTCTAAATTATTTTTATTACTCTATAAAAATAAACTCGCCAAGTTATTACTGAAATAAATTTCAGTTGCCAGGACTGGCTGCGTTGTCTGCGTTTTGCAGTAGAAGCACTGTGTTGCGCAGAAACACACGGTACGCGCTTAAACTTTGAAAAATAACGTTTTTAGGCGTTTTAATTTATTTTTCAACACGGACCTGATTAAAATAAGATTTTAATCATAACAGAATATTTGTGGGATTTAAATATTATCCGGTCGGTCACCAACGTTCGTTTGGTCGTACGATCGCGATGTTCGGTTAATTACGACGGAATGCGCATAAGCGCGAAAAACGATCCAAATTGCGCGACGAATGGATTTTTCTTATGCCAAACACTAAAATAAAATATTTTGGTGCTTACATAAATTTTTGGATGTCCGGATGTATTCAGAACGTATGTTATGCGCGAAAATGCAAACTTGTGCACTTTTTGACACTTTTAGTCCCTGAATGACCCAAAAGTTTATTTTAGCACACCGAACCCCTCAAAGCCTATTTCTAAGCTATGTAAAGGATATTTAAGGTGTGTTTAACTTATGGTTAGGTTCCGGAATGTTCGTTACAGTTCAAATTGACATACTTTCGCAGTTTGTCATATTTAGTCCCTGTAAGCGAATTAACTTGTTTTTGCCATACCAAAGCCTTTAAAACTTATTTCTAAGTTATGTAAAGGTTATTTAAGGTATGTTGAGTATATGTTGATGTTCCGGAGTATTTCTCGCATTAAACTGAGTACGTTTACGCACTAGTTTGCGTATAACTCTCCAGAAAGCGTTGTAGAGTTTGAAATTGAACAAAAGTCAAAACATGAAAAATGTAAAACATAACAAAACAAACATTGTGATCAAATAACATTGTTTTATTGATAACATAACTGTTCATAGTGATTACAAGCACAGTTGTTACATTAGGAGCAATAATTTTTGCCCTTAAGGTTTGGAGACACTATCTTTACGGTAGTAGTTTCATTATCTTCACGGATCATAAAAGTTTAAGATATGTTTTTGGACAAAAGGAATTAAACATGAGGCAGAGACGTTGGATGGAAATTCTTAGTGACTATGATTGTGATATCCAGTATCATGCAGGAAAAGCTAACGTAGTAGCTGATGCTTTAAGTAGAAAGTACCATGAGAAGCCAAAAAGGGTACGTGCTCTCAGATTAAACCTACAGGTAGATTTAAATGAACAAGTGAAAAAGATACAGGAAACAGCAATCAAGAATGATGCTGAAGGTTTGAAAGGAATGATTAAGGAACTAGAGAAAGGAAAGATGGAATTTGGAGATTCCGTAAGAAAAGGATTTGCATACCTATCCAAGGAAGCCTACGAAGCCGAATTCTGGAAGAAGCTCATAAATCCAAGTATACGATGCATCCTGGAAGTGACAAGATGTATCAAGACTTAAGGAAAAACTTCTGGTGGATAGGAATGAAGAAGGATATAGCAAATTATGTTGCTAAAGGTTTAGCTTGCTCACAAGTGAAAGCTGAACATTAGAAACCTTCAGTATTACTACAGCAATTAGAACTACGAATTTGGAAATGGGAATTGATAACAATGGACTTTGTTACCAAATTGCCCAAGACACGAAAAGGTAATCACACAATCTAGGTGATTGTAGACAGATTAACCAAATCTGCCTATTTCTTACCAATGAAAGAAACTTTCAGTATGGAACAGTAAGCTAAGCTGTATGTGAATGAAGTAGTTTCATTACATGGGATTCCTTTATCTATTGTGTCTGACAGAGACAGTATTTTCACTTCTCATTTTTAGACAAGTTTCCAAAAAGCAATGGGAACTAGATTAAATTTAAGTACATCCTATCATCCTCAAACGGATGGACAAAGTGAAAGGACAATACAAACAATGGAAGATATGCTTAGAGCTTGTGTGATTGATTTTGGAGGAGATTGGGATGACCATTTACCTTTAATTGAGTTTTCTTACAACAACAGCTATCATACCAGTATCAATGCTGCACCATTTGAAGCACTCTATGGAAGAAAATGCCGAACACCAGTATGTTGGGCAAAAAATGGAGAAAAGAAACTGTCAGGTCCTGAGATTGTACAAGAAACAACTGATAAAATTATTCGAGGCAAGAAAAGACTGAAAGCAGCACGAGATCGTCAAAAGAGTTATGAAGATAACAGACGAAAACCACTAGAATTTCAAGTTGGAGATAAGGTATTGTTAAAAGTTTCTCCAAGGAAAGGAGTTGTCAGATTCGGTAAAAGAAGAAAGCTAAGCCTAAGGTATGTTGGACCTTTTGAAATTATCAAAAGAATAGGACCAATAGCTTATCAGCTACAACTACCAGAAGAGGTGGCAGAAATACATGATGTATTTCATGTATGTAACATCAAGAAATGCTGCCTCTTCAAGATATAGAGGTAAATGAGAAACTTAAATTCGTAGAGAAGCCCATTCAGATTGAAGATAGAAAGATCAAGAATCTCAAGCATAAGAGATTAGTTCTGGTCAAAGTAAAGTGAGATTCAAAGAGAGGATCAGAATACACATGGGAGTTGAAATCTGAAATACAAAGGAAATATTCACACTTCTTCCAGTGAATCTCGAGGACGAGATTTAAAACAAGGTGGGGAGGATATAACAACCCTCGAAATCACCCTAAACCGCTCCATAATCATAAACCAGGCCCGTATAACGTTAATTTAAAAAAAAATCAAGAAATATACACCTATCGCGGGCCGCGACAAGTTTTGTGGAGGTCGGTCGCGGGGCGCGACGGCCTATTATTTGCTGGACACCCTTTTGCGCCACATGGCAGGACTAGGTTAGTGATCAGGCAACCCTAGCCGTAGCTAGGGTGCCCTCGCGGGGCGTAACAGGAATAAGGGGAGGGGGTCGCGGGGCGCGCGAGGCCTCTGAAACTTGTATAAGTTGAGCAGACATTCAACCTTTCACCCTCGCTTAAATCTTTCTTTCTCAATATGCTTTCACACGAAATTATCAGTTAAAATACCTCCTAAATCACGAAGTTCTGCCCCGTTGTAAGTATGTTAACCCCCGATCACTAATTCGTTACCCTACCCGATTGATCTAGAACCCAGCAACGCATGTCAAGGCTCTGCCTGACTAAGTACGTTGGGGTTCTGTCTCGTGATGTATGGCTAGAGTGATTTGGGTCATTTTACTAACGCGCGTGCATTGTCTATTTTTAATAGGAATTCAAGAATACTAACAGAAAATATCTCTAGGAAGCCGTAGAAAAACCTAAGTTTACAATGTGAGTCATTCTTCTTTTCATCAACTTACTTTACAAAACCCTAAATATTTTTAGTTATACTTAACAGTGATTAAGTCTTTGTATTCTACAAAATACTGCCGGTATTATGGGGTTTTGTATACACTACTTGATAATCTTCACAATTGGACACGGGTAGCCAATATGTGATATGACCATAGTCACAGATTCGTCGAGTGAGAAGTACTTGGATTTTTTGGTTAGGTATAAACATTGTAATCGCTCTTAATACTGTGAAGTTATAACAATGTATTTTTATAAAATGGAATGTACTCGCTAGTATTTCTTACTGATAAAATGTTTTCAAAACGAGTTTCAGGTAACTTAATGTGAAGCAATATAAAGCCAGCTATGGAGCACTGAAGGCTTAAAGAAAGTGGCTTTAATTTACCTGAATAAGAGAAGAAGTTATATTTTCAGCAAACTAGGGTTTATCCCCATAAAAATATTATAAATGAAATATGGGGTTTTATCCCATTTGTTTATTATATAAATTTGGTGTTTTGCAACTCTGAAACTATTTCCTAACTACGATCCTGATGTCTCATTTCCGCTGCCAAATTAATAAACACCGATACCACTTGACTGGTTCGTGGCTTCCGCTCCCTGGGTGGGGTCGGGGGTTGCGACAGGTATGGGATCAAAGAACTATGTGTCGGGAATCCAAATAATCCACTTTAATTCATATTGTTTGTACTTAAACATTGGAGGTTAATACGACCGTGTCCTGGATATCCTCAACTCATTTAATTGCAAGTGGCCACGACCTAAGCACGGGGTGTAGGCATACACCTGCCAGATGCTAATGCTATATTAAAATGATTTTTATAACCCAATACGGGTTTTACCCAATAAGGGTAATAATGTGGTGTGTCGGTTAATCATGTTCTCGGCAAAGTTTCCAGGCCACATATGTATTGTCAAGCTTGTAAAACTAATAGCATGAGAAATAGTTTATCCCAAGTTATTTATAAAATATATGTACTATTGTGTACATGAAAATGATTTTGAAATATTTTCAAAATGTGTCAGTTATTTGTATTTACCAGTGTAAACTGACGTATCTTCAAAAGACTAAGTGATAGGTTGCAAGGTTACGAAATAGGCTGGAAGTCCCCGGTAATGCTTAAGAGGAATTTGCAACTCCTTGCATTTGAAGCCTAGTAGTCTGTTTATCATTTTGTTATTTTCGATCCGCCTGTGGATCTTTTGTTACATCAGTCTGTATAATTATTTGAACATTCGAACATTGTAATTTTGTAATAGTATTTTAAATCCAAGACTTCCGCTGTGCTATTTGTGTATTTGATATC
The DNA here is from genome assembly GCA_030545235.1 of Helianthus tuberosus. Lineage (NCBI taxonomy): Eukaryota > Viridiplantae > Streptophyta > Magnoliopsida > Asterales > Asteraceae > Helianthus > Helianthus tuberosus. Next base: position 47,167,458 of record CM060376.1, read on the forward strand.
AATCTCTTCACATACCCCATCTGAGCCCACCGGGAAAATACAGGGTGTGACAGTTATGGTAGTGCCGTGACGTATACGAGGAACCCTATCCTCTTTATAGCCAGTTCCTACACATTCCATTAAGCATAGAAGGATCCAAATATACCACTACCGATAATTGCACATTATAACATTTTTATATTATTTCCATTTCAGATATAACAAACGAGCCTAGTTCAGATATAACGAGTATACAATCACAGTTTTTTAAATAAACATGATAACTCGCATGTTTAGCAGTTGCTAAATAGCTGCTAGTACGACTGGGTATTATCTCGGAGTACTGACACAATTACATAATCCTAGGTTAGGAAATGTACACCTTGCTATTCATTATCATGGTTGGATATTGATTAACACTGTCTTGTTTAAGCATGGTTGATTAGTCCATGCCTAACTAAGGCTAGGCTACCCAATACCCGCCCCTGACAATAACCCTAATACCTAAAAATAATACTAACACTACTACTAATAATACTAATATTAACTACTAAAAAGTAATAATAAATAACTAAATATAAACTTAAACGAGAGCAAACCTTTAAATTGTCTACGGCACATTGATATAGAGTTTCCATACTCCTGCTCTTACTCATCCTCTAAAAATGACTACTAACAACACCCAACGGGGTATCGTATGCTCTGGATTCTCTATACTAGAGTGTTCCCGAAAAAACTTATATTTTAAATTTGAACTCTATGCTTCTATTTATAAAAAGAAGGAGCAACTTAATGTTTGTCATAGGTTCGCTATGTGTTGCAAATTGTCCAGCTTACTAGCTAGCTTCCTCGCCGTAACTAAATTAGTATAACTAGTATTAAGCCCACCAATGCCACATCACTGCCGACGACCACCAAAACTGAAGTTGCGACGTATTAATGCGAAAAAATTAGACTAAAACGTAAAACATAGAAAATAATGACTAAGTCGATTTAGGCCCTGCGTGTTGTGACGAACCTGTCAAACAAGAAAAATGGACAACATAAAAACGTTAAACCACATATGCACGTTGCGTCATGTTAACTCGCAAAATTTAGAACAAAGTGTAAAACACTTTAGAACAAAGAATAAAACAAAACATAAAAATGTTGAGCCATACACGCACGTTGCGTCGTGTTAACTCAAGGATTTTAGATTCAAACATAAAACGGAAATTTTGCGAAATATGAATAATATAGGAGACCAAAGTTGAAAGCAAAAAAATTATGAGGTTAAATTGAAAAAGATAACAACTTTTGGGTTAAAAGATATAAATCAAGTAGCTTTGAGTTAAAAGTGTAATACCATTTTTTTAGAAACCCTCCCTAAGCATAGGGTACAACCTCTCTATGCATGTTGATAATTTATAGTATGTAAATGTATTGATTTTTATATTAATATATTTATTGTAATTAATTGAGTTGTTTCACTTGTTTTTCACTCAAAACTTTTAAAATATGTAGTTTTATAAAATTACAAATATACTCTTAAGACGAGCTTGTTTTTCTGTACGTTTTGACCAAAGTTTCGTTAAAAACAGAGTAAGGTCAAATTAATATATTTTATTATTAATAATAAACAGTCTCATATAATAGCCCTGGCTCATCAAGATAGTTCATAGTTCACAAAACAATCTTACTTATTACTTAATCGTTCGACAATATATGAATTATGGATTACATCCTTCACACGTATATAACCAGTACATTAAGGTTCGGGGTATTACATGACATCAGGATGTTAGAAGTGCAAAAGTTACAACATAACCACGGACCTACTAAGCATCTGCCATGCCACACATTTGGGCGAATATTTACTCCCAACGAATACAAGCTGGTTGAGCAGCTGATAGCTCAAAGAATGGAGCCACGTAACATTTTTCAACCGATAAGGAAGTAGGGCCCCCAACAGCTTCCATATACCGAAAGACGTATAAAATGTGGTGCAGAAGATTAGAGCCACAAAGAAAAGATGGAAAGACTCTCATTCAGACATTGGAAACCATGCTGTTGCCTAACGATTTCATTTACGAGACCCTAGAGGAACCTGGAACAAATGTTGTAACGGAGATTTTCTTTATTCATTCCTACTCGTACAAAATGTGTTGTGCATTCCCGTATGTGCTGTTAATCGATGTGACGTACAAAATAAACATGTACAACATGCCATTTGTCCAGCTTGTGGGTTTGACGTCGACCAGAAAGTCGTTTTTATAGCACAGGTGATCATTTGTAAAGAACCAAAAGATAACTTCATATGGCTTTATAAAAGAATATATAGAGTCGTGTGTGATTGATTTAATATTTAAAAAAAAACTTTTTTTTTTTGGCTCAAACCCCACCCCAACGGTGAAACCCCTCCCCCTATGATCACTTTTTCTTCCACACCACCCAACGTTAACTACCGCCTAGTGCCTGTTATTCCAATGGCGAGGGTGTTCTTGGCGCCCCTCAATGTCGCCTCGGCCAGGTGTTTAACGCCTCCTCCGTTCTACGTGGAACGTGACATTAATCAATAATAACTGATGGTTTAAGTGGAATTTTCGAGAACAAGTATTCTTAGAGTTCAGATTGGAAAAGGTGATAAAAGTTAGATGATATCTTGACCGTAAGAGTTTTTAATTTGGGGTGTGATAAATATACCCAAGATAAAGATTAATATACCCAAAAGTCAAATTTAGTAATGATTAACTACTTTATTATATTATTTTATTATAAAGTTAAAAGTAATAATTTTTTTTTATTATAAAGTCAAAAGTAATAATTATGTTTTTTACGTTATTTTATTTTATAATACTTTTGTTACTTTTTTATATTTTGTTTTACTATTATTAGTATTAATAACAATATTAATAAATAAATAGTCAAGACACTTTATTATAAACACGAAAGTAGAAAAGTTCATTATAATTAAATAAAAGTTCATCTAATAAAAAAGTAAATGCGCAAACATTAAAACAATTAATCACTTAGATCGACAAAACCACTTTCACGATTATAAAGTTGGGTATATAATTCTAGACGCCACCTATACATGGTCTCCCATCCAGCCGCAGACATGCTAATGTTGCGAAAATTCCAATAAAGCGTGATTTTGTTAAACTTTTCCTTTATCGTAAAAAAAAACAAATCACAAGAGTATGCCATGAAAACTTTGTCTGTTTTAAATTATTCACAATTAAAACTAAAATAAAAAAATCTAAAAAATATAGCTATAATATTTTCAAAGCGTCTTTGCTTCATTAGTTTTAAATTATAAAATAAAAGGAAAGAAATAATTTAAATAGTTGTTTAGTTGTAATTATTTTAAATAATAAAAAGAATAAAAAAAGTAAATAATAATATAAGATTTCAGTTTTAAAATGAAAAACAAAACTAAGAATTGAAATAGAAAGAAAATGGAAAAACGATTAAAAAAGAAAAAATTAAATGGAAAGAAAATGAAACAAAGTTGTTTTATGGAAACATGTTCCATTAAAGTTGGTTTATGGAAAAAAATTGAAAAGTTGACTGAAATGGCTTGACTTGTGGGTAAAAGTAAAAAAAGGTTTGACTTTTTTGGTGTATTTAACAACACCCTTTTAATTTACGTTGTATTTGTCTAGAGAAAAATATATAGACCAATAAGGGGGTAGGGGTACTTCACTTTCCGTCACTCACCACACTCAATCATTATCCACCACATCGTTGAACTTGATTCCATCACTAATGATGGATTTTAGCAGGGGTGCCCATCACTAGTGATGGATTTTTTTTTATTTTTTAAATTATAAATTAACAATAATAATTTCATTTAAATAGAAAACAATATTTCTAGACATATTTTAGGTTACAACTTAAAAAAAACATATAAAAATAAAAAGATACATAAAGAAACCTACTCCTTGTCCAAATCTGGAAATTCCAAACCTAAAGAACCTACAAGTTCAATTAAATTATATCTCAACCGAAAGTGAATGTCTTCATTGCGCAAGTCTTGTTGGACATTTTCGGGAACAGGAACTTGTGTAGGAGGATCTGGCGCCCAATCATGAGATATTGCACGTCGGCCATCTTCTTTTATATGATACATGCATATACTATGCTATGGATTGTTTTTTATTCATTGCATGAACTAGTCGGTTTAGTATACCCCATCTACCCTTTAAAACACCAAAAGCCCCCTCAACATCTTTTCTTGCCGATTCTTGCAACTTCTTGAATGTCTTTTCTTTAACCTCGACAGGAAATGAAAAGAGCTTTCACAAAAACAGACCAGGATGGGTAGATACCATCCACAAGAAGATAGCCTTGTCTGTAATATCTTTCGTTAACAAAAAATGGACAGAAAGGTGCGGCACAATCTGTTACGCTTTGAAACAAGGACGATGTGTACATAACATTGATGTCGTTGTTTGAGCAAGAAACACCAAAATATGAGTGCCAAAACCATAAATCATTCGACGTCACCGCTTCAAGTATGATGGTTGGTCTTTTGACGTCACCCCTAACATACGTCCCTCGCAACTCTTTTGGACAATTTCTCCATTCAATATGTGTACAATCGATGCTACCAAGCATCCCTGGAAAATACCATCTAGCCTCATGCGCAACGTAAATACGTGCGATGTCGTGTCTCATTGATTTACGTAGAAACTCTTTGGCATACAATTTAATGATCGCGTTACAAATGAAATGCAAACATTCACGTGAAGTTCTTTCCGACATAGCTAAATATTCATCAAATTGATCGGGATGGTTACCTGTCGCTAGTTGGCGAATGACGGATGTGCATTTTTGTATCGGCGTGAAACTTCGTTTGCCCCTCCCATCGTACGTTCTTGAAGCGATTCTTCGCTTGCTTCGATGTCTCCAACAATCTTTAAAAATAAATCTTTGGTAAACAAAACCAATCCCTAAACGTTTCGGCATTGTAGACCGGATTCTCCACAAAATAATCCTTCATTAACACTTCATTGGCATGTATACGGTCACGATCCACCATTTTCTTCTTTGGGCGGCTCAAACCTTCAAGTTCGTTATACGCCTTCTCGAAAAATTCAAGTGTGTCATCGTCGGAAGACGAAGAGCTATCGGTGTCTAGCAGAAACGAATCGGTTGGAAATTTCATTTTTATGCAAGAAAGTGGTATAAAATTATGTATTTGTGTGGGTGAAATATGTATTTGTGTGGATGGTATATATAATGTTTAAATTTTTTTTCTCATGTCCAATGGTAACATAACATCCAAATCAACTGTAACATCCATCATCTTAACGCGTGATAACTACAACGCGTTTTCAAGATCACGCGTGGTAGGTTTGGGTTGCGGCGGTGTTCCAAGTTAAACAACGCGTGGTGGAAGACCCACCACGCAGCGCCCCGAGTGCCTTAAGAAAAAAGTTACTATTCAATAAGTAAAAAACAAAGAGAAAAAATTACGTCAGTATATGAAAAGAGGTTGGTGTTACTCCACTTCAAGCAAATTTTTTGAATGCTTGATAAATGGTAGATGGGTGTTTGATAAATAGGATTTTTTTAAAGTAAGAGTTAATGGTTTGAGAAATGGTAGATGGATGGTAAGAGTTGATCTTTTCTTCATATGGTTTGAGAATAGCTCTTCACTAATACCTTTGCAATTTTGACGAGAGAATGAATACAAATTTGCTTAACCCTTCTGCAGTTTTCACGAGAATGAACTTGGCTTCTTTTAATACAACTTCAATGTGGCTTGTTACAGTGTATAAATGCAAACGCAAATATAAATGTGAGGTAGTTGACTGCAGTTTTCACGAGACAGAAGTTGGCTGCAATTTTCACGAGAATGAAGTTATGCTATACATGTTTATTAATACACTATAAATGCAATTTTAACCATGTGAGGTAGGTGCAATATAAATGCAAATACAATGGTAATATATCATTTTAATAATCAACTTGTATACGTGTTACTCCTCAAATTTTATATACTTATTAGTTATATATCATTTAATAATCAAGCAAATCCTTTATATACTTATATATCATTTTAATAATCAAGCAAATCCGTTATATACTTACGGTTATATACGACGGTAAATGATGTATTTTCATTTGTATAAACCCATGGGTAATGAGTAACGATGGTAAGTGATGCGTCTTAATAAGTTGTTAAATTCACCATTCTTTAATTTGTTACAATAATAAGTTGCTTCAATATTAATCCACCACTATTTGAGGGCAAATGAGTAATTTACATCCTTACACAAATAAGCTTCTTCAAATAAGCTAAAAAACAATCTTCAAATAAGCTTCTTTAAATTAACTTATATAAGTTAATAAGAATAAGCTTAAAAAGCTAAACTAAACACCAAATTAAACATATTTTATAAAAAAAAAAAAAAAAAACTAATGAAGCTGTAAGCTTTATTAAAAAAAGCTAGGCCAAACACCCATCATTTAAAACGAGTATAACATCAAGTCTTCCTTTTACATAGACCAATAAGAAAAAAGTTACTATTCAACGTATTATAATCATTTAAAACGAGTATAACATCAAGTCTTCCTTTTACCGTACAACGACTGGCAACATTTCATCTTCTTTTACACATCAAATAAGCACTCATGTTTCTGTCATTCCACATATGGCTGAAACATTTCATCTTCTTCTTCATCACCATACCAACACCATCTTCTTCTTGTTTTTCTTCATCCTCATCTTCCCCACCCATAGCTTAACTCCCGGTTCATCTCTATCAGTCGAAAATACCGACGACATTTTACTCTCCCCCAACCGCCTTTTCACCGCTGGTTTTCACAAAGTTGGAGACAACGCTTACTGTTTCGCCATCTGGTTCTCTGACCACCCGTCCACCGTGGTATGGATGGCGAACCGAGACGAACCGGTAAACGGAAAACACTCAGAACTCTCACTACAAAAAGATGGTAATCTTGTTTTAACAGATGCCGGTCGATACATCAGTTGGTCAACTCAAACAAAATCAAACTCATCATCCATAAAATTACAACTTTATAACTCGGGTAACCTTATCCTCCACGAACAAGGAAACCCTGTTTGGCAAAGCTTTGATCATCCAACGGATACCCTTCTTCCAAACCAACTATTTACCAAGAACACACAACTTGTTTCTTCAAGAAGTTCTACAAACTATTCTTCTGGTTTCTATAAGCTGTATTTCGATACAGACGGCATCCTTCGGCTTCAATACAATAACCACGAAATGACTACTATTTACTGGCCTCATCCCAGTTTGCTTCCTTGGCAAGTTGGGAGGTACCCGTATTTATATAGCCGAAGAGCAAGTCTTGATTCGGAGGGTCGGTTTAACTCTACGGACGGGTTGGGGTTCTTGTCTGCAGATTTCGGATATGGGCCGCAACGAATGATGAAGATTGACATGGATGGTAATCTAAGAGTTTATAGTCTGGTTAAGCATGGAGCAACATGGGAATGGATGGTTAAATGGCAAGCTGTTTCTCTTTCTTGCAAGATTCATGGTGTTTGTGGACCAAATAGTCTTTGTACATACTCTCAACATTCAGGTAATCACACACTAATTCATTCGTATTCTTTTCTATAAAATAAAAAAATAATAAAGTGAAGGGTCTTTTGCGCCCAGGTTTATAAAAGTTGTTCAATTTTTGTATATGAAGTATGAGTGTGTGTTTTTTTTTATAACAAAAGATATGGTTTTTTCTATTGAACGTGAGTGGGACCCTCTAGCAGATAAGAACCTTGTTAGGATACTTACTAAAAGGTTCTGGTTACGGCACTTAGGAAGGACATGCACCTGTTTACATGGTTACAAGATGGTGAATTCCAAAGACTGGAGTTATGGATGCGAACCTGATTTCAAGACTTGCAGACCCGAAGAGGAAGATTTCGTTGAGCTTCAATACGTCGAATTCTTCGGCTTTGATATTCGATTACGACGAAACTACACTCTCGATGCTTGCAAGAACGATTGCTTACACGATTGTGCTTGCAAAGGGTTCCAGTTTGGATATCATGAGGGTTTTTATTTTTGCTACATTAAGGCTTTTCTATATAATGGATACCAATTGGGCTACTCCAATCGGATGTACATCAAACTGCCAAAGACATTTGTTTCATCTTATAAACAAAAACCCGTAAACAAATCCAGCTTTCATTGTTTAGATCTAACGGTGACACCCATCATAAAATCGTACGAGAATAAACCGAATAACAACATACTACGATTCGTGCTCCTAATCGGATGTGTAATCGGGTTTATCGAGAGCATCTGCATTCTGCTTTTCTGGATCAACACTAGTAAAAGCCCGGTTACAACTGAACAAAGTTATTCCCTGGCCGTAACACCGTTCAGAAAGTTCACATACCGCGAGCTGAAGAAGGCGTCGCGTAACTTTAGGGACGAGATCGGACAAGGTGGCGCTAGCGTTGTGTATAAAGGAAGATTAACCGATAAACGAATTGCAGCGATTAAAAAGCTCAAGGGCATGGCTAGCCACCAAATTGATAATGAATTTCAAGCTGAAATTAACACAATTGGGAGACTAAACCACATGAATTTAATCGAAACATGGGGTTATTGTGCTGAAGGACCGCATAGACTTATCGTTTACGAGTACATGGAAAACGGATCGTTGGCTGAAAAGTTACGTGAGGGGAACCTTGATTGGGACACCGTTTTTAATATAGCTAAAGGTACTGCAAAAGGATTGGCATATTTACATGAAGAATGCTTGGAATGGGTCCTGCATTGTGATGTGAAACCACATAACATTTTGCTGGATGGAAACTATAATCCTAAAGTAGCTGATTTCGGGTTTTCGAAACTGTTAGATAGAGATGGTGTCAAGAAATCAGGATTCTCAACAATTAGAGGGACTCGAGGCTACATGGCACCTGAATGGGTGTTCAAACTTCAGATCACATCGAAAGTCGATGTGTTTAGCTACGGAGTGGTGGTTTTGGAGATGATTACGGGTCGGGGTCCAGGAGGGAAGAAGCAAGGGACTAGTGAAGATGTTGAGACCGGGCCTGGGGTGGTACGGTGGGTGAAAGATAGGGTGAGAGATGGTGATGGAAGTGGTTCGGAATCTTGGATTGAGGATGTCGTAAATGGGTCGATATGCGGCAAGTTTGATCGGAAGATGATGGAAAACCTGGTTAGAATTGCACTAAAATGCGCCGAGGATGATATGCAGGTCCGACCCACAATGAATCAAGTGGTTAACATGCTTCTACATCCAGAAAATGGAAAGTACATGTAATTTTACTTTCTAGTGTCTTTTCTATTTATCTTTTGTGTACATCATAACTAGTTCAAATGCATTATTAGTAGTGTATTCAACGACCCTCCATATTAATAAACCGAAGTGTTGCATTATAATAAATCATATACTCTTCTAGGGGAAACTCAAATCACTTGCCTTGAGAAAACACAAGAATATGTGAATATTACATAAGATAGATGTGTATTTTTCATTGTCAAAATATAAATTCTAATAGAACCTGGTATAACTATGTGATTAGAAAGTACACAGTTCAGTTTGAACATATAGATGAAAGGTGCAGAAGACCCCTAACACAAACATTATTTTAACAGAACTTTTTAACATGTTATCCAATATTTTCAAACGATTAAAACGTATCAGACATCAAGATAACAAAGGTTTACATGTTCAAACAGGGATTAAACGCTCACACTCCTATAGGCATCAGCAGTTATAGATATCTTTAGAGGGTGTGCAGCTTTGCAGGTGAATCATGGAGCCTCATGGTCCCGTCCTTCACCACCTGTAGAACACCTGGTTGTTCTGTCAAAACATAGGCAATTAGTAATATGTTTTTCATTTGTGTATATTCTATGCCCCCTATTTTGGTATATCATCCTTTTTTACGGGTGTCCATAAACCTAAAACCAACCGAACCGCTTAAACCAAAGCAAGTAGACTGTCCAGCCAGTTAGCTATATTTGCGGGTGCATAAAAATGTTGTACCTTGGGTTTTTTTTACTTGTACATGTAATTAAAATGGTATAAAAGCCTTACTTATAGCTATATTTTGGTTAAAGGAAGCTAAAAACCTATGGGATATGTATGGGATATATAAAAAAAATTATATAAACATCTTGCGCCTCGGGTACGAAAAGCTCACCGCGTTTGCTGACTATACATTTATTAAACATCAATGTTATGGGATATATAAAAAAAATTACTTATAAAAAAAGTTACTTATAAACATTTATTAAACATCAATACCAACGGAACACTGAATCCAATTACTTATAAAAAAAGCAAGAGATTTAAAAGGGAAAAAGGAATCATACTTGAAAGTTGTTCAACTTGCTTGGGAGTGAGTTTAGCAGAAAACCCACAAGCTGCATGCTTGTAAGTATACAGCAAAGCCCCTTTTGCTGCCTCCTCACTATAACCAGTAAACAAGATCAAATACACTGCCTACTCAAATTCAAACAGTGCTTTTTTACTGTCTCGTTTACATGATTGCTCATTCTTGATTTCTTTCACTATAATAAAGCTCATCTTCCTAATCTGATTTCAAAACCTAAGTCCTGTTTGTAACCCTAATTAGCCTGAATAATAATATATCAAAGCATGATTGTAAAAATCGGTAGGCGCTAGCCGGCTGGAGGGATACCGACTAGCGATTTATCAAGTTTAATCAGATTGGTATTCTTATATGTAATTTTCAGTTTTTTATATATATACCCACATTTTTATTGGTAAATATTATAAGTAGACAAGTTTTAACCCGTCCTCGGCCCATTTTTTCAGTATACACGATTAATTGCCGGAATAGCCGATTTTTGGTTGGCCGACAGGCGATTAATTGCTGACTAGTCCTGTTTTTTACCACATGTCTGGAAAGACAGGGATCGCCTAGTGGTGGTGTACACGATACTGGAAAAACAAACATCAGTGTTGAGGCTAGAGTGACAATCAACCTATAAATCTAATAATAATTTCTAGAATACCTAATTACACAGGACAATTCATTGATCATCAATTTCCCTATACATAATCCAACTTAATCAACCAGATGCCATCACTTCACACAATTATTCATTATATTCATGTAACATAACCCAGTCTCCCAAATTCTGAACTTAAAAACCCTAATTCTCTGGACTCATATTACAAAAGTAACGATCAACCTAATAATCTACTAACAATAACTTTTACACAAACAAATGACACAATTTTATAAAAATTACACAAAAATTCAATTATCAACAAAATTTTGTACTATCAATTAAACGAGAGAGACGAGAAACAAGACCTTCCGAGGACCGAAGAGAGCGTGCGAATGTGATAATCTTCGAGTTCTTCGTGTTGAGGTCGATCGGTGTAAACGATGTGAACTGCTGCTGCTTCTTCGATTGGTGTGGATACAGATGCAGGAACAGATGAATCGGTTTCGGCCATTGATGATGATATGGTGATGATGATGAAGAAGATGAGAGATAGGGTGTTGTTACAGGATGATAATAGGGATCGATTAGCCATTTTTATAGAAAGAAAGAAAGAAAGAAAGAAAGAGATATGAAGGTTGAATTTGCTTACTGACGAAGGGAGGAATTACGCAGGCGAGTTAAGCTAACATAGAAGGTAAAAGACAAAAGTTCTGGATTTAGTTTAAACAAACAAAATGAGTTCTACCAAAATGAACCCACTCTCAAACAAGTTCTTGGATCAGCCATTAATTCTACGTGATCTGGTTTGAGTCAAATTACGGATTTAGCCACAATGGCGGATCCAGCCCTGTTTTGCGGGTTCACATGAATTCTCTCGGTTTGGAAAAAACTACTGAGAACTTTGTATGATTTGAAAAAAAATAGTGAGAATCTACCAAAACGAACCCACTCAAATAAGTTCTTGGATCAACCATTGTTTAGACATGTTTCGTAACTTTTACGAGGGTAGTCTGATATGGAAACAAGTTGATTATCCGTTTAGTGCCGATTTGGGGTATCAAAATTACCGGTGTTTATCGTGAGTTCAATATACCATTATGGGGTAGGGGTGCTTCACTTTCCATCACTCATCATACCCAATCATTGTCCGCTACGTCATTGAGCTTGATTCCATCACATGTGATGGATTTTAGTAGGGGTGCCCATCACTAGTGATGGTTTTTTTTTTAAATTATAAATTAACAATAATAATTTCATTTAAATAAAAAACAATATGTTTATACATATTTTAGGTTACAACTTAAAAAAACGTATAAAAATAAAAAGATACATAAAGAAAACCTACTCCTCGTCCGAATCCGGAAATTCCAAACCTAAATAACCTACAAGTTCAATTAAATCATATATCAACCGAAAGTGAATTTTTTTCATTGCGCAAGTCTTGTTGGACATTTTCGGGAACGGGAACTTGTGTAGCAGGATCCGGCACCCAATCTGGAGATATTGCACGTCCATCTTCTTTTATTAGCATATTGTACAATATCATACATGCATATACTATGCTATGGATTGTTTTTTTATTCATTGGACGAACCGGTTGGTTTAGTATGCCTCATCTACCCTTTAAAACACCAAAAGCCCTCTCAACAACTTTTTTTTGCTGATTCTTGCAACTTCTTAAACGTCTTTTCTTTAACATCGACAGGAAATGAAGGAGCTTTCACAAAAACAGACCATGATGGGTAGATACCATCCACAAGAAGATAGCCTCGTATGTAATATCTTCCGTTAACAAAAAATGCACAGAAGGGTGCGGTACTTTTGTTACGCTTTGAAACAACGACGATGTGTACAAAACATTGATATCGTTGTTTGAACCAGGAACACCAAAATATGAATGCCAAAACCATAAATCATTCGACGTCACCACTTCAAGTATGATGGTTGGTCTTTTGACGTCACCCCTAACAAACGCCCCTCGCAACTCTCTTGGACAATTTATCCATTCGATATGTGTACAATCGATGCTACCGAGCATCCCTGGAAAATGCCATCTAGCCTCATGCGCGGCGTAAATACGTGCGATGTCGTGTCTCGTCGGTTTACGTAGAAACTCTTTGACATGCAATTTAATGATCGTGATACAAAAGAATTGCAAATATTCACGTGAAGTTCTGCCGACATAGCTAAGTATTCATCAAATTGATCGGGAAGGTTACCTGTCGCTAGTTGACGGATGTGCATTTTTGTATCGGCGTGAAACTTCGTTTGCCCCTCTCGTCGAAACGTTCTTGAAACCATTCTTTGCTTGCTTCGATGTTGTCACGGCCCCCGACCCAGTTTCCTGGTTCGAACGCCGCGGGACAGAAACCCGTGGTATTAGTATTTAATTTGGCAGCGAAAATTTTAACAGGATCATTTAAAACTGAAAATACCCAAATATTTTATTTCATGTTTCGGGACAAACCCCGTAATTTACAATAAAGGAATTTCACAGGGAAATCCCCTGTTTACAAAAACATGTTTATTTATTTACTGAGCCACTTTATCCAAGCTGGTAGTGCTACACGACACTTTCCCTTGTTCATAGTAAATCACCTGAAACATGTTTAAAAAGATTTTATCAGCGGGGAAATACTGGCGAGTCATTCAATTTGCACAAAATGACACATTGTTACAATTTACAGCATTAAGAGTTTTCACATTTGCCCCTATCTTATAATTAGCTGGTTCAGTTGTCACTCGACCGGATCTATGACTGTGGACATATCACTAATTAGGCTCGCCCACCTAGAGTGATAAATCATTAGTAGTAATGTGCACATTGTCACAACCCCCGATCCCTGATCCCCGGGAACGGGCGGACGTGATCTCAGAGTTTTGGTGGAATCAGTTTTATTTAGTCTTGCAGCGGAATTTACATCAGGACCGTAGTTAGGAAATGTTTATCAGAGTAAAACCACCATATTTTATAATATTTAAACAAATGGGATGAAACCCAAGTTCATAGTACACACGTTTTCATAGGAATAAATCCTATTTTATTTAATAAAAACATCTATTTTATTTTAGGTAACTTTATTGCCACTTTTCCAAGCCTTCAGTGCTGTCCAGCTGGCTTTTATTGGCTTCACACTAAGTTAACTGAAACACGTGTTTAAAACATTTTATCTGCAAGAAATACTGGTGAGTGAATCCCAGTTTAATCAAGTTTAAATAAAAAGTCACAGTGAACAGTATTGAGGGCACATCCGCAATTATATTTGTTTCCAAGATATACCAATTAACATCAGTGGTACTGTCATACTCAACTTGTGGAAATGTTACTCCTTGACCAGGTGGTAACAAATTTTGTATACAAAACCCCAACATACCCACTATAATTGTATTCTTACAAATACTCAATACGGTTATTCGCAGGGAAAGATATGTAAGGTTTTGTAAAACAGTTCACAAAAAGGTTTACAACAAATGGATCAACTCACATTGCTATCTTAGACTTCGCGTGAGGGTTTCCTGGATATAATCTATAATTTATACAAATGTACATTGATTAGTATCATAACCCTTTGAAAATATTAATAATACCCTCCCCGAGACGGCATTCCAACAACTACGTCGGGCAGAACCACGACAGTTGTTACGGAACCCTAAATCAATCGGGCAGCGTAACTATTACGAAACTAGGGTTATAATACTTACAGCGGAGCAGAACCTCGCTAATTAGGGGTATAGTACCCGACTATAATTCCTCTACTATAGAAATGGTGATTCGAGATTGAAATGTGAGCGAACTGAAATGAGATCCGATGCCATCTATTTATACATGCTGAATTCGACTTTCAGGCGGCCCGCGTAAGGTAAGGCAAAGCCTTACGCGGCCCGCGTTGACTCTAGTCAACTCGGTAGCTTAGCTGGGTCATCAACTAGGTTCGACACGATATCGACACGTGTCAGCTCAAGGATGCGCCACTATTTGGAACACGCGCGGCCTCCGTCAACTATGGAGAACTCTTACGCGGCCCGCTTGAACTAAAGAATTCAGCTGGGTCAACTCCAGTCTTGATACACCCCGCGTGAGATTGAGGTGGGATCCTACGCGGCCCGCCTCAACTCAGAATTCAGATTTTATATTTTATTTCTAATACTATAACATAATACGGGCTCGGTTTTCGCATACGGGGTGTAATATAAGACATATAAGGGTATTTAAGATATAATGAGTTGTCGGAAAATATTCGAGGATGTCGGTTTTGTTGAGGGTTGTTACACACATACCCCCACTTACTGGCAATAATTAAAGATTAGCAAAGACTTAATCACTGCAAAGTATAACTGGAAAAGATTTAGGGTTTCCCAAATAATTTGGTAAAAAGAGAATGACTCACATTGCAAGTTTAACTGGACAGATTTTGCCTACTGATTAAGCCTGGTAACCTAGTTAAAATAACAATGCACACGAAACTAGGTCAGTAACTTAATACAACATCTACGATAATTTCACGAAATCAAAACCCTCACGACGAATGACAAAGTATAGCCCGAATTGAGGGAGCACTTAAACATCCATCGGATCGGTTTCAATCGATCGGACATTGTATCGTAGCCGTGATAAAGTTATTACCCTATGATCGTAGCAGCGTCTCGACACTTAAATACACTAATTAGAGCAGAATTTCACGTTTTTGAAGACGTTTTACGTGCACAGGAGAACTGCCCATGCACACACTATTTATAGCTGAAAATTAGGTTCTACGCGGCCTGCGTAAACTCGAAGGGCAACCTTCACGGCCCGCGAGGGCCACCCTAGCTACGACTAGGGCTGCCGTGTCATGGCCTAGGTCTGCCACGTGTCTGACACGTAGCCCTAAAGCTTATCCGAAGAATTGCAAGGCTGTCACACCCCGCGTAGACTTCTCTTGAGTCTTTCACGGCCCGCGACAGACTAATAAAACTTGATTTTCCATAAAAATTAGGGTTTTAGGGGTCCGGGTTTCCACTTACGGAGTGTTTTTGGGACATATTTTTTTGCAGGTCCTTACATCCTCTCTACCTTATTTAAAATCTCGTCCTCGAGATTTACTGGAACAAGTAAGGATATTTTCGCTTCATTTCCGATTCCAGCTCCCATGTATACTCAGGTCCTCTTTTCGAATCCCATTTTACCTTGACCATCACCAATCTCTTGTGGTTAAGGTGTTTGACCTTTTTGTCTTCTATTTGAAGAGGTTTCTCAACAAATTTCAACTTTTCATTTACCTCTATATCTTGAAGAGGTACTACCAGTGATTCATCATATAAACATTTCTTGAGATTAGATACATGAAACACATCATGTACCCCGGCTAGCTCTTCTGGTAGTTGTAGTTGATAGGAAACTGGTCCTATTCATTGGGTAACTGTGAATGGTCCTATGTACCTTGGACTTAGCTTTCCTTTCTTACCGAATCGAACTATCCATTTCCAAGGAGAAACTTTCAAGAGTACCTTGTCTCCAACTTGAAATTCTAACGGCTTGCATCGATTCTCTGCATAACTCTTCTGGCGATCTCGAGCCGTTTTCAATCTTTCCTTTATTTGAGTTATCTTGTCAGTGGTTTCCTGTACAATCTCGGGACCTGATAATTGACTTTCTCATATTTCTGCCCAGCATACGGGAGTTCGACACTTTCGTCCATACAGTGCTTCGAACGGGGCAGCATTGATGCTTGTGTTGTAACACCTGTGTCATTTCAACCATCAAACAAATGCCAAACCAATGAAATATTGTATTTCATGCTTGGGATTTGTAAAAATATGTGTATCGTTTACACATATCAACTCTTGTCCGATTTCAAGCTCTAAATCGCTTTCTGGAAGGTTATACGCGCACTGATGCGTAAATATAACCAGTTTAATGCAATGAACACTCCGGAATAGTGAAATAGGCTTAACATACCTTAAATAACCTTTACATAACTTATATATAAGTTTTGGAAGGTTTGGTGTGGTGAAATCAAAGTTTAATCGCTTACAGGGACTAAAGTTGACAAACTGCGAAAGTATGCCAATTTGAACTGTAACAGACATTCCGGAGCATGACCATAAGTTAAACATACCATAAATATCCTTCACATAGCTTAGAAATAGGCTCTGAGGTGTTCGGTATGCTAAAATAAACTTTTGTGTCATTCAGGGACTAAAAGTGTCAAAAAGTGCACAAGTTTGCATTTTCGCGCATAACTTACGTTCTGAATACATCCGGACATCCAAAAATTTATGTAAGCACTAAAATATTTTATTTTAGTGTTCGGCATAAGAAAAATCCATTCGTCGCGTCATTTGGATCGTTTTTCGCGCTCATGCGCATTCCGTCGTAATTAAGCGAACATCGCGTTCGTACGACCAAACGAACCACCATCCGACATATTTTTGAACATGTTTTAAGTTCCCTATACTTTAACTTCATTTTAGAGTTTTGAAATGGGGTTAACGGGCCTTAAACGTGTCGAAAATGGGCTGATTGCAATACAGGGACCAAAAGTGTAATTCTGCCAAACTAGGGCCTAGCGGTGCGCTACACTTTTAGGGTAGCGGTGCGCTAGCCTGTGCCAGAACAGATAATACCAACCAGTCAGCAGATTATCAGCTGATTAAACCACAACCACACATTCTAAATCGCCCATTCTGATCATTTAGGGTCATTTTTAGTTACCACAACAATTGGACAAGTGTACGCACAAGATTCGAGCACGGTTTTCATGAAACGATCTTAACGGTTACCCGAAATCTATAAATACCCATCACATTTTCTTTCATTCCTCACAAGAATCTGATCAATTGTGCTCTAAGTTGAAACCTTTGTTTCATACCTGAGCTATTTTGATCTAGATTAGCATTCGGGGACCCTTCGTAAGTATTCTTTCGTTCTTTTATTGCTTTTCGAGTCCGAAAGTCAAACTTTGTTTGACTTTCTGCATTGACCAATTTATGGTCGATGCGAAGTTCGTTGAACTTCATAACGTGAGTGTGATCACGATGGTAATAGTCCCTAGCGACTATACCTACTGATTACCACGTTATCTAGGCTCAGTGACGAGCCGTAGTTTCGGGCAGAATACGTATTCTTACGTATTTTGTAACCAAACTACTCTTAGGTATCACAACCGTTTGTTGTGATACCAAACCTGTTTTCTAAAACTTAGTTAAGCATGTTTTAACATGCTTAGCTCGTCACTTTTAGTTTAGTGCTTATATAGGGTCGTAGAGGTAAGCGATCTAATCAATCGCTTATACTTTCGAACCCGACCCGTTTGGTCGATCATTAGGATCCGACCAAGCACATTAGGTGACCATAGTATATAGGGAATAACCTTACGAGGTTATACCTTATGGTCGCTTCGTTTAAGTAGTTGTATGATAGGTAGTTTATATGCCTTAGGTAAATTACCAAAATACCCCTTTGATGCCAAAATTCATTTTAAACATATGTAACATAACTTTTGACATCTAAACTGATTTGACAACCATATTAGACATGTTAAGGCATATATTACTTGTCATAGGACTAGTTAGGCGGTCCGAACGTGTTTCACGCGAACGACGCGTTAAAATAGCATAAGCTACCTAAACGGGTCGTAATGGGTCACAAGCACTTAGGATAGGTTTCATTTAGTATGTAGGCGTTGTTAAACCAAATGACACGAGTCTCTACACTCGTTTGGTTTACGAAACCTCATTCTATCCAATCATCCGATTAAGGTCCGGTTATTAACATAGTTACCTATATTAGGTGCCGTTTGATTCTGAGATCTCTAGCATTACTTGGTGATTATCTTTAGACATCTGAGCAATCTCAAGTGAGTACATAGACCCCTCTTTTACTGTTTTTCCAAACTGTTTTGGCGTGGAACACATGTGCCTACTTGTTACTTTCCTGCTTTCCTGTTTTCACATCATATACTGCTATGTTCGTTAGTACATTATAGTACATGATTTCATTACATTTCATGCTATGTATTGCCATTGTGTGCATTACTTAGTACATCGTTTTACATGACATTTTGACATAGACATTTCGACATAGACATTTTAACATGATTGACATTTGATCATGTATTTCTCACAAAACATAACTTTGATTTAAACCAAGTTTTACTTCAATACTTTGTTTTTGTGCATATGGTTTAGTTGAGACATTTCACTTGCCATACATGACATTTTGACATAGACATTTGACATGGATATTTGACATAGACATTTGACATGGATATTTGACATAGACATTTGACATGGATATTTGACATAGACATTTTGACATAATTTACATCTTGACATGAACATTTTACATTGTTTGGTTTGGTTTGATTAAGTGATTAAGTAACGATGCGTGTGTAATATGATACAAGCATGGTGGATACGCCGCTGGTACTTCCTATATATAAGTGTTTGTATGGTATTACATGTCGTAACGTTATTTGAATCATTTCAGTTTGAGACATAGAACATTTCATACAAATAACATACTTTTCACAAGACATTGATTCATAAACAACTTATCTTATGCAAACATATTTTACTTGGTTATTCATTTAACCTTACATTTATTTATACTTATCATCTGATCTTATCGTTTTTCAAATGATTTAAAAGACAAAGCAAATAACAAGGTTCATGACTAAACATTTTCTCAAACATAAGTCATGAATCTTATTTTCACAAAACCTATGTATCTCACAGGCATTTTTATGCTGACGTACCTATTTTCACATGTGTTTTTCAGGAACTGTTGCATAAGATGATCAAGATACACATAGGCAGACTTGGGCTTTAGTGACAATAAAAGATGCAAGACTAGTTAATTATGTTGTATTTCCTTGTTTAATTAAGACATAGTAACATTTTTATCAATAAAACGAAACTTAAATTTCCATGGTTGTGAAACATTAATTCTGTTACAACACTCCCCGATGTTTCCGCCACGTTTTGTATGTTCTACGTGGTCGGGGTGTGACATGTGTGATAACTATTATTATAGGAGAATTCTATTAGTGGTAAATGGTCATCCCTATTTCCACCGAAATCGATTACACATGCTATGTTTTCAAGGGTTTGAATCGTCCTTTCACTTTGTCCATCTGTTTGGGGATGGTATGCAGTACTTAAATTTATTCGGGCCCCCATTGCTCCTTGGAAACTTGTCCAGAAATGCGAAGTGAAACGACTATCCCTATCTGATACAATGGAGAGTGGAACTCCATGTAGTGACACTACCTCGTCTACGTATAGCTTAGCCAATTTCTCCATGCTAAAGGTTTCCTTCATTGGTAGAAAATGAGCGGATTTGGTTAATCGATCTACAATCACCCATATTGCATCATTACCTTTTCTGGTCTTGGGTAGTTTAGTAACAAAATCCATTGTTATTGGTTCCCATTTCCATACAGGCATTTCTAATTGTTGAAGTAAACCTGAAGGTTTCTGGTGTTCTGCCTTAACTTGGAAATAGGTTAGACATTTAGAAACGTATCTAGCTATATCCTTTTTCATTCCTATCCACCAGAAGTTATTTCTTAAATCTTGGTACATCTTATTATTACCAGGGTGCATCGTATACCTAGATTTATGGGCTTCCTCTAAAATCTTATTTCTTAAATTTCCTTGCCTAGGTACCCAAATCCTTTTCTTTTGGAATCTCCAAATTCCATCAATACCTTGCTCTAATTCCTTTATCAGTCCTTTCATTTCTTCAGCATCATCCTTGATTGCTGTTTCCTGGACGTTCTTCAATTGTTCCATTAAATCTAATTGGAGATTTAATCTAAGAGTACGAACTCGCCTTTGCTTTTCATGGTACTTACGACTTAAGGCATCTGCTACTACATTTGCCTTTCCTTCGTGATATAGGATATCACAGTCGTAGTCACTTAGAATTTCCATCCATCTTCTTTGCCTTATGTTCAATTCTTTTTGCCCAAATATGTATCTTAAACTCTTATGATCTGTATAGACTGTAAACTTACTTCCGTACAGATAATGTCTCCAAATTTTAAGGGCAAAAATTATTGCTCCTAATTCTAAATCATGAGTCATATAATTTTCCTCGTGCTTTTTCAACTGCCTTGATGCATACGCAATTACCTTTTTGCGTTGCATTAGCACACATCCTAACCCTAGCTTAGAAGCGTCGCAATAGACTTCAAAATATTATGTTCCTTCTGGTAAAGCAAGAATTGGGGCATTTGTTAACCTTTGCTTTAAGACCCTAAAGGCTTCTTCTTTCTTAGGTCCCCATTCAAACTTAACTGTTTTACAGGTTAGTTTAGTTAATGGAACTGCTATTTTAGAAAAGTCTCTTATGAAGTGCCTATAATATCCAGCTAATCCCAGAAAACTTCTAACTTCGGTAGCTGATTGCGAGACCTTCCAATTTGTGATCGCCTCTATCTTGGGGGGATCCACGTGAATGCCTTCGTGATTCACCATATGTCCTAAAAATTGCACTTCTTGTAGCCAAAATTCACACTTTGAAAACTTAGCGTAAAGCTTTTCCTTCCTTAATAAGGTTAAAAGTGCATGCAGGTGCTCGCAATGCTCGTCCTGGCTTTTGGAATAAATAAGTATATCGTCGATGAAGACAATTACGAATTTATCCAAATACGGCTTACAAATTCTATTCATCATGTCCATAAATATTGCAGGAGCATTCGTTAGTCCAAATGGCATGACTGTAAACTCGTAGTGACCATACCTAGTCCTGAAAGCAGTTTTAGGTATATATTCTTCCTGTACCTTCAATTGATGATATCCGGAACGCAAGTCTATTTTAGAGAAGTATCTAGCTCCCTGAAGTTGATCGAAAAGATCATCAATCCTAGGTAATGGGTATCGATTCTTAATTGTAACCTTATTCAATTCCCTATAATCAATACACATTCGCATTGAACCATCCTTCTTTTTCACGAACAACACTGGTGCTCCCCAAGGGGATGAACTAGGTTGTATGAATCCTTTGCCTAATAATTCATCTAACTGCTTTTTCAGTTCTAACATTTCGGTGGGTGCTAACCGATAAGGTGCCTTAGCTATTGGTGCAGTTCCAGGGATTAGATGAATTCTAAATTCTACTTCCCTATCAGACGGTAATCCAGGTAGCTCTTCTGGGAATACATCCGGGTATTCTGATACTACTGGGATTTCTTTAAGTTCCTTGCTTTAGGGTTAATGATTACCGAAATCATATACACTATTCCTTTTTTTCGTTCATAACTAGCAACTTTCATTACTGAAATGAACTTCATTGGTTTACGCGGCTTATTTCCTGAAATCACAATTACTTCTCCTGAGGGCGTATGAATTTCTATGGAATTCCTATCACAAAGGATTCGAGCATGGTTGGCTACTAACCAATCCATTCCTAACACAACATCGAACCCGGCTAAATTCATAGGTAGCAGGTTTGCAGAAAATTTATGACCTGAAAGTTCTATCTTCCCTTCTTGGAGAACCTTATCTATGTTAACATAATTTCCATCTGCCGTTCTACCGTATAAATCTGCCTAAGTTTGGTTAAAGGTAGGTTAAGGGCTTGGCAGAATGAAGTATTTATAAAACTTTGGTTTGCACTAGAGTCAAATAATACTTTTGCGTAAACGTCATGTACAAGGAACGTACCAGCTATCACATCGGGAATCAGATCTGCTTCTTGCGTCGTCAAATGGAAGGCTCTTGCATTCTTCTTATTTGTTCTCTCGGCAGGTTTGGCTTTGTTATCAGCTGGCTTAACCAATTTTGGGCAATCGGGCTTGAAGTGTCTTGTTTCGCTGCATTCCTCCTCTCGGTGGCCTGGTCTCTTGCAGAAATTGCAATTTTCCTTACATTTTCCAAAATGTTTCTTTTTACAATTTCCGCAAAACGGCGGTATGGACGACTGCCCGGTTCCCTTTTTCTTGAAATTATTACTATTATTACCCCCACAAAATCCTTGGGTAATCTTTTGGGCCAATTCCTTTTTCCTGTTTTCTTCTCTCGTACGCACCAGTCCGCCAGTCAAGGTGTTGGCCAGTTCGACCGCATCGTCAATCGTGCGAGGTCTCGCAGCCTTGACTATGTCGCGAATCTCGCTAATTAGTCCCTAAATGTAGCGAGAAATAAGCACCTGTTGGTGCATTCATCTGTTGTCTACGTCTTATATCGAGTCTCGGTTTACAAGTTTGAAGTTGAAAGTTTGAATGTAAAGTTTGAATGTAAAGTTTGAAGGGTTCCGTTTGAAATGGTCATGTCATTTTCAAACGGAAGGGTCACTTTCAAACGGAAGGGTCTAGCCTATATATACCCTTCAAACGAGTTCATTTGTAACAATCTGATTTCCGACGCCGAGGTGCTGTCGAGGTGTCTCCAAGTCTGTAAACGTTCAGAAATCAATATACGAGACATTTAATAGTGAATCCAAGCTAAACGAAGACCGAATCAATGAATTCCGCCTCTGATTCGGTCTGAGCACTCTTCTGATCGACTCGTTAGGTCGTTTCACGATCCTACAAGTGGTATCAGAGCTCAGGAGGAAGAGTTCTTACCATTTAGCTCGTTTTCACTGGAATATTCTATTTTCTACACCTTCTTTTCAAAACTGAACAAGTTTTCACGGTTAAAATCGGCTGAAACTTTCACAATATGTATGTAATTGTGTTTTGACAAACCCTTGAAAATATCAATTCAAAATTCAAAGTTTAACCGGTAAAAAAGGACTGAAATATGGGTTCCGTTTGAACGAAGCTTAGGTGTTACGTTTGAAAATTGGCCATCCCGTTTGAAACATCGTTTGAAGCAGCATACCGTTTGAAATCCATCGTTTGAACATGAGCCTGTCGTTTGAATCTGATCCCATCGTTTGAAACTGCTGTCAATCGTTTGAAATTTGACTTCCATCGTTTGAAAACAGTCCATCGTTTGAGAACTAATCATTTGAGGTCATCGTTTGAAAACAGTTCATCGTTTGAGAACTAATCGTTTGAAGTTATCGTTTGAACCTGATCTGACAGTTTGAAATTGTCACCTTTACGTTTGAAATTTGCGCTGACAGTTTGAAAATTACATGACCGTTTGAAAATGGTTTTATTGTTCACGTGATACATGTCTTAATCTGTTCAATTGTCTGACATTTACATTGAAGATATACATATCGAATGTTGTGAAAGTTCATTGATTTATGTGATGTGTCAGATCATTGATAGTTGGTAAACGTGAATTCATGTGTTTGTGTATCATGCGCATGTAAATTGGGGGTCTCGGTTCTATAAGTGGAAAAGAAATCACATGGTTGTGTCAGTTTGAATGTGATTATCAAAAACTTTCATGATCATTTCACATGTTGTCAGTTTGGTTTAGTGGATCTATCGGTCAAATGAAATTGAATCTGATATTAAATTGGGTTGGCTATCAAATCATATAGTGCTGGCACATATCTGCCGCCCATTATTTTACATCTAGGCCTAATCAAAGTTGTTGGTCAAATGAGAATAGATAGTTTGTCGGGCTTTTAAAGTGTTATATGTGATTCATCGGTCCATGTGAGACTTATGTGAGGCCCAATGAAAGTTGTCGGGTAAGTAATTTTTTTTTATCAAATCAAATTGTGTTCAATCACCGGTCTACATAAATAGAATTTAAATGTAAAATCATATTGTTGGCTTAGTGGATTTTGTGGCCCAATCATCTTTGAATATTAATCATTTCAAAGTTCATTTAATTCTTGGTCCAATCATTGTGTAGTGCAGACCACGTCATACTTGAAAAATTGAAAGTGTGTTGTTGAGTGAAACTTGTCGGGTTGTTTTGAAAGATGGCAATGATTTTTGATGAGAAGGAAAACAATGAGCTTGAAGATTTTAATAATTGGTATATGAGAAATATGGATACCGATTATAGAAATGTGAGTTCAGGTATTTGGGCTAAAAGTTTTGAATTATTCATTTGTCAAAAGGATGAAACGTTGAATGAGATGGAAACACGGTTTAAAATTTTAACGGACAATTTGTGGAGAACGGGTATTAGAATGACGAATGATGAACATATATCGAAATTGACAACTGCATTACCTACTAAATGGGATGAGTTCATGGTTGAGCTAAAACAGAAAGATTTTTTTCCAGAGCTTTTTCCATATCAGTTCTTTAATGAGGTTAATGCAGAGTATTATAAAGAAGAAAAGAAAAGGAGGGATTTTTTGTCCGAGATGGAAAAGAATTTAAATAAATTGGAGTTGGATGTACTTATTGAAATTGATAAAAGAATTTGTGGATTTCTTGCAACAAAGAGTACTCTGAAATATGATATCAAAAGGAAATGTTATATTGATGATAGTATGAATCCTTTTGATTTTGTTAAACTCTTTCGTGCAGGAACATACAAGATGGAAACAAAGGATACTCCAAAGGATGAGGAATCTGTAGAGTCTGGACCTTCAAGTTCTGCATCAGTGTGCTCAAAATGTGAGAGCTTCAAGACTGAAAATGACAAACTCTTGAGGGATGCGGAAAGTTTGACATCGGAAGTCAAGAAGTTAGAAGATGTGAAGCAGGCTGATGATAAGCAGATTCTGGATTTACAGGGAAATTGTGAAAAGCTAAAAGCTGAAAATGTTAAACTGTTAAATGATTTGAACAGTTTGACATCAGAAAACAAGAAGTTGAAAGAAAAAGCAAAAGTTTTTGAAGAGAAAATGAAAAGTTTTGAAAATGAAAAATCAAAGATTGAAAAAGATTTTCAAAGTCAACTAAAAATTTTAGAAGATGAGAGAGATTTGTTTGGTAAAAACAATCTTGAAAAACAAATTGCAATCAATTCTCATCTTGAAAAGATTATTTGACTTGAAAAAGAGGTAGAATGTGCTCAAAAGAAAATAAAGGAATGGGAACAAAAGTTGAAGGTGTTTGTGAATACTTCAACTATTCCTTGCCCAAAACCTTTAAATTCTGTTCCAATAAGTGACAAGGTCACAAACTTTGACAAAGTCAAAGTTGAAGATTGTGATGAGAAATCTGATGATGAAGATAAAAGTGAAAAACAAAAATTGTTTTTGAAATTAAAAGAAAAATTTCAAGAAATCGTTCCGCAATCAACCGAAAAGGGAGAATGCTCTAAGCAAAAACCTTTGAAGAAGAAAGTGGAACAAAAACAAAAAGAGAAAATTTTGAAAAATGTACAAAAAGATAATAAAAGCTCATCAGATCAATCATCCAATCGTAATGAAAAATTACAAAAATCGAAAAATGAAAACTCTAAAATTGTTGGTAATAAGTGGTGTAGGTTTGACCACAATGCTTCAAAGTCAAATCTAGCTTACAAGAGGAGAGATGGATATCACCAAGCCAAACAGTGTTATGATTTGAATGTTTGGACTGAGAATGGTGATTGGTACGATAACAGAGTGTGTTACCGATGTGGTTATCAAGGACACATTGCTGTTAACTGCCAGAGTTGGAGTTTTGAGTCAAGGAGATGCTTTAATTGCAACATCAGAGGTCACATAGCCAGAGATTGCCCAAGGAGATCAAATGAAAGATTGAGGGTTAATTCTCAGAAAATGGCAAAGAAACCAGTCAATGTCAAGCCCAAAGAACAGAAGGTTCAAGAACCTAAAGTTCAAGAAACGAAAGTGAAGCTTTCACAGGGGCAAAAAGACAGACTGAGGAAGAAGAGGAAGAAGGCTAGAGAGTATCTAGAGAAGATTTTGTCCTCGGATACAACTGGTAAAACAGATAAAAGTTCTGATAAATCGTCTTGCTCACCAAAGAACAACAAATCAAGCAAAACGCATTCATCAGATACAAATCTGAGGACGAAAGAGGAAAAGAAGAAGAAGAAAGTTGTCGGCGATGAATCTGGCTCTTCAAAGTCAGACAAGCCACATTCAGGCAATGATTCTGGTATGGTAAAACCAGAAGAGCCATGTCTTGAGGTAAAAACTGAGAATTCTAGTCTAACAATGGATGATGCAAATTTTCCACCATTGTTGAACAAGAATTCAAAATCACCCAAGGACCGTCAGGCTTGGGTGAATCTGTTTAAATAGAAAAACCTGACTTGCCGGAGTTCCCAGGTTGGTAAGTGTGGAACATGAATCGGCACATTTCTTGAGAAATTCACGAAAGTGATATTTCGACTTACAAGTGGTAAATCAGGGACATTAAGTTGTACTTGATTTTCTACATGTGATTGTGTTGTTAAAATCGATAAATGTTAAATCTTACAAGTGGTTAAAAGAACAAGAGTAAACTTCCGTTTTGCTCCCTGTGGTTTAGTCACTTTAACGGTTTTGCTCCAAACCTTTAAAAATAGCCATTTTGCTCCCTGATGTTTCGGTTTTTTTGCCAGTTTGCTCCCCGCCTCTAACTCCATCCAAATTGTTTGTGTTTCCATTTTGCTCCCCGCAGGGAGCAATCTGGCAACAAAACCAAAACATCAGGGAGTAAAATGGCTATTTTTAAAGGTTTGGGGCAAAACCGTTAAAGTGACCAAACCACAGGGAGCAAAACGGAAGTTTACTCAAAGAACAAAGTGATGGATGAAACCCCGAATTTGTGAAAAGACACACAAAACTTATTTTCTGGAAAAACCATTTTGATTAAAACAAACTTAAGTGTTTTGAAATCACAATGGGAAAATAGTTTGTTGTGAGGGGGAGTTCTGATTGTTCATGCCAAGTGAATGGAGAATTGAAGTGATTCTCATCATGTTGTCACATTTCTTGTACAGTTTTTTTTCAAATTTTCCCAGAAAATCAAAATTGAGACATATTTTGATTTTAGGGGGAGTAAAAATTTTAAAAAAATTAGAAAATTTGAAAATGTCAAAAACATTGAAAAATGAAAAAATGAGTTTTGTTGCATAAAAGAGGAAATGATAGTAGATCAGTTAGACTGTCACAGCATGCTAGAGATATGTAAAGATAAAATGTGATAAACGATCTCACTAAAGATGTGACGATAGGCTCAGCTAGACTAGTAGATTTGCGATAACGATACAAACCTAAAGCAAAAAAGCCTAGTTCTAGTGGGAAACATGATCGAAAGCATAGTACTTAGTTTTGTCCTTCTTGATTGTATGCCTACTCAGTAATCGCTGATTGTCGAAAGACATAAAACTGGTTAAGTTTGTGAATTTTCACAACTTTGCTGAAAAGTCGCTGTGATTGTGCATTTTATTTTGCAAAGATTTAAACTTGTCTTATTTCTTTATTTTGTTTAAGCATCGGACATCCTCTGCGTATACGTGAGTATCGACCTGGATGTTGTTGCCTAAACGTTCTGCTTTATTTTCTTTGGTGTTTCGTTTAAGCTTTGGATCACCTCTGCGTATACGGGAGTATCGACCTGGTGGTTAAAGCCTAAACAACTTCAACTTATTTTTATTTTCTTATTTTGTTTAAACATTGGACTTTCTCTGCGTATACGGAAGTATCGACCTGATTGTTAATGTTTAAACATTCTGCTTTGTTTTCGCACAAATCACAGTTGATAAAGTTTAAAGGCATTACTTGAGTCAGTGTATTGCATGATGAGGGGATATGCTGAGATCGTGGGGTCCATAAGAACTTAGTGCTATCTAAATGTACCTAATCGTATCGGTAAGCAGATTGAAAGTTTTTAGATTGAGCTTAAGAGGACAAACAATATCGTCAATCAACGTGAATCGTTTAGAACTGAAAATGTTTAAAGCTTAACGGTGCTAGTGATTGGTCACATAAACTGATATGATCCTCTTACACAAACTCACAAAAATATTGTGTGTATATATTTCGTTACTGCATTCCTTTGTTAATTTTGAAAAATCCAAAAAGATTTTCGACAACTGATGTTGGAGAGCTGATTTTCGAAATTTCAAGTGCTGAATATGATGAACTGGTTTGGGAGTGTGCATTTAAAAGAAGAAATTTGTTTTGTAAAAAGAAAAGTTTGATTAGTTAATCGAGATCATTAATTTGAACTTGATGTAACTATTTCCAGTAAGTTTTTCTTATTGTTTTAAGTAAAAACTTATGTTTTGGGTGAGAAAATGTGTGCAGAAGATGAGCTGATCAGAGATAAAGCCAGGGATTGATCTCAAGGTGATAGCTAATTCCAGACAGCGATCCCATCATGATGAGAGGGGGAGTCTGACGAGGTTAGAGCCAAAGAGAAGATCCTGGTATATGCGAAGAAAGTGAACAGACTGATAAAGATTGAAGATGCAGAGACTCGACACTGAAGACTCCGTCAACATCTGAGGGGGAGTCTGTTGGTGCATTCATCTGTTGTCTACGTCTTATATCGAGTCTCGGTTTACAAGTTTGAAGTTGAAAGTTTGAATGTAAAGTTTGAAGGGTTCCGTTTTAAGGGTTCCATTTGAAATGGTCATGTCATTTTCAAACGGAAGGGTCACTTTCAAACGGAAGGGTCTAGCCTATATATACCCTTCAAACGAGTTCATTTGTAACAATCTGATTTCCGACGCCGAGGTGCTGTCGAGGTGTCTTCAAGTCTGTAAACGTTCAGAAATCAATATACAAGACATTTAATAGTGAATACAAGCTAAACGAAGACCGAATCAATGAATTCCGCCTCTGATTCGGTCTGAGCACTCTTCTGATCGACTCGTTAGGTCGTTTCACGATCCTACAGCACCGGTTCTGGCGAAGCCAGAGTTGGTACAATTCTAGCATACTCGAAGAATTTCAAAGTATACCCTCGACAATCAACGTCCACCATCTGGTGGTTCAGGAACTTATTCTTCATTTGTTCCTTTTCATAGGTGGGGCAAAATTTTCTTTCCACAATTCCTTAAATTCCTCTCAACTCATGGCATAAGCCACGTCACTTTCCTTCACTTGTAGCCCCGTGTTCCACCATTCTAACGCCTCTTCTTTGAAAAGGTGGGATGCATACATCACCCTGTCTTCTTCTGCATGTTTACCTATTTTAATCACTGCTTCGATCTTTTCTAACCAACGCAGTGCGGCAGTTTCCCCTTCATTGCCTCCAAATTCGACTGGCTTACAGGCAAGAAATTCTTTATAAGTGCAACCAGGTGTTGCAACTTTCATTTTCTTAAGTATTGGGGCTTAAACCATATTATTGTCATTATTGCCGCCTCCATTTACACTGTTACAGAAATTATCATCGCGAGTGCGTTTACTATGGTTGGCTTGGCAAGGTTTAGTAGGATTCTTAACGGCAGCAACAATTGCTGGGATAGCATTGGCTATTCCCTGTGCAACAATATTTTCTATATCTTGCCTATTAAGAAAATTGTCTTCATTATTGGGTTCAGGTTGATTAACTTCCTTTTCCAGTTGATTTTCTGCGTTTTCCATCTGAATCATCAATAATATATACTACCATCACAAAAGGGATAACAACCAATCACAATAGAGCAATCACGAAAACAATTAAGTCAACACATATAGCCAAAATCGTCGACCTTGCGACACATATATTTTATATAATATTATGCATCCGTACACGCCCGATATTTACAGATGTTTTATTTTAGTTATTATTATACAATATTATATTATTACTATTATTATTATATGTATATTATATATATATAGGGGAAGGTTCGTTGGGGAACACTAAAAAAGTGGGAAACAGCGGGGAATCGACTCAAACGAACTCCGATTGGACTCATTCCAGCGACGTTGGAACCGGCTCGTCGAACCCTAACTAAGATCTTTTAACCCTAAACCCTAAATCCTAACTCCTAAACTCTAAACCCTAAAGCTAAAAAATAAGGCTAAAACCTAAGCTAAACCGTAAAATCTAAACTATAAACCCTAAAAGCTAAACCCTAAAGGCTAAACCTAAAGCTAAACCCTAAAGCTAAACCCTAAAACTAAACCCTAAAGCTAAACCCTAAACCTTAAAGCTAAACCCTAAGGTTAAACCTAAAAAGTCAAACCCTAATATATTTAGGGTTTAGGGGTTATGATTTAGGGTTTAGGGTTAAGAGATCCTAGTTAGGGTTTGACGATAAAGTTCCAACGCCGCTGGAATGAGTCCAATCAGAGTCCGTTTGAGTCGGTTCCCCACTGTTCCCCACTTTTTTAGTGTTCCCCAATGAACCTCACACTATATATATATATATATATATATATATATATATATATAGGATGGGGTTCTAGAGTGAACACTAATGCATTTGCGAACTGAATGAACAAATCTTGGCCATTGATTTACACACGTGCATGGCTTGGATTTCATCATCAAATCGTAAAATACACTAGTGTATTTTATCATCAAATCCTGGTCATTGATCTATACACATGTATGGCCAGGATTAGTTCGCTCAGTTCGCAAACCACACGAGTGTTCACTTTTGAACCTGATCCTATATATATATATATATTATATATATATATATATATATATATATTCTACATATTATTATTATACAAACATTCAACCACAGTTAGCTGGCCTTTCAGAAACGACGCTCCCTCTCGTCGTACTTCCACATGATGTTTTCCCCCACTTCTCGAATCCGGTTTCCCGCATCCACCAGTTCCTCGCCATAGTGGCGTAATTCGGCAACATTCTCTGCGCTCATAGGTGGGAAAGGTGCAGGTTCAGGATCAAACTAGGGAAAGTAAAAATTTGGGTTATTCATGAAATTCTGAAAATGCCAATCGCTCGTCCACCATTCTTCTAATTGCCCTGTAAAAGGTTGAGGGTTGACAATAGGGTCCGGAATAGCAGGTTCCAAATTAATTGGAAGTTCTGATTGGGCGGGGAAATTGAAAAGAGTTTCATAAGCAGGTCCGATGAGGTCACAGTTTGCCAATTTTCTATCCAGTTCTTCCCAAGGTGGCAACTCCTGGGCTTGACCAGAGCTCTCTCCTATCTCCTTTGCTTTGCCTTTTGGATCCTCCGTCTTTTTCACCTTTTGGGCAGTGGGCTTCTTTCTTCGTCCTCGTTTCCAGTCCAGAAGCCTTCTCCTCTTCTTAGGTTTGGGTTTCTCCTGAGGTTAGGCCTGAAATACTAGTGGCTCCTCGGTATCTGCCTGATAGCCAGATTGGGTTCCTGTTGTATCCATATCAGTCGTATAGATTGTAAAGTTTCGGAGTGTTTCCGATAGTTCATTCATGCTGTTAGCACACATGAAGAAACAAACAAAAATTTCAAATTGAAATTTTATTTCTTGTAAATTAAATTTTCACAGATTCACAAAATGGCAATCTGAAAAATTAAGAATTTCTAAATATTTAATTGGCTTAAATCAGTGGCTCTAATACCACATTTTTCTGTCACGGCCCCCGACCCAGTTTCCTAGTTCAAACGCCGCGGGACAGAAACCCGTGGTATTTGTATTTAATTTGGCAGCGGAAATTTTAACAAGATCATTTAAAACTGAAAATACCCAAATATTTTATTTCAAGTTTCGGGACAAACCCCGTAATTTACAATAAAGGAATTTCACAGGGAAATCCCCTGTTTACAAAAACATGTTTATTTATTTACTGAGCCACTTTATCCAAGCTGGTAGTGCTACACGACACTTTCCCTTGTTCACAGTAAATCACCTGAAACATGTTTAAAAATATTTTATCAGCGGTGAAATAATGGTGAGTCATTCAATTTGCAAAAAATGACACTGATGTGTGTAAAATGAAACATAAAAATTACATCAAATGAGGCATAAAACTAACCCTTTTTAAGTACTAATATTGGAAAAAGAGTGTTTTTGTCTTCCTTTTGTATTTTCAGGATTAAATGAGCTCAAAAACGCAAAAGAAGCAAAAAGACAGCTAAATCCAACATAAATACAAGGAAAGGAACATTAGTGGACTGGCCGACCCCTCAACGGCACCTTCCAAAGCAAAAAAAAGAGAAGACAGAAGGCTGAACACGCCCCGTGCTCAGCCAGCACGGGGCCGTGCCCAAGAAGCAGCAGAAAAGACAAATCTATAGAAGCTTCTATTGCCCATCACGGGGCCGTGCTCAGCGGACACGGGGGCGTGTCGAAAGTACAGCAGGCGCATTTATTGTAATTGCGAATTACAATTAATGAGGAGAGAGATTGTCAGACGGACACGGGGCCGTGCCCAGCGGACACGGGGCCGTGTCCAGCACTCTGTTCAGCCTATAAATAGGAGTGCTTGGATTCATTTCATCTCATCCCTTGGCACACCACCTCTCTCACACTCCATCCACCACCCACCACCATCACAACACCATCATCCACCACCATCATCCATTGTCCATCGTAGAGTGTGTGAGTCGTCTCGGGATCCAAGATTGATCGTAAGAGTTCTTGACAATCAAGGCCATGTTTGCCTAAGTCTCTTACATCACTTGGTGAAGACAAAGTGTCTAGTATAATACTTTTTATTTCTAATCTTTTGCACTTTTTATTTGGTTTTGTATTAATGACTTTAATAACTAGTTACTTATGTTGAAGGTGATCTTTCCTTATCGTTTGTCCGTGGTGTCTTGGCATTATTTTACTGTCTATATAAAATAAAGGATTTTCACCATTCATATCTCCACGGTCTATATGGAGGTACGTTGGCTACCTGGTAGGGGGTTAAGGGAATGGTTTGGTAAAGGTCTTGCCATTGTTCAGCGTTTAGAGGTCCTGCAATGGACCTGGGTCAAATTTAGTAGGACCTCCTTCAATACTTCACGGTATTGGATGGCGGGGGTCCAAACTCTTTGACCCCCTCATAAGTTAACTACTATTAATACTATAACCCGGCTATTTAGGACTGTATCCCTGCTGACTCAGACTACTTAGCCGAGGGTAACGTCACCGCCAAAAGCGGGGCCTACCACAATAGTGCATTAATAACTTAATTCATTATCTTCCAATAATCCACCCTTTTAGGATTGTATCCCTGCTGACTCAAACTACTGGGGTGAGGGTAACGTCACCTCCAAAAGAGGGGCCTACTACAATAACTAAGATAATCTCTTAATTGTGTGCAAAAGTGCGGAAATAATCAAAGGTTATACTAGATACGAGTCGGAACCAAGTGATTCATCTTGTCTATCTGTTTTTTTTCTTTTATTTTATTTTCAGCATTTTAGTTAATTTTTAGTTTTCTTAGTTTAAAACATTTTTCTAAACTTTTATTTTGGTTAGACGTTGAGGATAAACCGGTACTAAAAGCTCTTGTGTCCTTGGACGACCTCGGTATCTTACCAACACTATACTACACTCAACGATGGGTGCACTTGCCCATATGTGTGTTTAGTGTCAGTGAAATATCGTGTTTTATAAATTTAAAACTTGGCTAACATAAGTGTTAAAAAGGGCTTAAAATATACACCTAAAATATACGACACTTACCGCACATCAAGTTTTTGGCGCCGTTGCCGGGGACACAAGGATTTTGAGAAAGTTTAAAATCGACGGCCTAATCAGTTTTTCAAAACCTTTTTAAAAAACGCGCGCACATTTTTCTGCATTTTAGTTTAGTTTGCATTTACAGTAGCCTGAACACGGGGCCGTGCTCATTGAACACACCCCCGTGCTGCATATTTTTAGTTAGATACCCAGATACAGAGTCTGAACACGGGGCCGTGCTCACTGAACACGCCCCCGTGCTCAACGTGACCAGTAACTTTAATTAAAACGCCCAGATACAGATCCTGTACACGGGGCCGTGTCCAGCCTTCTGTTTCAGTCTTTGTTTTCGTTTTCTAGTCCCGAGACTCAGTTGTGGTCTGCTGAGTGATTCTTATGGATCAATACTCAGGAGGTTACAACTACACCTATGATGAGGATGATTATAGGGGTAATTATTGCACTAATTGTCGTAATACACAAAATAATCACTCTTATCAACCATCCAATTCATACGCTTACTATGAGGAGCCCAGGTACGAGCCATCAACTTCATACACATCCTATGAAGACCAAAGGTATGAACCTCCTCCCTCATACTCATATTTTGATGAACCAAGGTATGAGCCCTCTTACTCATACTTTGAGGAACCAAGGTATGAGCCACCACCTTCATATGCTTATTATGAGGAACCTTGGTGTGAACAACCCACCTCATATGAGTATTATGAAGAACAAAATTACGAACCTTATCCATCATATGCTTACAATGAAGAACAATGGTGTGAACCATCAACTTCATATGGGTATTATGAGGAACAAAGGGTCAAACAACCGGATTCAAGCTTAGAAAATAATGATTCTTTTTCTATTACCGAAGTGACCGATAGGATATTAGAACACATTAGAGTTATCGATCGATGTATAAAAGAAGCTCGTGCAAGGGAAGAGGAGTCCCGCGCAAGAGAAGAACTAAAAAAAGAAGAGATAACTGAAAATGTAAAAATGGAAGAACAATTGCGTAAAAAACCGACACATGAGTTAAACAACGAAAAAGGTGAGTCCGATAACGTTAAAATCCAAGAAGAGTCTAATTTTAAAAAAATTAATCTCTTGACACCTTCTTTCGAAAATCATTGTTTAGTACCCACTCATGCTAAGTTTTTAAAAGAGTTAAACACTAACACTAAAATTGACGAAACGGTAAGTGTTAAGTTAACTAATGATCAAACTTCACTAATAAAAGAAGACCCATTTGAAATTAACATCACACCGGTTCCATGTTTCTTTCAAAATTCGTTTATTAGTAATGTCACAATCGATAAAGATCTTTGTGTTAACATAATGCCTAACTATATTTTCGAAAAATTAAGTATTAGTGATTTTTCTC
Organism: Helianthus tuberosus; assembly: GCA_030545235.1. NCBI lineage: Eukaryota > Viridiplantae > Streptophyta > Magnoliopsida > Asterales > Asteraceae > Helianthus > Helianthus tuberosus. The sequence continues at coordinate 47,203,071 of CM060376.1, forward strand.
CACTTCAAATACCCATTTTTCTATCCAATCGGAAAGTAATAAAATCAATCGGTATAGTTGAAGATGTCTTGGTTCAAACAAATCAAATGGTAATCCCAACCGACTTTGTCATCCTCGATGACGCTCCTCTAGTGTTGGGACGACCATTTGTAAAAACTCACGAAGCTTTGAAAAACCGGAAGTTTAACTATTTACCTCTTCAATTAGGGGCATTTAAAAGAAGTGTCGATCTCGAACGATCAATGAAATATCCATTCGGCAATAATGACCCCCTAATTGAAGATGAAGATGAACCACCCGATACAAGTGAAGAGATTGACCACTTTGTTGAAGAAGAGGTCGCCATAGAACAAACTTTTAAAGTTCTTGATCGGAACGAGCAACCAAATAAGGAGTCTCCTAAAGACCCATCACTTGAGCTCAAAGAACTTCCAAAAGGTTTGGAATATGCTTTTCTAGACAAAGATGGTAAGTTACCTGTAATTATTTCGTCTAAATTAGATAACTTAGAAAAAGAAAAACTAATTAATCTTTTGAAAAAACACAAAAATGCAATAGCTTGGAAACTTGTTGACATAAAAGGAATTAGTCCTTCTATGTGCACACACAAAATTTTGATGAATGATGACTACAAATCGGTCATACAACCACAACGTCGTGTAAATCCAAATGTTCAAGAAGTGGTTAAAAACGAAGTCATCAAATTACTTGACGCCGGACTTATCTATCCTATTTCCGATAGTCCTTGGGTAAGTCCCGTCCAAGTAGTTCCAAAGAAAGGAGGTATGACGGTAATTACTAACGAAAAGAATGAATTAATACCAACGAGAACCGTCACAGGATGGAGAGTATGTATAGATTATAGACGATTAAATGAAGCAACAAGAAAGGATCATTTTCCTTTACCCTTCATTGATCAAATGTTAGAAAGATTATCCGGTCAAAAATTTTACTGTTTCTTGGATGGTTTTTCAGGTTACTTTCAAATCCCGATAGCACCCGAAGACCAAGAAAAGACAACTTTCACATGTCCCTATGGAACTTTTGCTTATCGACGCATGTCGTTCGGTCTATGTAATACCCCCGCAACATTCCAACGTTGCATGGTAGCCATCTTCCATGACATGATAGAAAAGACAATGGAAGTCTTCATGGACGACTTTTCTATCTTTGGGGATTCATACGACCAATGCCTCGATAACCTTGAACGAATGCTATCCCGATGTGAGGAAACTAATCTCGCCCTTAATTGGGAAAAATGCCATTTCATGGTAACGGAGGGAATAGTACTCGGTCACAAAATCTCAAGCGAAGGAATGGAGGTAGATCGAGCCAAAATAGATACCATTTCTAGATTACCTCCTCCATCCTCCGTAAGAGCTATTAGAAGTTTCCTAGGGCATGCCGGATTTTATAGGCGGTTTATCAAAGACTTTTCGAAAATCTCAAGACCTCTAACAAAATTACTTGAAAAAGATGCTCCTTTCATCTTTGACAAGGATTGCAATCAAGCATTTCTAACCCTAAAGGAAATGCTAGTCAATGCACCTATCATGATAGCACCTGATTGGAAATATCCTTTCGAAATCATGTGTGATGCTAGTGACTTTGCAGTTGGAGCTGTCTTGGGACAGAGAAAAGAAAAGCATTTCCACCCAATATATTATGCTAGTAAAACACTTAACGATGCACAAGAAAATTACACAACAACTGAAAAAGAGTTACTAGCTGTGGTATTTGCTTTTGATAAATTTCGTTCTTATCTTGTTCTTTCTAAAACTATAGTCTATACAGACCATGCAGCCATTCGATATCTCTTTAAGAAGCAAGACGCAAAACCACGTTTGATCAGGTGGATCCTACTCCTCCAAGAATTCGACATTGAAATCAAAGACAAAAGAGGAGCAGAAAATACCGCAGCAGATCATCTTTCACGCTTAGAAGACCCAGCTTTGGAGGCAACCAGGGACGAGCAAATCAACGAAAAATTTCCAACTGAGTCCCTGGAAATGGTGGAATATAAGGAAGAACCATGGTACGCCGACTTTGCTAACTACCTAGCTAGCGGTATAGTCGCTAAAGGATGGCCACATCATCAAAGAAAAAAAATTCTTTGCTAATGTGAAACACTACTTTTGGGAAGATCCATATCTTTTCAAAATGTGTGCCGACCAACTCGTCAGACGATGCGTACATGGTAGTGAAGCACGAAGAATTCTCCGCCATTGTTATGAAGGTCCATACGGAGGACATCATGGTGCTGCCAGTACCGCACGAAAGGTATTTGATTCAGGATTTTATTGGCCAACCATTTACAAAGATGCTCAAAATCTTGTAAAGACATGTGATGCTTGCCAAAGAATAGGTAATATTTCTTCCAAAAACGAAATGCCACAAAATGGCATTCTTGTTTGTGAAATTTTTGATGTATGGGGACTCGAATTTATGGGACCTTTCCCACCATCGAAAGGAAACAAATACATACTTGTGGCAGTAGATTAATTGTCTAAATGGGCCGAGGCCGAGGCACTTCCAACAAATGATGGAAGAGTAGTGGTAAGATTTCTGAAAAAATTATTCTCTCGTTTTGGCACACCTAAAGCTTTAATAAGTGATAGAGGTACCCATTTTTGCAACCAACAACTTGAAATTTTTTTAACAAGATATGGGGTCTATCACCGGGTTTCGACAGCTTATCACCCTCAAACAAACGGACAAGCCGAAGTGACTAATAGAGGGTTAAAACGAATACTCGAAAAAACCGTAGGGTTAAATAGAAAGGAATGGGCTGATAAATTAGATGATGCTTTATGGGCTTTTCGAACTGCTTATAAAACAACGATAGGTACAACCCCATATAAGCTAGTCTATGGAAAAAGTTGTCATTTACCAGTAGAAATTGCACACAAAGCCTACTGGGCAATCAAAAATGTAAACTTAGATTTAGAATTTGCTGGTAAAAATCGATTTTGTCAAATAAATGAATTAGACAAGCTTAGGAATTATGCATACTCAAACTCCGAGATTTATAAGGAAAGAATGAAAAATTGGCATGACAAACATATTAAACCTAATGAATTTCGGGTAGGAGATTTAGTTCTTTTGTTTAATTCACGACTACGATTGTTTCCTGGTAAATTAAAGTCTAGGTGGTCAGGACCTTTTTCCGTCACCCACATTTTTCAACACGGTGCAGTAGAAATTAAACCTCGAAATGGGCCACCATTTAAAGTCAATGGCCAACGGCTGAAACTCTATCAAGGATTTATTGAGGATGAGGAAGAAGAAATCTCGCTTCAAACCGTGGAAGAATAAAAACATCATGCCTGGTAAGTTACGAACGACTGAGACGACAAAATAAAGCGGTAAGTTTTCTAAACCATAGCTTATGGGAAAAAAAAGGGGCACTCACACGCGCACAAAAAAAAAAAAAAAAAAGCTCGGCACGAGGCCGTGTCCGCTGGACACGGGGCCGTGTTCGCGCTGCAGACGGGATAAACCCCCCTTTTTCAAAACAGTTTCTTCATTCCACACGCCCCGTTTCCCCACAAAAGCTCTGGTTCCAGGCGATTTTTCGCAAAATTTCGACGTCTCTTACCAATCTAACAACATCAAGGTATGATTCTATCACTCTTAGTAGTTAGATTAGTTACTTGCATGTAGTTAAAACACCACAAATTTGGGGAAAAATCTAGGGTTCTTGATGTTCATCCGGATCGAACCTAAAATTTTTGCCTAAATCTGGTTGCATTTAGTTAGAATAGTGTTAAGGTAAGTAAATACACTTAGATTGTTCATAGATTCACCCGATTTCTTACAAAAACCCCAAACCCTTGTTCTTGAACCAAAAAAGACAAAATTGATAGGGTAAACGGGATATTTTGGGAAAAACGGTGTTTAGGGTTTCATTTTCGGGGGAAACCGCACCTATTGGACCAAATATTTTCAAGTTTTCGAAACCGGGTCGGAAAATGAGGTTTTTGAGTAACAGACCCCTGGACACGGGGCTGTGTCCGATGGACACGGGGTCGTGTCCAGCCCGCTGTTTGCAGTTTTGTCTGAAAACACTTCTGTTTCGTACTAATTTTTGGTGTATTCTTTCAGATGGCAAAGTTCACAAGGTTCAATGCAAGTGAGCTTGATGCAAGGGCAAGGTACGAGGTTCTTCAAACAAGACCCGAAGAGTACCCCAGGAGAGCTTGCACGGATCTGTTAACCTTGGTAAACCAGCTGAACCGATTCAACAACATCGTTACGGGACCACTAGCTGTTGCATTAAACACTAGGCTTCAGTCGGTGCATCAATGTACCATGGAGTTCTACAGTACCTTCAACTTCGATTCAAGGTGTGACCCATTTGACAATACTGGGGTTGTATTTCGGTGTGGAGGAACAATGTACTCGATCTCCATGGCACAGTTTGGAGCCATAATAGGTCTATACCAAGAAGAGGAATCGGGAAACGAAAAAAACACCGGGGGATTACGAGACTTGGAGGGAAATGAAAGACAAGCCGCATGGGCTCAAATCGGTGAAGGAATCTACGACCCTCGTAGCACCAAGAGTACGAAGCTAAGGGATCCGCTCTATCGCTACATTCACAGGATCCTCACCTACTCTCTAAACCAACGTCACGACAGTAGCGGTGTCGTGGGGTTGAAAGATTTGGTTGTCCTCCACTGTATCCACAACCAAAAGCCTCTTGATGTTCCGTATCTCCTGTTAAGAAACATGCATCTCAACCGCCTTGCTCGAGCTCCAACACCTATCTTCTTCGGAGGATGGGTGTACCGTCTTTTTAAGCATTACACGCGAATTCCAAGAGCCTTTGAAAGAAGCCCATGGTCGGGACGAGTTGACTACCACATTTTCCGAGCCATGAACTTACTCTATGAGGCGGAAGACGGAACAGTGAGTTTCCAAAGAACGCAAGGCTATGCATGGAACCCACAGGAGGCCCTAGTTCTTCACGCACCACCTCCCCACCACCAGTATCCACCCCATGGTGATCCTGGTCAATCCTCCTCACAAGGAGGCGGTTTTCCTAATTTTCAAAGCTTACATGATCTTATGCAGGAAAACCTCATGTGTACCAGGAACGCCTACAACCTCGCCAACAACACATACCAACGGGTCGGAGCTATTGAACGCAACATCAGCGATATACAAGACGATATCAGCGGCATCCGGGAGCACATGGCGGGGCATGGGGATGGGGGTGATGATAGCGATGAAGATATGGAGTAGAGGGTTTGGAGGAGCAGGAGCGGGTTGATGGCGAGCCCACAGGTTTAAGTCCCTTTATCTATCGAACGATTGGTGGCCTGCGTGCCAGAAGTTGAACAATTTACTTTCCCTTAAACACTTTTATTTTCCGTTTTATTTTTCTCTTTTCTTTATGCTTGGAACAATTAACTGTGGTAATGTAGGATGTTTGTGTTGCTTGGTGTGGTATTAAGTGATGGAACAGGTACAAACCAAGGCTTGGGGTGCTAAGCCTCAGCACTTATAGGGCCAGGATGGAAAAAACCGGAGGAAGAAACCTGTTTTTCAGGCTTTCAGACTGTCCACACGGGGTCGTGTCCAGCCAACACGCCCCCGTGCTCACCTCCCAGACCTGCTGTTTGGCTTCTGTTCTGCAGAATTTTGTCAGACACGTGGCCGTGTCCAGTAGACACGGGGCCGTGTCCACCTTCTGTAAGTTCTTGTTACTGGCACCTGAACACGGGGTCGTGCCCACTCAACACGGGGCCGTGTTCAGTGCCCAGTAACACAAATTTTTGCTTTTTAAACATTATTTTACACATCTAATCAACTTAAAAATTTATTTTTGGGACACATTGAGGACAATGTGTAATTTAAGTGTGGGGGGGATGCTAAAACCTTGAATTTTGCAAGTCCTAAATACAAGCCTTACACAAAACTCTATTGGAACAGCTAATCACCCCAAATTTTTTCAAAAATTTCATTTTTTTTACTTGTCTAGGTTTAACTCGGGAAATTCAAGTTCTAAAAAAAGGTTATATTTTTACAAATTTACAACCGATAGCGTAGTGATAAAAAGAACCAACATAAGAAAATTATGAAAAGGCATGACAAACTTATTTAAAATTTGATTATATATACTTGATCACATAAAAACCCATTCCCACAAAAGTGAGTTTTGAGCCTTTATTGAGCACACAATTACATATCTTTTGACTAAATGCTCATTTTTCGTTTCTTGTGTGAATAGCCGCTAGGTTCTTACGACTCTAGAACTTGCCATGACAATACATTCCCGGTCCTTATCAACTTAAACCCAAGTAAGTAAATGATGGAGGCATTAGGACTAACCCTTTTTATTTTCTACACCATTATTTTTCTTTTTCTTTTACCACCTACCAAAAAAAAAAAAAATCCCCCTAGTTAACCCATTTGAGCCTAAACCTTTTCGTTTCATCACCCAAACAAAAACCCCTTTTACCCACCAAAACCTTTTTCATTTTTAAACCCTTTATTTTAGTAACAAGTTCGGTTCTTCGTGAAAAAAAAAATATTTTTGTGATAATGATGAAGCAAAAAGAAAATAAACAAACAAGTTAATCAAAAATAACTTAGTTTGAATAAAAGCTTCATCACAATAAAAAGTTGCAAAAATACGAAAACCGACACTTGTTACGCTTTTAGCCCTTTTTCTACTAACCACTAACCCAACAACCTACCTTTAACCCTAGCCTAACCCTTAACCCGCAAAGTCCTCTTGATATCTACAAAGGTATAAAAGTTAAAAAGGAGGAGGATTGATTTCTTGGCAAGCCTATGGTAGGAATAAGTTCCATGCCGCTCTCGAGTGATTCACTAAAAATACACCTTCGGCCGAGTGTGAGTGATTTCCCCGTGAGGTATGTGAACTTGTATATAAATAGAATTTTAAAAAGGCATGTTATGCCCAAATAAGTAATTTCTTTTATGAAAAGTTCTAAAAAAATCATTACGAATAGGAGTGTAAATAAATAAAAATAAAACCCAAAAAGATCTTGGAAATCCCGACACTCTACGACAAGCCCAAAACCTTCTCTTCTACCTATTCCATTTGGGAGTGTAAGCCACATATTAAAGAGTTTTGCTTGAGGACAAGCAAAAGTTCAAGTGTGGGGGTATTTGATGTGTGTAAAATGCAACATATAAATTACATCAAATGAGGCATAAAACTAACCCTTTTTAAGTACTAATATTGGAAAAAGAGTGTTTTTGTCTTCCTTTTGTATTTTCAGGATTAAATGAGCTCAAAAACGCAAAAGAAGCAAAAAGACAGCTAAATCCAACATAAATACAAGGAAAGGAACATTAGTGGACTGCCCGACCCCTCAACGGCACCTTCCAAAGCAAAAAAAAGAGAAGACAGAAGGCTGAACACGCCCCGTGCTCAGCCAGCACAGGGCCGTGCCCAAGAAGCAGCAGAAAAGACAAATCTATAGAAGCTTCTATTGCCCATCACGGGGTCGTGCTCAGTGGACACGGGGGCGTGTCGAAAGTACAGCAGGCGCATTTATTGTAATTGCGAATTACAATTAATGAGGAGAGAGATTGTCAGACGGACACGGGGCCGTGCCCAGCGGACACGGGGCCGTGTCCAGCACTCTGTTCAGCCTATAAATAGGAGTGCTTGGATTCATTTCATCTCATCCCTTGGCACACCACCTCTCTCACACTCCATCCACCACCCACCACCATCACAACACCATCATCCACCACCATCATCCATTGTCCATCGTAGAGTGTGTGAGTCGTCTCGGGATCCAAGATTGATCGTAAGAGTTCTTGACAATCAAGGCCATGTTTGCCTAAGTCTCTTACATCACTTGGTGAAGACAAAGTGTCTAGTATAATACTTTTTATTTCTAATCTTTTGCACTTTTTATTTGGTTTTGTATTAATGACTTTAATAACTAGTTACTTATGTTGAAGGTGATCTTTCCTTATCGTTTGTCCGTGGTGTCTTGGCATTATTTTACTGTCTATATAAAATAAAGGATTTTCACCATTCATATCTCCACGGTCTATATGGAGGTATGTTGGCTACCTGGTAGGGGGTTAAGGGAACGGTTTGGTAAAGGTCTTGCCATTGTTCAGCGTTTAGAGGTCCTGCAATGGACCTGGGTCAAATTTAGTAGGACCTCCTTCAATACTTCACGGTATTGGATGGCGGGGGTCCAAACTCTTTGACCCCCTCATAAGTTAACTACTATTAATACTATAACCCGGCTATTTAGGACTGTATCCCTGCTGACTCAGACTACTTAGCCGAGGGTAACGTCACCGCCAAAAGCGGGGCCTACCACAATACTGCATTAATAACTTAATTCATTATCTTCCAATAATCCACCCTTTTAGGATTGTATCCCTGCTGACTCAAACTACTGGGGTGAGGGTAACGTCACCTCCAAAAGAGGGGCCTACTACAATAACTAAGATAATCTCTTAATTGTGTGCAAAAGTGCGGAAATAATCAAAGGTTATACTAGATACGAGTCGGAACCAAGTGATTCATCTTGTCTATCTGTTTTTTTTCTTTTATTTTTATTTTCAGCATTTTAGTTAATTTTTAGTTTTCTTAGTTTAAAACATTTTTCTAAACTTTTATTTTGGTTAGACGTTGAGGATAAACCGGTACTAAAAGCTCTTGTGTCCTTGGACGACCTCGGTATCTTACCAACACTATACTACACTCAACGATGGGTGCACTTGCCCATATGTGTGTTTAGTGTCAGTGAAATATCGTGTTTTATAAATTTAAAACTTGGCTAACATAAGTGTTAAAAAGGGCTTAAAATATACACCTAAAATATACGACACTTACCGCACATCAGACACATTGTTACAATTTACAGCATTAAGAGTTTTCACATTTTCCCCTATCTTATAATTAGTTGGTTCAGTTGTCACTAGACCGGATCTATGACTGTGGACATATCACTAATTAGGCTCGCCCACCTAAAGTGATAAATCATTAGTAGTAATGTGCACATACCCCTACTTACTGCCAGTAATTAAAGATTAGTAAAGACTTAATCACTGCAAAGTATAACTGGAAAACATTTAGGGGTTCGCAAACAATTTGGTAAAAAGAGAATGACTCACATTGCAAGTTTAACTGGACAGATTTTGCCTACTGATTAAGCCTGGTAACCTAGTTAAAATAACAATGCACACGAAACTAGGTCAGTAACTTAATACAACATTTACGATAATTTCACGAAATCAAAACCCTCACGATGAATGATAAAGTATAGCCCGAATTCAGGCAGCACTTAAACATCCATCGGATCGGTTTCAATCGATCGGACATTGTATCGTAGCAGTGATCGAGTTATTTCCCTGTGATCGTAGCAGCGTCATGACACTAAAATACACTAATTAGAGCAGAACTTCACGTTTTAAAGAAGTTTTACGAGCACAGGAGAACTGCCCATGCACATACTACTTATATTTGAAAATTAGGTTCTACGCGGCCCGGGTAAACTCGAAGGGCAACCTTCGCAGCCCGCGAGGGCCACCCTAGCTACGGCTAGGGCTGCCGTGTCATGGCCTAGGTCTGCCACGTGTCTGACATGTGGCCCTAAAGCTTATCAGGAGAATTGCAAGGTTGTCGCGCCCCGCGTAGACTTCTCTTGAGTCTTTCGCGGCTCGCAACAGACTAATAAAACTTGATTTTCTTGATATTTCATGAAAATTAGGGTTTATGGGGTCCGAGTTTCCACTTACGGAGTGTTTTTGGGACATTTTTTTGTGCTGGTACTTACAGATGTCTACTACAATCTTTAAAAATAAATCTTTTGGTAAACGAAACCGATCTCTAAATGTTTCGGCATTGTAGACCAGATTCTGTCGGAAATAATAAAGGAGAACATACAAGTTGGTATGTTTCCTCCATCCCACATTGGTGATGGAAGTAAATTAGAGTGGTTTATATGGGATTACTCCTTATGGGCCACCAAAGTGTTAGATGGGTTGAGAAGTGGGTAAAGCCCACACGCGTGTCGAGCCGAGCCGAGCCGCGAGCTCGCGAATGGGCGCGTTTGAGGCGTGAATGGGCGTGATTGATGCGCACTTTGCACTTCGCACGTACGCATCGTCGCTAGGAGCTGAGGAGCTTTTATTTTTAGATAGAGTCCGGTTCAGGTGCGTCAGATCTGTGGATCAAATGAGATAAGATTAAGATTGAAGGGGTAAGGTCCCAAAAACCTTGCACAGGTGCTTAAAGACCATACCACAACTTCATCAATAAGCTCTCTTTAGAACAAACCTTGCGCAGCCGTGCACTGGTTCTAAAGAAAAGAACTTGAAAAGAAAAACAGTTTTTAACATCCGCGCGCCAAAAGGAACTAAATCTCTGCGCAAACTCTCATGCAGCAGATAAGATAAAATCCTAACAAAACTTCCGCATAAATAATATCCATACTTGGATAAAAGTAACTTCTCTGTTACCATAAACTTAGTATGAAGAAGAGCCACGTAGGATTACAGCTGTATCCCTCTAGAAGGCTTGATCGTGCACCAACATTCGGTTATAACCGAATGGCCACGTGGCATCATCCCAGGCTCCCTCGAAGTTAGGATGATGGCACCGAATTGAAGGAAAAATCTACACTTGCCCACTTTCCATGTGGCATCACCCTAACCATTGATCGAGACCACGATCCGTGTGCATACACACTCGTTAGTGATTAACGGAAGGAGAAATAACCGCTTACGGAAAAGTACTTTCCGTTAAGTTTTCCATCAACAAACTTTCCCGCCCAAACTTCGGCTATAAATAGAGGATAATTCAGGTATAATTCTCCAAGTTACTATCACTTCACTTTACTTTCACTTCTTCTTCTTCATCAAACCTGTACTTATTCTCACGCCGGAGGGTGGTCACGGAGAGAACCTCCATTCTCCCCGTGGCGAGTCTAACGGCTGTATGTTTTGCAGTTATTGTTCGAGGAAGAAGATCATTCACCCCTGAATCGAACGAGAAGACCTAACCCTTTTAGTGGCAGAACAAGTCAACGGTCATTACGACGCTAAAGGCGAAGCCATGGCCCTATATTTGGAACAAGCAAGAATCCTTATCAACCAGTTCCAAACATTCAAAATAGTCCACATCAACAGAAGTGAAAATAAACATGCAGACGCGCTGAGCAAACTGGCGGCTACTAGTTTCAAGCACCACGCAAAGGAAGTCCGCATCGAGGTATTATCTAACCCATATGTTCCCTAAGACAAGTAAACATCATAGAAGTCGGGAACCCATCTTGGATGTCCCCGGTCATCACGTACTTGCAACGTGGGATGCTTCCAGAAGAGAAAGCGGAAGCCAGAAAAATTCAGCACAAGGCGTTAAACTACGAAATGGCAGATGGTATGTTGTACCGCAGATCATTCATGGATCCACTTTTAAGCTGCGTTGATAAGACTGATGCGCAATATTTAGTCCGAGAAATTCATGAAGGGTTATGTGGGATCCACGCAGGTCCACGCATGGTAGTTGCAAAGATCATGAATGCAGGATATTATTGGCCAGGAATGCATGTGGACGTAGTATAACTATTGTGCAAATGCGCGACATGTCAGCGCCACGCGCCACAGACCCTCCGTCCAAAAAATCCCCTGGTCCCAGTCACCTCAGCCTGGCCTTTCCAACAATGGGGCATCGACCTCGTCGGTCCTTTTCCCGATGCGCCCGACGCAGTCAAGTTCATAGTAGTGGCAGTAGACTACTTCACCAAATGGGTAGAAGCAAAGGCTCTGGCATTGACTACAACAACGGTAATCCGCAAGTTCATCTTGGAACACATCATTTTCCAATTCGGGTTACCATTACGCATCATTTCTGATAATGGCACAAACTTCGCGTCAGAAGACCTACAAAAGTGGTTCAAAGAAATGAACATTGAACACAGCTTCGCTTCGGTGGCACACCCACAAATGAATGGCCAAGTTGAGAGCGTGAACAAGCAAATAGTAGACGGTATAAAAGTAAGGTTAGGAACCGCACACAGGGGGTGGGTAGACGAGCTCCCAAGCATTTTATGGGCCCACCGCACCATGCCAAAAACTAGTACAGGTGAAACCCCATTCAGCCTTGTCTATGGTTCAGAAGCAGTAATCCCAGCAGAAGTTGGTCTCCCATCACCGTGTATGATCGCCATGGAAAACCAAGATAACGAGCGAGAACGAAGAATCGATCTAGACTTTCTTGAAGAAAGGTGCGAGAACGCAGCCATTGCAGAAGCCATGTATAAATCAAAGTTAGAAAAATACTATAATGCTCGTGTACGCGTATGCACCTTCGTTCCAGGAGATTTTGTCCTGCAAGACAACGAGGCATCTAACACGGAGAGACCAGGAAAACTAGCGCCTAAATGGGAAGGACCATACGTCATCCACAAAGTCCTGGGTAAAGGCGCATATACTTTAAAAAGGCTCGATGTAACGAATATACCATGAACCTGTAACGTGCAACAACTACGCAGGTGCTACATGTAACCAGCCTAGCCATCTCACACAGTAGATTAACACATGCACATGCAACATAATTATTCTAATTATTCACTTTGATGCGCACTTTGCACTTCGCGCGTACGCATTATTGCTAGGAGCTGAGGAGCTTTTATTTTTAGCTAGAGTCCGGTTCAGGTGCGTCAGATCTGTGGATCGAATGAGATAAGATTGAGATTGAAGGGGTAAGGTCCCAAAAACCTTGCACAGGTGCTTAATGACCATACCACAACATTCTTCAATAAGCTCTATTTAGAACAAACCTTGCGCGACCGCGCACTGGTTCTAAAGAAAGGAACTTGAAAAGAAAAACAGCTTTTAACATCCACGCGCCAAAAGGAATTAAATCTTTGCGCAAATTCTCATACAGCAGATAGGATAAAATCCTAACAAAACTTCCGCATAAATAACATCCAGACTTGGATAAAAGTAACTTCTCTGTTACCATAAAATTAGTATGAAGAAGAGCCACGTAGGATTACAGCTGTATCCTTCTAGAAGGCTAGATCGTGCACCACCATTCGGTTAACCGAATGGCCACGTGGCATCATCCCAGGCTCCCTCGAAGTCACGATGATGGCACCGAATTGAAGGAAAGATCTACACTTGCCCACTTTCTACGTGGCATCACCCTAACCGTTGATCGAGACCATGATCCGTGTGCATACACACTCGTTATTGATTAACGGAAGGAGAAATAACCGCTTACGGAAAAGTACTTTCCATTAAATTTTCAATCAACAAACTTTCCCGACCAAACTTCGGCTATAAATAGAGCATAATTCAGGTATAATTCTCCAAGTTACTCTCACTTCACTTTACTTTCACTTCTTCTTCTTCATCAAACCTGTACTTATTCTCACGCCGGAGGGTGGTCATGGAGAGGACCTCCATTCTCCCCGTGGCGAGTCTAACGGCTGTTTTTTTTGCAGATATTGTTCGAGGAAGAAGATCATTCACCCCTGAATCGATCGAGAAGACCTAACCCTTTTAGTGGCAGAACAAGTCATTGGTCATTACGACTCTAAAGGCGAAGCCATGGCCCTATATTTGGAACAAGCAAGAATCCTTATCAACCAGTTCCAAACATTCAAAATAGTCCACATCAACAGAAGTAAAAATAAACATGCAGACGTGCTGAGCAAACTGGCCGCTACTAGTTTCAAGCACCTCGCAAAGGAAGTCCACATCGAGGTATTATCTAACCCATCTGTTCCCCTATGACAAGTAAACATCATAGAAGTCAGGAACCCATCTTGGATGTCCCCGATCATCACATACTTGCAACATGGGATTCTCCCAGAAGAGAAAGCGGAAGCCAGAAAAATTCAGCACAATGCGTTAAACTACGAAATGGCAGATGGTATGTTGTACCGCAGATCATTCATGGATCCACTTTTACACTGCGTTGATAAGACTGATGCGCAATATTTAGTCCGAGAAATTCATGAATGGTTATGTGGGATCCACGCAGGCCCACGCATGGTAGTTGCAAAGATCATGAATGCAGGATATTATTGGCCAGGAATGCATGTGGACGCAGTAGAACTATTGCGCAAATGCGCGGCATGTTAGTGCCACGCGCCAAAGACCCTCCGTACGAAAAATCCCCTGGTCCCAGTCACCTCAGCCTGGCCTTTCCAACAATGGGGCATCGACCTCGTCGGTCCTTTTCTCGATGCGCCCGACGCAGTCAAGTTAATAGGAGTGGCAGTAGACTACTTCACCAAATGGGTAGAAGCAAAGGCTCTGGCATTGACTACAGCAACGGTAATCCGCAAGTTCATTTTGGAACACATCATCTGCCAATTTGGGTTACCATTACGCATTATTTCTGATAACGGCACAAACTTCGCGTCAGAAGACCTACAAAAGTGGTTCAAAGAAATGAACATTGAACACAGCTTCGCTTCGGTGGCACAACCACAAGCGAATGGCTAAGTTGAGAGCGTGAACAAGCAAATAGTAGACGGTATAAAAGTAAGGTTAGGAACCGCACACAGGGGGGTGGGTAGACGAGCTCCCAAGAATCTTATGGGCCCACCGCACCATGCCAAAAACCAGTATAGGTGAAACCCCATTCAGCCTTGTCTATGGTTTAGAAGCAGTAATCCCAGCAGAAGTTGGTCTCCCATCACCGCGTATGATCGCCATGGAAAAACAAGATAACGAGCGAGAACGAAGAATCGATCTGGACTTTCTTGAAGAAAGGTGCGAGAACGCAGCCATTGCAGAAGCCATGTATAAATCAAAGTTAGAAAAATACTATAATGCGCGTGTACGCGTATGCACCTTCGATCCGGGAGATTTTATCATGTGAGACAACGAGGCATCTAACACGGAGAGACCAGGAAAACTAGCGCCTAAATGGGAAGGACCATACGTCATCCACAAAGTCCTGGGTAAAGGCACATATACTTTAAAAAGGCTCGATGTAACGAATGTACCATGCACCTGGAACGCGCAACAACTGCGCAGGTGCTACATGTAACCAGCCTAGCCCTCTCACACTGTAGCTCAACACATGCACAGGCAACATAACTATTCTAATTATTCACTTTGATGCGCACTTTGCACTTCGCACGTAAGCATCGTCGCTAGGAGCTGAGGAGCTTTTATTTTTAGCTAGAGTCCGGTTCAGGTGCGTCAGATCTGTGGATCGAATGCGATAAGATTGAGATTGAAGGGGTAAGGTCCCAAAAACCTTGCACAGGTGCTTAAAGACCATACCACAACTTCGTCAATAAGCTCTCTTTAGAACAAACCTTGCGTGGCCGCGCACTGGTTCTAAAGAAAGGAACGTGAAAAGAAAAACAGTTTTTAACATCCGCACGCCAAAAGGAATTAAATCTTTGCGCAAATTCTCATACAGCAGATAGGATAAAATCCTTACAAAACTTCGGCATAAATAACATCCAGACTTGGATAAAAGTAACTTCTCTGTTACCATAAAATTAGCATGAAGAAGAGCCACGTAGGATTACAGCTGTATCCTTCTAGAAGGCTAGATCGTGCACCACCATTCGATTAACCGAATAGCCATGTGGCATCATCCCAGGCTCCCTCGAAGTCACGATGATGACACCGAATTGAAGGAAAGATCTACACGTGCCCACTTTCCACGTGGCATCACCCTAACCGTTGATCGAGACCACGATCCGTGTGCATACACACTCGTTATTGATTAACGAAAGGAGAAATAACCGCTTACAGAAAAGTACTTTCCGTTAAATTTTCCATCAACAAACTTTCCCGCCCAAACTTCGGCTATAAATAGAGGATAATTCAGGTATAATTCTCCAAGTTACTCTCACTTCACTTTACTTTCACTTCTTCTTCTTCATCAAACCTGTACTTATTCTCACGCCAGAGGGTGGTCACGGAGAGAACCTCCGTTCTCCCTGTGGCAAGTCTAACGGCAGTTTGTTTTGCAGTTATTATTCGAGGAAGAAGATCATTCACCCCTGAATTGAATGAGAAGGCCTAACCATTTTATGCAGATTCAAATCCCCTGGTTCAATTGATTCCGGTCGATTAAACCAGTGTTTCTTCATTGGCGCCCACCGATTTCTCAGTTTCTGTTTACATCTTCTCGTTTCGATTCATTCTTTCTTCATTCTCTGTTTCCCCTGGCAGAGATCTCGTCAATTCACCCATCAAGTCCTCGTTCTAAAACAAAGGGTAATCCGACCCAGGACATTCAGATCGACGGAATCATGGGCAAAATGGATAGCTGCACCACTGATCCTGAGGGAAAGAGCTCCGTTATACAAACAGGAGTTCATAATCGTCCAGATCTACTCCCGGAGGAAAATCCATAGTACTGGTTCATCGGGTTCCATAACACTTTGAACCAAATTTTCAAACCAAATGTCAGATCTGAGTTGTTGCATAACAGATCTAAGGATCAAGAAGAATCTGACATCCAAACCAGTAGTCAAGGATATCTGGAACCATCCAGATATATACAAAATCTAGAAGATAATAACCACCAGGAAACCAAGGTACAACAGATAAGTATAGTGCAAGGAGGCCCTTCACAAAGGCTAAACAAACCGAATCATAATCAGCACTGGCGAGAGCAACAAGTAGTCTTTCCTGTTGTTCCAGGAGGTCCTCAAGAAGAACGCCCGGTAATCATCACTGGTATCTTCGGACACTATCGCACCGATTATATGTTTATAGATCCAGGAAGTTCCATGGATATAATTTACGAGAAATGTTTTAAGCAACTAGACCCAGAAAATAAGGCACGTTTAAAACCAGTCAATTTCCCACTCACTGGTTTCTGTAATGAAGCTGTGTTCCCGTTGGGTCAAATCGCTTTTCCTGTGACCCTCTCAGACGGTGAGTATTCGCACACTGTCACAGTCAATTTTATGGCCATGCCAGCAACATCACGTCATGATGTGTTACTTGGGAGACGATTTCAGAGAGAGTTCAGCATGATTACCTCCATACCACATGCTGCTTGTGGTTTTCCAACGGAAACCGGAGTAGCAATTCTATATTCCAGCAAAGAAGTTATGTATGCGGATGACGAGCCACCTGTAAAAGTTACCAAACCTTCACCATCAAACAAACTAGAAAAATGGGTCCTCAACGAGAAGCATCCTGAACAAACCATCGTGTTAGGACACGCCATCTCCCTGGCAATCCGTATAAAGTTGAAAGAACTTCTATCTAACAACAGGGATATCTTCGCCTGGTCCCCGGCGGACATGACTGGAGTACCAAGAGACATAGCACAACACTGCTTAAATATCCGACCTTCTGCGGAACCAGTCGCGCAAGGAAGGCGCAGCCTCAGCGCAGAAAAAGCAGGCGCAATGAACGAACAAGTAACAAAATTACTTAATGCTGGGATCTTGCGCGAAGTTCAATATCAAACCTGGGTAGCCAACCCCGTAATGGTGCAGAAGCACAACGGCGGGTGGCGCATGTGCGTCGACTTCAAAGACCTCAACAAGGCCTGCCCAAAAGACTGTTACGCCCTCCCAGAAATAGACAAGAAAGTCGATTCTCTAGCATACTTCCACTGGAAGTGTTTTCTAGATTGCTATAAAGGTTACCATCAAGTGCAAATGAAGGAGGAAGACGAAGACAAAACGGCCTCCTGCACAGACAAAGGTATTTTTTGCTACACAAAAATGCCTTTTGGTCTCCGCAATGCGGGGGCCACCTACCAACGATTGATGGACCGAGTCTTTGGAGAAGATATTGGCGTAACAGTGGAAGTTTACATGGATGACCTCGTCATCATGAGCCAAGAAGGAGAGTCTATGCTTGCAAATATTTAGCGCACTTTTGACTCCTTGCACAGTGTCAATCTAAAACTGAATCCAATAAAGTGTTCCTTCGGAATGGAAGAAGGCAAATTCCTAGGGTTTATAGTAACCAGAGACGACTTCAAGGTCAACCCAGAGAAAGTAGAGGCCATCCAACTAATGCCATCACCAGCAACAGTTAAAGAGATGCAAAGACTTGCGGGTCGATTAGCAGCACTAAACAGATTTTTGGCAAATCACGCTGCAAAGTCTTATCCATTCATCAGCACTTTGCGCAATTGCGCCAAAAAGAGCCATTTTCAATGGACGCCAGAAGCGGAAAAAGATTTCAAATAGATGAAAGAGTGTCTGATCCAGTTACCAACCTTAACAGCACCATGAAAGGAAGAACCATTAATCCTATATCTATCCGCAGCGGAAGTAGCAGTCGGCGTGGTACTAATGGTAGAAAGGGATGGCATTCAAACTCCGATATACTACATCAGCAAAATGTTAACTGGTCTAGAAACATTCTATTCTATGATAGAAAAACTGGTCCTTCCAATAGTTCACGCGTCACGAAGGCTGCAACGGTATTTCTCTGGCCACGTTATCACCGTCCTTACAAATTATCATCTAGGATAAATTTTGTCTAAACCAGATGTCGCGGGGCGATTGGCCAAATGGGCTATCGAGTTAGGAGGATACAACATCCTGTACAAACCTCGACCAGCAATAAAAGGGCAAGTCTTGGCAGATTTTGCCACCGAAGTTCCGGTTGACAAAATCCTAGAATGCGAGGCAATCCAAAATCCTATCCCAGTCTTTGATGACAGGGTTTGGACGTTGCATACAGACAGCGCCTCAAACGACGATAGTGCAGGCACATGTCTTCGCCTAGTCAGCCCTGACAACCATGAGCTCACATATGCTATTCGCCTAGATTTTAAAAGTACGAACAACGAGGCGGAATATGAAGCATTTCTTGCGGGCCTTCGCCTGGCACTCAAAATGGGAGCAAAGAACCTTGAAGCACACGTCGATTCCAAATTAGTGGTAGAACAACTCAACGGTCATTACGACGCTAAAGGCGAAGCCATGGCCCTATATTTGTGTTGGACCGTGTCGTGACCCTAAACGATCAGTCAAGGCAGTTCATCATCACGTATAAAGGCGGAATCAGTATACGCAATGTAACAACAGCTTTCCTATTCAATTCCTTCACTTTTATTGCTTTCTGAGATAAATTTGACAGAGTTTCGTTACAGCAACAATGACCAGGTCTCGCTCCAATGTCCCACACTAATGACACATGTTCAGCTATTTATACAAGACCTGATTTCGCTTATGTGTCAGTGACACTGAAGCGAAATCCCATGTGACCATTAAAGCGAAATCACCTAATGACCATTGAAGCGAAATCTACACTAACATATGACCTTATAAGCGAAATCAACTATAAAACCTTATTTTTACAATTAAAATCCTATGTTGACTAACTTTGACCTAAGACATCATCAGACAAAGTCAACAGACATCCTTGTGCATCAACAAACTCCCCCTTGGATGTTGACGTAGTCTTCAGATCCAGTCTTAGTCTTTTCTTTAACTCTGTCTTTTCATCATAAGTACTTTATCTTCATACTCCCATAGACTGTTGATCCAGACTCCCCCTTTCACAGACCCCCCCCTCTCGATATGCTAGAATCTGAGATATCTGGTTCAAACTTTGACAATTAGCTTCCATTGGGAATTATGAAATCCAAACCTGTTACTCAACCTATAAACATTACAAATCTATCTTTCAAACATAACTCTCAAACTATCAGCTTTAGAAATCCACTCAAGTATTCAGGTTCAAGTTAATGACCCTAATCACTTGATTAATCTACCAAGTCCAAATTAATGACCTTGGTTGATTATTTGACGAATCAAACTGATTTTAAAACAACAATTTCAAACATTTTCTGAAAATAACAAGTATCAAATTAATGAACTTGTGTTTGATTTTTTTTTAAACAATTCAAACTTCATCAAAGTAAACTCTCCTCATTCTTCAGTCAAGAATCTCCTGCATCTGCTTCAAACATCTGAGAATCCAACAATCAACTCTCCACTTTGGTTTGTCGGAAAATAAAGCAGAAATAAAATCTTTTTAGATTTTATAAAGTGTTCTAAACTAAGAAATGAAATACATAAAACTTAAATTGCAGAAAGTAAACAAAATAAACTATTTACAAACAAATTTTTGGTGAGCGTGTCAGAGAATCATATCAGCTTTTTAGACAAATCACAAGTACCATTAAGCTACATTTCATACTCAGACTTAAACAATTCACCTCGATTGTCGATATACTGATCCATCTTAAATTCTCATACAAATTTCAACTTACTCAGGATACGATTTAGATGAATTAAAAACTTAGATCATTCATGTGTCCCACCTCTTGAATATACTCCCGTATCCAGAATCCCAATAATCAGTCTTACAGGTGAGTATACTACAATGATATCTGTATATAATTTAGGTATGCGAGGGCCGAGGGATCTCAGGTCGATACTTCCGTATACGCAGAGAGATATCAGCTTCGACTTTTCGGTGTGTCCCCTTTAGAGGATTTTTTGCTTACAACAGCAGCATTTATCAATTTTATTGTTTCAGCATGCTGAGGGTTTAATGCTGTGTTTCAAGCATTGCAGCAAGTATTAGCCAAGGACTAGGTCAGAACCACCGTTCAGCAGAAGTCCCAGAATAATACCCCAGACATCATTGAGTATAAAACCTAGTATATCAGATTAAGAGACCTTTCAAACGAGATTTCAGGGGTTACCTATATATCCAAGTAGTGTTCCCCACAAATTCACAAGTTTGAATTTAGATTTATATCCCAAATAAATCTACTAAATGTGTGAAAACCTATCGACACATCATCAGTGAGATTATTTAACTCTTTTATATTTTACAAATCTTTAGCATACTGTAATCGTCTAGCTGATGTACTATCATTTTCCCATATATACACAAGCTCTTTTTCATTTTATCCTGTTTTTTTTTTGTATTTTATCATTTTTTACTGTTTTTGTATTTTCTGAAAATAAAACTATGTACAAACATCTACTCCCCCTAAATAGCAAAACAAGTAAAAATTCGACAAACCATTGCAGATTGTTTCTCGTCTTCATCCGCAACAGTACTCTCATCAACGCCAATTATGCCATCCAACACCGAAAGAAGCTTCATACCATTCAGTTTTAACAAATATTTTAACCGATTTTTATCAAAAGCTTTGGTATGTAAATCAGCTTTCTGTTCGTCAGTGTGAATTTTCTCAATTCGTATCAACTTTTTCTCAAAGCAATCACGAATAAAGTGATGACGAATTTCTATGTGTTTAGTTTTAGCGTGATGTACTGGATTCTTAGTTATATTTATTGCGGCCTCATTATCAACAAAAAGAGGTGTGTTAAGAAACTGCAAACCGTAGTCGCGCATCTGTTGCTGTATCCATAAGATCTGAGAGCAGCAACTGCTAGCAGAAACGTACTCCGCTTCACAAGTAGATAACGCCACAGACGTTTGTTTCTTACACTGCCAGGTAACCAATCTAGGACCAAAGAACTGGCATCCTGCAGTTGTTGATTTTGAATTGACTTTGCAGCATCCGAAATCTGAATCGGAATACCCTTCGAGACTAAAGTCGCCTTTTCTAGGATACCACAACCCCAATGAAGGAGTTCCTTTCAGGTAGCGCAATATCCTCTTCACAATGATCATATGCGATGCTCTCGGGTTAGACTGAAATCTTGCTGCGAGGCACGTTGGGTACATGATATCAGGACGTGAAGCAGTTAGGTACATTAAAGAACCTATCATGGAACGGTAAAATGTTTCATCAGACCTGTCTCCGGTGAGATCTGGGTGAATCCCATGATTTGTTGCAAGTGGGGTAGCAGCTAGAGTAGAACTTGGCATCCCAAATTTTTCTAGAATATCATGAACGTACTTTGACTGATGAATGAAAATTCCTTCAGGAAGTTGTTCAACTTGTAATCCCAGAAAGAATTTCATCTCCCCCATTGATGACATTTCAAATTTCTGCTTCATAACTGATTCAAAATCTTTGCATAGATTTTCATTTGTTGACCCAAAGATTATATCGTCCACATAAATCTGAACTATCAGAAGATGACCATCGACCTCTTTAGTGAAGAGAGTGGCAACCACTTTTCCACGAATGAACTTGTTGGCTAGTAGGTGTTGAGACAAAGTCTCGTACCAAGCTCTCGGGGCCTGGTGTAAACCATACAGCGCTTTGTCCAATAAGTAGACCTTGTTTTTGTGGATTGGATCGGTAAAGCCCGGTGGCTGACCGACATAAACCTCCTCTTTAACCTTCCCGTAGAGAAAAGCCGATTTAACATCCAACTGATACACTTTGAAATTCTTCCAAGACGCAAATGCTAGGAAAATTCTGATTGCCTCTAGTCGTGCTACAGGAGCATAAACTTCAGTAAAATCAATTCCCTCCTGTTGGCTAAATCCCTGAACAACAAGTCGAGCTTTGTTCCTTACAACAACTCCTCTATCGTCCCTTTTGCACTTGAACACCCACTTAGTGTTAATCTTTCTTTGACCATCCGGCAAATCAACTAACTTCCACACTCCCAATTTCTCAAATTGACTAAGTTCCTCCTGCATTGCATTGACCCAAGAGTCTTCAGTAAGCGCCTCTTTGTAAGTTCTTGGTTCAATCTGCGAGATAAAACAACTTAATGAGAATTCAGTTTGCAAAGGAGCAACTTTTGTATAAAAACATGTAAGCCCTTTATCAATCTGATTTCGAGTGCGAACTCCAGCTTGCAATTCTCCTATGATCAACTCCTCTGGATGATATGAAAAAGTTTGCGGCATCACTTCACTCGGAACATCTACATTTCCCTCCAGATTAGTAACATTCTGCTCTGCATCTTGTTCACCAACTTGGTTTGTTTGACCTGAAATCTGAATTTGCTCCCCCTCAGAATCTGAATCTGAATCACCATGATCAAATACTGGCATGTTTTCAGCTTCTAGATTATCATTCTGAACCGACTGATTATCTTGAGCAACTTCATTCTGTTGGACATCATCATGTTCACCAGCATTACTTGGACCTGCTTCATCATCATTTGAAGTTTCCCGTGGTCTCCTCGAATACTCAGCTGGGAACCTTAGCTGTGACTCATATTCACGCAAAATATCCAACTCATCAAAGAAATCTTCATCATCCTCTGATTCTTCTCTCATGTCAAACGAATCCCAAAGTTTGTCATAATGATAACGCCATGAATCACCAGGATTCTGCGGCGGCATAGTATAACCTTGACATTCAACATTTACAGCTTTAATAATCCACTTCTCACTTGGAACGAAGACACGTCGCAATGGATTTGCATAACCAACAAATATTCCCTCAATGCACTTCGGACCAAACTTTCCAAAAGGCTCTATAACTGTACAGGGTGACCCGAACGGTTCTAGATACTTCAAATTCGGTTTGCGGTTATTGATTAGCTCAAAACACGTTTTGTTGAATTTCTTGACAGTGAGAACCCTGTTGAGCGTATAGCATGCGGCTGAAACAGCTTCAGCCCAAAAATTAATCGGTAACTTTGAATCTGCGAGCATAGTTCTAGCCGACTCGATTAGTGTCCGATTTTTACGTTCTGCGACTCCATTCTGTTGCGGAGTGTACGGAGCACTAAACTCATGCAAAATACCTCTTTCATCACAAAATTCTTCCATCTTACTGTTCTTGAATTCAGTACCATTATCACTTCTAATTCTCTTGATACGCCTTTGGTACAAATTCTCAATCTTCCTGAACAGCCCCATCAAACTGTCAAATGTTTCATCTTTCGTCTTCAAGAAAGATACCCACGAAAATATGGAATAATCATCAGTAACGACCAAACAATAGTAATCTCCTGTAATACTTTTGACATTCACAGGACCAAACAAATCCATGTGAAGTCTTTCCAGCGGTCTCGAAACTGAATTGACTTGCTTTGTAGGGTGTGACTTTTTCTTCTGCTTGCCTTTGATGCAGCTAATGCACTCCCCTTCCAGATGAAAACCTTTGATATTAACTCCCAATACCAAATCATTGTGCACCAAGTGATTCATTTTTCTAAGATGAATATGCCCCGTCTTTCGGTGCCACAATCTAGATTCTTTCTCAGTTGCTCTAGACACAAAACAATGTGCTTGACCAGTAGTTGTAGTTGCTACAGACATATCTAACACATATAAATCATTCACTCTAGGTGCCCTCATGATAATCCATTCTTCAGGGATAACAAAACCAGGTTTCAGAATCAAACATTCTTTATCAGTGAAGTGAGTAGTATACATGTTGTCACAAATCTGCGAGATACTAAGCAGATTGTTCTCCAGCTCAGTGATGTAGTTAACTCTCTCAAACGCCACAATCCCATTGGATAACGTTCCTTCACCAACAATTCTACCACCTTCATGACCAGCAAATCCCACATAACCACCATTAATGTTTCTCACATCATACAGCAATGCGGTTTTTCCTGTCATATGTCGAGATGCACCACTATCCATAATCCATCTGGATACCAGTTGTGGAAGATCCTGCACAAAATAAACTTCAATTTAACTAACTACAATAAAGATGCCGATTCATGCTTCGCGAACAAGGAAGCTCCGGCAATTCAAACTGCTTATTCAAACATGGTGTCCACCCAGGCCTCATCAGCCTTAGGTGTAACCTTGACTCTAGCAATTTGAATTTTGAAATTTTCAGCCTTCAAAGGTGGAAAATTTGCATCATAATCAACCGAAATTGATTCTTCAGCCTTTTTCACTTCAGAAGTTGAAATTTTCATTTCAGTTTTTGGTTTCCAAACTTGTTGAGATAATGCAACCTGCTTATAAAATTTGTCATTTTTAGTTACCCCTTTCATTACAGGTTCATTTTTCACATTCTTTTTCTCAACAACAATTTGTGCTTTACCCTTCACATCAACTTTCTTTTGTTGAATCTTCACATTTTCAGTCTTAGGCTTCACATTGGTACACTTTCGTGCAATGTGACCAACTTGATTACATCTAAAACATGTTCTAGTATCCACAACTAGACTTGTGCCTTCAGACCGATAATGTGAAGCTCTTTTCTCAAAGAACTCTTTATTTGATTTTGAAAAAATTTCATTTTCCTCATCAGAAAGTGAACTTGAACTGTTCACAAACACCTTCTTTTCAGCAAACCTCTTGTTTTGAAAACTCTTTTTCTGATAACTCTTACCACCCTGATAACCACCCGACCAATTGTTTCGATTGTTATTATAAAACCTTGGTGGAACAACAGGCTTTTTGTAGTAAGCTTTATCTTTCTCAAAATTCATTTGCCGTTTTGTTTGTTTCAAACTTTTCACTTCTGACAACTCAACTTCAACCAATTTGAAAACATTTGTCAACTTTTTCACATTAACATTCTCAATGGGAAATTCAGAATCCGAAAACAACTTATCAGATCCAGCCATCTTGTACATCATAAGACCCGGTTCACTTAAGTTGTTTTTGGACTTTAATTTCTGAATGTATTTGTCCAAGAAACACCCATCATCTTCAGTTGAATCAGACCTCAAAACACTTTCAGCTGTGCTCTTAATAATCTCTGTCTGAACACTATCATCAGATGATGTAAAAGTAACATCAATGTTTTCAGGAAGTTTAACTTCTTTTTCTTCCTCAATTTCAACCAAACCAGATTGCTTTTTCGTGTAGTTAGCCAGAACAGGTGGTGGAACTTGATGAAAACCCACCCCAGTTCCATCAGAATACACATCTTCGCCCGCTTTGTCTTTCCCGATGGGTTTGGGAATGATATGTTGCAAAACAAAGCTTGCGGAGCTGTAACTGTTAAGCTTCAACTGGATTCGCTCGTTTTCGATTACAGCCTCTTGAACTTTAAGTTTCAATTTAGCGATATCATCCAGTTGTTTATTGATTGATTCTTCTTTAACTCTAAGCACTGCTTTTAAATGTTCATTTTCTTTAAAAGTTTTACCATTTCGATCATCACAATCTTTCATTGTACTTTTGAGTTTTTCAAAATTTTCAGAAATCTGACGGTTTTCAAGAATCAACTTTTCATTTTCTTGTTTAATTTTGTCATGATCAATTTTATCAGTTTCAATTTGAGCAGTTAATTCTCTTATCCGTTCAGTTGAAGCTTTAACTGTTTTGTCACGACCAAGAATCTGATTCTCAACGTTTCTGACCTTTGCTGTCAGATCTTTAATTTTCTCACCGTTGAGATACGTGACAGTATTACAAAATTTGCACTCTTTGTTGCAATTTTTGCAATCAACATTTCCTTCGATCTTTTTACCTGACGCATTTGTTGACGAGTTTGGACTGACCTGGCCTTTTGACTCAGTCACAGAGTTAGAGTCTACCTCAAGTGCTTTGGCAGCCAGCACTTTGTCAGCCATTTTTCCTAGGTTCTCTGCAGTCAACTCCTGCGTAGTATCGATAACTCCAGTATCAATCTTCTTGGATTCTTTTCCTTCTATCTCTTTTCTCTCTTTCTCCTTTCTCTCTTTCTCTTTCTCTTCTTCAATCATTTTCGAAGTTGGAGTTCCCCACCATTTGTGTTGCCAATACTCATCATTTTCTTTCATTTCCTTGATTAAGACTTCCAGATCAAGAGTTTTGTGATCAATTGCAATATTTCCATACTCATCAAGATAACACTCTCTGTCTGGATCCCATCTGTTGGCTCTCTTTGCTTCCAAAAAAATTCTAGAAAGTCTAGTAATTTTGTTTTCCGAAATCATTTTTCTGTATTTATACTTCTGCTCTTCAGTTCTCTCATCTTTCCATGGAATAGGTTCATTTTTCGCCATGAATGCGTAACCAACCGCATCTTCTTCTGGTAGAACCTCTTGACTCCAATCATACCCCTCATCATCGTAAATCACTGCAAGAGCTCTAGATTTCTTTTTGTTGTCTTCAACCTGCTTCAATCTAGGCGGCTCGTATTTATTCTGATGATAAATTGCCTTCTTGTAGTAATCATCTATGAAAGGATTCTCCGATTCATCAGCATAAGCGTTTCGGCATTCTCGTTTGAAATGACCCTTCTGCTTACACTTGAAGAAAGTCACCTTCGATTTATCGAATCCCAACTTAGTAGAAGCACCACCAATTGTTTTTCTGCCAGTGATTTCCATGAATCTTTGTGCACGACGAACAGCAATTGCCATAGCCCAACGAATATCGATCAGTTCCATTTCCTCCGGATCAATCTGATCGTAATCTTCTTTCGTCAGATTTGTGTTGCCTATCTTCCCAGCTACTAATCCTTCATATGATTCCAACACCGATGCTAGGAAGATCATCTGCTGCTTGGCCGATTCCTCATCAAAGTTCTGAGCATTCTTCAAGTCTATTGCAATGTTGCATTGAAAATGATTCTTTGCATCAGAATGACTTCCAGAAGATGAAGATCCACTGTGATAACCACTATGACTTCCACTGCTTTGACCACTTTGATTTTCTTTGCCGGCTGTCGACACATTTTCAGCAGAAAACGCAGTTTTTGGAGAAGTTGCTTTTGGCATCATGCTTTTTGGATAGTACAAATCCAAATTCTGCTGATAAGATGAGTGATTAACTTTGTACGTCTTCTTCAACTCCAGTTCATGACTTTCAAGTCTCTCAATCACCAAATCTGGTTTCAACATTTCAGGAGCAATAGTATTCTTCAGCATCAATGCATAATATCTCCAATACATATCTTCTGGTAATGAATCGAACAATTTGTCAACCAGTTCTTCATCAGAATATGTGATATCATGTCTTGCTAATTCCAGCTTCAGATGACCGAACCTCTCTATCATTTTACACACTGACTCATTTTTAAGACAACCAAACATATCAAACTCTTTCCTAAGAAGTTTCTTTTTGTTTTTCACTATCTCCGTACTTCCTAAACATTTCTGTTTTAACTTTGCCCAGAGGTCTTTAGCGTTTAAATAGTCTATCAGTGAGATGATATCCTCCCGAACAGATTGAAATAACAATGCTACACACTTTTGTTCGGCTACAAATGATTCAATCTCATCTGATGCTGTTAAGACTTCACCATTCTTGTTTCCTTGATCATAACCGTTCTTCAGACTTTTCCAACTTGGAAATGCGAATGCCATCATCCAATCTTCAAACTTTCTGGACCAACGACTGTACTCCTCGATAGCCATTAGCTTTGGGGGTTTATTGAATGTTCCAAAAGCACTTTCAGATTCCCAAGCTTCCTTTTCCTCTCTTTCGGTGGATTCTCGTTCTCATTACTTGTAGATGAAACATCTCCCGAGTTTCCAGCAAACGCGTACATGTCACTGAACGGGTTCATGAAAATATCATCCATCATGAATATACCTGCAAGATTATCAAACACTTAGACAAATTTTGAAATTTTTTGACAAATACTGACACTGAAGCGAAATCACTAATAATGACAGATGAGCGAAATCAAAAGCAATATCCACTCGAGCGAAATCACAACTGTTCACTCGAGCGAAATCACTTGAGTTCCTTGGAGCGAAATAGCGAAATTGACTCTTGGAGCGAAATCTGATTTGACTATTGAAGCGAAATCAGATCTTGTCTCTTGGAGCGAAATTAATCTTGTCCTTATGAGCGAAATCAGAAGTCCGTATGAGCGAAATTAGCAGTTAATGTTCGTTAAAGCGAAATCAGTTGATTAAATGTGACATAAAAGAATTAACAGATGTACGTAAAAGCAGAATCACCTTTTAACCAAATTTCACCATGTTTTAACCCGTTTTACAACCTGAAACTTTCTAGGGTTTGTTATTAGTTGGTTTTACACGTTATACTTGAATTTTAGACAATTTTAACCGTAGGAACTATCTCAAATCGAAAAAGTATCAAAGAAAGTGAGTAGAAACGAGAGATTTTTGTAGATTCAGCTGTAGTAGTATGAACTCCTCATCCTGAAGCTCTGATACCACTTGTTGGACCGTGTCGTGACCCTAAACGATCAGTCAAGGCAGTTCATCATCACGTATAAAGGCGGAATCAGTATACGCAATGTAACAACAGCTTTCCTATTCAATTCCTTCACTTTTATTGCTTTCTGAGATCAATTTGACAGAGTTTCGTTACAACAACAATGACCAGGTCTCGCTCCAATGTCCCACACTAATGACACATGTTCAACTATTTATACAAGACCTGATTTCGCTTATGTGTCAGTGACACTGAAGCGAAATCCCATGTGACCATTAAAGCGAAATCACCTAATGACCATTGAAGCGAAATCTACACTAACATATGACCTTATAAGCGAAATCAACTATAAAACCTTATTTTTACAATTAAAACCCTATGTTGACTAACTTTGACCTAAGACATCATCAGACAAAGTCAACAGACATCCTTGTGCATCAACAATTTGGAACAAGCAAGAATCGTTATCAACCAGTTCCAAACATTCAAAATAGTCCACATCAACAGAAGTGAAAATAAACATGCAGACGCGCTGAGCAAACTGGCCGCTGCTAGTTTCAAGCACCTCGCAAAGGAAGTCCGCATCGAGGTATTATCTAACCCATATGTTCCCTAAGACAAGTAAACATCATAGAAGTCGGGAACCCATCTTGGATGTCCCCGGTCATCACGTACTTGCAACATGGGATTCTCCTAGAAGAAAAAGCGGAAGCCAGAAAAATTCAGCACAAGGCATTAAACTACGAAATGGCAGACGGTATCTTATACCGCAGATCATTCATGGGTCCACTTTTACGCTGCGTTGATAAGACTGATGCGCAATATTTAGTCCGAGAAATTCATGAAGGGTTATGTGGGATCCACGCAGGCCCACGCATGGTAGTTGCAAAGATCATGAATGCAGGATATTATTGGCCAGGAATGCATGTGGACACAGCAGAAGTATTGCGCAAATGTGCGGCTTGTCAGCGCCACGCGCCAAAGACCCTCCGTCCGAAAAATCCCCTGGTCCCAGTCACCTCAGCCTGGCCTTTCCAACAATGGGGCATCGACCTCGTCGGTCTTTTTCCCGATGCGCCTGGTGCAGTCAAGTTCATAGTAGTGGCAGTAGACTACTTCACCAAATGCATAAAAGCAAAGGCTCTGGCGCCGACTACAGCAACGGTAATCCGCAAGTTCATCTGGGAACACATCATCTGCCAAGTCGGGTTACCATTACGCATCATTTCTGATAACGGCACAAACTTCGCGTCAGAAGACCTACAAAAGTGGTTTAAAGAAATGAACATTGAACACAGCTTCGCTTCTGTGGCACACCCACAAGCGAATGGCCAAGTTCAGAGCGTGAACAAGCAAATAGTAGACGGTATAAAAGCAAGGTTAGGAACCGCACGCAGGGGGTGGGTAGAAGAGCTCCCAAGCATCTTATGGGCCCACCGTACCATGCCAAAAACCAGTACAGGTGAAACCCCATTCAGCCTTGTCAATGGTTCAGAAGCAGTAATCCCAGCAGAAGTTGGTATCCCATCACCGCGTATGATCGCCATGGAAAAACAAGATAACGAGCGAGAACGAAGAATCGACCTGGACCTTCTTGAAGAAAAGCGCAAGAACGCAGCCATTGCAGAAGCCAAGTATAAATCAAAGTTAGAAAAATACTATAATGCGCGTGTACGCGTATGCACCTTCGTTCCAGGAGATTTTGTCTTGCGAGACAACGAGGCATCTAACGCGGAGAGACCAGGAAAACTAGCGCCTAAATGGGAAGGACCATATGTCATCCACAAAGTCCTGGGTAAAGGCGAATATACTTTAAAAAGGCTGGATGGAACGAATGTACCACGCACCTGGAACGCGAAACAACTGCGCAGGTGCTACATGTAACCAGCCTAGCCATCTCACACAGTAGCTGAACACATGCGCAGGCAACATAATTATTCTAATTATTCACTTTGTATCCATTGGCCCCACGCCTTATCAATACAAAGCTTATCCTTATAGGCTCTATTGTTTAGTACAAAATGCATGTAATTCCTTTTGGTACGCGCGAAAACATTATGGTAAAACATTATAAGTCTCATGAACGGTCTAACGGGCACAAGTCCCGCATACAATCCAGACCTACGTTCACACATGAGCTCAATACCATCTTCATTCGCTTTACCTAAACAAAGTAATTATCCACATGCAAGATATTGTAATTCAAACACACCTAATATTTAATCACTTGCGCGCCACGCGCAATAACAAAAAACCCACATGCACAGCAGTGCATCAAAAAGTTACTTGTGCAACAAAGCACATTAACAAAATATACAAAACACAAGTAGTGTATCAAAACAGTAGGTACAAAATAAACAAACTAAGCACCCGGAAACATGGCTAAAACCTCTGCAGAGGTATATAGTGCTTCACCATACCATTCCAACGGGTGGGGTTCGACAATCCATTCATTGTCATCAACAGGTACCATCGGAATCTCAGCCGAAGTGACCACACAACGATCACGTCGACGCCGATGGTACACTATCGAGCAACGACCTTTCTAATCAACCAGGAATGCCTGAGTGAGGACATTTGCAGACAGTCTGGTAACCCCTTCGTTGTTGTCACCTACAGCACGAGCGGAGGCATGATTTCTTCCTGTAGATTGGGGAGGAACAGTACCAAGAACACCTCTGTTTCCGGCAACCCCTTCCATAGACAAACCTTCAAGGAGAAGTAAAGCTTCAGCAGCATCGAAGGTCTTCAGAATTTCAGAAACCCTCCGAGATCGGAACCTTCGCCTGGTCCTCATTTTTTGCCAAATCTGGTAAAATTTCAATACACTCTATATCAATATATAACCAGCAGGAGTTGACGTCATCATCGAGAAGAGGGCTGAAAGAAATTGCGATGATTAGCGTCAAATCACCCCTTTCAGAAACGGCGCTGC
This sequence comes from Helianthus tuberosus, assembly GCA_030545235.1. Classification (NCBI taxonomy): domain Eukaryota; kingdom Viridiplantae; phylum Streptophyta; class Magnoliopsida; order Asterales; family Asteraceae; genus Helianthus; species Helianthus tuberosus. Next base: position 47,234,848 of record CM060376.1, read on the forward strand.
TGCAGTAATCATCACATCCTATTAAACGCTCTCTGACAGTGTCTATACACATTCCCAAAGCTAGAGTTTTAATAAGAAGGTGAAAGGTCAACATACATATACATCTTTCATTTATGGGTCACGTCACAAATAAAAAACGATTCATTCAAAATGAACAGTTCAAAATAAAATAAAATAATAGAATAATATAAATATCTTCTCCAAGAAGTTTTCCATTTTTTCGAGCCTAAAAACTCCACTGGTTCTAAAGAAAGGAACTTGAAAAGAAAAACAGTTTTTAACATCAGCGCGCCAAAAGGAACTAAATCTTTGGGCAAATTCTCATACCGCAGATAGGATAAAATCCTAACAAAACTTCCGCATAAATAACATCCAGACTTGGATAAAAGTAACTTCTCTGTTACCATAAAATTAGCATGAAGAAGAGCCACGTAGGATTACAGTTGTATCCTTCTAGAAGGCTTGATCATGCACCACCATTCGGTTATAACTGAATGGCCAAGTGGCATCATCCCAGGCTCCCTCGAAGTCACGATGATGGCACCAAATTGAAGGAAAGATCTACACTTGCCCACTTTCTACGTGGCATCACCCTAACCGTTGATCGAGACCATGATCCGTGTGCATACACACTCGTTAGTGATTAACGGAAGGAGAAACTTTCCCGCCCAAACTTCGACTATAAATAGAGGATAATTCAGGTATAATTCTCCAAGTTACTCTCACTTCACTTCTTCTTCTTCATCAAACCTGTATTTATTCTCACACCGGAGGGTGGTCACGGAGAGAACCTCCATTCTCCCCGTGGCGAGTGTAACGGCTGTTTGTTTTGCAGTTATTGTTTGAGGAAGAAGATCATTCACCCCTGAATAGAACGAGAAGACCTAACCCTTTTATGCAGATTCAAACCCCCTGGTTCACTTGATTCCGGTCGATTAAACCAGTGTTTCTTCAGAGATAGTGGTGAACTCGAAACAGTGGGGGTTATCTCTAGTAATTCGAATTCGTGTGGGTTATCTCCAGCAACCGAATTTGGTTCTGGAGGGTTATCCCATTACCCGTTTTTATCATTCTCTGTTGTGATCACAAACTATAAATAAAGGCCTCCTGCTACCCATGTAGATACACGGTTTTTAGCAGCCTCTCAACTTTGTGTGCTCCAGTTTCTTTTCCATTGTCTGCGTTTTTCTGGTTTCCATTGCTGTTGGAATACCAGATAAGTTCTGCATTAAATCCTGGGAGTTTACGCTGCAGCTCACAGCAATACGAGCACGTAAAATCCTTTAAGGACAGGAATTATCCGTGCAGTTCAAATATCATCTTTCTTAATCGCCAGGTTGGTTTTAGTTTTGTGTGTTCTTTAATTTGTCCGATAACGGGATAGTCTTCTTCTACCTTTCTTTAATCAGTTTGCTCAAGTTGGAATAAACTGGTTTGGCCAATAACTCGGTAATTAATAAAGTTTATATTAATTTACTGTTTGATTGAAATATTTTCAACAATCTTAAAGGATTGTATTTGTGTTTAATCAACAGTACTAATTGACTCTGAACTACCAACAGCTAATCTGAGATTCATGAATCAAGAGTTAGTCAAGTTGGACAGATTCGATGGTCAGAACTATACCCGTTGGGCGGACAAGGTTAAGTTCATGCTAGTTGTGCTGAAACTCTACTATATCCTTGATCCAAACTTGGCTGAAATCCCTGAAGACCCTCCTCTTGAGGCTGGAGAGGTCCTGGATCAAGATTTGGCATAGCAAAGACTTGTCCATAAGGAAGCTAAAGATCTTTGCCTTGGCCACATCAAAAATTCTCTTTTGGCTCATCTCTATGACTTGTACGCACTGGTAAAAAGGGCTAGAGAATTGAGGAAAGCTTTGGAAGATAAGTACAAGGCTCATGAAGAAGGTACTAACAAATACCTTATTTCCAAGTACTTAGACTTTAAAATGGTTGATGACAAGTCAATCCTGGAGCAAGTACATGAACTCCAAGTTCTTTTTAACAAATTGACTGCACTTTCTATTCCGCTGCTAGAAATATTTCAAGTGGGGGTCATTATTGCAAAACTACCTCCTAATTGGAAGATTTCTCAAAGAGAATGATGCACAAGTCTGAGGACTACTCTTTGGACGAACTGTTGAAGCACCTCCGAATTGAGGAGGAATCGTGCAACAGGGACAAAAGAAGTAAAGTCGGATCGAGTGTGAATCATGTTGATGGAGGATCTGGTCAAAAGGGAAATGGGGCATCAAAGAATAGAAAGTTTATAGCACCGAAGAAAAAGGAATTCAAGAAGTCACAACAAACTAACAACCATCAACCAAAGAGGTCTGGTAAATGTCATGTTTGTGGAGAAACCGGGCATTATGCACGAGAGTGCTCTCAAAGGAAATCTGGATCTACGGTTAGTTCTACAAGTGCTGTTGATGTTGAGAAAGTCACCAATCTAGTGGCTAATGTGGGTCTTGGAGAAGTTAACATGCTTTCTCAATATACACGCATTATGGCATGTAGAGGATGATTTTTGGATTCTGGAGCCACTGTTCATGTTTGTGGGAATCGTGGCTCGTTTCTCACTTATGGTCCCGTTCCTCAAGGAACAGTGGTGGTATGTGCTGATGGACATCGTGTAGAAGTTTGTGGTAAAGGCACAGTGCGACTAAACTTTAAAGATGGTCAAGTGGTTACCCTTCAGGATGTGTTGCATGTTCCTGGTATCACCAAGGGTCTTGTTTCTGCTGATAAGTTTGATCGAAATGGTTACACGCTGGTTCTCAAGAATCTTCGTGTGAAGTTTTCTCTAGATAACATCTATGTGTGTCAAGCAAAGAACACGGGTGGAATGTATCGCCTTGACTTTGCTGAAGATGGGATTGAAGAAGAAGTAGACTCGGATGAAGGGGGCGTTTCTGTGATTGATGGTTTTGGGAATGAAAGTGATAGTGATAGTGGTAGTGATAGTACTAGTTTTGGTCAATGTAATGCAATTGGTTTTGAATTGAATGAAATTATATCTTCAGATTATATCGCTTGTTCAATTTCTTTATGGCATAAACGTTTAGCTCAAATATTAAAAACATTGATAAAAATGCAAACTAAAGGTTTGTTAAAATTAAAAGATAAAGACTTTGAAAAATGCGAAACTTGTGTGAAATCAAAATTCACAAAGAAACCTTTTCCAAGTGTCCATAAACGTAATATATCACTACTAGAACTAATTCATTTAGATATTTGTGAACTGAATGGAGTCCTTACTCGTGGGGGTAAGAGATACTTTATCACTTTTTGCGATGATTCGAGCCGCTACTTATATGTTTATTTATTGCATTCAAAAGATGAAGCTTTTGAGGCATTTAAAGTATATAAGGCTGAGGTTGAAAAACAACGAGAGAAACGCATTAAAATTCTTCGCTCGGACAGAGGCGGAGAATACTTTAACTGAAAGTTTGATGCATTCTGCGAAGAGGAAGGCATCATACATGAGAGAACTGCACCGTATACTCCCCAAAAAAATGGTTTGGCTGAGAGAAAGAACCGAACCTTGGTAGAGATGGTTAACTGTATGTTAAATCAATCGGGTCTACCTCGTAATATGTGGGGGGAAGCTTTGTTAACCGCATGTTGTATTCACAATAGGATCACTAGTCGTGTCATACCTACGAGTCCATATGAGTTGTGAAAATGAAGAAAACTAAACCTAGAGCATTTGAGGGTTTGGGGGTGTCTTGCCTATTATCGCATACCTGATCCAAAGATACTCAAACTGGGAGAACGAGCTTTCAAGAGTGTATTCATTGGATATGCTCCGCATAGTAAATCTTACCGATTGTTGGATGATGAATCAGGTACAATTGTAGAATCCAAAGATGTGGAATTCTTTGAGAACAAGTTTTCTGGAGATGTTGAAAACTCAAATTACACCACAGCATCTAGTACTTCTGAAAAAAGAGTCCAACCTTCACCGATAGTTGAAGAACCGAGAAAAAGTACTAGAGTTAGAAAAGAGAAAAGTTATGGAGATGATTTCTTTTCTTACCTGGTTGAGGGAACTCAAAAGAAAGTGACGAGATAGGTCATTTTCGCTGTAAATTTGGATGATGATCCTAAAACTTTCAGCGAAGCAATGTCTTCAAGAGATGCTCCTTTGTGGAAGGAGGCAGTCAATGATGAAATGGATTCCATTATGGGAAATGGAACTTGGGAGTTAGCTGATCTACCCAAGGGAAAGAAACCTATTGGATCCAAATGGATTTTCAAGAGGAAGTATCATCCAGATGGATCCATCTCTGCCTATAAAGCGAAATTAGTTGCTAAAGGGTATAGGCAGAGGGAAGGGATCGACTATTTTGATACCTATGCACCCGTGGCTAGAATTAGTTCTATTAGAACTCTAATAGCGGTGTCTGCTTTGAAAGGGCTGTACATCCATCAAATGGATGTAAAGACTGCATTTCTAAATGGGTATCTAAATGAGGAAATTTATTTGGAGGAACCAGAAGAATTTGTGATGCCCGGAAAAGAGAACAAAGTGTGTAGACTTATTAAATCTCTATATGGTTTGAAGCAAGCTCCTAAACAGTGGCATTGGAGATTTGATACCACTGTGACTGCTTTCGGTTTTCAACACAATAGTGCTGACAGATGTATTTATACTAAATGCAAACCTGGTTATACAGTCGTGATTTGTCTCTATGATGATCATTGGCACTTACCTTGAAGGTATTTCTGAAACTAAGAAATATTTGTCCACGAACTTTAAGATGAAAGATCTAGGAGAAGTTGATACCATTCTTGGGATCAAGGTGAAAAGAATTGGAAGTCAGATTTCTCTAAGTCAATCTCATTACATAGAGTAAATTCTGGCTAAGTTTAACACTTAAATATAAAAGAGTTTAATACCCTGTTTGATCCAAGTGTGAAACTTAAAGTGAACTCTGGAAGAGCAGTGGCTCAACTGGAGTATGCGATTGCTATTGGAAGTATGATGTATGCAACGCATTGCACTCATCCTGACATTGCTTTTGCTGCAAGCAAACTGAGTCAGTATACTGTCAATCCAGGAACAGAACACTGGAAGGCAGTGGGTAGAGTACTTGGATACCTGAAAAGGACCAGTAACTTAGAACTGACATACACGTATTCTTCCAGAATACTCGAAGGTTATTCTGATGCAAGCTGGATTGATCACACCAGTGATTCAAAATCTACAAGTGGGTGGATTTACACTATAGCAGGAGGAGCAATTTCTTGGGCGAGCAAGAAACAGACGTGTATTACCCACTCAACTATGGAAGCTGAGTTCATAGCACTAGCTGCGGCGGGTAAGGAAGCAGAGTGGATTAGAGATCTTCTTACTGACATCCGTCTGTGGGATGTTCCAATGTCGTCCATTCCCATGTATTGTGATAGTGAGGCCACACTATCTAAAGTATACAACGCAATGTATAATGGGAGGTCAAGACACATAGGTCTTCGGCACAATTATGTGAGACAACTACTTGAAAGTGGTACCATCAAGGTTGTCTATGTCAAGACGAGTAGGAACTTGGCAGATCCGTTTACTAAACCTCTGACGAGAGATTTGGTTGTGAATACCGCGAGAGACATGGGTTTAAAACCACAATAGAATCGTTAGTGATGGAAACACAACTTGAAATTAGTGCTCCTATTTCTCAAGTTTATGGGTAAAAACGAAGTCACTTAACGATAGAAGGTACTATCCATTTTTGATAGATCCATGTGAGGTATGATAGTACGTCTTTGCCGAGGACAAGGGTGAGCTAATGCTCTTAACAAAGTTTTGGAGGCATCCAAGCAACGTGGATGATGTAAAACTTCGCCTTTATGATCTAGGGGTGGTGTCGCCTCAAGTGAATATTAGTGATTTATCTTCTAAAGGGTCATGAAAAGGATTTATAGCGCACGGCCATATTCGCGCTCAGTGAGAACGCAAAGTCGGCTGGTGATGTGTGGGGGTAAACCGAAGTGGGCTATCAGGTTAATGGTTTAATTCCATAGGACACCATCAAATCTGTCTCTTCTTGTTTATCAACATAAACTGGGTTTAATCTCCGTGACACCTAGTGACATCATCAGACTAAGTGAAAGGAAACATTCCAACTTGGTGAGGGATTGTTGGAAATATTAAAGGAGAAAATACAATTTGGTATGTTTCCTCCATCCCACATTGGTGAGGGAAGTGAAATTTGAGTGGTTTATAAGGGATTACTCCTTATGGTCCACCAAAGTGTCAGATGGGTTGAGAAGTGGGTAAAGCCCACACGCCCACCGAGCCAAGCCGAGCCGCGAGCTCGCGAATAGGCGCGTTTGAGGCGCTAATGGGCGTGTTTGAGGCGCACTTTGCACTTCGCACGTACGCATCGTCGCTAGGAGCCGAGGAGCTTTTATTTTTAGCTAGAGTTCGATTCAGGTGCGTCAGATCTGTGGATCGAATGAGATAAGATTGAGATAGAGGTGAATTCGAAACAGTGGGGGTTATCTCTAGTAATTCGAATTCGTGTGGGTTATCTCCAGCAACCGAATTTGGTTCTGGAGGGTTATCCCATTCCCTGTTTTTCTCATTATCTGTTGTGATCACAGTCTATAAGTAAAGGCCTCCTGCTACCCATTCAGATACACAGTTTTTCACAGCCTCTCAACTTTGTGTGCTCCAGTTTCTTTTCCAGCTTCTGCGTTTTTCTGGTTTCCATTGCTGTTGGAATACCAGATAAGTTCTGCATTAAATCCTGGGAGTTTACGCTGCAGCTCACAGCAATACGAGCACGGGGAATCATCCGTGCAGTTCAAAGATCATCTTTCTTAATTGCCAGCTAGGTTTTAATTTTGTGTGTTCTTTAATTCGTCCGATAATGGAACAATCTTCTTCTACCTTTCTTTAATCAGTTTGCTCAAGTTGGAACAAACTGGTTTGGCCAATAACTCGGTAATTAATAAAGTTTATATTAATTTACTGTTTTATTGAAATATTTTCAACAGATTCTCCAAAAAATAATCCTTCATTAACACTTCGTTGGCGTGTATACGATCACGATCTAGCATTTTCTTCTTTGGGCTGCTCAAACCTTCAAGTTCATTATACGCCTTCTCGAAAAACTCAAGCGTGTCATTGTCGGAAGACGAAGAACTATCGGTGTCTAGAGGAAACGAATCGGTTGGAAATTCCATTTCTAAATTTATGCAAGAAAGTGGTATAAAATCATGTATTTGTGTGGGTGAAATATGTATTTGTGTGGATAGTATATATATATAGTGTTTAATTTTTTTTTATTTTCTCAACGGTAACATCATTCAACGGTAACATATAACGTTCAAATCCATCGTATATCAATGCCTCATGGCCAGCACGAGTTATCAAGTTCATGAGTTATAATTGTGAGCGGCGGCGGTGTATCACAGACCACCACGCGTAGTCCGCTATTCATAACGGGGCGCCCCGGGTGGCCTTATTAGAGTATGGGTGTGGAGGGGCTTGGGTTGTGGGCATTGCCCGACACGTGGCAGGTGTGGGCTCCACCAGTCCACACCCAAAAACCTGGGGTGTGGAAGGGGCGTGACTAGGCGGCGTTGGGGTGCCATGTGGCACCTAAATTTCTTTTTTTCTTTTATAATAATCATAGAATTTAGTAAATAATTTTAAAAACGTATTTTATTTATATTAAATAACTACAATAAAAAAAATACATTACATCACCAAAAAAATCAATCATCTACATCTTCATCTTCATTGGAGTCGAATCTAGAAAGTGTCAAAACATGTTCTACAACATCAGCTCGAAGGTTTTAATTTATTTGTCTTGACTCGATTAGATATTGGTTTTGTATTCTCTCCTCATCACTAATGTCTTCATTATTTGATTCGGGCTCCTCGCCATAATATTCAACCATTGCACGCCCTTCATCCTCTAAAATCGTGTTGTGTAGAATGATGCAAATCGTTTGCGGTTTCGCGTTCACGAACAATATACTTCCTCCATTTGGGTTTGGGTTTGGGTTTGGGAAGTCCCTTCATCTGCATCTTCAACTAGCTTTCACCACCATCGACACTGCCGCTAATAATAATTCCGCCCCGTCGTCGGATGAGGATGACAAAACAAATTTATTATACGAATCGCTTGAACTTGAAGAATCCATTTTATATATTTTTTGGAGTTTGATAGTGGTTTTTGAATTTTTTGGATGGTAAAAATGAGTATGAAATGTTTGGTTTATGTAGAAAATAATTAAAAGATTTTTTTTAAATAGGCGTTGGCCAGGGCGGGTGTGCAGGGTGTGCCACCGCTCTGGGCCCAAAGCTTTTGGGGCCCAAAAATATTTTTCATTCGGTTTATGCTTATAAAGAAATTGTTGACCCAAGTAAGAACATAAGTTTTATATGGTGCAGATGGTTGCCTGCTTGTATCTTTATTCAAGATATATCCAGGTTCGAAACAATGCCAACACAAAATTTTTTTAGTTCTATCCAAACCAGTTTTTTATTTTGTATGGATATCAGTGAATATTAGGCCCTTAATAGTGTATTTTTTTTTACATTAGCTTTATCAAAAAAAAAATAAAAAAATAAAGTAGTTCTATCCAAACCAGTTTTTTATTTTGTATGGATCTCAGTGAATATTAGGCCCTTAATAGTGGATTTTTTTTTACATTAGCTTTATCAAAAAAAATAAAAAATAAATAAAGCAACTGGTGGTTATTCAATTTATTTTGTTTAAATTAAGTTTAATTGTTTTGTTTATAAAAAATGATTGTTTAAGTTAAATCTTTATATTAATTGATCAATTGTTTGTCATTTTTATTATGTTTTTATTGAGGTAAACATGTAATTATTCTAAAAATAATGACTCTTTGAGTCTGTATGTATTCACCCTGTTTTGACTGACCCATATCTTGTCCCCTACTCAAAATTTATGTATTCGCCACTGGTTCAAGCTTAATTTGCATGTCGAGAGAAGATAAAGGTAACCGTGAGAAAAAAAGCAACAATTTTTGTTTTGTTTCTATCATGTATTTGTATAGTTTGATTTATAAAAAATAGGCCATAAAACATAAATAATATGATGTAGGGGCCCATTTTTGTTTACTCGAACAGGACCCAAAAGAATTATGAAGTTTTCAGAGACGGCCCTGTCATTGGCCAACGGCTATGCCTAACGGCTAGCCCAACGGTCATCAAATACTAGCCAATCAAAGCCAGTCATGTCACCCCATCCCCCTGCCCCACGCCAGGCTCAATCCCCACGCCAGCGGGGCAACGTCATGGCCAACGCTAGTCGGGTGTGGTCTAGCCAGCGTTAAATGCATTCCGCCACCCCAACTCACGCCCCACACCCCGTAGTCTTAAGGAAGCTGTGGGGGAATCAAAATTGTGGTCGGTTGAGAAGGTGGTTGGTAAAGTGTTTGGTTAGTCAATATAATAAAATCATCCATTCCATCCTTTTATAATCATTTTAGTGCACCCAATGTTTTTTTTTCATTTTATTTCCTTTTCACCCTTCATTAACAACATCAAAACCCATCATTGTCGCCACTCAGTGGCTGACCTAGAAAATTTTTTCATGGGGTGCGAAAATTTTTAGTCCGGTTCGGGTGGGGTTATACAAAAAAAGAATATTACACTAAATCATATATAATTAACAAAAGTATATCAAACATCATTATAAATGCATCAAAATAATCTAATATATATAAGAGTAAAATGCACGGATAGTCCCTGTGGTTTGGTGAAATTTCACCTTTAGTCCCCAACTTTACAAAATTACACCCTTAGTCTCTGTGGTTTGACAAGTTGTTACTCGGATAGTCCCCAAAGTGGATGTAGGTTAGTTTTTTTGGTTAAGTGGGTGTGAAATGACAAGGACTATCCGAGTAACAACTTGTCAAACCACAGGGACTATCCGAGTAACCTTCATCCGCTTTAGGGACTATCCGAGTAACAACTTGTCAAACCACAGGGACTAAGAGTGTAATTCTGAAAAGTTGGAGACTAAAGGTGAAATTTCACCAAACCACAGGGACTATCTGTGCATTTTACTCTATATATAAAGTTGTTTTCTATGAGTTTTTATTTTGATAAAACAAATTTGAGATGCTAATTATAGCATAGACGCCCGTTGAGTTTTTTTATATAGTCTTTTATAAGACATGTATCTCTACAAATTAGATAATGGGATAAATATAGAAAGTTAATGATGTAAAATTTAACTAAAGACGTAAAACAAATTATAAAATTTAGACATTTTTAATACTAAATCCAATAACAAGGAAATAGATAAACATTTAACTCATTATTTTAGTCAGATGTACCTAAAAGTTAAAGTAAAATAAAGAGTAAACTATGATTTTGGTCCTTGAGTTTTGTTCACTTTTGGCACTTTAGTCCAAAACTTAAACCTTTTGAATCTGTGTCTCTGTGGTTTTACTTTTCTTGTCCTTTTGGTCCAAAAGTGAAATCAGCTGATATTTGTCTAATAAAATCTTGTCATTTTGTCATTTTCCCCGGGGGCAAAATGGTCATTACCCCAAAAATCATCTTCTCCAAACTCTCTCTCTGTTCTACGATCATCTTCTCCAAAGCATATCAAATCAAATCAATTCTGAATTAATGAGAATCACAAATGTATTTGACAAGAAACGATCCACAAATGACGAACTCGTAATCAGATAATGATAAACCCTATGTTCGCTAAAACTAACTCAGATTCATACATTACCAAAACTCCCCACTAAACATCAAATGAATCCAATTCGAACAAAAAACTTACCGGTAACATATCGGAGACTCGAGACTCGTGATCGAGAACATCTGAAGCTGACGAACAACGTTCAACGCTAGCAGATCCGGAAGCCGAAGATGAAAACATACTGAATATTGCAAAGTCAGGACTAGCATTACCGGCGGTTGCTGCGCCATTGGTTGATCGTTGATGTGCGTTAAGCGTGATAGGTTTTTAGTTATATTTTAAGCCCTTTTTAACATTTTATTCAAGTTTTAAATTTATAAAACACTATATTCTACTAACACTAAACACACATATGGGCAAGTGCACCCATCGTGAGCGTAGTATAGCGTTGGTAAGATACCGAGGTCATCCAAGGACACAAGAGCTTTTAGTACCGGTTTATCCTCAATGTCTTATCAAATCAAAAGTTTAGAAAAAGTTTTAAACATGAAAATAAAAACTAAAAATGCTGAAAAATAAAATAAAATAAAAACAGATAGACAAGATGAATCACTTGGATCCGACTCGCCTTTAGTGTAACCTTTGATAATTTCTGCACTTTTGCACTTTTTAAGAGATTATCTTAGTTATAGTAGTAGACCCCTCTTTTGAAGGTGGCGTTACCCTCAACCTAGTAGTTTGAGTCAGCAAGGATACAATCCTAAAGGGTTAGATTATTGAAAGATAATTAATTAAGTTATTAATGCGTAATGTGGTAGGCCCCTCTTTTGAAGGTGACGTTACCCTCGGCTAAGTGGTTTGAGTCAGCAGGGATACAATCCCAAGTAGTCGGGTTAATATATTAATAGTAGTTTACATATGAGGGGATCAAGCTATTCGCACCCCCGCCATCCAATACCAGTGGGTATTAAAGGAGGTCCTAGTAAGCTTGACCCAGGTCCTTGCAGGATCTATACACTGAACAAGGAAAGAACCTTACCAAACCATTCCCTTAACCCCCGACCAGGTAGCCAACATATCTCTATATAGACCGTAGAGATATGAATGGTGTAAATCTTTTATTTTATATAGACAGTAAAATAACGCTAGGACACCACAAACAAATGTAAGTAAGTTTCACCTTCAACATAAGAAACTAGTTATTAAAGTCATTAATACAAAACCAATTAAAAAGTGCGAAAAGATTAAAAAACAAAAGTATTACACTAAATGCTTGTCTTCACCAAGTGATGTAAGAGACTTAGGCAAACATGGCCTTTGATTGTCAAGAACTCTTACTATCAATCTTGGATCCCGAGACTACTACACACACTCTAAGATGGATGATGGATGATGGTGGTGGATGTGGGTTTTGATGGTGGTAGAGTGTGGGTGAAGTGGGAGAGAGGTCGTTTGCCAAGGGATGCCTTTGAAGTGAACCAAGCACCCCTATTTATAGTCTGCACAGAATCCCGGACACGGCCCCGTGTCCATTGGGCATGGCCCCATGTCCATCCACTTTCTCTTTCTTCATTAATTGCAATTTGTCTGCATTAGCTCCACACGCCCCCGTGTCCGCTGGGCACGGCCCTGTGTGCAGAAGCGTATCTGTACTATCAAGATTTCCTTGGATTCTGCGAATCTTAGAGTTGACCACGGCCGTGTTAAGCTGGGCATGCCCCGGTGTCGGGAAATAGAAGCTTCTATGCTTTTGTCCTTTCTGCAGACACTGACCACGCCCCCGTGTCCGCTGGGCACGGGGCCGTGTTCAACCTTCTGTTCACTTTATTTTTGTTTGGGAAGATGCTGTCGAGGGGTCGGGCATGGCACGTTTATTCCTTTTCTTGTATTTAGGTTAGATTTGGCTGTATTTTTGCTTCTTTTGTCCGTTTACGCTTATTTTAATCCTAAAAATACAAAAGGAAGACAAAAGCACATTTTTTCCAAGATTAGTACTTAAAAAGTGTTAGTTTTATGCCTCATTTAATGTAATTTATATGTTGCATTTTTTACACATCAATCGTAAACGGCGGTTACGGTGATCGTGAAATGCTAACTCCGTCGTAGGTTGATCTATCCGAATGCATCCAAAACCCCCCACAAATGTACAAATCAGACCTACGTATGAATCGAATGGAGGTGCTATCACCCAACAGCTTTTGCAATACGCGCCTATAAGTGTTTAACCTCCAAAATTGGATATAAGTGTGGCTAGAATTCATCCAATCGAGCCTCCTGTAGGTGATAATCGAGATTCTTCAATTGGGGTTTTACCTCTCCTAAATTTGTCTTAGGCTTGGGCCTTAAATTTGAAGAAGGTACTCATGATACAAGGCTGGGATTATATCAGAAGATTGATGTGACAACTCGTATTTCAGAACTTTTCGTTGTACTTTGATGTAACTTGTTTGGACAATATGTGATTACGTGATATGTGGTTTTAATGGAATTTTTGTTATGTTATGTGATTATGTGTGTAATGTATGTATATAATATAGTCGCGCAACACATGTCAAATCGTACAAGCCTTTGGGCGTTTGTTCCACACCCTTCTCGGCCCACACTTCTTGTACTCGAAACCAAAAGGGCAGCCCATGTAAAGGGTTCAGCCCATTCCATTTGTTGCGCATAACCCCATGAGGAGGGAGTATACTCCTCATTACTTGTAAAACACAACACACACCAAACCCTAGTCCTCTCCTCCCACTCTTTTGAAGCCGACAGCATCACATCCCCTTTCTCTCAAAGCATTCTTGATTCGGATCGACCCCTCATCCTATCTTCTAACCGGTTAGTGTTTCACGATCATTGTTTTGTTAAATGATATTATGATTCCATTATTTGATGTGATAGCTAGGGTTGTTTGTATGAATGATGAATGATTCATGATGTGGTAGTAATGTATGAACAAGAGATGAATATTTGGTTGATGCCTTTAAACGATCGAACCGAATCTATAGGACAATTGTGAAACTTGTGTTGATTTAGAATTATGGTTTATAGGATAATGTTCATATGATTCGGGTTTGCATGTTTTTAACTAGAACCGAGTAGATGTTAATCGGTCTTGATGTTTCTATTTTCGGATTGTGGCATGATGAATATTGCATCTTAACGATTAACCAAACTAACTGATTCAATAGGGATTAAGATGGATTGTTATGATTAGATGAATGGTTAGGGTTCATGTGAATCTAATGATAAATGTTTGATTTGATCGATGAAGGCAAACTTGGAAACTGTTAGTATGTTTTGATCGACTGGATAGGGAATAGGAAAATGTTAGAATTGATTGTAATCGATTTCATGAATTTAGGAAAGATTTAATCAGTCGCATAAGGCCAGTCACACAAGATCTGATCTGATCGTACAAGCTCTGGTCGCACAAATGTAGTCGCACAAGCTAGGTACAACCAATAAAGCACAGTGTACAACCTAGAACTGCATGACCGCACAAGACAAGTGGATCGCACAAGGTGGCGCCGATCGCATAAGTCTTGGGCCACACACATCTGTTGAACGTTATTATGCCGTTGGGCCTTAAAGCCCAAAACTCAATCGCACAAGCTGTCCTGGATCGCACAAAATTAAATGGGCCGCATAAGTTGATTTATGTTTATTTATTTGGGCCGGGTTGTTTTAGTCGCACAACCCGTTGTGAGTCGCACAAGGTTGTGTGCTGGACTGTAACACCCCGAAAAAAATATAAATCCTTATATTAAAATTCTAAGGAAATAACAAACAAGAATTTACCAACTAGGAACTTAACCTAGTTAAATTCAAGTCTTGAAATAATTCATAATATGGCTAAAACACTTAAACGTAAAGGAAAATCATAGTTAAGGGTTTAAACTTGTCAAAATTGAAAGATAGTTACTAATTGTAACAAAACCAAACCAAACACACCAAAATTGGTATGTCTGGTCGATCAGAAGAACCAGGGGCGACACCCCCATCTTCCATATCTCAAAAATCTACTTGAAATCTCAAATTGGAGGTGCAAATCTGGTCCAAACGAAAATCCGAGCATAGAATCGTGATCCTCATCCCAAGGGGATTACAAGGTATGTAAAATTTAAGGAAAACTCTCAACTTGAAATTTTCATAAATTGGGAAAAATCTGAAATTAGGGTTGCATGTGTATGTTATGATGATTGAGGAACAACTATAGTCTCTAAGGACAAACCCTAGATCAATAGAAGTTGAAATCATAAGAAATTTTGGGTGAAACCATAAACACCATGGTAGGTGATTAGTGGGTCATGTGTATTTGGATGAACACTAGAAAGTAGATTGTTAATCTAGTGTAATTTGGCAATTTTGAAGTGATTTCAGCAATTAGAAGCTAACAATCATGTAAATTGGTTGATTTATATGAAAATAGGGTTAAATGATAAACTAAAGAAGTGATGTTTAATCATGTAAAAATCTGCTTATGAAGTGTTTGTTGAAATGCCTTTATGAAGGCTTAAAAAACTGAAATTTCGAGTTTAAACGCATAATCATGATGTTCGGTGTATTATGCGAATTATGATTTGAAGAGAGTTCTAAACATATGATGAATGAACTCTATAGGAACGGGCGCAGGAGCGTCAAGTGGACAAGCGGGTGGCGAACCACGTCAAAAAGGGCTACTTTGAAGGTATGTAACTTGACCCGTTACATTAAGTAAATTTAGATCATTGTAATATGCATAGTTGAATTTTAGAATAAAGGTTGCTATGAATTAAAGCGATGATATCGCTATATTGAATATTTGGTCAAAAGTTGGTTAGAACTCGTTGGTAGTCGTCAAAAAGGAAGGAATTCCGTAGACGAGACAAACGGGTCGGATAATCAAGTAAGGCATGGTTAATGCTCCGGATTTTGATGGATGGATTGTTGATTTTGAATATTATATAACATATTAGAAATACGAGATTTTAATGTATCGGTATCATAGAAAACTGAAATCCGAGAGTTGGGGTCCTGGTGTAATGAACAAACAAAACAAAACATGAAATTCCAGGTACTACCGTAAATTAGGGTAGTACCGTAATTTACGGTAGAGGTTATATGTTTACGGTGTGAGTCTTCTGCTTTACGGTGGACACTTATTGAACATTGACCACCGTAACTTACGGTGGAACCGTAAGTTACGGTAGGGTCTAAACTTTTATAAATTTTGTGAAATTGAAAAATTTAAATTTCATTTCAATCGTAGTTTTGAACAAGTAATATTCTGACCATTCTAACATAAATGTTTATGTAAACATTGCAGTCTTAGGTACTCAAAAATTATGGATGACGATCAAGCAACTTTTGAAGCTTCCTCTATGTTTTAATCTTACTTAAACTTTTTTCATGGGTTGTAAACAATTTCTCAAACAACTTTTGAATGTTCCAACCTAGTCATTAGTTGACTAAGGTTTATGATACTTCTGAAACTTATGTTAAACTATTATCTTTTGTATAAAATTATACTTATATTCAAGTAAATTTTGAGGGTGTTACAAGTTGGTAATCAGAGCTCAAGGTTGTCAGTAAGTGTTCGGTTCAAGCTTGATCGATCGTCCGGTAAGAATTAACTTATTTTGTTAATAAATTATGTGTTATGTAAAGAATGAGAAACGAACAAATATGCATGAAAAGAGTGTGTAAGCTCACTTAAATACAAGAAATGCATGAAACAAGAACGATTAAATCAAGTTATGAACTTGATTGAATCAAAACAAGAACGATTAAATCAAGTTATGAACTTGATTAAATCAAAACAAGAAAGATTAAATCAAGTTATGAACTTGATTGAATCAAAACAAGAACGATTAAATCAAGTTGTGAACTTGATTGAATCAAAACAAGTAAAGCATGTGTTATAAATGGAATGTTTAACAACTTATGTAAACATTTCAGAAATAGAGATGGCAGATGGAGGTAATGATAATGCGGTGCCAAGAGTCACCGAACAAACGAGGGAAGTGATTGCCGAAGAGGTTGGAAAGGCGATCGAAAACAGTTTGGCGGGCTTTATTGATAAAATTCAAAACACAGTTTTATCAATAGTAGAAGAAAGAATCAAGAAATTGGAAGATGATTCAAATTTAGCAAAGGAAAAGCATGGAGGATGAAAGCCTTGTTCATACAAGGAATTCATGGCCTGTAAACCACCAATATATAATGGGGAGGTTGACCCAATAGTGTGCCAACGATGGCTAAGTGACATCGAAGGGGTATTCGAGAGAACCCATTGTGACGAAGAAGACTACGTAGCCTATGGTACGGGTCAACTAAGGAGTCAAGCGAAAGATTGGTGGGATAACAAAAAGAGAGGGATCGGTATTGAAGTTGCTAAGGTCATGACTTGGGAAGAATTCAAGACGCCATTTCTTAAGCATCATAGCCCCAAGGCGGTTATGAATAAAATCAAGGAGGAGTTCATGCAACTTAGGCACAAGGGTGAGACCATAGACAAGATTACGGCAACGTTTATGGATAAGATGAAGTTTTGTGATGATCTAGTGACAAATGAAGAACAAAAGATATACTACTACCATAACATGTTGAGTGCTGAGTATAGGGAATTTATCACCCCTTCAAAATATGAGACCCTTTCCGAGATCATAAATGCTGCTCGGGAAAGGGAGATCGAACTGAAAAAGAGCATTGAACGAGGTGAACGGAAAGCACAAGATGTAAACCCAAGCCCTACTAAGAAGGCACGAACAAATGAAAACGCAAAGAAATCCGATACGAAAGGCGGGTCACCAAGTTGCAGAATCTGCGGAAAGGGTCATAAAGGCGAATGCCGTTACAAGGATAAGCCTTGTCCCATATGCAAGAAAACGGGACATATGGCTATATCGTGCCCGGAGAAAGTGACGGTTTGTTACAATTGTTATCGAACGGGTCACAAAAAGACGGAATGCCCGGAAGTGGTTGGAAAGAAGGATGAGCAGAACCAGAAAGGTGAAGCCCCAAAAGCAAAGGCAAGATCTTTTTAATTGACCGCCGCAGAAGCGAAGGTTGAACCTGACGTGGTCTCAGGTATATTTGCTGTAAATTCAATTCCTGCACGCGTGTTATTTGATACGGGTGCGAATAAATCCTTTGTTTCATATGGATTTATTCGACATCCTTCATTTGTTCTAACAAAATTACCTGTGCCCTTAGAAGTAGAGATAGGTAATAACAAGAGCTTTATTGTTTGTGATGTATGTGAAAACTGTAAACTGAGCATTGACGACGAAGAATATTTGATAAATCTAATCCCGATGTCAATGGGAGAATTTCAAGTAGTCGTTGGGATGGATTGGCTATCTCAACACCATGCAAAGGTCGTGTGTTTTCGTAAGGAGATAAAACTAACATCTCCGAGCGGGAAACACGTTACCATTTATGGCGAAAAGGGAGGCAACCCTATAGTGTGCACAATGTTGAAAGCTCACAAGCTTATGAAGCGAGGATGCAAGGCATTCATGATATACGCTAATGAGCCCGAAAAAGAATCACGAAAGATTGGAGATGTACCGGTAGTACGAGATTATGAAGATGTGTTTCCGGAGGATTTACCGGGGATACCGCCTGAACGGGAAATAGAGTTTGGGATCGAATTGATTCCGGGCGCGAAACCTGTCGCGAAAGCCCCGTACCGACTTGCACCGTCGGAATTACAAGAGTTGATGTCTCAAATCCAAGACCTGCTTGACAAGGGGTTCATATGGCCGAGTGTGTCTCCTTGGGGCGCGCCGATGTTGTTCGTGAGAAAGAAAGACGGGAGCATGCGCATGTGTATCGATTACCGGGAGTTAAACAAACTCACGGTAAAGAACCGATACCCGCTCCCGAGGATAGATGATTTATTCGACCAACTACAAGGTGCGAACTGGTTTTCAAAAATTGACCTTAGATCGGGGGATCACCAACTAAAGGTCAAAAAAGAAGATGTGCCGAAGACGGCTTTCCGCACGAGATACGGACATTACAAATTCCTCGTGATGTCATTTGGGCTAACAAACGCACCCGCGGCTTTCATGGACCTCATGAACCGGGTTTGCAAGCCAATGCTGGATAAGTCGGTCATCGTGTTTATCGATGATATCTTGGTGTATTCGAAAAGTGAAGCTGAACACGCACATCACTTACAAGAAGTGTTAGAGACCCTTAGACGAGAGAAGTTATATGCAAAATTCTCTAAATATTCCTTTTGTTTATGAGAGGTACAATTTCTTGGCCATGTCATAAGTGCCGACGGAGTATTGGTAGATCCGTCAAAGATAGAGGCCGTGTCAAAATGGAATCCCCCAAAGAACCCTTCTGAAATTAGAAGCTTTTTGGGACTTGCTGGATACTATAGGAGATTCATTCAAGATTTCTCCAAGATTGCGTCACCGCTGACAAAATTAACCCGGAAGAAAGAAAAGTACAATTGGGGTGTAGATCAAGAAAGGGCATTTCAAACACTAAAAGAGAAGTTAACTCAAGCTCCGGTACTGACATTGCCGGACGGAATCGAAGACATGGTGGTTTATTCTGATGCTTCACTATCGGGGCTCGGTTGTGTTTTGATGCAACGGGGCAAAGTTATAGCTTATGCCTCGAGACAACTGAAGATACACGAGAAGAAATACCCCACGCATGATCTTGAGTTGGCTGCGGTGGTATTTGCCTTAAAAATATGGAGGCATTAGTTATATAGGGTAAAGTGCACCATATTCACCGATCACAAGAGCTTAAAATACTTCTTCGATCAGAAGGAGTTAAATATGCGACAAAGAAGATGGCTAGAAACGGTGAAAGACTTCGATTGTGAAATACATTACCACCCCGGAAAGGCTAATGTAGTGGCGGATGCTCTAAGTAGAAAAGCGGACTACGTCCCGATACGAGTAAGGTCGATGCAACTCGTGGTGACCTCGGGTATACTTGAACGTATTCGAGAGGCGCAGTTAGAAGAAGTAAAAGAAGAGAATTGGAAGAAAGAAAGAATAATTGGTCAGTTGAAAGATTTGTCGGATGGGAATCACGGGTTAAAGACTCGATCCGGAAGGATATGGGTCCCACATACCTGTGGAGTGAAGGCGCTTCTACTTAATGAAGCTCATAAATCCCGTTATTCAATTTATCCGGGTGCGACCAAGATGTACAATGATTTGAAACAAAATTATTGGTGGCCCGGAATGAAGAGGGATGTGGTGAAGTATGTGGAAAAATGCTTGACATGTTTACAAGTCAAGGCGGAGCATCAGAAACCATACGGCAAACTCCAACCGTTAGAAATTCCGGTTTGGAAATGGGAACATATCACAATGGACCTACTAACCAAGATGCCTAAAACGAATCGTGGTTTCGATTCCATATGGGTAGTGGTAGATAGATTGACGAAAAGTGCTCACTTCATTCCGATCCGTGAGACTTATACGTCCGAAAAGATGACAGAGGTTTACACGAATGAAATAATAGCACGTCATGGGGTGCCGGTATCCATTGTGTCTGATAGGGATACCCGGTTTACTTCAAATTTCTGGCGAGATTTCCAAGAGCAAATGGGAACCAAATTGTTCATTAGCACTGCGTACCATCCCCAAACGGATGGACAGAGTGAAAGAACGATACAAACATTGGGGGACATGCTAAGGGCGTGTATAATCGACTTTGGAGGAAGTTGGGATGTTCACCTACCGTTAGTCGAGTTTTGTATAATAACAGCTACCAATCTAGTATTAAGATGGCACCGTACGAAATGCTTTATGGTAGGAAGTGTCGAACCCCGGTATGTTGGGGGGAAGTGGGTCCACGTGAACTCGCTCATCAAGATATAGTACGAGCTACGAATGAAAAGATCGATATAGTTCGAGCACATTTGAAAGCGGCTCAAGACAGACAAAAGGCGTATGCTGATAAAAGGAAAAGGCCAATCGAATTCCAGGTTGGCGACATGGTCATGCTAAAAGTTTCCCCATGGAAGGGTGTTATTAGATTCAGAAAAAGGGGGAAGCTAAGCCCGAGGTTTATTGGGCCATTTAAAATTATCGGAAAGGTTGGCAAGGTAGCTTACCGCCTTGAGTTACCCGAGGAACTAAGCGAAATTCATAGCACTTTTCATGTGTCACATCTTCGGAAATGTCTAGCGGATGAGACGACTTATGTCCACTACGATGATATCGAGGTGGATGACAGATTAAACTATGTGGTAAGACCTATTGCGATTTTAGATCGCAAGGTGAAATCCTTAAGAAATAAAGAGATCAATCAAGTAAGAGTCAAATGGGAACACAAGAAGGGTGCTGGTACCACATGGGAATCCGAAGAAGAAATGCAACGGCTATACCCTACTTTATTTGGTACGTAATTCGGTTTCGGGGACGAAACCCTTTTAAGGGGGGTGGACTTGTAGCACCCCGAAAAAAAATATAAATCCTTAAATTAAAATTCTAAGGAAATAACAAACAAGAATTTACCAACTAGGAACTTAACCTAGTTAAATTCAAGTCTTGAAATAATTCATAATATGGCTAAAACACTTAAACTTAAAGGAAAATCATAGTTAAGGGTTTAAACTTGTCAAAATTGAAAGATAGTTACTAATTGTAACAAAACCAAACCAAACACACCAAAATTGGTATGTCTGGTCGATCAGAAGAACCAGGGGCGACACCCCCATCTTCCATATCTCAAAAATCTACTTGAAATCTCAAATTGGAGGTGCAAATCTGGTCCAAACGAAAATCCGAGCATAGAATCGTGATCCTCATCCCAAGGGGATTACAAGGTATGTAAAATTTAAGGAAAACTCTCAACTTGAAATTTTCATGAATTGGGAAAAATCTGAAATTAGGGTTGCATGTGTATGTTATGATGATTGAGGAACAACTATAGTGTCTAAGGACAAACCCTAGATCAATAGAAGTTGAAATCATAAGAAATTTTGGGTGAAACCATAAACACCATGGTAGGTGATTAGTGGGTCATGTGTATTTGGATGAACACTAGAAAGTAGATTGTTAATCTAGTGTAATTTGGCAATTTGGAAGTGATTTCAGCAATTAGAAGCTAACAATCATGTAAATTGGTTGATTTATATGAAAATAGGGTTAAATGATAAACTAAAGATGTGATGTTTAATCATGTAAAAATCTACTTATGAAGTGTTTGTTGAAATGCCTCTATGAAGGCTTAAAAAACTGAAATTGCGAGTTTAAACGCATAATCATGATGTTCGGTGTATTATGCGAATTATGATTTGAAGAGAGTTCTAAACATATGATGAATGAACTTTATAGGAACGGGCGCAGGAGCGTCAAGTGGACAAGCGGGTGGCGAACCACGTCAAAAAGGGCTACTTTGAAGGTATGTAACTTGACCTGTTACATTAAGTAAATTTAGATCATTGTAATATGCATAGTTGAATTTTAGAATAAAGGTTGCTATGAATTAAAGCGATGATATCGCTATATTGAATATTTGGTCAAAAGTTGGTTAGAACTCGTTGGTAGTCGTCAAAAAGGAAGGAATTCCGTAGACGAGCCAAACGGGTCGGATAATCAAGTAAGGCATGGTTAATTCTCCGGATTTTGATAGATCGATTGTTGATTTTGAATATTATATAACATATTAGAAATACGAGATTTTAATGTATCGGTATCATAGAAAACTGAAATCCGAGAGTTGGGGTCTTGGTGTAATGAACAAACAAAACAAAACATGAAATTCCAGGTACTACCGTAAATTACGGTAGTACCGTAATTTACGGTAGAGGTTATATGTTTACGGTGTGAGTCTACTGCTTTACGGTGGACACTTATTGAACATTGACCACCGTAACTTACGGTGGAACCGTAAGTTACGGTAGGGTCTAAACTTTTATAAATTTTGTGAAATTGAAAAATTTAAATTTCATTTCGATCGTAGTTTTGAACAAGTAATATTCTGACCATTCTAACATAAATGTTTATGTAAATATTGCAGTCTTAGGTACTCAAAAATTATGGATGACGATCAAGCAACTTTTGAAGAACCGAACACGACTTTTGAAGCTTCCGCTATGTTTTAATCTTACTTAAACTTTGTTCATGGGTTGTAAACAATTTCTCAAACAACTTTTGAATGTTCCAACCTAGTCATTAGTTGACTAAGGTTTATGATACTTCTAAAACTTATGTTAAACTATTATCTTTTGTATAAAATTATACTTATATTCAAGTAAATTTTGAGGGTGTTACAAGTTGGTAATCAGAGCTCAAGGTTGTCAGTAAGTGTTCGGTTCAAGCTTGATCGATCGTCCGGTAAGAATTAACTTATTTTGTTAATAAATTATGTGTTATGTAAAGAATGAGAAACGAACAAATATGCATGAAAAGAGTGTGTAAGCTCACTTAAATACAAGAAATGCATGAAACAAGAACGATTAAATCAAGTTATGAACTTGATTGAATCAAAACAAGAACGATTAAATCAAGTTATGAACTTGATTGAATCAAAACAAGAAAGATTAAATCAAGTTATGAACTTGATTGAATCAAAACAAGAACGATTAAATCAAGTTGTGAACTTGATTGAATCAAAACAAGTAAAGCATGTGTTATAAATGGAATGTTTAACAACTTATGTAAACATTTCAGAAATAGAGATGGCAGATGGAGGTAATGATAATGCGGTGCCAAGAGTCACCGAACAAATGAGGGAAGTGATTGCCGAAGAGGTTGGAAAGGCGATCGAAAACAGTTTGGCGGGCTTTATTGATAAAATTCAAAACACAGTTTTATCAATAGTAGAAGAAAGAATCAAGAAATTGGAAGATGATTCAAATTTAGCAAAGGAAAAGCATGGAGGATGAAAGCCTTGTTCATACAAGGAATTCATGGCCTGTAAACCACCAATATATAATGGGGAGGTTGACCCAATAGTGTGCCAACGATGGCTAAGTGACATCGAAGGGGTATTCGAGAGAACCCATTGTGACGAAGAAGACTACATAGCCTATGGTACGGGTCAACTAAGGAGTCAAGCGAAAGATTGGTGGGATAACAAAAAGAGAGGGATCGATATTGAAGTTGCTAAGGTCATGACTTGGGAAGAATTCAAGACGCCATTTCTTAAGCATCATAGCCCCAAGGCGGTTATGAATAAAATCAAGGAGGAGTTCATGCAACTTAGGCACAAGGGTGAGACCATAGACAAGATTACGGCAACGTTTATGGATAAGATGAAGTTTTGTGATGATCTAGTGACAAATGAAGAACAAAAGATATACTACTACCATAACATGTTGAGTGCTGAGTATAGGGAATTTATCACCCCTTCAAAATAAGAGACCCTTACCGAGATCATAAATGCTGCTCGGGAAAGGGAGATCGAACTGAAAAAGAGCATTGAACGGGGTGAATGGAAAGCACAAGATGTAAACCCAAGCCCTACTAAGAAGGCACGAACAAATGAAACCGCAAAGAAATCCGATACGAAAGGCGGGTCACCAAGTTGCAGAATCTGCGGAAAGGGTCATAAAGGCGAATGCCGTTACAAGGATAAGCCTTGTCCCATTTGCAAGAAAACGGGACATATGGCTATATCGTGCTCGGAGAAAGTGACGGTTTGTTACAATTGTTATCGAACGGGTCATAAAAAGACGGAATGCCCGGAACTGGTTGGAAAGAAGGATGAGCAGAACAAGAAAGGTGAAGCCCCAAAAGCAAAGGCAAGATCTTTTCAATTGACCGCCGCAGAAGCGAAGGTTGAACCTGACGTGGTCTCAGGTATAGTTGCTGTAAATTCAATTCCTACACGCGTGTTATTTGATACGGGTGCGAATAAATCCTTTGTTTCATATGGATTTATTCGACATCCTTCATTTGTTCTAACAAAATTACCTGTGCCCTTAGAAGTAGAGATAGGTAATAACAAGAGCTTTATTGTTTGTGATGTATGTGAAAACTGTAAACTGAGCATTGACGACGAAGAATATTTGATAAATCTAATCCCGATGTTAATGGGAGAATTTCAAGTAATCGTTGGGATGGATTGGCTATCTCAACACCATGCAAAGGTCGTGTGTTTTCGTAAGGAGATAAAACTAACATCTCCGAGCGGGAAACACGTTACCATTTATAGCGAAAAGGGAGGCAACCCTATAGTGTGCACAATGTTGAAAGCTCACAAGCTTATGAAGCGAGGATGCAAGGCATTCATGATATACGCTAATGAGCCCGAAAAAGAATCACGAAAGATTGGAGATGTACCGGTAGTACGAGATTATGAAGATGAGTTTCTGGAGGATTTACCGGGGATACCGCCTGAACGGGAAATAGAGTTTGGGATCGAAGTGATTCCGGGCGCGAAACCTGTCGCGAAAGCCCCGTACCGACTTGCACCGTCGGAATTACAAGAGTTGATGTCTCAAATCCAAGACCTGCTTGACAAGGGGTTCATAAGGTCGAGTGTGTCTCCTTGGGGCGCGCCGATGTTGTTCGTGAGAAAGAAAGACGGGAGCATGCGCATGTGTATCGATTACCGGGAGTTAAACAAACTCACGGTAAAGAACCGATACCCGCTCCCGAGGATAGATGATTTATTCGACCAACTACAAGGTGCGAACTGGTTTTCAAAAATTGACCTTAGATCGGGGGATCACCAACTAAAGGTCAAAGAAGAAGATGTTCCGAAGACGGCTTTCCGCACGAGATACGGACATTACAAATTCCTTGTGATGTCATTTGGGCTAACAAACGCACCCGCGGCTTTCATGGACCTCATGAACCGGGTTTGCACGCCAATGCTGGATAAGTCGGTCATCGTGTTTATCGATGATATCTTGGTGTATTCGAAAAGTGAAGCTGAACACGCACATCACTTACAAGAAGTGTTAGAGACCCTTAGACGAGAGAAGTTATATGCAAAATTCTCTAAATATGCCTTTTGGTTACGAGAGGTACAATTTCTTGGCCATGTCATAAGTGCCGACGGAGTATTGGTAGATCCGTCAAAGATAGAGGCCGTGTCAAAATGGAATCCCCCAAAGAACCCTTCTGAAATTAGAAGCTTTTTGGGACTTGCTGGATACTATAGGAGATTCATTCAAGATTTCTCCAAGATTGCGTCACCGCTGACAAAATTAACCCGGAAGAAAGAAAAGTACAATTGGGGTGTAGATCAAGAAAGGGCATTTCAAACACTAAAAGAGAAGTTAACTCAAGCTCCGGTACTGACATTGCCGGACGGAATCGAAGACATGGTGGTTTATTCTGATGCTTCACTATCGGGGCTCGGTTGTGTTTTGATGCAACGGGGCAAAGTTATAGCTTATGCCTTGAGACAACTGAAGATACACGAGAAGAAATACCCCACGCATGATCTTGAGTTGGCTGCGGTGGTATTTGCCTTTAAAATATGGAGGCATTACTTATATGGGGTAAAGTGTACCATATTCACCGATCACAAGAGCTTAAAAAACTTCTTCGATCAGAAGGAGTTAAATATGCGACAAAGAAGACGGCTAGAAACGGTGAAAGACTTCGATTGTGAAATACATTACCACCCCAGAAAGGCTAATGTAGTGGCGGATGCTCTAAGTAGAAAAGCGGACTACGTCCCGATACGAGTAAGGTCGATGCAACTCGTGGTGACCTCGGGTATACTTGAACGTATTCGAGAGGCGCAATTAGAAGAAGTAAAAGAAGAGAATTGGAAGAAAGAAAGAATAATTGGTCAGTTGAAAGATTTGTCGGATGGGAATCACGGGTTAAAGACTCGATCCGGAAGGATACGGGTCCCACATACCTGTGGAGTGAAGGCGCTTCTACTTAATGAAGCTCATAAATCCCGTTATTCAATTCATCCGGGTGCGACCAAGATGTACAATGATTTGAAACAAAATTATTGGTGGCCCGGAATGAAGAGGGATGTGGTGAAGTATGTGGAAAAATGCTTGACATGTTTACAAGTCAAGGCGGATCATCAGAAACCATACGGCAAACTCCAACTGTTAGAAATTCCGGTTTGGAAATGGGAACATATCACAATGGACCTACTAACCAAGATGCCTAAAACGAATCGTGGTTTCGATGCCATATGGGTAGTGGTAGATAGATTGACGAAAAGTGCTCACTTCATTCCGATCCGTGAGACTTATACGTCCGAAAAGATGACAGAGGTTTACACGAATGAAATAATAGCACGTCATGGGGTGCCGGTATCCATTGTGTCTGATAGGGATACCCGGTTTACTTCAAATTTCTGGCGAGATTTCCAAGAGCAAATGGGAACCAAATTGTTCATTAGCACTGCGTACCATCCCCAAACGGATGGACAGAGTGAAAGAACGATACAAACATTGGGGGACATGCTAAGGGCGTGTATAATCGACTTTGGAGGAAGTTGGGATGTTCACCTACCGTTAGTCGAGTTTTTGTATAATAACAGCTACCAATCTAGTATTAAGATGGCACCGTACGAAATGCTTTATGGTAGGAAGTGTCGAACCCCGGTATGTTGGGGGAAGTGGGTCCACGTGAACTCGCTCATCAAGATATAGTACGAGCTACGAATGAAAAGATCGATATAGTTCGAGCACATTTGAAAGCGGCTCAAGACAGACAAAAGGCGTATGCTGATAAAAGGAAAAGGCCAATCGAATTCCAGGTTGGCGACATGGTCATGCTAAAAGTTTCCCCTTGGAAGGGTGTTATTAGATTCAGAAAAAGGGGGAAGCTAAGCCCGAGGTTTATTGGGCCATTTAAAATTATCGGAAAGGTTGGCAAGGTAGCTTACCGCCTTGAGTTACCCGAGGAACTAAGCGAAATTCATAGCACTTTTCATGTGTCACATCTTCGGAAATGTCTAGCGGATGAGACGACTTATGTCCACTACGATGATATCGAGGTGGATGACAGATTAAACTATGTGGTAAGACCTATTGCGATTTTAGATCGCAAGGTGAAAACCTTAAGAAATAAAGAGATCAATCAAGTAAGAGTCAAATGGGAACACAAGAAGGGTGCTGATACCACATGGGAATCCGAAGAAGAAATGCAACGGCTATACCCTACTTTATTTGGTACGTAATTCGGTTTCGGGGACGAAACCCTTTTAAGGGGGGTGGACTTGTAACACCCCGAAAAAAAAATATAAATCCTTATATTAAAATTCTAAGGAAATAACAAACAAGAATTTACCAACTAGGAACTTAACCTAGTTAAATTCAAGTCTTGAAATAATTCATAATATGGCTAAAACACTTAAACTTAAAGGAAAATCATAGTTAAGGGTTTAAACTTGTCAAAATTGAAAGATAGTTACTAATTGTAACAAAACCAAACCAAACACACCAAAATTGGTATGTCTGGTCGATCAGAAGAACCAGGGGCGACACCCCCATCTTCCATATCTCAAAAATCTACTTGAAATCTCAAATTGGAGGTGCAAATCTGGTCCAAACGAAAATCCGAGCATAGAATCGTGATCCTCATCCCAAGGGGATTACAAGGTATGTAAAATTTAAGGAAAACTCTCAACTTGAAATTTTCATGAATTGGGAAAAATCTGAAATTAGGGTTGCTTGTGTATGTTATGATGATTGAGGAACAACTATAGTGTCTAAGGACAAACCCTAGTTCAATAGAAGTTGAAATCATAAGAAATTTTGGGTGAAACCATAAACACCATGGTAGGTGATTAGTGGGTCAAGTGTATTTGGATGAACACTAGAAAGTAGATTGTTAATCTAGTGTAATTTGGCAATTTGGAAGTGATTTCAGCAATTAGAAGCTAACAATCATGTAAATTGGTTAATTTATATGAAAATAAGGTTAAATGATAAACTAAAGATGTGATGTTTAATCATGTAAAAATATGCTTATGAAGTGTTTGTTGAAATGCCTCTATGAAGGCTTAAAAAACTGAAATTGCGAGTTTAAACGCATAATCATGATGTTCGGTGTATTATGCGAATTATGATTTGAAGAGAGTTCTAAACATATGATGAATGAACTCTATAGGAACGGGCGCAGGAGCGTCAAGTGGACAAGCGGGTGGCGAACCACGTCAAAAAGGGCTACTTTGAAGGTATGTAACTTGACCTGTTACATTAAGTAAATTTAGATCATTGTAATATGCATAGTTGAATTTTAGAATAAAGGTTGCTATGAATTAAAGCGATGATATCGCTATATTGAACATTTGGTCAAAAGATGGTTAGAACTCGTTGGTAGTCGTCAAAAAGGAAGGAATTCCGTAGACGAGCCAAATGGGTCGGATAATCAAGTAAGGCATGGTTAATGCTCCGGATTTTGATAGATTGATTGTTGATTTTGAATATTATATAACATATTAGAAATACGAGATTTTAATGTATCGGTATCATAGAAAACTGAAATCCGAGAGTTGGGGTCTTGGTGTAATGAACAAACAAAACAAAACATGAAATTCCAGGTACTACCGTAAATTACGGTAGTACCGTAATTTACGGTAGAGGTTATATGTTTACGGTGTGAGTCTACTGCTTTACGGTGGACACTTATTGAACATTGACCACCGTAACTTACGGTGGAACCGTAAGTTACGGTAGGGTCTAAACTTTTATAAATTTTGTGAAATTGAAAAATTTAAATTTCATTTCGATCGTAGTTTTGAACAAGTAATATTCTGACCATTCTAACATAAATGTTTATGTAAACATTGCAGTCTTAGGTACTCAAAAATTATGGATGACGATCAAGCAACTTTTGAAGAACCGAACACGACTTTTGAAGCTTCCGCTATGTTTTAATCTTACTTAAACTTTGTTCATGGGTTGTAAACAATTTCTCGAACAACTTTTGAATGTTCCAACCTAGTCATTAGTTGACTAAGGTTTATGATACTTCTGAAACTTATGTTAAACTATTATCTTTTGTATAAAATTATACTTATATTCAAGTAAATTTTGAGGGTGTTACACGCACAACAGGTTGGGCATTGGGCTTCAATTAGTGAATCGCACAAGGCTGTTAGGCCATTAAACTTGTGCAAGCCCAATCATTTGAGTCGCACAAGTTCGGATATGATATATACTTGACTGTTAACTTGTTTAATATGTTTGCCATGATCATTACGTGTTGTAACCTATTAGTTTATGTGTAAAACTTATGTGCACTACTTGAACCTAGACCTGACTTGTATAGTAACCATGTTAGGACGTGGTTGACCACTAGCAGCTCGATTGATCTTTCTGTGTATCTGTCGAGCTAACCTAAGGTGAGTTCACACTTTCTATAAGGCATGGGATTCCCGGTGGTTTGGGAATGGGTTAAGGATTAATAATGAAACCTGCATATTCTCCTTGGGTAGGATATGTACCTCCATCCTCCATGGGAATGATGACAACATTAAACCTACGTATTCTCCTTGGGTAGATTACGTACCTCCATCCTCCTTGGGAAGGATGACAACATATAACTTACTAGACAAAACTCTATCATGAAGTCCCTCATTTTTATATCGACTTAATCGTCGGGCCAATGGCGAGCGGGTCATTAGTTAAATAGCGCTATTCGGTTTGACAAGCCTCACACCATGCCGTAGAGGACGGGAGTGGACTAATGGATCTGGGCACTTAGTCAATGATGATAGACATTGACGTAGGGCACATAAACATGACTCCAGTCAGTTGTCGATATGGTATTGGGTCTAGTGGTTAACATCGGGTAGCCCCCACTGGTTATGGTTTGGGAAACAAGGAATTGGTTAATACATGGTTTTCGAAAGAACTTATGGTTTTTGGAATAACTTTAAAATGGACAACCAACTGTGAACTCGCTCAACTTTGTTGTTGACTCGTTGTTACATGCCTTGAAGGTCGTTAGATGCTTAGCTGGAGCTAGCATGGGAGCAGGAGTCGTTGTGGGACATGGACTGTTGAGTTCTATGTTAAACATTTGAACTTTTAAACTTATACTTGGGTTTTAAACTTTATGCTTCCATTGATAACTTGAATTTGATTACCTTGTTTTGAACACCGTCTATATTGTATGGTTGGACTTTTATTTATTTAATTACATTGTTCAATATGATTGATGGTTGGATCCTGGTGATGTCACGCTCCCTGCGGTGGTACTCCGCTTATGGAATTTGGGGGTGTGACAGATTGGTATCAGAGCCATTGGTTATAGTGAACTCGGTTTTAAAAAGGGGAAAAGCTTTTGGACAAAACCAGACTATAACCTGTACCGTGCTCAACGTTCCACAACGACGGTTCGCTCCACGTGCAAGACTCAACACTATAGGTAATATGGTTTATGTTTGTATTGCCTGCCTGTTAGTTTAAGTAGTGCATTTGATCATCGTATGCTTAGTTAGCGTAACAACTATTGCTTGAAACCCTGTGTGCTTGCTCTCTTCTGTCATTCCACACTTACGCACTTTAGCGACACCTTCCTTGTGTTTCTTTCGATGTGAAGATCATGAGTGGACGTCTGAACTTGACTCAAGCCCAGCTGACAGCTCTAATCAATGAACAAGTTGCCGAGGCACTCGCAGCAACCCCTGCAGGAGGTCAGCATGCTCAGCCTCCCGTGTGTACGTTCAAGACCATTATGGACTGTCGACCTAGTACCTTCAGTGGTACAGAAGGAGCAGTAGGTCTCCTCCATTGGTTCTAGAAGATCGAATCCGTTTTGAGATGTGTGAATGCCCTGAAGCTCGTAGTGTGAAATTTGCTACTGGAACACTTGAAGGCGGTGCGTTAACTTGGTGGAACACACAGGTTCAAATGCTAGGGTTGGTAGCTGCTAATGACACCCCATGGAACGACTTCAAAGATCTGTTTAAAGAGGAGTACTGTCATCGCGACGACATTCACAAGCTAGAGGTGGAGTTTTACAACTTGAAGATGACGGGGTCTGAAATAGAGGCGTATACGAAAAGATCGAACGAACTGGCTACATTGTGTCCTACTATGGTGGATCCTCCTATCAAACGTATCGAGCTGTACCTCAAGGGTTTAGTGCCAGAGATTCAGAGCCATGTGACTGCAGCTAACCTCCCTACGATCCAGCAACTCATACGACTGTCCCATCGTCTCACTGATCAGGCAGTTGAGCAGAACAAGCTGCCTAAGCGTATTAGTGCTACCACTACTTCAGATGCGCCTAGCGACAACAAGCGCAAATGGGATAGAAATTCGTGCAAAGGTTCTACTTCTGTTCAGTCTCAGTCTCAGCAGTGAAGGACTGACGACTACAAGAGCCCCGGTCAGAAGTCTTCTGGGATTTAGGGACAGGGTGGGTACAAGGGAAACCACCCTAAGTGCAATCGATGTAACTTGCACCACAGCGGGCCATGCAACAAGGGTCGTTGTCATAGATGCAACAAGCTTGGTCACGCAGCAAAGGTTTGCAAGAGCCCATATCCTGCGAATCAGAATCGTCAGCAACAGCAACAAGCTCCATAGAACTAGCAGCAACAATAGCAGGGTATTAATAAAGGGTGTTTTCAGTGTGGTGCTGAACGCAACTTCAAAAGGAACTGTCCCCAGCTGAACCAGAATCAGAACAACAACCAAGGAAATGGGAACAACAACGGGGGTAACAATGATGGCAATGGTGCCAGGGGACGTGCTTTTGTGATTGGTCAAGGTGATGCGAGGAACGATCCCAACGTTGTGACGGCTTCGACATCGTCATTGGGATGGATTGGTTATCCCATCATCGAGTAGAGATCCTTTGCAAGGAGAAAATCGTCCGCATTCCTCATTCTGGTGAAGAACCTCTCGTTATTCGTGGCGACAAGAGTGGTGCTGTGGTGAGCATCATCTCTTTCCTTAAGGCCCATAAGTGTTTGCGAAAGGGCCACACTGCTATCCTAGCTCTCGTTACTGACACTTCAACGAAGGAAAAGAAGAAAGAAGATATCCCGATTGTACGCGACTTCGCTGAGGTATTCCCTGAGGAATTACCTAGTCTTCCGCCTCATCGTCAAGTCGAGTTTCAAATCGAGCTAACTCCTGGAGCAGCGCCCATAGCTCGTGCACCTTATCCTTTAGCTCCATCGGAACTAGAAGAATTTTCCACACAACTACAAGAACTCTTGGACAAGGGTTTCATTTGTCCTAGCTGTTCGCCCTGGGGAGCACCAGTCTTGTTTGTGAAGAAGAAGGACGGTACCTTTCGAATGTGTATTGACTATCGCGAACTCAACAAGGTGACCGTGAAGAATCGTTATCCTCTTCCGCGTATCGATGACCTATTCGACCAGCTGCAAGGGTCGATCTTCTACTCCAAGAATGATCTGAGATCGGGCTATCATCAACTGAGAGTCAGAGATGAGGACATCTCCAAGACAGCATTCAGAACTCGTTACGAGCACTACGAGTTTTTAGTTATGCGTTTCGGGTTGACGAACGCACCTGCGGTCTTCATGGATCTCATGAATCGAGTGTGCAAACCTTACCTGGATAAGTGCGTTATTTTTTTCATCGACGACATCCTGATCTATTCCAAGAGTCAGGAGGAATATGAGCGTTATCTGCGACTCATTTTGGAACTTCTTCGAACAGAACATCCGTATGCTAAGTTCTCTAAATGTGACTTCTGGCTTCGTGAAGTCCATTTTCTAGGCCACGTGGTTAATGAGGATGGGAATCACATTGATCCATCCAAGGTCGAATCAATCAGGTATTGGCCTGCACCTCGAACACCAACTGAAATCTGTCAATTCTTGGGTTTGGCGGGTTACTACAGAAGGTTCATCAAGGATTTCTCAAAGATTGCGCTGCCTCTCACTGTTCTTACTAAGAAGGGTGTCACCTACCGTTGGGGTGATGCTCAGGAATCTGCATTCCAGCAGCTGAAGTTGAAGCTTTGCAGCACACCTATTCTCTCATTGCCTGAGGGCACAGAAGATTTCATGGTTATTTGCGACGCGTCAATCCAAGGACTTGGTTGCGTGTTGATGCAACGTGAGAAAGTCATTGCTTACGCATCACGCCAACTTAAAGTTCACGAAAGGAACTACACTACCCACGATCTGGAGCTGGGAGCTGTTGTTTTCGCACCCAAGATATGGAGGCATTATCTGTACGGTACCAAGTGCACCATTTACACCGATTACAGGAGTCTCCAGCATATCTTCGAGCATAAGGAGTTGAACATGCGACAACGTCGGTGGGTCGAACTTCTGAATGATTACAAATGTGCGATCAAGTACCATCCGGGCAAAGCCAATGTTGTGGCCGACGCCCTCAGTCGAAAGGAGACTAAACCTAAGCGTGTACGTGCGTTACAGCTTACCATCCACTCTAGTCTTCCAGCTCAAATTCGTGAGGCTCAGGTCAAAGCATTGAAAGCAGAGAACATCAGGGCTGAGTCCCTGCGAGGATCAAAGAAACGGTTAGAACAAAAGGAAGACGGCGCTTACTACGTGACAGGGCGCATCTGGGTTCCATTTTATGGAAATCTACGTGAGCTTGTGATGGATGAAGCACACAAGTCTCGTTACTCGGTACATCCTGCTTCGGATAAGATGTACCACGATCTCAAGACTACGTACTGGTGGCCCCACATGAAAGCTAACATAGCGACCTATGTTAGGAAATGTTTGACTTGTGCTAGGGTCAAGGTTGAATACCAGAAGCCATCAGGCTTACTTCAGCAACTAGAGATCCCGACATGGAAATGGGAGCAAATTTCCATGGACTTCGTTACTGGCTTACCTAGATCTCAATGAGGAAACGATACCATTTGGGTGATAGTGGATCGATTAACCAAGTCTGCACACTTCCTGGCTATTAAGGAAACGGATAAGTTCTCCACTCTGGCAGACGTCTACCTGAAAGAAGTGGTTTCGAGGCACGGGGTGCCAACCTCCATCATTTCCGATCGTGATTCACGTTTTACCTCTGAGCTGTGGCAAGCAATGCATAAATCCTTTGGCTCACGTTTAGATATGAGCACAACATATCATCCTCAGACGGATGGGCAGTCTGAACGCACCATCCAAACCCTCTAAGACATGCTTCGAGAATGTGTAATTGACTTTGGTAACGGCTGGGAAAGGTACCTACCTTTGGTAGAGTTCTCATATAACAACAGTTACCACACCAGCATCTAGGCTGCTCCGTTCAAGGCATTGTATGGAAGAAAATTCCAATCACCTTTATGTTGGGCAGAAGTTGGAGACAGTCAAATCACTGGCCCAAAACTCGTCGTCGACACGACAGAAAAGATTGCCCAAATACGACAATGAATGGCGGCAGCTCATGACCGTCAGAAAAGCTATGCTGATAAGTGCAGGAAACCACTCGAGTTCTAGGTTGGGGATCGAGGGCTACTCAAAGTCTTACATTGGAAGGGTGTGATTCATTTTGGCAAGCGAGGCAAACTAAATCCACGTTATGTTGGACCTTTTGAAATCACTGAAAGAATTGGCAAGGTGGCCTATAGACTAAATCTACCTGAAGAACTCAGTGGAGTTCACAACGTATTCCATGTGTCGAATATGAAGAAGTGGCTGTCAGATGAGACCCCCATAGTTCCTCTCAAAGAACTCACCAACGAAAATCAGCTGCGATTCGTCAAGGAACCAGTACAAATTACTGACCGAGACGTTAAGTTTCTCAAACGTACCGGAATACCCCTTGTTCGAGTTCGTTGGAACTGCCGTCGTGGCCCAGAGTTCACCTGGGAACGAGAAGACCAAACGAAACACAAGTATCCCCAGTTGTTCGAGAAAAGTAAAACCACTACTGAGGTTGAAGCTACTGCGGAATTTCGGGATGAAATTCCAAACCAACGGGGGAAGGATGTGACACCCCAAGAAAACCAGGAAAACCATGCAACTTAACTAGCTTCCTCAGAATCTACGTGCTAAATTTCGGGACGAAATTTCTTTCAATTTGGGGATGATGTGACAACTCGTATTTTAGAACTTTTTGTTGTACTTTGATATAATATAGTCACGAAACACATGTCAAATCGTACAAGCCTTTGGGCGTTTGTTCCACACCCTTCTCGGCCCACACTTCTTGTACTCAAAACCAAAAGGGCAGCCCATGTAAAGGGTTCGGCCCATTCAATTTGTTGCGCATAACCCCATGAGGAGGGAGTATACTCCTCATTACTTGTAAAACACAACACACACCAAACCCTAGTCCTCTCCTCTCTCTCTTTTGAAGCAGACGGCATCACATCCCCTTTCTCTCAGAGCATTCTTGATTCGGATAGACCCCTCATCCAATCTTCTAACCAGTTAGTGTTTCACGATCATTGTTTTGTTAAATAATGTTATGATTCCATGATTTGATGTGATAGCTAGGGTTGTTTGTATGAATGATGAATGATTCTTGATGTGGTAGTAATGTATGAACAAGAGATGAATATTTGGTTGATGCCTTTAAACGATCGAACCAAATCTATAGGATAATTATGAAACTTGTGTTGCTTTGGAATTAGGGTTTATAGGATAATGTTCATATGATTCGGGTTTGCATGTTTTGAACTAGAACCGAGTAGATGTTAACCGGTCTTTATGTTTCTATTTTCAGATTGTGGCATGATGAATATTGCATCTTAACGATTAACCAAACTAATTGATTCAACAGGTGAAGAAACACTAGATAAATGGTCGGAACCGAGATATCTAGGGGGTTTGAATCCGCATAAAAAGGGTTAGTTTCTTCTCGATTGATTCAGGTCCAACTGATCTATTTCTTCAATAATTCTGCAAAAAAGAGCACCGTTAGCCTCGCCAAGGGGAGAAGAGGGTTCTCTCCTTGACCCGACTCCGGTGTGAGAATAAGTATTGGTTATGAAGAAGAAGAAGTATTTGAGAAGTGTGTGTAACTTGAGTTCATACCTGGGTTTTTTCTCATATTTATAGCCGGGAGTCGTTTAGGCGGGAAAACCCGTTAATGAAAAATTGACGGAAGATGCTAACTCCGTAAGCGGTTACATTTCCTTCCGTCAAGTTTCTTGATCCGACGTGAGAGCACACGGATCGTGGTTTAGATCGAGGGCTGGGGATTTGCCACGTGTAAAGTGACCAAGTGGAGATTACTCTCCAATTTCATGCCTTCGTTGTGATTTCGGGGACGTCTGAAATGGTGACACGTGTCCAGACGGTTATAACCATTTTGGTGGTGCACGATTGTATTCCTTCTAGAAGATTACTGCTGTAATCCAGTGTGGCACTTTTATTGTGTGGGAATAGTTGAAAGAATGAATCCCAAGTCTGGGTAAATAATATCCAAGTCTGGATATTTAAGCGGAAGTGTTTATTTTAGGATTTTCATCCTTTGCTAGTGGAAAGAGGCGCAAGGATTTATGATTTCCTTTGGGCGTGCGACTATAGACTGCTAACTGCTTCTTCCTTTTTAAGACCAGTGCGCGGCGGCGCAAGGTTAAAAAAGGTTAAAAGGCAAGGTCGAGGTATGGTCCCAAATACTTATTATGAGGTTTTTGGGACCTTACCCCTTCAAGTCCCCCCAGTCTAGTGTTGTACTAATGCAAATAAGTGGAGCACTGGACTTATGAGAGGGAAATGCTTTTGGGCGCGAAAAATAAGAAAACTTCTGGATGAAGTTTCATTTTTATTTTTGTAAAAATTTTTGAAAATCTTTTACTTTTAACGAGACTGGTACAGTAAACTGAGTGACAACCTGTCATTATCAGTTGTTTTTACTGTCCGTGTCTTACACGCGCGCGTGTAAACGCGTGTGTGTTTGATATTCACTCTTTCTGCCGCTTGGAGAACTGTGATATCCGGAAAAGTTGCTGTGACGGTTACCGATGCTATTTATTGCGATGAGTATATATAACATTTGGGTAACCTCCCTTGTGCCATCATTGTTTTGTTGAAAAACTTTCCCCGTTCTTTTCTTCTAAGAAAAAATTTCATCATTCTTCCTCTTATGTCAACCGGAGAACACCAAGAGGATCTTTCTGAAGAGATGTCGACTGAACTTCCACCATTAATGTGGCCTAGGGCAACCTTTGACGGTTTGATTCGGAATTTCAAATTTCCGGAGAACTGGGGTGCTCTGTATCCTGAAGAGGGGCAAACTACAGCATATGCTCCGGCTGGGTATATTACCCTTTTTTGGGATTTTTTTAGTGAAGGTAACTTTCGTTTGCCTGTCACTAAATTTTTTCTTGAAATCCTCGGGTTTTACAACCTGCATATCTCCCAACTTCATCCAATTGGCATGGTTAGGGTTTGACATTTCGAATTCGTGTGTCGGACAATGCATATTGAACCGACTGTTCCCCGATTTAGGGTTTTCTATCAGATGCATTGTACCCAAGGATTTTATTCGTTTGCTCAGAGGGCGTCTGCAAAGAAGATTCTACAGCAACCCCCAAAATCCTTTCATGATTGGAAGCAAAAATTCTTTTTTATCAAGGCCGGAGTGATTCCGGTGAGGATGGTTTTAAGGGGGAAAGAAGATGTTCCGATTGCAACACTTCAGACCCCTGTTGATGAGAATTGGTATCAAGATTTGAAGGATGTGCCCAACATTTCTTTCCCGGAGAAAGCTCTTGTCGGAGCCGGCATGAGTTTGAATTGGAAGATGGAGCGTGATGAAAAACCGGTGTACACCGAGGATGGTCATGGTAAGATTTGGGTTTTTTCCATTTCCATGTTTTTTTTTACTTGCTATCCCTTGTTTGCAGTTGTCTCACTATATGTTGTTGCCTTCAAGAGGGAAGGCGGAAGAATGGGTACCATCAAGAAAAAACCTGAAGAGGAACTCTGGTACCACCGTATTGTAAGAAACTTTGTTCTTCCGCGGGATGTGGATCTTTCTGTCCAACCAACTACTGGTGCTGGTAAGCTATATCTGTTTATGTTTTTCCCTTTATGCGCTTGTGAGTAAATTGTTGTT
Organism: Helianthus tuberosus; assembly: GCA_030545235.1. Taxonomy (NCBI): domain Eukaryota; kingdom Viridiplantae; phylum Streptophyta; class Magnoliopsida; order Asterales; family Asteraceae; genus Helianthus; species Helianthus tuberosus. The sequence goes on from CM060376.1 coordinate 47,273,352, forward strand.
TTGCGCTTTTGTAGGTGAGCTGTTAAATTTGGGCATAGGCCCTGAAAGGAAGAAACGCGCAACAATATCTACCTTTGCGCCGAAGAAAGGTGAGGCTGTTAGAACTCAATCTTTGAAGGCGAAGAATGTTGGAGAGAAGAAAGGTATGCGCCGTCCCTCTGACTCCAGGTGTGATTATGTGGTGGTTTCTGATTCTTTGGAGGGTCTTACCCCTGCAGTAACTGTTCGAGAACCAAAACCTGAACCGAGGGATTCTGCTGATATTCCCCCATCCAACCCAAGTGAACCTATCGACTTGGATTCTAGCCCTGAACGTTTGGTGCACAGGAAGACTGGTAAAAGAAAACAAGCTGATACTGATGTGGAGGGTCAGCCTTTGAATAAAATTCAGGGGAAGAAGATTACCAGGAGGGGGAATCTTGATTCTTTTATTTCAGAATCTGTTCCTGGTGAGTGTTGCCTTTTCTTGTTTTCTTAATGTGCGTTAAATCTTTACAGATTTTTATTGTTTTTTCAGGGGTTCCTGTTTCCCCTGTTCCCACAGATCTGCGATCTGTGGTAAATGAAGAACTTCCATCCACCCCTCCGCGTGCTTCTGTCGATGATCAGTTAGAGCCTACAGAGGTTGCTGATGGTGGTGTGGAGAATGTTGCTGAGGCTGAGAAGCCTGTTGATGTTGTTGAAAAAGTTGTTGATCCAATGGTAGTGGATGGTGCTGGTAAACCACAAACCCCTGAAACTGTTGCTCAAGATCTGGGAAAAGAACAAACAGCTGAAAAAACTTCAACGTCTTCCCCTAACCCTTCTGATGCTATGCCTGAGCGTGTTGAGAAGGTGGTAACTGAGGAACAAAGCTCATCTGCTGGTGTTGGTCAACATTCTCCCATCCGCCCTGAAGAAACCTTGGGGGATTATTATTACCGGACTTATACGGAGAAAGATGCTTCTGAGCCTCACGCCCCTGTTTGGAACTTAAAGAAAGGTGACACTTTCTCAGATTGGCGTGTGTGCCAAGAATGGTTGCAGGGGATACTTCCGCCTGGAGAGATTAAGTTTCAAGAAGGTCGGTCTTATGAACAAACCTATCAATCTTATCTTGAAGAAACTGCTTCTCATGTCTCTACCACTCACCGCATAGTGCGTGAGTGGTATAGTATGCAAAAGGACCGGGAATCCTTTATGGTGTCTTAAAAGAATTTTGCCAAGGATGAGAAACATTTTGCTCAGCTGAAGGCTAAATTGGAAGCTGATCAGGCCAAGTTTGAAGCTGAGCGCAAGACTGAGGAATGGTCTGTTGCTGGTTGGAAAAGAAAAGCAGAAGCTGAAGCTGCTCTCCTTTCTGATGAACGCAAAAACTGGAGGAGAATTTGCGAAAAAAGATAATGAGGAGAAGGAAAACCTTCGTACTATTATTAATAACCTCAAGGCGGAGGTTGAAAAACTGAAGAATCAGGATGCGGAGGTAGAAAGGTTGAAGAAGGAGAAGGCTGAGGCAGAAGCTGCTTTGGAAGAAGCGCGTTCTCATAGGGAGCGCAGTGAGCAGCGGGAGGTACAAGCTTGCGCCACTCTTGCTCTTAGAGATAGGGAATTGGAAGAACTTACTACTTTGCTTTCTGATCAGGAAAAACTTAAGAAGGATCTGGAGCTCGTGCATTCCGAGAATACTGAAACCTCCCGCCGTTTGACTGAAATTGAAGAGAAGTTGGAAAATTCAGAAACGGCGCGGGTTACAGCGGAAAGCGAGCTTGAACCTTTGAAGAACGATATGGCTTGGTTGAAAGATCGTGGTATTACTTGCGTAAGTTTCTTTTCTCCCTTTTTGTTGCGGAACTGTTAATGCGCTTTCTTGATACTTACTTTTATTTGACTTTACAGATTGCTGAATCTGTGCTGAACTCTGAAGAGTTGGATAAAACCGTTGCTCGTTTGTTGGTTGCTACGCGAAGAGATGGATACGCGCAAGGATATGCGGAATGTTCTCATCATGTGAACAATGCTTTAAAAGTTGACTGGGATAACAGTAAGTCTGCAACTTTTGGCGTTGATACTGGTGTCGCGCTTTCTGCCTTGAAGACAGAGTTCAACAACTTGCAACTTCCAGTTATGGATCTGATAAATGTTGCGCTGCAATCTGATGATCACGTGGTGCAACTAAGAGAAATCTTTCCGGATGAGGGTGAAGATTTTAGCGTAGTTTGAAAAATGTATTGAACAATTTTCTTTGTAATATTTGGGATGTAAATCCCTATTTTGTTGGCGCGCTGTTGCGCAAGTAACTTAAACACTGTCGTGTTTGAAAGTTTTTTTTAGGGCGTATCTGTATGCTAAGTATGATGTTTCTATTTGTTTGTTTACAATATTTTGCATGAGTACGATTACTTTTGTTAAGTAAGGCGAATGAAGTTGGTATAAAGCTCATGTCTGAACTTATGGTCATTTGTGATGTGATCACGGACCGTTCATGAAGCTCGTTTTAGAACTACCATAATGTTTTTGCGCTTACTAAAAGAAATTGCATGCACTTTGTAAACACAGAAATAATAGAAACTTTTCAATTTTATTTACGGATAGAGCACAGAGGCTTTACAAAGTTTTTGCTAATAATTATGTGAAACTTAACTTACTCTCTAATACTTCCGGCTTGCTTGATAGATCATGTCTTTTCGCGGGAAACTTACAGAGTCTTCTTTTAGGTTTTTGGCCGTTTGCTTGGGCCCTCCTCACCCCGGGTTATCTGCTTAATCTCTTTGCGCACATTTTGGAGTAAATGCGTGAGTTCGCCGCTCTTGAGGGCTTTCTCTATTTCTGTGCATAGAGAGATGCAGTTATTAGTAGTATGCCCGTTGTCTTTATGATATTCGCAGTATTGCGCTGGGTCTTGTCCACGTTTACTTTTCATCGGGATCGGAGGTTTGAATTGATAGTCTTCAGTACTTAGAACCTCCGCTGGAGTCTTTGTTAAGGGAGTCCATTGTCTCTCCCTATTCTCCAGTTTGTTCTCCCGCTGTGTGGTGAGTTTGTTGATTGTTGTGCGAGCGTCTTCAGACGATCGACTTCCTGATCCAGACTCACGCCATGACTTCTTAAACCTTCTTTCCCCGGTTGAGCTTAAGTCTGCGGGCCTATTGTGTGGTGGTGGTGGCCTGTTTGTAGTAAGGTTTTTCTCAGTTTGCACGTAAACCTTGGCCGCCGCCATTATCTTCTCCCAACTTTTTGGAAGGCCCTCTGTTCCAGATAAGACTTTAACCATGTCATCACATCTAACCACGTACTTGAACTGAGCACGGATTAGTTGTTCGTGAACACCGCTAATCTCCAACACTTCTTTATTGTATCTGGTGATAAAATCCTCCAGATTCTCGTTATCACGACGCCAGATGTTCATGACGTCGGATATGTCCCGAATGGAACGCCGTTGCTGGCTGAAGTGTGTCAAAAACTTTTCACGCAGATCTTTCCATGATTCGATCTATCCGGTTGGTAGGTTATCAAACCAGATTCGCGCTGGGCCAGTTAATGTTTGTACAAACAGATGACACCATAGCGGTAGAGTCCAACCTCCAACCAAACCCTCGCTGGTGAATACTCTCAGGTGATCATCGGGGTCTGTTAACCCATTAAACTTCCCTATGTTGGATGGTAATTTAGCCTTATCCAATGGAGCTAGAGCTATTTCCAGTATGAATTTTGAGTTTTTCGTTGCTTCTGCAGGGCGGTAAACTAAGTCATAATTGTGTTCTGCCTCAGGGTTATAAACCGCTCGAGGCCTGCATTTGTTATAGTTTGGCTGCAATCGATTGAACACACTGGTGTTTGCACTTAAACGGTACGTTGGATCAGATTCATCGATGTGGGTATCCCGCTGGGAACCCAACCTATCGTGAACCGATTGTCTTCGGTGTGGGTGTGGTCTACCCTGGTTCTCTCTCTGGTGACTTCCTGTCTGAGTGTATTCACGCTGTGATCTGGATCTGGCATAAACTTCTGTATTCTCGTAAGTTGAGTCCTCTCGTTGAGAAGCATTTTCCCTAGATCCTGGTCTCCGTGACTGAGTTAAGGGAGCAGTCTGAGCACACAGCTGTGTGTATACTGCGTTCAGTGCCCCTTGAGACCTAACGTACCAGGATATCGGAGTTTCTCCTGGAAGCAAAATTGACTGAGCAGGGTTTGCTGGTAACATTCCTGGAGTGACAGGATCATTTGCTCGGTTGGATTGAACCTCGTTGTCATCCGAGGCATCCTCCGGGATTCCTTCCACTTGAACATTGCTTCCGACGTTCGGTCGAAGACCGGTTTGTCGATGAGATGATGAATTTTCTGCCATGTGCAAAACAGAAAATGAAAAGAACTGAATCGAAACGAGATGAAAACTGAAAAAACAGAGGAATCGGTGGGCGCCAATGAAGAAACACTAGATAAATGGTCGGAGACGAGATATCTAGGGGGTTTGAATCCGCATAAAAAGGCTTAGTTTCTTCTCGATTGATTCAGGTCCAACTGATCTATTTCTTCAATAATTCTGCAAAAAAAAGAGCACCGTTAGCCTCGCCAAGGGGAGAAGAGGGTTCTCTCCTTGACCCGACTCCGGTGTGAGAATAAGTATTGGTTATGAAGAAGAAGAAGTATTTGAGAAGTGTGTGTAACTTGAGTTCATACCTGGGGTTTTTCTCATATTTATAGCCGGGAGTCGTTTAGGCAGGAAAACCCGTTAATGAAAAATTGACGGAAGATGCTAACCCCGTAAGCGGTTACATTTCCGTCCGTCAAGTTTCTTGATCCGACGTGAGAGCACACGGATCGTGGTTTAGATCGAGGGCTGGGGATTTGCCACGTGTAAAGTGACCAAGTGGAGATTACTCTCCAATTGCATGCCTTCGTTGTGATTTCGGGGACGTCTGAAATGGTGACACGTGTCCAGACGGTTATAACCGTTTTGGTGGTGCACGATTGTATTCCTTCTAGAAGATTACTGCTGTAATCTGGTGTGGCACTTTTATTGTGTGGGAATAGTTGAAAGAATGAATCCCAAGTCTGGGTAAATAATATCCAAGTCTGGATATTTAAGCGGAAGTGTTTATTTTAGGATTTTCATCCTTTGCTAGTGGGAAGAGGCGCAAGGATTTATGATTTCCTTTGGGCGCGCGACTATAGACTGCTAACTGCTTCTTCCTTTTTAAGACCAGTGCGCGGCCGCGCAAGGTTAAAAAAGGTTAAAAGGCAAGGTCGAGGTATGGTCCCAAGTACTTATTATGAGGTTTTTGGGACCTTACCCCTTCAACAGGGATTAAGATGGATTGTTATAATTAGATGAATGGTTAGGGTTCATGTGAATCTAATGATGAATGTTTGATTTGATCGATGAAGGCAAACTTGGAAACTGTTAGTATGTTTTGATCGACTGGTAGGGAATAGGAAACTGTTAGAATTGATTGTAACCGATTGCATGAATTTAGGAAAGATTTAATCAGTCGAATAAGGCCAGTCGCACAAGATCAGATCGCACAAGATCTGATCTGATCGTACAAGCTCTGGTCGCACAAGTGTAGTTGCACAAGCTAGGTACAACAAATAAAGCACAGTGTACAACCTAGAACTGCATGACCGCACAAGACAAGTGGATCGCACAAGGTGGCGCTGATCGCACAAGTCTTGGGCCACACCCATCTGTTGAACCTTATTATGCTATTGGGCCATAAAGCCCAAAACTCAATCGCACAAGCTGTCCTGGTTCGCACAAGATTAAATGGGCCGCACAAGTTGATTTCTGTTTATTTGTTTAGGCCGAGTTGTTTCAGTCGCACTACCCGTTGTGAGTCGCACAAGGTTGTGCTGGACGCACTACAGGTTGGACCGAATACTATTGGGCTTCAATTAGTGAATCGCACAAGGCTGTTGGGCCATTAAACTTGTGCGAGCCCAATCATTTGAGTCGCACAAGTTCGGATATGATATATACTTGACTGTTAAAGTGTTGAATATGTTTGCCATGATCATTACGTGTTGTAACCTGTTAGTTTATGTGTAAAACTTATGTGCACTACTTGAACCTAGACCTGACTTGTATGGTAACCATGTTAGGACGTGCTTGACCACTAGCAGCTCGATTGATATTTCTGTGTATCTGCCGAGCTAACCTAAGGTGAGTTCACACTTTCTACAAAGCATGGGATTCCCGGTGGTTAGGGAATGGGTTAAGGATTAATAATGAAACCTGCATATTCTCCTTGGGTAGGATATGTACCTCCATCCTCCATGGGAATGATGACAACTTTAAACCTGCTTACTCTCCATGGGTAGATTACGTACCTCCATCCTGCTTGGGAAGGATGACAACATATAACTTACTAGACAAAACTCTATCATGAAGTCCCTCATTTTTATATAGACTTAATCGCCGGGCCAATGGTGAGCGGGTCATTAGTTAAATAGCGCTATTAGGTTTGACACGCCTCACACCGTGCCGCAGAGGACGGGAGTGGACTAATGGATCTGGGCACTTAGTCAATGATGATAGACATTGACGTAGGGCACATAAACATGACTCCAGTCAGTTGTCGATATGGTATTGGGTCTAGTGGTTAACATGGGGTAGCCCCCACTGGTTATGGTTTGGGAAACAAGGAATTGGTTAATACATGGTTTTCGAAAGAACTTATGGTTTTTGGAACAACTTTTAAATGGACAACCAACTATGAACTCGCTCAACTTTGTTGTTGACTCGTTACATGCCTTGCAGGTCGTTAGATGCTTAGCTGGAGCTTGCATGGGAGCAGGAGTCGTTGTGGGACATGGACTGTTGAGTTCCATGTTAAAGATTTGAACTTTTAAACTTATACTTGGATTTTAAACTTTATGCTTCCGCTGATAACTTGAATTTGATTACCTTGTTTTGAACACCAACTATATTGTGTGGTTGGACTTTTATTTATTTAATTACATTGTTCAATATGATTGGTGGCTGGATCCTGGTCATGTCACGCTCCCTGCGGTGGTACTCCGCTTGTGGAATTTAGGGGTGTGACAATTGAGGCTATGGATGCTGGAAATTAGGGTTATTCAAGAGGAGATAGAGAGAGAGAGAGAGAGAGAGAGAGACGAGGAGAAAGTGAGTCATTAAATCAATTTTTTTTAATTTAAAGTGAGTTAATTTTAATTTAATTAATTTAATTAATAATGTTGTAATAGATTTATAATAACCATTTCGCCCCTGAGGAAAAGGATAAAATAACATGATTTTATTAGCCAAATATCAGGTGATTTCATTGTTGGACCAAAATGGCAATAAAAGTGAAACCATATGGACCCAAATTTAAAAGGTTTGAGTTTTGCACTAAAGTGCCAAACGTGACCAAACCTCAGGGACCCAAATGGCAGTTTACTCTAAAATAAATTTTAATTTTAATTTGGGCTAATGCTTAAATTTCAAAAAGCCACGTATCATATAGGCTCGTGTAATGGTTAGAATATACACCACTTAGACCCAGATATCTTTATGTTAGTCTTTTTTAATCACCAGAACCTAAAAGCATTCATAATTGATTCTTCATCTCCATCTCTACAGTTATACTAAAAATCAGTATTTTTTTCTTTCTTTTCCAATTGAATAATTTTTTTATACTTTTAGCATTACTAGGTTTTTCCGCCACGCTACGTGGTGTGACTTTGGTCGTTTTTTGCTTGGCTCGTCGAAAACCATAAAGGCGAAGATCGCTAACATCCCAATAACACCGATTAAATAAATGTTTTTCTACCCGCGCTATATGGCAAGAGTTTGATCGTTTTTTTCCCGTGCTACTTGGCGTGACTTTGGTCGTATCGACTCGATTCACCAGACACCATGAAAGTGAATATCAATAATAGGTTTTTCTCCTGTGGTACGCGGCGGGGGTGTGCTCATCTTTCCCCCATGCTACACGGTGTGAGTATGATCATTTTCCCTCATGCTACGTAACACTTTGTTTTTTAGACTTCTGTAACACCCCAAAAACGGGTTTGGTAATCAAACCATATTAATACTAAAAGACGGGTAAAGTACCGTTAGTGGTAAAATTAACCCGGAAAATATTAGGATTTATATAATTAAACCTAATATTTAATAAAAAGGGGAAAAGAAAGCTTTTGAGAAAATAAAGTTTATAGAAGCCCGAGTTAACAGGACTTAAAATAAACTTAGTCATGAAGTCCCCAAACCCACTAATTTAACTAGGAATGTTTAACCTAGTTAATAAGTGGAAATATTGTTAGGAATAAGTAAGTTGTGCCCTACTTAATAACTAACCAAACGAGAGGGGCCAAAGTGGATAAACTTGAAAGTTTAATTATAAAAGAAATTTAAAACCTAAAACACACATTTAGTGTGTGTTGAAGGTGTTCTGTTCGAACACAGAAGAAAGCCCCAGGAACCAAAAACCCTAAACTCTAGTAAGTCATCAAATTGAAAGCTCAAACGAAGCTCAAATTCACAATTGAACGTGAATTATGATCACCCAAGCTAGGGGATCATAAGGTATGCCAAATTTTGATGATTTGTGAAGTTGTGAAATTTGAGTAATTATCATAATCGCGAATTATGAATGAATTCTTGAAACTATGATTGAATTTGTGATATAGATGTGCTTAGGGACAAAACCCTAAGTGAAATTTATACATATGATGCTATGAATAGAATGATTTGATGAATTGCCACAATAGGATAAGTGGGTTTTAATCTTATGACGAATTTGATGATCAAATTATGATTTTATTCATCATATATGATAGTAATCAGGAAATACTTAAACTAATTTTTTTGTGTTTGAGTACATGATTATACTTGCTAGGAATTGGATTAGTATGATAAAAACGAAAATGATGATAGCTTAATGTTAGAATGATGTTTGATATCATCATGTGTTAAAAATGATTAAAGTTATGTTAATTCGGTAAAAATCTAATTACATGAACTTGATTAAATAAGTGATTAAATCGGTAGCATAAGAATGATGCTTACCGGATATTGACAAAGTAATAAAACGAGTAGTTGATCTACATCGTGTAATTACTTTCGTCAATAGGTAGTTGACTTTTAAAAGTCAAAAGGACCAATTATATGATCGGATGATAATTTCAACATAAAACACGTAACATGGAGTAGTCGAGATTTATTATGACTAGTCTAACCATCTTACAAATTACAATGATAGTTTGACGCTTGACGAGCTAGGTGAAAGTTTGGGAAGGAAGCGGGCCAAACGAATCAGGAATGAAGGAAAAGCATAATCCGGACGCTAGGTAAGTAAAGCTTACACCTTTTTTTATTTAATACTTAATGGTTTTATAGGTCATGAATAATATAAAGTCTTGTTTGAATTATGATGTTCCGACACGACATGTGCGGTTCGGAACAAAAGAAAATAAAGATAAACCATGTTTAATGGTTAAAAAGAACTAATATGATAATTTAGTCATGCAACGACTAATAGATAGCGAGTTGTGAATGATTACCATAAAAGGTGAACCAATACAAATAATAAGGGTAAAACGGTAATTCGTCACTCGTTGATGATAACCGTTACTTTTTTAAAAACACTTTACGGCGTAAGCTATAAAGGGGTTAAAAGAATTAAGAAATGTTTTATAAGTAAAATGATCGTATGGTGTAAACCGGAGCGAGTCGTGTAGAGGAGATGGTAATAAATACCATCTTGCAAAGATAAATGGTCATTTAGACTAAACGGGTCAAAAGGTGAAAGTATCAGCCTTTGACGATATCGACTAATGACTTTGTCGAGTCTATGATTACAGGAATATATATCGAATGGATATTTGCATCGCTATTATTTAGCGGTTATTAAGCAAAGCATTAAATGGGTCAATATGTTGATCCGAGCCAGGTATGTGTGATAGGTTAACTAATCATTTAGAACGTAAGGTTCAATGAGAGTTAAGTGAAGTCGAAAATGGATATTCGGTTATCTTATAGGTAAACCGAATAATTTAAGTTATAATCATGGTGTTTTAGAAACATAATGGTTTCTAAACAAGATTATAGTTAAAAGATCGGATTTTGGGGCAAACAAGTATTTAAAAGTCATTCGTCGTAAAAGATTGACTAAAATTGACTAAAACGCCCTTGTAAGCTAAATCGAGCAAACGACCCTTAAAGGTTGTTTGGAAATGAGTTATATGATGAAGTAAATACTTTAAATAAGTATAAAAAGCGAAAGATGTAAAATATTGGTCAAACAACTCTATAAGAGTCTTTGCCGTAAAGTAATGATCCGAAGGGTAAAACTCGGAATATATAAATCACCATATTAAATCCGCCACAAATATAGTTGAGGTCAATTGATAAATAATGTGGAAAGAAAATGCTAGAAGTAAATGAGCATGAATTATGCGAAAACATGCTTCATTACCCTTAACGGGTCAAAATAAGCATTTAAGTAAAAATGGATTTAAAACACTTATGAAACCGTTATTTGAACCTAATATGATAGATAAGATCGGAAATATAAGGTTCATAAGAAATTGGGATCAAACAAACATGTTTGTTTGATTAATACATGAACAGGTCAAAAGTTCAAAATTTCAGTTTTACTCAAAGGCTTAAAAGTCTAAAATTTTGTTAATCCAAATGTCGGATGTTAACTCCATGTGATGGAGAATAATTTTACGATCACGTAGGAAGAAACATGAATTAAGTCGGATAAAAAACGAGCAAGTTATACTCGTTTCCGTGAAAAATAAGTTGGCTGGAAATATGCAACTTTAAACAACAAACATTCTGTAACAGATGGGGTGTCGCACCACGCGACGACAAAGGCCAAGGGCCGTCGCGCGATGCGACGGTGTCCTGGTCTGGTGAAAATTTGTTTATTCAATTGTTTTATGTTTAGGACTTGTTTATACACGTTATAAACTCCCTATAACTAACTCGTTTCATATTTTATGAAATGTAGATATAACTTAACATATCGGAGGACAATCAAGCTCGATAAAGAACCGAACACGATCAAGATTCAAGCTTCCGCGAAATGATTCGTAGTCACGTATTAAACGACGAACTTACATACAAAACGTTAGAATGTTTTATTTGTTAAAATGTTTTAACAAACTCATAATTTCAAGTGTATTTGTAATCGTTAATACACAATTATAGCCGGAATTTATATGACAATCTTATAAAATGGACTAAGGGTCTTACAAGTTGGTAATTAGAGCTCAGGGTTAAAGAATAAAGTGTTCGGTTCGAGACTTAATCACAAAATCCGGTAAGTTATTCTGTATGTTAACGGTCTAGCATGTAAAGTGTTGAAAACAACACATAGGGTTATCGTGTAAAACACATTACCCTAAATAAAGCGATAAAAGAATGATATAGTTAAACGAATTACGTGTGTTAACACGTGTCGTAGAAAGCCTTGTATTATAATACGGGCGATGATAAAGATCAAAGTTACTAATATTTGTAAATATTTTAAGATGAAGGAACCTCGCATTGGAAGATGACGAGAGTTTAAAGAATTATCGATACGACAAAGAAATAGTCTGAAGTATGACAAGTAAGTCATACACGCCAAAGACATGAATCGAGAAACGATCTCGAATGAGAGATCGAACAACAAGGAAAGTTATTAGTACGAGTATCTACAAGGTACACGTCTGAAACTTATAGTATAACTAGAAATATGCAACAAACACATAATAAAGGACACTTGCATATAGAAGATAAACCTTGGAAAACCTTGTTAGGTTACCTATCCAGGATGACGTTTCCAAGAGGAATTCAGTAGAGATATATATTATTCACAATCGTGAATAATAAGACAATACTGAACTTAGTTAAATATAAACTTGGACGAAAATAATCATCTAAGTAAGTATTCTCAATATAGATCTTATTGAGAAAAGTAAGGATCACATCAACAAATGATTATAAAAAGGAACATTGTATATGTTCAAAGATAAAACGGGTAAAACTAATAATTGTTAATTGACAATTAAATAAAGTTTTACCAATTGAAATAAATTGAGAGATTTCTTATATGGGATGTAATGTGGTCATTATAATAAGGTCATGTATACCGTGTGTTGATTGCTTACTCTGGCCAAGTAAGTAGTGAGTGAACACATGATACCATGAGCTTATTATAATGAGCACAGTTATGTCCGATGTGGTAAGGTCGAGACGAATAAAAAAAAATAAATTAAAAGAATTTTGGGGTCAAGAAATCTTATGGGCATACTCGTACAAATGGTTTTTGAAGGAACCATAAAAATGATGTATGACGCGCATAGAAATAGATGACCCAAGTGAATAGTGAAATAAATCATTTTGGACGAAAGAGCCATGGTTGACAACAAGGGGCATATAAAACCAAAGTATAAATGAACCGCAGGGTCATAGAAACGAAGGTATTGCCTATATAAAAAGACGATCGAAGTCATTGAATTTGGTCATAGTAAAGAAAGGATGATGACGATAATCATCATTTAGAATTTATAAGACCATCAAGTATGGTCACATAAAGAATAAAGGTTTGTTTAAAGAAAGTGCTGGATTTCACTAAGACAACCAAACAAGTCAAAACGAAGTCTTAATGCATACCTAAATAGTTGCATTAATAATGACTTCACTAAATCACCCGGTTGATGGGTAGAGAATTAAACATATGCGTAAACCAAGAGGCGGAAACGCGGATTGAAAGTCAAAGGACTCGGATTATTAGTTATGACTAAGTGACTATAAAATTTTGTAAATAGAAATTTTGGATAAATATGTTTAACTATTTTGAGGTTGAACGGATTGAATAAAGAATGAAGTTTGATTGTTTATAAGTGATGGATTTCACATTAACAAGTCAAACGGGTTGAATACAATATAATGCCGGATAGCATAAGTAAGCGCAAGCCGGATAACAGTAGCGTTAAACACAAAAGAACAATGAGCCTGGTAATGGGACATAATTAAATACGAATATATGCAAACCAGATAACGGTGAGCATAAGACGAACCGACGTATAAATGACGTGAGAAGTCATAGAGTCGGGAGAATGATCCGAAATAAAACGATTGTAGTCACGAACTACAGTCAAGGTTAACGGATCTTAAACTTGAACCTAAATGATTTTGCAAACATAAACATGGTGAAAGCCTAAAGAATTAGCCCACGAGGCTAAGTGATAGAACCTAAGGGTTAATTAGACAAAGCGAGGGAACTAGTTGAGAATCCCCGCGTAAAACAAAGACGGTAAAAAATAAATTCTTAACTGTCAATATCCTATTATGGATAATTGACAAAAGTTAAAGAGAAAACGTTAAACTAAGATACTTCAGTTTTAGTAAGAAATAACGCTTTAATAAACAGGAATTCTGATAGGAATTTAAATAGTAAATAATAAAGATGCATGTCTTGACAATGATAAGGGCAAGATGATACATTCGAAAAGAAATAGTTTTGATAATGAAAGGTTGAAATAAACCTAAACATGACGTGACACGATCGCGGTCAAGAAAAGTAATGTGAAGAAGAATCACATTATAACCCGAGTGATGGGTATAAAGTAACTGGACTAATAAGTCTAGTTAGTGAGACCGGTTAAGGTCAGCAATTCAAATCAAGAAATTTGGTTTGCTCGTAAGCGGTGGATTCCGTATAACTGAACCGAATGAATAAATTTGAAAACAAAAGAGTTTGTTGCTAAAAGTGAATGTTTTCACTAAAGACCATTAAACGGGTCAAAATTACAGATTCATAAAGAATTCGAAAGTATATGAAAGCGATGGATTTCGCTAAGTTAACTAAACTAGTGAAAATAACGAGATTATGTTATTTCAAGTTGCATTATGTCGTATAAGATACGTAGATGATTAGTAAAAAGATATTACCATACTTTTCTTGTAATATTAACAATTGGTTAAAGTTTGAGTAATGCTTAAAAAGATTACTCAGGTCAAATGCATTGAGTTTTAAAACACAACAAACTATGTAAGAAAGGTTTCGGGGACGAAACCTCTTTAAGGGGATAGACTTGTAACACCCCGAAAACGGGTTTGGTAATCAAACCATATTAATACTAAAAGACTGGTAAAGTACCGTTAGTGGTAAAATTAACCCTGAAAATATTAGGATTTATATAATTAAACCTAATATTTAATAAAAAGGGGAAAAGAAAGCTTTTGAGAAAATAAAGTTTATAGAAGCCCGAGTTAACATGACTTAAAATAAACTTAGTCATGAAGTCCCCAAACCCACTAATTTAACTAGAAATGTTTAACCTAGTTAATAAGTGGAAATATTGTTAGAAATAAGTAAGTTGTGCCCTACTTAATAACTAACCAAACGAGAGGGGCCAAAGTGGATAAACTTGAAAGTTTAATTATAAAAGAAATTTAAAACCTAAAATACACATTTAGTGTGTGTTGAAGATGTTCTGTTCGAACACAGGAGAAAGCCCCAGGAACCAAAAACCCTAAACTCAAGTAAATCATCAAACTGAAAGATCAAACGAAGCTCAAATTCACAATTGAACGTGAATTATTGATCACCCAAGCTAGGGGATCATAAGGTATGTCAAATTTTGATGATTTGTGAAGTTGTGAAATTTGAGTAATTACCATAATCGCGAATTATGAATGAATTCTTGAAGCTATGATTGAATTTGTGATATAGATGTGCTTAGGGACAAAACCCTAAGTGAAATTTATACATATGATGCTATGAATAGAATGATTTGATGAATTACCACAATAGGATAAGTGTGTTTTAATCTTATGATGAATTTGATAATCAAATTATGATTTTATTCATCATATCTGGTAGTAATCAGGAAATACTTAAACAATTTTTTTTGTGTTTGAGTACATGATTATACTTGCTAGGAATTGGATTAGTATGATAAAAATGAAAATGATGATAGCTTAATGTTAGAATGATGTTTGATATTATCATGTGTTAAAAATGATTAAAGTTGTGTTAACTCGGTAAAAAATCCGATTACATGAACTTGATTAAATAAGTGATTAAACCGGTAGCATAAGAATGATGCTTGCCGAATATTGACAAAGTAATAAAACGAGTAGTTGATCTACATCGTGTAATTACTTTCGTCAATAGGCAGTTGACTTTTAAAAGTCAAAAGGACGAATTATTTGATTGGATGATAATTTTGAAATAAAACACGTAAGATGGAGTAGTCGAGATTTATTATGACTAGTCTAACCATCTTACAAATTACAATGATAGTTTGACGCTTGACGAGCTAGGTGAAAGCTTGGGAAGGAAGCGGGTCAAACGAATCATGAATGAAGGAAAAACATAATCTGGATGCTAGGTAAGTAAAGCTTACACCTTTTTTATTTAATACCTATTGGTTTTATAGGTCATGAATAATATAAAGTCTTGTTTGAATTATGATGTTCCGACACGACATGTGCGGTTCGGAACAAAAGACAATAAAGATAAACCATGTTTAATGGTTAAAAAGAACTAATATGATTATTTAGTTATGCAATGACTAATAGATAGCGAGTTGTGAATGATTACCATATAAGGTAAACCAATACAAATAATAAGGGTAAAACGGTAATTCGTCACTCGTTGACGATAACCGTTAGTTTTTTAAAAACACTTTACGGCGTAAGCTATAAAGGGGTTAAAAGAATTAAGAAATGTTTTATAAGTAAAATGACCGTACGGTGTAAACCGGATCGATTCGTGTAGAGGAGATGGTAATAATACCATCTTGCAAAGATAAATGGTTATTTAGACTAAACGGGTCAAACGGTGAAAATATCACCCTTTGACAATATCGTCTAATGACTTTGTCGAGTCTATGATTACAGGAATATATATCGAATGGATATTTGCATCGCTATTATTTAGCGGTTATTAAGCAAAGCATTAAATAGGTCAATATGTTGATCCGAGCTAGGTATGTGTGATAGGTTAACTACTCATTTAGAACGTAAGGTTCAATGAGAGTTAAGTGAAGTCGAAAATGGATATTCGGTTATCTTATAGGTAAACCGAATAATTTAAGTTAAAATCATGGTGTTTTAGAAACATAATGGGTTCTAAACAAGATTATAGTTAAAAGATCGGATTTTGGGGCAAACAAGTATTTAAAAGTCCTTCGTCGTGAAAGAAGGACTGAAATTGACTAAAATGCCCTTGTAAACTAAATCGAGCAAACAACCCTTAAAGGTTGTTTGGAAATGAGTTATATGATGATGTAAATACTTTTAATAAGTATAACAAGCGAGAGATGTAAAATATTGGTCAAGTGACTCTATAAGAGTCTTTGCCGTAAAATAATGATCCGAAGGGTAAAACCTGGAATATATAAATCACCACATTAAATCCGCCACAAATATAGTTGTGGTGGAAGGTCAATTGATAAATAATGTGGAAATAAAATGCTAGTAGTAAATGAGCATGAATTATGCGGAAAAATGCTTAATTACCCTTAACGGGTCAAAATAAGCATTTAAGTAAAAATGGATTTAAAACACTTATGAAACCGTTATTTGAACCTAATATGATAGACATGATCAGAAATATAAGGTTCATAAGAAATTGGGATCAAACAAACGTTTGTTTGATTAATACATGAACAGGTCAAAAGTTGAAAATTTCATTTTTAGTCAAAGGCTTAAAAGTCTAAAATTTTGTTAATCCGAATGTCGGATGTTAACTCCATGTGATGGAGAATAATTTTACGATCACGTAGGAAGAAACGTGACTTAAATCGGATAAAAAACGAGCAAGTTATGCTCGTTTCCATGAAAAATAAGTTGGCTGAAAATATGCAGCTTTAAACAACAAACATTCTGTAACAGATGGGGTGTCGCGTGACGCGACGGTGTCCTGGTCTGGTGAAAATTTGTTTATTCAATTGTTTTGTGTTTAGGACTTGTTTATACACGTTATAAACTCCCTATAACTAACTCGTTTCATATTTTATGAAATGTAGGTATAACTTAACGTAACGGAGGACGATCAAGCTCGATAAAGAACCGAACACGATCAAGATTCAAGCTTCCGTGAAATGATACGTAGTCACGCATTAAACGACGAATTTACATACAAACGTTGGAATGTTTTATTTGTTAAAATGTTTTAACAAACTCATAATTTCAAGTGTATTTGTAATCATTAATACATAATTATAGCCGGAATTTATATGATAATCTTATAAAATGGACTAAGGGTCTTACAAGTTGGTAATCCGAGCTCAGGGTTAAAGATTAAAGTGTTCGGTTCGAGACTTGATCGCAAAATCCGGTAAGTTATTCTGTATGTTAACGGTCTAGCATGCAAAGTGTTGAGAACAACACATAGGGTTATCGTGTAAAACACGTTACCTCAAATAAAGCGATAAAAGACCGATATAGTTTAACAAATTACGTGTGTTAACACGTGTCGTAGAAAGCCTTGTATTATAACACGGGCGCTTATAAAGATCAAAGTTACTAATATTTGTAAATATTTTAAGCTGAAGGAACCTCGCATTGGAAGATGACGAGAGTTTAAAGAATTATCGATACGACAAAGAAATAGTCTGAAGTATGATAAGTAAGTCATACTCGCCAAAGACATGAATCGAGAAACGATCTCGAATGAGAGATCGAACAACAAGGAAAGTTATTATGACGAGTATCTACAAGGTACACGTCTGAAACTTATCGTATAACTAGAAATATGCAACAAACACATAATAAAGGACAGTTGCATATAGAAGATGACAGTTGCTGCTGATCATCACTAACAGGATCATGAGCACCACTTATACCCTCTTCATCATTGGGCATGTTAGGAACTTCAGATGTAATGTTATCAAAAAAGTTTAAATGATTCAGACTTATTTCACAAACATCTTCTTGGTTATTAAAAGACTTAAGTTTGTGTAATATAACATAACAATTTTATATTACACAAACATTTATATAGCGCATAAAAAGGCACAACATAAGTTATCTTTTCTTGAGCCACTCAAAGAATTATGTGAGTACTTTTCCAAAGACCTTATTATTTGGCCTAACCTGGTTGTTCTATTAACCTTTAGAGCTATCACACCCCGACCACGTTAAAACAACAAAACCACGGCGGAAACGTCGGGGAGTGTCGTAACAGAATCATTGTTTCACAACACAGGGATTGAAGTTTTGTTTTATTGAATTAAGTTTGTTACATTGTCTTGATATTTAAAAGAAAAACACAAACATATTGTCTTTCATTGTAATTAAGTCACTAAGGCCTCGTCCATTGCTATGTGAGCATGCATCATAATCATCATCAAACGACAGCACCTGAAACATATGTCAAAATAAAGTCAGCATAAAAATGCCGGCGAGCACATAGGTTTTGTAGATGTGTCAAATTCATGGCTTGCATACATGTTGCAAGACCTCGTACGACTACTAGAGTCGATAATTGAAAACCTTGTATTGAAAAGTGTTTGGTATTGCAATATGATTAGCCAACTAAAACAAGTTGGTTATATGTTTAAGAAAACCTTGTTGCCATGAATCTTGACTAAAACATTTTTTTTTTGTAAACCAACTTGTAAATCGTCCTTGTCATAAAACTTGTATGGTTTATATCATTTAGTAAACATCGTTGCGTGTCATCATTTGAAATCATTCGTCCAAGTGAACTAAATAACGCCACGGAATGTAATATGAGAAAAGCACATATATATAATAAGTACCAACGACGTATCTACCATGCTTTTATCGCATTACACCTATCCCTTTATCTAATAACTTACTATAAACCAAACGTTCAATTGTACTTGTTCTTAATCGTTCGTGTTATCAAAACCAATCGTTCAACTCGTTCGTGTTATAAACCATCGTTCAAGCGTTCGTGTCATAAAACCATTCGTTCAATTGTGAGTGTTTTAATTGTGAAAACTAACTTTTGGTCATTCTAGTTGAACACATTCAAACCTGTGTTTTGACTCGACTACACCACCAAAGGGTATCTTTAATCGACTAACAAACCACCAAAGGGTTTGTTAAAAATCATCAGTTTCTGTCGTTACCCACATTACCCCATAACCATGGCGATAGTCCGATAACAGGATTTGTAAGATCCTATGGTACCATAACATACTACTGGTCGGCTCGGCCAAAGCTAATGAATGTCATTCGTATTATGTATCAACGCACCAACAAGTTCTTTCACATTATTGAAATCGTTGTGTTTAATATAAACCATAGCATTTGTTTTGTTTTGAAAACTCGAAATCTTTTAGCACATATGAATCACCCCAAAACAATTGAAAGCAGTAAAATAGGGGAACTATGTACTCACTTGAGATTGTAAGGTATCCTCGGTTAAGTGAACTAACAAGCTCAGGCAATCAAGGAATCAAGTGGCACCTAGTATCGGATCACTATGTTGATAATCGAGACCTAAATCGAGAGATCGGGTCTTGTAAACCAAATGAGTGTTGGAACTCATATAATATGGTTTAACAAAGCCTACATTCTGAATTGAAACCTATCCTAAGTGCTTTTGACCTGTTATGACCCGTTAAGGTAGTTTAAGCTACTTTAACGCGTCATTTGCGCAAATGCGCGTTCGGATGGTCTAACTAGCACTATGATAAGTATTATATGCCTAAACATGTTTAATAATGTTGCACAGTTAGTTTAAGTGTCAAAATTTTGGTTACATATGCTTAAATCGGAATTTTGCGCAAAAAGGGCATTTTGGTCATTTTCTAAGGCATATAAACTACCTATCATACAACTAATTAAACGAAGTGACCATAAGGTATAACCTCGGAAGGTTATTCCCTATACAACTACGGTTACAAAATATGTTTCGTCGGATCCTAATGATCGACCAAACGGGTCGGGTTCGAAAGTCTAAGCGGTTATCGAGACCGCTTGACTTACGACCCTAAATAAGCACTAAACTAAAAGTGACGAGTTAAACATGTTAAAACATGTTTAACTAAGTTAGAAAACTGATTTGATATCAAAACAAAGTGTTTTGATACCCGAAAATAGTTTCGTCGCAAAATGCACATAATCGTGCATTTTGACCGAAACTTTGACTCGTCACTTCGACTAGTCAACGTGGTAATCAGTAGGTATAGTTACAAGGGGCTATAACCATCGTGATTACACTCACGTTGCAAAGTTCAATTGAACTTTGACTTGACCAATTCATGGTCAAAACTGAAAGTTAAACGGTAGTCAAACTGTTTGACTTTCAGCTTGTAATTGCTGAAATAAATGAATAAGCCATGAAAGAACACTTACAAGTGCTCTAAGGCTGGAAAATAAACTAGAAAACTCAGGTAAGAGGCCTCCAAACAAGTGGTAGCCTCTACTTAGAGTTGTAGAGAAGGAAATTGAGGAATGAGTAATGAAATGAGTAGATTTTGGGGGTATTTATAGTTTTTGAGAAGCCATAAGATGATGCCATGTGTATTGTGTGGTCTCTAAGAAAGTGTAGGATTGCCACAAGTGTTTGGACAGGATTAAATCCTTAATTACCACTTAAAATACCCACAAGTTTGCTAAACAATGGTTAAAAACAAGTGCAGGTTGCTGTTTTGAAGTATCTGTCCAGATCAGGCCCTCGTGTCGCGCGACCAAGAGCACCCTGAGTCGTCGCGCAGCGTGACCCCTTGCACCAGAGTTTCAGAATTTTGCAACTTTGGTCCCTGCACACACTTTAAGGCATTTTTGACGCGTTTAACCCCCCGTTAACCCATTTACAAGGCACTACAAGGATGTTAAAGCATAGGGAACTTGAAATATGCTTGGAAACATCATGGATGTCGGTTCGTTTGGTCGAACGATCGCGTTTTTCGGTTAATTACGACGAAACTCGAACGGACGCGAAAACGATACAAATTACACGACGAATGGTATTTTTACGTTCCTATCACTAAAATACAATATTTTATTGATTACAAAAATTTTTGGATGTCCGGATATGGTCAGAACGCGAGAAATGCGCGTATATGCAAACTTTCACAGTTTTGACGCTTTTAGTCCCTATGATCAAATAAGCGTATTTTCGCATACTGAACCCCTCAGAGCTTATTTCTAAGCTATGTTAAGGGTATTTAGGGTATGTTTAGCTTATGATCTTGTTCCGGAGTGTACGTTGCTATACGAATCGGCAGACTTTTGTAGTTTGTCGCAAATAGTCCCTGTGATCGAATAAATTTGTTTTTGACATACCCTTCAAAACTTATTTCTAAGTCATGTAAAGGTTGTTTAAGGTATGTTAAGATTATGTCACTGTTCCGGAGTGTTTATCACGTTAAACTGATTACATTTACGTAACAGTTTGCGTATAACTTTCCAGAAAGTGATTAAGAGCTTGAAATCGAACTATAATTGAAATGTGAGATTGTCAAACACAAATAAACAAATATTTAGACCAAAACTCATTGTTTCATTGATACTTGAAATTGTTCTACATCGTACAGTGTTTACAGAGCACAAATGTCACAGTCTCCCCTACTTTAGGAAATTTCGTCCCGAAATTTTAACTAGAGAAAACTTGTGAAAACAAATGTGGATATTTTGCCTTCATTTGGTCCTCAGGTTCCCAAGTAAACTCTGGGCCACGTTTGGACTCCCAGCGAAGTTTGACTGTTGGTATTCGTTTCTTCTTTAGTCTCTTGACTTCACTGTCCATTATCTCCACTGGTTTCTCGACAAAGTGTATTGTGTCATCAACTTGAAATTCGTCGAGTGGAATGTGAAGATCAGTATCAGCTAAGCACTTTCTTAAATTGGACACGTGGATTGTTGGGTGAATATTCCCAAGTTTAGGAGGTAGCTCAAGTCGATAGGCAACCTTTCCAATTCTTTCAACAATCTTAAATGGTCCAACGTATCATGGTTCAAGTTTTCCTTTCTTTACAAATCTCACCATTCCCTTCCAAGGGGATACCTTGAGTACGACATGGTCTCCAACTTGAAATTCCAAGGGCTTGCTTCGCATGTTCGCATAACTCTTTTGACGGCTTCTAGCTGTTAGAAGATTATCGCGAATTTTCTTGACTTTGTCTGTTGTTTCTAGAATGAGTTCAGGTCCAGTAAGCTGAGCTTCACCGACCTCATTCCAACAGACAGGTGAACGACATTTTCGACCATATAAAGCTTCGAACGGTACTATATTGATGCTAGGGTGATAACTACTATTGTAAGAGAACTCGATCAATGGTAGATACGAATCCCAATTACCACCAAAGTGTATCACACATGCTCTAAGCATATCCTCCAGTGTTTGTATCGTCCTCTTGGATTGTCCATCCGTTTGGGGATGATAAGCAGTGCTCAGATTCAGTTGGGTTCCCATAGCAGATTGCATGGTCTTCCAAAAGTGAGATGAGAATAGAGCATCACGGCCAGATATGATGTTCAAACGAACACCATGCCGAGATACAGTCTCATCAACATAAATCTTGGTGAGCTTATCAGCAGATAGATCCTCGCGAATCGGTAAAAAGTGTGCTGATTTCGTTAGACGATCAATGACTACCCAAATGGCATCATGACCTCTAGATGTGCGCAGTAACTTAGTGATGAGATCCATCGCAATGTTCTCCCACTTCCATACCGGTATTTCTGGTTGTACAAGCAAACAAGATGGACGTTGATGTTCAGCCTTGACTTTGAGACAAGTTGGGCATTTAGACACATACAAGGCAACATCCTTCTTCATACCAGGCCACAAATACTGAGTACGAATACCCTTGTACATTTTGTCAGCGCCGGGATGGATAGAATAACAAGACTTATGTGCTTCGTCCATCACTAATGTGCGGAGATTGTCTTGGCTCGGAACCCAAAAACGGTTCTTGAAATAAAATAACCCATTTTCCTTTGTTTCGAGTTGAAGCTCGAGATTAAGTGGTAGCTCATTTTTTAAAAAGCCTTGGGTTACACATGTTCGTTGTGCTTGAAGGACACGTGTTTAGATATCAGATAGAATTCGAACATAGTGAAGCTTGACTCGTTCCTTTCGAATTAGTGCATTGGCTACGACATTCGCCTTACCAGGATGGTAGCGAATCTCGCAGTTATAATCGTTCAAGAGTTCAACCCAGCGTCGTTGTCTCATGTTTAGCTCCTTCTGATTCAAAATGTGTTGGAGACTTTTGTAGTCTGTGAAAACCACACATTTCGTGCCATAGAGATAGTGTCTCCAAATTTTGAGAGCAAAAACCACAACACCTAACTCAATATCATGAGTCGTGTAGTTTTTCTCATGAATTTTCAATTGTCTTGACGCTTAAGCTATGATTTTACCTCGTTGCATGAGATAAGATAGGAGCATCAGGTAAAGATTTGATGCGTCACAATAGACAACGAAATCATCATTGCCATCAGGTAAAGATAAGATAGGAGCATCACAGAGTTTTTATTTCAGTGTTTGAAAAGCTTTCTCTTGTTTGGGTCCCCACTCAAAAGGCTTATTCTTTTGAGTCAAAGAAGTAGGAGGAACCACGATCTTTGAGAAGTTCGCAATGAATCGACGGTAGTATCCAGCAAGACCAAGAAAAGAACGAACTTCTGTGGTCGTAGTAGGTGTGTTCCAATCCTTAATCGCAGTGATTTTGGAAGGATCCACATGAATACCTTGCTCGTTGGCAATATGACCCAAAAATTGAACTTCCTTAAGCCAAAATTCACACTTGGAGAATTTGGCAAAGAGTTGTTCCTTCTTTAGGAGTTCCATTGTTAGACGAAGGCGTTGTTCGTGATCGGCTCGAGTCTTTGAATAAATAAGAATATCATCGATGAAAACAATGATGAACTTGTCTAAATAAGGTTTACAAACCCTATTCATTAAGTCCATGAAGACGGCTGGAGCATTCGTCAAACCAAAAGGCATGACAGTGAACTCATAATGACCATATCTCGTGCGGAAAGCTGTTTTGGGAATATCTTCTTCGAGTACACAAAGTTGATGATACCCAAAACGCAAATCGATCTTTGAAAAACATGTAGCACCTTGCAGCTGATCAAAGAGATCATCAATTCGTGGTAGGGGATATCGATTCTTGATTGTGAGTTTATTAAGCTCACGATAATCGATACACATACGGAAAGATCCATCTTTCTTTTTCACAAATAGGACAGGAGCGCCCCAAGGTGAATAACTCGGACAGATAAATCCTTTGTCAGATAACTCTTGAAGCTATTTTGATAAATCTTGCATATCAGATGGTGCAAGATGGTAAGGTGCTTTAGGAATCGGGTTGGCATTAGGTACAAGATCAATATGAAACTCAACTTGACGAATTGGAGGTAAACCAGGCAGTTCATCAGGAAACACCTCTGGGTTATCGTGAACAATAGGAATATCTTGAATACTTTTTTTCTTTCCTTTCTCCTCTACGACATGTGCTAGAAAGGCTACATAACCTTTTTGTAGGTATTTTTGGGCTTTAGTAGACATCATGAGTTTCAAACCATTCAAAGGTTTTTCGCCACGAACTTCTAAGACTTCACCAGATGAAATAGGGATACGAATAATCTTATCGAAACAAACTACCTCAGATTGATGTTTGGTTAACCAATCCATTCCTACGATAATATCGAAACTTCCAAGTTGTATCAGTTGAGGTCAATCAGAAAAAGATGGTTATCAAGGTTCAATTTACAATCGCGAATAACAGAATCGAGTATAAGAGGTTCACCAGTAGCAATTTCGACAGATAAGGGCTTCCTTAGTTTACTTCTAGTCATCGCAAGTAAAGGCTCAAAGGCTAACGATACAAAGCTTCTATCGACACCAGAATCGAAAAGAACAGATGCAGGTTGATGGTTAACAAGGAACGTATCGTTAACGACTTCGTTATAAGCACGGGCCTTGTTGCGTTTATGTTGTATGCTCGTCCACGAGCGGGGTTAGCATTTGCATTACAGGTTTCGGACATTTGTTCTTGAAGTGACCTATTTCACCACAATTATAACATGAACCAGGTGGGAATGGAGGTCTAGCAGCTTTTCCCTGAGCTTGTGCTGGGTTCTGAGCAACTTGGTTTGGAACTGATCAACAAATATTGGCAGTGTGGCCAAGTCTACCACAAGATGTACATTGTCGACACACTAGCTGTGCCGAATGATGACCATTGCACCGATTACAGTAAGGTGCAGTACCAGCATATGGCTTCATCGCAGGAGGCTGTGCCATTTGGTACTGTGTGATCGGGTTAGGTTATGTGGTAACAGCAAAGTTTTGGGAAGCCTTACGCTTCCTTAACCTCTTCGACGACTCACCTTTCTTTTTATCTTTCCCTTTGTCTTGAGTGGCTGACTGTTTCTTGTCACCCTTGTGGGTTAGTTTACCCTTCCTGACTTGAGATTCAGTTAGGGTTGCAGCCAACTCGATGGCTGACGTACAGTGGTATGATTACTACCAGTGACAATGCCTTGCACGGTGTCAGGCAAACCATCAATATACCTCTCAATCGCTTTATCCAACGGGGTAACCATAGTAGGACACAGTAAGCTTAACTCCTCATAACGATCCGTGTACGCACGGTGTTCTCCCCCATCATGTTTAAGATCATCAAATTCCCTTTCTAGTGCCCTTATTTCGTGTCGGGAGTAGAAATTTTTCATCATGAGAGCCCGAAGCCCTTCCCAGGTTTGTGCCAACACCACATCGGCACCCCTATCTCTCATCACTCTGTTCCACCATGTTAAAGCACATTTATCGAAAACACTAGATGTGAACTCAATCTTTCGCTCATTCGGACATTGAACATATCTAAATGTGCTTTCCAGACTCTCGAAGCATTGTAGGAGCGCAGTAGCTCCTTGAGACCCCGAAAATTTCAGTGGTTTAGCCTAATTGAATGTCTTAAAACTGCACTGAGCATTGTTATTGTTGTTATTGTTATTTGCTTGATTTATCTGATTTATGAGGTTCGGAAACACAGCAGCAATCTGCTGAGCGACTAGGGCTGCGATTGCAGCATCCTGTGTTTGATCGCGTCTAGGAGGCATTTTCTAAAAAGAACAAGGAAACATGGGAAATGAGTGAGATTGACATTTGGATAAACAAAAGAGGTATTGAAAATATCGACGAAATATAAGGAAGGTAATCATTTGTTCGTTACCTCGAACAAACAAACGACACGCAGTGACAAATCAAAGTAAATGGGTCATAATAATGTATCGCGAAGACATGCTTTAGCCTATAAGTGGACACCCATCCCAAGAGTTCCCAGGTAAGAGTGACTGGTCCGATACTGCGGATTTGTATGAACACTCTAGCCTTAGGCAGAAAACTCGGGATACAGGCACCCACCCTTCCAGATTGCACGTGTTCACATTATAAGACCCAAACTTTGACGAGATTTTGAAAACTTGCAGGCTTGAAGCCTTAAAACAAATCATCTAAGAATAGATAATTGATTTTCAAAACGGATTTGTTATTTGTGTTCTTGTTGTGGTAGTCACCTAAAGATAGGTGACGGTATTGTTTTAAGATCTAAACACAAGATAACTTGTGTTAGAGTCCTAGAAAGGTTATAGTCTAGGTCAAAGCATTAATAATAACCTAATTCCCTATAACCATGAGCTCTGATACCAACACTTCTGTCACACCCCAACCGCTTTAAAACAACAAAACTACGGCGGTAACGTCGGGGAGTGTCGTAACAGAATCATTGTTTCACAACACATGGATTGAAGTTTTGTTTTATTGAATTAAGTTTGTTAAATTGTCTTGATATTTAAAAGCAAAACACAAACATATTGTCTTTCATTGTTATTAAGTCACTAAGGCCTCGTCTGTTCCTATGTGAGCATGCATCATAATCATCATCAAACGACAGCACCTGAAACATATGTTAAAATAAAGTCAGCATAAAAATGCTGGCGAGCACATAGGTTTTGTGGATGTGTCAAATTCATGGCTTGTATACATGTTGCAATACCTCGTACGACTACTAGAGTCGATAATTGAAAACCTTGTATTGAAAAGTGTTTGGTATTGCAATATGATTAACCAACTAAAACAAGTTGGTTATATGTTTAAGAAAACCTTGTTGCCATGAATCTTGACTAAAACATTTGTTTTTGTAAACCAACTTGTAAGTCGTCCTTGTCATAAAACTTTTATGGTTTATATCATTTAGTAAACATCGTTGCGTGTCATCAATTGAAATCATTCGTCCAAGTGAACTAAATAACTCCAAAGAATGTAATATGAGAAAAGCACTTATAAATAATAAGTACCACCGGCGTATCTACCATGCTTTTATCACATTACACCCGTCCCGTTATCTAATCACATACTATAAACCAATCGTTCAATTGTACTAGTTCTCAGTCGTTCGTGTTATCAAAACCAATCGTTCAAATCGTTTAACTCGTTCGTGTTATAAACCATCGTTCAAGCGTTCGTGTCATAAAACCATTCGTTCAATCGTTCGTGTTTTAATTGTGAAAACTAACTTTTGGTCGTGCTAGTTGAACACATTCAAACCTGTGTTTTGACTCGACTATACTACCAAAGGGTATCTTTAATCGACTAACAAACCACCAAAGGGTTTGTTAAAAATCATCAGTTTCTGTCGTTACCCACATTACCCCATAACCATGGCGATAGTCCGATAACAGGATTTGTCATATCCTATGGTACCATAACATACTACGGGTCGGGTCGGCCAAAGCTAATGAATGTCATTCGTGTTATGTATCAACGCACCAACAAGTTCGTTCACATTATTGAAATCGTTGTGTTTAATATAAACCATAGCATGTGTTTTGTTTTGAAAACTCGAAATCGTTTAGCACATATAAATCACCCCAAAACAATTGAAAGCAGTAAAATAGGGGAACTATGTACTCACTTGAGATTGCAATGTATCCTCGATTAAGTGAACTAACAAGCTCATGCAATCAAGGAATCAAGTGGCACCTAGAATCGGATGACTATTTTAATAATCGAGACCTAAATCGGGAGATTGGGTAGAATGAGGTCTTGTAAACCAAATGAGTGTTGGAACTCATATAATATGGTATAACAAAGCCTACATTCTGAATTGAAACCTATCCTAAGTGTTTTTGACCCGTTATGACCCGTTAAGGTAGTTTACGCTACTTTAACGCGTCATTTGCGCAAATGCGCGTTCGGATGGTCTAACTAGCCCTATGATAAGTATTATATGCCTAAACATATTTAATAATGTTGCATAGTCAGTTTAAGTGTCAAAATTTTGGTTACATATGCTTAAATTGGAATTATGCGCAAAAAGGGCATTTTGGTCATTTTCCTAAGGCATATAAACTACCTATCATACAACTAATTAAACGAAGTGACCATAAGGTATAACCTCAGAATGTTATTCCCTATATAACT
Organism: Helianthus tuberosus; assembly: GCA_030545235.1. NCBI lineage: Eukaryota > Viridiplantae > Streptophyta > Magnoliopsida > Asterales > Asteraceae > Helianthus > Helianthus tuberosus. The sequence continues at coordinate 47,301,698 of CM060376.1, forward strand.
ATGGTCACAAAATATGTTTGGTCGGATCCTAATGATCGACCAAACGGGTCGGGTTTAAAAGTCTAAGCGGTTGTCGAGACCGCTTGACTTACGACCTTAAATAAGCACTAAACTAAAAGTGACGAGTTAAACATATTAAAACATGTTTAACTAAGTTAGAAAACTGATTTGATATCAAAACAACGTGCTTTGATACCCGGAAATAGTTTCGTCGCAAAATGCACATAATCGTGCATTTTGACCGAAACCTTGACTCGTCACTTCGACTAGTCAACGTGGTAATCAGTAGGAAAAGTCACAAGAAACTATAACCATCGTGATTACGCTCACGTTGCAAAGTTCAATTGAACTTTGACTTGACCAATTCATGGTCAAAACCGAAAGTCAAACGGTAGTTAAACAGTTTGACTTTTAGCCTGTAATTGCTGAAATAAATGAATAAGCCATGAAAGAACACTTACAAGTGCTCTAAGGCTGGAAAATGAACTAGAAAACTCAGGTAAGAGGCCTCCAAACAAGTGGTAGCCTCTACTTAGAGTTGTAGAGAAGGAAATTGAGGAATGAGCAATGAAATGAGCAGATTTTGGGGGTATTTATAGTTTTTTGAGAAGCCATAAGATGATGCCATGTGTATTGTGTGGTCTCCAAGCAAGTGTAAGATTGCCACAAGGGTTTGGACAGGATTAAAACCTTAATTACCACTTAAAATACCCACAAGTTTGCTAAACAATGGTTAAAAACAAGTGCAAGTTGTTGTTTTGAAGTTTTTGTCCAGAACAGGCCCTCACGTCGCGCGACCAGGAGAACCCTGAGCCGTCACGCAGCGCGACCCCTTGCACCAGAGTTTCAGAATTTGGCAACTTTGGTCCCTGCACACACTTTAATGCATTTTTTGACGCGTTTAATCCCCCGTTAACCCATTTTCAAGGCTCTACAAGGATGTTATTAAAGCATAGAGGACTTGAAATATGCTTGGAAACTTCATGGATGTCGGTTCGTTTGGTCGTACGATCGCGTTTTTCGGTTAACTACGACGAAACTTGAACGGACGCGAAAACGATCAAATTACACGACGAATGGTATTTTTGCATTCCTATCACTAAAATACAATATTTTAGTGATTACAAAAATTTTTGGATGTCCGGATATGATCAGAACGCGAGCTATGCACGTATATGCAAACTTTCGCAGTTTTGACGCTTTTAGTCCCTATGATCAAATAAGTGTATTTTCGCATATCGAACCCCACAAAGCTTATTTCTAAGCTATGTTAAGGGTATTTAGGGTATATTTAGCTTATGATCTTGTTGCGGAGTGTACGTTGCTATACGAATCGGCAGACTTTTGTAGTTTGTCGCAAATAGTCCCTATGATCGAATAAACTTCTTTTTGATATACCAAACCCTTCAATACTTATTTCTAAGTCATGTAAAGGTTATTTAAGGTATGTTAAGCTTGTGTCACTGTTCCGGAGTGTTTGTCACATTAAACTGATTACGTTTACGTAACAATTTGCGTATAACTTTCCAGAAAGTGATTAAGAGCTTGAAATCGAACTAGAATTGAAATGCGAGATTGTCAAACACAAATAAACAAATATTGAGACCAAAACTCATTGTTTCATTGATACTTGAAATTGTTCTACATCGTACAGTGTTTACAGAGCACAAATGTCACAAGAGCACTACTAGTTAAAGCTTAGGCATTCCTGTAATACCTAATACGCTAAAACTCGGGCTCTGATACCAATTGTAACATCTCACCCGTAACCTGAGTGATTATGTACAATTGATACACTTACAGCAGGAGCAAATTGAACTTTCATTAAAACTTATAATAGTCTGAGTACAACATATTATTTATTTACAAAAGTGAGCATCTAGGTCTTCATGTCTCAGTTGTCTTTTCTCTATTTCTAAGAGTGTCTCACTGATTTCTTGTAACATGTATACTCCAACGATGTCAGTTATATACTGGTGAGCTCATGTTATATAATTTATAAAAACACAATTGACATGCATGCAAAATGGGTTGTTATATTTTGGGCTAAGGGCAACCCTGTGCCATTTACGACCTTTTCACAACCACCAGCAATGGGCTTGTCGACCCCCCCGGCCATCGCATAGTTATGGTAGTGCCATGATGCATACGAGGAATCCTATCCTCTTTACAAACAGTTCCGACGCATTCCATTAAGCATATAAGGATCTAAATATACCACTACCAATAATTGCACATTATAACATTTTTATATTATTTCCAGTTCAGATATAACGAGCTTACAATCAGAGTTTTTATCTCACATGTTTAACAACTGCTAAATAGCTGCTAGTACGACCGGGTATTATCTCGGAGTACTGACACAATTACATAATCCTAGGTTAAGCAATGTAGACCTTGCTAGTCATTATCATGGTTGGATATTGATTACCTCTGCCTTATTTAAGCATGGTTGATCAGTCCATGCCTAAGGCTAGGCTACCCAATACCCTCCCCTAACAATAACCCTAATACCTAAAAATAATACTAACACTACTACTAATAATATTTTACTACTAATAATAATAATACTAATATTAACTACTAAAAATTAATAAGAAATAACTAAATATAAACTTACATATTTCCCTCTGTTAAGAGGGTTTATTACATATTTTCCCAAACAAAAATTTCAATTACATATTTCTCCTTCCTAACCCATATAAATTACATATTTCCCTTTTTCATTTAAATTACTCTTATTAATTACTATTTTACCCTTAATTAACTTATTTAATGACTAATTACTTATTTCCCTTTTCAACTATTAATTACATATTTTCCTAATTCTCCTATTTTCTCAAGGAATTTTTATATATGTCCCCATCCTAAGACCCTTCCTAAAATGTGACTATGTTAATTTCGAATTAGTGAATTAATTAATAGTTAGTCTTTGTAATGTGTCTCATGATATCGATGCATCTCGTGAATCATGCTTATTTTTTAAACGAAAAAAGTATACACAATTAGAAAATAATTGAGTGCTATAAACAATCAGCGTGTGCTCTTAACTTTTTATGTGATCAATGATTTAGTGTAATAAATTATAATTATAATTCGTAGCTCTTGATCCAACAAAATAAAAGAGTTAATTACATAGTTAGTCATTATGGTTTACACAAAATAACATATTTAGGTATTAATAGTTTAAAATTACCTTCTAAGGTATTAACTTTTCATTTTGTAACGTTTGGATGTATTAACTTCTAGGGTATTAACATACTTAGCTACAAATAATTCAACAAACAATTAACGTTAATACCTCCAAACGTTACAAAATGAAAAGTTAATATCCTATAAGGTGATTTTAAACTATTAGTACCTAAGTATGTTACTTTGTGCAAACCACAGGGACTAATGATGTAATTAACTCAAAATAAAATAACAAAAAGTTTAACGACAATGTAGCGTTTGTATTGTAAGAAGCGTGTGTATTGTAGGAAAAATAATATTATTACTTTCTATTAATATTTTAAGTAGTAAGGTAAATTAGTTAGTATTGTTAATTGTTATTGTTAATAAAAGAAAAGCATATTGTTATAAACAGTAATTGTAAAATATGATTATTTTTAAACTAGAACATCATACAATTTAGAGTAAAATGCCCGAATAGTCTCTGTGGTTTGTCAAAATAACATATATAGTCCCCAACTTTTGGAAATTACACTCATGCTCCCTATGGTTTTACACTTTGTTACTCGGATGGTCCCTAACGTGGATGGAGGTTAAATTTTCCATTTAAGTCTAAGTAAAATGACAAAAATACCCTTACCATCAATAAATAATAATTAAAAGAAATATAAATTATAAACACATCTCCTGTTAATTAAATAAAAAGCAAATAACTAAATAAATGAATAACAAAAACTAATTTAAATTACCCACCCCTCACCTCTTGCTTCATACCACCTGCACCACCACCACCGTATCACCACCCACCTCCACCATAATCACCACCTGCAACCACCATGTCACCACCATTCATCTTCTTCTCAAATTATAAAAATCAAACAAAATCCAAGACTTATTTATGCAATTTCACAAATATTTTTGTCTTCTTAAATTTCCCCAATTTCACATACAAATCCCCTTGAGAATGAGATCAGCTGATAATAATGACCACAAAAACAGTGGCTAAGAAAAAGATAAAAAAGGGTTATATAAAACAATTTTCACTCACCAACATCTTTTCCAATTCTAGTCTTTCGAAGCACCTCTATAAAACATCTAAATTATAACGGTAACATCTTCAATCTTCCAGCTATATGCATATTTACCGTATCTTTATCTGTTACAATTACTGTTTTGCCAGTGATGACGGCGATTAATTTTGTTAGGGTTAGGGTTAAGGTTTAGAAATGGATTCAGGAGAAGTGTGGGGTGAGAGGACGGTTGATATGTAAGGAGAATTGACGGATTTATGGTGTGCGGTTAGTGGCGGTTCCCGCCGGTGGTTGAGCTCCGATGAGTTTGAGATGTGAAAAATATGGAAGGCTGGTTGGTTGTTGATTGTGGCTTGAGAAAAAGGGTGAAAATTAGTGAAAGAGGATCGTTAGTTTTAGGGTTTTGATGGATGGATTATGTAAAGGTGGTTACAGGTGGTGGTTATGGTGGATGTGGGTGGTGATACGGTGGTGGTGGTGCAGGTGGTCTGAAGCAGGAGGTGAGGGGTGGGTATTTAAATTAGGTTTTGTTATTCATTTGTTTAGTTTTGTTTTGATTTTTTTATTTAATAGGAGATGTGTTTATAATTTATATTTCTTTTAATTATTATTTATTGATGGTAAGGGTATTTTTGTCGTTTTACTTAGACTTAACTGTAAAATTTAACCTTCATCTATGTTAGGGACTATCCGAGTAACAAAGTGTAAAACCATATGGAGCATGGGTGTAATTTCTAAAAGTTGGGGACTATATAAGTTATTTTGACAAACCACAAAGACTATTCGGGCATTTTACTCTACAATTTATATTGTAGTTAAACTTTGGGTGGGAAAAGTTTAAACAAATTTTGGACCCCTAGTGTTACATTACACGGGAAGGAAGATGACATATGTAAAAATCCTTTGAGAAAATAGAAGAATAAGGAAATATGTATTGATGATAGAAAGGAGAAATATGTAATTAGTCATTTAATAAGTTCGTTAACGGTAAAATAGTAATTAGTAAGAGTAATTTTAATGAAAAGGGGAAATATGTAATATATATGGGTTAGGAAGGGGAAATATGTAATTAATTTTTTATTTGGGGAAATATGTAATAAGCCCACTTATGTGCCAACTGTGCCTCCGTGACCATCAAACAAATACCAAACCAATGAAATATTGTATTTCATACTTGGGATCTGTATAAATATGTGTATCTTTTGCACATATCAATTTTTGTTCGATTTCAAGCTTTAAATCACTTTCTGGAAGGTTATACGCGCACTGATGCGTAAATATAACCAGTTTAATGCAACGAACACTCCGGAATAGTGAAATAGGCTTAACATACCTTAAATAACCTTTACATAACTTAGAAATAAGTTTCAAAGGATTTGGTATGGCAAAATGAAGTTAAATCGCTTACAGGGACTAAAGTTGACAAACTGCAAAAGTAAGCCAATTTGAACTGTAACAAACATTCCGGAACATGGCCATAAGTTAAACATACCATAAATATCATTTACATAGCTTAGAAATAGGCTTTGAGGGGTTCGGTGTGATAAAATAAACTTTTGGGTCATTCAGGGACTAAAAGCGTCAAAATGTGCACAAGTTTGCATTTTCGCGCATAACTTACGTTCTGAATACATCCGAACATCCAAAAATTTATGTAAGCACTAAAATATTTTATTTTAGTGTTTGTCATAAGAAAAATCCATTCGTCGCGCAATTTGGATCGTTTTTCGCGCTTATGCGCATTCCGTCGTAATTAAGCGAACATCGCGATCGTACGACCAAACGAACCGAAATCCGGGATATTTTTGAGCATGTTTATGTCCACAATGTTTAGGCATCATTTTAGATCCTTAAAGTTGACTTAACGAGCCTTAAACATGTCAGAAATGACCTTAATACACAACGGGGACTGAAATGGAAACTTTGGAAACTGTTTGCTGATCAGAAGGACCTAGGCGTGACACCTAGCCCCCTAGGCGACACGCGAGGCCCTTTTAGATCAGAAAAAGTCATTTTAACAGCTTTTAAGCACTCCCACCTCAATTCCACATGTTGTTTCCTGCTTATGGGGGGCCAATATGATGCACATGAGGTTACCAACAAGTGTAGGGATGTGATCAAGGCTCGGTATTCGAGGAACGATCCTAACGGTGGTCCAAACACTATAAATACCCATCCATCCCAACTCCAAAAACCCACAAATCTGATCTAAAAGCTCTAAGTTGAAGCCATTACTTCATACCTGAGCTACTTGGATCAAGATTAGCTTTCGGGGACCCTTTGTAAGTGTTCCTTCGTTCTTTTATCGCTTTTCGAGTCCGGAAGTCAAACTATGTTTGACTTTCTGCATTGACCAGTTTATGGTCAACGCGAAGTTCGTTTGAACTTCCTAACGTGAGCGTGATCACGATGGTTATAGTCCCTAGTGACTATACATACTGATTACCACGTTATCTAGGCTCAGTGACGAATCGTAGTTTCGGACAAAATGCGTATTCTTGCGTATTTTGTAACCAAACTACTCTTAGGTATCAAAACCGTTTGTTTTGATACCAAAACTGTTTTCTAAACTTAGTTAAGCATGTTTTAACATGCTTAGCTCGTCACTTTTAGTTTTGTGCTTGTCTAGGGTCGTAAGGGTAAGCGATCTAAACAATCGCTTATACTTTCGAACCCGACCCATCTGGTCGATCATTAGGATCCGACCACATACTTTAGGTGACCATAGTATATAGGGAATAACCTTCCGAGGTTATACCTAATGGTCACGACGTTTAGTTAGTTGTATGATAGGTAGTTTATATGCCTTCGGTAAATTACCAAAATACCCCTTTGACACCAAAATTCATTTTAAGCATATGTGACATAAATTTTGACATCTAAACCGATTTGGCAACAATGTTAGACATGTTAAGGCATATTTTACTTATCATAGGACTAGTTAGGCGTTCCGAACACGTTTCACGCGAACGACGCGTTAAAGTAGCATAAGCTACCTAAACGGGTCGTAATGGGTCGTAAGCACTTAGGTTAGGTTTCATTGTAGTCTGTAGGCTTAGTTAAACCATGTTACATGAGTTCCCATACTCATTTGGTGTACGAGCCCTCATTATATCCGATCCTCCGATTTAGGTCCGTTTATTAATGTAAATACCTATATTAGGTGTCGTTTGATATTCGTGACCTTCTAGCTTTGCTTGGTGGATATCTAAAGTCTATTAAGCAATCTCAAGTGAGTACATAGACCCCTCTTTTACTATTTTTCAAACATTTTGGGGTGAAACACATGTGCCTACTTGTTACTTTCATGTTTTCCATGTTTTCATATCATATGCTTGCTATGTTCATTAGTACACTATTAGTACATTGTTTTACATTACATTTCATGCTATGTATGTCCATTGTGTGCATACTTAGTACATTGTTTTACATTACATTTCATGCTATGTATGTCCATTGTGTGCATACTTAGTACATTGTTTTACATTACATTTCATGCTATGTATGTCCATTGTGTGCATATTTAGTACATTGTTTTACATTACATTTCATGCTATGTATGTCCATTGTGTGCATACTTAGTACATCGTTTTACATTACATTTCATGCTATGTATGTCCATTGTGTGCATACTTAGTACATTGTTTTACATTACATTTCATGCTATGTATGTCCATTGTGTGAATACTTAGTACATTGTTTTACATTACATTTTGTTGCATATGCTCATCCAGCATATGAACACATTATATTACATTATGTGAACCATTTGTATTTATTGAACCATTTGAACCATTTGACAATAGACATTTGACTATACCTAAACATTTTCTACAATTGTTAAACATTACATCGTGATGGTTTGGTTTGAGTAAGTGATTTAAGTAACGAGGCGTGTGTAATATGATACAAGCATGGTGGATACGCCGCTGGTACTTCCTATATATAAGTGTTTGTATGGTACTACATATCGTAGCGTTATTTGAATCATTTCAATTTGAGACATATAACATTTTATACAAATAAAATACTTTTCACAAAACATTGTTTTACAAACAACTTATCGTATACAAACTCATTTTACATGGTTATTCATTTAACCATACATTATTCTCTTATTTATACATATAATCTGAACTTATTGTTTTTCAAACGATTTACAAAACAAATCAATTTACAAGGTTCATGACTAAACTTTATTAAACATTTTCTTAAACTTACAAGTCATGAATCCTATTTTCACAAAACCTATGTATCTCACAGGCATTTTTATGCTGACGTACCTATTTTCACATGTGTTTTCAGGAGTTGATGCATAGGACTTATCGAGACATACTTAGGCGGAGCTGTGCCTTAGTGACTTAAAACGAGACAAGAACTAGTTAATTTTTGTTATGTACTCTTTGTTTCTTGTTTAAAACAATGTAACTCTCTTATTTGATTAATAAAACGAAACTTTAATTTCCATGGTTGTGAAACAATTAATTCTGTTACAACACTCCCCGGCGTTTCCGCCACGTTTCGTTGTCTCACGTGGTCGGGGTGTGACAGAAAAGTTGGTATCAGAGCCAATGGTTATAGGGAATTAGGTTATTAGTAATGCTTTGACCTAGACTATAACCTTTCTAGGACCCCAACACAAGTTATCTTGTGTTTAGATCTTAAAACATGCACATCACCTATCCTTAGGTGATAACCACGACGAGAACATCAATTCCGAATCAGCTTTGAAAATGAATCATCTGTTTTTTGGATGATTGATTACTAGGTTTTGAACCCTCTATTGTAAGGTTTTGAACCCTCTGTTATAAGGTTTTGAACCCCTTTGAGTTTTCAAAATCTCGTCAAAGTTTTGGGTCCTAAATAGTGTGAACACGTGCAAACTGGAAGAGTGAATGCCTGTACCCTGAGTTTTCTGTCTAAGGCTAGAGTGTTCGTACAAATCCACATAATCGGACCAGTCACTCTTACCTAGGAACTCTTGGGGTGAGTGTCCACATATAGGCGAGCATGTCTTCGCGATACATTATGAGGATCTAATTTCTTTGATTCAGCCTTTGTGTGTCGTTTGTTTGCTTCGTGGTTCAAACAAATGACCATCACCCATGATTTTGGTCGGAAATTGTAACATCCTATTCTTACCCAATGCCATTTCATTTGTTTTCTCTCTTATTTTTCCCCCTTTTTAGAATGCCTCCTCGACGCGACAATCAGATAGTGAATGCCGAACTGGCAGAAATCATCGCGCAGCAAATGGCTGCTGCTTTCCCAAATCTTATTGCTCAACTGAACCAAGCCAACAACAACAATAATGCCCCCTGCAACTTCAAGACGTTCAACTCGGCTACGCCATCAAAGTTTTCTGGGTCTCAAGGAGCGACTGCACTTATGCAATGGTTCGAGAGTTTAGAGAGCACCTTCAGACATGTTCAATGTCCAAACGAGCGAAAGGTAGATTTCGCATCTAGTGTCTTTGAGAAACGAGCTTTGACATGGTGGAACAGTGTGATGAGAGATAGGGGTGCTGAAGTGGCACTGGCTCAAACGTGGGAAGAACTTCGAGCACTGATGATGAAGGAATTCTGTCCTCGTCACGAGATCAGGGCCTTGGAAAGGGAATTCGACGATCTTAAGCAAGACAGCGGTGAACATTGAGCATACACGGATCGATATGAGGAGCTGAGCCTGTTGTGTCCTACCATGGTTACGCCTTTGGATAAGGCGATCGAAAAATACATTGATGGTCTCCCTGACTCAGTTCAAGACATTGTTACTGGTAGTAACCCCACTACGGTTAGGCAGGCCATTGAGCTATCTGCAACCTTGACTGAATCTCAAATCAGGAAAGGTAAACTTTTTCGAAAAAGTGACAAGAAACCAATTGAGGAATCAAAGACCATGGATGAACGGACTGGATCCCCTAAGAAGTCAAAGAAGCGAAAGGCTTCTCAGAACTTCGATGTGGTCGCTCACAATGGTCAAGCCGTCCCCAACCAACCAGCTCAACCCCCTGCTAGGAAGCCATACAATGGAAGTTCACCCTTGTGCAACCAATGTAACCTTCATCATCATGCTAGTCTGAAGTGTCGCGAATGCCAAATTTGTGGACTTAAAGGTCATACAGCAAAAGTTTGCCGAGCTGCAGTTGCACCAAATCAAGCTGACAACAATCCTGCTCAAGCTCGCTTTCCACCAGGTTCTTGCTACAATTGTGGCGAGATGGGTCATTTCCGAAGAAATTGCCCAAAGCTTGCTAATGCTAATCTAGCACAGGGATGAGCATCTGACAGACTAGAAGACAACACCGTTTAGAAATAATCACGTCTGATGTATTATTTTCTTTTGTTGTCAAGGTCCATGAAACAGTTGTTATCATTGTTTATAAATAAATCTTTTATTTACATTGCAATGTATTTATGAGGTTGTATGTATAAACAACATATCTCTTACAATACCGACAATCAAGGAATCGTATTCCTTGAAAAGCAAACTACCCCCAAATAATTTTTCTATTTTATGATCTCTTGCGTTTTCCACGAAATTCCTAAGTACCCGTTTCTTCCAAGGAAACGAAGTACAAGGCGCAAGTTACAACACTGGACGAATACCCAAGGTACCACTATAAATCCTTAATAGGGTACCTAAGGGTATTTTCGTAAATCCTAAAATTGTTGTGTTCCTTAATTCGAATATTACGTTTCTTTGAATACAAAAATCAAAATTTTGGGAGATCTTCCTATCTTTTCAGATAGATCCCAGAGGACATTCAAGTCCATCGACTAGTTTCCATATCCATTTTCAATCGATAACAAGTTAATAACAAATTAATAACCAAGTTAAACAACTATGTGATTATGTGCCTATGTGTTTCCTATGTTTTTGTGTAATCCAAGTTTTGTTATCCAAATCCTCGTAGAATCTTCCATATCTTCATATAAGGATTCATAGTAGGATATCCAAAGGTACTATATTAAATCCTCAATGGGCTTTTACGTAATAGTAAAGACCCTTGGCTTTATATTGTACTATTCCATAATTAGACCCCTTGAGTGGTCTAGTTAAACAGATTGATCCAAAAATCTGGTTAGGAACATCATGTGATAATATAGCTGAAAGGACTCCTTGGTGGCCTAATTAAAAGGATCATTTGTCGATCTAATTAAAAGGACCCTATGGTAGTCTAGTCACACTCATCACAGGTTTGATTTTCCTCCCCTAAACATTACAAGACAAACTGTGCGGACTATGCAAGGAATTACGTAATTATGGATGCATACATAATTATGGAATTCAGTGCACAGAAACCACAGCGAGTTTTGTCATGTGTCTGGAGTTGACTCGGTTCATTCGCATTTCTGAAGAAATTGTGGAAAATGACTCATTCCGTTCATTTTCGTTCCTGAAGAAATTGTGGAAAATGACTCATTCCGTTCATTTTCGTTTCTGAAGAAATTGTGGAAAATGACTCATTCCGTTCATTTTCGTTCCTGAAGAAATTGTGGAAAATGACTCATTCCGTTCATTTTTGTTTCTGAAGAAATTGTGGAAAATGACTCATTCCGTTCATTTTTGTTTCTGAAGAAATTGTGGAAAATGACTCATTCCGTGCATTTTCGTTTCTGAAGAAATTATGGAAAATGACTCATTCCGTTCATTTTCGCTTCTGGAGAAATTGTGGAAAATGTCTCATTCCGTGCATTTTCGTTTCTGAAGAAATTGTGGAAAATGACTCATTCCGTGCATTTTTCGTTTCTGAAAATTATCCATCGAAGGGAAATGAATATCCCTGATTCTTCCTTCATTTCCATTTCTGAAAAAATGTCCGTTAAAGAGGAATATCAGGATTATGCCTTATCCTTGATGGTTATTTAACACAAAGTCACAGACAGACTCATACAAATAAATTTCGGGACGAAATTTCCTAAAGTAGGGGAGACTGTGACAACTGTGCCTTCGTGACCATCAAACAAATACCAAACCAATGAAATATTGTATTTCATACTTGGGATCTGTATAAATATGTGTATCTTTTGCACATATCAATTTTTGTTCGATTTCAAGCTTTAAATCACTTTCTGGAAGGTTATACGCGCACTGATGCGTAAATATAACCAGTTTAATGTAACGAACACTCTGGAATAGTTAAATAGGCTTAACATACCTTAAATAACCTTTACATAACTTAGAAATAAGTTTCGAAGGCTTTGGTATGGCAAAATCAAGTTAAATCGCTTACAGGGACTAAAGTTGACAAACTACGAAAGTATGCCAATTTGAACTGTAACAGACATTCCAAAACATGGCCATAAGTTAAACATACCGTAAATATCCTTTACATAGCTTAGAAATAGGCTTTGAGGGTTCGGTGTGCTAAAATAAACTTTTGGGTCATTCAGGGACTAAAAGCATCAAAAAGTGCACAAGTTTGCATTTTCGCGCATAACTTACGTTCTGAATACATCCGGACATCCAAAAATTTATGTAAGCACTAAAATATTTTATTTTAGTGTTTGGCATAAGAAAAATCCATTCGTCGCGCAATTTGGATCGTTTTTCGCGCTTATGCGCATTCCGTCGTAATTAAGCGAACATCGCGATCGTACGACCAAACGAACCGAGATCCGGGATATTTTTGAGCATGTTTCATGTCCAAAATGTTTAGGCATCATTTTAGGGCCTTAAAGTTGACTTAACGAGCCTTAAACATGTCAGAAATGGCCTTAATACACAACGGGGACTGAAATGGAAACTTTGGAAACTGTTTGCTGATCAGAAGGACCTAGGCGTGACACCTAGCCCCCTAGGCGTCACGCGAGGCTCTTTCAGATCAGCAAAAGTCATTTTAACAGCTGTTAAGCACTCCCACCTCAATTCCACATGTTGTTTCCTGTTTGTGGGGGGGCCAATATGATGCACATGAGGTTACCAACAAGTGTATGGATGTGATCAAAGCTCGGTATTCGAGGAACGATCCTAACGGTGGTCCAAACACTATAAACACCCATCCATCCCAACTCCAAAAACCCACAAATCTGATCTAAAAGCTCTAAGTTGAAGCCATTACTTCATACCTGAGCTACTTGGATCAAGATTAGCTTTCGGGGACCCTTTGTAAGTGTTCCTTTGTTCTTTTATCGCTTTTCGAGTCCGGAAGTCAAACTATGTTTGACTTTCTGCATTGACCAGTTTATGGTCAACGCGAAGTTTGTTTGAACTTCCTAACGTGAGCGTGATCACGATGGTTATAGTCCCTAGTGACTATACCTACTGATTAAAACCATGTTATCTAGGCTTAGTGACGAGTCGTAGTTTCGGCCAAAATGCGTATTCTTGCGTATTTTGTAACCAAACTACTCTTAGGTATCAAAACCGTTTGTTTTGATACCAAACTTATTTTCTAAACTTAGTTAAACATTTTTTAACATGCTTAGCTCGTCACTTTTAGTTTTGTGCTTGTCTAGGGTCGTAAGGGTAAGCGATCTAAACAATCGCTTATACTTTCGAACCCGACCCATTTGGCCGATCATTAGGATCCGACCAAATACTTTAGGTGACCATAGTATATAGGGAATAACCTTCCGAGGTTATACCTAATGGTCACGACGTTTAGTTAGTTGTATGATAGGTAGTTTATATGCCTTAGGTAAATTACCAAAATACCCCTTTGACACCAAAATTCATTTTAAGCATATGTGACATAACTTTTGACATCTAAACTGATTTGGCAACAATGTTAGACATGTTAAGGCATATTTTACTTATCATAGGACTAGTTAGGCGTTCCGAACACGTTTCAAGCGAAAGACGCGTTAAAGTAGCATAAGCTACCTAAACGGGTCGTAATGGGTTGTAAGCACTTAGGTTAGGTTTCATTGTAGTATGTAGGCTTAGTTAAACCATGTTACATGAGTTCCCATACTCATTTGGTGTACGAGCCATCATTCTATCCGATCCTCTGATTTAGGTCCGTTTATTAATGTAAATACCTATATTAGGTGTCGTTTGATATTCGTAACCTTCTAGCTTTGCTTGGTGGATATCTAAAGTCTATTGAGCAATCTCAAGTGAGTACATAGACCCCTCTTTTACTGTTTTTCAAACATTTTGGGGTGAAACACATGTGCCTACTTGTTACTTTCATGTTTTCCATGTTTTCATATCATATGCTTGCTATGTTCATTAGTACACTATTAGTACATTGTTTTACATTACATTTCATGCTATGTATGTCCATTGTGTGCATACTTAGTACATTGTTTTACATTACATTTCATGCTATGTATGTCCATTGTGTGCATACTTAGTACATTGTTTTACATTACATTTCATGCTATGTATGTCCATTGTGTGCATACTTAGTACATTGTTTTACATTACATTTCATGCTATGTATGTCCATTTTGTGCATACTTAGTACATCGTTTTACATTACATTTCATGCTATGTATGTCCATTGTGTGCATACTTAGTACATTGTTTTACATTACATTTCATGCTATGTATGTCCATTGTGTGAATACTTAGTACATTTTCTACAATTGTTAAACATTACATCGTGATGGTTTGGGTTGAGTAAGTGATTTAAGTAACGAGGCGTGTGTAATATGATACAAGCATGGTGGATACACCGCTGGTACTTCCTATATATAAGTGTTTGTATGGTACTACATATCGTAGCGTTATTTGAATCATTTCAATTTGAGACATATAACAGTTTATACAAATAACATACTTATCACAAAACATTGTTTTACAAACAACTTATCATATACAAACTCATTTTACATGGTTATTCATTTAACCATACATTATTCTCTTATTTATACATATCATCTGAACTTATTGTTTTTCAAACGATTTACAAAACAAATCAATTTACAAGGTTCATGACTAAACTTTATTAAACATTTTCTTAAACTTACAAGTCATGAATCCTATTTTCACAAAACCTATGTATCTCACAGGCATTTTTATGCTGACGTACCTATTTTCACATGTGTTTTCAGGAGTTGATGCATAGGACTTATCGAGACATACTTAGGCGGACCTGTGCCTTAGTGACTTAAAACGAGACAAGAACTAGTTAATTTTTGTTATGTACTCTTTGTTTCTTGTTTAAAACAATGTAACTCTCTTATTTGATTAATAAAACGAAACTTTAATTTCCATGGTTGTGAAACAATTAATTCTGTTACAACACTCCCCGGCGTTTCCGCCACGTTTCGTTGTCTCACGTGGTCGGGGTGTGACATCTTAGGGGGGAAATATGTAAAAAACCCATAACTAAATATAAACTTAAACGAGAGCAAACCTTTAAACTATCTACGACACGTTGATGTAGAGTTTCCTTTTGAAAGTTTGGGTGTGTGTGAATGAAAGTTTGGTTGTTTATAAGGTAAAACATTTATCCGAGTGGAAGTTACAAGCGTTTAGCCGCGCATGGAAGTCATCACAGCTTCAATGGTCATTGAGAATCAATTGGACATGAAAGAACAGCTTGAAAGAGGGAAGAATACTGAGAAAATCGCCTAAAGTCGCCCTTTTGTTCGTTTGAAATGGCTGGCAATTGAATGGTAGCCTAAAACGCGAATCAGGTCAAATTTATACACTTTCCCGAAATTGACCTTTCCCGCGCGTCGCGGGAGAGTCATGGTCTTCCTCCGCGTGTCGCCTGGGCTACCCAGGTTGACTTTTTCCGTTACAGCTCCCGTGTTGACCCGTCAAACCCGTTTTTGAGCTCGGTTTCTCTTTTTTACTCTTTTTAGCACCTATTAAGCCAAAAACACCAACACGCGATAAATATATAAACCAATACGAAATAACGTTTTAACACACTACAAACCAACGCAAACTACTACAAAATACGTCTTTTGGGCCAACATCATTTATCCAGAGAGTGGTGGTGGTGGTAGTGGCGGTGGTAAGTGTAGTGAGAAAGAAAGACGGTGAGAGAGAGAGAGAGAGTGGTGGTAGTGGCCGATGTAGAGAGAGAAACGTTGAGAACGTTAGAGAGAGAGAGAGTTGTGGTGGCAGCAGGTGGTGCTTACGGCGGCAGATGGTGGTGGTGGTGGCGGTGGCGGCGGCTGATATGCAACTCTGATGAGGTGGTGCCGGAAGTGATGGTTATGGTGGTGGTGGTTGGGTTCTAGCGATGTGGGTTCCGGTGGGGTGGTGAGTGAGTGGTGGTGGTGGTGAGGTGGTGGGTGGTGGTGATTAGTGATGGAGAATGGGGAAGATGAATCTGATGTAGAGAGAGAGAGAGAAGATGAATATGAGAGAGAAGAATATGACAATGTGTGTATATAACATATAAATATTTTTATAACTAAATTACCAAAATGCCCTTCTAGTTAACAGACATTATGGATGAAGTTAAGGCCATGGAGCAAAATGAAAAAAAAAAACATGTTAAACTATTGGAGTAAAATGACTATTTTTAAAGGATTTTGAGCAAAACCATTAAAACGGTCAGGGTCGGCCCTGAGAATTCGTGTACCCTATTCGAGCTCGAAAAAACGTGCCCTTAGACCTTAACGAAATTGGGTATTGGGCTCACTAAGGTCTAAACCTAATGTCAATGAGCTAATAACTAATCTAGCATGGATAGCCACCAAAATGACAATGAATTTCAAGCGAAAAATTATTAACAAAATTTTGTACACATAAAACATAAATAAAATGATAGAGACGAGAAACAAGACCTTCCGAGGACCGAAGAGAGCGTACGAATGTGATAATCTTCGAGTTCTTCGTGTTGAGGTCGATCGGTGTAAACGATGTGAACTGCTGCTGCTTCTTCGATTGGTGTGGATACAGATGCAGGAACAGATGAATCGGTTTCGGCCATTGATGATGATATGTTGATGATGATGAAGAAGAAGATGAGAGATATGGTGTTGTTATAGGATGATAATAGGGATCGGTTAGCCATTTTTATAGAAAGAAAGAGATATGAAGGTTGAATTTGCTTACTGACGAAGGGAGGAATTATGCAGGCGAGTTAAGCTAACATAGAAGGTAAAAGACAAAAGTTCTGGATTTCAATTTTCGGTATACAAAGGACCGGGTTGTTTCAAGTACAAATTATATTTATCCTAAAAAAATGTAAGAACATATCCTAACACTTAAAAAAGTTAAAATTAGCACATCTATATCTATATTATATATAAAAGGGGTAGTTTTGGTCATTTGCCATTGTACAACCATTTTAAGCACATTATACAACCATTTAAGCATAAATGTGTTGAAAAATTCTTTAACACGCGATGTAGCCATTAAAATAGCACGAGTCATCAAAATTAGGGTTTCCTGGACAAAACCATCGCCGCTCCTCTCCTCATCTTCTCTCTTTCTCCCAGGCGATTCTAGGGTTTCACTGAGAAACCAGTCGCTCCAAGATCCAGGGTTTCTCTGTGATTAATCTCTCTACATCCGACACCAGATCGACTTCCTCTTTATCATCACCACCATTTCCTCTCTTTCTCCACGCGATTCTAGGGTTTCTTTACCAGTCGCTTCAAGATCTACGCTTCCTCAGTGATGAATCTCTCTAGATCCGACACCAGATCGACTGGTTTGACCGCTCGGTACCTTTCTTTTTACCATATCTTTTTTTATTTGAATCAGAGCTGTGTAATATTTCAGATCTACCATTTGGTTGTGGGTGGAAGATGATGAAGATGACACAAATCTGCGCTGGTTTCATCAACGATGGTGGTTGTGGGTGGAAGAAGATGACGATGACACAGATCTACCGTTTGGTGGCCAGATTGGTACCGTTCTTTTTAACCTGATCTACCGTTTTTTTTTTCCGGTTTTTCTGTAGTTTATGTTTATACGCTGTTAAATTTTATGTGTTACAAGTTTTTTTAAACATGTTTTCTACTGATTTGGGATGTATCTATGTTAGATCTGTGTAATGCTTTCAGATCTGTGTTGGTTTTTTATGTTTTTGATAATGTTTTGTGAACTGATAATGTGAATGGAGTGATAAAGTGAAGGTTTTTTGGGTTTTTATATTGTAATGAAGAATGAATATATATGCACGTAGATCTGCGATATTTAAGATACATACTATGAATCTGATACTAAATATGGCACACAATTTTAAGTTGGTGATAAAGGAGTAAAGGACTCACTGCAGGTGTGGAATGTAAGTGATCTAAGGTGGCAAAATGAACTGGTTGGGTAACATGTCAAAATGGGAAGTTTTTTTCATCGGCTGCAATGGGCGGTAGGGTTCAGTCGAAAGTCGAGGCACAATTTGCATTTTAAATTTATATAAATGAAATAGCATGTTAAGTTGTCAACTATCATATAACATTACCAAGTTTATCTTCTATCAATTATAAATATAGAAGTGAATGGCCTTACCATCCAAAACAGCCAGCAAATGCATTTTACTGTATCGCGATCAGAATCAGTTAGAATTTTCAATGTTTTAGTTTCAGCTCCTGAAGATAGTCCAAACATTGACGGGATCCATCTCACTGCATCGAAAAATGTAGTTATTCAGGATAGTAAAATTGGAACAGGTTCTAAAAATCTTGACTTTTATTTGCCTGTTTAAATTCTTGTTCATCTTAAAGGATGCATCTTGAAATTAATTTCCATGAAAATGATTCATATAGTTTTGCATGTGATACTCAGGTGATGATTGCATCTCAATTATGAACGGTTGCTCTAATATCAAGATGAAGTCGATATTTTGTGGGCCGGGTCATGGAATCAGGTGCTTATTTATTGATTTTGTTTTTTTTTTTTGAACAGCAAACGCACTTTATATATAAATATAAAGAGCCAGCAAGGGGCTGGAAACAAAACAAAACGAAACGAAAGAAACTAAACAGATTACAAGATTCCTACAATATCAAAATTCTTCCACTTATCCCATAAGAGCGACTTTAGCTTCGATCGGTTGCAAATCCACACGTAGGTATCTTCCTTAATCTGGTCCACCATCCTATTAAACGGGATGAACTTGTCTTCGAAAAGTTTCTCGTTTCTAGCCCACCAAATTCTCCAAACAGTCCCGATGGCAATCATGTATACCGCTTTTTTCCACACTTTGTCTCCCGGGCTATGAGAAATAAGGGTGATAAGGTCGTTAAGATTATCACAATCGGAGAACTTTATCCGCACCCAAGCCAAAACGTTCCACCACACACACTTGGCCCATAAACAGTTGACAAAGATATGATCCGTATTTTCGTCGTATAACCCGCAACGAGGGCACTTCGTGTCACCGATGTTGATACCCCTGTGCAAAAGACCAATCTTTGAAGCTACCTTACCCATCAATGCCCTCCATAAAAGATAATTAGCTTTAGGCGTAGCCCAACTGTTCCACTCGTACTTAACGCCGTCATCCGCCTGTTGGTGAAGAGCTTTTTCAATGTCAAATCTGACATATTTGACAGTGAAGGAGTCGGCCGGGTCGTGTCCCCATTTCCAACAAGAGCCCGCTAGAACAAGTTTTTCTTTAATATTTATGCCGATTTTGGATAAAGTTACCTCGACCGAAGCTATATCTTTCGAGACCCCGGGGACCGATTTTTTTATCGGAATCAAAGCCTGCGAAGCGGTATTACCTCCATGGACAGCTGCCACGACTTCAGCCCACAACTGACTCGGGTTAACTTTAAACCTCCACCACCATTTCGAGAGCATAGCAAGATTGAACTCTTGTATGCCCCCCATTCCCATACCTCCACCTTTCCTGGATTTAAGTAACAAATCCCATTTAATCCATCTCATCTTATGACCCGAGCAACTTTTACCCCATAAGAAGTCCCGTCTAATCTTCTCGAGCTTTTTTATGATGCATTTAGGGGCTGAAAATAGAGAAACAAAGTAAGATGGCAGGCTACCTAGGACCGATTTCGCCAAAGTCATTCGGCCCGCAAACGAGAGGTATCTAGCTTTCCATTTCGAAAGTTTGGCAGTGAATTTATCGACGATAGGCTTCCAAAATTTGGCTCTCTTCATATTAGCCCCAATAGGGATTCCAAGGTATGTGAATGGAAGATTCCCCGCTTCACAGTTAACCAAATTGGTGACCCGACCCACTTCGTCCTCGTTAACTCCAATACCATAAACTTTGCTTTTCTGC
This sequence comes from Helianthus tuberosus, assembly GCA_030545235.1. Classification (NCBI taxonomy): domain Eukaryota; kingdom Viridiplantae; phylum Streptophyta; class Magnoliopsida; order Asterales; family Asteraceae; genus Helianthus; species Helianthus tuberosus. The sequence goes on from CM060376.1 coordinate 47,322,011, forward strand.
CTATTCACTTTGAGACCAGTGACGAGATAAACCCACCTTAGAATACGGTTGAGAGCAATCATGTTTTCAGCAGACCAAGAACCTAAAAAGATCACATCGTCCGCGTAATAGAGATGAGTCAACATAGGGCCTTCGTTCAGAAGTTTGCACCCCTTAAAAATGCCTGAGTCGCAAGCTCTATTCATGAACAAAGTGATTACCTCCATTGCTATAATAAACAAAAAAGGGGCTAAGGGATCACCCTGTCTAAGTCCTCGCTTGTACTTGAATTCTATGGTTGGCGAACCGTTGACGAGGACCGACCCCATGCCAGATTCAAGACAACCTCTTATCCAGCTTATCCATTTCTCTGGAAAAGACATCTTATGTCACATACAAGCGAGGAATTTCCAGTTAATGGAATCGTATGCCTTCTCGAAATCGACTTTAAAAATGAGTAATTTTGATTTTGATTTTTTCGCCCACGCCACCGTCTCGCTAATAATCAGCGGGTTGTCAAGAATATTTCTTCCACCGACAAAAGCCGACTGATGTGTGCTGAACAGACTATAAAATATTAACTAAATTAGACTCTCTAAACTAGACACGAAAAGCTTTAAATTTATAACTAAGACTCTTTAACCTAAACCACACAACCGGCAAGTGTACCGGTCAATGTAGTATAACCTAGCAAGTCCGAGTATCGAACCCAAAGACTCTATGTATTACGTAAACTAGACTCTAATAGACACTGACTGACGCGACTTAAACTTGTTTGATTGTTTTTGGGGGGGGGGGGGTTACTGAAAAACTAAGGAAATCTATGTTAACTACTAAAATAGTGAAATTAGAACTAAGACACGAACGAAGAACGAAGTTTGTATTCAGATGAGATTAAAGACTACCTAGACTCGAATCCAGTTTGGCTAAGAATGGATTTCTAATGGTATTACAGTTGTATGGAGCCGGGATCGTAAGATACTAAACCTTAAGGTATTTCTATGCTAAGACTTCCCGACCCTTCTCAGGAAGAAACCTAGGAAACCCTACAAGGCTGTTATGATTACCGACTGTTAGACTTCCTCTCAGTCCTCTAACGATTCTAAAAGTGCCCTAATATGACTATCTACCTCTCAGCGCGATAATCTAAGGCAATTCTAGGTTCTAACTTGGTTTACTAGACACAAATGCAATTAGGGAAATAAGATCGACTTCTCTCAAAACCTATCTTAGATATATATTGCACCGCGACCTAATAACTAACTCGAGCCTCTCAGCGACAAGTTAAGCAGAACACTTGATTTTATTAAATTACCGAGTATTACTTCTAAGGGTACTTATGCAATTTTCACCCTAAGGGATCAAAGGTTTATTATGTGATATAGACACTCACCAAAACCTAAAACCCTAGCCTGATTCTATTCTGTGATAAAGACCGTCACCAAGATTCAAGCGAAGCAATAAACAGTAGTAAAACAATTGTCAAGCATGCATATGCACCAAATCAGAAATTCTAGAACAAGTTACTTTCAGAAATCAATCCATAACAAACAATAATAACCATTAAAAATCCAAACTTTAATCAAACATTCATCTTGTCTAGGTAGTTAAAACAATTTAGCCAAGCATCTTAAATGGTGAAATCAAAGCAAAGTAATTGAATGAAGAATTCATCGTGACAAGTATCAAACAAATAAACGACAAACAAAGGATTGGAAAACCCGATTGATCTTCGATTCTTCACTCTCAACTCGTACCAATGATTCTGGTGCTTCAAGATCTCCAATTGCTCGCCAAAAGTACTCTCAAGTTGCCTCAATTCTTCTTCAATTCGTAAGTTAGGGTTTAGATTAGATTTCTTGGCTTTTTTATACTAAACCCTAATCGATAACAAATCATTCACGGAATTCCTACCCGTCGCGTAGCGCGACGGGTCCTCTCTTCAGCCTAGCGCTACGCGAGCATCACCAAATTCAGATTTTTTTGTTTATTGTTTGTAGCGTAGCGCGACTGGAAGCCATTTATCTCTCGCGCTACGCGAGTGCGTGTTTTTCACAGAATGTTTCGTCCAATTTTCAGCTTTAAGTCTCCAAAACTTCCCAAGAATTATTCTAACTCTTTTTAGCTCATTCCAAAGCATACTATTTCAGCATCAAGCTCGTTTCCACTCAAGTTTCAACCATTTATCATATCAAGACCTGGAAAACCGAACTTTGATCAATAGTACATAATTCGAAGCAAAACTAAACTAAACGTAACGATAAACAATACAAACTATACACGATAAAAGAATGTATTTTGCAATACATCAAATATCCCCACACTTACTCTTTTTTCGTCCCCGAAAAAGAATTGTGCAACGGAATCAGAGATAAATCATCACTTGGATTAAAAATTATTTATATCTTATTAAAACCAAAGCTTGCGTTAGCTGCGATTGCGAATATACTGATCCTCTTAAACCCGAATCTAATCCTAAGCCCTTATCATGTGAATTTAATTTAGGTGCGGTCAATCCACCTAGGGTCTCACACTAGAATCTACGATCCATCTACTCCCACCTCAAGCTTATAGGACTAAAGAACGATCAATGGATCAATTCCTAACCGTTTTATATCAAAACCAAGAGAGTAAACAATCAACTCTTTTTTTTTCTTTTCATCATTTTTTTTCTATTTCTTGCTTTTTTTTCTTTTTTTTTCGAATTCTTTCGTGAGACTAGACGATGCTTTCCCTTAACCCGGCGGTATTCCGACTGTAGAGTCGCTATCCCCAATCACAGATTACATAGGTTTCGGTACTTTTATTCGGCAAATCGATTTCACACATCCCAGAGGCAAACCGGCTGTAGAGTCGCTATCCCCAACTCGGAATACGTAGGCCTGAGTTACTTTCATTTAGTTTCTAGCTCACTTTTATTCTATTTTTTTTTCATGATCACAAACTCTAACAGTTTTAACTTATAACGGTGCCACTTATACTATTATCGGCAGTTTTGATTTCCCATATTTCCCAGGCGAAAACCCACTAGCGGACCGACAAGTTAAGGTATATTAGATCAAAGGGACTTAAAACCAAACCCGGGCCTATCCACATATCCCTAACTAGACGCAAGCTCGATTTATTATCATCTCATATTATTATTATTCAACCCAAGCAACAAATCACCTTTTCTATCATTTTCCTCTTTAATTTGCAAACTTCTTTTTATTCGAAAGACATTTTCTAATTTTTCAATTTTTTTGGATTTTTCAAATTTTTTTAATTTTTTTTGTGTTTTTCGTATTTAAGACTCAAATATTTACAAGTATCCCATCCCCACACTTAGAGATTGCATTGTCCCTAATGCAAGAACGAAAATACGACTCAACAACTACCTACGAAAAGAAACTGCAAACGAAATAAATAAAATATACGACAACAACAAAAGGGAAACGACTTAGCTGGTTAGGACAAAAGTCAGTGCCAGCCGTACGAATCTTGAATCCCCCGAACGATCGTATAGCATTCCATTCGCGATCGTTGCCTAGCCTGCTTGAGTTTATCAAAATAGCAAGTCCAGAATCACCCGAATGGCAATTGGGTACGGGTGGTACAATCCAAACCTGCATAATCAAAACAAAACAAAACCCAACGCAGTACCGACTCTAAAAACTACTCAAAACTACTAATTTCGACTCATGGTACAAAATAAACGACTCAATATACAAACTCTACAAACTACCGAAAATCCAACGAATAAAGAAAATTTAACAAACTCTACAAAACCTCCCCACACTTGAACTTAATCAGGAGGTTTTTCTTTGATTTGAACCCTATCTAACCCGTTCAATTCCACCCGTTTCTCATAAACATATAAAAATTTAACGGTGGAATTATAAAAGAAATTAAAAATTAGAAACGGGTCAGACCACCAGAATTTAAATTTACCTGGCATGAACCGGATGCGTGGCATGTAATGAGAAGATTGGTCTTGCTTAAAAGGCTCATTCCTCTCCTCCTTGTACCATCTTTTGACCCGCAACCAATCCCGGTTCTTTATTTTTCTTTTCCTTGCCTTCTCCCGTGGTTTTGATTTTTCAGTTTCATTTATTATAAGTACCACGGGCCAGCTGTGGTGTTCTTCCTCTTCCACCACTTGGTCTACTTCCTTGGGAAGATCCCCACACTTAATTTCTACCTCATCATCAAACATACTCTCCAAAGAATCACCTAATTCTAATTCCTCTTCAGTCACTTCTGTCTTCACTAACGACCTTTGATAAGCAGCCCACTCTTCTTCATCTTTTTCATCATCGGAGTCACTCCAGTAATTAATGATTGGAACCTGTGGAACCGGAGGTGGGACTTCAGCGTCCATTCTCGTCTCCGTGACTGAAGTGATCTCTTCATCTAACCAATCTTCATATGGCAGCTCTTTCCCCAGTTCTGGAAATGTTGGGATTAATTCCCCAGTAGAAAGCATGTAACCGAGATAATTACCGTCCGCATCATATGTATAGCCAGTCGTTGGCTGTTCTGGTTGGACTTTTTGCACTTGTTCCTCTTCTTCCAATCTCCTAGCCATGTCATCTACTGTACGTTTAAGATCTAATAGAGCAGACTGTTGATTTCTCATAATATTATCTTGCTCTGCTAGGATTTTCTGGGTATTGGCTTTTTGGGCAACTAATTGAACAAACAACTCCTCTAACCTGCCCCAAGCAGCAGCATCACCCCCATCATAGTTGCTACCAGAATATTGATCATAAGACTGACCCTCGTTATCTTGTGGCTGCTGATATGGATCATCGTAATAAGGCTGATTATCATAATAATTCAAAGAATACCCCTGTGAAAAATATGGTTGTGACTGCACAAAAGGGTTAGTGTAACATGGTGCAGAGGACCCCTCAAATTGCGGGCACTTAACAGTAAAATGAGGTCCTCCACAAATTTCACACATATTTACAAGAATCAACAAAAATAAAATACACAGAAAATTAGACTCCTATGACTCAATATACAAAAGCAAGTAGCACGTACGATGTCAATTAAGTCTATCAAAGCTAATGAACGCAATTGCCAAGAGTCCCCGGCAACGGCGCCAAAAACTTGATGTGTGCTGAACAGACTATAAAATATTAACTAAATTAGACTCTCTAAACTAGACACGAAAAGCTTTAAATTTATAACTAAGACTCTTTAACCTAAACCACACAACCGGCAAGTGTACCGGTCAATGTAGTATAACCTAGCAAGTCCGAGTATCGAACCCAAAGACTCTATGTATTACGTAAACTAGACTCTAATAGACACTGACTGACGCGACTTAAACTTGTTTGATTGTTTTTTGGGGGGGGGGTTACTGAAAAACTAAGGAAATCTATGTTAACTACTAAAATAGTGAAATTAGAACTAAGACACGAACGAAGAACGAAGTTTGTATTCAGATGAGATTAAAGACTACCTAGACTCGAATCCAGTTTGGCTAAGAATGGATTTCTAATGGTATTACAGTTGTATGGAGCCGGGATCGTAAGATACTAAACCTTAAGGTATTTCTATGCTAAGACTTCCCGACCCTTCTCAGGAAGAAACCTAGGAAACCCTACAAGGCTGTTATGATTACCGACTGTTAGACTTCCTCTCAGTCCTCTAACGATTCTAAAAGTGCCCTAATATGACTATCTACCTCTCAGCGCGATAATCTAAGGCAATTCTAGGTTCTAACTTGGTTTACTAGACACAAATGCAATTAGGGAAATAAGATCGACTTCTCTCAAAACCTATCTTAGATATATATTGCACCGCGACTTAATAACTAACTCGAGCCTCTCAGCGACAAGTTAAGCAGAACACTTGATTTTATTAAATTACCGAGTATTACTTCTAAGGGTACTTATGCAATTTTCACCCTAAAGGATCAAAGGTTTATTATGTGATATAGACACTCACCAAAACCTAAAACCCTAGCCTGATTCTATTCTGTGATAAAGACCGTCACCAAGATTCAAGCGAAGCAATAAACAGTAGTAAAACAATTGTCAAGCATGCATATGCACCAAATCAGAAATTCTAGAACAAGTTACTTTCAGAAATCAATCCATAACAAACAATAATAACCATTAAAAATCCAAACTTTAATCAAACATTCATCTTGTCTAGGTAGTTAAAACAATTTAGCCAAGCATCTTAAATGGTGAAATCAAAGCAAAGTAATTGAATGAAGAATTCATCGTGACAAGTATCAAACAAATAAACGACAAACAAAGGATTGGAAAACCCGATTGATCTTCGATTCTTCACTCTCAACTCGTACCAATGATTCTGGTGCTTCAAGATCTCCAATTGCTCGCCAAAAGTACTCTCAAGTTGCCTCAATTCTTCTTCAATTCGTAAGTTAGGGTTTAGATTAGATTTCTTGGCTTTTTTATACTAAACCCTAATCGATAACAAATCATTCGCGGAATTCCTACCCGTCGCGTAGCGCGACGGGTCCTCTCTTCAGCCTAGCGCTACGCGAGCATCACCAAATTCAGATTTTTTTGTTTATTGTTTGTAGCGTAGCGCGACTGGAAGCCATTTATCTCTCGCGCTACGCGAGTGCGTGTTTTTCACAGAATGTTTCGTCCAATTTTCAGCTTTAAGTCTCCAAAACTTCCCAAGAATTATTCTAACTCTTTTTAGCTCATTCCAAAGCATACTATTTCAGCATCAAGCTCGTTTCCACTCAAGTTTCAACCATTTATCATATCAAGACCTGGAAAACCGAACTTTGATCAATAGTACATAATTCGAAGCAAAACTAAACTAAACGTAACGATAAACAATACAAACTATACACGATAAAAGAATGTATTTTGCAATACATCACCGACTGAACTGGAGAGGAAATCTCGTTAATGACCTTTTTAAGACGGTTAGCCAAAACTTTAGCTATAATTTTATACAGGGAACCAACCAAAGAAATCGGCCTGAAACTTGCAATAACTTGAGGATCCTTGGATTTGGGAATTAGAGCAACGAAAGAAGAGTTGCAGCCTTTACTTATAATGCCAGTCTCGTGGAATTCATGCATCATCTCCACAATGGAATATTTAATCTTTTCCCAAAAAAACTTAAAAATTTTTAAAGAGAACCCATCGGGACCTGGTGCCTTCCCACCGTCACAGTATTTGATAGCCGTGTAAACCTCTTTTTCCGAGAACCTATCGCAAAGGATCCTCCCGCACTGCTCCGACAGTCTCGGCAGCCCATCACCGTTAAAATCAGGTCTACGCCTGATCGGTTCAGCAAATTGTTTTCTGAACCATAATCTAATCTCCTCTTTTAATTCCCCAGGGTCAGAAACAACTCTGTTTTGAAAACGCAGCCCGTTTATCCTGTTATTGGCCAGATTAGTAGAGATGATCTTATGAAAAAATGAACTATTTTCGTCACCGAATTTAGCCCAGTTAACGCGAACCTTTTGTTGTAGGTCTTTAACTTTAATATACTCTAAATTATTAACCTTTACCCGGAGATCAATTCTCAACTTCTTCTCAATCTCTGAAGCCGTCCCGATAGCAACCTTTTCCTCTATACTGCGAATACACTCTTGCATGGCCAGAACATCTTTGCTATCATTCTCCTTAACTTCAAGTCTCCACTTTTTAATGGCTGCCTTTATTCGACGTAGGAAGTCAGCCAACACCACATCTTTTTTACCCACCCCTAACAGAATCGGCAGACCTGAATCAATAATCTCCAAAAGTCTATGTTCCCCGATCCAAGAGTTAAAAAATCGAAAGGGGATGGGGCCAAAGTCTGCTGCTGTACACGACAGGGATATCGGGCAGTGGTCCGACAATCCCTGTTTATGAACCTCGAGTCTCGCGTTCGGCCAGCGGCACATAAAAGGGGCATTAACCAAAAACCTATCCAGTTTGCTTAATTTAACCTCGCGGTGACCCGAAATATAAGTAAACATACCTCCTGTCATGGAGAATTCCAGAAGCCCAGAATTTTCAATGAAGCCATTGAAGGCCTCTGCAGCAGCCCTATCGAATTTAGAATTCACTCTTTCTGGTTCAGCGCGAACATCGTTAAAGTCACCTAGGAGGACCCAGAAACCGTCTTGTTGGGCAACCAGAGCCGCTATCTCAACCCATAAATTTCTCCGAAGCACCGAATCGTTTGGAGCATGGATGTTAACTATATTTATTCTATCGGCAACTCCTGCCAAGAACCCCGACGTTAAAAGAAATCTTTGGTTTTTAGAGATAACATCAACTGCCAGGATGTCAGGGTTCCAGATCGAAATCAACCCTCCAGATCTACCAACCGAATCCACAGAAGCAAACTTAAAGTCTGTCGAGTCCCAAAATTTTCTAGCCTCAAAATCACTAAAACCCCCTTTGTGAGTTTCCTGCAGCCCAACAAAGTCTGCTTTTAACCTTCCTTTCAAATTTCTGACCCAGTAACCTTTCCTTGGATCAGCTGCCCCATTAAGATTTAGCGATATAAAATTCATCATTAACAGGTTGGTGCCGATTCCCCATTTATCATCTTTCTCAATTGATTCTCGAACCCAGAAGTTCCAATCCCCAGGTTAGATCCGACCTCCATGGTTCGAGAGACTTCATCTTCAAATCTATCACAAGACTGCGCTTTCTCCGGTGAATCATACCGGATATCTGCTTGAGTATCTCTCGCCGTTGACATATTTGCCCCCTCTTCTCGCCTAATGTTTTCTTGTCTGAGGATCTCTTCAATATTGAAGGGGTCCGAATTATTGCTTTGTTCCAACCCCTGATTTAGATCAGGAATGTCTACTCTCTGGGCCATATGAGTTTGGAATATAGTCTTTTTGGGCCTGCAAGTTATATAGCTGGGCCTGGGGATTGATGAAGTGGGCTCCTCCACAGGCCGGTTGGCATCATTTTGGGGTCCAAACTCTACCCCCATTTCTCTTTCCTCATCATTACCACAAGGTGGCTGGTCCTAATCCCCATGCATGAAAAAAGTTTGACTAATATTTAAGTCTGGGAAAAAAGTTTCGGAGGAATTCCAGGCAGAGGAACGACTACTAGCTCACTTGGTAGAAGCTCTTGCCTCTTAGTGGGAGGTCTTGGGTTCAATCCCGAGCAAAGGTGATTTATTTGTAAATATAGGATTTTGGGTAAAAAAAATATATAGCGGCCGACTTGTTTAACCTTTTAATGCCCATATTATGTTTCTTGGTCTCTAAGTTTAGGGTTATTTACATATATCCCATTCCTAACATCATTTATTACATATTTCCCAAACCTTTAAAATCAGTTACATATTTTACCATACTAAACCATATATATTACATATTAACCCATTTCATCAAAATTGCAATTATTGAATTACTATTATACCCCAAGAACTCATTGAATTTACCCATTTCTAAAGGTGACCGAATGGGATGCACACATGCAGTTAGAACAATTTTGTGCAAATAGTGTCTTCTTCCCCAAAACAAAACAAAACATAACAAAACAAAATTCAAGTTTATGAAACTACTACAAAATTTCTTAATCTAGTGCTCCTCTACCAATAAGTACCATATGTGTTGTGTTCAGTTATGTAATCTTATGAAACATTTGTTATATCTCATGATGGCATCTCGTTCATCTAGCAAAGTGTCACCGCCAGCTTCCTGGCTGAAACCGTCTGCGACCTCCGTCCGCTGCCATCAAATTGAGACGCCTCCACACCACCACCACCAAGCTTGGATTTTGACGATGGTTTCATCCTCCACGATAGCACTAGATCTAGACCCTCATCCACGCAGATCTAACCCACCATAATTGAATCAATAGAAGTCAAACTTTAATCAAACAAATGTTCGGTGAACTGGAGTTAATCATAGACTCAATCGCCGATAGAACAACCGTCGCCGGTTAGGGCTCGGTGCCATATTCACCGCACCTATATACATCGTTAATTCGTTGGTTACAAGAACTTGTCGCAATGGCTGGTTCGATATTGGAATTGCCCACCGGAGATGTAGTTGCGGGAGTTAGGCTCTTCAATTACCGGGTGAATGAGATTGTCGGAGACTCGAGAATGAAAAGGTGTACAAATATGGAAGGGTAATTTGTCATTATTTATAATTTTATTTATTAGACAGTGTGTAGTGGGGCGGTATGCAGCCTCATAGCGCCGGAAAGCGCCGCTGCACACCGCCAAGAAGGGCGATATGGCCCAAAAAAATTGAGAGGCGCGATTATTATAGCGGCGGTATTGGGGTTGGTTTTCAAACTTTAAGCAATCAAATTTAAGCAAGGTTTTTTATAATTAATTAATAAAATTAAAAAAAAAATAATTAGGTAATGATGGGTAGGGGCTTTATGACTACGGGCTCTAGTGATATAACGTCCCATAAAGCCCCCGTATGACGTGGCACGATACGTGTCGCATAACGCCACACAAGGGGCTTTATGACTACGGATGGCCTTAGACCATGCGTAGTGGTGGAAGTGAATAATGCCCCCACCATTGGGCATTGTTCGACATGTGGCAGTCCAGTCATATAAGAAGCGTTTTGAAGAAATGGGTGTAGTGGGATAATGCTCCCATCCTTGGGCATTGTTTGACACGTGGCACTCCCATAATTACCCGATTATTATTTTTTTAATTTTTAAAACTAATAATATTCTATTAATTAAATAAAAATTACATAAATAATAAAACAAATACACATAGTATTTTTAAAACTAATAATATTTTATTAATTCTCGTCTTTGATTTCGCCATTCCCGTCATCTTTGTCTTCTTCGTCATCCGATTCTTGCTCTCCCTCGTTTGGAATATGCCAAGTCGACAACACGTGTTCAACCAAATCATTCGTGTTGATACATATTTTGTGGACGCGACTCGGTTCGGTTCAACTCGATTCGGTTCGACCCGACTAGGTTCAACTCAAGCCCGACGTCTCGACATTCCTCCGTCGTGCGTCCCAGAGTTCGACACGCGAAGCACAAAGCGCCGCGGACTTTCCCGTCGACACATCACCATGACATCACCTTGGTGATGTCATGATGATGTCATCATAGGTTGGCTAAATTTCACAAATATGAAACAATTGAAACTGGACGTAACATGTGCATGAATTTGTGGGCCAATCAGAATACTTGGGCCATTGCCAACATTGGGCCGATCGCACAAGTGAAGCAAGCCCAATCGCACAAGTCTCATATATATACCGAAATCATTTATTGATTTCGGTGGACAAGAGGGTGCAACAGACAAGTGAAGTCACAATCGCACAAGAGAGAACCGAGAGATTTGTTAGAGAGTTTGCAAAAATTGTTTTGTAAACATTGGTTTGTAATCATTTTCAAGTATTAATACATTGGTGTTAATCGTTGAGTCTCGGTCTCCTTCTCGTGTTCTTGTTCATCTTTCTATCTCGGTTTGCATCTCTGGTTGGATTCCGCACAACCGGGTGTGTTTGACAACAAGGATTAGGCGACTAGATCCTCCCCTAGCCGGACCTACAAGTGGTATCAGAGCCTTGGCTCTTCTCCTTGTTAAAACCGAGTTGTTTTTGGGTTTGTTTCAGATTTTTGAAGTTCATATTTTTCTGAAAAATCAGTTCAAAACTTCTAAATTTCTGGTGTTTTGCTGAAAGTTCTTACAAAAACCATCTTATTTTTCATTTTCACATGTTAAACCTTGGTTTTTAGTGAAGTTTCGAGCAAAAACGGGTTTCGGAAAGTTGTCGGTTTGCCGGAAAATTCAAATTTTCTGGGTTTGTTCTTGATATCTTCATCAATTATTCAAAGTGTTCTTGGTGTGTTTACTTTTTGATCTTTGAAAATCTGCATATTCAAGTTGTTGGTGCATTGGTAATTGGGTTCGATTAAGATATTGCAAATCATCACATGGTGGTAAGTTGGTGAAATGAGTATGTCTTGAGCCGAAAGGTACCTGTTTGTGTCAGAGCATAGGAAGTCAACCATTTCAAATCTCAGTCCCACAACAATTTCAAATCTCAGTCGCACAAGATTTCAGTCACACAAAGTTTTATTTCAGTTGCAAAACATTTCACTCGCACAAGGCTCCTTGGATCGCACAAGATCCTGATCTGGGCTTCTGTTTTTACATATTGAACTGGGCCGATTTGTTTTTGTCACAAAAAATATTGGCTCGCACAACATTATTAGTCCTACAAGATTTGTCTGATCGTACAAGACATCCTTCGCACAAGAATTGGGCCTTTCATAAAGTCTGGGCCGAAAACACTTATTGTGTTGTTGCCGAAAACACATCTTGTTTATCAAGTCGAAATCAGAATTTGTTCACTTGTTGCCGAAAACACTTAGTGTGTTGTTGCCGAAATCACTTATCAAACATCAATCGAAATCAAGTTGAAATTACAACTTCTCAGCCGAAAACACTTCTTGTTTTCATCAAGTCTTGGACGAAATTTTTTTTAGACTTGTAACTCATTTTTTTTTTCTTGTTGATTTGTGTAATTTAATCAGGTTGTTATCATTCATACATCAACTATGAGCTGCACAAGCCCTTGGGATTGGAGTACGGATCCACTACCAGATCAAAAACAGATGTCGTTGGCCGAATATATGAACCGTACCATACCTCAACAACAACAGTCAATAAGTGCAAGTCAATGGGCAAGGGTGTCGAATCAAAATCAAGACATACAAAATCTTTTGGTAGCGAGAGGAGAAGAATATGCAGCTACTAGAAAGACACGTCATGATCTGTTGAAGAAGAAATTCAAATCATTTCATTTCTTAGAGAATGAAACCCTAAATGATATAATTACTCGTTATTATCATTTGATGCATGAAATGTATTATGTTGGTGTTCTTGTATCTCAACAGGAAATCGTAGCACGGTTTGCTGATGCTCTACCTCCAAAGTGGAGCTCATTCATTGAGCTTTTAAAGCAGACGGGAGTTCTAGATGCTGTCAATTTTAATATCTATGAATTCATTCAGAAGTTAGAGCACAAGAACGAAGAGGAAATTCGGAAAGCTAAACTAATTCCTGCTCCTCAAAATACCGAAATGTATCTTGGAGGAGGTTTTAACCCGTTAGTTAGTTCCAGTTCAGCTCAACAACCAAAGTTACAAACGACATTTGTATCAAATGCAAACTCATCTCCGTTTCCACAGTTCAATCAAAATGCTTATCTTTCGCAATCTAAACCCCAACCTCAACCTCAAGTTTCCACAACACAACCTCAATTCGATCCAAGTGTCGATTGTGGTCCGGCCAAACAGTTGGGAAACAGTGATCAAACAAGAACTGCGTTTTATGCCGAAATCATCAAGAATGTCAGCGATGGTGAATCTTCGGGAAATGATGACAGTTCAGGATATAGTGGCACTGATGAAGATAGCTCAAGTGTGAGTGATTACAGTTCAGAATCGGACATAAAGGAGGGTGTGGATTCTGAAGCTGGTAATTTGTCGAATGATGCTAACGAGAAATCTGACTTGGTCAAGAAAGCTGATGCTACATCAAAAGAAATGGAGAAGATTCTCACTGAAGATGGATCTTTCTCTTCTCAGACTGCCTTTATGGCTAATGTCACAGCTTCTACAAGTAAGGTAAAATCTGAAACTCCTAGCATATGTAGTGATTGTGCTGATATGAAACATAAATGTGTTGAATTGAAACGTGAATCTGAAACGGTTCATAGTCACAATCAGAGTTTGGTTATTGAGCTGTCAAAATGCAAAGAGGCAAACATGGCTTTAGCTCGAAATGAAAAGGATTTTAAATCTGTAATTGAAACTTTAAAGAAAAGTGTTTCCGAATTAACAAAAACTGTTTGTAACAAACAAATTGGTATTAATAACTACATTAATATCATCGAGGAAACAAAGAAAGAGCTAGCCGTGGCGAAATGTGAGCATGAAGCGATCAAGCTCAAATTGGAGAGTTACTCAAACTCCCGATATGTGCTTGATCACATCATTGACGTTCAACAACTAAAAGGTAATGTAAAAGGCGTTGGGTATAAGTCATGTCCGCCCCCTTTGAGACACAACTATACCAGAATGCCCGATGAGGAGGAAATGCCGCGTTTTGAGCCAACTGTGCCTCTTGATTATGAGGAAGTTACAACTGGCTTAGGGTTCAAAATGGACAATTCATCGGAGGGCTCATCTGATCGGAAAGAAAAGTCATCATGTGCTTCAAATCAAAGTCCTCCAACCATTGAGGACTATGATTCTTCGGATGATGAATCAGATGTGAGTGATGAGGATAAATCTCTTGACGATAGAAAAGGAGTAGAAGTCCCCATTGAGAATCATATTCTTTGTGATCCTCCTGCCGTGCAACCTGTTGCCAAGCAAGTGATAGATCCTGTCAAGGATGTCAAAGATGACAATGAATGTGTGTCTGCTGTTAAGAGTAATAACTTGTTGTATACGTTAGTCGGTGATAACAAAATTTATTCAAACAAAGATTTTCCAATCAAAAACGTCAATCAATCATTGATTGATAAAGTGTTTGAAGATAATACAACTAAGTTTTTGGGAAAAGCGATCTCGAGAGTTTCAGTAACTCAGTGTGATCCTATTCCAAAAGATGAAGTGAGGAAACAATTTGGTAACCAAAAATTACCGACTAAACAACAACCTGTCGCTTTTAAGGGTAAACAGCAACAGCAGCGAGCTCAAAATTCTAAAGGTTCACAACCAAAGGAGCTCGTTTCAAGAAGAAAAACAAAGATATGAAGTTTGTAGCATCAAGGGGTACTGATAAAATTGAGACTTTTGAAAATAAACCAAACACCGATTTTATTCAACAAGTCAAGATTTTAAAACGTAACAGCCAAAACAATTACACCCAGCACACAAACGGGTGTGAAGCTAGTACCTCTGGGTCTACAGGTTCAACACATGAAAGTCGAACCGGTTCTCCTAAGTTTGTTGAAAGGAGAATTTGTTTCAAATGTGGGAAGGTTGGGCACATCATTAAAGATTGCAAAAACTCGCCCAAACCAAATTTTGTTGAAAGAGCCCCCTCTGAACAAGGTCACTTACAACGTCGTCCTGTTTCTCCAAAACATGATAAAAGAACTGTTAAAGAACAGGAAACAAAACAACGACGTAAAAATGTGAAGGTGATTGAAAAGGCGTTGAAACCGGAGGTTGTCCAAACAAAGTCTGTTAAGTTAGAAATTAAAAATGAAAAACAAAAACAGATTTGGAAACCAAAATCGGTAACTGGTTCAGGGGAAGCTCAATCCATTCCAAATCATCAGGAAATCGAAGTCACAATCCTCGATGATGAAGGACGACCCAAGTCTGTTAAGGCTTGGGTCCCCCTCTCCAACTAATCTATGAGTGAGTGTGCAGGATGTTCCAGGAGGAACTATCGATAGTCATCGGATTATTGATAGTGGAGTGTCCATGCACAAGGTCGGCGACAAAGAAGTTGTTGCTTGTGATGGAGAGAAGAAAAAGAAAAGAAGACAGAATTGTCTGTCGAAAGAAATTGAAAGCTTCGACAAAATGAAAATCATTTCAAAGTTTGATTGTTCAAGGCTATAATCGGGTCCCCAGGATAGATTCAATCAAAATGTACGCACCTGCAGCACGTTTGAAGTTCAAAATCAACAAGATGAATGTGCAGTGTACATTTCTTCGCGGTGTGATTGAAGAAAATGTGTTTGTTGAACAAACCAACCGGGTGTGCGGATGCCTTGGCATGGATTGAACAACCGCACACTACTTCTGAAAGAGAAAGTCAAAGACCTTCGCTGGTGCAATGTGGAAGACCAGCCGGACCCAAAGGTTTTTGATCTTGTCGATGTGAAGAGATTTCTAAGTAGCTACAAAGAATCGACTTTGAAGTCCACACCGGGTGGATATCCAGTTTGGGAGAGAGCTCAGATTCCTTGCAATGCACGAAGCAGTTGCAGGATACGGTTTTAAAATTCTAATCTCTCTTTTACTTGTCGATATTTAAGCTGCTTTATGAATTAGTATTATCTCGTACAACACTCTTTGGCCAGAAAATGTTGTCATGGTCCGCACCGCTTACCGACATGCCAACTCATTTTTTCCAAAATTCGATAAATCATTTCTGATTAAAAATTAATTTTGGTAAACGGCATTGAGGTAAAACATGAGTTAACCAACATCGGGAAATCGTTTTTGTAAATACCTTTGTGTTTTTAAATTTTATCTTAGTTTGTTGATTTTAGGGGGAGTAAATCCAAATTTGAAAATTCAAAAACATCGAAAAATTTCAAAACCCAAAAACATTGGAAAAACAAAAATGAGTTTCCTGGCGAGAAAAAGAGTAAATGATAGTAAATCAGTGGTCTGTCGAAACCTTTTTGAACTGAAATGCAAAATGAAAAATGATAAGCAGCTCTATATAAGATGTATCGGTAGGCTCACAATCATTTTAAAGTGTGTAGGGTGATATAAACTTAAATCGACTGAAGACCAGGTGGGAACCACTCATTGGCATATGGTCTTAGTACCAAAATTTCGTTTGAGAGATTGCCGAGGTTCTGAGATATTCGGTCTTTATGCTGCTTATCATCTGGGTATCATGGTTGTTTCTTTTACCGAAAAATAACGGGGACGCAAGTCTAGATCTTCCATGATACCATACATACGTGTACATATTGCATTCGACCTCAATAAGTGATCAACAATCACATGTCCAATCAAAACAAGTGATAATATATCACATTCATCCGGGAGTCAAGTTCGTCTCTCTGCTGTACGAAAGTACTGACCTGTTCACGGACTTGCTCCTGTGCCCTCATGCATCTGAAAATCAAGTTCCTCATCAATAAGTGATTCTATCACATAGGGCTTGTTTTCAAATCAAAATAAGTGAGTTTCTCACATTTTCATATACGGTCAAATAGATGATAATCGGTATACTCACCGGTAAGATGAACCCTCGTGCATACCTTGATACGGGAATGTGTCGTGATGTGGATGAACACCGGTCGGTAAGTATAAATCATACCTTAACGTATCCCCTTGCCATGATTACATCTGATAAGTTGAGCTTATGTGGACAACAATACCGATAATCGTTATAGGATGCTTATCTTAATGTTAACTAAATGAACAAACAAGAACGTTTTGGCATGACCGTACACTGATATGATTCTCTTACCCTCGAAACTCGCAAAAAGAATGTCTGTAAATATTTATTTACTACTTTTCATTTCTGTATCTTTGTATATATTTATTTATTACTTTCCGTCTTTACATTTGAAAAATGAAAAATTCCAAAAAGATTTTAGGTGTGTTTTAATATAAACTTTATGAAAACCAAAAAGATTTTGCTTCTAGTTTATTTTTGATTGACCGATGTTGGAACTCGAGTCTATCCTACCCAGAATCCTGATTGTAAGCCGGAAAACAATTGCTTCTTCATAATCAGTCGAAGTTAACAAGTTTTGAAAGTTAAAGGATTAAAATTGAACAAATTTGTTTAAACTTTCAAACTGTTGTCGGTCGGTAGTTGATTGAGATTTGATCTCATATGTGTCATTTTTTAAATGTTAACTATATTCCAAGCGGTTGTTCTCATTATGCGTTTAGCTTTCTTGCATGTGCAGATGCTAAAGGCGAGGAGAACATGTTCGATGACAAGCTTTGGAATGAAGACACGAAGTGGAGGCACTCAAAGTATAAAATGATCGAGTTGCCGCTGACCCTTCATCAACACCACAAGGATCTGAAGAATTGACAAGTCAAAAGATTCACGAGCATAACTCATTGGAGAGTTCATTTTAAGGGGGAGTTTATTGACACACTACCTAAATGAAAAGGGGAGTTTGTTGATACACTTTCTTCTTTCAATGCGTGAAGACTTTGAAGATCCTCCGACATGGAAGACATGGAAGTTGAACATCACGAGTAGCGTCCAAGGGGGAGTTTGTTGATACTTATTTTGTGGACGCGACTCGGTTCGGTTCAACTCGATTCGGTTCGACCCGGCTAGGTTCAGCTCAAGCCCGACGTCTCGACATTCCTCCGTCGTGCGTCCCAGAGTTCGACACGCGAAGCACAAAGCGCCGCGGACTTTCCCGTCGACACATCACCATGACATCACCTTGGTGATGTCATGATGATGTCATCATAGGTTGGCTAAATTTCACAAATATGAAACAATTGAAACTGGACGTAACATGTGCATGAATTTGTGGGCCAATCAGAATACTTGGGCCATTGCCAACATTGGGCCGATCGCACAAGTGAAGCAAGCCCAATCGCACAAGTCTCATATATATACCGAAATCATTTATTGATTTCGGTGGACAAGAGGGTGCAACAGACAAGTGAAGTCACAATCACACAAGAGAGAACCGAGAGATTTGTTAGAGAGTTTGCAAAAATTGTTTTGTAAACATTGGTTTGTAATCGTTTTCAAGTATTAATACATTGGTGTTAATCGTTGAGTCTCGGTCTCCTTCTCGTGTTCTTGTTCATCTTTCTATCTCGGTTTGCATCTCCGGTTGGATTCCGCACAACTGGGTGTGTTTGACAACAAGGATTAGGCGACTAGATCCTCCCCTAGCCGGACCTACAATTCGTTAACGCATTATGTGCGGTTTCAGACCGCAATTCATGTGCATTCTTCACTCTTTCTTCCATTGTTGCTTGGGGATACTCCTAAAAGTCTTCCGGTACATAGTTCTGTCATATTGCTCTTCCTTCGTCCTCCAAAATAATATTATGCATGATTATACAAGCGTACATAGCATCTCTCATTTTTTCTTTGCTCCATGCACGAAAATGATTTCTCAAATAATGCCACTGTTGTTGAAGAACCCTAAAGCACCTCTCAATATCCTTCTGCGAAGACTTTTGAACCTTTTTAAAGTAAGCTATTTTTTCATTGTACGGGTCCATGAACGTCTTCCCGAAAATTGAATACCTAGGATAAGTTCCATCGCACAAATAGTATCCATACGGGTACTAGTTCCCGTTTGCATAAAAAGATGCTCTCGCAGCTTGACCAGAAATATAGTCCTCTACCAATGGAGACTGCTCGAAAACGTTTATATAATTGCATGACCCTACGACACCAAAGTAAGCCGACCATACCCAAAGGTCCTGTGAGGTAACCGCTTGAAGAATAACAGTTGGTCCGTCTTGGTCACCTCGTGTGTGTAGACCTCGCCATGCGGTCGGACAACTATACCACTGCCAATGACGACAATCCAAGCTCCCGATCATGCCCGGTAAACCATGAAGATTAGAATGGACCTCGTAAATTTTTTGAAGGTCGTACCAAGTGGGCTATCTCAGATAACGGGGACCTAAAATCTAATTAAGTTAACCTAAAACCTAAGTAGGACCGGATCAAAGATTAGGAACCCAACAAGTCATTATATTATATATATTACCATTACCATTACCATTACCAATTACCAATATATTAAAATTACAATTGAATGAACAGTAAATCACTATGTGATGAGCAAATGGAATCGGGTACCGGTACGCGATTTACCCAACTGGGTGTATTTTCGCTACCCGTTCGGCACTGGTATTCACCGGTTTTTACCCTCAAATACCGGTGCTGTACCAGTACCAAACCGTACCGTACCGTACCAGGTATATTTGGTACCGATACCCACTTTTGGGGATTTCGGTAATTACCTACATATTAAAAAATAGAAACTGAATTAATAGTAACATCACTAAGTGATGATCAAATGGTATCGGGTACCGGTTCGGCACCAGTATTCACCGGTTTTTACCCTCAAATACCGGTGTCGTACCAGTACTGACCGGTACCGAACCATACCGTACCAGGTATATTCGGTACCGGTACCCATTTTTGGGGATTTCGGTAACGGTATTTTCGGTGTCGGTTGGTACCGAGCTCATCAAATCCTGTAACAATGCAAGTAATTGCACCGTTTAGATTACTTTTCATACATACAGTAAGTAAACTGTATTTCGTTTGAATGTGGTTTTATATACACAACAACTTATTTGCTTTCTTTTTTGTCTTTTTCTGTAATGAGTGAATTGTACCATGTAAAATTAACTTGGATATTTAGATTATTGATGAGCAAATCGTATTAAATCCTATAATCAAAGCGGTTTCGTATCGGTACCAAATTTACAATACCAAATTATTTTCGGTACCAATTTGGTACCCACCTTTTGGCGTTTTCAGAATCGTTACTTTCGGTTCGACACCGGTTTAGCACCATACCTGTATTTATTGATATTTACCTTCAAATACCATACCGTATTGTACCGAGTATTTTCGATGCCGGTACCTAATTTCGATGATTTTCCAGATCGGTACTTTCGGTGCCGTTACAAGTACCGAGCTCATCCATATTTTAACGTGTTAGCACCATAATAACTGAACTGAAAACAACCGATTTTCCAACATGTAGGACGTGTGGGTCGTATTATTATATATTAGGTTATTTAAAATAGCTTGTTTTAGTGTGGAGTGACTATCCTTACCACGTCATTGCTATTTATGTTTTGATATTCGTTATCTACTTGCCGCTGCTGACACGCGTTTTGCAGTCATCGGATCCCCGCCGCAACGCGCGGACGGAAAATTAACTAGTTATATATACTATATAAACTTCACATACACTCTTAGAAACAGTATATTAATTGAACAAATTTAGGATAATATTTACGGTTCTGCCACAACTATTTTTTACAACCATCTCCTTTGTCTCCATCAAAGCCCATGATTATGACCACATTTCTTCAAATTAAAAGGAAGCGAGAATGATAGAAAACGAGAGGCATAGAAAGACAGAGTGAAAAGGAGGTGCCGACAACCAGAGCCGTCCCCGAGAAAGATGTCACTGCCCCCGGCCCGGTTTTACCCGTTTCAGGAGCCGCGGGACAGAAAACTCGTGGTAAATATTATGTTGGCAGCGGAAATTTTAAAAGGATCTTTTAAAACTTGAAAATACCCAATTTATTTTATTTCGCAATTTTGGGGATAACACCCATAATTTACAATAAAGGTGTTTTCATTGGGAAATCCCTGTTTTTACAAAAAACATGTTTCTTTATTTTATTGAGCCACCTCCTTAAGCTTGTAGTGCTACATGACACTTTTTCCTGGATCACAGCAGATCACCTGAAACATGTTTTAAAAAGGTTTTATCAGCAGGGAAATACTGGCGAGTCATTCAAGTTGCACAAAACGACATATTGTTATAATATACAGTATTAAGGGTGATTACATTGTTTTCTATCAACCAATTACCCCAATCGGTATTTGTCACTCGACTGTATCTGTGACTATGGTCAGATCACCCATTGGCTAACCCGTTGTCCAATGGTGACGGGTATCAAGTAATGTATACAAAACCCCACATACCGGCAGTAATTGAAGATTACAAAGACTTGATCCCTGTAATTATAACTTTGAAAATAAATACGGTTTTTGAAACAGATTTGGTAAAAAGAGAATGACTCACATTGCAAGTTTAGACGGGCAGCATTTAGCCTACTGATTTTTGCCTGGTTAACCTAATTCAAATAACAATGCACACGAAAACTATGTCAGTAACTTAATACAACTTTTATGACAACTCACGAGATCTAAAACCTTCACGATGATTGACAAAGTATAGCCCAAATACGGGCAGCACTTAAACATCCATCGGATTGGTTTTTATCGATCGGACATTAAATCGTAGCAGTGATCGAGTTATTACCCTGTTATCTCGACAGAATTTCGTGCTGTGTGTGTTTTTGAAGTAAACAGACGATATCTCAGTGTAAGAATTGAATTTTAACGTCGAACCAACGCCAAAATGCAAGTTCCAAACTCTACTATTTATACTGAAAAACCGGCTCCCTCGCGTGGCGCGAGAGCCTGGCGCGTGGCGCGAGGGCACCCCCTCTAGCATAGGGTTGCCTCGTGTCTAACTAGCTTGGGTGAGTTGACAATTTGTTAAATTTCGAATTTGACAACGAACTGTTTAGATAATATCAATTAGGGAATACTCCCCCTGAGTTTTAGGGGCCCTGATCCTAGTTTCGATTGTTCTGAAATTTTTAGGGGTCATGCAATATTATTTGGGGGGTCTCAATTAGGGTTTCCTATTGGACATAATAAAATAAGAAATAGTAATTTTGATGAGAGTTGTTACATCCTCCCCACCTTATAAAAATCTCGTCCTCGAGATTTACTGGAACAAGTAGGGATGTTTTCGCTTCATTTCCGATTCCAGCTCCCAAGTGTACTCAGGTCCTCTCTTTGAATCCCACTTGACTTTGACCAGTACTAGTATTTTGTGCTTGAGAAACTTGACCTTTCTATCTTCTATCTGCAGTGGCTTCTCAACAAATTTTAACTTCTCATTTACCTCTACATCTTGAAGAGGTACTACCATGAATTCGTCAGATAGACATTTCTTGAGGTTGGATATATGAAATACGTCATGTACCCCGGCTAGCTCTTCTGGTAACTGTAATCGATAGGCAACTGGTCCTATACGCTGGATTATTGGGAATGTTCCTACGTACCTTGGACTTAGTTTTCCTTTCTTACCAAACCGAACTACTCCTTTCCAAGGAGAAACTTTCAAGAGTACCTTGTCTCCAACTTGGAATTCTAGCGGTTTGCGTCGATTGTCTGCATAACTCTTATGGCGATCTCGAGCTGGTTTCAGTCTTTCCTTGATTTGAGTGATCTTGTCAGTGGTTTCTTGTACAATCTCGGGACCTGATAATTGGCTTTCTCCTATTTCTGCCCAACAAACTGGAATTCTGCATTTTCGTCCATACAGTGCTTCGAATGGGGCAGCTTCAATGCTTGCATGGTAACTATTGTTATAGGAGAATTCAATTAAGGGTAGGTGGTCATCCCAGTTTCCACCAAAATCAATTACACATGCCCTGAGCATGTCCTCCAGGGTTTGGATCGTCCTTTCACTTTGTCCATCTGTTTGAGGATGGTATGCAGTACTTAAATTTAGTCGGGTTCCCATTGCTTCCTGGAAACTAGTCCAGAAATGGGAAGTAAAACGACTATCCCTATCCGATACAATGGAGAGTGGGACTCCGTGTAAAGATACTACTTCGTCTACGTATAGCTTGGCTAATCTTTCCAAGCTGAAAGTTTCCTTCATGGGTAGAAAATGAGCTGATTTGGTTAATCGATCCACAATTACCCAAATCGCGTCATTACCTTTTCTGGTTTTGGGTAACTTAGTAACAAAATCCATGGTTATTAATTCCCATTTCCAAACAGGCATTTCTAATTGTTGGAGTAACCCTGAAGGTTTCTGGTGTTCTGCCTTAACTTGTGAACAAGTTAGACACTTAGATACATATCTAGCTATGTCCTTTTTCATTCTTATCCACCAAAAATTATTCCTTAAATCTTGGTACATCTTATTATTACTAGGATGCATGGTATACCTAGATTTATGGGCTTCCTCTAAAATTTTATTTCTTAAGTCTCCTTGCTTAGGTACCCAAATCCTTTTCTTACGGAATCTCAAAATTCCATCAGCCCCTTGCTCCAAGTCTTTTATTCTTCCTTTCATTCCTTCAGCATCATCCTTGATTGCTGTTTCCTGTATATTCTTCAGTTGTTTCATTATGTCTAATTGTAAACTTATTCTAAGAGCACGAACTCGCTTTAGCTTTTCATGATACTTACGACTTAGGGCATCTGCGACTACATTTGCTTTTCCTTCGTGATATTGAATATCACAGTCGTAGTCACTTAGAATTTCCATCCATCTACGTTGTCTCATGTTTAATTCTTTTTGCCCAAATATGTATCTTAAACTCTTATGATCTGTATAAACAGTAAACTTACTTCCATACAGACAATGTCTCCAAATTTTAAGGGCAAAAATTATTGCTCCTAATTCTAAGTCGTGAGTCGTATAATTCTCCTCATACTTTTTCAATTGCCTTGATGCATACGCAATTACCTTTTTGCATTGCATTAACACACATCCTAATCCTAGCTTAGAAGCGTCACAGTAAACTTCAAAATCTTTTGTTCCTTCGGGTAAAGCAAGAATTAGGGTGTTTGTTAACTTTTGCTTTAAAATCTTAAAAGCCTCTTCTTGCTTAGGTCCCCATTCAAACTTAACTGTCTTACAGGTTAGCTTAGTTAATGGCCCGCTTTTTAGAAAAATCCTTAATGAAGCGCCTATAGTATCCAGCTAATCCTAGAAAGCTTCTAACTTCCGTAGCTGATTGCGGGACTTTCCATTTGGTGATTGCTTCTATCTTAGCAGGATCGACGTGAATACCTTCGTGATTCACCATATGACCTAAAAATTACACCTCCTGTAGCCAAAATTCACACTTCGAGAATTTGGCGTAAAG
Organism: Helianthus tuberosus; assembly: GCA_030545235.1. NCBI lineage: Eukaryota > Viridiplantae > Streptophyta > Magnoliopsida > Asterales > Asteraceae > Helianthus > Helianthus tuberosus. The sequence continues at coordinate 47,346,301 of CM060376.1, forward strand.
CTTTTCCTTTCTTAACAAAGTTAAGAGTGCATGCAGGTGCTGACAATACTCATCCTGACTTTTGGAATAAATAAGTATATCGTCGATGAAGACAATTACAAATTTATTCAAATACGGTTTACAGATTCTATTCATCATATCCATAAATGCTGCAGGAGCATTTGTTATTCCAAAGGGCATGACTTTACACTCGTAATGACCATACCTAGTTCTGAAAGCGGTTTTAGGTATGTCTTCTTCTTGTACCTTCAGCTGATGGTATCCAGAGCGTAAATCTATCTTAGAAAAATATCTAGCTCCCTGAAGTTGATCGAAAAGATTATCAATCCTAGGTAATGGGTATCGATTCTTAATTGTAACCTTATTTAATTCCCTATAATCGATACACATTCGCATCGAACCATTTTTCTTCTTTACGAACAACACTGGAACTCCCCAAGGGGATGAACTAGGTTGTATGAATCCTTTACTATGCAATTCATCTAATTTCTTTTTCAGTTCTAGCATTTCGGTGGGTGTTAATCGGTAGGGTGCTTTAGCTACGGGTGTAGTTCCAGGAATCAAATGAATTCTAAATTCTACCTCCCTATCTGGTGGTAATCCTGGTAGTTCTTCTGGGAATACATCTGAGTATTCTGATACTACAGGAATTTCCTTAAGTTCCTTACCCTTTGTGCTAATGATTACCGAAATCATATACACTATTCCTTGCTTTCGTTCATAATTAGCAACTTTCATTACTTAAATGAACTTCATGGGTTTACGCGGCTTATCCCCTGTAATCATGATTACTTCTCCTGTGGGTGAACAAATTTCTATAGAATTCTTATCACAAAGGATTCGAGCATGGTTGGCTACTAACCAATCCATTCCTAACACGACATCGAATCCAGCTAAATTCATGGGTAATAGGTTTATAGAAAACTTATGACCTGAAAGTTCTATAGTTTCTTTCTGCAAAACTGTATCTATGTTAACAGAGTTCCCGTCTGCCGTTTCTACAGTAAAAACTTGCCTAAGTTTTGTTAAGGGTAGCTTAAGAGCTTGGCAGAATGAAGTATTTATAAAACTTTGGTTTGCACCAGAGTCGAATAATACTTTCGCATAAACGTTGTAAACTAAGAACGTACCAGTTATTACATCAGGAATTAGTTCGGCTTCCTGCGTGGTCAATTGGAAGGCTCTTGCGTTCTTCTTGTTAGTCCCTTCAGCAGGTTTGGCCTTGTTATCTGCTAGTTTAACCAATTTAGGGCATTCTGGTCTGAAATGGCCAGCTTCGCCGCAGTTGTAGCAGATCTTTGTTTTCTTTCTGCAATCTTCTTCACGATGTCCTGTAGCTTTGCAGAAGTTGCAGGTTTCATTACATTTTCCAAAATGTTTCTTTTTACAGTTCCTGCAGAACGGCGGAGTGGAAGATGATCCAGTTCCTCTTTTCTTGAAATTGCTATTATTACTCACACGAAATCCTTGGGAAATTTTCTGAGCCAATTCTCTCTTCTGGTTTTCTTCTCGCGTACGCACCAGTCCGCCAGTCAAAGTGTTAGCTAATTCCACCGCATCATCGATTGTGCGAGGCCTCGCAGCTTTGACAATATCACGGATCTCGCTAATTAAACCCCAAATATAGCGAGAGATAAGTACCGGTTCTAGCGAAGCCAGAGTAGGCACAATTCGAGCATATTCGAAAAACTTCGAAGTATACCCTCGACAATCAACATCCACCATTCGATGGCTCGGGAATTTGTTCGCCATTTGTTCTTTTTCATATTCTAGGTAGAATTTTCTTTCCACCAGACGTTTAAATTCTTCCCAACTCATGGCATAGGCCATGTTACTTCCCTTAGCTTGTAATACCGTATTCCACCATTCTAATGCTTCTTCCTTGAAAAGATGAGAAGCATACATAACTCTATCTTCCTCGGCACATTTACTTATTTTAATTACTGCATTGGTTTTCTCCAACCAACGCAGTGCAGCAGTTTCCCCTTCATTTCCTGCGAACTCGACAGGTTTACAAGCAAGAAATTCCTTGTAAGTGCAACCAGGCGTTGCAGCTTTCATTCTCTTAAGTATCGGGGCTTGCATTACATCATTATCATTATTATTAATGTTGCCGCCTCCATTTATGCTATTACTGAAGTTGTCTTCATGAGTACGTTTGCTAGGAATAATTGGTTGAGGTTCAACTGGATTTCGGGCAGCAGCAAGAATTACTGGAATAACATTGGCCAATCCTTGAGTAACGATGTTTTCTATATCTTGCCTATTCAGAAATTGATCTTCATGGTTTTGTTCAGATTGGTTAACTTCGTTAACTGGTTCATTAACAGCAGGTTCCATCTGATAATTTTCAATATATAAATTATTGGCACAAGATAAAGTAAATAATAATCAAGCATAATAAAGCAATCGCACATAATCACGTCAACATAATCATGTCAACACGTATAGCCAAAATTGTCGATTTTTCGACTTCCATATTTTATATATTACTATGCGTCCGTACACACCAGTTATCTTACAAGAGTTTTATTTTAAGTTATTTTGCAGGATTATATTTTTATTACTATTATTATTATTATTATTATTTTGTTATTATACAACCACAACCACAACCACACCATCCCCGTCAGCTGGCATTTCAAAAACGACGTTCCCTCTCATTGTACTTCCATGATATCCTCTCCCCCACATCTCGGATTCTATTTCCTGCGTCCACCAGCTCCTCGCCATAGTGGCAGAGTTCAGCCAAGTTTTCTGTGCTCATAGGTGGATGTAGTGGAGGCTCAGGGTCGAATTGGGGGAAAAAGGTATTAGGGTTATTTAAAAGGTTCTGAAATTGCCAGTCAGTTGTCCACCATTCTTCTAGCTCTTCTGGTAGAGGTCGGGGGTGGATAATAGGATCTGGGATGGTAGGTTCCAGATTAACTGGAAGTTGTACTCCCGCCGGGTAATTAAAGAGGTTTTCATCGGCAGGTCCGATGAGGTCACTAAGTGCCAGTTTATGATCCAGCTCCTCCCATGATGGCATATCCTGGGATTGCCTGGAACTTTCCTCGATTTCTATTCCTTTTCCTTTATCCATTGGATCCTCAGTCCTTTTGATTTTCTGTGTTGCTGGTTTCTTCCTACGCACACGCCTCCAGCCTATGAGTCTTCTTCTGTTTTTCGGTTTCGATTTCTCCTAAGGTTGGGCTTGGAATACTATTGGTTCCTTAGTGTCGGCCCAATAACCGGAAAAGTCCTCGGAAACTTCCATATCAGCAGAATGGATAGTGATATTCTGAAGAGCTTCGGATAACTCATTCATGCTGTTTAGCATATGTGAAGAAACACACAAAATTTCTAAGTTAAAATTTTGTAAAATAATTTTGCACAGAATCACAGAAGGGCTATCAGAAAAAATTAAGTATTTCTAAATACTTAATTGGCTTAAATCAGTGGCTCTGATACCACATTTTTCTGTCACGGCCCCCGGCCCGGTTTTACCCGTTTCAGGAGCAGCTGGACAGAAACCCGTGGTAAATATTATGTTGGCAGAGGAAATTTTAACAGGATCTTTTAAAACTTGAAAATACCCAATTTATTTTATTTCGCATTTTTGGGGATAACACCCATAATTTACAATAAAGGTGATTTCACTGGGAAATCCCTGTTTTTACAAAAACATGTTTCTTTATTTTATTGAGCCACCTCCTTAAGCTTGTAGTGCTACACGACACTTTTTCCTGGATCAAAGCAGATCACCTGAAACATGTTTTAAAAAGGTTTTATCAGCAGGGAAATACTGGCGAGTCATTCAAGTTGCACAAAACGACATATTGTTATAATATACAGTATTAAGGGTGCTTACATTGTTTCTATCAACCAATTACCCCAAATCGGTATTTGTCACTCGACTGTATCTGTGACTATGGTCAGATCACCCATTGGCTAACCCGTTGTCCAATGGTGATAGGTATCAAGTAATGTATACAAAACCCCACATACCGGCAGTAATTGAAGATTACAAAGACTTAATCCCTGTAATTATAACTTTGAAAATATATAGGGTTTTGGAAACAGATTTGGTAAAAAGTGAATGGCTCACATTGCAAGTTTAGATGGGCAGTGTTTAGCCTACTGATTTTAGCCTGGTTAACCTAATTCAAATAACAATGCACACGAAAACTAGGTCAGTAACTTAATACAACTTTTACGACAACTCACGAGATCCAAAACCTTCACGACGAATGACAAAGTATAGCCCAAATACGGGCAACACTTAAACATCCATCGGATTGGTTTTTATCGATGGGACATTAAATCGTAGCAGTGATCGAGTTATTAACCTGTTATCGCGGCAGAATTTCGTGCTATGTGTGTTTTATACTGAAAAACTGGCTCCCTCGTGTGGTGCGAGAGCTTGGCGTGTGGCGCGAGGGCACCCCCTCTAGCATAGGGTTGCCTCGTGTCTAACTAGCTTGGGTGAGTTAACGGTTTGTTAAATTTCGAATTCGACAACGAACTGTTTAGATAATATCAATTAGGGAATACTCCCCCTGAGTTTTAGGGGCCCTGATCCTAGTTTCGATTGTTCTGAAAATTTTAGGGGTCATGCAATATTATTTGGGGGTCTCAATTAGGGTTTCCTATTGGACATAATAAAATAAGAAATAGTAATTTTTTTTATGAGAGTTGTTACAAAAGATAATGATAATTTGGGCCACGTGCAAGACAAAAATTTTGGGCCCCTTCCTATAATTGGTATTGATCGAATTTTGGTTTCATTCAGTATAGTACAATAACGGTACTTGATGTAAATAATAAATATTACGCCCAAGGTGTTTTAACAAGCATAAAATGTATTATACTAAAATAATAATATTACAATATCACATATAACATTCTTATATTTTATTCCTACATTTTATGATAATAGTCACTTGTAGATGAAGGTATACTATAATTAAGTTAAAACAATAGAAAACTAAAGAGTAAACTTCCGTTTTGCTCCCTGTGGTTTGGTCATTTTAACGGTTTTGCTCCAATAGTTTAAAAATAGCCATTTTCCTCCCTGATTTATCTAACTTATCTTCATTTTGCTCCCAGCCTCTAACTCCATCAGGGAGGAAAATGGCGACAAACTCGAAAGATTAGGGAGCAAACTGGCGACAAACTCGAAAGATCAGGGAGGAAAATGGCTATTTTTAAACTATTGGAGTAAAACCGTTAAAATGACCAAACCACAGGGAGCAAAACGGAAGTTTACTCAAAACTAAAATAATAGATATAAAGATATATCAACAATGTGCATCATATTTGCTTGTATATGATTTTGTTTTGTTGTATTCGCTTGTAAATATTGACATCGCTTTTGCATCATTTGCCAAGTTATATATACACAGTATTAATGTAGATTGTTGCTTTTGCATCATTTGAACAAGTTATATACACAGTATTAATGTTGATTTGATAAAATGAAAAAAAAAAATAATGTTGTAAAGGAAATGGAAGGATCGAACTTGCACCCATACCTTTATTGTTTCTATAGTGAACTAATAGACCAAACGCCAACCACTACGATTGTTTTAGAAATAAATCCATTTGACCTTTTAAAATTCTAGAAAGCTATAAAAAAGGGGAAAGCCAAAAGATAGCAGAATCGAACCGGAAAAATCAACGATAAAGTAGAATGCTCTTAGCAACTGAACTATAGTAGGTTACGAGTAAAATATTTATACCACTTCTAATATATAAATCTTTTTAGAAATTTTTCGGGCCCTCTAACAGCTTGGGCCTTGGGCCGTTGCCCAGCTTGGCGGGCCCAATAGCCGGCTCTGCCGACAACAGTGATTCCGTGGGGCGCCGCGGCGGCAACACCACAGTTCAGGCGCGGTGTTGTAGTGGTGCTGTTAGCTGTAGCGGTATCGTGTGCGTGCCGTGGTGGTGCTGTAGTGGTGGCAACTTGGTGGTTGTATTGCGGTGTAGGGCGCGATTATGCATAGGAGAAGACAAACGGTGACTGCGCGATTACGTGGTATTGCCGGCTAGGTTGCGGTGACTGCGCGATTACGTGGTATTGCCGGCTAGGAAGGGAGAGTGTGTGTATTGAGGGTAGTAAATTGGAGAATAATGGAGTCTAGAGGTCATTATTGCTGGAAGCTGTTATCATCTATAGGCCTATCTCCACTTCTCCATACTCCACACTAATGCATAATTTTAAATTTCTGTGTTTAAATTGATAACTTCTCTTTTTTTTAATCTCCTAAGTATATGTATTAAAATGTTAAATAAGTAGGCAAAAAAAGTATGTCATCTGGATTTTAAGTTGGGGAAAAATTAGATATTATAAAAAGGCTGAAGGTATTCACACACCCTATCTGTCTATTTAGACACCTTTGAAACTCTAGACGCCTCGTATAGGCCTATACGGGACGTCTAGGCCCTGAATTCAAGAGGGTCTGAGTGGGATGCCAGACACAAAGTTTGAGGGGCCTAGACGTCTCGTATAGGCCTATACGAGACACCTAGGAGTTTGGTGTTTTTTTGGTTGAAAGAATGGGTGTTTTGGTGGGGTAATTTGATGGTTTTTGGAGGGTGATGTTTTTTTGAGTGAAAAATTTTGTGTTTCTAAAGAAAAGTTTTATTTTTTTGTATAATAAAAAAATTTACCGTTTTCAAGATCGGCCCTTTAAATATATTCGATCGTTTAAATATTATATTGTTTTTAACATTTTATTTTTTTTAAATATTATCCTAGCATTAAAATATTATCTCGTTTAAATAGTATTTAAGATTTTGAAAATTATATTGTTTCCGTATTATATTCTCAACATTTATTACGAAATACCAATTTAAGACAAACAATCATTAAGTAACGGAATAACTGAACACAAACTTAAATATGGTATATATAAGATAAGTTTGTACATTCATAACAAAAATAAAAACTACAACTGAACACAAAATACCAAAATATGTCCATGCAGCTGGTCTATGCCTCCAGGAACGAGTCTGAGTTCGAATCTGGATCTGGCTGCTGCGGCTTGTAGGTCCCTAAAGGAGGATCTAGAACAACCTTATCCTTGTTATCGGACACACCCGCAAGTGCGGAATCCAAGTGGGTGTAACAATACAAAGTTTTATTTATCAAAACAGGAAGAGAATTCAACGTTTCAAGCTCAAATGTATATTTCCAGAAGATAAACCTTACAACTCTCTGGTGTGCTCTCTTATCCAAACTGTGTTACAAGGCTGTTTATATAGGCAAGGTGTCCGCAACGCCACGAAATATGGCACTGGGCCAAACAAAGAGGCCCACGGAAGACCTATACCCACGAAGTATGTGGGGTTCTTCGTGGATGCCATTTCAGCGAGTAATCATTGATGAATAATGTTCTTCGTTAGAATTCCTTTGTATGGTTTTTCGTTGGAATGCAAGCCCAAACAAACAAATGCTTCTTTGTTTTATGGATGGCCCAATATGCATGATACTTCGAGACAGTTGCATGGCAGATTCATTTATGAAAACAATCTTGCATGCATTTCATTAAAGAGCATGACATCATGGTGATGTCATGGTGATGTTATCTCGTGGCTCTTCGTGCTTCATGTATCGAACTCTGGGGCGCACGACGGAGGAATGTCGCGACGTCGAGCTCGAACCAAGTTGAGCCGAGCCTAGTCGAACCGAAACGAGCCGCATCCATAAAATGCATCAACACGGCTGCTGCTGATGATGTGGTGCTCGAGGTGGTGGGAGCGGTATAGCAGGTAACCCCTCTCACTCATCTACCACTACAAGAAAAAACCCCTATTGGGACGACATCTGTAGGGAAAACACAGGTCCTCTCTATAGATCACCCTATAGAGACGACATGTCGTTTCTATAGGGTTTTCGTGCCTTTTTAGTTAGGTTACTTTATAGGGACGACATATCCTCTCTATAAGGTAAAAGTAATTTTTTTTATTCTCTAGTTTGTTGAATCGGAAACTTTAAAAAAACGTTTTAACTTATAGAGACGACAGTTGTCTCTATAACTTTAAATATTTTTATTTTAATTTTATTTTATTAATGATCAATATGTATGAAAATTAAAATAAAACTAAAAAATAAAGTTTAACCTATAGAAATGACATGTCGTCTCTAAAAAGTTTGACTAGTCAAAAATAATTTTAATTTAGGCGACAAAATTTCCCCCATTCCAAATTTGTGTTGAAAAAAAAGTCTAACATATAGAGACGATATGTCGTCTCTACAGGGAAGCATAATTTTGTTTTGTTTTTTAATTTTGGTTAATAAATAATTAAAAATACAAAAAAAGTTATTCACATATAGAGACGGGATGTCGTCGCTATAAACCCAACTAAGTTTATTAATTTATTCTTGTTTTTTAACTAAAAAATATAAATTTAAACCTATAGAGACGACATGTCGCCTCTAAAATGTTTGAAATAAAAATTTTAAAAAATAAATAAACTAACCTACAGAAAGGATATATCGTCTCCATAGGAAAACATAATTTTGTCTTGTTTTTAGTTTTGGTTAATAAATAATTAAAAATACAAAAAATGTTATTCGCATATAGAGACAACATGTCGAACGAACCATCCTATCAAATCGTTTAGCCTGTTAAGTTCGGCTCGTACCTGCGCGGATCTGCTGCAGCTCCCGGGGCATGACCTGGAATAACGTGCCGTGGAAACTAGGGCGGGGGGTGGTGATGGCTGTGGCATCGCTAGTCCGTCTAAATCCACCGGAGGGTCCTGCACGACCGCTGCAGCAACATCTGGCGGAGGATAGATTAGATCAAACTGCTCCGGTAGGTCCCGCGGTGTCGCAACCCCCGACCCCTACCCCGGGAGCGGGCGACCGCGAGATCCAGATTCGTGGTATCGGTGTTTATTAAATTGGCAACGGAAATTTACATCCGGACCGTAGTTAGGAAATAGTTTTATCAGAGTTAAAATACCACACTTTTAATAAATAACAAATACATGTGAGAAACCCAAGTTTCCGTTACAATCTGTTTATAGGGATAAACCCTAATTTATTGAAATAAAACTTCTTTCTTGTTTAGGTAACTTTTATAGCTACTTTTCCAAGCCTTCAGTGCTCTCCAGCTGGCTTCTATTTGGCTTTCACATTTTGTTACCTGAAACGCGTTTTAAAAAAGTTTTATCAGCAAGAAATACTGACGAGTGCATCCCAGTTTAATCAAAACATGCTTTTATATCTTTAAAGTATTGAGAGCGATTACAATGTTTTTATCTACCCAATTAGCACCCACGGTACTGTCAATCCTGACTTGTGGTCATGCTACTACTCATAGTGTAGTAACAAGTAATGTATAGAAAACCCCAACATACCGACAGTAATTGTAGAATACATAGACTCAATCACTGTTAAATATACTTTGAAATAATTGAGGTTTTGTAAAAACAGTTTACGAAAATCAGATGAACTCACATTGCTATTTTAGATAATACTACTGCTTTCTGGTGACTTCCTGGTTATAATCTATTAAAATTAAACAATGCACACGTGTTAGTAAGATAACTCAATTTACATTAGTTATATCCCCGAGATAGAACTCCAACGACTGAGTCAGACAGAGTCTTGACATGCGTTACGGAGCTCTAGATCAATCGGGCAGAGTAACTAATACATAACCGGGGGTTATAATACTTACAACGAGGCAGAGCTTCACTTTTTAGGGGTATTAAACTGGGCAACGTTTAATTATTATAGGGACTGAGAGAAAGAAAAAGAATTGAGCGATTGTGAACTGAGCCTCTCGACCCCTTTTATAGATCTGATCAGGGGCGCCCCGCGCCACGCGAGAGATAGAAGGCAAGGCTTTGCGGCCCGCGAGGCCACTAGGGTAGGCCGTAGCTTAGTCGAGTCAGACCACTAGCCTTCACACGCATCCGGACACGTGGCATAACCGGGTGCGGCCTGGTGTCCAGCTTTCACGCCCCGCGACAGACCCAGTGATATGGGTCGCGGCCCACGAGCGCCTCCTGTTTCTTGTTTTATTTGATTTTTATAATTATAAAGGTATTTTAGGGTTATTTTTCGTATACGGGGTGTATTTCAGGACGTATAGGAGTATTTTAATGATTTTGGGAGAGTTGTAATATCCTCCCCACCTTGTTTTAGATCTCGTCCTCGAGGTCTACTGGAACAGGTGTGGATATTTCTTCTGCATTTCTGCCTTGAGCTCCCAAGTGTACTCTTGTCCTCTCTTGGAATCCCATTTTACTTTAACCAGAACTAATCTCTTGTGTTTGAGATTCTTGATCTTTCTATCTTCAATCTGTAGGGGTTTCTCTACAAACTTAAGTTTCTCATTTACCTCTATGTCCTTAAGAGGTACCATTAAGGATTCATCTGCTAAGCACTTCTTGAGATTACATACATGAAATACATCATGTATTCCTGCCATTTCCTCTGGCAGTTGTAGCTGGTACGCTACTGGTCCTATTCTTCTAATAATCTCAAAAGGTCCAACATACATGGGGCTTAGCTTTCCCTTTTTTTATGAATCTGACCACTCCTTTCCATGGAGAAACTTTTAATAATACCTTATCTCCTACTTGAAATTCCAACGGTTTTCGCCTATTATCATCATAACTCTTTTGGCGGCGTGCTGCTTTTAGTCTTTCCTTGACTTGAACAATTTTGTCCGTTGTCTCTTGTACTATCTCTGGTCCAGACAGTTGTTTTTCTCCAATTTATGCCCAACAGACTGGAGTTCGGCACTTTCGTCCATAAAGTGCTTCAAATGGTGCAGCATTGATACTGGTATTATAACTGTTATTGTAGGAAAATTCTATTAACGGTAAATGATCGTCCCAATTTCCTCCGAAATCAATTACACAAGCTCTAAGCATATCTTCCATTGTCTGAATTGTCCTTTCGCTTTGTCCGTCCGTTTGAGGATGATAAGCAGTGCTTAGATTTAACTTGGTTCCCATTGCTTTTTGGAAACTAGTCCAAAAATGAGAAGTAAAACGACTATCTCTATCAGAAACAATAGATAAAGGAATTCCATGTAATGAAACTGTTTCATTTACATATAATTTGGCTAATTATTCCATACTGAAAGTTTCCTTCATTGGTAAGAAATGAGCAGACTTGGTTAATCTGTCTACAATCACCCAGATTGTATCATTACCTTTTCGTGTCTTACGTAATTTAGTAACAAAATCCATTGTAATCAATTCCCATTTCCATATTGGCATTTCGAGTTGCTGCAATAAACCTGAGGGTTTCTGGTGTTCAACTTTAACTTGTGAACATGTTAAACACTTAGCATCATAGGTTGCTATATCCTTTTTTATCCCTATCCACCATAAATTTTTTCTTAAGTCTTGATACATTTTATCATTACCAGGATGTATCATATACAAAGACTTATGGGATTCTTCTAAAATTCGATGGCGTAGGTTTCCTTGTTTGGGTATCCAGATTGTTTTCTTATGGAGTCTCTAAATTCCATCTGTTCCTTGTTCTAATTGCTTAATCATTCCTTTTAATTTTTTAGTATTGTCCTTGATTACTGATTCCTGTATTTCTCTAATTTGCTCATTTAAATCTATCTGCAGATTTAACTTGAGAGAACGTACTCTTCTTGGCTTTTCATGATACATTCGACTTAAAGCATCAGCTACTACATTAGCCTTTCCTGCATGATACTGGATATTATGTCACACCCCCAAAATCCACCTGCGGAGTACTACCGCTTGGAGGCGTGACTGACCAGGATCCAGCCACCAATCATATTGAACAAGCATATAAGTAGTTATGAAATCCAACCAATACAATTGGTGTTCATACAAAACATAGTTAAGTTGCAAGCGGAAGCATAAGTCTTAATTGATAACATAAGTTTAATTGTTTCAAAGTTTAACATGGCACACAGCCGTCCATGTCCCACAACGATTCTCCTCCATGCAAGCTCCAGTTAAGAAACCTAAGGACCTGCAAAGCATGTAGTAACGAGTCAACAACTAGTTGAGTGAGTTCACGGTTGGGTGTTCGTTTTAAGTTGTTTCGAAAACAGTTTCCTTTAGCTGGCATCCTGCCGTGGGGGTTACCCCAGAGTTAAAAACGTGACTTGTTTATTCCCGGTTACTCTGGCTATCCAGCCGTGGGGGCTACCCCGTGTTAGTTATCTGGCATTTCGGCCGTGGGGGCTACCCCATGCATACACTAGACTCGTTACCATATCGACTGCTGACTGTAGTCATGTTTATGTGCCCTGAAACTGTCAATGTCTATCATCATTGACGTGCCCCAGATCCATTAGTTCACGCCCGTCCTCTGCGGCACGGTGTGAGGTTTGTCAGACCTAAATAGCGCTATCTAACTAATGACCCGCTCGCCATTGGCCCGGCGATTAAGTCGATATAAAAAAAATGTGGGACTTCGTGATAGAGTTTTGGTCTAGTACGAGTTATCTGTCCGTGGGGACGAGGAATTACATTCCTGAACCTTTGCTGTCCTACCCAAGGAGGACGAGGAACCCATGTTCCTTAACCCCAATTCCCGACCCCTGGGAATCCCATGCTTTGTAGAGGGTGTGAACTCACCTTGGTTTGCTCGGTAGAAACACAGAAAAGTCAAACAAGCAAATGTTGTGGTTACTCACGTCCTATCATAGTTGTATCATACAATCAGGTTCGTATTCAAGTAGTGCACGTACGGGTTACACGTTTAATCATAGTAGTTCATCAACATTCACGTTCAATAGTAACATATAAGGTCTGCACATTGGGCCCAAGAGTCCGGCCCAAACAATTAAGTCCGAAATGAATTGCAAGCCCAACCAGTTATATCTGCGTATTGTCTCGAGTCGCAATTAGACGTTTGCGACTCGCAACCTGAGTCACAATCGTGGTTTCGGTCCGTGCTGGTTTGGTTACGAGTCGCAACTGGACTCGCAACCATGGTTCCGAGTCACCAAGTTTGGTGTGCTGATCACGTGTGGTTTCGAGTCGCAACCGGGTGTTTGCGACTCGCAACCGGTGTCGCAATCGGGGATCTCGACTCGTTGTGCTTGGTTTCGAGTCGCAACCGATGGTTTCGGTTGGACAACTACTGATTCGGAACAGTGTACTATTCTGATTTCATGTAACAGTTTGTACTATCCAACCAAATTCCTTAAACATGTTCCTTGTCTAGCAATTTACTAAAAATGGATCAAACAAATCAGAATTCAAATATTCAACCATGTTCTTATGATATTCAACAAGTTCTTCATGTTCATCAAATATTCAAAACACATTCAACACATATACGGATATTCATCTCTTCATTCAACATTTGTTCATAAGTTCTGCATTTTCGGACAAGCATCATAAACCCTAAACTAGACAACAAGTTTATCTTGTAACAAAACATTTGTTCCATAGTCTCATACATAAAAATCGGATGATTATCAATATTCTTTTATCATACAAAAATCTATACCTTTATTAAAGAGGTCATGTTCATAACAAGGGTTGTAACTAAACATGTATCATTTACTCAAACAAGAGCTCATCAATCAAACAAACACTTAATCATACATGAATCTTTAGCAAGCAAACACATTATCATCATCAACATCCGAAATACATAACAAGAATCACTATCCAACACGTATCATTAACACTAACCGGTTTGAGATGGTGCCGAGTTGGTAAAGAAGGTGAGTGTCCGAGTTGATGATGAGGAGCTTAGCCGGTTCTCCTTGTGGTCACCGATTTGATCCAAGAAGAAGGAGGAGAGGTGATGTTTAGTGTTTAGGGTTTTAGTGTGAGAGAGTGGAGAGTGTGTGTGTCCAAGAAAATGGCAAGGATAGCTAGGTGCATAACATATATACTAGCTTCATGTGGTGCACCCTAATGGGTTTCGGTTGGGTTAAGTGGGGTGCGTGGCCCATCCGGCCCAAGTGTTATACTAGTTTACTCGAGACCACATGGTCTCGAGTCGGGTTCATGGCTTTCGGTTTATATACATGCCCGAGCACATACACACAAACATACATGTAACATAACACAAAATCATATAAAGGTTCACTTATCATTCATTAAATCACATAAGTTTAACTAGTCACACGTTTAAGCATACAACGAAAGGTTCTAAATTTCGAGTTGTCACATCATCCCCAAGTTGAAAGAAATTTCGTCCCGAAATTTGGTAGGCACTCACTGAGGAAGCTAGTTAAGTTGTATGGTTTTCCTGGTTTTCCCGGGGTGTCACATCCACCCCCCGTTGATCTGGAATTTCGTCCCGAAATTCCGTAGCTTCGGCCTCAGTAGTGGGTGTACTGTTTGCGAACAGTTGGGGATACTTTTGTTTCATCTGATCTTCGCGCTCCCAGGTGAACTCTGGGCCGCGACGTGAGTTCCAACGAACTCGAACGAGAGGTATTCTGGTGCTCTTGAGGACCTTAACATCCCGGTCCGTGATTTCGACTGGTTCCTCGACGAATCGTAACTGCTCGTCGATCGTGAGTTCCTTCAAAGGAACTACGTGGGTCTCATCTGATGGACACTTCTTCAGATTCGACACGTGAAAAACGTTGTGAACTGCACCGAGTTCTCCTGGTAAGTTTAGTCTGTAGGCCACCCTGCCTATTTTCTCAATGACCTCGAAAGGTCCAACGTATCGTGGGTTAAGTTTACCGCGTTTACCAAAACGAACCACACCCTTCCAGGGTGAAACTTTGAGTAGTACCTGCTCCCCAACCTGGAGCTCAAGTGGTTTCCTGCCCATGTCGGCGTAAACTTTCTGACGTTCGCGAGCGGCCGTCATGCGTTTTCGGATCTGAGCGATCTGCTCGGTTGTATCTACCACATATTCTGGACCAGTGATCTGACTTTCTCCCACCTCTGCCCAGCAAAGAGGAGACCGGCATTTACGTCCGTACAACGCCTCAAACGGAGCAGCTCCAATGCTGGTGTGGTAGCTGTTATTGTACGAGAATTCCACAAGTGGCAGGTGCTTTTCCCAGCGGTTGCCAAAGTCGATTACACATGCACGAAGCATGTCTTCTAAGGTTTGAATAGTGCGCTCGGACTGCCCGTCCGTCTGAGGATGGTACGCTGTGCTCATGTCTAGTCGTGAGCCGAAGGATTTGTGCATTGCTTGCCACAGCTCTGAAGTAAAACGTGCATCTCGATCCGAGATAATAGAGGTGGGCACCCCGTGCCTCGAAACAACTTCCTTGAGGTAAATTTCTGCGAGAGTGGAGAACTTATCCGTCTCCTTGATAGCCAAGAAGTGTGCAGATTTTGTGAGTCGATCCACGATCACCCAAATTGTATCGTTCCCGCGCTGGGATCTAGGTAGGCCAGTAACAAAATCCATGGAAATTTGCTCCCATTTCCATTGAGGTATCTCTGGTTGTTGGAGCAGGCCTGATGGTTTCTGGTATTCCGACTTGACTCTCGCACAAGTCAGACACTTGCTGACGTAGGTTGCTATGTGGGCCTTCATGCTAGGCCACCAGTACGTAGTTTTGATGTCGTGGTACATTTTATCCGATCCAGGATGTACCGAGTAGCGAGACTTGTGTGCTTCGTCCATCACAAGCTCTCGTAGGTTGCCATAGAGTGGGACCCAAACGCGTCCCGTTACGTAGTAAGCACCATCTTCCTTCTGTTCCAATCGTTGCCTTGATCCGCGTAGGGCTTCAGCCCTGACGTTTTCTGGTTTCAGTGCTTCTATCTGAGCTGCTCGTATCTGGGAAGGCAGACTAGAATGGATCGTGAGTTGTAAAGCTCGTACGCGCTTAGGCGCAGTGTCCTTCCGACTGAGGGCGTCAGCCACAACATTGGCCTTGCCCGGGTGATACCTGATTGAGCACTCGTAGTCATTCAGTAGCTCGACCCATCGTCGTTGTCGCATATTCAGTTCTTTCTGCTTGAAGATGTGCTCGAGGCTCCTGTGGTCGGTGTAGATCGCGCACTTGGTACCATACAGGTAATGCCGCCATAACTTAAGCGCGAAAACAACAGCTCCCAGCTCCAAATCGTGCGTAGTGTAGTTCCTTTCATGAACCTTGAGTTGGCGTGAGGCGTAAGCTATAACTTTATCTCGTTGCATCAACACGCAACCAAGACCTTGAATTGATGCGTCGCAGTAAACCACGAAGTCGTCTGTGCCTTCCGGCAAGGAAAGGATAGGTGCGCTACAAAGTCTATCCTTTAGGTGCTGAAATGCCAACTCCTGCGCGTTTCCCCAGCGATAAACAACGCCCTTCTGCGTTAGTGAGGTGAGAGGCTGTGCAATCTTAGAAAAATCCTTTATGAATCTCCGGTAGTATCCCGCCAAACCCAAGAATTGGCGAATTTCCTTTGGTGTACGAGGTGCAGGCCAGTTCTTAATCGAGTCTACCTTGGATGGATCAACGTGAATCCCATCCTTGTTTACCACGTGGCCTAGGAAATGGACTTCTCGAAGCCAGAAGTCACACTTCGAGAACTTTGCATAAAGCTGTTCTGTTCGAAGGAGTTCCAGAATAAGTCGCAGATGCTGCTCGTGTTCTTCCCGACTTTTGGAATAGATCAGGATGTCGTCGATGAAGACTATAACGAACTTGTCCAGGTAAGGCTTGCACACTCGGTTCATCAAGTCCATGAAAACCGCAGGTGCGTTTGTCATCCCAAAAGGCATGACCAAAAACTCATAGTGCCCGTATCGGGTTCTGAAAGCTGTTTTGGAGACGTCCTCTCCCCGGACTCTCAGTTGGTGATAACCCGATCTCAAATCAATCTTCGAATAGTAGCTCGACCCTTGCAACTGGTCGAACAAGTCGTCGATACGCGGTAGAGGATAACGGTTCTTCACCGTCACCTTGTTGAGCTCTCGGTAGTCGATGCACATTCTGAAAGTACCGTCTTTCTTCTTCACAAATAATACTGGAGCTCCCCAGGGCGACGAACTTGGGCGAATGAAGCCCTTATCTAAGAGTTCTTGTAGTTGCGTGGAGAGTTCCTTCAACTCTGATGGGGCCAAACGATAAGGTGCACGGGCTATGGGTGCAGCTCCAGGAGCCAGTTCGATCTGAAACTCGACTTGACGATGAGGCGGAAGACCAGGTAATTCCTCAGGGAATACCTCTGGATAATCGCGTACAACTGGAAAATCTTCTATCTTCTTATCTTTTTCTGAGGTGTCGGTAACGAGAGCCAAAATGGCAGTGTGGCCCTTTCGCAAGCACTTTTGGGCCTTCAGGAGAGAAATGACGTTCTCAACAGCACTCCTCTTGTCGCCATGAATCATGAGAGGTTCACCACCGGGACCTGGAATACGGACAACCTTCTCGTTGCAAAGAATCTCTGCGCGGTGTTGGGATAACCAATCCATCCCAATGACAACGTCGAAACTACCCAAGACAATAGGAATGAGGTCGATAAAGAAGGTTTGGTCAGCGAGAACGAGTTTACAACCCTTGACTACGTGTGTGGCTTCTAAACTCTTACCATTTGCTAGCTCTACGGTGTGCTTGTTGTTCAAAGGTGTTGGAATACGCTTAAGCATTCGACTAACTTCTAGTGACATGTAGCTAGTATCGGCACCCGAATCAAATAAAACTGAAACATAAAGGTCGTCGAGAAGGAACTTACCCGCCACAACATTGGGGTCATTCCTTGCTTCACCTTGGCCAATCACAAACATCCGCCCCCTGGCGCCATTGTTGTTGTTGTTCCCATTGTTACCATTCCCCTGATTGTTGTTATTGTTGTTGTTGTTGTTCTGGTTCCTGTTCAGTTGGGGACAATCTCTCTTGAAGTGGCCCTCAGCTCCACACTGAAAGCACCCTTTGTTATCACCCTGCTGCGGTTGCTGGCGCTGGTTCTGTTGAGCTTGATGACGATTCTGATTGGCGGGGTATAAGCTCCTGCAATCCTTTGCAGCGTGACCAGGCTTGTTGCACCGATGACAGTTGCCCCTGGTGCATGGCCCGCTGTGGTGCAGGCTGCAGCGATTGCATTTGGGGTGATTTCCCTTGTATCCGCCACCAGACGGTTGCTGATTAGGGCTCTTGTAGTCCTCAGTCTTTCTCTACTGAGACTGGGACTGAACAGAAGCCGAACCCTTACTCGAAGTTCCATCCCACTTCCGTTTGTTGTCACTAGAGGTACCAGAAGTAGTTGCAGCACCTATGCGTTTTGGTAACTTGTTCTGCTCCACCGCCTGATCCGTGAGACGGTGAGCCAACTGAACTGTTTGCTGGTAGGTGGCGAGGTTCGCTGAGGTCACATGACTTTGGATTTCTGGCACTAAGCCCTGAAGAAATAGTTCGATGCGTTTGATGGGAGGATCCACCATAGTAGGACACAGAATTGCCAGTTCGTTTGACCTTTTCACATAAGCTTCAATTTCGGACCCCGTCATCTTGAGGTTGAAGAACTCCACCTCGAGTTTGTGAATCTCATCACGACTGCAGTATTCCTCTTTGATCATTTCCTTAAAAGTTTCCCATGGGGTGGCGTTGGCAGCAACCAACCCTAGCATCTGAACTTGAGCGTTCCACCACGTGAGGGCTAAACCCTCGAGAGTACCCGTAGCATACTTCACCCTGCGCGCCTCAGGGCATTCGCACATCTCGAACACAGATTCTAGCTTCTCAAACCAATGTAGGAGACCTACTGCTCCTTCAGTGCCGCTAAAAGTAGTTGGTCGGCAGTCCATGAAAGTCTTAAAAGTGCACACGGGTGGCTGAACGTGTTGACCTATCGTAGGTGAAAGAAAAGACAGAGTTTAACACAAAGGTTGGTTCACGAGGGTAGGATCCTAAAGATCCTAGAATGAGTTCGGACTGCAGGATATACCTCCTGTGTGTGCAGCTGCAAGTGCTGCGGCAACTCATTCGTTGATCAGAGCTGTCAACTGGGCTTGTGTCATGTTAACGCGTCCAGACATGATCTTCATATCAAGAAGGATGTGAGTGAGAGGGGTTCGCGAAAGTACGACGATAAAATAGAGTAAGCACGCACGTGTTCAAGCAACAGTAGTTATACCAACCAAGCATACCATGAGCAATGTACTATGTATCTAACAAGTAGGTAATATATACACAGATCATATTACCTAGAATGTCGAGCCTTGCATGTGGAGTGAAGCATCGTTGTGGACCGTTGAGCACTGTACAGGTTATAGTCTGGTTTTAACAAAAACGTTTTCCCCTTTATTAAAACCAAGTTCTCTATAACCAATGGCTCTGATACCAATCTGTCACACCCCCAAAATCCACCTGCGGAGTACTACCGCTTGGAGGCGTGACTGACCAGGATCCAGCCACCAATCATATTGAACAAGCATATAAGTAGTTATGAAATCCAACCAATACAATTGGTGTTCATACAAAACATAGTTAAGTTGCAAGCGGAAGCATAAGTCTTAATTCATAACATAAGTTTAATTGTTTCAAAGTTTAACATGGCACACAGCCATCCATGTCCCACAACGATTCTCCTCCATGCAAGCTCCAGTTAAGAAACCTAAGGACCTGCAAAGCATGTAGTAACGAGTCAACAACTAGTTGAGTGAGTTCACGGTTGGGTGTTCGTTTTAAGTTGTTTCGAAAACAGTTTCCTTTAGCTGGCATCCTGCCGTGGGGGTTACCCCAGAGTTAAAAACGTGACTTGTTTATTCCCGGTTACTCTGGCTATCCAGCCGTGGGGGCTGCCCCGTGTTAGTTATCTGGCATTTCGGCCGTGGGGGCTACCCCATGCATACACTAGACTCGTTACCATATCGACTGCTGACTGTAGTCATGTTTATGTGCCCTGAAACTGTCAATGTCTATCATCATTGACGTGCCCCAGATCCATTAGTTCACACCCGTCCTCTGCGGCACGGTGTGAGGTTTGTCAGACCTAAATAGCGCTATCTAACTAATGACCCGCTCGCCATTGGCCCGGCGATTAAGTCGATATAAAAAAAATGAGGGACTTCGTGATAGAGTTTTGGTCTAGTACGAGTTATCTGTCCGTGGGGACGAGGAATTACATTCCTGAACCTTTGCTGTCCTACCCAAGGAGGACGAGGAACCCATGTTCCTTAACCCCAATTCCCGACCCCTGGGAATCCCATGCTTTGTAGAGGGTGTGAACTCACCTTGGTTTGCTCGGTAGAAACACAGAAAAGTCAAACAAGCAAATGTTGTGGTTACTCACGTCCTATCATAGTTGTATCATACAATCAGGTTCGTATTCAAGTAGTGCACGTACGGGTTACACGTTTAATCATAGTAGTTCATCAACATTCACGTTCAACAGTAACATATAAGGTCTGCACATTGGGCCCAAGAGTCCGGCCCAAACAATTAAGTCCGAAATGAATTGCAAGCCCAACCAGTTATATCTGCGTATTGTCTCGAGTCGCAATTAGACGTTTGCGACTCGCAACCTGAGTCGCAATCGTGGTTTCGGTCCGTGCTGGTTTGGTTACGAGTCGCAACTGGACTCGCAACCATGGTTCCGAGTCACCAAGTTTGGTGTGCTGATCACGTGTGGTTTCGAGTCGCAACCGGGTGTTTGCGACTCGCAACCGGTGTCGCAATCGGGGATCTCGACTCGTTGTGCTTGGTTTCGAGTCGCAACCGATGGTTTCGGTTGGACAACTACTGATTCGGAACAGTGTACTATTCTGATTTCATGTAACAGTTTGTACTATCCAACCAAATTCCTTAAACATGTTCCTTGTCTAGCAATTTACTAAAAATGGATCAAACAAATCAGAATTCAAATATTCAACCATGTTCTTATGATATTCAACAAGTTCTTCATGTTCATCAAATATTCAAAACACATTCAACACATATACGGATATTCATCTCTTCATTCAACATTTGTTCATAAGTTCTGCATTTTCGGACAAGCATCATAAACCCTAAACTAGACAACAAGTTTATCTTGTAACAAAACATTTGTTCCATAGTCTCATACATAAAAATCGGATGATTATCAATATTCTTTTATCATACAAAAATCTATACCTTTATTAAAGAGGTCATGTTCATAACAAGGGTTGTAACTAAACATGTATCATTTACTCAAACAAGAGCTCATCAATCAAACAAACACTTAATCATACATGAATCTTTAGCAAGCAAACACATTATCATCATCAACATCCGAAATACATAACAAGAATCACTATCCAACACGTATCATTAACACTAACCGGTTTGAGATGGTGCCGAGTTGGTAAAGAAGGTGAGTGTCCGAGTTGATGATGAGGAGCTTAGCCGGTTCTCCTTGTGGTCACCGATTTGATCCAAGAAGAAGGAGGAGAGGTGATGTTTAGTGTTTAGGGTTTTAGTGTGAGAGAGTGGAGAGTGTGTGTGTCCAAGAAAATGGCAAGGATAGCTAGGTGCATAACATATATACTAGCTTCATGTGGTGCACCCTAATGGGTTTCGGTTGGGTTAAGTGGGGTGCGTGGCCCATCCGGCCCAAGTGTTATACTAGTTTACTCGAGACCACATGGTCTCGAGTCGGGTTCATGGCTTTCGGTTTATATACATGCCCGAGCACATACACACAAACATACATGTAACATAACACAAAATCATATAAAGGTTCACTTATCATTCATTAAATCACATAAGTTTAACTAGTCACACGTTTAAGCATACAACGAAAGGTTCTAAATTTCGAGTTGTCACATCATCCCCAAGTTGAAAGAAATTTCGTCCCGAAATTTGGTAGGCACTCACTGAGGAAGCTAGTTAAGTTGTATGGTTTTCCTGGTTTTCCCGGGGTGTCACATCCACCCCCCGTTGATCTGGAATTTCGTCCCGAAATTCCGTAGCTTCGGCCTCAGTAGTGGGTGTACTGTTTGCGAACAGTTGGGGATACTTTTGTTTCATCTGATCTTCGCGCTCCCAGGTGAACTCTGGGCCGCGACGTGAGTTCCAACGAACTCGAACGAGAGGTATTCTGGTGCTCTTGAGGACCTTAACATCCCGGTCCGTGATTTCGACTGGTTCCTCGACGAATCGTAACTGCTCGTCGATCGTGAGTTCCTTCAAAGGAACTACGTGGGTCTCATCTGATGGACACTTCTTCAGATTCGACACGTGAAAAACGTTGTGAACTGCACCGAGTTCTGCTGGTAAGTTTAGTCTGTAGGCCACCCTGCCTATTTTCTCAATGACCTCGAAAGGTCCAACGTATCGTGGGTTAAGTTTACCGCGTTTACCAAAACGAACCACACCCTTCCAGGGTGAAACTTTGAGTAGTACCTGCTCCCCAACCTGGAGCTCAAGTGGTTTCCTGCCCATGTCGGCGTAAACTTTCTGACGTTCGCGAGCGGCCGTCATGCGTTTTCGGATCTGAGCGATCTGCTCGGTTGTATCTACCACATATTCTGGACCAGTGATCTGACTTTCTCCCACCTCTGCCCAGCAAAGAGGAGACCGGCATTTACGTCCGTACAACGCCTCAAACGGAGCAGCTCCAATGCTGGTGTGGTAGCTGTTATTGTACGAGAATTCCACAAGTGGCAGGTGCTTTTCCCAGCGGTTGCCAAAGTCGATTACACATGCACGAAGCATGTCTTCTAAGGTTTGAATAGTGCGCTCGGACTGCCCGTCCGTCTGAGGATGGTACGCTGTGCTCATGTCTAGTCGTGAGCCGAAGGATTTGTGCATTGCTTGCCACAGCTCTGAAGTAAAACGTGCATCTCGATCCGAGATAATAGAGGTGGGCACCCCGTGCCTCGAAACAACTTCCTTGAGGTAAATTTCTGCGAGAGTGGAGAACTTATCCGTCTCCTTGATAGCCAAGAAGTGTGCAGATTTTGTGAGTCGATCCACGATCACCCAAATTGTATCGTTCCCGCGCTGGGATCTAGGTAGGCCAGTAACAAAATCCATGGAAATTTGCTCCCATTTCCATTGAGGTATCTCTGGTTGTTGGAGCAGGCCTGATGGTTTCTGGTATTCCGACTTGACTCTCGCACAAGTCAGACACTTGCTGACGTAGGTTGCTATGTGGGCCTTCATGCTAGGCCACCAGTACGTAGTTTTGATGTCGTGGTACATTTTATCCGATCCAGGATGTACCGAGTAGCGAGACTTGTGTGCTTCGTCCATCACAAGCTCTCGTAGGTTGCCATAGAGTGGGACCCAAACGCGTCCCGTTACGTAGTAAGCACCATCTTCCTTCTGTTCCAATCGTTGCCTTGATCCGCGTAGGGCTTCAGCCCTGACGTTTTCTGGTTTCAGTGCTTCTATCTGAGCTGCTCGTATCTGGGAAGGCAGACTAGAATGGATCGTGAGTTGTAAAGCTCGTACGCGCTTAGGCGCAGTGTCCTTCCGACTGAGGGCGTCAGCCACAACATTGGCCTTGCCCGGGTGATACCTGATTGAGCACTCGTAGTCATTCAGTAGCTCGACCCATCGTCGTTGTCGCATATTCAGTTCTTTCTGCTTGAAGATGTGCTCGAGGCTCCTGTGGTCGGTGTAGATCGCGCACTTGGTACCATACAGGTAATGCCGCCATAACTTAAGCGCGAAAACAACAGCTCCCAGCTCCAAATCGTGCGTAGTGTAGTTCCTTTCATGAACCTTGAGTTGGCGTGAGGCGTAAGCTATAACTTTATCTCGTTGCATCAACACGCAACCAAGACCTTGAATTGATGCGTCGCAGTAAACCACGAAGTCGTCTGTGCCTTCCGGCAAGGAAAGGATAGGTGCGCTACAAAGTCTATCCTTTAGGTGCTGAAATGCCAACTCCTGCGCGTTTCCCCAGCGATAAACAACGCCCTTCTGCGTTAGTGAGGTGAGAGGCTGTGCAATCTTAGAAAAATCCTTTATGAATCTCCGGTAGTATCCCGCCAAACCCAAGAATTGGCGAATTTCCTTTGGTGTACGAGGTGCAGGCCAGTTCTTAATCGAGTCTACCTTGGATGGATCAACGTGAATCCCATCCTTGTTTACCACGTGGCCTAGGAAATGGACTTCTCGAAGCCAGAAGTCACACTTCGAGAACTTTGCATAAAGCTGTTCTGTTCGAAGGAGTTCCAGAATAAGTCGCAGATGCTGCTCGTGTTCTTCCCGACTTTTGGAATAGATCAGGATGTCGTCGATGAAGACTATAACGAACTTGTCCAGGTAAGGCTTGCACACTCGGTTCATCAAGTCCATGAAAACCGCAGGTGCGTTTGTCATCCCAAAAGGCATGACCAAAAACTCATAGTGCCCGTATCGGGTTCTGAAAGCTGTTTTGGAGACGTCCTCTCCCCGGACTCTCAGTTGGTGATAACCCGATCTCAAATCAATCTTCGAATAGTAGCTCGACCCTTGCAACTGGTCGAACAAGTCGTCGATACGCGGTAGAGGATAACGGTTCTTCACCGTCACCTTGTTGAGCTCTCGGTAGTCGATGCACATTCTGAAAGTACCGTCTTTCTTCTTCACAAATAATACTGGAGCTCCCCAGGGCGACGAACTTGGGCGAATGAAGCCCTTATCTAAGAGTTCTTGTAGTTGCGTGGAGAGTTCCTTCAACTCTGATGGGGCCAAACGATAAGGTGCACGGGCTATGGGTGCAGCTCCAGGAGCCAGTTCGATCTGAAACTCGACTTGACGATGAGGCGGAAGACCAGGTAATTCCTCAGGGAATACCTCTGGATAATCGCGTACAACTGGAAAATCTTCTATCTTCTTATCTTTTTCTGAGGTGTCGGTAACGAGAGCCAAAATGGCAGTGTGGCCCTTTCGCAAGCACTTTTGGGCCTTCAGGAGAGAAATGACGTTCTCAACAGCACTCCTCTTGTCGCCATGAATCATGAGAGGTTCACCACCGGGACCTGGAATACGGACAACCTTCTCGTTGCAAAGAATCTCTGCGCGGTGTTGGGATAACCAATCCATCCCAATGACAACGTCGAAACTACCCAAGACAATAGGAATGAGGTCGATAAAGAAGGTTTGGTCAGCGAGAACGAGTTTACAACCCTTGACTACGTGTGTGGCTTCTAAACTCTTACCATTTGCTAGCTCTACGGTGTGCTTGTTGTTCAAAGGTGTTGGAATACGCTTAAGCATTCGACTAACTTCTAGTGACATGTAGCTAGTATCGGCACCCGAATCAAATAAAACTGAAACATAAAGGTCGTCGAGAAGGAACTTACCCGCCACAACATTGGGGTCATTCCTTGCTTCACCTTGGCCAATCACAAACATCCGCCCCCTGGCGCCATTGTTGTTGTTGTTCCCATTGTTACCATTCCCCTGATTGTTGTTATTGTTGTTGTTGTTGTTCTGGTTCCTGTTCAGTTGGGGACAATCTCTCTTGAAGTGGCCCTCAGCTCCACACTGAAAGCACCCTTTGTTATCACCCTGCTGCGGTTGCTGGCGCTGGTTCTGTTGAGCTTGATGACGATTCTGATTGGCGGGGTATAAGCTCCTGCAATCCTTTGCAGCGTGACCAGGCTTGTTGCACCGATGACAGTTGCCCCTGGTGCATGGCCCGCTGTGGTGCAGGCTGCAGCGATTGCATTTGGGGTGATTTCCCTTGTATCCGCCACCAGACGGTTGCTGATTAGGGCTCTTGTAGTCCTCAGTCTTTCTCTGCTGGGACTGAACAGAAGCCGAACCCTTACTCGAAGTTCCATCCCACTTCCGTTTGTTGTCACTAGAGGTACCAGAAGTAGTTGCAGCACCTATGCGTTTTGGTAACTTGTTCTGCTCCACCGCCTGATCCGTGAGACGGTGAGCCAACTGAACTGTTTGCTGGTAGGTGGCGAGGTTCGCTGAGGTCACATGACTTTGGATTTCTGGCACTAAGCCCTGAAGAAATAGTTCGATGCGTTTGATGGGAGGATCCACCATAGTAGGACACAGAATTGCCAGTTCGTTTGACCTTTTCACATAAGCTTCAATTTCGGACCCCGTCATCTTGAGGTTGAAGAACTCCACCTCGAGTTTGTGAATCTCATCACGACTGCAGTATTCCTCTTTGATCATTTCCTTAAAAGTTTCCCATGGGGTGGCGTTGGCAGCAACCAACCCTAGCATCTGAACTTGAGCGTTCCACCACGTGAGGGCTAAACCCTCGAGAGTACCCGTAGCATACTTCACCCTGCGCGCCTCAGGGCATTCGCACATCTCGAACACAGATTCTAGCTTCTCAAACCAATGTAGGAGACCTACTGCTCCTTCAGTGCCGCTAAAAGTAGTTGGTCGGCAGTCCATGAAAGTCTTAAAAGTGCACACGGGTGGCTGAACGTGTTGACCTATCGTAGGTGAAAGAAAAGACAGAGTTTAACACAAAGGTTGGTTCACGAGGGTAGGATCCTAAAGATCCTAGAATGAGTTCGGACTGCAGGATATACCTCCTGTGTGTGCAGCTGCAAGTGCTGCGGCAACTCATTCGTTGATCAGAGCTGTCAACTGGGCTTGTGTCATGTTAACGCGTCCAGACATGATCTTCATATCAAGAAGGATGTGAGTGAGAGGGGTTCGCGAAAGTACGACGATAAAATAGAGTAAGCACGCACGTGTTCAAGCAACAGTAGTTATACCAACCAAGCATACCATGAGCAATGTACTATGTATCTAACAAGTAGGTAATATATACACAGATCATATTACCTAGAATGTCGAGCCTTGCATGTGGAGTGAAGCATCGTTGTGGACCGTTGAGCACTGTACAGGTTATAGTCTGGTTTTAACAAAAACGTTTTCCCCTTTATTAAAACCAAGTTCTCTATAACCAATGGCTCTGATACCAATCTGTCACACCCCCAAAATCCACCTGCGGAGTACTACCGCTTGGAGGCGTGACTGACCAGGATCCAGCCACCAATCATATTGAACAAGCATATAAGTAGTTATGAAATCCAACCAATACAATTGGTGTTCATACAAAACATAGTTAAGTTGCAAGCGGAAGCATAAGTCTTAATTCATAACATAAGTTTAATTGTTTCAAAGTTTAACATGGCACACAGCCATCCATGTCCCACAACGATTCTCCTCCATGCAAGCTCCAGTTAAGAAACCTAAGGACCTGCAAAGCATGTAGTAACGAGTCAACAACTAGTTGAGTGAGTTCACGGTTGGGTGTTCGTTTTAAGTTGTTTCGAAAACAGTTTCCTTTAGCTGGCATCCTGCCGTGGGGGTTACCCCAGAGTTAAAAACGTGACTTGTTTATTCCCGGTTACTCTGGCTATCCAGCCGTGGGGGCTACCCCGTGTTAGTTATCTGGCATTTCGGCCGTGGGGGCTACCCCATGCATACACTAGACTCGTTACCATATCGACTGCTGACTGTAGTCATGTTTATGTGCCCTGAAACTGTCAATGTCTATCATCATTGACGTGCCCCAGATCCATTAGTTCACACCCGTCCTCTGCGGCACGGTGTGAGGTTTGTCAGACCTAAATAGCGCTATCTAACTAATGACCCGCTCGCCATTGGCCCGGCGATTAAGTCGATATAAAAAAAATGAGGGACTTCGTGATAGAGTTTTGGTCTAGTACGAGTTATCTGTCCGTGGGGACGAGGAATTACATTCCTGAACCTTTGCTGTCCTACCCAAGGAGGACGAGGAACCCATGTTCCTTAACCCCAATTCCCGACCCCTGGGAATCCCATGCTTTGTAGAGGGTGTGAACTCACCTTGGTTTGCTCGGTAGAAACACAGAAAAGTCAAACAAGCAAATGTTGTGGTTACTCACGTCCTATCATAGTTGTATCATACAATCAGGTTCGTATTCAAGTAGTGCACGTACGGGTTACACGTTTAATCATAGTAGTTCATCAACATTCACGTTCAACAGTAACATATAAGGTCTGCACATTGGGCCCAAGAGTCCGGCCCAAACAATTAAGTCCGAAATGAATTGCAAGCCCAACCAGTTATATCTGCGTATTGTCTCGAGTCGCAATTAGACGTTTGCGACTCGCAACCTGAGTCGCAATCGTGGTTTCGGTCCGTGCTGGTTTGGTTACGA
This sequence comes from Helianthus tuberosus, assembly GCA_030545235.1. Taxonomy (NCBI): domain Eukaryota; kingdom Viridiplantae; phylum Streptophyta; class Magnoliopsida; order Asterales; family Asteraceae; genus Helianthus; species Helianthus tuberosus. The sequence continues at coordinate 47,374,253 of CM060376.1, forward strand.
GTCGCAACTGGACTCGCAACCATGGTTCCGAGTCACCAAGTTTGGTGTGCTGATCACGTGTGGTTTCGAGTCGCAACCGGGTGTTTGCGACTCGCAACCGGTGTCGCAATCGGGGATCTCGACTCGTTGTGCTTGGTTTCGAGTCGCAACCGATGGTTTCGGTTGGACAACTACTGATTCGGAACAGTGTACTATTCTGATTTCATGTAACAGTTTGTACTATCCAACCAAATTCCTTAAACATGTTCCTTGTCTAGCAATTTACTAAAAATGGATCAAACAAATCAGAATTCAAATATTCAACCATGTTCTTATGATATTCAACAAGTTCTTCATGTTCATCAAATATTCAAAACACATTCAACACATATACGGATATTCATCTCTTCATTCAACATTTGTTCATAAGTTCTGCATTTTCGGACAAGCATCATAAACCCTAAACTAGACAACAAGTTTATCTTGTAACAAAACATTTGTTCCATAGTCTCATACATAAAAATCGGATGATTATCAATATTCTTTTATCATACAAAAATCTATACCTTTATTAAAGAGGTCATGTTCATAACAAGGGTTGTAACTAAACATGTATCATTTACTCAAACAAGAGCTCATCAATCAAACAAACACTTAATCATACATGAATCTTTAGCAAGCAAACACATTATCATCATCAACATCCGAAATACATAACAAGAATCACTATCCAACACGTATCATTAACACTAACCGGTTTGAGATGGTGCCGAGTTGGTAAAGAAGGTGAGTGTCCGAGTTGATGATGAGGAGCTTAGCCGGTTCTCCTTGTGGTCACCGATTTGATCCAAGAAGAAGGAGGAGAGGTGATGTTTAGTGTTTAGGGTTTTAGTGTGAGAGAGTGGAGAGTGTGTGTGTCCAAGAAAATGGCAAGGATAGCTAGGTGCATAACATATATACTAGCTTCATGTGGTGCACCCTAATGGGTTTCGGTTGGGTTAAGTGGGGTGCGTGGCCCATCCGACCCAAGTGTTATACTAGTTTACTCGAGACCACATGGTCTCGAGTCGGGTTCATGGCTTTCGGTTTATATACATGCCCGAGCACATACACACAAACATACATGTAACATAACACAAAATCATATAAAGGTTCACTTATCATTCATTAAATCACATAAGTTTAACTAGTCACACGTTTAAGCATACAACGAAAGGTTCTAAATTTCGAGTTGTCACATATTACAATCGTAATCACTGAGAATTTCCATCCAACGTCTTTGTCTCATATTTAACTCCTTTTGCCCAAAAACATATCTGAGACTCTTATGGTCAGAAAAAAAGTAAACTTGCTATCGTAAAGATAGTGTCTCCAAATTTTAAGGGCAAAAATTATGGCTCCTAACTCTAGGTCATGGGTTGTATAATTCTCTTCATGATTCTTAAGTTGTCTAGAGGCATAGGCTATAACCTTTTGACGTTGCATCAACACACATCCATAACCTAACTTAGAAGCGTCATAATAGACTATAAAGTCTTCGGTTCCTTCTGGTAACGCAAGTGGGTGCGTTAGTTAACCTTTTCTTAAGAATTCTAAAAGCTTCTTCATGTTTTGGTCCCCATTCAAATTTAACTGATTTGCACGTTATTTTTGTTAATGGAATAGCTATTCTAGAGAAATCTCAGATAAATCGTCTATAATATCCTGCCAGTCCAAGAAAACTTCTTACTTCCGTTGGTGATTCAGCGACTTTCCATTTAGTAATCGCCTCGATCTTTGTGGGATCTACATGAATTCCTTCATGATTAACCAGATGTCCAAGAAATTGTACTTCTTGTAACCAAAATTCACATTTTGAAAATTTAGCATAAAGCTTCTCCTTTCTCAACAATGTCAGAAGTGTATGCAAATGCTTTGCATGGTCCTCTTTACTCTTAGAGTAAATTAGAATATCATCTATAAAGACAATTATGAATTTATCCAGATATGGTTTCATATCTGTTCATCATGTCCATAACTGCGGCTGGGGCATTGGTTAAACCAAATGGCATGACGGTAAATTCATAATGACCATACCTTGTTCTGAAAGCAGTTTTAGGAATGTCCTCTTCCTGTATGAAGGGGTAAGGTCCCAAAAACCTCATAATAAGCACTTGGGACCATACCACAACCGTGCCTTTTAACCTTTTAACCTTGCGCGGCCGCGCACTGGTCTTGCAAAAGGAAAAAATAGTCAGCAGTCTATAGTCGCGCGCCCAAAGGAAATCATAAATCCTTGCGCCTCTTCCCATTAGCAAAGGATGAAAATCCTAAAATAAACACTTCCGCTTAAATATCCATACCTGGATATTGTTTACCCAGACTTGGGATTTATTTATTCACCTGTCTCCACACGATAAGGTGCCACACCAGATTACAGCAGTAATCTTCTAGAAGAAATACCATCGTGCACCACCAAGACGGTTGTAACCGTCTGGACACGTGTCACCATCTCAAGCATCCCTGAATTCACAAAGAGAGCATGCAATTCGAGAGTAATCTCCACTTGGTCACTTTACACGTGGCAAATCCCCTGCCCTCGATCTAAACCACGATCCGTGTGCTCTCACGTCGGATCAAAGATCTTGACGGAAGGAAACGTAACCGCTACGGGGTTAGCATCTTCCGTCAACTTTTCATTAACAGGTTTTCCCGCCTAAACGACTCCCGGCTATAAATATGAGAAATAACCCAGGTATGAATTCAAGTTACACACACTTCTCAAATACTTCTTCTTCTTCTTCATAACCAATACTTATTCTCACACCGGAGTCGGGTCAAGGAGAGAACCCTCTTCTCCCCTTGGCGAGGCTAACGGTGCTCTTTCTTGCAGAGTTCTCGGAGAAGAAGATCTGTTGCCCCTGAATCAATCGAGAAGGAACTAACCCTTTTATGCGGATTCAAACCCCCTAGATATCTCGGTTCCGACCATTTATCTAGTGTTTCTTCATTGGCGCCCACCGATTCCTCAGTTTTTTCAGTTTTCATCTCGTTTCGATTCAGTTCTTTTCGTTTTCAACTTTAGCATGGCAGAAAACTCATCATCTCACCGGCAACTCGGTCCTCGACCGAACGTCGGAAACAATTTACAAGTAGAAGGAATCCTAGAAGATGCCTCAGACGATAATGAGGTTCAATCCAATCGAGCAAACGATCCTGTCACTCCAGGAATGTTACCAGCAAACCCTGCTCAATCAATTTTACCACCAGGAGAAACTCCGATATCCTGGTATGTCCGGTCTCAAGGAGCATTAAACGCAGTATACACACAACTGTGTGCTCAAACTGCTCCCCTGACTCAATCACGGAGACCGGGATCTCGTGCTCATGCCTCCCAATGGGAAGAATCAACTTATGAAGATACAGAAGTTCATGCCAGATCTACGTCACAACGGGAATACACTCAGACAGGAAGTCACCAGAGAAAGAATCATGGTAGAACACACCGAAGACAATCGGTTCATGATAGGTTGGGTTCTCAGCGAGATGCCCACACCGATGAATCTGATCCGACATACCATTTAAGTGCAAACAGCAGTGTGTTCAATCGACTGCAGCCAAACTATAACAAGTGCAGGCCTCGAGCGGTTTATAACCCTGAGGCAGAACACAATTATGACTTGGTTTACCGCCCTGCAAAAGCAGCGGAAAACTCAAAGTTCATACTGGAAATAGCTTTAGCTCCATTAGAGAAGGCTAAATTACCATCAAACATAGGGAAGTTTAATGGGTTAACAGACCCCGATGATCACCTGAGAGTATTTACCAGCGCAGGATTGCTTGGAGGTTGGACCCTCCCGCTATGGTGTCATTTGTTGGTACAAACATTACTGGCCCAGCGCGAATCTGGTTTGATAACCTACCGACCGGACAGATCGAATCATGGAAAGATCTGCGTGAAAAGTTATTGACACACTTCAGCCAGCAACGGCATTCCATTCGGGACACATCCGACGTCATGAACATCTGGCGTCGTGATGACGAAAATCTAAAGGATTTCATCACCAGATACAATAAAGAAGTGTTGGAGATTGGCGGTGTTCACGGACAACTAATCCGTGCTCAATTCAAGTACGCGGTTAGATGTGATGACATGGTTAAAGTCTTGTCTGGAACAGAGGGCCTTCCAAAAAGTTGGGAGAAGATAATGGCGGCGGCCAAGGTTTATGCGCAAACTGAGAAAAACCTTACTAAAAACAGGCCACCACCAGAAGGTTTAAGAAGTCATGGCGCGAGTCTGGATCAGGAAGTCGATCGTCTGAAGACGCTCGCACAACAATCAACAAACTCTCCGCGCAGAGGGAGAACAAACAAGAGAATAGGGAGAGGCAGTGGACTCTCCTAACAAAGACCCCGGCGGAGGTTCTGAGTACTGAAGACTATCAATTCAAACCTCTGATCCCAATGAAAAGTAAACGTGGACAAGACCCGGCACAATACTGCGAATACCACAAAGACAATGGGCACACCACTAACAACTGCATCTCTTTACGCACAGAAATAGAGAAAGCCCTCAAGAGCGGCGAACTCACGCATTTACTCCAAAATGTGCGCAAAGAGATTAAACAGATAACCCGGGGTGAGGAGGGCCCAAGCAAGCGGCAAAAACTTAAAAGAACAACTCTATAGATTTCCCGCGGAAAAACATGATCCATCAAGCAAAGCGGAGATGATAGAGAGTAAGTTAAGTTTCACGTAATTATATTAGCAAAAACTTTGTAAAAGCCTCTGAGCTCTATCCGTAAATAAAATTGCAAAGTTTCTATTATTTCTGTGTTTACAAAGTGCATGCAATTTCTTTTAGTAAGCGCAAAAACATTATGGTAAATTCTAAAACAAGCTTCATGAACGGCCAGTGATCACATCACAAACGGCCATAAGAGCTTTATACCAACTTTATTCGCCTTACTCAAGAAAAGCAATTGTAATCATGCAAAATATTGTAAAAAAATCAAGCAAAACTAATAAAAACATCATACCATTATCAGCGTACAGATACGCCCTAAAAAAACTTTCAAACACAACAGTGTTTAAGTTACTTGCGCAACTGCGCACCAACAAAAACAGGGATGCACATCCCAAATATTACAAGAAAATTGTTTAATACATTTTTCAACCTACACTAAATCTTCACCCTCATCCGAAAAGATTTCCCTTAATTGCGCCATGTGATCATCAGATTGCAGCGCAACATTTACAAATCCATAACCGGAAGTTGCAAATTGTTAAACTCCGTCTTCAAGGCAGCAAGCGCAGCACCAGTATTCACGCCAAAAGTTGCAGACTTACTGTCATCCCAATCAACTTTTAAAGCACTGTTCACATGATGGGAACATTCAGCATATCCCTGCGCATACCCATCTCTTCGCGCAGCAACCACCAAACGGGCAACGGTTTTATCCAACTCTTCAGAATTCAACACAGACTCAGCAATCTGTGAGATCAAGTGAAAATAAATATCAAGAAAGCGCATTAATAATTCCACAACAAAAAAGGAAGAAAGAAACTTACACAGGCAATACCGCGATCTTTCAACCAGGCCATATCATTCTTCAAAGGTTCAAGCTCGCTTTCCGCTGTAACCCGCGCCGTTTCTGAACTTTCCAACTTCTCTTCAATTTCAGTCAAATGGCGGGAAGTTTCAGTATTCTCGGAATGCGCGAGCTCCAAATGCTTCTTAAGTTTTTCCTGGTCAGAAAGCAAAGTGGTAAGTTCTTCCAATTCTCTATCTCTAAGAGCAAGAGTAGCGCAAGCTTGTACCTCTCGCTGCTCACTGCGCTCCCTATGAGAACACGCTTCTTCCAAAGCAGCCTCTACATCAGCTTTCTCCTTCTTCAACTTTTCTACCTCCGCATCCTGATTCTTCAGTTTTTCAACTTCCGCTTTGAGGTTATTAATGATATTACGAAGGTTTTCTTTCTCCGCATTATCTTTTTCACAAATTCTTCTCCAGTTTTTACGTTCCTCGGAAAGGAGAGCAGCTTCAGCTTCCGCTTTTCTTTTCCAGCCAGCAACTGACCATTCCTCAGTTTTGCGCCCAGCTTCAAACTTGGCCTGATTAGATTCCAATTTAGCCTTCAGCTGAGCCATGCGTTTCTCCTCTTTGGCAAATCTCTTTTGAGACACCATAAAAGATTCCCGGTCCTTATGCATACTATACCACTCACGCACTATACGGTGAGTGGTAGAGACGTGAGAAGCAGTTTCTTCAAGATAAGATTGGTAAGTCTGTTCATAAGACCGGCCTTCTTGAAACTTGATCTCTCCAGGCGAAAGAATCCCTTGCAACCAATCTTGGCACACATGCCAATCTGCGAAAGTATCACCTTTCTTTAAATTCCAAACGGGGGCATGAGGTTCAGAGGCATCCTTCACCTCAAAAGTCCGGTAGTAATAATCTCCCAAGGTTTCTTCTGGGCGGATTGGAGATTGTTTACCAACACCAGCAGATGAGCCTTGCCCTTTAACTGTCACCTTCTCATCATGCTCAGGTATAGCATCAGAAGGTTTAGGGGAAGAAGTTGAAGTTTTTTCAGCAGTTTGATCTTTCCCCAGATCTTGAGCAACAGTTTCAGGGGTTTGTGGTTTACCAGCACCATCCATCACACCTGGATCAACAACTTTTTAAGCAACATCAACAGGCTTCTCAGCCCCAGCAACATTCTCCACACCACCATCAGCAAGCTCCGTAGGCTTTAACTGATCATCAACAGAGGCACGCGGAGGAGTGGGTGGAAGCTCTTCATTTACCACAGATTGCGGTTCTGTAGGAACAGAGGAAACATGAACTTCTGGAAAAATAACGAAATCTGTAAAGATGTGAGGCGCAGAAAGAAAAGAAGAAAAGACAACACTTACCAGGAACAGATTCCGAAATAAAGGCATCCAAATTTCCTTTTCGGGTAATCTTCTTCCGATGGATCTTCTTAGAGGGCTGGCCATCAACATCAACATCAGCTTGTTTCCTTTTTCTAGCCTCCCTACGCACCAAGTGTTCAGGGCTGGAATCCATGTCAATAGGATCATTTGGGTTGGATGGGGGAATATCAGCAGAGTCCCTCGGTTCAGGTTTTGGTTCTCGTACAGTTACTGCAGGGATAAGACCCTCCAAAGTATAAGAAACCACCACATAATCACACCTGGAGTCAGAGGGACGGCGCATACCTTTCTTCTCTCCAACATTCTTTGCCTTCAAAGATTGAGTTCTAACAGCCTCACCTTTCGTTGGCGCAAAGGTAGATGTTGTTGCGCGTTTCTTCCTTTCAGGGCCTATGCCCAAATTCAACAGCTCACCTACAAAAGCGCAAAACAACAATTTACTCACAAGCGCATAAAGGGAAAAACAGAAACAGATATAGCTTACCAGCACCAGAAGTTGGTTGGACAGAAAGATCCGCATCCCGCGGAAGAACAAATTTCTTACAATACGGTGGTACCAGAGTTCCTCTTCAGGTTTTTTCTTGATGGTACCCATTCTTCCGCCTTCCCTCTTGAAGGCAACAACATATAGTGAGACAACTGCAAACAAGGGATAGCAAGTCAAAAAAAAATTGGAAATGGAAAAAACCCAAATCTTTCCATGACCATCCTCGGTGTACACTGGTTTGTCATAAAGCTCCATCTTCCAATTCAAACTCATGCCGGCTCCGACAAGAGCTTTCTCCGGCAAAGAAATGTTGGGCACATCCTTCAAATCTTGATACCAATTCTCATCAACAGGGGTCTGAAGTGTTTCAATCGGAACATCTTCTTTCCCCCTTAAAACCATCCTCACCGGAATCACTCCGGCCTTGATAAAAAAGAATTTTTGCTTCCAATCATGAAAGGATTTTGGGGGTTGCTGTAGAATCTTCTTTGCAGACACCCTCTGAGCAAACGAATAAAATCCTTGGGTACAATGCATCTGATAGAAAACCCTAAATCGGGGAACAATTGGTTCAATATGCATTGTCCGACACACGAATTCGAAATGTCGAACCCTAACCATGCCAATTGGATGAAGTTGGGAGATATGCAGGTCGTAAAACCCGAGGATTTCAAGAAAAAATTTAGTGACAGGCAAACGAAAGTTACCTTCACTAAAAAAATCCCAAAAAAGGGTAATATACCCAGCCGGAGCATCTGCTGCAGTTTTCCCCTCTTCAGGATACAGAGTACCCCGGTTCTTCGGAAATTTGAAATTCCGAATCAAACCGTCAAAGGTTGCCCTAGGCCACTTCAATGGTGGAAGTTCAGTCGACATCTCTTCAGAAAGATCCTCTTGGTGTTCTCCGGTTGACATAAGAGGAAGAATGATGAAATTTTTTCTTAGAAGAAAAGAACGGGGAAAGTTTCTCAACAAAACAATGATGGCACAAGGGAGGTTACCCAAACGTTATATATACTCATCGCAATAAATAGCATCGGTAACCGTCACAGCAACTTTTCCGGATATCACAGTTCTCCAAGCGGCAGAAAGAGTGAATATCAAACACACACGCGTTTACACGCGCGCGTGTAAGACACGGACAGTAAAAGCAACTGACAATGACAGGCTGTCACTCAGTTTACTGTACCAGTCTTGTTAAAATTAAAAGATTTTCAAAAATCTTTACAAAAATCAAAATGAAACTTCGTCCAGAAGTTTTCTTATTTTTCGCGCCCAAAAGCATTTCCCTTTCATAAGTCCAGTGCTCCACTTATTTGCATAAGTACAACACTAGACTGGGGGGACTTGAAGGGGTAAGGTCCCAAAAACCTCATAATAAGCACTTGGGACCATACCACAACCGTGCCTTTTAACCTTTTAACCTTGCGCGGCCGCGCACTGGTCTTGCAAAAGGAAAAAATAGTCAGCAGTCTATAGTCGCGCGCCCAAAGGAAAACATAAAACCTTGCGCCTCTTCCCATTAGCAAAGGATGAAAATCCTAAAATAAACACTTCCGCTTAAATATCCATACCTGGATATTGTTTACCCAGACTTAGGATTTATTTATTCACCTGTCTCCACACGATAAGGTGCCACACCAGATTACAGCAGTAATCTTCTAGAAGAAATACCATCGTGCACCACCAAGACGGTTGTAACCGTCTGGACACGTGTCACCATCTCAAGCATCCCTGAATTCACAACGAGAGCATGCAATTGGAGAGTAATCTCCACTTGGTCACTTTACACGTGGCAAATCCCCTGCCCTCGATCTAAACCACGATCCATTTGCACTCACGTCGGATCAAGGAGCTTGACGGAAGGAAACGTAACCGCTTACGGGGTTAGCATCTTCCGTCAACTTTTCATTAACAGGTTTTCCCGCCTAAACGACCCCCGGCTATAAATATGAGAAAAAACCCAGGTATGAATTCAAGTTACACACACTTCTCAAATACTTCTTCTTCTTCTTCATAACCAATACTTATTCTCACACCGGAGTCGGGTCAAGGAGAGAACCCTCTTCTCCCCTTGGCGAGGCTAACTGTGCTCTTTCTTGAAGAGTTCTCGGAGAAGAAGATCTGTTGCCCCTGAATCAATCGAGAAGGAACTAACCCTTTTATGCGGATTCAAACCCCCTAGATATCTCGGTTCCGACCATTTATCTAGTGTTTCTTAACTGTACTTTCAATTGATGATATCCTGAGCGTAAATCGATCTTAGAAAAGAATCGAGCTCCTTGAAGTTGATCGAACAAATCATCGATTCTCAGTACTGGGTACCGATTTTTAATCTTAACCTTGTCCAACTCTCGGTAATCAATGCACATACGCATCGATCCGTCCTTCTTCTTGAAAAACAAGATTGGCGCGGTGATGAACTAGGATGTATGAAACCTTTCTCCAGAAGTTCGTCCAACTGTTTCTTCTGTTCCTGCATCTCTGCAGCCCTGCAGCCGGGTTGGCGCTCCCCATGGCGATGAACCAGGCTGTATATATAAACTTGTAAAAGAATTACATGTTTGTTATACGTTCAGTGGCCCGGATTGACGCCGGGTTAAAGATTAATAGACACACCACATGATATAGTCCCGCGGCGGGTTATTCCTGAAACCGGCGGTTATACCTTATTATTTATTTATGCACTAGCGGGTGTACGCCTACACCCGCGTGCTAAGGTCGTGGCCATTTCGTAAAATGATGCCAAGGATATCCGGGACATGGTCATTAACCCCCCAAAGGCTTTAACTAAACAAAACAATTTAAACGGGACATTTCAATAAATTAATCTTCATACAATTAAAAATTCAATGCCCGACCAAGCGGTATTTTATATACCGTACCCCAAGCCCGTATAGGGAAAATAAGTTAAAAGTATTTACTTTTGCAAGTATTTATGACAAACAGCAAATGCACGTAGCTTTTACCAGGTCTCCTAGTCTGGAACAAAGTTTTATAATAACCTATTAGATTCCTAACGGGTCTTTTATTAAGCCTAGATTTAGACCGGTTAGTTTTAAAGGAAGATACAGTTCAAACGCACGATTAAGCGAAGTCCGGGATATAATGTGATTTAGACCCGACAAGTTTGAAGACTTGTATAATATGGGTAAACTAAACACATTATGGATTTTGAGACAAAAATGATAGGGTTTGACCCGTTTCGGTTAATTTATGCAAACTAGTTACATAAACCGCACCGAACGCGAATAATGCATCACGGGTAATCAAATGATTCATAAACAGGTTTCCTAAGTTAATATGCCTTAAATGTGTTGTGACATCAGTAAGATATCTTCTATTTTTCCTGAAATGGATTTAAACTCAAACTATGCCCCGTAGGGGCATTTTGGTCATTTTAAAGGTTATAAAAGAGTTTTAATAATAATCTGAATTACAGGTCTGAAATAATCAGTAAAAATACTTAATTTTATAAGTTATAAAAGTAGGGTATTACCTATATGTGAATTTTATCATTTATAACCAAACTATGCACCTTAGGGGTATTTTGGTAATTTCACAAAGGTCTAAAAGGTCAAAACTGGAAATCTGAGTTTAAAAATTTTGCTTACTGTTAATATATAAAATTTTACTGAAAATATCAGTAGGCATCAAACCTTATATGTTTAAAATAGTTTTAATACATACTATGCGTTAGAAACGCTTAAAAAGGCGATTTTGAGCTAATTCCGGGTTTTTAAAGGAAAGCTGATATTTTATTATTCCAAAAGGCTCAAAATGTTTTATTTAACATATTAGAACAGTGGAAAAAGGTTTGGTATCAAAATAATTTGTAAAACTTATTTTATAGCCCAAAAGGGCAATGCCGGTAATTACCGAATCAAGCTTAGAACTCTGTGTTATGCTCACCCTAAAATTAAATAAAAATCTTCAAAAATCCCAAAATATTATTTTATATCAGTAGGTAAAAGTTTGGTATTAAAAATTGGGTTTAGATAGGCTATATGCTAATTACGCCGTTTAATTAATAAAAAGCTTTTCATTTACGCTAACGAGCATAAATTCTAATCTAGACCTCAAACTGATGTCAAATTTTAGGGACAAGTCTAATAATCAGTAACTAAGGTTTCTATTCTTTTACATTTTCAAATATCACGTTTTAAGGTCATATGGGCATAATAGTCAACATATAGGCAATAAACGGAAACATGCATATGAATCGGATATTTATTGAACCAAGTTGTATAATCACTGAGGGTTATACTAACATGAAACCTGGTCCAAATAAGGCATTTCTAAAACATGCTTAAACGGGCCAGAACTGAAAGTCAAAGCAGAAGTCAAATTATGCGACTTTCGGTTCCGAACCGGGCCTAAACTGAAAATTGTCGGGGTGAACATGTTTAGACATGTTCTTACATTAATTACCAAGTTATATTAGTGATAAAACAGGTTGCATGGGTTCTACATTGCTAATTATGCATTAACTTGAAAATAAGCTTGCTGTTGACTTTATAAGATAAACTTTGACCCGACAATTGACCTAGTTAGAGTGGGAATCAGAGGGTGCCCTTTTAAGGGTTTATTACCCACAAAATTGCCAACTCAAAGCTACTCTTAATTTAACTAATGACTGGACCATTAGTGATTAATCACGAAGTCAAACTTTAATTACGATAAGTTTGACTTATGGTCATTAAACTAATTAAAACTGAATTTAGGGAGTTAAGGACACTTACAAAGGTCCTAAGAATGATTTTTGGATCCTAAGGACACTTGTTGAAGTCCAGAGAAGCTCCAGAGAAAACCTTCAAGTGAGCTTGAATTAGCAAGTCCCAAGTTGCAACTTCAAGTCTTTATATAGTGAACAAAATTGCATGAGATCCTTACAACTAAGTATAGGACTGATCCCAGATGTGACCATGTGTCCCTATAATGCCAAAAACCAGTTGCTAAGACCCTGAATTCGAAAACCACTCTCCTAAGGCAGTGCAACAGGCTGAACAAGCAACTGTCCATTTTCTGCTGCCAGCGACGGTCTTACGGACCGTAAGCATAAATCCTTGCGGTCCGTATTTACATCTTACAGACCGTAAACTAATGATCATGCGGTCCGTAACCGACTCTAATCTGAGATTCCCAGTTACGAACTTTGCTGACCGTAAGCCCCAGGCCTTGCGGTCCGTATCCGCCTTCTTTTATTATCTTTGTTCAGCTCCGCCACCTTACGGACCGTAAGGTGGTCTCTTTGCGGTCCGTATCCGTTCATCAGAGGACAAAAACTTGCAAACTTTCAAGCTTTGGCCATGCAATCTTTACCATTCCAAATCTCATGCTTTTTTCTCAATGTAGGGACCAGGTATTCAGGTGTTTGCATGCCCTTGCATGTGTTGCCATGCACAATTGGGTATTTGGTGATGAAATCCATCGTCACCATCTCCCACTTCCAGGTGGGAAGTTCAGGCTATTGTAGCAAACCTGACGGCTTCTGATGTTCAGCTTTGACTTGAGCGCACGTCAAACATTTGGCTACATAGGTAGCTATAGACTTCTTCAAGCCTATCCACCAATAGTTCGCCTTCAGATCCTGGTACATCTTGTCAGCTCCAGGATGAACGGAATACTTAGAACTATGGGCTTCCTGGAGGATAACATCCCGAAGTCCCCCATAAACTGGAACCCATATTCGTCCATTTAACCTTAGGATTCCGTCTTTGCCATAGGATAACTGATCTTCAGTTACTTATAGCTTTTCATCAGGATAGTTAGCTTCTAGTACAGCTTCTTTCTGCGCAGCTAACAACCTTTCATTCAAACTATTCTTTATTTCAATGCTCTTGGCATTGATTCTTATGGGTTTCACTCTTTCCTTTCTACTTAAGGCATCGACAACCATATTCGCCTTGCGTGGATGGTATCGGATTTCACAATCATAGTCATTTAAAGTTTCCATCCATCGTCGCTGCCTCATATTCAAGTCCTTCTGATTAAACAAGTGTTGAAGGCTCTTGTGACCAGAATAGATCACACACTTAGTTCCATACAAGTAATGTCTCCACAGTTTTAGTGCAAATACAACGTCACCCAATTCCAAGTCATGGGTGGTGTAATTCTTTTCATGCACCTTTAACTGTCGAGAAGCATAAGCAACAACTTTGCCTTTCTGCATAAGCACACATCCCATACCTGTGTGCGATGCATCACAATAAACTACAAATTCATCAATTCCATCTGGCAATGTCAGTACTGGAGCGTTGCTTAACTTCTGTTTCAAAATATCGAAAGATTCTTGCTGCTTAGGCCCCCAGTCAAACTTGCTATTCTTTCGAGTTAGTAAAGTCAGGGGTGCTGCAATTCTTGAGAAGTTTTCAATAAAGCGCCTATAATATCCTGCCATACCTAGAAAACTGCGAATCTCAGTGGGTGTCTTTGGCTCTTGCCAATTCATAACAGCTTCAACTTTAGCAGGATCTACTTGGATACCACGCTCACTAACAACATGTCCAAGGAATTGGACTTCACGAAGCCAGAATTCACATTTCGAAAACTTGGCATAGAGCTTCTCCTCCTGAAGTAGTTCCAAAATGCATCGAAGATGCTTCTCATGGTCGACCTGATTCTTTGAGTAAATCAAAATGTCGTCAATGAAGACGATAACAAATTTGTCCAAATATGGCTTGCAGACACGGTTCATGAGGTCCATGAACGCTGCTGGTGCATTAGTGAGCCCAAAAGGCATCACTAAGAACTCGTAATGACCATAACGAGTCCTACATGCAGTCTTGTGTACATCATCATCTTTAACTTTCAGTTGATGGTAGCCTGATCTCAAGTCGATCTTGGAGAAGTAACTCGCCCCTTGTAATTGATCGAACAGATCGTCGATCCTGGGCAAAGGATACCTATTCTTGATAGTGACTTTATTAAGCTCGCGATAATCGATGCATAGGCGCATCGACCCATCCTTCTTCTTCACAAACAGGATTGGTGCTCCCCATGGAGATGTTCTAGGACGAATGAAACCTTTTGCCAATAAATCGTCTAGCTGAGTCCTTAACTCTTTCATCTCTGTTGGTGCCAACCTGTAAGGTGCCCTTGCAACAGGTGCTGCTCCTGGAATAATGTCAATTCTGAATTCTACTTACCTATTTGGTGGCAAACCAGGTAGTTCTTCAGGGAATACTTCGGGATATTCAGAAATGACAGGGATATCTTCAATCTTAGGTTTCAGCTCATCAATAGTCACTTGTGCCATGTAGATGACACAACCCTTCTTCAAACACCTAGATGCCTTGAGCATAGACACTTGCTCAGGCAGTCCATACTGGGTATCTCCCTGAATGGTAAGTGGTTCACCAGACGGAGTCTTGATCACCACTTGCTTCTTGTTGCAAACAATCTGAGCATGGTTATGAGATAACCAGTCCATGCCTATAACTATATCGAAACCGGCTAACTTCAAAGGAAGTAAGGACAAAGGAAAAGAGTGGTTCCTAATGGATATGAAGCATCCATCTAACACAGTTGATGCGGTTTCTATGGTGCCATCATCTAATTCAACCTCATATTTTATGCTTAGGGTTCTAACAGGTAGGTTTAACAACTTACAAAACTTATTACCAACAAATGACTTATCTGCTCCAGAATCAAATAACACCCTTGCATAAACATCATTAATAAGTAAAGTACCTGTTATGACGTTATCATTCTGGATTGCCTCTTGTGCATTCATCTGGAAGACCCTAGCATTGGTCTTTTTCCCATCTTCAGTCTTCTTTGCAAACTTTGGGAAGTTGGACTTAATGTGCCCTTTCTCGTTGCAGCTATAGCATGTCACATCCTTGATTTTCTTACAGTCCAATGTCTTGTGCTCAGAAGATTTACAAATCCCACAAGGCCTTGGCTGCGATTGGGATTTCGATTCTAATCTGCACCTCCTGAAGTGGTGCTTCTTACAGATCTTACACTTGGGCTTATCGCCCGACTGATGACCATCCTTTCTCGTTCCAGAACTCTTCTTGTGGTCATTGTTTCCCTTATGTTTCTTGTCTGACTGTCATGAGTTGTCATCCTCCCGCTTCCTCTTCTCAGCGTCTGTGTTCTTCAGCGATCTCTGCTTGACCGCATCCAAAGTAAGGGACAATGATATATCAGCTGCAGACCGAAAAGTAGCTGGTCTAGAGGCCTTCACACAAGCCTTGATTTCTGGGGCCAAACCCCTAATGAAATGAGCTATCCTCTTGGGTTCCGAAGTCACCAGATACGGAACCAGTCTTGACATAGTATTGAAGCTCGTAAGGTAGGCTTGACAATCCAGGTTTTTCATAACCAACGACAAGAAATCAGCTTCAATCTTTTCAACCTCATGCTGAGGGCAGTAATTCTCCTTAATCAATGTCATAAACTGTTCCCAAGACAGATTGTACAATGGGATTTTCCCAGTGGTTTGGATCAAAGATCTCCACCAGGCTAGTGCCTCACCCTTGAACGACTGGGATACAAACTTTACTACATCCTTATTAGCGCAACCACTAATATCTACCACAGTGTCCATCTCGTCTAACCATGACATGCAATCAACTGCTCCCTTTTCCACGGTGAAACCCCTGGGTTTGCAGGAAACAAAGTATTTATAGGTGCAACCTTTAGCACGTGGTTCTTGGTTCAGCACAATTCTCTTAGATGGAACACTCCTCTGGTTCGTTGAGTGATGAGAATCACTTTTGTGAGCGGTGTGAGTTCTAGATGGTGGTTTAGAGTGTGGTATAGACTGGGTCCTCACATGAGTACCACTGGATTCATTGAATTGCCTATCCAAAGCTCTTGTAACAGCATTGTCTATCAATGCCTGCAATTCTGCTCCTGCTACGTTGACTCTAGAGGTGTCTTGATTTTCTCTGGGGTGACTGTTGGCTTCGTCTGACCCGGCCATGTAGCTTGTTTACTACATAAAATAATGATTTTAATTCATTCAGAGGTCTATAACAGTTTTATCATTCTAGATGATTTATTAATCATGGTATTTAAGAACCATTTTGATTAATTTGTTAGGCATATATATTCAGGAATTTATAATAATCCTTAGTTAGAATTAAAATATATTAATGGCAAAAAGGCCTAGTCACGTGGACGGTTTTTAAATCTTTAATCATGATCTTATAGGGTCATGGTATTGAGGTTTTAATTATAATTCATTACCTCTTCTTAACAAGGGGGTCGAAGACCACGACTGTCTTTTGTCTTATATGACAATGAGTATAGCCCGTAGGCATTATATCCCTAATGGATGTTTTAATTTAATAAAAGAAATTTAAAAGTTCTAATATAAGGATGACTTATGCGATTTTATCGTATAACATTTTTGCCAAGAATGTTAACATGCTTAAAGATGTTAACAAGGATTTGAATCTTTTAAATAGGTTTTACCATCTTGGCCATAATTAGAATGACATGTGGCTAGGTTTTACCTTTTAAGATTCTTATTATTTTATTAAAATAGTAGGTTTTGTAAAATGAATGTTATTTTCATTTATTTCACATATTATATTTATGCATATAATTTAAAAATGAAAATTTAAACTAACCATTCCATTACAATTTTTAAACTAATACATGTTTGCCCTAAACGGGACTTCTATAGAAATAACACGCCCGCACAGGGGCTAAACTAACAAACATACCCACGCATGGGTCAACAGAAAGACATGCCTACGCAGGGGCATGATTACAACACTAAAGTAAACAAACAAATAAAGGATTTAATGATCCTTCTTGCTTTTTCCCTTGATTAAGTTCACCAGACCCTTGAACATCCCACGGTTTTGCCTTCGGTCTTCCCGCACCTCCTGCCGCACCTCATTTATCCTTTGAAGAAGCTCTTGATGCTGCGGTGGTGACATCACTGGCGGCTGCGGGGGTTGCTGATAAAACGGAGGTTGAGGAGGCGGCGGTTGCTGATACCCATATGGTGGGTACCCATAGTGTGGGTATCCAGCTTCATATGGGATCCCAAAGGATCCTTCCGGATGATGGGCATTGTAGTTTGCCGCTACCAAGTAAGGGTCGGCCTCGGCATAGTTGTAGTTTGTGTGGATCGGCTGGTGAAAGGGATTATACGCCGCCGCACTGGTGTATGTAGGTATAGGGTTGCCAAAACCCAACGGTGGTGGTGCGACAGGCGCAGAGTTTACTTCCGAGACGGGGTTTGAAGACCCACCTATCTACGGTTCTTCATGGAGTGGTGAGTAGCGGCTGCCACTTGAAGGATGAGGGGTGCTGATACGCACTCCTCCTCGCACGGACATCCGTACGGTTGTTCTCCTTCACCTCGGTGGCTCCGGAGGCTGTTGCTGAGCTGGTGGTGGTGGCGGAATGACCGCGACAAAACAAGAATCCTCGGAGGGATCCTACTGCTGCTGCTACTGTGGTGAGTTGTGGTAACTTGGAGTAAACACCCAGTCGATCTGTCGGAACCTTTCTTCATAGCTGTCGGGACCATTATAAGGTGATCCCACGAAAGGTGACCCATCCGAAATTTTGATGGGGTGGTTAGGGGTTCCGGACGGTGGCTCTCCAGGATCGGTGTCCTCGTCTATGTCCATTGCATGATCACCCGAGAAATGGTCTTCGGGTCATAGTGGGTTAAAGCCCACTGTTTCTCCAAGGTAGTTTGCCGGGTTGAACCGGCTCTGGAAAAAGGGCGTTGGGTCATCAAAAGGTGAGTTGTGGCCCTGGAGAGGAATGTAAGATTGGTGGGAATTATGGGGCTCATTTTCAGAATGAGGCCCAAAGGAGTGCTGAAAAGAAGGGGAGGAGCTCAGCGAAACTGAGCGCCTTGCTAGTTCAACATAGGTCCTCCAGTCATCTTGAGGACTCCGATTATGCGAATCTGATGGTGTTCGCCGGTGCGAAGGCCCGACCTCATGATCATTCGGGGCGACGGGTGGCCCCTTGCCTCTTCCTCTCCCTCTCATTCTTGGTGGCATTTTGTTCAACCTGTCAAAACAAACAAAGTATACAACAAGAAAATATAAAAGAAAAAGTTAGAAATAAAACAAATTTGGATAAATCCTAAGTTCTTTGTCTAGACTCGAGAATCGAGGAATGTGCAACTGTGTAACTGAGATTAAACACAAAAAGGCTAGTGTTTAATTCACTCAGTGTTGGCTCTGATACCAACCTGTCACACCCCGATATTTCCACGTATTACCGGTGGGACCGGTGGGGAGTATCGTGACGTAGTTGATATCATCATAGTCAAACAACACAATTTTAAATGCACAGCGGAAGCAAAAGATAGATTTATTTCAACCGAATAAAATTGTAATATTAAGTATCACAATAATAGTTGAAACAGATCCACAGGTGGATCAAATAAAAAGGAAACATAGTTCATCAGACTTAAATGCATCCAAGCTTGCGAGACTCTTATTGATGCTAAGGAGAGGCCAGCCTATTTCGAGTAGTACCTGCACTTAACCTTTTTGGGAAAAATACGTCAGTTTACACTGGTAACTACAATTAACTGACTCATTTTGAAAAGGTTTAAAAATTTATTTGAATGCACGTGGCACAAAACTTTTATAACTTGGGATAATTATTTATATATAAACTTGTAAAAGAATTACATGTTTGTTATACGTTTAGTATCCCGGATTGACGCCGGGTTAAAGATTAATAGACACACCACATGATATAGTCCCGCAGCGGGTTATTCCCGAAACTGGCGGTTATACCTTATTATTTATTTATGCACTAGCGGGTGTACGCCTACACCCGCGTGCTAAGGTCGTGGCCATTTCGTAAAATGATGCCAAGGATATCCGGGACATGGTCATTAACCTCCCAAAGGCTTTAATCAAACAAAACAATTTAAACGGGACATTTCAATAAATTAATCTTCATACAATTAAAAATTCAATGCCCGACCAAGCGGTATTTTATATACCATACCCCAAGCCCGTATAGGGAAAATAAGTTAAAAGTATTTACATTTGCAAGTATTTATGAAAAACAACATGTAAGTCCCGAAACCGAGATCACAATGATATCGCACAACTCGTAAGGTGGCGGAATCACACAAACAAGTTGCAAAAGAAATGAAGATGAAAAGTAGGATGATAGATATTCAAAAGCTTCAATAATCTTGCATACAATGATTGTCTAATACAAGATTTGCCAAAATCACCAACCATGCACCTATTACATCATTTACTATTTATAGAAAGGGATTAGGGAGTGTGCTCCCTAAACCCTAGGCCCATAACTACACTACTAGGCCCAAAACCCATAATTAACCCACAATACCCACTATTCCACTTATAAGCTTATCCATAAACCTTAAAGGGCCTAACAATCTCCCCCTAGGTTTATTGGATAAGTAGATGCATCAGACTGCTGGATCGCGAGGACCTGTTGGAGGATCAACAAAGAGAAAATTCTTCAAGATGTTTGCAGCAGCACTTGTCCATGATTTTGCACATTCTTCATATTTCTCATTGGTTCTGATTTGATGCTGCGTGAGAACCGTAATGTCTTCTTCAGGAAAGCTCATCAGGTCGTAAGAGTTTGGAAGCCTGATCGACTGTTCTTCAGTAACAATGGCTGCCTCTGCCATAACAGGATCATAGGCCCAAAACCTGAAATTCTTGAGTATCCCCTTTTCAAACTTTCTTGTGAGTGGAATGATCTTCTCTTTATCAGTGGGAGGCCAAAGATTGCTTTTACAGTCCTCTTGGTAAAGGAGTCACGAACACCAGGATGTTCTCTTTATGAGTGGAATGATCTTCTCTTTATCGGTTCAGCAGTCTTCATGGTCTTAAAGTTTGTTCTAACCTCCCTTTCAAGACGTGAGTGGAATGATCTTCTCTTTATGAGTGGAATGATCTTCTCTTTATCGGTTCAGCAGTCTTCATGGTCTTAAAGTTTGTTCTAACCTCCCTTTCAAGACGTGAGTGGAATGCCCAACCTGGGCCTCTCATATTCAGATCTGGATCATAGTAAGGAGCTCGTAACAGAGATTTCAGATCAATTTGAGTCCAGGATTCGAATTGGCTTTCATTGCCGTAATACTCCCTGTGCCCACTCTTTCGGGTAATCAACCACATCTTTTTCTCTGGCTCATATCTCCAACATGCCACATCTGATTTGTTTCCCACTTCATCATAAAAGGTAGATCCAAGTTCCATCACAAGTCTGTCGGGCCTTGTTGTGGGATCTTTTAGCTGAAAGTTTTCGTCTAAAGGATTCATGTCTTGATTTTTCATAACCAACAGCTGTTTCTTTCTTTGCTTCTCCTGCTCTTTCTCAAATTGTCTCTGTTTGGTCTTTCTTCTCGATTTCCTTGGTTTTGTTGCCAGATAAGCTTCTAAGGCAGCTGCCCGTTCAACTTCAGCTGCTGCATGAGCCGCTGCTCTTTGTTCTTGTGTCTGTTCAGGTCTTCCAACAAGGAACTGCTCATCCTCCTTATCAACAAATTTATTTCCGAACTTCTTTTCAAGCTTCGCTTTAAGATCATAAACAGTTGACATCAGCATCCCTACATCCCCTTGCAATTGATCGATAGTAAGATCTCTGCTTGTGAGCTGAGATTGTAGTGAGGAGATTTGGGCTTCTTTTAATGCGGCGTCTTGTTGTAGAGAAACAATCTGAGCACTTTTCAGTTCTCCGTCTTGCTCCAATATCACTACACGCCTTTTCAATCTTTTAACATACTCTTCTTCATCACTGTCGCTTTCATAGACTTGTCTCTTCTCGCTTGCATATCGGAATGCAGCTTCATCATGCTTAGTTAAATGAGCCCCGCTTGAGCTTCCTGCTTCAAACTGAACACCACCACTTGAACTGCCTGGCTGAGAGGGGGTGGATTCGAAGTCGAAGTTGAAACTGTACAAGTCTGCGTCCTCCAAGTCAGATTTCTTTGATGCATCAGTAGGTTGTGGATCAGGTTGAGGGTTAACTGTAGGAGTGGGTTCAGAGGTAGTCGTAGACCCAGAAAGAGTGTTGTCAGGTGAATTGTCGATCTTCTGTTTCTTTTGAGCTGGTACTTCAGTCACATCAGCTGTTTCTTGAGTAACAGGAGTGGAGATGGATGGAGAGTCTCCATCACCACCCTGTAAACTACGAATCAAGGCTGCAAGATTATCAGCGGTCATTGGCACAGGCTTACGAACAGTATCCTCTTCTTTGTCAGATGTCACTATCTCTGCTTCGCCTTCAAAGTCTGTCTCTTCACTAGAGTCGGTGTCAGATTCACTATCAACCATCAGAATCTCTTCTTCATCATCACCTTCATGTTGTGCTTGTTGCAACAAATGCACATCATGCTCTTCCGCTATTTGTGCATTCACTGGAGGCGGAACTGGAGCAACAGGAATGACAGGAGGAGCTGGTGCAACGAGAGCTCCTTGAACATCATCAGCAAACCTCCCATGTTTCTCAAGAGCATATAGTCCTTCAAAATTTTGATATTTGGTTCGTTTGTTTCTGCATGCATTCTCAAAGCATCCTGGCCCCATCGGCTTCAAGTTGATGAAGTTTGGCCCCTTGACCAATGCTGGGTATTTCTCATCAAGAATCATCTGTATGAACCTTGGGTACAACATAAATATCTTCTTCTTTGGATCTTCTAGCATCTTCTTCTTGTTATCAAAGATGAATGCTGAGAAGTTGTAGTCCCATCCATTCACAAGAGCAACAACTGCTGAAGTTTGCGTTTTGTTCAATTGATCCCATCCACCCTTGTTTTCAGCAATACACTGGAGGAAAAGTGAACTAACAGTCTCCAGTACGATGGAAATAGCTTCTTTAGCACAATAGGATATCTCCCTTCATAGCCCATTTTTCTTAAAGCAGCTTGAACTCGGGTTTGATTGTACAATGTAGGATGATCCGGCTGATCTCCTAGTCTTAATACTTCTCGAATTATGGCTTCAGATATAATAATCTTTGTCTTCTGAACAGTGGCTTCGATGAAACCTGCACCTTGCCTGTCGATCTTTGTGGTATTCCAGAAAGTGTTGATGCAGTTGCTGCAGATTACTGGGTTTGCTCTCAAAGCGTGTGAAAGAGGACAACTGTTTAGACCCTTGATTAGTGATCCAAACAACTCTGCTTGATCTGCTGTAGGATTAGATAGATACCCTGCTTGATTGTGGAATTCGTTCACCTCCAATTGCCGTTGATTTCCTTCTTTCAACATTGCACCTGCCATTTTCTGCACTTCACAAATAGCCGTTAGATAATATTAAAGGCATCACATATATTTGAGTTGACGACGAGCTGGCAAAGTCAATTCGTTGAAAATTCAAACATATGGAACCCTTTTAAGAGAAACAATCCAAAACAATCCAATAAGTTTAGACAAACAGGTCAAACAGTAAAAAGGTCACAAATTTTGGGTTCATTTCGAATGAACTTCTTCACCCGGAATGAAGTTCCGTCCGAAGTCGTCCGTAATGAACCTTTTCAGTCCGGAATGATCCGGAATCATTCGGAATCATCCGTGATGAATAATTCCTTGTCCGGAATGATCCGGAATCATCCGTAATGCCAAATGATGATCCGGAATGCAGTACCTATCGTCCGTAATCAATCCGTAATGAGTCCGGAATGAGTCCGTAATGAAGATCCTTGAGAGAGAATTTCAGATGAATCCGTAATGGTCCGCAATGAGAATGCGGATTTTTGTCCTTTTCATCCTTAAGTACTTCCGGAATGATTATGGGCCAGGCCCATTCCGGATTATCCGTAATGAAGAGCCCATTTCGACCCGTGGGCCATCCAGACAAAAACATTTAAATATTATTTAACCTTTTCAAGAATAGCAAAATACCCCCCTTTTAAAATCAACGCAACACCCCACTGAGCAATTAATTTACCAAAAATTAATAATAAAATAATAAAAATTAACTATAATAATATGCACAAGTTACCAACTTAAGGAGGATATTGGGAAGACCGTCACGGGATCAAATCGTTCTTGAACTGATTAAGGAACACTTTTCAGCTCTTCGTTTAATTAGGCTGGTCCACGCAATTGTTGATATGTTTGTCCTCTTAAATCCACCGCTCAAACTTCAACTTTTTGCTTTGTGATACGCTTTTAGATAGATTTATACTGAGACATCTGTGTGTCCCATTCCAAGGTATACCCCTGCGATCAAGGTAAGCGCAACTGCTCATCGTAGCAGGTGAGTATACTGAGATCATCCTTTTATTTTAATTTATTATTCAACGCCAGACTTCTTGGTGAACAGGTCAGTACTTCCGTACAGCAGAGAGACCAAAGAAGATCTGACGGTTCCCCCCCCCCCCCCCCCCCCCCGTTTTTTTTTTAATGTCAGACTTCCTGGTGAACAGGTCAGTACTTCCGTACAGCAGAGAGACCAAGGAAGATCTGATAAGGGCTCTTTTTAGCAGGATATCCTGACTGTGTCCAGGTCAGTACTTTCGTACAGCAGAGGGACAGCCCTGATATCCCGGATGAATCATCAGCATAAAGACCCAAAACTTCAGATGTTGGCTATCTATCAACGCAGGATTTAAGACCATGAAATCATATACCGTTGGTCTGTTACCCACGAGATGTCCAGTCCATTATGTTTGTATCACTTTTGCTTCTTTTGCTTTTCGAGCGGCAGACCTATCAACACATCGCAGTGGAGCCGAACCTGTTTAACATCGAAACCTTACGTGTGTTAATCAAGTTCTTTAACACGAAAATTCATTTCATTTCCCAGCAACTTTTCTCCCCCTAAATTTGTGCAAAAGTACCGTACTTTATGCCCAAATTTACCAGGTGGAAACACATAAAAAAAACCTTATTATTATTTACAAGAGTTTTTTTTTTTTTTTTTTTTTGCTCAGTCGGTGAAGCGAATCATTTTCAAGAGGTCTACAAGCACATTGAACCTAGAGATGCTGACAGGTTTGGTAAAAAGATCCGCTGTGTTAGCATCAGTATGGATCTGTTCAAGTTTAATAAGACCTCTGTCAAAACAATCTCTTATGAAATGAATTTTAATGTCAATGTGCTTGGTTTTGGAGTGAAAAACAGGGTTTTTAGTGATCTGGATGGCGGCATCGTTATCACAATTAATGGTTGTGTCAAGATAAGTCAAACCGTAGTCTTCCAATTGATGCTGCATCCAGAGAACTTGGGAGCAGCATGCAGATGCTGCAACGTATTCTGCTTCCGTTGTGGAAAGAGATACTGTCTGCTGTTTCTTGCATTGCCAAGATATGAGCCTTTCTCCCAAGAATTGACATCCAGCTGATGTGGACTTCCTATCCCTGTCAGTTCCTCCAAAATTGCTATCTGAAAAGGCAAACAGATCAAAGTTCGAATCTCTGGGATACCAGAGTCCGAGTTTAGGAGCTCCCTTCAAATATCTGAAAATTCTTTTAACAGCTGTTAAATGAGTGAGTTTAGGGTTAGCCTGATAGCGAGCACACTGACACACGGCGTACAGAATGTCTGGCCGACTGGCAGTCAGATACATTAGTGACCCGATCATTGAGCGATACAGTGTCTGGTTGACAGGACTTCCTTCTGGATCCTCAGTTAGCAATGGCCTTTCTGCAATTGGGGACTCACCCGGCTTTGATTCTGTCATGTTGAACTTAGCAAGGACGTCAGTTACATATTTGCTTTGATGAATTAGTATTCCTTGATTGTTTTGACGGACTTGCAGACCCAAAAATATCGTCATTTCTCCTAAGGAACTCATTTCAAA
This sequence comes from Helianthus tuberosus, assembly GCA_030545235.1. NCBI lineage: Eukaryota > Viridiplantae > Streptophyta > Magnoliopsida > Asterales > Asteraceae > Helianthus > Helianthus tuberosus. The sequence continues at coordinate 47,399,375 of CM060376.1, forward strand.
TTTTTTCTTCATGACTCCTTCAAATTCCTTGCAAAGATCATCATTGGTCGACCCGAAGATGATGTCGTCAACGTATATTTGCACAAGAATGATATCCTTGTCAACACGCTTGATAAATAATGTCTGATCGATCATTCCTCGGGTGTATCCATGAGCGAGCAAATGTTCCGTTAGAGTTGCATACCATGCACGAGGTGCTTGATGCAAACCATACAACGCCTTGTCCAACTTGTAAGCATACCCTTCCTTTTCTTTATCAACGAACCCCGGCGGTTGAGCGACATAGATTTCTTCCTTGACTTTTCCATACAGAAATGTCGTCTTAACATCCATTTGATAGACTGTAAATCCCTTAAAGGATGCGTACGCCAAGAAGATACGAATGGCTTCTAGACGAGCGACTGGGGCATACACTTCATCATAATCTAGACCTTCAACCAGACTGAAACCTTGGACAACTAATCTGGCCTTATTTCTCACGATCACACCTGAATCATCTTGCTTGTTACGAAATACCCATCGTGTGCCAAGGGCCTTTTTTCCTTGGGGCAGCTTCTCTAGTTTCCATACTCCAAGCCGTTCGAACTGATTGAGTTCTTCATGCATTGCATCGACCCATCCAGGTTCCTGCAAGGCAACATTAATATTTTTAGGCTCAATCTGTGATATGAAACAAGAATACAAGCACGTGTTGATGTCTCCAGATTTGCTGCGGGTCTGAACACCAGCAGATACTGGGCCGATGATATTTGTGATTGGGTGACTTCTCTGAACACGTTGTGGAATTGCTGTTGCAGGAGCTTGTAGATTAGTTTGCAAATTTGAAAAACTTCTGGAAGCTATTCCAGATGGCTCCCCCTCACTTGGTGCTGTGGTGCTGATCACATGTGTTTCTACAGTGCAGTCAGACGGAATTGGATCTTGAAATAGAGGAGCTCCCTGAACATTTGACGGACCGGAAAAGCCTTCCGTGTTGTTGGTTTCACTGTTTGAATTCTCCGTTGGGGGTTCAGGATGTGAAGCCTGAGTGGATGATGAACTTGAGTTTTCTTTGTCAAATCCTGATGGATTCACAGTAAGATTTCTGATTAGATTTTGCAAAGGCACATTCTCATCTTCATCTTCAACAGGAGTAGGAATTTCTTCTATTAAATTCTCTGCAACAACAGTTTTGTTAGACAAAATAGGAAACGATTTAAACAAGGAGGAATAGTCATATAGCCAGTCAGGGCCAATGCGAGCGTCTTTTGGATTTTCTTCAAGCCAGTCAACATGATACGCTTCCACAACTTGCTTTTTGATCTTGTTGTACACACGATAGGAGGTATTCTTAGCATAACCAATGAAGTAGCATGGATCTCCTCAAGCTTCAAATTTTCCTTTGGAGTCCATGAGAAGAAGAACACATGGGCAGCCGAAAGTGCGAAAATGTTGCACCGAGGGTTTTTGACCTTCAACTATTTCATATGGAGTTTTCATGTGACGCTTGTTAATCAAAGCATGATTCTGAATGTAGCAAGCCGTATTTACTGCCTCAGCCCAGAATATAAGTGGAAGACCTGAATCTATCAGCATTGTGTGAGCAGCTTCGATGAGAGTACGGTTGCGTCTTTCTGCAACTCCATTTTGTTGAGGCGATCTTGCTGTGCTGAATTGACGATCGATTCCTTTGAGGGCACAAAATTCGTTCAGCTCAGCATTCTTGAATTCTGTTCCATTGGCACAGCGAATAATCTTCACACGTTCATTTGATTGATTCTCCATGAGTATTACGAATTTCTTTATTAAACCAGTTGTCTCACTTTTCTGCTCCAAGAAGAATACCCAAGTAAAGCGTGAAAAATCATCTGTGATGACCAGACCGTAAGCCTTTCCTCCGATGCTGAGGACATTGACTTGGCCAAATAAGTCCATATGCAATAGTTCCAAGACTTTCGAAGTGGTGTGAACAGGTTTGGACTTATGAGGTCTGCGATGTTGCTTCCCTCGAGCACATGCTTCACATTTCTCTATTTGCATGAAATCCTTGATTGGCAAGTTCCTGACGAGACCTCCTTTTGCTAACCGATTCAAATTTTTCGTGTTTAGGTGACCCAACCGACGGTGCCACAGCATAGCATCATGTTCAGCAATCTCTGAAAACAAACAAGTAACTTGATCAGTAGGGGCTTTGTTCATATCGATAACGTAAGCATTTCCTCTTTGTTCAGCTTCAATCAGAAACCAGTCTTCAGGTATGAGGATTCCTGGTTTCAGGATGACACACCCACTCTTAGTGAACAGAACTTCCATTCCTTTGTCACACATCTGAGATACACTTAGCAGACTATGTTTAAGCTCAGGGGCATAGTTAACATCTGAAAAAGTGAGGACCCCATTCTTGACAGTGCCTTTCATAGTGATTCTTCCAGATTCTCCTCCTGCGAAATTGACACATCCACCGTCGAATATCTTGATATCATTCAACTGGGATATGTCTCCCATCATGTGTCTAGAACAACCACTATCGATAAACCAAAGTCTAAAGATAGCCCTCCATAGTCGTTCCTGCACATAAAACGGAATCAGTTAGAGACTGGAACCCAGGCCATAGAGGACCTGAGTTTACCATCGCTATCTGTGTAGGTGACTTCGCGAAAGATCATACAATTTTTATCATTGTTTGTGACTTTTGGTGGCGTGGTAGAAGTTGATGGTTGTGAACACGGAGACTGGGATCTAACAGGACCTTTTGGTGTCCAATATTTAGCATCTGATACATTTATGTTTGAGGAAAATGATTTTCTCTTGTCTTGAAAACTGTTTGTTTTAAAAAACTTTTGCTTTTCCTGTTTGGTCAGATTCCAGTCTGTGTCAGAAGGCCTTGCCATGGGATGTTTGATAAAACCAGAGTGCATGGCCTTCCGATGGTACGTGTTCCTAGAGTAGTAGGGACGATGAACACAGTTTCTTGCGATGTGTCCTGGAATTCCACAGTTAAAACATGTCTGCCTTTTTGAGAAAAAGACATCTAGTTCGGCTTGCGTTATTCTCGAGAACTGATCACGTCTTTTCAATTCATCTATCGCTGAGTGCCTTTGAGTATGCCTTTTCTTGGAGGAACCAGCTTTACAGCTTTCAGCACAAGAGTTAGTCTCCTCAACTTTACCCTTGAGCTTGGGTTCTGTTTGCTTGAGATTTAAGGTTTCCCTTTTTGCATTCTTCCTTTTTGGCCTTCTGTTTCTATGTGGTCGTTTTCTTTTAGGGGGAATAGATTCAGTCGACTCGGTTCTGCTGAGGTTACTGTTGGGATCAATTGGTGTGTTGTCTGGAAAGGTTACTTTAACATCTTCCTTTTCTGTAGAGATCATGTCTTCAGGAGAAGCTCGCGAGAAGGTTTCCATATTAATTTCTTCCACAGTTTCATCATTTGATTCAACTGTGGAATTGATTTCAATGAATTCCCTCTCCATAGTTTCCACATCTTCATGAGTGTCTACAGAACAGGACTCTATGGATGTCTCCTCTTCAGTCAAGTCACCTTCTGAGTTCTCGACTTTTGAAGATTCTGGCAACTCAGATGATGAGCAGTCTGTGTCGAAGACAACTTGACTTTCTTCTTTAGTTATGCTGCAAGAGTCTGATTGATTGTCACAATCAGAAACACTCGAAGATTTAGGCTCATTATCTGAGACCCCTGAATCCTCTGGTTGATAGCCAAGATCGTCAAATGATCCTTGTTCAACAGTAAATTCTTCATTATCACTTTTAGTTATTTCAAAATCATCATTGCTACAGGGAGCGTCTGATGTGTCATTTGATGTTGCAGACGTACAAGTGTGGTATTCCAATTTTTCTGAATGGTTTTCTGAGTTGATTGAAACAGATGTTTCGAATTCCTCAGACGACACATCAGGCTCTCCTGTCACATCATTCTCAATATTAACAACATTTTCAGCATTTTCAACATAGTCATTCTTATCACAAGCATAATCTAAAATAATAGCACCAAATTCATCCGTCTTAGTGGGAACACCCCAAGTCTCAGCAAACCAAGAAAAAACAGTGTTCCAAGCATTAATGCCATTTTTATCAGAAACAACATTATTAGCAGCACTTTGATGTGATTCATCATCCTCCTTAGACTCTTCCTCAGTTCTTACTGACTCTGCACATGAACTAGAGAAGTTAGTATTTTCGACAGAATCAGAATTCAATGAACTTTCCTTCATCTCCTCTGCGAGGTTGTTAACCGGTTCCGTTTTTGTTTCAGTTTTGGTTTCAGCATTTACCATGGTTTCATTTTTCTGATCAGACTCATTACTTGCTGGTTTATTTTGAACAGTTTCATTTTTCACAAAACACATTGGTTTCTTGAAATCGGTATATTGACTTCTTTTAGACTTAGATGGATCATAATCAACATAATCACTAGGTTTGCCATACATCATAGTATCATGATTTTCCATTTCTTGCTCAGTGACTGGCAGTCTGGAATAATTATGATTGTATGGTGGCGCAACCTTTTTATATCCCAGACCCTTTCCCTTGTTTTCTTGATACGCAAGTTGCACATTACACAGATTCTGGACTGTGGCACTGGAAGTATCAAACTTCTTGATGTTAAACTCGTTCTGTTTGTACTTCCCAGTGAGGAGCTCTAGCTCACCTTTCACAGAGTCACATTCAAGAGTTTTGACTGTGAGTCTATGTTTATAGTCATGAACCCAACATTACTGCTGGTTCACGTCTCTGTGAAGTTGAGCTATGTCCTTTTTAAGTGCTTCAATCTTCTCATAGAGAATTTTGTTATTCTCTCGAAGACTGATGTACTTTCCCATCATAGTATTATAATCGGTAATTAATGCTGAATTTTGAGATCTCAGCAAAGCAACTTTCTTCCTACAGTGTTCAGTACATAAAAGGGAGTTTACCGTCTCAGCGAGTGACTTTGGTTCCTCGGTCATGGCCATAAAGCAGTGATGAACCTTGTCCACAGCAGCAGATTTAGACAGCTTCATAGATTCCACTTGATCAACAGCATCAGTCCAGCTAAAACTATTCTGCTCTTGAGCAATCAAAGCCTTTCCAGCTCCAGAGTTTCCTTGTCCACTTGAGGAGCCAGTTTCTGCAGGTGTGACTGGAACCATAGACCTCTCTTTGTTCCTTGCTGCAGCTGCCTGAGTAGCTTCATACCCTGTCACAACCTTCTTGCAATCCCTAGCAAAATGCCCTGGTTCATAGCACCTGTAGCACCTCAGCCTGTTTTTCAGAAAATTGGGACTAGCATGCATAGGACGACGCCCATATCTTTTTGCAAACTTATCAGCTTTGAAGGCTGACATAGCCATGTTCCAAGCCACATCCAGCTCATCCAAGTCCTCTTCTACGACTTGATTCACTTCTGGTGTCAGTTCAGTTGAAGGTATGAGTTCCCCTGCCAAGAAGGCGTTGAAACTGTTGATCATAGAGGCTGCAAGTGCAAGTTTTTCTTCATTCTGTTTGGTCAAGAAAGCCATGTGATTCACTGATGGGGTGTTCTGAGGGGCAGACTGAGTGTTTGAGCTGAAAGCAGCATTTGCATGTTGTGGCTGAGGCTGGGGTTGAGACTGTGGAGCAGGGATATTTGCGGTATTGACAGCAGGTGCCTGAGAGGAAGGAGCAGCCATTCCATACACATAATTTGGCTTTGGGGCAGCAATGGGACTGAAAACAATGTTTGGATTGTGATTCACCACTCCATGAACAGGACTGAAAACCAGATTTGGATGAGCCTGAGACATCAGTGCAGCATTGGTTGGACTAGTTACTCCAGCAGCCATCAGAGAGTTCTTGTGATTGATTTCTCTTTGCTGGTTATCAATCTCGCACGACTTAATAGTGGCAATCAACTCAGTTAGTGTCATTTCAGTCAGATCTTTGGTACGTTTAATCATAGAAACCTCAGCATCCCATCCTTTAGGTAGAGAGTTAAGCAATTGACGATTCATTGCACTGTTTGAGACATCGATTCCAGCACTCACCATTTGAGACACAAGCTTAACGAATATTCTGATTTGATTTTCAACCGTTTCTCCGTAGATATGATTGAAGGAGCTGAATTGCTGGTTCATCATGTTAACACGACTGGCTTTCATATCGACATTTCCTTCAAACAGATGTACTAGTGTGTCCCAGATTTCTTTGGCGCTTTTGCAGTTTCTGACTCCAATCAAGATGTCTGGTCCGAGAGCCATTGACAGAGTACCATAAGCAGCTTCATCTTCTGCAACAATCTTTCTGTCATCATCAGTGAAAACGTTTTCAGGCTTCGGAATTTTAGTTTGAGGGTCATCCTCAGTGGCATACATTATCACACGTGGCCCGTTTTTGATACTTCTCCAAACGTGAGGCTCTTTTGCCTTGCAGTATTGTTCAAATCGAAATTTCCATTCGTAGTAGTCATCCCCGTACAAGAAACGTGGAACTTTTGTGGATGTGCCGATAACTTGGTCAAGTTCTTGATAAAATGCCAAAGACTGAGTCTGGATTGCAGCAAGTGTGGCATTAGCGAGATCGGCTGCGGTAACAACACCATTCATGACACCGGATTGGTTCAACATGATTTGAGATTGAATTCGAAATGGGGTCCGAAATGAAGTCTGAGGTCCGAAATGAGGTCTGAGGTCCAAAATGAGGTCTGAGGTCCGAAATGGTTCGAAATGGTTCGAAATGACAAACTTAATTCAAAATCTGATGAACTTAATCCGAAATCTGATGAATGTGGTCCGAAATCTGATGATTCGATCCGTAATCTGATGATTGTGATCCGTAATATGATGATTGTAATCCGTAATCTGATAATGGTGATCCGTAATCTGATGATTGTGATCCGTAATCTGATGATACGATCCGAAATCTGATGATACGATCCGGAATCTGATGAAGACGATCCGAAATCAAGCAAACTTCAAATCCGTGATGGATGACAACAGTCCGGAATTGTCCGAAATCTCTTGAAGATAGTCCGGAATCAGCAGAAACAGTCCGAAATGGTCCGAAATCTCTTGAAGACAGTCCGGAATCAGCAGAAATACTCTGAAATGCAGCAGAACTTCCAGAAAACGGAACAGTACCCAACCGGAACAATAACAGTGAACAAAAAACCGACGCGATATCAGATCTGAGCCTGGAAATCAGGTTCAACAGGCTCTGATACCAATTGTAAGTCCCGAAACCGAGATCACAATGATATCGCACAATTCGTAAGGTGGCGGAATCACACAAACAAGTTGCAAAAGAAATGAAGATGAAAAGTAGGATGATAGATATTCAAAAGCTTCAATAATCTTGCATACAATGATTATCTAATACAAGATTTGCCAAAATCACCAACCATGCACCTATTACATCATTTACTATTTATAAAAAGGGATTAGGGAGTGTGCTCCCTAAACCCTAGGACCATAACTACACTACTAGGCCCAAAACCCATAATTAACCCACAATACCCACTATTCCACTTATAAGCTTATCCATAAACCTTAAAGGGCCTAACACAGCAAATGCACGTAGCTTTTACCGGCTCTCCTAGTCTGGAACAAACGTTTATAATATCCTATTAGATTCCTAACGTGTCTTTTATTAAGCCTAGACTTAGACCTGTTAGTTTTAAAGGAAGATACGGTTCAAACGCACGATTAAGCGAAGACCGGGATATAATGTGATTTAGACCCGACAAGTTTGAAGACTTGTATAATATGGGTAAACTAAACACATTCTGGATTTTGAGACAAAAATGATAGGGTTTGACCCGTTTCGGTTAATTTAAACCGCACCGAACGCGAATAATGCATAACGGTTAATCAAATGATTCATAAACAGGTTTCCTAATTTAATATGCCTTAAATATGTTGTGACATCAGTAAGATATCTTCTATTATGCCCGAAATGGATTTAAACTCAAACTATACCCCGTAGGGGCATTTTGGTCATTTTAAAGGTTATAAAAGAGTTTAAATAATAATCTGAGTTACAGGTCTGAAATAATCAGTAAAAATACTTAAGTTTATAAGTTATAAAAGTAGGGTATTACCTATATGTGAATTTTATCATTTATAACCAAACTATGCACCTTAGGGGTATTTTGGTAATATCACAAGGCCTAAAAGGTCAAAACTGGAAATCTGAGTTTAAAACTTTTGCTTACTGTTAATATATAAAATTTTACTGAAAATATAAGTAGGCATCAAACCTTATATGTTTAAAATAGTTTTAATACATACTATGCGTTATAAACGCTTAAAAAGGCGATTTTGAGCTAATTCCGGCTTTTTAAAGGAAAGCTGATTTTTTTATTATTCCAGAAGGCTCAAAATGTTTTATTTAACATATTAGATCAGTAGAAAAAGGTTTGGTATCAAAATAATTTGTAAAACTCATTTTATAGCCCAAAAGGGCAAAACCGGCAATTACCGAATCAAGCTTAGAACTCTATGTTATGCTCACCCTAAAATTAAATAAAAATCTACAAAAATCCCAAAATATTATTTTATATCAGTAGGTAAAAGTTTGGTATTAAAAATTGGGTTTAGATAGGCTATATGCTAATTACGCCGTTTAATTAATAAAAAGCTTTTTATTTACGCTAACGAGCATAACTCCTAATATAGACCTCAAACTGATGTCAAATTTTAGGGACAACTCTAATAATCAGTAAATAAGGTTTTTAATCTTTTACATTTTCAAAAATCACGTTTTAAGGTCATATAGGCATAATAGTCAACATATAGGCAATAAACGGAAACATGCATATGAATCGGATATTTATTGAACCAAGTTGTATAATCACAGAGGGTTATACTAACATGAAACCTGGTCCAAATAACGCTCTAAGGCATTTCTAAAACATGCTTAAACGGGCTAGAACTGAAAGTCAAAGTAGAAGTCAAATTATGCGACTTTCGGTTCCGAACCGGGCCTAAACTGAAAATTGTCGGGGTGAACATGTTTAGACATGTTCTTACATTAATTACCAAGTTATATTAGTGATAAGACGGGTTGCATGGGTTCTACATTGCTAATTATGCATTAACTTGAAAATAAGCTTTCTGTTGACTTTTTAAGATAAACTTTGACCCGACAATTGACCTAGTTAGAGTGGGAATCAGAGGGTGCCCTTTTAAGGGTTTATTACCCACATAATTACCAACTCAAAGCTACTCTTAATTTAACTAATGACTGGACCATTAGTGATTAATCACGAAGTCAAACTTTAATTACGATAAGTTTGACTTATGGTCATTAAAGTAATTAAAACTGAATTTAGGAAGTTAAGGACACTTACAAAGGTCCTAAGTACGATTTTTGGATCCTAAGGACACTTGTTGAAGTCCAGAGAAGCTCCAGATAAAACCTTTAAGTGAGCTTGAATGAGCAAGTCCCAAGTTGCAACTTCAAGTCTTTATATTGTTGGTGCACGAATGTCTAAAGCCTACGTCTTAGTCTTAGTTATTCATGTATAGGGTCTAGATATGTTAATTATGTAATGTATAGGGGGTTAATGCGTAAAATTGGATTTGTAATGTTCTGATTTCGCTCATATGACACATGGTCATATAAGCGAAATCACAACAATATGATTTCGCTCATATGACACATGGTCATATAAGCGAAATCCAATCCCCTATATATAGTATAGTTGTTTTCTCATTTTGGACGTCCATGTCTCCCGTGTAGCCGAACTGCTGCTCGTGTATTTTGTGAAAGATTAATGAGAAAACTGTTTTAAAGTGATCTACTTCTGTTTCTACTCCATTTCTGCTTTGATTCATGCCGATTTTGTATTTCCGCTGCATTTTCGGTAGTATCTAGCTCTGATTGACTCACACGACTGTCAATAACGGTCCTACAATTGGTATCAGAGCCAGTTGTGAGCTAGTTTACCCGAATCAAAGCCTTTTTCTAGCACATTTTGAGTTTCTGGACTTTCTGACGGACAAAATGGACTGAAATTTGATCACATAGTGTAAAATTGTCTAATAACAAACCCTTGAGAAATTCAGACCTAAAATCAGCTTAAAAGTGACCTAAAATGGCTCGTGAATAGGTTTCGCTCTTGTGTACTTGAGTGATTTCGCTAATACGGTATAAGCGAAATCAGGGGTTTCGCTCGTGTGGTTTCGCTCATAAGGTCTTTATCAGATTTCGCTTTTGTGAGCATTAGATGATTTCTCTCATTGTTACACTTAGTGTCTGATTTCTCTTATAAGGCCTGTTTTAGTGTAAAAATCATATTTTGAGCGTTTAGTCCATTTCGTATGTGATCAAGTGTTGGAAACTCAGTCTGTGTTAAACGTTTTTCGATAAAAACAACCTGTTTGTGAAAAAGTTAAACATTTTTCGAAATTTGTAACTAAAAATGGAAAACCAAGATTTTTACAACTTCTTCTCTGGCAGTGGTATGGCAGCAGGACAAACATCAGGTAGCATAGTTCAAAATGTCAACATGGAGAATGAGCTAGGAACTATGCAGAAACCACCAAAACTTATGAACTTGGATGAATATGCTGAATGGTCGAGTCGTTTCAAGAATTGGGTCCAAGCCAACCATTTTGAGTGTTTGATGGAGATAGAAAAGAAATATGTTCCACCTGTTGATGGATTGGGCCTAGAGAAAGGAACTGGAAGTTTGACTGAAACCGAACAGAGTGATTTTAAGGCTGAGAAGAAGATGGTCAGCATTCTCCAACAGGCCATAAAAGAAGATATTCTGGTGCTATTACAACACGATGACAACTCACAATCAATGTGGCAAGCATTAAAGTTGAAGTTCCAAGGCAGTGTCTCGATGCTCAAAAGTAAGAAAGCCCTGATCAAGAAAGAGTTCGACATCTTCACTGGGATGAAGGGTGAAACAACGAAGCAGTTAATTGAACGTTATTGCCATCTTGTAGTAGAAATGAAAAGATTGGAGATTACAAAGACAAACGAGGAGTGGATCGACAAGTTGTCCGATGCATTACCCTATGATGAATGGGGAACATACTTGATGATGTTGAAAAACAACTCGGACTTCGTGAATTTGAATCTCAGTTCATTTATTGAGAAAATAGAGGCTCATGAGTTGGAATTGTTGAAGATAAAGAAAATGAATTCAACAAATGTGCAGCAAGACATATCTCTTTATTACAAAGGAAGCACTCCTATAGCAATAAATCAAAGTCCAAAGATACAGACGGGTTTTAGTGCTGATACAAATTCGAGTGGTTCTACAAACACTCCACAATCAAACAAGCCCTCACCATTTGTGAACTATGATCCAAACTTCAAAGCTCAAGAGAAGTCTTCACCTCAAAGCTCTACAAGTTCAAATAATCAGACTTATGTTTCTGGGGTGCAGTGCAACATCGCGGTGAATATTAAGAATGGAAATGAAATTACTGAAACAGCCGCAAAACACCACATTGCATTACTTGCTTCCGTTCTAGAGGCTTATGAAGGTTTAGGGGCGGGTAGGATCGGTAATCCCGATATGACAAAAGAAGATTATGACCAGATCGACCCGGAAGAGCTTGAGTTGATTGATATAAAATGGTGCATGGCAAGTTTGGTTAGAAGAGCACAACGCTTTATGGAGATCACAGGCAGAAACAGTCTCTCAGGTCCTGATCAGAAGTTAGGGTTCGATAAATCGAAAGTTACGTGTTTCAAGTTTAAAGAACGTGGTCATTTCAAGAGAGAATGCCCGAACCGTGAAGTGAACAACCATCAGAACCCTTTCACAAATGATTATTAGAGGCAGGCAATCTATCATCGACCTAACCAACAACCTAATGTTCAAAGGCAGCAAATCGAGAATAAACCGGAGAACGCTCTTATCGTGAATCAAGATGATGAAAAAGTAGCTGAAGGTTTTAGCTGGGATAAATATGTCCCCGGAAGCGATGGGCAGGCCATGATGGCAGAAATAGTTGAAGTCCCTGAGATAGTGATTGAACCAGAAATAGTTGTTGAAGATGTTCCTGCTGAGAATGTGGTTGATATTGAAGAAATTGCTGCAGAAGTTTACTATTACCAGTCAGAACAGGAGGTTTTAGCAAGTTCTATGAAATCGATTATGCCTCCTAAAGTGTTTGAATCTTTTGCAGGTTATTTTGAAGAACCGACGACTGGATCGTGTCCAAGATACGAAGAAAAGAAAGAAATTGTCGAGGAAATAATAGACGTGACAAAAGATTTGACTGGAGAGACATTGAAAGATATCGCTGACAAAGCACTCAAGGCGAAGCTAAGAGAGGTAGACTCAGAACTCGAGAAGTCAGAGTCTGTCAGTACCGTGTTAGTCAAACAGGAGTCTGATCAGAAATCTGAAGTTCAGGAGGTCAAAGTGTCTGAGTCTGAATTGGAAAATGTCGGTAAACTAGATGTGAAAACTGTTTGTGATGAACAGGTTGTTGAGAAAGTCGTTTCAATCCCTGAAACACCATGCCAGAAGTGTTTACAACCGTGCATGGAGTGTCTTCAGAAAGACACTAAGTATCAGGAAATGAAACATCATGCAGACATGCTTAAATTTGACCTTGGACAAGTCAAAGAGGCTTATGATACTCTTGCCAGGTCAATTAAAATGATCCAAAAGAAAGTGTTGAAAATGACAAGGCAACGAAATTGGTTAAAGCAACATTGTTTGATAAACAAGTTGAGGTTAATTTTCATTTAGACACGATCGCTTCACTTAAGAAAGAGCTTGAATTAGCAAAAATTGAAAATGATCGAATTGATAAAAAATTGATGAGTTATGTGGCTTCATCATATGTCCTTGAACAGATTGTTCCATAGCAGCCGCATGCTGATCCTGTCTTTAAGAGCGTTCCACCCCCAATGTGGAATCATTATACACAGAAATATCCAGATGGGGTGGAAGCTGCTTTGAATCTCAAATTGAGATCAATTGAGGATGATTTGCCTGAAAGCATCGATGTTACATTCTCTGCATCCGATACCGAAAACGAATCACAGGTTATCAAAACCGTTGTCGATCAGGTGTTAGATGAAGAGAGTGATAACTCTGAGAAGTCTCAATCTGAGAAAGATGTTATAGATTCTGAAGATGAGGGTAATTTCTTGGAACGGTTCATACCGAAATCGGACAAGAGTGCGAATGATGATCCGATTATGGTAGTATACACTATGATTGGAACAGACAAACTTTACTCCGATTTCGAGTATCCTCTTCAGAATGTGAAAATTGATAATGTTGAGAAAGTTTTTAGGTTGGTTGAAATGAACATTGATGGGGTTAATAACAAAGAATTCTTTTCAAAACCTAAAAAATCATTTGTTACATTACATCCTACCAGCTCGGGAAAGAAAGAATGGGAGAGTAAGGGTAATAACAAGAAAAACAATTTTAGGAACAAAGGGATTGGTTTTGAGAAGAAGATGGCTAAGCAGGTGTTTAAGCCAAAAGAGAAAATAGATGATATCTTTGTTGCTGGTCCAAGTGTGGACGATGAGAAGAATTATATCTTTAGTCAAAAAGCCGTTGACGATTTCAATGCGACTAAGAAACTGAAAGAAGAGTCGTTCAAGTCAACTTTTGTCGAGTATGACAAAAGAGTTTGTTATCGTTGCAATGAAATCAGACATATGGCAAAACAATGCAAGAAAGTTTTCGAAAAACCTGTCGTAAAATCTGTTGTTCAAAAACCTCAACCTAAGTCACCAGTTGACAAAAAGGGTAAAAAACAAATGGTTTCACCACTTCGCATCTTGAAAAGAGGTGAATCATTGAAGTAGGAAGATAATCCGAAATCGACATTCGAGATTGGCGAATCTTCAAAGTCACAAAAGACTTCAAAGATTTATCCGAAAACAAAAATTTTTGAAACTCAATCATGGGTGGTTAAACCAAAACAATCAGCTGAGGTGAAGAAAATGGAGAATGTGTTAAAGTTTGAATCAAAAGCCTTTAATCCAAATGTTTTAAATATTTTTGGAAAAATGGTTGACAGAAAAGTCAAAGGGGTAAAGGAATTTTATGAATCAAAAGTGGGTACTAATGATAATCATGAATTTGAATTTGAGCTTGATAAGTTTCTTGCAGAGTTTCCCCCGATCAAAAATGAAATTAAACCAAAAGTTAAAACAGATGTTCCGAATGTCACGTTTAACTTTCCTAAGATTGATGAGAAGTGTGATGTAGTTTTTGGTAGTGTTTCAGCAGTTAAGAAGTCATGGAGTTCATTGTTTGAATGAATGTGCTATAATGTTTGCAGGGGCTTCCCAAGTCAATCATTTCTAAATGGATCATGGACAGCGGGGCCTCAAGACACATGACAGGGATGTTGGCACTGCTTTACGACGTTAAATCAATCAACGGAGGTTACGTGGGTTTTGCAGGAAACCAAGGAGGAAGGATTGTCGGTCAAGGAACATTAACAAATGGAGTAATTTCGTTCGAGAAAGTTAACTACATAATTGAATTGGAAAACAATTTACTCAGTATTTCACAAATTTGTGATAATTCATTTACCGTACACTTCACTAAAAATGAATGTCTTGTCTTAAAACCTGGTTTCAAAATTCCGGTAGAAATGGTGTTGTTGCGAGCTCCACGAGTAAATGATCTGTACATTCTTGATATGAGTGTCGCAACAACAACAAATTATCAAAACCAGTGTTTTGTGTCAAAAACCAAAGCTACTGAAAATGATTCGATAATGTGGCATCGAAAGATGGGCCACATTCATATTAGAAAAATGAATTTTCTTGTATCAAATGATTTAGTTGAAGGTGTAAATTTGAGAAACTTTCACTTGAATGATGACTGTGTAGCTTGCAAGAAAGGAAAGCAGACCAGGAAATCACATCCACAAAAGTTGCTGAATTCGATCAGAGTACCGCTTGAGAGACTCCACATGGATCTCTTCGGGCCAGTGAATGTGCAGAGTATCAGTGGAGATTTATATTGCCTGGTGGTAACTGATGATTTCACAAGATTTTCCTGGGTGGCGTGCTTGGAAAGAAAGGATCAAACTTTTGAGACATTGATGATTTTATTCAAGAAAATGGAAACATTGTATAAGGTGCCGATTCGAAGAATCCGAAGTGATAATGGGACGGAGTTCAAGAATAACCGCATGCTAGAGTACTGTAACGAGAAGGGAATTCTTCATGAATTCAGTGCACCATACACTCCTTAGCAGAATGGTGTAGCTGAAAGAAAGAACCGTACCCTAATTGAAACTGCTCGAACCATGTTGGCTGATTTCAAACTACCAATCCATTTCTGGAGTGAAGCTGTGGCAGCGGTATGCTATACTTTGAACCGGGTGCTGGTTGTGAAGAAATACAAGAAGACTTGCTTTGAACTTCTTCATAGATACAAGCCAAATCTGAAGTTTCTTAAGCCGTTTGGATAACCATGTACTTTCATTGATCCTGATGGAAAATTCGGCGCAAAAAGCAATGAAGGTTTCTTTGTGGGATACGCGAGTACCTTGAAAAGAGTGTCCATACCATGTCTGAAGAAGGTGATTGAAGTTCATCATGTGGTTTGTCAGAAACACATGGCGTCACCTCAATTTCCCGGAAACAGATTGTTGTTCGATTACGATAAACTTTGGGAGTCGTTCCAACTACCTACGGAGCCGAGTGAAGAGGAACTTATTTACTTGTACCAACAACAGCAATCATCTTCTCAAGATCAGGTGCCTAGACCGTTGGTGGTTTCTCAACCAGAAGTGGATACAAACGCTCCTACAACTGGTGCAAACTATCACGAGGCAGGTCCGAGTGGAACAACTCATGACGACCCAGTAGAACCAGCTCCATCATTTGATCAATCCGATGACTCAGATTGGGAGAACGGTCCGATATTTGATGAGGATCCAAATGTTGAATCAACTGAAGCTGAGGATCACACCGGTGATCTAGACATCACGAATCAGCAATCGGAAGTTGTTGTGCTTGACACCATCATGCCACGAACATTATCTTATCATCCTTCAGATCAGATTATCGGAGATCTTCAAAGTGGTGTTAAGACTAGAGATCAAATCAATCGAGCACTTACATGTTTTTATTCATCTGTTGCTCCTTTGCAAGAGGAATTCTCCCTGAAATGTTTTATTTCGCAGATAGAGCCCAGAACATATAAAGAAGCGTTGACCGAAGATAGCTGGGTGAATGCAGTGCAGGAGGAGCTGCAACAATTCGAGAAGCTGGGAGTGTGGAGACTAGTAGACCTTCCTGAGAATCAAAAGTTGATTAAAACGAAGTGGGTTTTCAAATGTAAGAGAGACGATAGAGGTGTCGTGGTCAGGAACAAAGCACGATTAGTGGTACAAGGCTTCGGTCAACAAGAAGGAATCGATTATGATGAGGTGTACGCACCCGTTGCTCGACTGGAAGCTATTCGAATCTTTCTAGCGTTTGCATCATGGAAAAACTTCAAAGTGTATCAGCTGGATGTTAAATCTGCCTTCCTGTACGGAAAAATTAAAGAAGAGGTGTATGTGGGACAACCACCGGGGTTCACTGATCCACAACACAAGAACAAGGTCTATCTGCTGGATAAGGCGCTTTATGGTTTACACCAGGCCCCGAGAGCCTGGTACGAGACGCTTTCCCTACATCTTTTGAACAACGGGTTCATTAGAGGGACAGTGGATAGTACATTGTTTACCAAGGAAGTTGCAGGCCATCTCCTAATTATGCAGATCTACGTTGACGATATCATTTTTGGTTCGACCAACGACGACTTGTGTAAAGAATTTGAGTTGGTGATGAAAAAGAAATTTGAAATGAGTTCAATGGGGGAGATGAAGTTCTTCCTCGGGCTGCAGGTGGAGCAGATGCCCGATGGAATCTTCATTCACCAAACAAAGTATGTGAAGGACGTGCTTGAAAAGTTTGATATGGCTCAATGCAGTCCAGCAGCAACCCCCCTTGCACAGAATCATGGTATTTGTCCTGACGAGAGTGGCTTCAAGGTGGAGGAGACATTGTACCGGTCAATCATTGGATCCTTAATGTATCTCACTGCTTCTCGACCGGACATCATGTACCCGACATGTCTTTGCGCCAGATATCAGTCGAGCCCAAAACAGTCACACCTGACGATTGTCAAAACGATTTTACGGTATTTGAAAGGCTGCCCAAGCATCGGCTTGTGGTATCCTCGCTCGGGTGACTTTATGTTAACAGGTTTCGCTGATTCTGACTTTGGAAGTTGCAAGCAGAATGCTAAGTCCACCACTGCTGGGTGTCCGTTCTTCGGAACTCGACTTGTTACCTGGCAGTGCAAGAAACAACCCTTTGTGGCGCTTTCTACTTGTGAGGCTGAATACGTTTCAGCCTCCAGCTGCTGTTCTCAGATCCTCTGGATCCAGCAGCAAATGCACGACTTTGGCTTGCAATTCTTGGATACACCGATTTTCGTGGACAATGAAGCAGCCATAAACATAACTAAAAACCCGGTGCAACATTCTAAAACTAAACACATAGAGATCCGTCATGACTTCATCCGTGATTGTCACGAGAAGAAGTTGATACGTATCGAACACATACACACCGATGATCAGAAGGCTGACTTTTATACAAAACCATTTGACAAAAAGAGATTTTATTATCTTTTAAAATTGAATGGGATGAAAAATCTGCGTTCTGGGAGGGTCGAAGAATGTGAAGCCGAGGAGGGCGGCGATCTGATGTGAACTACGTCGCGTTGTCAAATTTGTTTATACAGTTTGTTTTTCTGTTTTTCGATAAAAACAAAAACACAAAAATATGTTTTTCTTTTTAGGGGGAGAAAGGTTGCAGAAAAATACAAAAACATGATAAAATTAGAAAAACCAAAAACATTTGAAAAGGTAAAAATGAGTTTGTGTAAAAAGGGGAAATGATAGTACATCAGCTAGACGGGTGCAGTATGCTAAAGACATGTAATGTTAAATATGTTAAGCAGTCTTGTAGATGATATGCCGATAGGTTTTTACACATTCAGTAAAAATGTTTGGGATATAAACATAAAATTTACTTGCTTTTGTGTGGGGAACATCTCTCGGATATATGGGTAACCCCCGAAATCTTGTTTGAAAGGTCCCTCTTTCTGAGATTCTAGGTCTTTATACTCAGTGATATCTGGGGTATTATTCCGGGACTTCTGCTGAATGGAAGTTCTGACCTAGTCCTCGAATAATACTTTCCGCAATGCTTGAAACATAGCATCACCCTCAGCACATATTGATGAGACAATAAAATTGATTATCAATGCTGTTGTAAAAAGATCCTCAAAAGGGGACACACCTCAAAGTCAAACCAGGCTCTCTGCTGAACGGAAGTTCTGACCTGAGCTATCACGGTTTCATAATTTATTCCCCTTACAGATATTATCTGTGGTATACTCACCTGTAAGACTGGATATTGGGATCTAGATACGGGAGTATATTTTGAGGTGGGACACATATAAAAGTTTAAGTCTTAAAACATTAAATCCGTATCCTGAACAGATTGAGAAATGTGTGAAAATTTAAAATGGACCAGTATATCAACAATCAATGCAAACTGTTTAATATTGAAAATGTAATCAAGCTTAACGGTACTTGTATCTCGTCGGCAACTGATATGATCCCCTAACACGCTCACAAAAAGATTGTGTGTACATATTTCTGCTTATTTGTTTCTATAAACCAAAAAGATTTTATGTTCTTCATTGGTTTCGACAACGGACGTTAGAGAACTGATGATCAAAGTCTTGTGCAGAACATGTCTATATCATGAGGTTTGGGTAAGCAGGAGAGTTTGGAAAGTGTATGAAAGTTCAAAATGTTCAAAAGTTCATTCATTTGAATTATTTTCAGAATGAAATATCTGCGTACTTCATAATTCGGTCAACCAAGGTTATTAACTTGGACTTGGTTGATTGGGTGTGTTGGTGTTTAATCAGAAAAGTGTTAAAATGTTAAATTTTTGAAAATCATGATCTGATTTCGCTCATATGTCACTTAAAAGGGTATTTCGCTCATAGATGCTTCAATGTGATTTCGCTTGTATGTCCACATGTGATTTCACTCATGAGGACCATTGGTCTTAGGAGCGAAATCAGGCCAATTATATAAGTAGGCTAATTCCGCTCATGTGTCATTTTCTCCTTTCGCTCCTAAGAACATTCTCTCTCTGGCGATCATAAGAGAAACCCTAAAATCATTAGTTTACAGGCGAAGTGCTGCCCAAATTTCAACAGATTTTGTTATCATCTTAGAATACAATCATGGGCAAGGGATCTAGTGTTATCTTTGATCCTCTTCAGAACAGTTGTTGTGATTTGGATATGCAGAAAAATCCAGAACTGGCCAAGTTTAGCAGTATTTTGGAGTTTATGGGCCGAGTTCCAGTCCAGAAAGCGCTTACAGATCAACGTCCACTTTACAAATCACACATTGACCGTTTCTGGAAGAATGCAAGCTACGACGATCAGACCAAAGTAATTTCGTCTATTGTTGAGGTGCATGGTAAAAACGAGAGGATACTTGTCACTGAAGCACTTATTCGTGAAGGTATTAATTTTCCTGATGAGCCAGAGTCGCCAATAAGATTTCCAGAACGAATGGTGAAAGGTTGTATGCTCAGGATGGGTTATCAGGGAGCATTGAATGCCAGAAATTATTTAAAGTAGAAATTTCTGAAACCATACAAGTTCTTGATTCATTGTATTTTGATGTCACTCAGTCATACGAAGGGGAGTTATGATACAATGCGCGACTATCAAATGCACATGGTTACTGCGTTAGTGCTGAACAAGAAGTACAACTTTTCGCATATTGTATTCCACTACATGACAGAGAATATTACAACGAAGAGCAAGTATTGGATGTATCCTCGATTCGTGCAGATGTTGATCGACCATGATTATCCAGAAATTGATCGAAATATAAAGGACGACTTGTTGGTGCAATCTCATATGAGCAATGATTCGCTCAAACAACTTGCAAGATATCATCCTAATCACCCTGAACCAAAAGTTGGTGCTGAATTCTTCGGGTTTATAAAGGATGCAAACTACGTTGATCCTGATCCAGTTGATCACAAAAACTGGAGAAACGAAGAAGAAATGAAAGAGGATGCCTATGCTAAAGAGCTGAAAATTATTGAGGAGTTTAAAAATATTAAAAATGAATGGTTTGTTAAAGAAACAGGGAGAAGACGCAGAAAGGCTACTTCTAAAGTTCAAGAGGGTGAAGGATCATCATCACAACCGAAGAAGAAACAAAAGAAAGTTACAAAAACGTTATTGATTGATGAACCTGAAGAAGATGAGCAAGTGGCAACTGTGGAAGAAGATCCGTACAATGTTGGTGAAGATATGATGTTTAATGTTGATATCTTGGAAACCGGGCCAATAGTGACTGCTGAAGTTGATCAAGCTGTTGATGTCGAAGCTGGAAAAGAAAAGGTTCTTGATGACATTGAAGGTAATGATGTTGATAAGAGCACTACAAGTTCTTCGAGCTCTTCAGATGATGTGATTGACGAGACTAAACGTTTAAGAAGAGTTTAGGAAGCAACAAAACAAGAAAAAATGTTGAGAAAAAGAAAGAGGCAGGAAAAGGAGGATACTCCATATGTTCCATCACCACAACATATTTCTGAATCGCAATCACCTTCTTCGGGTGGTAAAAGGAAAGCTGGGGCAAAGAAAAGGATTGTATCACCAAAGATAAAGAAAATAACTCCAAAGATCACAACGCCAAAGATTGTTTTGAAGAAGAAAGCGCCCAAAGAACCAAGTAAACCATCAATACCACCACCTGAACCTACACCACATCAATCACCAATACAATCACCACCACATCAAACATCACCACCACATCAAACACCTCCACGACAATCAACACCACCTAGACAACCATCACCATTACATCTTTCACCACCTCATGAACAACAGATTCTTACATCTCAAGAAATCTTCAAAACACCACCACTCACTCAAATTCAACTAACTCCTGGTTCTTCTGGTCATAAAGGTCTTCCTATTCCTCCAGATAATCTTGAAGATATTGGAGATTTTGGCTTTGCAAATGATGAACAAGTGAAAAGGTTAGAGAAGAAGATGGATGAAGTGTTGAATGAAAGCAAAATGGTTGCAGCTGAAAGCAAGAGAGTAGCTGATCATGAAAAGATTCTTGAAATGCGTGTAAAAAGATTAGAATCTGACAACAAAGCATTATTAAAGAAGATTGATACAGATCAAGCAGAGATTGATTTCTTGAAAGTAAGAGTGAATGAGTTGGAAGAAGAAAAGAGACGTAAAGATCAACAATATGATTACTTCAAGCTGAAGAACAAAGAGTTGGAAGCAATTAAAGCTCGAAGTGAACATGAAAATTATATGCTGAAGAAGGTATTAGAAAGTGTTGTTGGTGTGTCTTTAGAGCAGAAGTTTGATGAAGTTGTACGAGATGAGATTAAAGCTCAACTGCAAGCAGAGATTGATGCTCAGATGAAGGTTAAAGGTAAAGAGCTTGAAGGCTCTTCTGGAGAAAGGGCAATTGTGTTAGTAAATGATCCTGAACCAGTGTATGAGCAGCCTATTCCTTTATCTTCTGTTGCTGGTGTAGTTGAAGAAGATGTTTTACAAGAAGATGTTCATAATGTTGAAGATGATGATGAAGAGGAGGATGATGATGAAGAGGATGATGATGATGAGAAAGTGTTTTCAGCAAGTAGTTCAAGTGATG
Source organism: Helianthus tuberosus (assembly GCA_030545235.1). Taxonomy (NCBI): domain Eukaryota; kingdom Viridiplantae; phylum Streptophyta; class Magnoliopsida; order Asterales; family Asteraceae; genus Helianthus; species Helianthus tuberosus. Next base: position 47,421,076 of record CM060376.1, read on the forward strand.
ACGATGATGATGATCAAGATGCATCTGGGTTTATAATTTCTGAAAGGTCTAAAGAACAAAATGCGGATGATCTGATGAATGCTGCAATAAATGAAGAGTCAGAGGAGGTAACTAGAAAGGGGGAGACTGTTTGTGATCAAAGTGTTGATACTGTTGAAAAGCTGATCTTGCGCATTGAACCTGAAGTTGAAGAAGGGGAGATCAGACATATTTACACGTTAGATGAAGTTTTAAAGATATTTAATGTGAAAGAAAATGAAGTTCAGTCTGATGTATCAAAAGGTTGAGTATAAGTATAAGTATGTGGAAGCAGCAGATCTCTATGATCGGGTTGAAGTAGAAGATTGTACTGATGAAGACACTGAAAATGTTAATACTTCTGAATTGCCAACGTTGATGGAATTCTTCACTCAAGAAAATAGAGATGAACTGATGAGGAAAGTTGAAGAAATTCTGAAAGATAAGAACTTTGATGGAACTACAAAAGATCCTTTGAAAGAAGAACGCAAAAAGTGGTTCAAACAGTCTCATGAAAGGAAGTTTAAACGTCCCTTGAAGTTTTACCAAAGAGATAGAAGTATTTCAATGGGTGATATCATTAGTTGGGGTTTTCTACCTCAAGTTAATGCATATGCAATCAGGAGAGAAAGTGTTGTTCAGTACTTTGAAAAGTTATATGATGTTAAGTCACTTCCATGGTGGGATGTGGACGAATTATCTCAAGTACGAACTCTGGGGTATCCTGTTAGAAAGAATGATTTGGCAACATGGGGAATGATAAGGTTTGAGGCTTTGAGAGAGTTCAGGCATTGGCAACCGCATTATCCAAAGAAGGAGAGAAGAATCAATCCTGAAACTGGTAACGAAGAAACAATCTTGAATATAAAGAAGCCAAGAACCATGAAGATCATACCAGTACCAAAGATGGAGAAACATTTTTATAAAGGCTTTACGGATTGGGTGTATAGCTGTATATCAACTGAAGCGGTGATTACTTATCGGGCTGGAAGTGAAGTTAGAGAGATTCATGTGTTTGATCCGATGTGGCTAGTGAACTGCACTGCAAAAGATATAAAATGTCTGTTCATTCACAAGATTCGCTTTGAAACTGAAGACAGAGAACAAGCAATGCAATTTCAGAAAGTAGTTTCTATTTGTTTTCAAAAGGGCATTAATGCTGATAACAAATGGAACTCAAAGTGGTGGAAGCTTGAAGAAAAAGTAAAGTTGAAGGTTGCAAAGGAAAAGAAAGAACGTGAAGAACGAGATCGTATGATGCGAGGCAAGTTTATGAGAGAACAGGAAGCAGAAAGATTGAAGATTGCAAACGAGAATGAGAAGACTAGAAAAGCTTTACTGAAAAAGTCTAAGCCGCGTGAAGAAACTTTCAAGTCACTCTGAAGACCCAAAGATAAGACTGAAGACTCCGGCTGTATCCAAGGGGGAGTTTGTTGGTGCACGAATGTCTAAAGCTTACGTCTTAGTCTTAGTTATTCATGTATAGGGTCTAGATATGTTAATTATGTAATGTATAGGGGGTTAATGCGTAAAATTGGATTTGTAATGTTCTGATTTCGCTCATATGACACATGGTCATATAAGCGAAATCCAATCCCCTATATATAGTATAGTTGTTTTCTAATTTTGGACGTTCATGTCTCCCGTGTAGCCGAACTGCTGCTCGTGTATTTTGTGAAAGATTAATGAGGAAACTGTTTTAAAGTGATCTACTTCTGTTTCTACTCCATTTCTGCTTTAATTCATGCCGATTTTGTATTTCCGCTGCATTTTCGATAGTATCTAGCTCTGATTGACTCACACGACTGTCAATAACGGTCCTACATATATAGTGAACAAAATTGCATGAGATCCTTACAACTAAGTGTAGGACTGATCCCAGATGTGACCATGTGTCCCTATAATGCCAAAAACCAGTTACAAAGCCCCTGAATTCGAAAACCACTCTCCTAAGGCGGTGCAACAGGCTGAACAGGAAACTGTCCATTTTCTGCTGCCAGCGACGGTCTTACGGACCGTAAGCATAACTCATTGCGGTCCGTATTCACATCTTACGGACCGTAAACTAATGATCATGCCGTCCGTAACCGACTCTGATCTGAGACTCCCAGTTACGAACCTTGCGGACCGTAAGCCCCAGGCCTTGCGGTCCGTATCCGCTTTCTTTTATTATCTTTGTTCAGCTCCGCCACCTTACGGACCATAAGGTGGTCTCTTTGCGGTCCGTATCCGTTCATCAGAGGACAAAAACTTGCAAACTTTCAAGCTTTGGCCATGCAATCTTTACCATTCCGAATCTCATGCATTCTTCTCAATGTAGGGACCATGTATTCAGGTGTTTGCATGCCCTTGCATGTGTTGCCATTCACAATTGGGTCTTTGGACTTATTGATGAATGCTTCTAAAAGAATTTGTCGTATGAAACATAGGATCCATTTCTTGTGCCAATTTGAATTATACATTATCAAAATAATCAGATTTAAATATATCAGATGTCTATAATATAGATTAGGATCTTGGGATTTATAATGAGGTCGTTCAGAGGTATTAATTAACATGTCGACACTTTTTAAATCTTGCCATACATCTTTAACTTGATCCGAGTTTATGACGTGTTTGCCTTACGTGACACGTGTCTTAAATTTTATTGGACATAAATTTACGAGGTGTTACACTGGTGGGCTTATCTCCCTTAATAGTGATCTTTTCACCCTTTGGTGAACTTACTCGTGTTGACTTTTGATCACATAGAATACTAGCATGATTGGCTACTAACCAATCCATTCCTAATACGATATCAAATCCAGCCAGATTCATTGGATAAAGGTTAGCAATAAAATTATGGTTTAAAATTTCTATTCTTGCTCCCTGCAAGATTTCAGTGATCTTAACGGATTCTCCATTTGCCGTTTCTACCAGACATTCTTGTTGATGTTTAGTTAATGGTTGTTTGAGAAGTTTGCAGAACGAAGTATTAATAAAACTTTGGTTTGCACCAGAGTCAAATAATACTTTAGCAAAAATATCATTAACTAAAAACTTACCGGCAATCACATCCGGAATCATCTTGGCTTCTTCAGCTGTCAGAACAAATGCTCTGGCTTTCTTGGTAGTCTTGCTGTTCGTTGCTGGAGGTAGTTTCGGACAATTCAGTTTGATATGCCCAGTCTCTCCACAGTTAAATCATAGCTTATTACTGGGTTTCTTCCTGCATTCTTCTTCCTTGTGTCCCGATATTTTGTAGAAGTTGCAGTATAAGGAACGTCTTCCTAAATGCTTCTTCTTGCAGTACTTACAGTAAGGTGCAAAAGTAAAACCTGTATTTTCCTACGGCTGGAATTACCGTAGTGAAATTCCTGGGTAAGCTTTTAGGCTAGGTTCTTCCTATGGTTTTTTTCTTGCGTAGGTATTAATTCATGAGTCAAGGTATTGGCTAGTTCTACGGCTTCTTCTATGGTTTGTGGTCTAGCTGCCTTGACTACATGTCTGATTTCACTAATTAATCCCCAGATATAACGGGAGATTAACACTGGTTCTGGTGAAGCTAGGGTTGTTACTATTCTAGCATATTCGAAGAATACAGTAGTGTAACCCTTGCAGTCTATTTCAGTCATTCTAAGGTTTAATAACTTATTAGCGATTTGTTCTTTTTCATGAGGAGGACAAAATTTCCTTTCAACTATGTTCTTAAAGTCAGTCCATTCCATATTATAAATTTTATCCATTCCTCTAGACTGGAGAATAGTATTCCACAATTCTAAGGCTGTATTCTTAAAAAGATTAGAAGCAAACATAATCTTATCTTCCTCTGCACATTTGCTTATTTTTAAGACAACCTCTGTCTTTTCTATCCAACGTAGAGCTGCAATGGCTCCTTCATTGCCAGAGAATTCTATTGGTTTGTAAGACCAGAATTCTTTGTAAGAACAATCATATGACATGGTTCTTCTTCTTTTTGGGTTAGGTAATTGGAGTAGCGGTCCATTATTCACGTTGTGACTGGGTACAATAGGTGGTTGTTTACTTCCACTATTAGTTTTATTATTTTCTGCTTCCTTAACAGTCTTGATGATATATGGCATAGCGTCTATAATTCCTTGTGCTACTATATGTTGGATGGCACTGTTACCTATTTGGTTTCCATTATTCTGGTTTTCCTAATTTACTTCGTTGTCCATCTGGATTGCAAACATTTATTAGGTATTAATATCACAGCATAAGATTTAATGCAAACAATCACGCAAACAATTTAATCAAAATCGTCGAGCATTGCGACTTTTACTCTTTTTCATATATATATATATATATATATATATATATATATATATATATATATATATATATATATATATATATATATATATAGGGTAGGGTTATATAGGAAACCCTAAAAATTTGAGAAAACTCTGGAAACTCAAAGCTCCCGACATTTTTTTTTGAACAAAAATAACACATGTAATATACATGTTTTTAAGAGTTTTGGGCCAAAAAAAAAAAACAAAAAAGCGCCGAGTACTTTAAAAAAAAATAAACAAGTTCCAGCAACTTCGGTGACTAACTTGTGTTAGAATAAAAATGCTGAAAGTTGCTGAAATTTGTTTCTTTTAAAAAAAAAAAAATTCTTCGGCTCTTTTTTGATGTTTTTTGGCCCAAAACTCTTAAAAACATGTATATTACATGTGTTATTTTTTTCAAAAAAAAAAATGTCGGGAGGTTGGGTTTTCTAAGGTTTTCTCAAAATGGAGGGTTTTTTGTCTAGCCTTAGCCTATATATATATATATATATATTACAATCTACAACTGGAATTTAAACTAATAGTTATGCATCAATAGGTACTAGGTTATCTATTTTAGTTGATTTTTTTTCAAACTACACACATTTATATATATATATATATATATATATATATATATATATATATATATATATATATATATATATTTCATTATTATTATTATTATTATTATTATTATGGGTCGTTCCTCCAGAACTGCATTTCTCGCTTGTTGTATTTCCACACGAGCTTTTCTCCTATCTGTTTTATCCTCTCTCCTTCCTCTACTAATTCCTCACCAAATGTGTGGAGTTCCTGCACATTCTCTTCACTCATGGATGGCAGTGGTGCGGGTACTGGGTTAGGGCACTGAGGTATAGGTTCTCCATATGGGTACGGGTTGTCTAACATGCTCTGAATATACTGGTCGGCATTCTAATACAGATCTAGAGGGTTAAGGTTGGTATACTGTGCTATGGGATTTGGTATCGGTTCTCCCTGTGGATAGAGTTCCTAATATCCCCTATGGTCATCTTCCCATGGATCATATGCTAAAGGATTAGGTGCTGGGATTCTAGGTATCTTGTTAGGGTCAAATGTTGGTATGGGAATTTGGTTTCCTTGGTTAAGTTCTATCTCCATTGGTTGGGTTGGGAATAGTGGCAATGGTTGTGGTGCATTTATCTGATCTAGGTTTGGATCTGCTGCAGTAGTGGCTAGTATATGAAAGTTTGCCAACCGTCTATTAACCGCTTCCCGGGTCTGGGCATTTACTTCCCTATTGGCTGCTGCTAACACTTTTTGCTGTTGTAACTTTCTCATTTGCTTTCTCCTCTGATGTGCTCCCCAACTAAACCATCCTCGCTTTTTCGAAGGGAATGGTTCTTTGGATTGCGCCTTAAAGATGAAGATTCCTTCTTCGGTGTCAGCAGAATACCCCGAAGGAGTAGGCTATCATTAACTTCCTTCACTTTTGGGAGAACTAGCTAGGTGATGATAGGCGTCAGACGTACCTTACTCACTCATACTGTAAACTAACAGATTGTCAAATAACACAAAACAATAGTGTACATGTGTACACATAATCACATAGATTATTTCCTAACATAAATGATAAAATCTTAGTGTCAGCAAAGCATTTCCGTGGCTTAAATCAGTGGCTGTAGCTCTGGTACCACTCTCTGTCGCAACCCCCGACCCCTACCCTGGGAGCGGGCGGCCGCGAGATCCAGATTAGTGGTATCAATGTTTATTAAATTGGCAGCGAAAATTTACATCAGGACCGTAGTTAGGAAATAGTTTTATCAGGGTTAAAATATGACACTTTTAAAAAATAACAAATACATGGGAGAAACCCAAGTTTCCGTTACAATCTGTTTATAGGGATAAAACCTAATTTATTGAAATAAAACTTCTTTCTTGTTTAGGTAACTTTTATAGCCACTTTTCCAAGCCTTCGGTGCTCTCCAGCTGGCTTCTATTTGGCTTTCACATTTTGTTACCTGAAACGCGTTTTAAAAAGTTTTATCAGCAAGAAATACTGGCGAGTGCATCCCAGTTTAATCAAAACATGATTTTATATCTTTACAGTATTGAGAGCTATTACAATGTTTTTATCTACCCAATTACCACACACGGTACTGTCAATCCTGACTTGTGGTCATGCTACTACTTACGGTGTAGTAACAAGTAATGTATACAAAACCCCAACATACCGACAGTAATTTTAGAATACATAGACTCAATCACTGTTAAATATACTTTGAAATAATTGAGGTTTTGTAAAAATAGTTTACGAAAAGCAGATGAACTCACAATGCTATTTTAGATAATACTACTGCTTTCTGGTGACTTCCTGGTTATAATCTATTAAAATTAAACAATGCACACGTGTTAGTAAGATAACCCAATTTACATTAGTTATATCCCTGAGACAGAAATCCAACGACTGAGTCAGGCAGAGCCTTGACATGCGTTACGGAGCTCTAGATCAATCGGGCATAGTAAATAATACGTAACCGGGGGTTATAATACTTACAACGAGGTCGATCTTCACTTTTTAGGGGTATTAAACTGGGCAACATTTAATTATTATAGGAACTGTGAGAAAGAAAAAGAATTGAGCGATTGTAAACTTAGCCTCTCGACCCCTTTTATAGATCTGATCAAGGGCGGCTCGCGCCTCGCGAGAGATAGAAGGCAAGGCTTTGCGGCCCGCGAGGCCACTAGGGTAGGCCCTAGCTTAGTTGAGTCAAACCACTAGCCTTCACATGCATCTGGACACGTGGCAGAACCGGGTGCGGCATGGTGTCCAGCTGTCGCGCCCCGCGATAGACCTAGATATATGGGTCGCGGCCCGCGAGCACCTCATGTTTCTTGTTTTATTTGATTTTTATAATTATAAAGGTATTTTAGGGTTATTTTTCGTATACGGGGTGTATTTCAGGACGTATAGGAGTATTTTAATGGTTTTGGGTGAGTTGTTATACGCGGTTTCCATAAGAGACCTGTTGGGATTAAACCCAACAAAGGAACATATGATATGAAAAGCAAAAACTGGTTCAGAATAGTGGATCATCATAAGCAGTGCTTGTACAAAGACTTTCCCCTTGACAGTGGCTCCAACATCTGATAGACTCCAAGCACTGTTGTTTACAACTGCTGTTATCCAAAGCCCTGATGAAGAATAAATACTGAAGCTCAATCTACTGATGTGTCCTAAGTACTGTTGAAGACCAAAGCTTTGCTCATCCAAAGAACTGATCATCTATTGAAGAAAGCACTGATGTTCAACATCAGTGCTTAGACTACAACAGTGGAATGAAGAATCAATAGTTTATATTATCAGTGTCCTTGTAATCAGTGTCTATGTAATCAGTGGTTGTATAGAACCGTGTTTGTAGTTTGTTAGGAAGTTAGATGTCACTTTCATGGTGACGTCAGCAAAGATGCTCAGTGGTTTGGGCTGTACTATAAATAGAACAGTACTCTGTACTGTTCTGTTAACTCTTTTCACCTAAGTCTTTCTGTACGAACAATCACTGAGCTCAGGCTGAGGGGGAGTCTTATGCATGCATGCATAATTGAGTCTTGTAACAAATACAATCATTCGATTAATGAAATCATGCCTGCTTAAACTTTTCTTCCATTGATTGTGTGATTAAAGTTTATTTCCATATTCCGCTGCACAGTACTTGTTTCATCTTTCATTCCTTGTTAAACAACACAATCAGAGAAACTCAGATCCTAACAATTGGTATCAGAGCTTTGGACAGTCAAATTTGATCTAACAATCATTTTGACGTAAAAGTTCAGCTCGATTTCATTGATACTTTCAATTGTTCGTATTTAGTTGAAAAACAGAGTAAGGGATAATCACGTACAAAAGTTGATTATTCAGTATCTGTAAAACAACCAGAATGGCATCACAATCACAAGACACTCATAACACTGGCACATTCTTCAAACCACCTATGTTGATCAGATCCGAATACAACATCTGGCAGCGTAGGATGGGTCACATTTTAGCTCAACAAAATACAGGATGTTGGAAGTCGGTTGCCTTTGGACCACATGTTCCAATGGTGCCGAGTGCTGAGGATCCAAAAACCTTTGTACCTAAGAAAATTGAAAACTATTCGGAACAGGATTTTCAAAAACTTGAACTAGATGCAAAGGTGTTTAGCATAGTAGCATCAGCACTCCCCAATGAAATTTATGCTGGGCTGTTACACTATAACAATGCCAAGGAATTGTGGGATGCACTTAAGGAACAGTTTGGTGGTATTGAAGAAGTAATTGAAAACAATAGATAGGTTTTGAATCAACAGTATGAAACCTTTTGTCACACCAAGGGTGAATCATTAACACAACAGTTTGAACGTTTTAGTTGTCTCATAAGTGAACTGAAACTTGTTAATGTTGAATTTGCTAAATCAATTCTAAGTAGTAGGTTTCTAAGGTCACTTACTGAAAAATGGGACACAGTTGCTTTTGTAACCAGAAATTCAGTTGGGTTCAAAGAACTTAGTCTGACCTAGCTTCATGGTCGACTCCTTACCTATGAGAGGGAGTTGAACCATAAAAAGAAGCTACATGAGATTGGGAAGGTTGCTGATGATAATACCTTCGGCAACACAGCTCTTTTGGGTCAGGAAGAATCTGGTGGTAGTAAGGACCAGGGTTATGATCATTATATTGACATAACAGCTGGTGGAGCTTTTAACAACTCTGATTCTTACTCATCCAACTATGCTTTTACAGCAAATGGAGAAAACCAGAATTCTGATAATCTGTCCTTTGAACTCAATGATCTCCAGCATTTTGATCCAACTGATCTGGAGGAGATGGATATTTTGCACCAACTTGCACTCCTGAGTGTTAGAACCAACAAGTTCTATAAGAGAACAGGGAGAAAATTTATAGGGTTACATGGGAATTTGAAAGTTGGGTTGGATAAATCAAAGATAAAATGCTACAAGTGTAACAGGTTAGGTCATTTTGCTTGAGAATGTAGGAGCCAAAATAATGGACCAATCATCACACATCCTAGCTCTAAACCTCAACAAACTCAAAACACTGTGCATTATACCCAATGCTGCTAATGTAAACACTGCTCACTATGCACACCCTGCAACCCCTGTTCCAGTGCATTATGTCCAAACCACTGTTCCACAGATACAGTATGTCCAGGCCCCAGCTCCTCATGTTCAGGTGCAACAAGTTGCACCTCAACAGGCTACCCAAACCTCTGTTCAAACAGATCAGCAAAGCTTCTTCACCCAAGGCTTTGTTGATTGGAGTAGCTTGCCTGAAGATTTAGCTGATGAAAACTTTGCTCTATATGCTGAGAATGATGTTTCTAGTGATGAATTCTGTTTAGCAGCATTAGAGTCCATTCCAGAAGGGCTGGAAACTAAAGATGGAGCATCCACTGCAGAAACAATGGATACAATTGCTGAAGCAATGGTTACTGCTGTTGTTAATGAACAACTGTTGGAAGAAAATTCAGAACCCCTGATGGAACCACTATTTGATCCCTGGTCTGTTGAAGAAGAAGAGAAGAAGCCAGAAGAAAGTGAACATGTCTGTGATTGTGCCATGATGGCTGCAACTAAGGTATCACCCCAAAAAAAGGAGTTGGAATCCACCTAAAATGGGTGGAATCCTGCAAAGGTTATGAAGTTATGCTTGAGAAACAGATTAAAAGCTATGTAAAATTTGGCATAGGTTTTAGGAAAAATGACCAAGTTGAAAACACTACTGCAAATGAATCTGGTTCTGTTGAAATCATACTTAGTAACAAGGATGGTCAAGAAATCAAAATAACTGACAAACGTGGCAACAAAATCACTCTTGAAAGATCAGTGGGGTCCTTAACTTTTGAGGAGATTGAGAAATACCAATTTAAACCCACTTAGTCTGATGAGTGTGACCTCCTTGAAAATTTTAAACCCATGGAATTCACCACAGTGGATGGTATAAAAGCACCAAAGGCTAAGGTAATTCCTCTTAAGTACATCCCAACAGTGGTTCAAAACTCTGTTGCAAAGGAGTCTGAAAAGAAGAAAAAGAGAGAAAAGATTAAAAACTTGTTTTGTGACTTTTGTGAAAAGAAAAATTATTTAACAAAAGATTGTTTGCATTTAAAAGCCTATGACATTAACAAAACAAGTACCATTGTGCCTTCAAAAAGTTGCACCATCTGTGGTAAAATCAAATCATCTTACTCAGGAGCGTGTGTACCTAAAAACCTTTGAGGTCAAAAAGGAAGAGTACACTTCAAAAACACTCATGAGTTCATCAAATTCATAGGTCAAGAAACAACCATCATTTGTGCTTGTCCAAACAGCTGTTACCAAACAGCTGAACTAAAACTCTGTTAAAATAGAGGTTCAAGTGACAGATGCACCCCCTGCTAACCAATTCCAAAGAGGAAAAGGTCAACCTCCATACCAAAGGGTCCCATATGTTTATGAGGCTTACAAAAAGCCTTCTAAACCAAAAGTGCACAGGCATCCCATTGGATATTGTCACACCCCGATATTTCCACAAATTACCGGTGGGCCCGGATGGGAGTATCGTGACGTAGTTGATATCATCATTGTCAATACACACAATATAATAGCATAGCGGAAGGCTTGGTGAATAAACTATTACAAACCATAATGTCTGAGTGTTCGACGAAAGAATGTACATACTCGATTGTAATGAGATCCATAGGCGGATCATAAATAAAATACAAGAAACGAAAAATAACAGACTCCAGGTATCTAGGGATTTGCAAGATCCTCTTATATGACACCTAGTAGCTCCAGTCTAATTACGAGAAGTACCTGTCAATCAACCTTTAGAAAATACGTCAGTTTACACTGGTAAATACAATTAACTGACTCATTTGAAAAGTATTTATGAAAATTGATTTAGGTGCACAAGGCACAAATCATTTATAACTTGGGAAAATTATTTAATGATAATCTTGTATACAGATTTATATGTTTGTCATACAATTGGGACCGGTTGGAAGTCGGTCATGATTAACCGACTCACCACTTATAGAACCCACAAAGGAGTTATCCCCAACATGTGGGTTTATATTTTTTAGCATTTGCATCTGTCAGGTGTATGCCTACACCCCGTACATAGGTCGTGGCCATTTTCAAATGAAATGAGCCGAGGATATCCAGGACACGGTCGAATTAACCCCCAATGTTTATGTTATCAAACAATACAAATTAAAACCGGTTATGTAAATTTATTAATCATAATCCGATTAAATGAGTTCAAACAATACATGCATTGCCCTTGAAAGATTGAGACACAAACATAACTATGACTTCCTTCGCACATCCACTGATGTCAATCACAGTCTCCATATCGTCTAACCATTTCATGTAGTCGATTTCTCCCTTTTCTCCTGTAAAATCCCTCGGTTTACAGGAGACGAAGTACTTATAGGTACAACTCTTTTTGTACTTAGGAGTCTGATTTAACACCACTTTCTGAGACTCAGATCTCTGGTTGGATGAATGCTGAGATTCATCCCTTTTTGATGCATGCGACTGTGACAAGGGTTCGTATGAGTTTTGGACCGAACATTACTCGGTTCTTTGAATATCTTATCTACCGCTTGAGCAACCGCAGTGTCAATCATGGCTTGCAGTTCAACATTTGTAAGATTGATTCTGGCTTCATTATTGTTCTCTTCCCGCGGATGACTGTTTGCTTCATTAGATCTAGCCATGGTTTGGGTACTAAAATTAAACAATAATGGTTTATTTAAATTGTATAATAAATCATCACAATGATGAGTAGATGGTCATGGTATTATTAAACCATATAGACCATTTTAAGTAATAAATAACAATCAACGGAATATAATTCTTTCTATTTATTAGATAGGGGAATATTGTAGGATCGTTTTCACGACCAAACGAGTCGTTCAGAAGAGTTTTTCCTCAATACGAGAGGCAGAAACAAACGTATTGAGTTAATTCAGCTTGCAAATCTGTTTAAACTGTCTTTAGATTGATATAACAACGTTTTACAGTGAGTAGACACTTCGGCAACATTTCGGTACTGAAACCGGAAAGTTACAAATGAGATCCAAGACACTAGTATTTATAGGGCTGCCTATTTCGTACGAAACCAACTCACACGAAATCAACTTCACATGAAATAGCTATTTCGTGCGAAATAACCAGTTGATTTCGTGCGAAATACCCAGTTGATTTCGTTGGAATAACCAATATATCATTTCGTGCGAAATAGCCCTAAACACAGATTTCTCGTATTTCGTGCCCTGATCTATCTAATATAGTACAAGACTCGATACAAGACGAAGTCGACAGACATATGCACTAACAGACTCCCCATTGGATGTTGACGAAGTCTTCAGTGTCGAGTCTTCAATCTTCAGTCTTTATCAGTCTTCCCGACCTCTTCCGAAGTATATAACAATGTAAAACATCCTCAATCTTTCTCTTCTCTTCATCTCCAGGATCTCGACCTAGCTCTTACTTCACTCTATCAACTAAACTCCCCCTTGAATGTTGATCTATTATCTTCATAGACTCAGAATCTCAACCTGGCTCTTTGAACTCTCTTGATCAGATCTCTTGATTCCTTGATCAGATCTCTTGATTCCTTAATCAATCAATAAATGATTTTACAATGTTAATCTCTGATGAACCACTTATAGGAAAAACAATTTTTATTAATAAACAATTTTTCATCTCAAACAAACTCTCCCAAACCTTTTGTCGTCATGTTTAGCACTCGGAATTTTGAAAATCAGCTATCCAACATCAGTTGTCGAAAATCTTTTTGTATTTTTTTTTCAAAATTTATGCTAAAACACACTAAAATTCTTTTTGGATTTATGAACTTGAAAGAAAATATAGTAAAGAAATATTTACAAACAATATTTTTGTGAGTTTGTGTAAGAGAATCATATCAGTTTTTGAAACCAATCACTAGCACCATGAAGCTTTAAACATTTTAAGTTCTAAACGATTCACTTAGATTGTCAGTATACTGATCCACTTAAATTTTCACACAAAGTTCAACTATTTCGAGATACGATAGTAATGTTTTAAGCACTTGAATTTATTCGCGTATCCCACCTTAGAATATACTCCCGTATCCAGATCCCAATATTCAGTCTTACAGGTGAGTATACCTAGATGATATCTGTAAAGGGTTAAATGCGAGGGCCATGAGAGCTCAGGCTATTGCTTCCACAAAATCAGAGAGATGATGGCTTCGACTTTAGGTGTGTTCCCTTTAGAGAATCTTTTCTTCAACAGCACATGATTAGTATTTTGCAATGTTTCATCATTTTTTATGCTGAGGGTGTAGCTATATTTCAAGCAAGCGAAAAGTATTATACGGGGACTAGGCCATTGCTACCGCAAAATCAGAAGTCCCGGGATAATACCCCAGATATCACTGAGTATAAAGACCTAGTATCTCAGAAAGAGGGACCTTTCAAACAAGATTTCGGGGGTTACCCATATATCCGAGAGATGTTCCCCACGATATAAGTAAGTTTGAAATTTAGGTTTATATCTCGACACAATCTACTAAATGTGCAAAAACCTACCGGCACATCATCCGTGAGACCGTTTATCACATTTTGACTTTCCAATTCTTTAGCATGTTGTGATCATCCACTGATGTACTATCATTTCCTCTTTTCTCAACGAAACTCATTTTTGATTTTATCATGTTTTTGACTTTTTCAAATTTTCAAATGTTTTTTGGATTTTCTGAAAATTCTTACTCCCCCTAAAATTCAAAATCATTTAAAAGAAATTTGTAAACAACTATACAAATAAAGTGACAACTGTTTTGAATTGCTTCAAATCGCCATCCACTTGGCATAAACAATCAGAACTCCCCCTGACAACAAACTATTTTCCCATTATGATTTCAAAACACTTAAGTTTGTTTTAATCAAATGGTTTTTCCGGAAAATTAGTTTTGTTGATTTCACTTGTAAAAATGGGGATTCATTCATCACTTTGTTTTCTCAACCTTTTTGAAAAATATAACATTTTTAAGTTCAATCAACAAATACCGCTTGTTGAAAATCAAGTACAACTTAATGTCCCTGATTCACTACTTGTAAGTCGAAATCACTTTCGTGAATTTCTCAAGAAAGATGTCGATACCTGCTCCACACTTACCAACCTGGAAGCTCCGGCAAGTCAGGTTTTTTTAGTTAAAGAAATTATCCCAAGCCTGACAGACCTTAGGAGATTCCGAGTTATCAACACTCGGTTTCTTTCCTTTCATTTTCTTCTCATAAAATTCCTTCACCCCTTTGACCTTCCCATCAACCATTTTACCAAAGATATGTTTCACCTTGGGGTTAAACGCTTTTTCAACATCAAAATCTTTCTTTTCCGAAAAAATTTGATTTGAAATTTCAAATTTACCAACTTTTTGTTTAAAATTTTCAGCCTGTAATGGTGGAAAATTTGCATCATCCATTGGCGGTACTGATTTTTCAACTTTTGGAGCAACTTGTGGCTCTTCTGACTTTATGGAATCAGATTCATCGCCATAACTATCATTAGATTTCTTAACAACCCATTTTTGGTTGTCAAGATTTGTTTTTCTTTTGTAAAAACCTTTTGAACACTCACCAACCTCAAATTTCGAATTTTTGAAAACTATAAAAGGTTTAGTTGGTGGTTCATTTTCAACCATCTTTTCTTTCCGCTTAAAAGAAACTCCCTGTTTTGTTTGAATTGCCTTTGGACAATTCCTGGCAATGTGACCAACTAATTTGCTTTGAAAACAGGTTCTCGTCTCTTTTTTCTGAACAATTTCCTTTTTCATTTCTTCTTGCTTCTTTGAAAGGAATTCTTTGTTTGTCTGCTTTCTGAACAATTTCTCCTTTTCTTCTTCAGATGATGTTCCTGAAACAAATATAGTTTTTGGTTTATAAGTTTTCTCATTTTTATGATTTTTCGGTGGAATAAAGCCAAGACCTTTTCTTTTGAAATTACCGTTATGGTTTGGTTTCTTTTGAAAACCAGAACCAGAACTATAACCCTTTTTCTTGTTTTCTCTTTGTTGAACTCTTGAAGTGTATTTTTAGGTTTTTCAGAAAGATTTACATCTTTTATTTCAGAAATATTAATTTCTGTTAGTTTGAAAACCTTTTTGATCATTTCAGTTTTGACACCTCTTATTGGAAATTCTTTATCAGAATATAATTTGTCAGAATCATTCAAAGTATAAGCTACTTTGAATGTTTCCTCATTCAAATTAGATTTTGACAACAAAAACTCTTTATTGTAAACCCGTTTGTCCTTTTTGACAGTTGGACTTGACGTTTCAGACTTTGACTCAGAATTTGACTCCGACTTTGACTCCTCGGTTTCATCTTTATCCAACACCTGATCAACCACTTTCTTTATTAACTCTGACTCATGATCAGTGTCAAACGATGTAAAAGTGACATCAATGTTATCTGGCAAATTTTCTGAAGACTCAGACTCCCACTGTAAGTTGGTTGCCTTTTTGACTCTTTCTGAATTTGGATTTCGTGGAGAATATCCATTTTCAAGCGGAGGCGGACACTTTGTATAACTGGCACTATGTTTCTTACCAGAATTCTTTTCTTCACTATCCTCTTCTTCAAATACCTTCATGCCTTCGACTGTTGGATAAATCCTGTCAATAACATAAGAAGTACATGAGTAACTTTTTAACAATCTATTTACTCTTTCTGTCTCAATCCTCTGGATTTCCAGTTTTTGTTCCAGCACAGCACACTTCTCAATATAATTGTTGACGACTTTCTGCTTTGTCATGAAAGCTCCTTGAAGTGTCTTCATTGCTGTTGCTTGTTCACTACTTGACTGATTATACTGATTCATTGCTTTGTTCGGAACATCATAGGATTCTTTCAATCTGTTCATGTTGTGAATCAATGTACTGTTTTGCTTCTTCACTGCTTCACAGTTTTCACATTTCACATAAATTTTTCTTGCATCAGCTTCTGCTTCAACTGTGAAAGCTGGAATTTCTTTTACCTTTTTCTTTATCACAGGAACTTCTTCATCATCACTGCTGACATGTTTCTTAACTTTCTTCTTTTTCTTTCGAATTTTTCCATCATCACTATCACTCTCTTCCATCATTCTTAAGTGCTCTTTCATTCTGTTTGCATAATAATCATTATCATTATCACTATCTTCTTCAACTCCAGCAACAAATGCTTTAGCCAAGAATTCTTTATCTGGGCAGTAATTGTCCCAGCTAAAACCTTCTGCTAATTTTTCAACATCTTGATCAATCAATTTGCTCATCAAATTCTTTGATTCTTCAATCTCTTTTTTAGCATGAGAAGTTTGTGGTTGTTGTTGATGTGGTTGTTGAGCAACTTGATGATAAATCGCTTTTCGATAGTAATCATTGTTGTTGAACGGATTTTGAGCTCCACTTTCTTCGCGATTTGTGCATTCACGCTTGAAATGCCCTTTTTCCCTGCAACGAAAACAAGTAACTTTAGATTTATCAAATCCTAAAGTAGAAACATTTGCATCACGGAAATCATCTCTTCCTGTGATCTGTTTAAATTTCTCAGATCTTCTCAACACACTTGCCATACACCATTTTATGTCCATTAATTCCATTTCTTCAGCATCAATCTGATCGTAATCCTCTTTTGTCAACATTGGATTTCCGATCCTTCGTGCTACTAAACTCCCATACGACTATAAAATAGTTACTAACAAAGACATGTGACTTTTTGCAACTTCTTCCGAATAACTCTGATCATTTTCAAGATTTAGTGCAATATTGCATTGTAGAATTTTTCCATTCTTTGTCGTTGAAAAATTTGGATCAAATGATGGATATGAAGAAAAACTCATTTTGCTGTTTGATCCTTTAGATGACCTTCGATATGAATTTTTAGCATTGAATGCAGTTTCAATCTTTGGTGACATATTAATCTTATCATTAATACCTTCTTTGTAATAAAGCCCAATATCTTGTTCATCATCAAAATCCTTCATTCTAGAAATCTTCCTTTGTTCCATCTCTTGAGCTTCAAGTTTTTCAATGAACTTTCCTAGTGTTAGATTCCCAAAATCTTTCTTATTTCTCAACATCATAAGGTATGTACCCCAAGTTTCATGTGGCAATGCATTAGCTAGCTTTTCAATCAACTCTTCATTATCTTTTGTGATGCTCACCATCTTCATGTTGACTAACAGATTGCAATATCTTTTGATGATCTGCTTAGTACTTCTAGTTCTCAAACCACGAAATAAATCAAATTCTTTTTTCAAAAGTGATTTTTTATTCTTGAGCATTTCTTTGCTTCCAACAAACTTTGATTTTAATGCTTTCCAGATTGAATATGCACTCCCATTATGTTGCAATAAAACCAAGATATCTTCTTTCACAGCTTGATGCAATAGACTTGTCATCATTTTTTTTCATCTTTGTATTTCTTTTTCTCTTTAGCACTAAGATCTTTAATTGCAATAATCTCTTCATCATCATCATTCACCGGTCTAACATATTTTGTTTCAACACATTCCCAAGCATCCAAATAATTTGCTTGAACCCAATTTTCGAATCTCTGCTCCCATCCTTTATACTCCTCGATATTCATGAGCTTTGGCGGTTTTTGCATGGTGCCCGTTTCATTTTCTAACATTGTGTTCTGTGCAATAGTCATTGGAGTAGCAAAGGCATTATAAAATTCTTCTTCCATGATTCGGTATCAAAATTTCACAAACTCAGACTTTCAAACGAAATACACTTTTCAAGCGAAATGAACTTTGGTGCGAAATACACTTCTTCCGACGAAATGACCTTGTACAAAGAAATACTTCCCAAGCGAAATACCTATTGAAGCGAAATGACTGGTTTCGTGCGAAATAGATGATTTCGTACGAAATAGCTGAATTTTCAAGCGAAATGAAGTGATTTCGTACGAAATAGAAATGAAGTACTTTTCAAACGAAACACTGATTTCGTGCAAAATGAGTTTGGTATTTCGTGCGAAATAGATAAAACAGATACTATTTCGTGCGAAATGTTGCTGATGTCATCAATTCGACAATGTTTTTGTCAAATTGAACAGGTTTTAGTCCGATTTTAGATCTAATTCTTTCAAGCCTTTGTTAAAACACAGTTTCGCATATAATGTGAGAAAATTAATCTATTTTAACCGTGAAAACTTGTTAATTTTGAAAAAGAAGGTGTAGAAATCATATTTTCGAGCTGAATTGGTAAGAACTCTTCCTCCTGAGCTCTGATACCACTTGTATTGAGTTAATTCAGCTTGCAAATCACTTTTCCTCAATACGAGAGGCGGAAACAAACGTATTGAGTTAATTCATCTTGCAAATCACTTTAAACGAGTCGTTCAGAAGAGATTTTCCTCAATACGAGAGGCGGAAACAAACGTATTGAGTTAATTCAGCTTGCAAATCACTTTGAATTGTCTTTAGATTGATATAACAACGTTTTACAGCGAGTAGACACTTCGGAAACAGTTTGGTACTGAAACCGGAAAGTTACAAATGAGATCCAAGACACTAGTATTTATAGGGCTGCCTATTTCGTACAAAACCAACTCACACGAAATCAACTTCACACGAAATAGTTATTTCGTGCGAAATACCCAGTTGATTTCGTGCGGAATGACCAATATGTCATTTCGTGCGAAATAGCCCTAAACACAGATTTCTCGTATTTCGTGCCCTAATCTATCTAATCTAGTACAAGACTCGATACAAGACGAAGTCGACATACATATGCACTAACAAATATAAATCACATCTGTCAATGTCATATAAGACATTTTCATTTAGCACAAGGCTCGTCTCGAAGGACATTTAGATAGCGCAAGAGGCCATGTCACAGGGACGATTAGACTATAATAAATGATCACCTGGATCAGTGATTTTTTAAAGGTCAAACATAGTTCATCGGCTTATTGACAAGAAGTTTATAAAATAGAACTATCATTGTCATTATTACACCTTTGACTATAAGCATACATCTCAAATGGACATTTTTAGGCGTATACATCATATTGATGTTTATTAGCCATGATTCACATTGATCATATAGGCTTATGAAAATGATTTGGAAGGATAAAAGTACATTTGGAAGCTTGTGTGGTTTTTCGTACCGCACAAACAGGAATGTTAACATTTTTTCAGATGTTAACAGGGAGTTATTTTCTTAAAAAGGTTGTACCATCATAGCCATTAATATTTTTGGCTAGGTTATACCCTTAAGAATTTCTTTGGCAGATCAATTTAAATTTGAAATGATATAGCATGATGATGTAAAAAATACATATTAAAAAACTAAAAAGAAACTTCATTAAAACATAAAACTAGTACAAAGATACCCTAAACGGGACTTGAAATAACTCACTGCCCACGCAGGGGCTACAGAAATAGAAAATAAGTCAACGCAGGGACACGGTACTGAAAATAAAAATGTCCTCACAGGGACTTGATTAAAAGACAATACATGATAAAATAAACAACTTCCTACTTGTTCTAGCCTTTAATGAGATTCGCAAGGCCCTTGAGAAAGCTATTATGCTTCTTTTTGGTTTCATCTGCTTCACGCTCAACCCTGTCTAACCTCTGCAGGATCTCCTGAGTTTGCTCCTGTTGGCGAGGAGGAGGTTGTTGATATGGTGGGTATTGATACCCTGGCACCGGATATCCAGTTGGGTAAACTGGTGGGTAAGAAGAAGGATAGAGTGCATTATACTATGCAGCAGTAAGATGTGGATCATGGGTTCCATAATCTGTTGGATATCCAGATGGGTTGTACCTAGATGAACCTGGGTATGTTGGTATTGGGTTGTCAAAACCCACTGGCGGTGGCGGTGGTGCATGAGAAACTGGCGGGGGATTGTTTTCCGACACCGCATGCGAGGGTCCGCCCATTTGGGGGTCCTCAGGAATAGGACGGTACGAGCTTGAACCATGAGGGGATGCGAACCGTGGTCCCCCACACACAAACATTCGAGCATTTCTCCTTCGCCTAGGCGGCTCGGGAGGTGGTTGAGTTGGTTCCTCAACTGGTAGTGGTGGTGGGGTAACCGCTTGAAGATACGGTTCATTGAAAGGAGGCTGATCAGGAGAGTTATGATATGAAGGAGTGAATTCCCACTCATACTTGGCCCACCTCTCGGCAAATGAATCGGGCCCTTGGTGCGGCGATCCTTAGTACGGAGAACCGCTAGAGATGCTGATTGGGTGACCCGGTGTTCCAGTTTGTAGCTCTGGATCGGGGTCGTCATCCATTTCCATTTCCTGGGAGAAGTGATCTTCAGGTCCTAAGGGACTAAAACCAAAAAGATTGTTGAAATAGTCGTTGGGGTTGAACTGAGCTGGGGAATAAATGGAATCGGAGTGATGGAAAGAATGGGAGTGTAAAGAGTGGTGAGATTGGTTCGAATGGTGTGATTCTTGAGAGTGATGGGAATATTGGGGCTCGTCAGGA
Source organism: Helianthus tuberosus (assembly GCA_030545235.1). Lineage (NCBI taxonomy): Eukaryota > Viridiplantae > Streptophyta > Magnoliopsida > Asterales > Asteraceae > Helianthus > Helianthus tuberosus. Next base: position 47,441,877 of record CM060376.1, read on the forward strand.
ATGGGTAGCCCAAAGTATGGAGGATCCGAAGGTGAGGATCCTAGTGAAACAGAATGCCTCGCCGGCTCGAAGTTATGACTCCAATGATCCCGAGAGTCGGAACTATAGAAAGTCGCTGACGGGGTACGTCGATGGGAGGGTCCCGCGTGGCCTGATGGCACTCCTCTCATTGGTCCCTTTCCTTTGCCTCTTACACGTGGCGACATTTTCCAATTAGTTAACCTGTCAAAACAAGTAAATATAATATAAACAATAAAAAGGAAAGTTAAGAATAAATCCTAGGTCATTAGCCTAGACTCGGAAGTCTGAGGAATGTGCTTATTGTGTCATTGAGATTAAACACAAAAGGTTAGTGTTTAATTCACTCAATGTTGGCTCAGATACCAACCCTGTCACACCACGATATTTCCACATATTACCGGTGGGCCCGGCGGGGAGTATCGTGATGTAGTTGATATCATCACTGTCAATACACACAATATAATAGCACAGCGGAAGGCTTGGTGAATAAACTATTACAAACCATACTGTCCGAGTGTTCGACGAAAGAATATACAGACTGGATTGTAATGAGATCCACAGGCGGATCATAAATAAAATACAAGAAACGAAAAACTAACAGACTCCAGGTATCTAGGGATTTGCAAGATCCTCTTATATGACACCTAGTAGCTCCAGCCTAATTACGAGAAGTACCTGTCAATCAACCTTTAGAAAATACGTCAGTTTACACTGGTAAATACAATTAACTGACTCATTTGAAAAGTATTTATGAAAATTGATTTAGGTGCACAAGTCACAAATCATTTATAACTTGGGACAATTATTTAAAGATAATCTTGTATACAGATTTATATGTTTGTCAAACAATCGGGACCGGTTGGAAGCCGGTCATGATTAACCGACTCACCACTTATAGAACCCACAAAGGAGTTATCCCCAACATGTGGGTTTATATTTTTTAGCATTTTCATCTGTCAGGTGTATGCCTACACCCCGTGCATAGGTCATGGCCATTTTTAAATGAAATGAGCCGAGGATATCCAGGACACGGTCGAATTAACTCCCAATGTTTATGTTATCAAACAAGACAGATTAAAACGGGTTATGTAAATTTATTAATCACAATCTGATTAAATGATTTCATATCCGATTAATCACAATCCGATTAAATGATTTCATACCGTATAAGGGAAAATAAGTTAAAAGTATTTACCTGAGTTAAATGTGAAAAGTAACTCAGCCGTAAAATCCTAAAGCTTTATGATGATACCTTCTAATGGATGCTACTAATCTGTATAGAAGGTTTAATAACCTATTAGGATGATAACGAGTCTTTAATTAAGTCAAGGACTTAGACCGGCTAGCTAGGAAGAAACTTTACGGTTTTAAACGCTAGATTAAGCGGAGACCGGAATAGAATGTGGTTTAGACCCGACTAGCTTGGATACTTGTATAATATGGGTAAACTAAACACCTTCTGGAAATTGAGGATTTTATGATAAGGTTAAACCCGTTTTGGCTATTTTACGCAAACTAGTCACATAAACGATCCGAACGCATAAATGCGTAACGGGTAACCAAATGAATTACATACAGGTCTTATTTGTTATTATTCTTAAAATATGTTAATACATCAGTAGGATGTTAACATATATGCCCAAAAAGTATTTAAAACCAATTTAAGTCCTGTAAGGGCTTTTTGGTTATTTTAGTAATTATAAAAGAGACTTTATAACAAACTGAAGTTCTGGTCTTTTTAAATCAGTAAAAATATTTAATTTACCTCATTATATCAGTAAGATATTACATATATGTGAGGTTTTCCATTTATCGCCAAACTATACCCCGAAAGGGCATTTTGGTCATTTCACATATGCTTTTAAGGACATTTTTGGAAATCTGAGTTTATAATTTATACCTATTGTAATAATATTGAAATTTGTTTAAAAAATCAGTAGGTAACAAATCTTAGATGTTAAGTATGGTTTTAAACCATATTATGCACCTAAATAGTGTAAAAACTCGTTAATTGACAATAATCAAGGTGTTTATGTAAATATGAGATTTTGATAAGTTTTAAATACTCAAAAAAATTTATTTAATGTTTAAAATTAGTTGGAAAAGGTTTGGCATTCAAATCATTTGTTAATCTCATTTTATGCATGAAAAGGGTATTATCGTCATTTACCGAATTACACAAGAACTCTAAGATTTAAACAGATTATAATCTGACCAAAAATCTTAATATTCCTTAAAAATAATATCTTAATACTAGGTAATGAGTTTTGGTTCAAAATCCAAGTTTAAACATGTCTTATGCAAGATATCGCAATTTAATTAACAAAAAGCTTCTAATTACGATATCGAGCATAACTCCTAATTGAGACTAAGAACTGATGTCAAATTTTCGGGACAAGCTTATATATCAGTAGCAAAGGCTTTTGTCCTCTCACTTTTCTAAAATTCTCATTTATATGTCAAAAGGGCATTTACGACATTTATAAGCATATTAACAAATACGAGCATATAATTCAAACCAATAAGGACCAAGCAATATAACTCCAAGAGGTTACATTACTATATAATATGGTCCTAATGGAAGCTTAAAACATTGAAGAATTTAGCTTAAACGGGTCAGAACTGAAAGTCAAAGCAAAAGTCAAGCTTTTGCGACTTTCAGTTATAAACTGACCTTAGACTGATAATTGTCGGGTTAGACCTGATTAAACATGTTCTAATACTAATTACCAAGTCATTAGAATGTTAAAATATAATTTAGAACCTCTGTTTTATTAGTTTAAATTATTTTTAAAGTTTCTGTCCAGTTTGACTTTTTGACTAACTAGTTTGACCCGACAATTAACTAGTCAAACAAATAAATTAGGAGGTGCCCTTTTAAGGGATAATCACCTACCTTAATATGGTCCCATAACCACCTTCGTTTCAATCAGTGGCTGGACTAATTATGATTAAACCAAAATTCAAAGCTTAATTACGATATGTTTGACGTTTCGATTTTTAAGCTAATTAAATGGACTAAGCAGGGATTAAAACTCTTACTTGGGTCTTTGCTATCTTTTCTACACTTGGAAATCTTCACCTAATGCTTGCAAGCTCCATAAGTGTGTTCTTTGAAAGTTGTTGCAAATGTGAGCAAATGAACCAAGAACTAGAGCTCCTTATATACTAATTTGCAAGCATTTGGATCATCTACAGCTATTATGGAGGCTCTTAGGATCACCCCAGGTGTCCTAGTGGTATCCTAAAACCGACAACAAGCCCCAAGTATCGAAATTCAGGCATCTAAGGCGGTGGAATAGGCTAAAACGTGCAGGTGTCAAGTTTTCGCTGATCTAGGCGTTTGTCGCGGCCCGCGTAGGAATAGAAGAAGGTTTACGCGACCCACGTAGAGATGTTGATCAGGTTAAACCCTATTTAACCTAATTTTTTACATATAAGGCCCTTGTAGTTAATTTTTAGAGGCTCAAGGAAGTATATCCAAACTCCGTTAGGCCCGGTTTCGTTAAATATCACCTTAAACATAAGTTTCATCACATTGAAACTTTTCACCCAAAGTCTTGAAAACTTGCTTAATGATCTCGAAACCACTTGAAATTTATACCACTTATTCTTGAGAGTATATTTGAATATTTTGAAGCCTCGAGTTCGTTAAAAGGGCACTCAGAGGTAAGAATTAACATGTTGACACGTTTAACCCTTGTAATTTATAATCTTCTGATTATTTTTCATGAACGGCTTCTTATATTCAATTAATCACTCGTTTAAGAATATATTCTTCATATGTATGGTCATTCAGAGGCACAAGTTTGGCATGTTGACACTTTTAGTCCCTGTGGTTTCATATTTTCATCGTTTGGCAACTTTAGTCCTTTAAACTCAATCTCTTATATAACTAGAGTTTAGGACACGTGTCTTTACCCAATTGGACACATTTTTACGTGGTGTTACATCCTCACCCCCTTAAAAGAAATCTCGACCCCGAGATTTACTGAAATAAGTGAGGGTACTTCTGTCGCATAGTGGACTCGACTTCCCACGTATATTCGGGACCTCTACGGGCATCCCACTTGACCTTTACAATAGGCATATGTTTCCTTCGGAGCTTTTTAACATGACGATCCTCGATCGATATAGGTCTTTCAACAAACCTCAGGATTTCATCAATTTGTACATCCTTATGAGACATAGCTAATGATTCATCAGCTAGACATTTCTTTAGATTACAGATGTGGAATACATTGTGGATTCCACTCAGCTCCTCAGGAAAGTTTAGCTTATAAGCTACACTGCCGACACATTCGATAATCTCGAATGGTCCAATATACCTAGGGCTTAATTTACCCTTCTTACCAAAACGCATCACACCTTTCCAGGGTGATACTTTTAGTAAGAACTTATCGCCCACTTCAAACTTTAGGGGTTTCCGCCTCTTATCAGCATAACTTTTCTGCCTATCCCTGGCAGCTTTCAGGCGATCACGAATTTGGACCATGTTGTTCGTCGTTTCAAGGACTATATCAGGTCCTGACAACTGAGCTTCTCCCACTTCCGCCTAACAAACAGGCGTTCTACATTTCCTTCCATACAATGCCTCAAAAGGCGCAGCCTGAATGCTTGTATGGTAGCTATTGTTATAGGAGAACTCAATCAAGGGTAGATGATCATCCCAACTACCCCCCAGATCAATAACACATGCTCAAAGCATGTCTTCCAAAGTTTGAATTGTACGCTCAGTTTGTCCATCGGTTTGAGGATGGTAAGTAGTACTAAAATTCAAACGAGTGCCCAAAGATTGTTGGAAACTTTTCCAAAAGTGAGAGGTGTATCTAGTATCTCTGTCATAAATAATAGCCAATGGCACTCCGTGGAGGGATACAATTTTATCTACATATAACTGAGCTATCTTGTCGGAGCTATAAGTCTCCTTGATGGGTAAGAAATGTCCTGACTTAGTCAGTCGATCAACTATGACCCATATAGTATCATTTCCATGCCTTGTTTTAGGTAACTTAGTTATAAAGTCCATAGTTACCATCTCCCACTTCCATGTGGGAAGTTCTGGCTGTTGAAGCAGACCCGATGGCTTTTGATGCTCTGCTTTAATCTGAGCACAGGTCAAGCACTTAGCTACATGGGTGGCAATAGATTTCTTCAATCCTATCCACCAATAATTAGCTTTCAAATCCTGATACATCTTGTCACCTCTAGGGTGAACTAAATATTTGGAATTGTGAGCTTCCTGGAGGATTACATCTCAAAGCCCTCCCTGAATGGGAACCCATATTCTTCCATTCAGTCTGAGAATTCCATCCTTGCCAGTTGTTAACTGTTCAGCAGTTACACCTAACTTTTCATCTGAAAGGTTAGCTTCCAAAACAGCATCCTTCTATGTAGCTAATAGCCTTTCATTCAGGCTATTCTTCAGTTCAATGCTCTTAGCATTAATCCTGATAGGTTTGATTCTCTCCTTTCGGCTTAGAGCATCTACGACTACATTCGCTTTGCCAGGATGGTAGCGAATTTCACAATCGTAGTCATTTAAAGTCTCCATCCAGCGATGTTGTCTCATATTGAGTTCTTTTTAATTGAATAAGTGTTGAAGACTTTTGTGATCTGAATAGATCACACATTTTGTTCCATACAAATAATGTCTCCATAATTTTAGTGCGAATACAACGACACCCAACTCTAAGTCATGGGTGGTGTAATTCTTTTCATGCACCTTTAGTTGTCGTGATGCATAGGCAATCACATTCCCTTTTTGCATAAGTACACAACCCATACCGGTGTGTGATGCATCACAGAAAACGACAAACTCTTCAATCCTTTCGGGCAATGTCAACACCGGAGCATTGCTCAATTTCTGCTTAAGAATCTCAAAGGATTCTTGTTGTTTTGGACCCCAATCAAATTTTACATTCTTACGGGTCAAAGAAGTCAATGGTGCAGCTATTCTTGAGAAGTTCTCAATGAATCTTCTATAATATCCAGCTAGACCCAGAAAACTGTGAATCTTTGTTGGCGTCTTCGGAGCTTCCCAGTTCATGATGGCTTGTATTTTGGTGGGATCGACTTGGATACCACGCTCACTAACAACGTGTCCAAGAAATAGACTTTACGGAGCCAGAACTAGCACTTGGAGAATTTAGCATACAACTTCTCCTGTCGAAGAAATCCTAAGATACATCGAAGGTGCTTCTCATGATCAACTTGATTACGAGAGTAGATAAGTATGTCGTCTATAAAGACAATGACAAACTTATCTAAGTATGGCTTGCAGACTCTATTCATGAGGTCCATGAATGCTGCTAGCGCATTAGTGAGCCCGAAAGGCATCACTAAAAAACTCGTAATGTCCAATCCTCGTCCTGAACACCGTTTTAGGCACATCTTCAGTTCGGACCTTAAGTTGATGGTATCCGGATCTCAAATCAATCTTTGAAAAGAAACTCGCCCCTTGGAGCTGATCAAATAAGTCGTCGATCCTGGGTAAGGGATACCGATTCTTGATCGTTATCTTGTTTAGCTCACGGTAATCAATGCATAAGCGCATTGATCCATCCTTCTTTTCCACAAACAATATTGGAGCTCCCCAAGGCGAAGAGCTGGGTTGAATGAAACCCTTTTCCAGTAAGTCATCCAATTGAGTCCTGAACTCTTTCATTTCAGTAAGCGCTAGATGATAAGGAGCTCGTTCAATTAGTGCAGATCCCGGGAGAATATCTATCCTGAATTCAACTTGCCTCTCAGGAGGTAATCCATGTAGTTCATCAGGATACTCGGAGATAATTGGAATATCTTCAATCGTGCACTTTGGGCCATTCACTGTCACTTGTGCCATATAGATGACACATCCGTTCTTCAGACACTGCGATACTTTGAGAATGGACACATTGTTGGGCAATCCATACTGTGTATCTCCTTGGATGGTGACGGATTCACCAGAAGGGGTTTTGATGATAACTAGCTTTTTGTTGCATGCAATTTGGGCTTGGTTATGTGATAACCACTCCATGCCCAAAACTATATCAAACCCAGCCAATTTCATTGGCAAGAGGGACAACGGAATAGAATGATTCTCAATGGATATGAAGCATCCATCAAGAAGAGTTGAAGCTGTTTCTAAGGTACCATCGGCAAGCTCTACCTCATATTTTATGTCTAGAGTCTTAATAGGCAGATTCAGTAACTTATAAAACTTATGGTCTACAAAAGACTTATTATCACCAGAATCAAATAAGACTCTAGCATAATTATTATTAATGAGGATGGTACCTGTTATGACGTTCTCGTCGTTCACCGGTTCCCTTGCATTCATTTGGAAAACCCTTGCATTGGTTTTCTTCACCTCCTCGGGCTTCTTAGCATTCTTGGGGCAATTTGTTTTGATGTACCCCTTCTCGTTGCAACCATAACAGATTGCATCCTTAATGTTCCGGCACTCCACAGTCTTGTGCCCCTTCTTTTTGCAAATCCCACGTGGTTTAGCTTGTGGGTCTTGGTTGCACTTTCCAAAGTTCCTTTTGTTGCAAGTCTTGCACCTGGGTTTGTCATTTGACTGCCCTTTCTTAGAACCAAAGTTCCCTTTGTTCTTCTAGTTTGATTGAGGGGACTTGTCTTCATCCCTCTTCTTCTTCCCGTCATCGGTAGCTTTCTTTGCCCTACTCCTCACAACATCAAAAGTAAGGGACAAAGATAGATCCACAGCAGATCTATACGTAGTAGGCTTAGAAGTCTTGACGTTTCCTTTCACTTCAGGGGCTAAACCGCCGATGAAACGCGCAATGCGTTTGGGTTCAGGAGTGACTAAATATGGTACGAGCGTTGACATCAAGTTAAAACTGGTCACATACGACCTACAGTCCAAATCCTTCATCACCAAAGTGAGGAAGTCAGTTTCAATCCTCTCAACTTCATGCTGAGGACAATATGTGTCTTTTACAAGATCAACAAACTTGCTCCACGAAAGGTTATACAGATGAACCTTTCCAGTGGACTGTACTAACGCTTTCCACCAAGTGAGGGCATCGCCCTTGAAAGATTAAGACACAAACATAACTATGTCTTCCTTCGTACATCCACTGATGTCAATCACAGTCTCCATTTCGCCTAACCATTTCTTGCAGTCGATTGCTCCCTTTTCTCCTGTAAAATCCCTCGGTTTACAGGAGACGAAGTACTTATAGGTACAACTCTTTTTGTACTTAGGAGTCTGATTTAACACCACTTTATGAGACTCAGATCTCTGGTTGGATGAATGCTGAGATTCATCCCTTTTTGATGCATGCGACTGTGACAAGGGTTTCGTATGAGTTTTGGACCGAACATTACTCGGTTCTTTGAATATCTTATCTACCGGTTGAGCAGCCGTAGTGTCAATCATGGCTTGCAGTTCAGCATTTGTAAGATTGATTATGTCTTCATTATTGTTCTCTTCCCGCGGATGACTGTTTGCTTCATTAGATCCAGCCATGGTTTGGGTACTAAAATTAAACAATAATGGTTTATTTAAATTGTATAATAAATCAGCACATTGATGATTAGATGGTCATGGTATTATTAAACCATATAGACCATTTTAAGAAATAAATAACAATCAATGGAATATAATTCTTTATATATATTAGACAGGGGAATATAAATCACATCTGTCAATGTCATATAAGACATTTTCATTTAGCACAAGGCTCGTCTCGAAGGACATTTATATAGCGCAAGAGGCCATGTCACAGGGACGATTAGCCTATAATCAATGATCTCCTGGATCAGTGATTTTTTAAGGGTCAAACATAGTTCATCGCCTTATTGACAAGAAGTTTATAAAATAGAACTATCATTGTCATTATTACACCTTTGGCTATAAGCATACATCTCAAATGGACGTTTTTAGGCGTATACATCATATTGATGTTTATTAGCCATGATTCACATTGATCATATAGGATTATGAAAATGATTTGGAAGGATCCAAGCACATTTGGAAGCTTGTGTGGTTTTTCGTACCGCACAACCAGGAATGTTAACATGTTTTCAGATGTTAACAGGGAGTTATTTTCTTAAAAAGGTTGTACCATCATAACCATTAATATTTTTGGCTAGGTTATACCCTTAAGAATTTCTTTGGCAGATCAATTTAAATTTGAAATAATATAGCATGATGATGTAATAAATACATATTAAAAATCTAAAAAGAAACTTCATTAAAACATAAAACTAGTACAAAGATGCCCTAAACGGGACTTAAAATAACTCACTGCCCACGCAGGGACTCGGTACTGAAAATAAAAATGTCCTTAGAGGGACTTAATAAAAAGACAATACAAGATAAAATAAACAACTTCCTACTTCTTCTTGCCTTTAATGAGATTCGCAAGGCCCTTGAGAAAGCTGTTATGCTTCTTTTTGGTTTCATCTGCTTCACGCTCAACCCTGTCTAACCTCTGTAGGATCTCCTGAGTTTGCTCCTGTTGGGGAGGAGGAGGTTGTTGATATGGTGGGTATTGATACCCTTGCACCGGATATCCAGTTGGGTAAACTGGTGGGTAAAAAGTAGGATAGAGTGCATTATACTATGCAGCAGTAAGATATGGATCATGGGTTCCATAATCTGTTGGATATCCAGATGGGTTATACCCATATGAACTTAGGTATGTTGGTATTGGGTTGTCAAAACCCACTGGCGGTGGCGGTGGTGCATGAGAAACTGGCGGGGGATTGTTTTCAAGCACCGCATGCGAGGGTCAGCCCATTTGGGGGTCCTCTGGAATAGGAGGGTACGAGCTTGAACCATGAGGGGATGCGAACCGTGGTCCCCCACGCATAGACATTCGAGCATTTCTCCTTCGCCTAGGCAGCTCGGGAGGTGGTTGAGGTGGTTCCTCAACTGGTAGTGGTGGTGGGGTAACCGCTTGAAGATACGGTTCATTCAAAGGAGGTTGAGCAGGAGAGTTATGATATGAAGGAGTGAATTCCCACTCATACTTGGTCCACCTCTCGGCAAATGAATTGGGCCCTTGGTACGGCTATCCATGGTATGGAGAACCGCTAGAGATGCTGATTGGGTGACCCGGTGTTCCGGTTTTGCAGCTCTGGATCGGGGTCGTCGTCCATTTCCATCTCCTGGGAGAAGTGATCTTCAGGTCCTAAGGGATTGAAACCAAAAAGATTGTTAACATAGTCGTTGGGGTTGAAATGAGCTGGGGAATAAATGGGATCGGAGTGATGGAAAGAATGGAAGTGTAAAGAGTGGTGAGATTGGTTCGAATGGTGTGATTCTTGAGAGTGATGGGAATGTTGGGGCTCGTCAGGAATGGGTAGCCCAAAGTATGGAGGATCCGAAGGTGAGGATCCTAGCGAAACAGAATGCCTCGTCGGCTCGAAGTTATTACTCCAATGATCCCGAGAGTCGGAACTAAAGAAAGTCGCTAACGGGGTACGTCGATAGGAAGGTCCCGCGTGGCCTGATGGCCCTCCTCTCATTGGTCCCTTTCCTTTGCCTCTTACACGTGGCGGCATTTTCCAATTAGTTAACCTGTCAAAACAAGTAAATATAATATAAATAATAAAAAGGAAAGTTAAGAATAAATCCTAGGTCATTAGCCTAGACTCGGAAGTCTGAGGAATGTGCTTATTGTGTCATTGAGATTAAACACAAAAGGTTAGTGTTTAATTCACTCAATGTTGGCTCTGATACCAACCCTATCACACCCCGATATTTCCACATATTACAGGTGGGCCCGGCGGGGAGTATCGTGACGTAGTTGATATCATCATTGTCAATACACACAATATAATAACACAACGGAAGGCTTGGTGAATAAACTATTACAAACCATAGTGTCTGAGTATTCGACGAAAGAATATACAGACTAGATTCTAATGATATCCACAGGCGGATCATAAATAAAATACAAGAAACGAAAAATAACAGACTCCAGGTATCTAGGGATTTGCAAGATCCTCTTATATGACACCTAGTAGCTCCAGCCTAATTACGAGAAGTACCTGTCAATCAACCTTTAGAAAATACGTCAGTTTACACTGGTAAATACAATTAACTGACTCATTTGAAAAGTATTTATGAAAATTGATTTAGGTGCACAAGGCACAAATCATTTATAACTTGGGACAATTACAGATTATATATGTTTGTCATACAATTGGGACCGGTTAGAAGCCGATCATGATTAACCGACTCACCACTTAAAGAACCCACAAATGAGTTATCCCCAACATGTGGGTTTATATTTTTTAGCATTTGCATCTGTCAGGTGTATGCCTACACCCCGTGCATAGGTCGTGGCCATTTTCAAATGAAATGAGCCGAGGATATCCAAGACATGGTCGAATTATCCCCCAATGTTTATGTTATCAAACAAGACAGATTAAAATGGGTTATGAAAATTTATTAATCACAATCCGATTAAATGATTTCATATCCGATTAAATGATTTCATACCGTATAAGGGAAAATAAGTTAAAACTATTTACCTGAGCTAAATATGAAAAGTAACTCAGTCATAAAATCCTAAAGCTTTATGATGATACCTTCTACTGGATGCTACTAATCTGTATAGAAGGTTTAATAACCTAATAGGATGATAACGAGTCTTTAATTAAGTCAAGGACTTAGACCGGCTAGCTAGGAAGAAACTTTACGCTTTTAAATGCTAGATTAAGCTGAGACCGTAATAGAATGTGGTTTAGACCCGACAAGCTTGGATACTTGTATAATATGGGTAAACTAAACACATTTTGGAAATTGAGGATTTTATGATAAGGTTAAACCCGTTTCGGCTATTTTACGCAAACTAGTCACATAAACCGATCCGAATGCATAAATGCGTAACGGGTAACCAAATGAATTACATACAGGTCTTATTTGTTATTATGCTTAAAATATGTTAATACATCAGTAGGATGTTAACATATATGCCCAAAAAGTATTTAAAACCAATTTAAGTCCTGTAAGGGCATTTTGGTTATTTTAGTAATTATAAAAGAGGCTTTATAACAAACTGAAGTTCTGGTCTTTTTAAATCAGTAAAATATTTAATTTATCTCATTACATCAGTAAGATATTACATATATGTGAGGTTCACCATTTATGGCCAAACTATACCCCGAAAGGGCATTTTAGTCATTTCACATATGCTTTTAAGGACATTTTTGGAAATCTGAGTTTATAATTTATACCTACTGTAATAATATTGAAATTTGTTTAAAAATTCCGTAGGTAACAAATCTTAGATGTTAAGTATGGTTTTAAACCATACTATGTACCTAAATAGTGTAAAAACTCGTTAATTGACCATAATCAAGGTGTTTATGTAAATCTGAGATTTTGATAAGTTTTAAATGCTCAAAATAATTTATTTAATGTATAAAATCAGTAGGAAAAGGTTTGATTCAAAATCCAAGTTTAAACATGTCTTATGCAAGATATCGCAATTTAATTAACAAAAAGCTTCTAATTACGATATCGAGCATAACTCCTAATTGATACCAAGAACTGATGTCAAATTTTCAGGACAAGCTTATATATCAGTAGCAAAGGTTTTTGTCCTCTCACTTTTCTAAAATTCTCATTTATTTGTCAAAAGGTCATTTACGACATTTATATGCATATTAACAAATACGAGCATATAATTCAAACCAATAAGGACCAAGCCATATAACTCCAGGAGGTTACACTACTATATAATATGGTCCTAATGGAAGCTTAAAACATGGAAGAATTTAGCTTAAACGGGTCAGAACTGAAAGTCAAAGCAAAAGTCAAGCTTTTGCGACTTTCGGTTATAAACTGACCTTAGACTGATAATTGTCGGGTTAGACTTGATTAAACATGTTCTAATACTAATTACCAAGTCATTAGAATGTTAAAATATAATTTAGAACCTCTGTTTTATTAGTTTAAATTATTTTTAAAGTTTCTATCCAGTTTGACTTTTTGACTAACTTATTTGACCTGACAATTAACTAGTCAAACGAATAAATTAGGAGGTGTCGTTTTAAGGGTTAATCACCTACCTTAATATGCTCCCATAACCACTTTCGTTTCGATCAGTGGCTGGACAAATTATGATTAAACCGAAAGTCAAGGCTTAATTACGATATGTTTGACTTTTCGTTTTTTAAGCTAATTAAATGGACTAAGCAGGGATTAAAACTCTTACTTAGGGTCCTTGCTATCTTTTCTACACTTGGAAATCTTCACCTAATGCTTGTAAGCTCCAGAAGTGTGTTCTTTGAAAGTTGTTGCAAATGTGAGCAAATGAACCAAGAACTAGAGCTCCTTATATACTAATTTGCAAGCATTTGGATCATCTACGGCTGTTATGGAGGCTCCTAGGATCACCCTAGGTGTCCTAGGGGTATCCTAAAACCGACAACAAGCCCCAAGTATCGAAATTCAGGCATCTAAGGCGGTGGAACATGCTGAAACGTGCGGTGTCAAGTTTTCGCTGATCTGGGCATTTGTAGTGGCCCGCGTAGGAATAGAAGAAGGTTTACGCGGCCCGCGTAGACCTGTTGATCAGGTTAAAAATGTTTCAAAGTTGGCAAATTCAGTCCCTGGTTGTTTTAAACCCTATTTAACCTCATTTTTGACATATAAGGCCCTTGTAGTTAATTTGTAGAGGCTCAAGGAAGTATATCCAAACTCCGTTAGGCCCGGTTTCGTTAAATATCACCTTAAACATAAGTTTCAACACATTGACACTTTTCACCCAAAGTCTTGAAAACTTGCTTAATGATCTCGAAACCACTTGAAATTTATACCACTTATTCTTGAGAGTATATTTGAATATTTCGAAGCCTCAGGTTCGTTAAAAGGTCACTCAGAGGTAAGAATTAACATGTTGACACGTTTAACCCTTGTAATTTATAATCTTCCGATTATTTTTCATGAACGGCTTCTTATATTCAACTAATCACTTGTTTAAGAATATATTCTTTATATGTGGTCATTCAGAGGCACAAGTTTGGCATGTTGACACTTTTAGTCCCTGTGGTTTCATATTTTCATCATTTGGCAACTTTAGTCCTTCAAACTTAATCTCTCACATAACTAGAGTTTGGGACATCTGTCTTTACCCAATTGGACACATTTTTACGGGGTGTTACAGATATCAACAACTGATTGGAAATGGTCCACAACAGTGGTTAGAAAAGAATGTGTCAAAAGCTGCTAAAACCCCTGAGCTAACCACTGTCCATGTTCCTGAACTTAACTCAGACACTGTTGTGACCCCATCCAAAGCCTTATTGGCTTTGGAGACCCTCCTGAAATTATTCTTTACTTGATGTGCAGGGAGCTTCTGCATGCGTAGATATTCTTTGGTATGTAGACAGTGGAGGCTCCAGGCACATGACTGGATGTAGAGCCCTACTCAAAGACTTCAAAACTCATGGAGGGGGTGATATATCTTTTGGTAATAATAGTAAAGGAAAGGTGATGGGTTCTGGTACAGTTCAGTCTGGAAAAGTTAAGTTTGAAAATGTTAATCTGATTGACAATCTAAAATTCAACCTTCTTAGTGTCTCACAAATGAGTGACAAAGGTTATGGGTCATTCTTTACTAAGGAGTGTTGGAACAGAAATGGTCAAAAAGATTGAAGAAATAATAAAAACAGGAAAAACTCAACTTGTTGATCAAAGAAGTGGCAATGTTTATGTAGTTGATTTGTTAAAAGAGAGCCCTATGACTGATGCCTGTCTGTTCTCAGCTGCCTCTAACAAAGAGATAGAACTATGGCACAGAAGATTGGGGCACACAAATCTCAAGATAATCATTGCTTTGTCAAAACAAGGCCTTGTAAAAGGTCTTCCACAAAAATTGTTCACGTGTCCTGAGCATTGTGTTTCTTGTTTAAAAGGAAAACAATATAAAAGCTCATTTAAGTCCATTGAAGAGTCCAAAACAACCAAGTGCTTACAAATGTTGCACATGGATCTGTTTGGCCCAGTAAAAGTCATGAGTCTTAAAAAGAAAAGATATTGCTTGCTAATTGTAGATGACTTTTCTAGGTTTACATGGACTTATTTCTTACATTCTAAAGATGAGACTGCAACATTTTGCAAGACTTTGTCAAATAGGTTGAAAAGAAATTTGACTTGCCAGTGAAAGTCTTTAGGAGTGACAATGGCACAGAATTCAGAAATAGGGAGTTGGATGAGTTTTGTGTGTCAAAATGAATTGTAAGGCAGTACAGCATTCCAAGGACACCAGAACAAAATGGAGTTGTTGAAAGAAAGAACATGACACTGATTGAGGCTGCCAGAACCATGCTTGCATATTCAGGTTTGCCATTAACTTTCTGACAGACGCTGTAAACACTGTCAGCTATGTCTAGAACAGACTTTTGATAAACCCCAAGCATCAAAAGACTGCCTGTGAAATTATGTATAAAATCAAACCACTGATCTCATACTTTAAAGTATTTGGCTGCCCATGCTTCATTTTAAACTTGAAAGACTCAATTTCAAAATTTGCAGCCAAAGTAGATTGTGGTTATCATTTGGGATACTCAACCACTGCTAAGGCCTACAAAGTGTTTAACACTAGGACAAAGTGTGTGGAAAAGACTTTGAATGTAAAGTTCAATGAACTTTCTTCACTGAAAATCCCTGCAAACCCTGCTGAGTTATTTGATCTTGATAAATTCACCTTTGAAAATGTTTCTGTCAAGACTAACAGTGCAGGTCCATCTCAACCTCCTCCATCAGACAATGGATATAAAGTTATCATTCCACAATAGAAGTTCATATCCATTGCCAGAGCAGCAGATGTTCAAAATAGCTGTCAAAGCTCGGCCACTGCTACATCAACAGTTGTTGACCAAAGTGGCCCTTTAACATCTGTTTCCATATCATCAACCACTATTGATAAAGGTCTGCCAACTGTGGATAAAAATCAACATGGTTTCACACAAATATCTCCTATCCCTCCACCTCCATTTCAAG
The DNA here is from genome assembly GCA_030545235.1 of Helianthus tuberosus. NCBI lineage: Eukaryota > Viridiplantae > Streptophyta > Magnoliopsida > Asterales > Asteraceae > Helianthus > Helianthus tuberosus. Next base: position 47,457,868 of record CM060376.1, read on the forward strand.
ACACTGTTAGATCATCAAAGTCATCAACAATTGTTAGCTCAGATGATTCACATCTACAGCCCTCACCCTTAAATGCCATTGTTCCATACAAAGGAGATTTAATCTTCTTGAAGTCTCATCCACCAGATCAAATTATTGGCAACATCAGTGAAGGGGTTCTCACCAAAAGTCAATCCCAAAATATCTGTCTTTTTGCTGGTTTTCTATCACTTCATCAACCTGTCAAGTACCAAGAGGCATTGAAAGGCAACAGTTGGGTGGAAGCCATGCAAGAAGAGTTCCAACAGTTTAAGAGACAACAAGTATGGGAGCTTGTACCACTGCCAGAGGGTGTGAGTCCTATTGGCACAAAGTGGGTCTTCAAAAATAAAACTGATGAAAGGGGCATTGTTGTCAAGAATAAAGCAAGGCTTGTGGTTCAAGGTTTCAGACAGGAAGAGGGCATTGACTATGATGAAACTTTTGCCCCTGTAGCAAGATTGGAAGCTATCAGACTGTTCTTGGCCTTTGCTGTCAACCACAACATAAAGGTGTTTTAAATGGATATCAAATGTGCATTCCTCTATGGTAAGATTCAAGAAGAGGTATATGTTTGTCAAACTCCTGGTTTTGAGGATCTATTTAATACAAATCATGTCTACAAGCTAAATAAAGCTTTGTATGGCTTGAAACAAGCACCTAGAGCCTGGTATGAAACTCTTTCCACCTTTCTTCTCTCTATTGGCTTCACAACGGGCAAAATTGACAAAACATTGTTTTTAAAATGGAGAGGGAAAGATCTAATGATTGTCCAGATTTATGTGGATGACATCATTTTTGGAAGCACATGTACGAAAATGTGTGAAGAGTTCAGAAAACTCATGACAGCTGAGTTTGAGATGAGTGCAATAGGTGAACTACAGTGCTTTCTTGGTCTCCAATTAAAGCAACTGCAAAATGCTACTTTCATTCATCAAAGAAAATATGCAATTTTTGGAAGCACATGTACGAAAATGTGTGAAGAGTTCAGAAAACTCATGACAGCTGAGTTTGAGATGAGTGCAATAGGTGAACTACAGTGCTTTCTTGGTCTCCAAGTAAAGCAACTACAAAATGGTACTTTCATTCATCAAAGCAAATATGCTAAAGAACTATTAAACAAATTTGAGATGAATGATTGTAAACCATGTAGTACACCCATGGCAACCAACAAGCTAGTCATGACTGATGAAAAGGATGACTTGGTTGATCAAATCTTATATAGAAGCACGATTAGGTCTTTATTGTACCTAACTGCATCTAGGCCAGACATCATGTTTGCAACATGTGTTTGTGCAAGATCCCAATCAGCCCCTAGGAACTGTAACCTCATAGATGTGAAAAGGATACTCAGATACATAAAAAGTGCTCCCACACTTGGTATCTGGTACCCTGCTAATGGGAATGTTAAGCTTTTAGGTTTCTCAGATAGTGACTTTGCTGGATGCAATGCAACAAGGAAGTCCACATCAGGAGGGTGCCAATTTCTAGGTAATTGCTTAGTATCTTGGCAAAGCAAAAAGCAAGCAGCTGTTTCAACATCCACTGATGAGGCAGAGTATATAGCTGCTGCAAGTTGCACTGCCCAACTGTTATGGCTTCAAAATCAACTGCTGGATTTTGGTATCACTGCTTTAAAGACACCTCTTATGTTGGACAATCAAGCAACATAAAATATCATCAAAAATCCAATCTCACATTCAACCACCAAACACATTGATATCAGACATCATTTTGTGAGGGATTGCTATGAAAAAGGTTTGATTTCTCTGCATCATGTTCATACTAAAGATCAGCTGGCAGATGTGCTAACAAAGGCATTAGACACATCCACCTTTGAAAGCTTAATCTCTAGGATTGGCATGCTTAACATGGAATAACAGGCACAATCCTGTTTTTCTATGAATAAAGCATTAAAATGTTTTCAGAAAATCAAAAATCCATCCTTAAAAATAGTTAAAAATGAAAGTTTTCATTAATCCTTAAAAGTCTGTCACAACCACTGTTTTGGTTCAAACATCTGATTTGTTAAAATTTATCCACTGCTGAAAGACAACCTCTGTTTATCCATTTTCATTGTTAATCACTGTTGCTACTACATCAGTGTTTTAAATCACTGATGGCTATCCACTGATAGTTAAAATCAGCCACTGTTTTCATTTTCACCATTGTAAACCACTGATATTGCTCATCAGTGGTTTCCTAAACAACTGTCATCCATTATTCATCAGAGGTTATCATGTAGACAATTCTTAGCCATCAGATCTTTGTAACCGCTGCCACGTTAGCATTCACTTTTTTCACTTTTATAAAACCCTGATTAAAACCCTAATCAGAGGTTTCACTGCCTTATCGAATTCAAAAGTTCTTTCGAAAGCAGTTTCCATCAAATTCCTTTGAATCATTCATCTTCTTCCTCCTCTCGCAATTTCCTTCGAATCACCATGGCCCTTGCTCACAAAAACCCTCATAACTATCTGTGCACACTTGAGAAAACAAGTAAAAACACAGATTTTCACTCCATCATCGATGCTCTTTCATCTTCAAAGTACAAAATTTTGTTGACTTGCAACGCACCCATCTATCAAGAATCCCTACGTGAATTATGGAAAAATGCCAAAGCCGAAGTTCAGGACAAAAAGCCTTGGGCTATCACATCTAAAGTAGGAGAAATTCCTGTTTCCATCACACCATAAACCATATCTGAGGTTTTTGAGATGAACGATCATACAGGTAAAAATTATTTCCCTAAAGATGAGTATCAGACAGATCTGATCGAAAGAGGGTATTTGGGACAAATGAATAAAGCTACTTTGCAAAAGGGAAATTTCCCACCTCCCATGATATTTTTATTTCATACCCTGCTCATGTGTGTTTCAAACAAAACTACTGCTTTCAATGAAATTCCATTGAAAATTCAATACTTGGGATATGTTATCATGGCATAAGTTGATTTTAACTACTCCCAAGAGATTTTCAATGATTTGGTTAAAAATATAAATAATATAAAAGAAAAGAAGAAACCATTATTGTTATTTCCAAGATTTTTGAGCTATTACTTACAAAAGAAAATCCCAAAGGATAATGCACAAGTGCTTATCCAAGGTGCTTCTTGTCAAATAAACAGTCTTTCTTCTGAAACTTTTACAAGGCTGTCAGAGTCAAAATCTTCTAAAACACAAACAGAGGAACCTAAGCAAACTTTGGATGCGTCCAAATCTGCTCCTCAGGTTTCTGCTGTTGAGCCCACTGCTCATGGTGACCACAGCAGCACAACCACTGATGTGCACCCCCCACCAAAAATTACCAAAAAGCCCAAAAAGAAATCCAAAAAACCCACCAACCCGTCTAAAAAGGACTTTCTGGAAGATGAGATCCCAGAAGTAACTCCTGTGACAACACAAAAGTCACCAATAACCACTGTTGTTACTTCCTCACAACAGTTGGTTAGATCTCCACCTAAAGCTTCAACTCCTCCTACTTCCTCACAAAAGGAACCGGTTGTAAACACAGGGACACCACTCTATGATACATTACCCTCACTTGAGAGTATGTTCAATAGCCCTGCTCCCGTGGCAAATTCACTTTCAACTCCTATCCCTACAATCACATTACCACCCACCATGTTACCTCTGTTGAAAGCATTAGATATGGATCAGACACTAATCAGTTCTTCTCAAAAACCCATCACTGAGAATATACTCCTACAAGTGACTGAGTCTAATGCCTCTCCCTTTGCTAACCCATCAACAGTTGAGGAGGTTACACCCCTAGAGTTACATGTAACTCTTGGTGGTAGTTCAAGTAGAGCAGCTACTACAGGTGTGGAATCCACTGGTTTACACCTGGACAGTAGTTTCATAAGTCAGACTCCCTTGAAGGCCATTTCTTCTTTGGGAACCAAGGTAACCACTGGTGTGTTCCAGTTAACCACTGGTGAGCTTACTTAGGTAATCACTGCTGAAAGAAGTCCTCAGTACCAAGAAAAAAGGGCATAAGTGGATGAACCATTGGAGACTTCTCCTGGTCCAACTGCTGATACAACCACTACTAGTGGGAAATTAGATGATCCCATTAAATTGGGTGATGGTTTAAAATATCAGGAATTGACGAAGAGAGTTAACAATATTGAAACATCTGTGGCAGATATCAAAAATATGCTGCAACAGTTGTTACAATCATCAAAGTCTCAATCCACTGCTTCATCATCTACTACCACAACAAGTGAGCTATGGCAACTCCTACAACCTCTGCTTCATCAACAACGAAAATATGTTGATCAACAACATGAAGTTCAGTTACAAATGTTCAGAAATTTAATAGATGCAAGGTATAAGGATACTCAAGCTGATATTAAAGCTATCAAAGCTCATTTACTTCAAACCACTGTTACTTCTCCTCCTACAATCATCTATGTAACCACTGATGATGCCAAAAAGGGGGAGAAAGGAAAGGAAGGTCTACATTTAGAGCCTGATCCAAAAGCTAAACCAGTTGTAGAAATTCCCAAGCCAGATGGTTCAAAGAAGGTTGACGTAACTCTCAACCTCTTTGCTGAAGAAAAAAGCAAAGGGAAAAGAGAGAATGGAACGAAAGGGCGCAGTAAGATTCGCAGAAGAAAAGAAAGTTCCGATGGCAAAGGAAGAGCAGGGTACTTCAAAAAGAAGAAAAACTGGCAGAAAGGCCAGCAAACCCACTTCCACACCTTCCAAACCCACTGAACAACCTTCTGAAATTCCCAAAAGTTCCTCACCTCAAACCACAAAGCCAACAGATGTTGTGACACCTGTTATATCAACAGTTGTTGATACATCAGTGGGTTCAACAAATGTTGTTTCATCCAATGCTCTCATCACTTTACCAATCACCACTCAATCCACAAATACACCTCCAACCACACCAAAAATCAAGAGAAGGAGGATAACAAATGTCATACTAGAAGATGACACTACACCTTATCCACTTCCAATTTCTGCACAGCCTCTAATCTATCCACTGTGCAAGGTCCTACTTCAACTACTTCAATTTTAACCCCTTACCAATCTACTGCCTTGGTTCCTTTAGGAGTAAAATATCCTCTGGATCTTCCAGCAGTTAGAGAGGAGATCAAATCCTTCTATTCTGAAGATGATCCTGAAAAGAGGAATCTTCCATCTCTTCAAGGGTATCCTTTGCCAAAGAACATTGATGAGTACCTTCAACTGAAAGCCAAACAACCAGAGGATATCTCAAAAAGAGACACAAAAGGAAAATCTGATAAAGAAATACATAGAAATCTGCAATATCTGCTCAGGCAAGTCAGAACATTAGAACAGTTTTCCAAAGATCTTTGTCAGCAGCTATCAGAAAGAGATGATGAAAGTCTGAGGCAAGACTACATTGAGCACATTATGGAAAACAAGAAATACAAGGAAGAAAGGTATCAATTCAAAGACTGGACCATAAGTGAGCTCAAGCAAGAAATTGCAAGAATACAAAAGATGTTTGATGACAAAACAATAAAACCAACCCCACCAATCTGGTCCCAGTATAAAAGGAATGTACCTCAAAGGGCTTTGAAGTTGAAAAGAATGAAGGAAGAGCTTATAACTGCAAATTATGGCTCAAGGAATCAAGTCACAAGGTGGACAGAGGTTAAAGTGTTAGAAACCTACAAAAGGTTGGAAGAAAGGAGAAAGAAAGATCCCACTGTTCCTAAAAGGACAGATTATTCAGCATTAGTGGTTCCAACCAAACAGACCCTACCAACTAAAAGATCTGTTAATCCCACTATTCCATCTGTTATTGCTGTCTATCAAAGAAAGAGGCAAAAACAGATTGATGAAGAAGAAAGGGCACAAGAAGCTGATATTATGAAAGTGGTTCTTCAGCAGATGTTGGTAGAAAATCCTGACTCAGCAAAGCTTCAAGATATTGCCAAAAGAGTCATGAGCAAGCCTCCATCACCTAACTCATCAAGAATAAAAGCTCTCCCAAGAAACCCACCAGACTAAAAAAATACTAAAGTGGAAGTCTGATCAAAAGACCCACGTATTGACATTGCTTAAGTCTAGTGGAAAAGTTAAGCACATATCAAGGGAGGATGCACTAGGCCTTAGTGTAGCTGACCTCCAAGATCTCCTAGAGCTTCAACTGTGTAGGGATGAGGATGATGAAGATTCCCTGAACTTTGAATTACAATTCAAGGGGCAAGTTAGGGAAATGTTGATGAGACAATAAAGCTCAGAAATAATGAAGTGTTTTGGCATCATCTGTTCCAGTGGGAGATTGTTGGGATTGAACCCTACAAAGGAACAGATGATATGAAAAGCCAAAACTGGTTCAGAACAATGGATCATCATAAGCATTGCTTGTACAAAGACTTTCCCCTTGACAGTGGCTCCAACATCTGATAGACTCCAAGCACTGATGTTTACAATTGTTGTTATCCAAAGCCCTGATGAAGAATAAAGACTGAAGCTCAATCTACTGGTGTGTCCTAAGTACTGTTGAAGACCAAAGCTCTGCTCATCCAAAGAACTGATCATCTATTGAAGAAAGCACTGATGTTCAACATCAGTGCTTAGACTACAACAGTGGAATGAAGAATCAGTAGTTTATATTATCAGTGTCTTTGTATTCAGTGTCTATGTAATTGGTGGTTGTATAGAACAGTGTTTGTAGTTTGTTAGGAAGTTAGATGCCACTTTCATGGTGACGTCAGCAAAGATGCTCAGTGGTTTGGGCTATACTATAAATAGAACAGTACTCTGTACTGTTCTCTTAGCTCTTTTCACCTAAGTCTTTCTGTATGAACAATCACTGACCTCAGGCTGAGGGGGAGTCTTTTGCATGCATGCATAATTGAGTCTTGTAACCAATACAATCATTCGATTAATGAAATCATGCCTGCTTAAACTTTTCTTCCATTGATTGTGTGATTAAAGTTTATTTCCATATTCCGCAGCACAATACTTGTTTCATCTTTCATTTCTTGTTAAACAACACAATCAGAGAAACTCAGATCCTAACAAGACCTTCGCGGGTTTTAAACCGCTCGCCGAGGATGTCGAACCTCTTAATCAGGTGCATCCTCCACATCCGCGTCGACGCTATGGGCGGCAATAACTGTGGGTCCTCCTTCGGTACGAGGCCCAATGAACGGGCAATGACGGTCACGTACGCGTCGCCATACAAAATAGCCATTAAGGTGTGTGAATATGCACACCCTTATAAAAATTCTATTTGTTTAAAATTAAATTAGTTTTTTTTGGTCTTGTAGTGATTTTTTAGTGTCTTATTGTTTTTTGTCTTGTAATTCGAGTTTCTTTACATCTTACATTAGCTTGCGGTATAAGTTAGTGTTTGTCTTGCCTACGTTTTACGTCATTTAGCGGTATAATTCACATTTTTACTTTACAAATTTTCCTGATCTTATTCGTCATTTGCTTAGTATTTAGCACGGGAAAACATCCCCAAGCTCACAACGTGGGCACTAAACACTAGTTAAGTACAAATGTAATCTTGTTAAGAGTAATCTAAACTAGTTCTATTTCTACACCATTGTTTACTGCAAGACTCGAACCCTTTATCTTATGTGTAGGATACTCTTTTACATTTTGATAACATTAAACCAAGTGCATTAGGTAACTACAAATTTAAATAACCAACATATCATGCAAAAATAAAACTTATCACAAGGATTAACTTCTTAGATTTTGTAAAAGATTTTAAACAGAAGAAAAAACCACGAAAAAATATGTCCTAATTAATTCATTAATAGACGTATAACGGCTGCGAACAGGCCGTAAACGCAACAGTTAACCGCTGCGTTTGCAGCCGAAACTTTAGTGTACTCATATGCACCTTTTATTCTTTTGCAGGTAATCTATATCAGGGTACACTCAATGGAAGATGGGGCATGGCTGGGTCTGAATGAAGCCCTACATCTTTTTTTCTCATTGCTACTCACACTATGTGTTGAGTTTGTATAACCACTGAGTACCTTACTACTTTAGATTCTCATAACAACTTTTATATATAACGAGTAATTTTTAGTTATTTGAATGTGAATTAGTGTTTAATTATTTGTATACTTATGAATGTTTTGGTCCTTGTATGTTTAGGAAAAACTTAAAAAATGTGCATGTAATTGTATGTGGGTAGCAATGTAAATAGCAGTAAATAATTTTTTTTCCTTTTTTTTACTTTTAGTGGCGACATTTGTCGCCCCTAAAAGTCACAAATGTCGCCGCTAAAAGTCATTCACAATAGCGACGACAAACCCTTTTTAGCGACGACAGGTGACCAATAGCGGCCGATCTATAGCGGCGACTCTTTAGTGACCGTTATTGTTTGGTAGGTTGCAAGTGGAATTGCGACAGTGACCGTTGTAGCATTGATAGCCATCACAGAAGCCTTTTAGCTTGGTTAAAAGAAAAGCCCAAGCTACAAATAGAAGGCAAAGATTACTTGTGAGTTTGCATATCCTCGAAGAAAATTAGACATTATCTTTCATTTTCAGATTTTAAACGAAAGTTCTGTCAATAACTGTTATTTTTTCCAACTGGACCAAGTTAATTAATTAGACCAAGTAACTGATACGTTGGCTCAAGCGTATTCATGAATTGTATTCAAACGTAAGAAAAGAAACCAAGACCTTTTCGTATGCTAGAGTTTCCACAGCCTCAAAACAGAACTTAAACAAAACCCATGATGATGTATTAATTACTTATAATAGTTTTAACGTATTAATAGGATAAACATTACTATGAAGGCGGCTATTTACGTCTGAAATTTAACTACAGACAAGAAACCCAGCTAACAATCGTGACCGGAAAATCGGTTGGTACGTTGTGAGGGGAATTGTGACAGTGACCATTCTAGAAGCTTCAATTAATTAAAAGAAAAACCATTCTAGCTAGCTTCTTAGCTTAGCTTGGCTAATTAATAGAAGGCAAAGATTGTGACTTGTGAGTTGAAAGTCCTCGAAGAATTTTAGATTTTGGCTTATATTCAGATTTTATATGGAAGTTTTGTCAGTAACTGTTATTTTTTCCAACCAGAACAAGTTAGACCAAGTAAGTGACAAGTTGGCGCTAGCGTATTCAGAAGTTTTGTATTCAAACCTAGGAAGAGATGACGAAGACCTTCTCCAATGCTAGAGTTTCCACAGGCTCAAAACTGCCTTCCACAGTTCCACGTCGGCTGACTGGAGGAATTTCCGTGGGGTTTCCCTCTCGCTTCCCCTTCGAATCTCACATAATATCGAAGGCGGAGCCTTACTCTCTGGTCTCTCCCCTCCACGTCACCTTGGATCCTCATGGTCTATCGTTTAGGAAGAATATCAGTCTAAAATCCTTGGAGGAACCACACATTTATATATATATACAATTGATGAAGTTCTTAGGAACAGTGTAGGTTTCCAGGTTTTGTTATATTATAATTTAGCACAATACATGACCAAGTTGATAATTATATATATATATATATATATATATATAGGGGATCGCTAGAATGAGAACCACCACGAGTTATGAGAACCACGAGAACCGCACCCCGCGGGTGGCCGTCGGCGACGAAATTTTTTTTACACCTAGATCCGTATATTTTAGTGGGGGGTTTAAATTTTCGGTTCAAACGGCGCGCCCGAGGGGGTAGTTTTTTTACGCCCAAAGTTTGGGTTTTTTTAATTTTTTTAATTTTTCTTTTTTTTTTTACCAAACTTTGGGCGTAAAAAACTACCCCCTCGGGCGCGCCGTTTGAACCGAAAATTTAAACCCCCCACTAAAATATACGGATCTAGGTGTAAAAAAAATTTCGTCGCCGACGGCCACCCGCGGGGCGCGGTTCTCGTGATTCTCATAACTCGTGGTGGTTCTCATTCTAGCGGCTCCCTATATATATATATACATTTCTCATGGTCTATGGATTAGAAGAATATCGGTTTAATAGTCCCTAGAGGTTCATTCATTTTTTTATAAAATATTTAAATGGGAAATTAGACCTTATTGAGAAGAGTCTAAGTCATTGAGTCATATTTATAAATTAGTACAATACATGACCAAGTTGATAAACATATATGTAATTATAATTGTAATTGTAATCAAGTTGAGCATATAATGAAACCAGCAAGTTGCAAGATAATTCCACGGATATTGTTATTATATATACACCCATTGAGAAGAAGTTTATTCATCCTTATTTCATCATGTATTTGCCCTTCCTATATCTCTTCCCTTTGGTTACACTCTCTTATTCTCTGCATGCTACTACGGTTTCGTCTTCACAAAGTGTTTTAGCCCAAGGCTCATCACTCTCTATTGAAAAGAAAGACCACTTGGTTTCACCAAATGGCCTTTTCACAGCAGGTTTTCACCAAATTGGGCAAAATGCTTATTGCTTCGCGATATGGTTTACGCAGCCCATGATGAACGGAAACCACACATTGGTTTGGATGGCAAATAGAGATGAACCTGTCAACGGAAAGCGCTCCAAGTTTTCGTTGGGGAAAAATGGAAATCTTGTTCTAACGGACGCTGGCCAAATATTTTGGACAAGTAACACAAATTCAAAGTTTCCTGTGGAACTTAAACTACTTGATTCGGGTAACCTTGTTCTTACCCACATAGACAGTACGTCATATATTTGGCAAAGCTTTAGTTCTCCCACTAACACCATACTTCCCAATCAGCCTTTTACCAAAGATACTTCTCTTACATCTTTAAGAAGTTTAACAAACTTTTCTTCTGGGTTTTATAAACTTTATTTCGATAATGACAACGTAATCAAACTTCTTTACAACAGAGATGAAGTTACCAGTGTCTTTTGGCCTAGCCCATGGTTACTACCAACGTTAGCAGGAAGGTCTACTTACAACAATAGTAGATTTGCTTCGCTTGATTCGAAAGGTCGTTTCTGGTCTTCGGATAGTTTTACTTTTCTAACCAGCGATTATGGCAAAACACTTCAAAGAAGACTCATACTTGATGTTGATGGTAATGTTAGAGTTTACACACTTAACAAAAGAAGGTGGATTGTTTCTTGGCAAGCTTTTTCAAAAACATGTGAAGTTCATGGGATTTGTGGTCCAAACAGCCTTTGTACCTACAATCCAGAAAAGGGTAGAACATGTTCGTGTATGCATGGGTACAAGGCGAAGAACCACTCAGATTTGTCTTTTGGGTGTGAACCTACGTTTGATTTTACTAAACATCCTGAAAAATTTGACTTCATAAGGCTCCCTTCCGTCGAATTTTACGGATTTGATTCTCTGTACATACCACGCTCTAATTTCAGTGAATGCCAGAAAGCCTGCTTGGATGATCCCAACTGTAAAGCCTTCCAATTCAACTCTGACCAAGGAAATGCCGCTAATTTTCTCTGTTATGTCAAGACTTTGTTGTACAATGGCATCTACATGAATGGTACACCTTTCATTACTTATCTTAAGCTACCTAAGACTAATGTATTATCCTATAATCAAAAGGTTGCGAAAGAGTCAAAATTGGAATGCTCAACTTCCATAATAGAGCTAAAACGACCATATGATATAAAACATGCAAACGGGTCCCTCAAGTTCATGTTTTGGTTTAGCATCATCCTAGGTGGAATTGAAGTCTTATGCTTTCTATTCTTTTACCATATCACCAAAAAACCTTCAAGAAAAAACACTCAAGCCTACCTTGCAATTGCTACTGGATTCAAAAGATTCACATATGTTGAAATAGTGAAAGCTTCTCGTAAATTTAGCGAGGAGATTGGGCAAGGTGGTGGTGGTATTGTGTACAAAGGAAAACTTCCAGACAATCGAGTGGTGGCGATTAAGGTACTCCACGATGCGATCCAAGGAGAGGCAGAATTTCAAGCAGAGATGAGCACAATTGGAAGAATAAACCATAAGAACTTGATAGAAACTTATGGTTATTGTGCCGAGGGAAAACATAGGATCTTGGTGTATGAGTACATGGAGAATGGCTCATTGGCTCGTAACTTGTTAGGTGCTAGCCAGCTTGGTTGGCAGAAGCGATATGAAATTGCAATTGGTGTGGCAAAAGGGCTAGCTTATTTACATGAAGATTGCTTGGAGTGGGTTTTGCATTGTGATGTTAAACCACATAACATATTGTTAGATGCTGATCATAACCCAAAAGTGGCTGACTTTGGCTTGTCTAAGTTATTCCATCAAGATGTAAAAGAAGATTCCAAAGTTTCAAAAATAAGAGGGACTAGAGGGTATATAGCTCCAGAATGGGTGTTTAATCTTCCAATTACTTCGAAAGTGGATGTTTATAGCTATGGAGTGGTAGTGCTTGAGATGATAACAGGACGAAGTCCCACATGTGATCAAGCAACCTATTATGACGAGATTGTTGAGCAAAAGAGGCTAGTAGATTGGGTGAGGGAGAAGGTCCACGAGGCTCACGGAAATTTTACAACAACACAACTCATGGAGATATTGGATCCTAAGATGAATCAAGAATTTGAACATGTTCAAATGGAAAATCTTCTTAGAGTGGCTCTACAATGTGTTGAGGAAGACAAAGATGCTAGACCAACCATGAGCGAGGTTGTGAAGATTCTTCTCGACTTGGGCATAGACTATTAGCTAGAGTCATACTCATGGCTAACTAATTATGCATTTTTTCCTCTTTAAAATATGAGTTGAGATGAGTTCTATTTCTTCAAAGCATCAAGTGGTCAAACAATTATGATAAAAGCACTGTAAAACATTATCGAACATTTGGTGAGATGGCTTTCGAATTTAAGTTATTTTCTTGCTTTCATAGCTTTTTGTAATATATTTTGAATATATATTATGCAAGGAATAAACACGTCTTTTTTGAGCATTTCGATTTAGTATTTAAGAAAAACGCCGAGCGATTAGGATATTAGAGAAAAAAAAATCATGAAATTGACTCACAAACAGCAAATAACTAATACTATGAAAAATATTAAGGATCACCAATGAACTAAATCAAAATGATTATATAATAACTATAAAAGAAAAGAACCCCAGACTATATATATATATATATATATATATATATATATATATATGGGAGGGTTATCTTCAGAACATGGGTTTTTGTGAGAACTCTAAGAACAATTTCCATCCATAGATCATCACCAATCAAGGGCTAAGATTAAATGGGTTTTTAATGAGAAGGGGACCATTAAAATAAGACTAAAAATGGGCAATACTGTAAAATCACATTCAATTATCCCTTCACCCCCAAATTCACCTTCTCCTCCAGGAAATCAAATCGACGTCTTCTAAATCCACCATCTTCCTCAAGGAATCAATCTGCAAATCTGAAGTTATCAAATGTTTAATGGGAAGAAAAGGATGAATGGACCACAATCGAGTCGACGATGTAAATCTGCAAATCGAGCCAACGATATAAATCTGCAAATCTGCAATGTTTTTTTGGGGAGAAAAGGATGAATGAATCAATCCACCATCTTCCTCAATGAATCAATCTGCAAATCTGAAGGTTTGTTTTTTCAACTTTTTATTGTTCTATTTCATTAAAATTAGGGCTGGAATGATGTTTATTGCTTGTTTCACGATATAACTACATGTAATTTAACCTATGGGAACACCAATTTAAATTCCTCTATATATATATGTAGCTTGCAAATTGAAAGCTTGACATTGCCATCAGTTTAGATTTGACCAAATTTGTGATTTTGAAATCCAATTGATCACTGAGTTACAACTTGACCTAAGGGAGTTCAACAATTATTTATGTTTGGACTTGGATTCTGTCTATTACTATTTCTTTGTGTTGGATTTCTATCACTCAACCAGATCCACTGCTAAAATCTAAAGCTCTTTGTGTACCAGTAGACCTTAACCTTCTAAAAGGATAGTGCACTTATAATTTATGGATACCAGATTAGGATTAGGTTCAAATGTGAACAAAATCCCAAGAGTGAACTGCGTGAACTGATTTGGGCCCTTGATTTTTATGATCTTGAGATTAAAGTGAGTGGCATGATGGTAATTATTTGGTTAATTTTTTCCATTTAATTAAATACAAAAAGGGTATATGTGTAATTCCAATCTTAAATTGATTGCATAAATCTCTCACAAATCAAGTAATCAATTATCCTCTTAAATTGATTGCATAAATCTCTCACAAATCAAATCAAGGATTAGGAAAGATGTAACTTAATTCAATTATTAAAATAATTATTTGTTTAAATGCGATGTACACATGTGTATTCTGATTTTGCCCTCTTTTTAATGCGATGTACACATGTGTATATCGTCTGTTTTTTTGATATCTCAGAATTTTTTTTGTATTGAATGTTGATGTACACCTGTGAATTACTGTACACATATGTACGATGCTGAGTACACATGTGTACTGTTCTATTTATATCCAAGTACACATGTGTATACCGTTGAAATATGAAGGTTACGTGGATCTTAAAAATCAAAGTTTGAATTCTGGTGATGAAATCTGAAATAAAAATTGAAATTGAAATCTGGTGATTTGTTGTTTGTTTTGATAATTATCTTATTAATAAATAAACATAATGTGGATAATTAATTTAAATTAGGAAAGATGTAACTTAATTCAATTATTAAAATAATGATTTAAATCTAAGTTTTTATATAATTACAATCCTACCCTTAACAACTAAAAAGGAAATCAAGGGTCCATATCTGTTCACGCAGTTCACTCTTGGGAGGTTGTTCACGCTGGAACCCTACCCTACCAGATTAAGTATATATGTTAGCTCAAATGACATCAACATTTTTCATCTTGTTTTTTATTTCTACTTGGGTGAATTTTAGCTTTTGAAATGATGTGAAAGTCTATATAAGTTCCTTTAGGACGATTCAAATATGAAGAACTTTAAACCTGGTATATCAATAGCTTTCTTTTTCAAGTGTTTTGGCAAAAACTTAGATTTAAATTTGTAAAATTGAAGTCTAATTGTTCATTGAGTTGCTGACTTTTCTACACTAGCTACTATACAAGTTTGCCACATTACAGTTTGAAATAGCAACGTGTTATTTTATCGAGATTGTAAATCACTTGTCTGGGATTGCTAATTACTTATCGAATGGACGAGTTCTGAAATACAATATCTGTGTGAGAAAAATGGATGGTATACGGGTAAATATTTGCTCAAGTTCTGCCTTTTGTTTTTCTTTTAATTTGCATAGTCTTAAATCAACAATGTTTATTGGTTTTATAAAATGGTAGGCGTTGTCAGGGATTTAAGTACTATAGCTAAGGCTAGAACGTCACTTATGCAAGGAAAGGGAAAAAACTAAAACATTAACTTGCATTTATTTATGAAAGAAAAGTAATTGTAATATAATAACATATGTGTAAATCATAATAGTTAAAAAATAAGCAAATATATTAAGGTTTACACATGTGTATATCATAATATTAAAAAATAATAGTAAGCATAGATATAAAGGTTTAAACATGTGTAATAGATTAAAAAATAAAAGTACAACAAATCTCCATATGTTTTTACACATGTGTAAATCATATATATATGAAGGTTTACACACGTGTAAACCTTAATAGTTAAAAAAAAGAAACATTAATATGGAAATTTACACACGTGTAAATCATGATAGTTAAAAAAAGCATAGATATAAAAGGTTTATACATGTGTAAATCAAAATACTTTGAAAAATAAGCATAATAATGAAGGTTTACACATATGTAAATCTTAATACTTTAAAAAATAAACATAACAATGAAGGTATACACATGTGTAAATCATATATATGATGGATTACACATGTGTAAATCATAATACTTTGATAAAATAAGCATAAATATAAAGGTTTACACATGTGCAAATCATAATAGTTTAAAAAAGGTAGAGATATGAACATTTACACATGTGTAAAACAAACACTTACATGTATAAAATAGAAACTTACACATGTGTAAAACAAATTTATACATGTGTAAATCATCTTAGTTAATATTGCACTTTTGTGATTAAGCAATTTACACATGTGCACATTGAAACAATGGTATTACAACAAACGAACATGATTATTGTGCAATTTACACATATGTAAGTAGGTTGTTTACACATGTGTAAGTGAGCAGTTCTGCACATTTACTCATGTGTAAGTCAGCCATATTATTTGTTTAGAATAGCAGTAAAAACAGATGGCTTAATAATATTGTACTTTTGTCACTTTGACCAGACATGTTTCAGAAAAAAATGGTACATTCTACTGTTGGTTTTAAAATGGAAAAGAGAACATTGAGAGTTCAACTGTAGAAGCCTAGAAAGTGATACGAAGATTGTACTTTGGAAAGACAATATTCACCGAGAAGACGTCATCATGAAGACTAGATGATATTATGGATTATGACTTATGTTAATGTCCTTAGCGTATTTCAAGGATTATAACTTATGTTTTCATGGTATCATGGTTACCGTATGTCAATGATTACGATTTGTTGGACAATTTAATGTTTTTGATTTTTTTTTTGTAATGCTATTTTGGTTTAAATCCTACTTGGTGGTCAATATAATACTTTTAGTTTTTGCTTAATACTATCTTGGATTAATTATCAAATGATGGTAGTCGTGCTTAAAAAGTTTGGCTACAGTATGAGATGCATCAAAAAGAAAAAAATGATTTGTCATTGTAAAAGACGGTCACATTTTGTCACCATAAAAAGGAATCACATTTTTAATTTTGACATAAAAAAATTGATTGAATTATACTAGAATATAAAGTATGTTCCAATATGCCAATATGTGATTTTAAGAAGGTTTTTGAATCCCTTCTCTTTATCTATTTTTATCTATATAACGAGAAACAAAAAAACTAGTTTGAAACTGACTTTTGAGTGGAAATTTACAAGTAATCGAAGTATAAACGTATGCGCATATGCAGCCGCGCGCTGCAGCGTTACGGCAGCCATGCCGCTGCGTTTTTGCAGCTAGCGGTGCTGCGTTTTTGCTGCGCTGTTGCTGCTGCTTTTCTGCAGTTGGCGCTATTTCCTTAAAACATTAAAACAACCTCAAATATTAGTAGATACAGAATCACATATTTGTTTGTTCTTCATTCAGATTTCTCTAACAGAATTGTACTTAGTAGTTACATATAATGAAGTGTTTTATGTTTGATTTATGATTACATTCTTTTTCTAATATAGGTACAAAGATTGAAAAACACATAAGAATCCTTGCATCACCATCAGCATTTCATTCATCTGATGCAGCCTTGCAAGCCAACTGAACATCTTATATGGACTTGAGACAACCTTTTCACTTCAATATCACACACATACATGTCCTCATATCTTCCAGTATTGAAACAGCCTTTTACAACAGTAGCATATGCTAAAAGTCTATGAACACGACTCGTGTCGATTAACCTGCCATAATCCCGCTCGTCAGTTTCATCCTACCAAGTCTACATGCATTTGAAATGTATTTTTTTTATCTTGAAATTTGGTATCAAGGAAGTACTTTTTTACAAAGAATATAGAACAACACTTACACATGTGTAAATCTGAACAGGATGGGATGCAAGTAAGTCGTAGTTACACATGTGTAAATTTGAACACAATGGGATGCTCATATCAGCTCCAACACTTGGTTCATCCAAATCTTCAAATTGTTCCTCATGATTGATAACCGTTAATATAGAACCCTTGGTTCACCTCACATAGTTACAATATCCTCTTAGCTGGTCTTAGATGAACCTACATCACAATATAAACACACGCTTGTAGTCATTATCAATAACATTATATAACCCTTACAATTACACTTTGTAAAAAAAAACTAAGATAAAGAACCTCAGTTAACATTTGTGGCTGAGTTTTGATATCAATCTTAGTCATGGAACCATGCTTCATCAATCAATCATGTGATTCATCAGTACCTATAGATGATTTAGGATAAACTGTACTTGCAATCCAGCAAATAAGAATTAATTAGGGCAAATTACAAACTCAATAGGAACTTGTGTTAAAATCGTGGAACAAAACCCACAATACATAAACAGAGTAATTGATATCAAAATCTATTGAACAATAATAAGTGAATCTAAAATCGATTAAACAACTAATCAGTGAATCAAATATTGATTTGAGCAAAAATCAATGAATCCAAAAACCGTATTAAACAATTAACAATTGAATACATACCTGCAGAATAGGAACGAAATAGTTTAAGACCAGTTACTCCAAACCATAATCCATTGGATAAGATTCCTGATTGAAGATCATGTGCCTAGACTAAAGATCGTGTGCGTAGATTGGAAAAAAGTAGTACTGGAATTTGGGAATTAATGGAAACCAGAGAGTTGTAGGGAATTTGTTTAATTACCACTTTACCCTTTTAATTAAAATACAAGGGAGATAAATGAGTGGCTGAGATTTGTTCTCATGGTTCTCACAAAAGATGAGTGTTGTCAATTAAACCCTCCCCTATATATATATATATATATAGGGGAAGTTTCAAATGAAAACCCCTAGTTAACGCGAAAACTCGAAAACTAACTAAAAAAGCCAAAAAAAAACATAACAAATTTTTTTTTCATACCAATTTTCGTCACTTTTAGTATATAAAAACAATTTCAATTTTTTTTTTGTAGTGCACATGTGTAATACTACACATGTCATGTGTAATTCAATTTTTTTTTTAATTTTTTTTATATCAAAAAACATGCAATTTTTTATAAAAAAATTGAAAAAAAAATTAGTGTATTTTTTAGCCTTTTTTAGTTAGTTTTCGTGTTTTCACAATAAAATTGGTTTTCATTTGAATCATCCCCTATATATATATATATATAGATGATATCTTAGTATTTTCAAAAGATATTGAAACTCATTTTAAGCACCTTGATATATTTAAAACCATTGTTATAAAAAATGGTTTGGTTATTTCTAGTCCAAAGATGATGCTATTTCAAATAAGTATCAGATTTTTAGGTCATATCATAGAAAAAGGGAAAATAGTTCCTATTAATAGAAGTATAGAATTTGCTTCTAAATTCCCTGATAAAATTACTTATAAAACTCAACTTCAAAGGTTTTTAGGGAGTTTAAATTATATAGCTCCTTATTACCATGATTTAGCTAAATATTCTTCTATTTTATATGATAGGTTAAAAAAGAATCATAAGCCTTGGGATGAAAATCATACTCAAGCTGTCATAAAAATAAAAAAGAAAGTTTTAGGTCTTCCTTGCATGACTATTGCTAATCCAAATTGGGAAAAAATTATAGAAACAGATGCCTCAGAAATAGGTTATGGGGGGAATATTAAAACAAATTTCTCCTCAAACAAAACAAGAATATCTTGTTAGGTTTCATTCAGGAAAATGGCTTGAAAGCCAGAAGAAATATGCTACTATTGCAAAAGAAATTTTAGCAATATTAAAATGTGTTCTAAAGTTACAAGATGATTTATATAACCAAAATTTTATAATAAAAACTGATTGCCAAGCAGCTAAATTTATGTTTCAAAAAGATTTTAAACATGATGTTTCAAAACAAATGTTTGCTAGATGGCAATCTCAATTAGCTCCTTTTGATTTTGAAATACAATATAAAAAAGGAGAAGAAAATAGTCTTCCAGATTTTTTGAGTAGAGAATATTTGAAGATAATATCTTATGTTTAATTTGCAGGTGTTTTAATGACAAAGGCCAAAGGACCCCTGAAAACAGTTTTTAATAATATTCAGATTGAAAAAGATGATTATAATATCTTGAAAAGAATAACAATTATAAGGATTCATAACTTAATGAATGATTATAGTAATCCTGATAGTCTTAAAGAACTTTCAGAGGAGTATATTATTCTAAATAATATCAAGAATAAAATAAGGGTTCTTGAGGAAAATGAGAAAATAATCTCATCAGCCTGATTTTTTTACTTTGAGGTATAATTCCTCATAATAGAGGAAAACAACATTTTCCCAATTATAGAGGAAAACAACCTTTTCCCAAAGGAAAACAACCTTTTCCCAATTATAGGGGAAGAGGAAGAGGCCAAGATTTAGTCTTGGTACAACAAGGAAACAGAAGGCTCATAGCCTCTGATATTGCTTCTAGCAGCTCAAATAATAATAATATGGGTATTCAAATTAGTCCCAATGATCCGTCATATGAAAAGATCATGGCTATTAAAAAAGCCCAAGAAGAGGAACAAGCTTCAAAAGCTCCCTCTTATGCTCATATAGCACAGGAAGATGATGATGATGATGAATGGGTTATATCCGACAGACAGAAGAAAATAATTCTTCTAAACCAAGAAGACAAAAAGTTTTTTGATGATCCTTGGTTTTTGATGCAAAAATATTTAGAGCCAGCATCATATGATGCCACTTCTTATAAAACAAGGCAATATTATGAAAGTATTGTACAAGTTTCTGAGTCTGCTGAAATAAGACACTTTTATCCAGCAGATAAAATTAAGAGTTCATTTAATTTTAGTAAAATCTTTATAAAATCTCTTTTATCTCCTCAAAAGTGGGGATTAAGTACTTTAAATGAAAAGGAATTTATAAACTCTAATAGGCAAACTTATAAATATAATTATTTGGATTATATCCAAAGTTTTGAAAAATGTTTATTTTATGAAAATCCCAGCAAGAAGCACTCATGGTTCATAAAAGTGAGTGATAAGATTTATAAAGATGCAATTCCAAGTTGGTTCCAAAAATGGTTCGTTTTATATGGTCCATCGGTTCAAATTCTTCCTGAACCATTCAAAGGTCTCTACCAAGAATGGGTAGCAGTTTCTCCAGACATTATAGAAGCCGAGTATAATAAAACTTGGTTTGAGGGAATAGCCTCGATGTACTTTTTTATAGAGTTTTCCATAGCCTCAGTTTTATTGGTGATCAAATTTAACTCCAAAGCAATGTCAATCTCATCCACTAGCCAAGAAGATGAGAACCGTTTCTCATGTCTAGTAGGAGAATCTCAACCGATAGAAGATATTCAAGAAATAAGACTGGATGATGATCTAGAAGCATATCTTCAGACAGTGGTAAAAGAATTTACCCCGAAGAAAGAATCCAAAGATGAGGTGAAAAAAGATTAATAATTGAGCCGACACAAGGACCCCACTCATAATGGGCATCTTTAAAAGTGGAAAAAAGCAAGCCATTATACACGGCATTTTGGGCAATCATAGAGCCCTTTTTGCTTTTGGGCAATTATAGAGTCCACTTTACTTTTGCTTTTTCTTTTCCTTTGTCTGATCTTCTTTTTAGATTTGTTTGTTTCCGTTGTATTTTGTTATATATAGGGCTAGTTAGAAATGAAGAGCCACACTAATCTTTAGCCCCTCTCTTCTCTCTCTAAATTTTCTGCACTTGTAAAATATTTGAAGCTTGATTAAATAAAATCTTCCGACTTTGAAGATCTTCCTGGTGTTCCACAGTAAGAATTTTAATTTCGTTTTCTTTATTATAATCATGATGGGCTAGAGCCTTTAAAGTATTGAAGCATGGCTCAATTTCATCCTTTGATAACATGGTCCTAATATTATAAAAGATTTTTGGTTAAAACATGAACTGGCAGGGTTAAAATTTTAAACTGGCAATTATTGAACTAAGGGAACCTTCGTCCACGTTGTTATCCCGTTTTTATGAAATGATAGGGAATTTTAGTGTGACTGGTTTTAATTTGCCTTATAAGTTAATTTGACGGGTTTTAATTTTGTAAAATTAATAAACCTTCTTTTGACGGTTTATGTTTTGTAAAACTTTATCCATAAGATTTCTCCTTATGGTATCAGAGCCATGGATCCATATATATATATATATAAGGGACCGCTAAAATGAAAACCACCTCCAGTTATAAGAACTTATAAGAACTGAGAGAACCACTTTCTAGCCTTTAGATGAAGAAGATGGATGGATAAGATTGAAAGTAACAAAAATTAATATTAAATAGATTTTGTCTTATTATGTCTTTAATATTTTAATTCAAAAGGGTAGTATAATAAAATTACTCTATTTTGTCTTTATTATTTTTTTATTACTTTTTAGTTTTAATATATTACTTTTTATTTTTCAAGAATAATTTTTTTATTAAACCCATTTTTTAAATTCAGATTTTTTTAAAAAGCGAATTTTTTTGCGCGCCGGTTTTTGGTGTCCCGTTTTACTGCGACGTTTTTTACGTCCCGTTTTTTTTTTCGCGGCGTTTTTATGCGCCGCATTCACGCCTCTTGTTTTTTACGCGCCGTTTTTCAATCGTCGTTTTTTACACGCCGTTTTTTACATGTTTTTTACACGTCGTTTTAACGCACCGTTTTTTACACGTTTTTTTGGGCTCCGTTTTTATGCTCCGTCTCCGCCCAAATTTTTTTTACGCCCCGTTTTGCCCAATTTTTTTTACGCCCCGTTTAGCCCCGTTTTTTTCACGCCATTTTTTACGTTCCGTATTTTACGGCCCGTTTTTTTTTCCAAAAAAAAATTTACGGTTTACGGGATAAAAATTTGTAGCTCAATTTTTTACGATTTAACTTTTACGTTTTAAGTTTTACGTTTTTACGTTTTACTTTTTTTACGTTTTACATTTTACGTTTTTACGTTTTACGTTTTTACGTTTTTACGTTTTACGTTTTACGTTGTACGTTTTACGTTTTACGTTGTACGTTTTACGTTAAAAATTTATACGTTTTATGTTAAAACTTTTTAGTTTTTACGTTTTACGTAAAACTTTTTAGTTTTTACGTTTTACGTAAAACTTTTTACTTTTTACATTTTACGTTTTACATTAAAACTTTTTACGTTTTACGTTTTACGTTAAAACTTTTTACGTAAAACTTTTTACGATTTACGTTTTACGTTTTACGTAAAACATTTTACGTTTACGTTTTACGTAAAACTTTTTACGCTTCACGTTTTTACGTTTTACGTTAAAAAGTTTACGGTTTACGTTAAAAAGTTACGGTTTACGTTAAAAAGTTTACAGTTTAATTTTTTTTTACAAAAACTTTTTTACGCAAAAATGAACGCACCCAGAAATCGCAAACTCGGGAGGTGTCTCAGATATATGGTTATCGTCATCGACTAGGGTGGGGGGGGATCCAACAACATCAAAACAAAGTGTATCCCGAAAAAATAAGGGGTTTAGCTCAGATTATCCGATAATCAAAAAGGCTACAAAAGTGGGGTTGCAGGTTCAAAAAACCTACCCTCCGCCGTCCTTGCCGCGCCATCGTCATCTAAATTTACGTTTTTTTTTCATCATCGCCGCCCCAATCGACCATATCAAAACTCACAGATTCAAAGATTCAAAATCACCAGCAAACCCAGCCAAAAATCACTGTTCGAATCTACCAAAATTCACAGTTCAAACATTCAACACATTCACAAATCACAAACAAACCCAACAAAAACTGTTGTGATTCGAAATCACTATCCAAACATTCAACACATTCGACATCAGCATCATGGTCTTTATAAATTGTAATCAATTCCATTCCATCATGTATAACAATTTAATTTGAAAACAACTTTTCCATTATTATAAAGTTATACCAACTACTTCATCGTTCCACTTCCATAACAAAACTTGAAATATAACAAAATTTCATGGATTAAAACAACTTTGTAAAACGCACAAAGCATATTTTGAAGAAAGAAATTCAGATTAAATTGTTTATTCATGATGGAATGGAAATCTCCAAAAGAAAGAAACTCAGATTTTGAAACCTTTAACGGGACAAGCCTACTGATCGAAAAAAAAACTCAGATTTTGAACCTCGTAAATCTTCATCGTCATCAGAAGCAACCGCCGTCACCACCGTCGTGGCGGCGGCGCCGTCGCCGGAAATCGCTACCGGTCTCTGATGTGCTGAAAATGGGTCAACTAAAACAACTAAAATTACCCTAAATCTAGACTCTCTAAGTTTTAAATTTATAAAACTAAGACTCTCTAAACCCTAAATCACACGACCGGCAAGTGTACCGATCGATGAAGTATAGCCTAAGGAAGTCCAAGTATCGAACCCAAGAGACTCTACTGATTACGCTAACGACTCTATCTAGACTCAAACTGACACGACTTAACTAAATGTTTATTGATTGGGGGGGTTTTCTAAAAATCCTAAGAATGCAAATAACGAATACTAACTAGACTAGACGAACTAGACACAAACTCACACGAAAGCTGAACTCAAGGATGATGAAGGAACTACCTAGACAGGAATCCTGATTGCTTTTAGTTATGATTATAATTGGAAATTGGCTGCTATGGAACCGGGATCTTGAAATTCTCACCTATCGGGAAATCTAAGGACCCCTCTCAAGAGCACGCTAAGATCCCCTAAAGGTTGTTAAACTACCGGTTTTTAGACTCCCTTACAAGACATCTAATGGGGTTTATAAAAGTATCCTACAAGGTTCACTCCCTTACGAGACCTAAACCTAGGATAAGTTTGTTTTCTCAGTTAGACTTGCTAGACAGCAGCAAATAGGTTAACTTTCTAAGAAGGACCCACCTTGCGGTTTAATCACTTAGACCTAGCAATAATCTCGCACCTTACAGCTATTGACGATTAGTAGAACACTTGATTTTATAAAATTACCAACTATTACTTCTAAGGTTACTTGTGCACTTTTCACCCTAAAGGATCAAAGGTTTATTATGTGATATAGACACTCACCAAAACCTAAAACCCTAGCCCGACTCTATTCCGTGATAAAGACCGTCACCAAGATTCAAGCGAAGCAATAATCAATAATAAAATAACATCAAGCACGCAAACACATCTAACTGATAGAACAAACCGTTTACAATTTATAAACAATCCATAGCGTCCAAAATCCAATAATAATCAAAACACATACGCAATCATTCATCCATGTCTAGGTAGTAAAGGAAATCTAGCCAATAATCCTGTCTAAAAACATAGCAATCAATGTATAAACTGAATTCATCATTAAACAATCAAAAACAAACGAGAAACGAGTGAACAAGATGATAAAACCCGTAATCTTCGATCCCGTGTGCTCCTGAATGTTCTCCGATGGTTCCCAGCAATCCCGAGCCTTCAAACGCCTCTAAACAGCCTTCAAGACGTCCAAAAAGAACTCTAAATTCGTCTATGTTCGTAATTGTTTTGTCCTCCTCTCGGCTGTGATAATCATGATCCTTTATAATTCCCCAAACCCTAAATCCGATTGCTGTTAATGATCTGTTCGCGTAATAACACCTCTCGTGGCCCGCCTCCACTTAAACGATCATATACGCGGGCCGCGCGCCTCACATAATCTGGAAACATATATTGAGTTGATGCGGCCCGCTTCCAGATGTCTTAGTTAGTTCATGTGGGCCGCCTGGAACCTTCAGAACTGCATTTTTCGCTCCTTTTCAACTCCCGAGCTTCTGGTTCTTGACCCGACACTTTCTCTTATCATATTTTACTCGTTTCTTTCACGTTTCAGCTCCAAGTACCTGAAAACACAAATAAATCAAAAGCAAATACAATCTAAACTAAAATGACACTAAATCTAACTAAAACCGAACAAACCTAGACGCGAATAAAGATGTATTTTACAATACATCAGTCTCTCTATCTCATCTCTGCCTCCCGGGTCTCTTTCTTTCCTCTTTCTCCCCGTCTCTCTGATCTATTTCATCTCGCTGCCGTATGCCATCATTCTCTCTCATCTCCTCGCCGCCACCCTCCTTTCTCGGTTCCGTCGTCGCACCACCACCAGACGGTGGTGCTGGTGGTCGGTGGTTCTTCAGCGTGTGACGGGGGGTGGGGGGCAGTGGTTGCGATGTGGTGGTTGGTTTGAGGTTGGGGCTGGATGTCAACGAGAGAGAGGGAGAGAGGGAGCAGGGATGTGTGAGGTTGAAGATGAAGACTAAAAGGAGAGAGGAGAGATGAGAGATGGTTCTGCAACTTTAAAGAGGAGAGAGGAGAGATGATAGATTGGACATTTAAAGGAAATGACAAAACTACCCCTTTTTCTGATTGGTTGAGAGTGGTACTCGCGGTTCTTACAACTGGAGGTGGTTTTCATTTTAGCGGTCCCCTATATATATATATATATATATATATATATATATATGGGGAAGGATCCACTAAAAAGTGGATTTTGCCTAAGTAGCCTAAGAAGGATTGTGATGATGACATGTGACACTCCTAATAAGTAGAAAGGAAGGGCATTTTGGTCCTTATAAATAGTAGTGAAAATGACATGTGGCACCTCTTTTGTTTTTTAAGAATACAACAAAAAAATCTAGGACAAAAAAAATCTAGCACAAAAATGTAGTACAAAAAAATCCAGCACAAAAAATCAAGTATAAAAAAATATAGCACAAAAAATCTAGTACAAAAAAATAGAAAGGAAGGGCATTTTGGTCCTTATAAATAGTAGTGAAAATGACATGTGACACCTCTTTTGTTTTTTTAAGAATACAACAAAAAAATCTAGTACAAAAATATATAGCACAAAAAATCTAGTACAAAAAATATAGCACGAAAAAAAGTTAGCAAAAAAATGTAGTACAAAAAAATCCAACACAAAAAATGAGAAAAAAAATTAAGACCAAAAAATTCAGCACAAAAAATTTAGCACAAAAATATAGTACAAAAATCAAGCACAAAAAATTGTTATACAACATAGAAATACAACACATTTTAGTGGGGTTTTTTAGTCTTCATATTTTATATAGCAATATGGTAATCAAATTAAAGATAAAAATACGCTCGATTTTATGGTCAAATTTTTATGAAAAAATAATGTCGTATAAAAAAGTTATGAAGGTTTAAAAAATGAAGGTGAAATATGAATGTGCCTTGCATGTGGAGAGATAAAGTCCATAAATAGGATTTACCCAAGATACCCTTACACTCCTTCTTTCTCCTACACTTTAATCTTAACCATTGATTCCTATTTAGCCAAAATAATCTTTTTATTTTATCTTACCCCATATATATATATATATATATATATATATATATATATATATATATATATATATAGGGGAGAGTTTAAATGAGAACACCTATTTTTTCTGAGAACCATGAGAACAAATCTCAGCCACTCATTTATTTCCCTTGTGTTTTAATTAAAAGGTTAAATTGGTAATTTAACCTTTCCCTATCTTCTTATTCACGTTAGATTCGTTACTTCTTATTCACGTTAGATTCGTGAAAAATCAATATAAGTGTTTTCGACTCGTTCATAATCAATCTCGTAATCAGACGCATTTGATTGTGGATTATCATTATCATCAGTTCGGTTGCAGTAGTTTGGCGCATTTGATTTGAGTTCTTGCTAATCAGACCATTTGATTGGATCCTAACCCACAGGTAGTGTTCGTACACTTAATTCCAATTCCATGTTGTACTGAGTTCGTAATCGATTGATGATTTTGTACCATGATTTCAATTCTTTTTTGAGTTCTTAATTTGCCCTAATTAGTTCTGTTAATTAGAAGGGCTAGTTGAAGTAGGCGGTGAATCAACTGTTCAAGAGCAAAACAACATGATGTCGAATGTGTCCAGATCTGATGATGCACTAAACAATAGTGAATCAACTGTTCAGGAGCAAAACAACATGATGTCGAATGTGTCCAGATCTGATGATGCACTGAACAATTCCATTAATACCAATGTTGTTGATGAAGAAGGTACTACTACTCTAGATGTTCACAAGACGATGGCTAAACATTATTGTACAATTTGTGGTGTTTGGGGTTATCATGATGCTAGAAATTGTCCAAAAAAATGAAAGTCTATGGTTCAACATGTTTTTCAAGTAATTTTAGTGTGTATGTATTTGTTTGTATTGTACTTATTTGTGTAGTTGTTTCTTATTTTAATGCAATATCAGTATGAGTGTTTATTCTTCTGAATTGTGTGTGCCTTGATGTTTTATCATTTATGTTGTATTGTTTAATGAGGCTTGTGTGGTTGTTTAAGATCTTGAAAGCAGACATGTGTAAAAGCATCCTGTTCAGATTTACACATGTGTAACTGCTGATGGCTTTCTTTTCATCTTGTTCATATTTAATGCAATATCAGTATGAGTGTTTATTCTTCTGAATTGTTCACATGTGTAATCGCATACAAACAAATGAGGCTTGTGTGGTTGTTTAAGATCTTGAAAGCAGACATGTGTTAAAGCATCCTGTTCAGATTTACACATGTGTAACTGCTGATGGCTTTCTTTTCATCTTGTTCATATTTACACACGTGTAACTGTTTGTGCTATTCTTTGTGTTATTGATGCCAAGTCTTTATCATATCATAATCCGATGTTCCATATAGATGTTCCATATATTCTATTTTATGTTATTTTAGAGCCACATATACAAGATTTTCAGGAATCGGTTCGTAGTACTTTTTATCATTCACCGAATGGCACTAGATATTGGATACCCAATGTAATGGAAGCTTATAGACCTGTTTTGGGTACGGTATTTGCTAAAGAGGAAGATGCAGCTTCCATGTATCAGTCATATGCTGAGAAAGCTGGGTTTGATATTAGGTTGTCGACAACTAAGAAATCAAAAGATGGTACTGTTACACTTAGGTATATTGTTTGTAGTAGATCGGGAAAGCCCAATTGCCAAAATGTTGATTCAATGGTTTTGAAGTCATCTTCCAAGTTGCCTCGTAGCAGTAATTACAAGGTTTCAGACTGTAAAGCTAAAATAAAGGTTAAAGTTTTCAAGGGTTATCCTGGTTTACGGTTATATGAATTTGTTGAGTCTCATAATCACCCGTTAGTTTCAATTGAGAACATGGATTTGACGCGCAAGAGGCGGCAACTAGAATTTAGCGACCAAGATTTCATTCATAGGCTAAGTTTAGCTAAAGTTGGCCCGTCAACTGCCTTTAAGATGCAAACTGTTTTGAAAGGGGGACAACACAACGTCCGTGGTACCAATATAGAATATAAAAATTTCAGCAAGGATTTAAGAGGTTTCATTGGTAAAGGAGATGCTCAAATGGTTGTAAATATGATGGATAAACGTAAAGTTAATTTAGAAAATTACTATTGCCATTACATAATTCGTCGTGGAGAGCTTAGGTCCTTATTTTGGGCAGATGAGGTTATGAAGTGCAATTACAGAGTTTTTGGCGAAGTGTTAGCTTTTGATGCCACCTACGGAACTAACCAGTAAGAATTTGTTTGTTTTTTTTTCTATTTTCAGTTGTGTATTTTTTATATATTATTTATCATTATGTTGTAGGTATAATATGATTTTTGTTCCTTTTACGGGGGTTGATCACCATAAGAATTGCGTAACATTTGCGGCTGCTCTTCTTTATGATGAAACTATTGAATCGTTCACATGGATGTTGGAACAATTTCTTGAAGCACATGGTAAGTGTTTCTATTTTACACATGTGTAACTTTGCTTCACAAAGTTTATGTTTTACACCATAAGAATAGCGTAACTTTGTTTTATAAATTCTCAGGTAAACACCCGAGGCTAGTGTTAACCGACCAAGACCCGGCAATGAAACAAGCCATAGCTAAAGTGTTCAATGAATCTGTCCATCGTCTATGTATGTGGCATATTATGGATAAACTTCCTCATAAGGTACATTAAATTAAAAATAATTAATCTTGTCAGTTTTACACATGTGTATTTATGTTTTTCTAGTTTCTGTGTTTTTATTAAACGTGTGTAATAATGGTATTTTATTTTTAAAAATTGTATCTACAGATTGATGGTGATGTGTTACAGAATACCAACTTGAGGGTACGTATACATAAGTTGGTCTGGAATGTTTTTATCACTCCTGCCACATTTGAGAAGCGATGGGAGTTATTGATAAATGATTGCAACTTGCAGCGTCACAAGTGGTTGTCTGATATGTTTTCTATTAGAGATCAGTGGGTCCCAGGTTATTTTAGGGACATACCAATGTGTTGTTTAATGAAAACAACGTCTAGATGCGAAAGTTCAAACGCACTTTTTAAGGTATACTCTAGCGCATCGAATACTCTGGTCCAGTTTATGTTGTGTTTTGAGATGGCAATTGATGGTCAACGCTACCGGCAACGGGTTTTTGAGCATAAAACCGATTCAACATCTGCTGGCTTATGCACTCCGTTACCTATAGAAGAACATGCATCACTTGTATACACCAGAAGCATTTTTAAGGAGGTCCAAAAGGAGATATCTAAAGCCTTATTATCATGTATGAATGGTAGACCTGATGTCGTTGATGGTTATGAACTTTATACGGTTTCTCACTTTGAAAAAGGGACCGTTATTGGTGATTACACGGTAATTTTTTTGGTTTCATATTTTTATTTCTGTTTTATCCTTCATTTGTTTAGATATATACCATTATCAATGTGTCATAATAGATAAAGTTATTATATTTGTGTAATTAAGACACTTACACATGTGTAAATAAGCTGTTTACACATGTGTAAGTAAGGTGTTTACACATGTGTAAGTAAGCTGTTTACACATGTGTAAGTAGGCTGTTTAGACATGTGTAAGTAGGCTGTTTATACATGTTTTTAACTATTTATATATTTGCAGGTTAAGATCAATCTGAGTGATAACTCAGTTACATGCTCATGTATGTTATTTACACGCATTGGATATCTATGTCGTCATGTTTTTTCTGCATACCGATTTCGAGGCATAAACAAAATTCCTGACAAGTATATAGCTCCAAGGTGGAAAAAAGATGCATTGCCTAAGAAAGTGTTCAACCTTGAATTCCGTTATGGTGTTGACAACTCAGAAAGCTTTAAGCTTAGGTCAGAGGCGTTGAATTTAGCTCAGCAATGTGGTGATCGATTACGGGGTGATTCAGTAAAGCTTGCTTGGTTTGTGGAACAAATCAAGGCTATTAAGAACAAAATTTTTGAAGAGGTCCCAACTGATCCAAGTTCTAAGAATAAAGGTGGTGTCTTTGAAGAATTGGTTGGAGAATCACAACCTGATAGTGTTTCTTTTGTGGCTCCCCAAGGTATTAGGAATAAAGGATGTGGGACATCTCGTCGTTTGATTGGCCCGGGAGAGAAAGCCAAGGTTAAGAGCAAGAAGAAAAAAAGGAATTGCAAATTGTGTGGAAAACGTGCCTACCATGATACTCGTAACTATCCTACAAAAAAAAAGAAAAAACAAAAACGTAAACAAAGTCACAGTGACGAAGATAATGATGAAGAAAATGATGAAGATATTGATGAAGATAGCGATGTAGATGGCGATGTAGATGGCGATGAAGATAGCGATGAAGATAGCCACGAAGATAGTGATGGTGAATGAAGTTTTTTATTTTCTTTTAGTTTTGATGTTGGATTTTAGAGTTTTAATATACACATTTATAAGTTCTCTGTTTTACACACGTGTAAGTGTTCCAGGTTCGACTTTTTATGTTTATGATTTACATATGTTAAGGGTTTTTACATATGTGTAACTTTCTTATTCATACAATGCCTGCAAACATGACACCCCTAGTTACCGACACTGGTCCTTCAGCCGAGTCGTTGCTTGGGTCAGCTGTGGTCCACAGAATCTGACCATTGTTTGCATCTAAAGTCACCTAACCAGTTGCGGTTGTGGTCCGGTTAGATGGTGCGAACGTGAAAGGCATAAGAGTCGAATGCAATTCTCTTGGTGTGATTAGGTTTTGTTTGGTTCCCTTATTCTAGTCGAATTATAGAATTTAGTTTTTACAACTATAATACTAAAACAAGTTATACCAGTGACTTTTTATTGGTCTAATCACTAGTGAGAAACCGTATAAAGTTCAAACATAGACATTGAAGGAATCTTGAAAGAGCTTCCGAACGATGGGCGTATTCCAAAGACAAAGATTGTATGCATGTTTGGGCCGGCTTCTAGGTCAGTAGCAATGTGTGAGATGCTTCTAAGAGCTGGTATGAATGTTGCCAGGTTTAACTTCTCACATGGGACCCACAATTACCATCAACAGACATTGAACAATCTCAATATAGCAATGCAAAATACTCAGATCTTGTGTGCTGTCATGCTTGATACCAAGGTCACTCTTTCACCCTCTTCTATCAAATTTTATTTGTCTTGCAAATGTTATAGAGTTTAGGGCTGTAAAAAACTGGGCCTTGCATGAACGGACCGATCGAAAACGATCTGGCCCACGGTCTTAAATAAACATTTAACTAGTCAAACTTATCAAACAAACTTATCAAATATAAAGCTGCTATCACTTTAAAACTAGCAGTTCAACAAAATCTTCAAAACTATTAGTTCAAGTACACTTACAAATCATCAAGTCACTAAATCTTCTAAACTATGAGTTCAACTGGAATAGGGGGTAGTGATCAGTTCAAGTACACTTACAAATCATCAAGAAGTCACTAAAAACAGATCAACATAGCAAAAGAAAGTTGTTTGGTAGGACTGATAACCTAAAACAAATGGTTCAAAATATCAACTAGTTTTCTGGATCACATTATCTCTATGAAGATTTTCTTTCGAAAGCAAAATCTTTGCAGCGTACTTTTGTCTAAGTAAGCTAATTTGTGCGCCCTGTTTGTTGCTTTTTTCCGTTTGGAATCCACATTGCCAGTTCTTTACACCACTTTCCTTGTACGCCTCCATGTGTCTCATAACAAATACTCCACAGTCTATGCTGTTTTTCTTTGTTTGCCAAGTCAGCTTCAGTTTTTTAGGCTCCACGGTTTTCATTTCCTTCCATTTTGCATTATGCATTGCCTTTAGGTAGGCTACAAACATGTGTTTCTGTTTCAACAAATAGAATTTGTAAGTTTTATTATTTATATTTTTGACAAATCAGAAAAACTAATTCTGTTCACATAAATATCCGTTCAATTCACAGAAATAAATCATAAACGCATCTGAACCAAAGATTTAACATCGAGTATTCGGAAAAATCATAAAATAATTCAATTAAAGCCCTAACTACTTCTTTCATCAAACAAAAAGTACATGACAGGAATTTGTATTCATTATTAGAGATAAAACACAACTGACTATCGATTCAAATATATTGAACTTAAATATTAATCACAAATTTCAAACAAGATATTTATCATAAATAGCTACAATTAAATCTGAATAGTATGCATGTTACCAGATTCACAACTTCGAATCACATATTTTAGATAAACTCGTTCGATTCACAGAAAACTCGTAACTCTTTTTATTCACATAAATACACGTTCAATTCAGAGAAATACCAAGTAGACTATAAACGAATAAAAATTCTATTTTACACATGTAAATAAGACTTACCACTTTCAGCACGGTATCTTTCTTATTGTAGTCATCATCATTATCTTGCAGACCAACAAAGCTTTTGGTTTCATGAATGTTGTCAATAACTTCAATTGCTGGATTTTTCAAATCGAAACATATAAGGTAGTAGTGGCCATTCTCAGCGATCGGAATTAACACCACTCTAAAAGCCTTTAAATTCGGTTTATCTTCTGATCCTTTTAACAACTCCTTAATGCTTGATGCAATCACATCCAGTCGTCCAGCTTCATCCATTTTTTTTGTGTTCAAGAATACCTATATTCTGTGTCGACAAAAGTATTATTATTCTAAACTATTTTATTGGTCTAAGATAACGTTATACAAAACGAGTAAAAACGTTTAACTTACCATTACACTTGTATCACAAAAAAGTCTCTTATCTGAACCTGGGCTTCGTAATTCTTCATCATGATTCAAAACTGCAGCCCAGTAGTCTATGACATTGCTTAGCAATGTCTGACCTGGTTCTAAAGATCTTAACAAAAACTTTTTTGTTGCAATTCCAGAAGCACTCTCGAACACATCAGCCCTGTTATAGCATATCCATCAAAAAAGTATTCATATAGCTTTAATATAATTGATTAAAATTGAGTATGCATACCCAAAATCAGTTTCAATCTCCATTGCTTCCTGACATAATTTGGATGCATCTTCTTCCGTATCACCATCAGATTCCTTTTCAGAGTTGTCTTCTTGAATCCTATATCCAAAGTTCCACAATGTGATGTTAAAACTTGTATAAAATATTCAATGTAGCGTATTTTAGAACTGATAAAATGCTTATAGTTGTTTTTTCTCTGAACCTTCCATCAAATAATCCCAGATTTTCAACTCATCTTTTGTTAACGGTTTGCAAATGTCAACTACTCTTACCAAAAACGGAGATTTGGATTCATATGTTGGATGTTTGATTCTATGCGGTCTCTCTGTTACATCCTCTGCATTTTGCTTTTCAGCATCCACTTCTTCATATGGAACTTGTACAGGGCTGATTCTTAAACAGAAACTCGGTTGACTCGATACTATCTGATTTGACTTGCTTTTGTCTTCTGTTCCATCGAGATCAACCTTTTGCATAGGTGTTTGAGCTTGTATAGGGCTGATTCCTAAACTGAAACTCGGTTGACTCGATACTATCTGATTTGACTTGCTTTTGTTTCCTATTCCATCGAGATCAACCTTTTGCAGAGGTGTTTGAGCTTCAGTTTCTTTTGGTACAGCTACTTCAACAGGTTGATCATTTGTTGTTGTTGTTTGTGGTGTCGGTGGTGTTGTTTCATCTTCTTTTTGATTGAATAGCTTTTTGAGCTTTTCGTTGTAACTTTCTACAAAATTTTTTACTCCCTCCCTTTCTGGGAAGCTTGCCAACAACTTTTCTACTGCTTTCTCAAAATTCTCCTTGTGCGCTTGAATCCAGTAGTAATGTGTACCAACCTCTCTAAAGTGTGCCTGGTCAAAGTGATAAATGCCAAAAATATTTAAGTCATTTGTTTTACATGCCATTATAAAGAAAAATATAAAAAAAAATCTGATTTACACATGTGTAAATTCTCAGTTTCTGTTTTACACATGTGTAAGTTTCTGTTTTACACATGTGTAAGTGTGTAAATAAGAAACATAAACAAATAAAAAATAACTATGACTGGAATCAAACTAAAATTATTTGGAATTAAGGCCGAATTATCCGGTTCTGGCTCAAACCACCTCTTAAATATGAAGTCACGAACTGGTTTGGCAGGCTATGTCTATAACTTTTTATATGTACTATGCACTAAGAAGAAGAAACACATTATTATACTATAAGTTGACCAAAAAAGATTGACCTTTTATACTGTTATAATACTAATTGTGTGTACCTTGCAAGTATCCGGTCTAATAGTTCACCACCTTGTGTTGCAAAGGGAAAGAAAGGGAGTATGAAGGGCCATGAAGTTGCTGTTAAGGTTATCCCCAAATCAAAGGTTTGATTTCTGCTAATTTACTCCATCACTTGTTCTGTTGTTTGTTTACAAATAACATTTAAAATCACCAAAAGGATAAAAATATTATGAATGGTTTACGTGATTTCGAAAGTGATTATCTGTTTATTGTAGTGTATTGATATAGTAAAATTGTTAATTGATTAGCTGATTATTTAAGGGTCATTTTTAATCCCTTTTGGATGATCAATACAGGAGTAACAACAAGAAAACCGATTATGATAATCTGATTATCTATGGTCATTTTACCTTTTAAGTTTTAATGTTTTATATCTCTATATAAGCAGAGTGTCATATCTTCGACGCTCGTCAAATCGGAATGTTGAATTGCTAAAATTATGTGGAGGTTGACTTCTGTGGTCAAAATGATTACTTTTTGACTCTATAGTTAATATAAATACTTAATATTGTATTAAATTCAACTGTATACGTTATACTAAAATAATCTTGGTATGCAATTGTCGAAACTTTTAGTTTTGTGTTTTTCTTTACTAATGATAAATTGCTTGATGTTAATTCAGATGACAACAGTAATTGCCATTGAAGATGCAAGGAGAGAAGTGAAGATATTAAAGGCACTAACGGGTCACGACAATCTAGTTCAATTTTATGATGCTTATGAGGATGAAGATAACGTCTATATAGTTATGGAGTAAGTGTTGACTTTCTGTATTTTATCGCTATTTAAGGGTATTTTGGACAATTTACTTTACATAATATTGTTTTGATATGTTTACTTTTTACCCTTTTGTAGGTTATGTAAAGGTGGTGAACTATTAGACAGGATACTTGCAAGGTACACACAATTAGTATTATAACAGTATAAAAGGTCAATCTTTTTTGGTCAACTTATAATATAAAATGTGTTTGTAGGGGTGGAAAATACCTCCAAGCTGCTTGGATCTGTCAAACCTAGTCCACTTTCTTCAGTTTCTTCACTTTCTGTGTTCTCGGAGTTGGTTTCTTCACTTGGCTCAGAATCAGAACTTTCTTCAGTAACAAATAACCCCCTGAAATCTCCTCTTCCAAACCCCCCTTGTTCAATCTCCATGTCTTCTCTCAGCTGCAGCCTTTGCGACGTCCAATATTCCAGTGCCGAACATGTTCGCTCTTCATTAATTCCTTTACATGTCACACTATCTACATATAAGAGCTGCAAAACAGTTTTCAAATACTTATTATTACTGCTTTTATCATAGTACAATGTAAAATATAAATTGTATAATAATGAAGTTATACCGTTAAAATAGTTAGTGCGCCGCGAAAATAGGAAGAAAGGTCCCTTGGTACCCACACCCTTTTACATCTTTTTATAATGTGTACAATATATTTGCACCAATTTATCTTTGAGAAGTCCATATCTTCATTCAGTAGGTCAACAATTCCAGCTTTGCATAATCCGTTAATATGGCATTCGACCATTGTGTTGACGAACAAAACAATGAAATCAAGCTTGAACATCAAACCCTCCTTATCTTCTCCAAAAGATATCTTTTCGACAATTTTTTTTGCTTTAATTGTGAACTTGTTATCATGCCTTTTTTTTATAAGCTTTTCCAAGTGCCGTGTTTTCTTTGGGTGGGGTAACGGCTGTCAAATCGATCCCACTATTTGGAAGACCAAGCAGCTGGTGAATAGCTTCTTCATCTACTTTGATAGCTATCCTTCCAAATATTATTTACATTGTGTTTGGATCAAACTGGTCAACCACAAAGTGAGCCAACTTTCCTGGGATTGTATCAATCTTTAATGACAGTATTTTGCCAAATCCCATTTTGCAGACTATTTTCCTTTGTTTTTCAGTCAAAGCATATAAACATTCGTACAACTTTCTTGGCGATGATCTTGTTCTTATGCTGAAAAGTAAAGGCTCCCTAACATTTGTTTTCGGTTTCCTTTTGGTGGATTTGGTGGTTTTTGTAATCTTCGCTTTCTTCGTAACCGCTTCAGCAATCTTCTTTTTTTTTTATTTGTTGCCTTGTTCGTAACCGCTTCTTTTCTTTTCCTCTTTTTGCCTCCTATTTCAAATTATACACAAAACTATTTTAAACCACGTTGTTAAGTAATATGCATTAGTAGCAGTTTGTGTAAACGTGTTAATCACTAATAATCAACTTAGATTACTTACACATGTGTAGATTGACTAATCACTCAAATTCATTACTAACCAGGATGATTTACATATGTGTAAATTTATTGATCACTCTGATTCAACGCTAACTAACATCTTATTTACACATGTGTAAACATCTTATTTACACATGTGTAAACATCTTATTTACAGTAAACAACTTATTTACACATGTGTAAACAACTTATTTAGAGTAAACAACTTATTTACAGTAAACAACTTATTTACACATGTTTACACATGTGTAAACAGATTACTTACACATGTGTAAACATCTTATTTACAACTGTAGATTGACTAATCACTCAAATTCATTACTAACCAGGATGATTTACATATGTGTAAACTTATTGATCACTCTGATTCAACGCTAACCAAGATGATTTACACATGTGTAAACATCTTATTTACACGTGTGTAAACATCTTATTTACACGTGTAAATATCTTATTTACACATGTGTAAACAACTTATTTACAGTAAACAACTTATTTACACATGTTTACACATGTGTAAACAGATTACTTACACATGTGTAAACATCTTATTTACATGTGTAGATTGACTAATCACTCAAATTCATTACTAACCAGGATGATTTACATATGTGTAAACTTATTGATCACTCTGATTCAACGCTAAGCAAGATGATTTACACATGTGTAAACATCTTATTTACACATGTGTAAACATCTTATTTACACATGTTTACACATGTGTAAACAGATTACTTACACATGTGTAAACATCTTATTTACACATGTGTAAACAGATTACACTTTCACATGTTTGTGTAAATAGATTACTTACGCATGTGTAAATATCTTATTTACACATGTGTAAACAACTTATTTACACATGTGTAAACAGATTACTTACACGTGTAAACATATTATTTACACATGTGTAAACTTTTATTATATATTTTTTATATTACAAACCTTCACATGTGGCAACTTCGAGTTTATTTGTCTGTTTTTCAGCAACCTTTTTCACCATCTGTTTTTCCTTTTTTTTCTGTTAAAACAATAGAAAGCAGTTAAAAACATGTATAAACAGCCTACTTACACATGTGTAAACAGCCTACTTACACATGTGTAAACAGCTTATTTACACATGTGTAAGTGTCTTAATTACACAAATTCAATATTAACTATGACTATTTACACATGTGTAAACATCTAACTTTATGATGTGTTTTATTACAAACCTGCAAGCAATTCTTTAATCATCTCATTCCTTTGTCTTCTTAAAACCATCTTCAGATTCACTGAACTTTCTGTTGAAATCAAAGAATTTAAGCACAAGTTTATTTTATTTATTTAATGATCTATGAAAATGCATTTGTCTTACCTAATTGTCTTTCTAGTTCAGCATCCATTTCTGATAATGAATTAACTCGATCCACATTCAATGACATTTCAGAATCTGTAACCAAAAGTCGACAAAATTTATTGTTTGCTTTCAATTTGTTATTCAAGTAATTATTTGATTTAAAATATTTTTTGTTACTTGCCTGTTTCGTCATTGGTCTCAGAACTATCGTCATCAATTATGTCTGGATTTGTTTTTGTATTTGAGAAACTTTTTGCTTTAATCCTTAATATCCGTGGACTTTTCCGACCTGTAAATATAGTGTATTAATACATCATATTCTACAATATATCTTTATAAATCCGAGATTAATGTTTTAGGATGCTTACTTGCCATTCTTCCTTTTTTTCCTGTAGAATCTTCTGATAACAATACCATTAGACTTCCAAAAGCACTTTATTCAAGTCAAGTCATTAGCAAACATATGAGTAAACTCAGCAAGAAAGTAAAATAGCCCAACGAATACAAATATACAACAATCAACGCATCAACCAGTCCAAAATTAAACAATATTACAATGCACTATAGCAATTGCAAAATAAGCTTCAAACCCTAACTAATCAATAAACTCTTCACTAGTTACCAAACAGCCACCGCCTCATTCATCGCTTTATTATACACAAATCCATAACTTCAGATAACCAATTTTCACATATTTCCAGGCAACCCCTGTTGACGTCAAGGAGTGTCCTAACTCCTACATGTATATTGTTGATATGCCGGGGCTGAAGTCAGGGGATATAAAGGTGCAGGTGAACACGACAACGTTTTGGTGATAAGTGGAAAGAGGAACCGAGAGGAAGAGAAGGAAGGAGTGAAGTATGTGAGGATGGAGAGGCGGGTGGAGAAGTTCATGAAGAAGTTTGCACTGCCAGAGGATGCGAATACGGGTAATATATCGGCGATTTGTCAAGACGGAGTGCTTACGGTGACTGTGGAGAAGCTGCCTCCGCCCGAGCCCAAGAAGCCGAAGACGATTCACGTGCAGGTGGCTTGAAGAATGTGTATGCGACATGGGAATGAATAATGAATCGGATGTTTGGTGTGTAATGAGTTATGGGGTTTGAAGCATGTTTTGTTGTTTTGCTCTGTTTATAATGAATCTGATATCAGGTGCTCTGTCACACACCATAAACAAGGTCTGAGTTATAGTAAATTGACGGTTAATAACTGCACCTTGTAAACCCTAACAATTACTAAACACAAACAAAGGAACATATTATCAGATCTATTTTCAGACGTCTCAATTCCGGTGACTGTGGAGAACAAAATCGGACAAAATCTTAACTAAAAACCTTCATACACCAACTACTTTCAAACTACATTATGTAACAACACCATAAATATTGACCAAAAAGCACAAAATCAGACTCTATAAGTAGGTTTCGAGTGGTGCGATTGCATAACAGATAGAAGGGGCAAGATGACAGGCGTACCGAGTGGATGAATCAGCAGATTTTACAGCTTCAAATCGAGTGTTTTTGTCGGTGTTTTTGGTGCAGATGATCAACGGTTTAGGGTTTCGGTGGAGCGCGGAATGGGGAAGGAGAAGTCCGTTACTGCGTTTGGTGAATGGGGAATGATTTCGAGAAGATGGATTTTGTGTGTTTGGACAATAATACCCTTTTCTCTTTTAATTCAGCTTTTTTTCCTTATCATTTAAACCTAACTAATCTTAGCCATTAATTTAGGAGGATCAATGAATGAGATTTGTTCTCATGGTTCTCACAAAATTTGGTGTTCTCAAGATAACCCTCCCCTATATATATATATATATATATATATATATATAGGGAGCCGCTAAAATAAGAACCACTCCTAGTTGTAAGAACCGCGAGAACCACTTTCAACCAATCAGAATATGCCAACAGAAAGGGTGTTTTGGTCTTTTTCCCCAAATGTCTAATCCCTCACTATCTCTCTTCATTAATACCACCAGACACCTTCTCTCTCTAATATTCAAAACCTATCATTCTCTCTCTAAAATAAAAACCTCTATCTTCTCTCATACCCACCCAAATCAAGAACAATGTTTTGATCGGTGGTGATTAATACCATCTGATGTCAAGTTTTTCTTCATCAAACACCCACAACAAAGAAACAGCAGCGGTGGGGGGGGGATGATGCGGTGGGGTTAACGGCGGTGGCGAAGGCGGTGGAAGACGGTGGTGTGGAGGCGGTGGTGGTAGAACAGGTTGATGGTGGTCGCCAGAGCTGAGAAGGTTGGTATGAGAACGGCGGTTAATCAGTTGATGATGATGATTGATGGTGGGGGTGAAACCGTCGCCCACCACTGTTTCTCTCTCTCCCACCCTCGTTCATCGGAGTTAAAACCTTGTTCGCCGCCGCCGCCGTCTCCTCCGCCACCGTCACCGTCTCCTCCGCCACCGTTCAACACCGTTCATCGGAGATAAAACATCAGAGATAAAACATTAGAGTGTCGATGTCGGAGGCGGTGGGTGCTCGATGGCAGGTGGTGGGTGTTCGAATCTGGGTTTGAATCTTTGTGTTTTAATTTTGTTGAATCTGGTGGTGGGTGTTCGAATCAGGGGTTTATTTTTGTTGAATCTGGGTTTGAATTTTGTTGAATCTGGGTTTTAATTTTTGTTGAATCTGGTGGTGGGTATTCGAATCTGGGTTTGAATCTTTGTGTTTTTGCTGCAGGTTTGATTCTGTTGAATATGGTTTTGAATCTTGGGGGTTTGACTTTCTGGGTTTGATTCTGTTAAATCTGGGTTTGAATGTTGTTCATGTTGAATTTGGGTTTGAATGATGTTATTGGGACCTTTTTTTGATCCTGTTGAATCTGGGTTTGAATGATATTCTGTTTTTGAATGATGTTCATGTTGAATCTGGGTCGATGATAGCAAACTATCTATTTTTGAATGATGTTCGTTTTTGTGTAAAAAAGTTTTTGTAAAAGAAAAAAAAACTTAAACCGTAAACTTTTTAAAGTAAACCGTAAACTTTTTTACGTAAAACGTAAAACTTTTTACCTAAAACGTAAAACTTTTTACGTAAAAACGTAAAACGTAAAATGAAAAAATTTTAACGTAAAACGTAAAATGTTTTACGTAAAACGTAAAAAGTTTTACGTAAAACGTAAAAAGTTTTACGTAAAACGTAAAAAGTTTTACGTAAAACGTAAAAAGTTTTACGTAAAACGTAAAAAGTTTTACGTAAAACATAAAAACGTGAAACGTAAAAATTTTAACGTAAAACGTAAAAAACCGACACGTAAAACATAGAAAAATGTTAACGCAAGAAACCGGCGCGTAAAACGTAAAAACATTAACGTAAAAACGGCGCGTTGAAAAAACGACGCGTGAAAAAGTCGGGCGTAAAACGGGTCGTAAAACGGTACCCGTAAACACAAACTTGCGGTGCTCAAAACTACACACACGACATTTTTTTTTTGAATTTTTTTTACACATGTGTTTATAATACACGCATCTACGTTTATGAAAAAAAAATTTGTCCACCTCGCCCCGGATCAAAAAGTTCTCACGGTTCTTACAACTCGTGGTGGTTTTCATTTTAGCGGTCCCCTATATATATATATATATATATAGGGTAAGGTTCATGCGACAACCACCCTTATTGCGAGAACCACGAGAACCAATGTGAACACAAAATAAAATCTAAAAAAGATAAAAAAAACACTCAAAAAACTTTTTCTTTTTTTTTTTTACAATTTTTGTTTTAAAAAAATCGTTATATTTCGTTACCATAAAAAAACTTTTTTTTTCGAGTAACAGTTATCCATGCACATGTGCATATGTATCATTACTTTGACAAATTCGGTAATACGTTATCAGGAATAGACAATTGCACTTTAATTCATAATACCATTTGTAATACACTACTTTTTAAATTTTTTCTCTTTTTCTCGCCAGGAAACTCATTATTGTTTTTCTATTGATTTTGCGTTGTTAACATTTTTCGATGTTTTTGAATTTTCAAATTTTGGATTTACTCCCTCTAAAATCAACAAACTATGATAAATTTTAAAAACACTGATGTGTGCAAAATGCAACATATAAATTAAATCAATTGTGGCATAAAACTAATGTTGGAAAAAGTGTGCTTTTGTCTTCCTTTTGTATTTTCAGGATTAAATGAGCTCAAATTAACAAAAGAAGCAAAAAAGACAGCTAAATCTAACATAAATACAAGAAAAGGAATAAAAGAGACATGCCCGACCCCACGACAGCATCTTCCCAAGCAAAACAAGAGAACAGAAGGCTGAACACGCCCCGTGCTCAGTGAACACGGGGGCGTGCCCAAGTGCCAGCATAAAAGACAAAGCTATAGAAGCTTCTATCGCCCACCACGGGGCCGTGCTCAGCGAACACGGGGCCGTGGTCAACTATAAGATTCACAGAATCCAGGCAAATCTTGATAGTACAGATATGCTTCTGCACACGGGGGCATTCCCAGCGGACACGGGGTCGTGGTCAACTAATGCAGACAAACTGCAATTAATGAAGACAGAGAAGAGGATGGACACGGGGCCGTGCCCAATGGACACGGGGCCATGCCCGAGCTTCTATTCAGCCTATAAATAGGAGTGCTTGGCTCAAGCTTAAACCATCCCTTGGCACACCACCTCTCTCACACTTCACCCACCACCCACCACCACCATAACACCATCATCCATTGTCTATCATAGAGTGTGTGAGTCGTCTCGGGATCCAAGATTGATCGTAAGAGTTCTTGACAATCAAGGCCATGTTTGCCTAAGTCTTTTACATCACTTGGTGAAGACAAAGTGTCTAGTGTAATACTTTTTATTTTTAATCTTTTCGCACTTTTTATTTGGTTATGTATTAATGACTTTAATAACTAGTTTCTTATGTTGGAGGTGATTCTTCCTTATCGTTTGTCCGTGGTGTCTTGGCATTATTTTTCTGTCTATATAAAATAAAAGATTTTCACCATTCATATCTCCACGGTCTATATGGAGGTATGTTGGCTACCTGGTCGGGGGTTAAGGGAACAGTTTGGTAAGAGTCTTGCCTTGTTCAGTTTATAGATCCTGCAAGGACCTGGGTCAAATTTAGTAGGACCTCCTTCAATACTTAACGGTATT
The DNA here is from genome assembly GCA_030545235.1 of Helianthus tuberosus. Taxonomy (NCBI): domain Eukaryota; kingdom Viridiplantae; phylum Streptophyta; class Magnoliopsida; order Asterales; family Asteraceae; genus Helianthus; species Helianthus tuberosus. The sequence continues at coordinate 47,501,681 of CM060376.1, forward strand.
GGATAGCGGGGGTCCAAACTCTTTGATCCCCTCATATGTAAGCTACTATTAATACTTTAACCCGGCTACTTAGGAGTTAGGACTGTATCCCTGCTGACTCAGACTACTTAGCCGAGGGTAACGTCACCTTCAAAAGAGGGGCCTACCATATTATGCATTAATAACTTAATTAATTATCTTTCAATAATCCGACCCTTTAGGATTTTATCATTGCTGACTCAAACTACTAGATTGAGGGTAACGTCACCTTCAAAAGAGGGGCCTACTACAATAACTAAGATAATCTCTTAAAAAGTGCAAAAGTGCGGAAATAATCAAAGGTTACACTATACACGAGTCGGAACCAAGTGATTCATCTTGTCTATCTGTTTTTATTTTTATTTTATTTTCATCATTTTAGTTAGTTTTTATTTTTCTAGTTTAAAACCTTTTTCTAACTTTTTGATTTGATTTGACATTGAGGATAAACCGGTACTAAAAGCTCTTGTGTCCTTGGACGACCTCGGTATCTTACTAACACTATACTACGCTCATGATGGGTGCACTTGCCCATATGTGTGTTTAGTGTTAGTAAATATCGTGTTTTATAAATTTAAAACTTGGCTAAAGAATGTGTAAAAGGGCTTAAAATAAACATTAAAACCATAACACACTTCACGCACATCAAGTTTTTGGCGCCGTTGCCGGGGACACAAGGATTTTAAGAAAGTTAGGAATCAACGGCCTAATCGTTTTTTTCTTATTTTTCTATTTTTTTAGGATTTTTTTTCTTAATTTTTCAGCTTCTGCAGAACTCAGCACGGGCCGTGCCTGCTGAACACGCCCCCGTGCCCAATCATTGGAACTGGCAATCCTGTTTTAAGTTGTAGGATCATGATTCGACCCGAATGAGTCGTTCAGAGGCGTTCTTCTATGTTTCAGGTGCGGAATAACAAGAAACGTAGGTAGAAATAGCTTGCAATTCATTTAATCTACTGTTTTATTGATTTGACAATGATTACAGCTCGATCTTCATACCGGCAGCACTTCGGTATGGAATTTGACCAAGTTACAAATGTGTTCGCTTATGTGGTATTTATAGTGTTGGTAGGTTCCCACATACGGACATGTACATATAAGCGGACCAGGTAGGTTCCCATATACGGACATGTACGAATAAGCGGACCCGACACATAAGCTAACCTCCTATGTCCATATAAGCGGACCTATCAGTTTAGATCTATACGCTATCCTATTTTCTCGTAAAACGTGCCCTGATCTAACATTCTAAAACTAAGACTCGATACAAGACGAAGTCGACAGATGTAGTGCACCAACAGACTCCCCCTCAGATGTTGACGAGTCAACTATCGAGTCACGACAATGCTGTATCTTCACGTCTTCAGTCCTGATCAGTCTCTGGGCTTTTCTCTCTCTATCTTCTTCAACAGACTCTCTTTATCTTGAAAAACTTCAGACTCCCCCTAACGATTTGCTGGCATTTCTTTGTTCTTCAGCAACATCTACTTCAGGAACTTTGTCTGGCTTTCTTTGTCTTCAAAATCTTAAACCTGGCACTCTATAGAATCTTCAATTTCCAGAATCGAAACTTGGCTAGACCTGCACATTCTTAACCCAGAAATGAATTTCTAAATTTAACAATTTAAATGCATCAACATTCTGATATAATCAGATGACTCCCTCTCATAAAAATAATCATCAACAATCACTCTCCCTCAGATCACAAACTCATGATGAACCACTTGTTGCTTTAAAAAAATACATTTTGACATTTTAAAACACACTCCCCCTCACAACAATATCATCATGTTGAGCACTCGGAATTTTGACAATCAGCTTTCCAATATCAGTTGTCGAAAAACTTTTTGACTTTTTCAAAAATTTATGCTAAAACACACCGAAAATCTTTTTGAATTTTTGAATGTAAAGAAATGCAATATAGAAATATTTACAAACAATATTTTTGTGAGTTCGTGTAAGAGGATCATATCAGTTTATGACAAATCACAAGTACCGTTGAGCTTAGTTACACATTAAGAATTAAACAATTCACTTAGATTGCCAATATACTGATCCACTTAAATTCTCACACAAATTTCAACTGATTCAGGATATGAGTTAGATGTTTTAAGAACTTAAAATCATTCATGTGTCCCACCTCTTGAATATACTCCCGTATCCAGATCCCAATATTCGGTCTTACAGGTGAGTATACCACAGATGATATCTGTCAGGGGTTAAATTGCGAGGGCCGTGAGAGCTCAGGCCGATCTTTCGATACGCAGAGAGATGACGGCTTCGACTTTTGGTGGGTCCCCTTTAGAGGATCTTTTGAATTACAATAGCAATGACTATCAATTTTATTGTTTCATCAATTTGCTGAGGGCAGCGCTATGTTTCAAGCAAGCGGAAAGTATTCTCCGGGGACTAGGTCAGAAATTCCTTTCAGCAGAAGTCTCGGGATAATTCCCTAGATATCACTAAGCATAAAGACCTAGTATCTCAGAAAGAGAGACCTTTCAAACGAGATTTCAGGGGTTACCTATATATCCAAGTAGTGTTCCCAACGAAATAAGCAAGTTTGAATTTAAGTTTATATCCCGAAAAAGCTTACTAGATGTGTAAAAACCTATCGGCATATCATCAGTGAGACCGTTTAACGCTATTTAAACAATACAATTCTTTAGCATACTGTAACTGTCTACTGATGTACTATCATTTCCTCTTCTTGACACAAAAACTCATTTTTCATTTTATCTTGTTTTTGCCTTTTTCAAATTTTCAAATGTTTTTGGATTTTCTAAAATTTTCTACTCCCCCTAAAATGCAAACACATTTAAAGTAAAATTTGAAATCAAACTGTACAAAAACTTGACAACCGATATCAAATCGCTTCAATTCGCCATCCACTTGGCATAAACAATTAGAACTCCCCCTTACACAAAACTATTTTCTCATTATGATTTCAAAACACTTAAGTTTGTTTTAACCAAAATAATTTTTCCGGAAAATAAGTTTTGTTGATTTTAAACCATTTGAAGGTTCGGGGTGTGGTTCATCACATTGTCTTCAACCATTTGTATGAGGATTACACCAAGTTCAAACTAATGACCTTGAGTAATCACTTTGTCAGAATCAATCTCTTACCACTTGTAAGAATATCCAAAACATATAATCACATGTAGGAATAAAACATCTACACAAACCATTTTACCAAACAAGATGCCGATTCCTGCTTCACACTTACCAACCTGGAAGCTCCGGCAAGTCACACTTAACCTGTAAAAATTTTAACAATTTTAACAACTTTCATACAAACACTTTAAAATATGAATGATGCCGATTCCTGATCCACGATATAAACTTGGGATCTCCGGCATAGTCCTAAGACTTCAAGGGAAACAGACTTCCATCCAAGTCTTTTCAGACTTGATGGCTTTCAATTCTTGCTCAGTAGGGTTGTAAGTTGCCTTTTTAGTTGCATAAAAATCTTTAACCCCCTTTGCTTTCCCATTTAACATTTTTCCAAAAATTTTCTTAACACTCCCATTGAATGTTTTCTCGACATCAAACTTAGTTTTCTCTGTGTAAAACTAATTCGAGATATCAACCTTGCCAACTTTCTGTTTAACTTCTTCAAATTTCAGTGATGGAAACTCATCATCATTCACTGAAATTTTCACCTCACTGTGTGGCTCTTCTGGCTTTGTGCAACCAGATTCATCGCCGACATTCACATCAACTTTCTTAACAACCCACACTTGGTTGTCATTCTCTTTCTTTTTATAAAAATTCTTTTTAGAACACTCACCAACCTCATAAGTTGAGTTTTCAAAAATTTTAAATTTTTCGGTTGGTGGTTCACTATCAACAACTTTTCCTTTCAATTTCTGAGAAACTCCCTGTTTTATTTTGGCAATTTTCTGACAGTTCCATGCAATGTGACCAGTTTCATTGCACTTGTAACAGGTACAAGTCTCTCTTTGATAAAACACTTCAGTTCCATTCTTTTTCTTTTCAGCAAGAAATTCTTGATTTGACTGTCTCCATAATGGTTTCTTCTGTTCCTCTTCTGCACTTCCACCTGACACAAATTCTGTTTTTGTTTTAGAATCTTTCAAATTTTTATGATTTTCTGGTGGAATAAATCCAAGACCTTTCTTTTTGTAGCTACGATTTTGGTTAGATTTCTTTTGAAAAACAGAACCAGAATTGTAACCCTTTTTCTTGTTTAGCCGTTGTTGAACTCTTGAAGTGTACTTTTTAGGTTTTTCAGTAATATTTAAATCTTTTATTTCAGAAATATTAATTTCTGTCATTTTGAAAACCTTTTTAATCATGTCAAAACGAACACTTCTTATTGGAAACTCTTTGTCAAAGTATAATTTGTCCGAATCATTTAAAGTGTATGCAACTTCAAATGTTTCATCATCCAAATTTGCTTTCGATAACAAAAATTCTTTACTGTAAGACCGTTTGACCGACGACTTTGGACTGTTGACTGACGAATTTGACCCTCCAGACTCAGACTTTGACTCGGATTCCTCCTCAGTATCCAACACCTGATCGACCACCTTTTTTATTAACTCAGACTCATGATCAGTATCGGACGAGGTAAACGTGACATCAATGTTATCTGGTAAAACGTCAGTTGTGTCGGTTTTTAGCTTTATATTGACTGCTTTTTCAAGTTGCTCCTCGTTTGGTTTTCTAGGAGAATACACTTCCCAAATTGGAGGCGGACACTTGTTATATCTAACAGTCGGTTTCTTACCACTATCTTTCTTCTTTGGCTTCTCTTCTTGAAAAGCTTCCATACCTGCAATAGTTGGGTAAATACGATCAATGAGATAATCAGAACTAGAATAACTTTGCAATAAACGTCTAATTCTCTCTTTCTCGATCTTTTCTGTCTCCAACTCTTGCTGCCATTTAGCACTCTCTTCGATGTAAAAGTTGATGGCTTTTTGCTTTGTCATCATCACAGCATTCATCATCGTAAGTGCTTGTTCTTGTTCTGAGTTTTTCTTTTGGAGACCAGTTACTGTTTTGTTCAAGACATCATAAGATTCTTTCACATAATTGAGGTTGAACAGTAACTGCTCTTTCTTCTTTTCATACTCAGCAATTATCTCGTCTTTTGCTTCACATTCCTTGCAAGCTTCCAAACACTTTATGCAAGGCTTTACAACTTCAACAATCTTCTCAATCTCAATTGTCTTTACCATTTCAACCACCTTTTCTTCTTCAATCACCTTTTTGTCTTAATTCACTTGCTCAGTCTTTTTAGCAGCAACTTTAACTTCTTTAGTTTGAATAATTTCATCCTTTTTAGCATCACTTTCAGTCTTCATATCCTTTTGCTCTTTTGCAGCTCGTTTCTCCTTCAGTTTCTCCATGCGATCTGCAAAATAGAAATGAAATCTTTCAGGAGAAAGATGAGATTTAGCAACATTAATATGTTTTTTTTTCCTCATCATCACTGCTACTATCAACTGGTGACTGATCAAACTGTACAGATTTTTCAGAATCAGTATCTGATACAACAGAATTAGACGGTGTTTGATCAAATACAACTTCTTTTTCTGAAGTAACATCATTTTGCACACTCTCATCTGCACTTAGTGAATCTTCATCAGCACTTTCTGAGCTTTCTTCAGATGTAACAGACTGTTCCTTCACACTTTTCACTGTCTCACCAATAGATTTCATCCATGTGGCAAACATGTCTGGTTCTCTGACAGTCTTAGCAATGAAAGCTTTAAAATTCCCATTCTCATCTGCAAACATATTCCAGCTGAAGCCTTCAGGTAGCCTCTCATCATCTTGATCGACTATGCATGCTTTGCTATCAGGAGATATATAGTTGCTCCAGTTGAAATCTACCAAACATCCTCTCTTTGAATCCTCAATCTTTCTACCATGAGCCGTTTGTGAGTCTTGTTACTGACCAACTTGCTGATAAATGGCTTTCCGGTAGTAATCGTCTTTTCCGAACGGATTCTGAGCTCCACTAGCTTCTCTGTTCTTGCACTCCCGCTTGAAATGACCTTTCTCCCTGCAACGAAAACAAGTAACTTTAGATTTATCAAAACCTAAAGTAGATACATAAGCATCAAGAAAGTCATTTCTCCCGGTAATTGTTTTGAACTTTTCAGCACGTCTAAGAACACTCGCAAAACACCATTTGATGTCCATCAGTTCCATCTCTTCTGCGTCTATTTGATCGTAATCCTCTTTGGTGAGCATGGGATTTCCGATCTGACCAGCCACTAGACCCTCATAAGATAACAACACAGAACCAAGTAGAGCCATGTGGTCTTTAGCAGTGTCTTCTGAAAAACTTTGACCTTCTGGAAGATTTAGAGCTATGTTGCACTGAATCACATATCCATTTCCTGTCTTTGTGCTCTGAGACTGAAAGCTTGTATTTGACTCTTTAGGATTTACACTCGGAAATGATGAAAATCCACTGCTGCTTTTGGTTGAACTTTGATCAGCTTTTTCTGATGAATCTCCAGCACTGAATGCAGTCTGGATTTTCGGACTTCTCTCAGCTTCGGAACCGGAGCACTTCCTTTATAGTACATCTTTACATCTTGTTGACCACTCAGACTGTTCATCCTAGCAATCTTCTGTTGTTCCAGATCCTGACTCTCGATCTTTTCGATAAACTGTGAGATTGTCAGTCCGTCATAAACACCCGTGTTTTTCAGAATCATCAGATACGTTCCCCACTCTTTCTGTGGTAACGCATCGGCTAGCTTGTCCACCCACTCTTCACGATCTTTTGTAATACTCAACATTGACATTGATCGCACAAGGTGACAGTATCTCTCAATCAGCTTCTTTGTGTCTTCACCTGGTAGACTGCTGAACAGATCAAACTCTTTCTTAAGCAGTGCTTTCTTGCTTTTAATCATATTCTCGCTTCCCTAAAATTTTACTTTAAGAGCATCCCAAATTGACTTTGCAGTTTTGTCGTGCTGTAAAAAAAGAATATATCTTCTTTGATCGCTTGTTGCAACAAACTGGTCATCATTTTTCTGCTTTGTACATAACCTGTTCCTGATCCGTGAACTCAGATAACTCTTTAAGAACCTGCAAATCGGTTCGAGGCGACACGTATTTCTTCAGTATGCATTCCCATGACCTAAGATGGTTTGCCTGAACCCAGTTCTCGAATCGATCTATCCACCTGTAGTATTCTTCGATACTCATCAATTTCGGGGGTTTCTGGGTGGTTCCCGTCTCATTTTCTAAATTCATAGCTTGAACAACTGCAGCTGGACTAGACGGTGTTGCAAATGCGTTGTAGAACTCGGTATCCATGTTTCTTTTCAAGAAATCACAAATAGTTCTTTAAACGAGCTGGTACACAAATCATCTCGAATCACCTGGATCACCTACAACCTGTGAAATTTTGAGCGAATTCCGACCGTTAAATCTCGTTCTGATGAAGAAAGAAGGTGTAGAAGTGAAAATTTTAGATGAAATCCAGCAAATCTCTATTGAACTCCTCCTCCTGAAGCTCTGATACCAATTGTAGGATCGTGATTCGACCCGAATGAGTCGTTCAGAGGCGTTCTTCTATGTTTCAGGTGCGGAATAACAAGAAACGTAGGTAGAAATAGCTTGCAATTCACTTAATCTACTGTTTTATTGATTTGACAATGATTACAACTCGATCTTCACACCGGCAGCACTTCGGTATGGAATTTGACCAAGTTACAAATGAGTTCGCTTATGTGGTATTTATAGTGTTGGTAGGTTCCCACATACGGACATGTACATATAAGCGGACCAGGTAGGTTCCCATATACGGACATGTACGAATATGCGGACCTGATACATAAGCTAACCTCCTATGTCCATATAAGCGGGCCTATCAGTTTAGATCTATACGCTATCCTATTTTCTCGTAAAACGTGCCCTGATCTAACAATCTAAAACTAAGACTCGATACAAGACGAAGTCGACAGATGTAGTGCACCAACATAAGTCAGACAGTAAGCTGAACACGGGGTCGTGCCCACTCAACACGCCCCCGTGCCCAACATTCAGTTACCGAAAACAGAACCGTGAGATCCCGACGGTTGGTAATTTCTGACACAAATATGAGTGATACTGATGCTTTTTACTTTCGGCACTCTTATGGTACGTGGTGTCAAATATGTGGTGGTTCCCACAAGGAATTAGAATGTTATTTTCTAAATTATAAGCCCCACTATATAGACCCATCATTTTCCTGTATCCTTAAGAGGCGCGAAAGTAAAAATAAGCCCTATCTATCCCTCGAATGCTCTCAACCAGATTTTCTAGGAGAAATGCTTCTTGATGAAGTATTTCAATTAGAAGATCTAATTAGTAATTGGTTAAAAGAACTTAGGATAGATTTTAATAATTTATCTCAAGACGATAACCAAGAAGAAGTGTTGGGATCGCATTCAAACAACTTCGTTGTTCCCGACGATACCTCTAAATCTAGCGAGAACTTGAGCGATAGTCGTCCCTGTGTCGATTGTGCAATGAAGTACTCCCCATCGACTTTGTTCGATGCATACATAGACCTGAGCGATTCGACAAACACCTTCTTTAACGAGAGCCCGGAAAAGGGTTGGACTTGTCCACCTACATATAGCATAGGAATCACCCTCACCGACAACCTCTTGCGTTCTCGTCTTAATCTAGAACAATTAAGGTATCTTAGGCACTTTGGGGTTGTTCCATCCAGTAAGGAACCGCCCGATCAGGAAAAGTTCTTTAAAACCAGAAAAACTCCATAAGACAGCCTCTAGACACGGGGCCGTGTCCGGGTCAACACGCCCCCGTGTCCACCCAAAGATTCCCGTCTGATTTCATGTCAGAATACGGACAAAATGTGTCAGGATTCCCACTGAACACAGGGCCGTGTCCAGCCAACACGTGGCCGTGTGCAGCGTACTGATGTTTTCTATAAATGCAACCAAGAATCCTGCACAAGTGAACCATTCAAGGGATAGAGATTTGGGGAATATTCTCACATACCATCCTAGGTATTTTCTAAAAGATGTTTCTCAACAACCTTCTTGTCCTTTCCTCTTTTATCCACTTTCATCTTCTTCGATTTTCCTTCATGCTTCCATTAAAACTTGAAATCTCCATAATTTCAAGCTTTATTGAGATGTTTGTTAGATTTTTATTCATGGGATCTTGTTAAAAATAAGTTCTACAATAATGTTTTAAGTTGTTTCTGCTTAAAAACGTTTTAAACATCATAAAAACAAATTAAAACTCCATGATCCCTTGTCCTAAAAATCTGCAAACATTCTGAACACGGGCCATGTGCGTTGAACACGAGGCCGTGTCCGAAGTACTGATTCCATAAAATTGAACTCTTCTCGGTATGTTTTCTCAGAATGGCGAGCAGAACTAGCGGAACATCTTCATCACACTCCAGAAACAACCGACAAGGGAGAAGATCATCAACGGTTGAAGATTCTCTTGTAAACTACGTTTACGCCATAAGAGAGGCCCTTGATGAGATGACAGGGGTAGAAGAGGCATTGGTTGACCGTATTAACCATTTGACAGTGGGGCTAGAGGGATGTCTTCGAGAGGTTAACCTTTTGCACCAAAGGTTGAACATTCTCGCTTCTCCTCCTTTGGTACCAATCATTACCCAAAGGGTATGGAATGTGGTTCCTGAAGTCATCATACCGACCGAATGGTACGCCATACATCTGGAGCCCCCTCGGGAAGTACTACAAGGGGTTCTGGTTGGTGTCGCTCCTCCTCCACAAGATGTTGAAGAGAATGACGCCGCCTTCTTCCTCCCAAGAGAGATAGACGAATGGCTTTAAACGCCCCTCGGCTCGGAGTTCTACAAAGCTTTTAGATACCGGAAAACCATTTCCGGATTTTTGGTTCTTATTGTACTCGTAGAGCTCCATAAGATGATTTTACTTATCACTTGACCTATCTAATTTACGACCCTTTAATTTTAATTTCTGCTTTGTTTTTAAACTTTTTGGACTTTTATGTAATTCTCTCTATGACTTAATGAATGATGGTTTTAGTTAACTTGGTGTTTGGATGGTGTTGAAACGAATAAAACTCACTCGGGATGGCAAAGAATAACAAGGGAAACTTGAACCAGCACCCCATGCAGGAAAACATGGCCATCCGACAAACTTTCTTCATTACAGCAAGTTCATCACGGGCTGTGTCCGCCCAACACGGCCCCGTGCTGCATAGTCTATAGAAAATGCCCAGTTCAGGTAAACTGGACACGGGCCGTGTTCACCCAACACGCCCCCGTGTCTAGGCTTCTGTTTCTTTTGCTCAACTTTTTGTTACTGGCACCTGAACACGGGGTTGTGCCCGGACAACACGGGGCCGTGTTCAGACGCCCAGTAACACAATTTTTGCTTTTTAACACCTTTTTACACATTCAATCAACCTAAAAACTTATTTTTGGGACATATTGAGGACAATGTGTAATTTAAGTGGGGGGGGGATGCTAAAACCTTGAATCTTGCAAGTCCTAATAACAAGCCTTACACAAAACTCTATTGGAACCGCTAATCACCTCAATTTTTTTCAAAAAACTTTCATTTTTTTTTACTTGTCTAGGTTTAACTCGGGAAATTCAAGTTCTAAAAAGGTTATATTTTTACAAATTTACAACCGATAGCGTTGTGATAAAAAGAACCAACATAAGAAAATTTTGAAAACGGCATGACAAGCTTAGTTAAAATTTGATTATATAAAAACTCATTCCCACAAAAGTGAGTTTTGAGTCTTTATTGAGCATACAAATACATATCTTTAAACTAAATGCTCATTTTTCGTTTCTTGTGTGAATAGCCGCTTGGTTCTTACGACTCTAGAACTTGCCACGACAATACATTCCGGTCCTTACCAACTTAAACCCGAGTAAGTAAATGATGGAGGCATTAGGACTAACTCTTTTTATTTCAACACCGTTATTTTTCTTTTTTTTTTACCACCTACCCAAAATCCCCCTAGTTAGCCCCTTTGAGCCTAAACCTTTTCATTTCATAACCCAAACCAAACACCCCTTTCACCCACCAAAAAACCTTTTTTTTTTTTACCTTTTATTTTAGTAACAAGCCCGGTATTTCGTATGACTTTTCAAAAAAAAATGTGTTGATGATGAAGCAAAAGAGAAATAAACAAACAAGTTTATCAAAAATAACTTTGTTTGAATAAAAGCTTCATCAAAATAAAAGTTGCAAAAAAATAAAAAGTCTTACGAAAACCGACGCTTGGTACGATTTTTACCTTTTCACTAACCACTAAACCACCTACCTTTAACCCAAGCCTAACCCTTCACCCCAAAAGTCCTCTTGATATTTACAAAGGTATATAGTTAAAAAGGAGGAGGATTGATTGCTTGGCAAGCCTATGGTAGGAGTAAGTTCCATGCCGCTCTCGAGTGATTCACTAAATTACATCTTTGGCCGAGTTTTGAGTGATCCCCCGTGAGGTATGTGAACTTGTATATAAATAGAATTTTAAAGAGGCATGTTATGCCCTAATAAGTAATTTATCTTATGAAAAGTTTTAAATAAATCTTGACGAATAGGATTGTAAATAAAAATAAAACTTAATAAAGAATCTTGGAAATCCCGACACTCTATGACAAGCCCAAAAAAACCATCTCTTCTACCCATTCCATTTGGGAGTGTAAAGCCACATTATAAAGAGTTTTGCTTGAGGACAAGCAAAGATTCAAGTGTGGGGGTATTTGATATGTGCAAAATGCAACATATAAATTACATCAATTGTGGCATAAAACTAACCCTTTTTTAGTACTAATGTTGGAAAAAGTGTGCTTTTGTCTTCCTTTTGTATTTTCAGGATTAAATGAGCTCAAATTAACAAAAGAAGCAAAAAGACAGCTAAATCTAACATAAATACAAGAAAAGGAATAAAAGAGACATGCCCGACCCCACGACAGCATCTTCCCAAGCAAAACAAGAGAACAGAAGGCTGAACACGCCCCGTGCTCAGTGAACACAGGGGCGTGCCCAAGTGCCAGCATAAAATACAAAGCTATAGAAGATTCTATCGCCCACCACGGGGCCGTGCTCAGCGGATACGGGGCCGTGGTCAACTATAAGATTCGTAGAATCCAGGAAAATCTTGATAGTACAAATATGCTTCTGCACACGGGGGCGTGCCCAGCGGACACGGGGGCGTGGTCAACTAATGCAGACAAACTGCAATTAATGAAGGCAGAGAAGAGGATGGACACGGGGCCGTGCCCAATGGACACGGGGCCGTGCCCAATGGACACGGGGCCGTGCCCGAGCTTCTGTTCAGCCTATAAATAGGAGTGCTTGGCTCAAGCTCAAACCATCCCTTGGCACACCACCTCTCTCACACTTCACCCACCACCCACGACCACCATAACACCATCATCCACCACCATTATCCATTGTCCATCATAGAGTGTGTGAGTCGTCTCGGGATCCAAGATTGATCGTAAGAGTTCTTGACAATCAAGGCCATGTTTGCCTAAGTATCTTACATCACTTGGTGAAGACAAAGTGTCTAGTGTAATACTTTTTATTTTTAATCTTTTCGCACTTTTTACTTGGTTATGTATTAATGACTTTAATAACTAGTTTCTTATGTTGAAGGTGATTCTTCCTTATCGTTTGTCCGTGGTGTCTTGGCATTGTTTTACTGTCTATATAAAATAAAAGATTTTCACCATTCATATCTCCACGGTCTATATGGAGGTATGTTTGCTACCTGGTCGGGGGTTAAGGGAACGGTTTGGTAAGAGTCTTGCCTTGTTCAGTGTATAGATCCTGCAAGGACCTGGGTCAAATTTAGTAGGACCTCCTTCAATACTTAACGGTATTGGATGGCGGGGGTCCAAACTCTTTGATCCCCTCATATGTAAGCTACTATTAATACTTTAACCCGACTACTTAGGACTGTATCCCTTCTGACTCAGACTACTTAGCCGAGGGTAACGTCACCTTCAAAAGAGGGGCCTACCATAATATGCATTAATAACTTAATTAATTATCTTTCAATAATCTGACCCTTTAGGATTGTATCCTTGCTGACTCAAACTACTGGGTTGAGGGTAACGTCACCTTTAAAAGAGGGGCCTACTACAATAACTAAGATAATCCCATTAAAAAGTGTAAAAGTGCGGAAATAATCAAAGGTTACACTATACACGAGTTGGAACCAAGTGATTCATCTTGTCTATCTGTTTTTATTTTTATTTTATTTTTAGCATTTTAGTTAGTTTTTATTTTTCTAGTTTAAAACCTTTTTCTAACTTTTTGATTTGATTAGACGTTGAGGATAAACCGGTACTAAAAGCTCTTGTGTCCTTGGACGACCTCGGTATCTTACCAACACTATACTACGCTCACGATGGGTGCACTTGCCCATATGTGTGTTTAGTGTTAGTAAATATAGTGTTTTATAAATTTAAAACTTGGCTAAAGAAAGTGTAAAAGGGCTTAAAATAAACATTAAAACCATAACACACTTCACGCAGATCAAACACAAAGGTATTTACAAAAACGATTTCCCGATGTTGGTTAACTCATGTATTACCTCAATGCCGTTTACCGAAATTAAGTTAATCAGAAATGATTTACCAAATTTTTGAAAAATGAGTTGGCACTATGGTAATCGGTACGGACCATGACAACATTGACGAGTTTCATATTGAAACAATCACGATTGAGGTGATATTCGAGATCAACGTGTCTGGCCAAAGAGTGTTGTACGAGATGTGTTGATGCATATTTTGGTGTATGTAACTTGTCTTTATTAGCGTTGTAATGTACGGTCTTTTATGTTATCGAGTCTGTATTCGCCGTCGACCTTAGTTAGATATCCTCCTATCTTTCTATATGTCCGACAAGTTTGTCTCGTCTGATATGTAAAGTTATATGAACAATGCATGTTGCATTTTGGGTTAATGTTTGTTTGTGTGTTTATGATGTCTGCTGCAAACTGTCTAACAGTTTGCAGCCAAACAGATTTTGTAGCCCTCGACGAAACTCCCAAGTTTCTTCGAGCTCATGTATAACGAAACTCCCATTGGTCACAAACCCAAGTTTCGCCATGAACAGTGACGAAACTCCTTGAGTTTCGTAGACTGAGAAGTTTCGTCAGGCCCAATTCATGTTTTGTCAACTGTTGGGCCTGGACTGCCTATATAAACCACACATGGTTTCACACAGAAACCATGAGAGCATATCATGTCTGAAATTTTAGTGTCAAACATTGTGTGTATCTGTTTGAACCTTGTTCTCATCTAATCAATTGACTGTGGTTCATTGGTTACTTTGTGTTGTTATCATTATCTGTGTTTGGTTTGGCATCATCACGGGGATTCCGCACTCGTGACCGTGTTTGTGATAAACAAGGGTTTGGTTTCGTTAATCGATCCTCTGAGAATCGGGACCTACAAGATGATAATAATTCATAAAGCAGCTTAAATATCGACAAGTATAGGAGATATTAGAAATTCAAAACCGTATCCTGCAACTGCTTCGTGAATTTCCAGAAATCTGAGTGCTCTCCTAAACTGGATATCCACCCGGTGTGGATTTCAAGGTCGATTTTTGTTGCTACTTCAATTAATCGGAGAAAACTCTTCACAGCAACAAGATCATAAACCTCTGGGTCCGGCTGATCTTCCACATTGTACCAGCGAAGGTCTTTGTCTTTCTCTTTAAGAAGTAGTGTGTGGTTGTTCAATCCACTCCAAAGCATCAGCACACCCGGTTGGTTTGTTCAACAAATACATTTTCTTCAATCACACCGCGAAGAAATGTACATTGCACGTTCATCTTATGAATTTTGAACTTCAGACGTGCTGCATGTGCGTACATTTTGATTGAATCTATCCTGGGAACCCGATTAAAGCCTTTAACAATCAAACTTTGGAATGATTTTTCATTTTGTCAAAGCTTTCAATTTCTTTCATCAGACATTTTTCTTTTTCTTTTTCTCTCTCCATCAAAGGCAACAACTCCTAGATGAAACAATGTGTCGGAGCCTTAAGTCTCCTATCTTGTGCATGGACGCTCCACTATCAACAACCCTAAGACTATCAATAGTTCCTCCTGGAACATCCTACACACTCATTTAGAGATTAGTTGGAGAGGGGGACCCAATCCTTCATAGACTTGGGTGGTCCGTCATCATCGAGGATTGTGACTTCGATTTCCTGATGATTCGGAATAGATTGAACTCCCCCTGAAACATTTACCCTTTTTGGTTTCCAAATTTGTTTCTGTTTTTCATGTTTAACATCCGATTTAGTAGATTTTGTTTAGACAACCTCAGGTTATAACACCTTTTCAACTTCTTTTTGTCGTTTCTTTTTCTGTTTCACTTCTCATTGTTTAACAAGGCGAGGGTCCTGGTTTGGTGAAACAGATCTTTTATGGTAACTGTTACCACGAGGAGCATCAACTTTTGCCTTTCCTTTTGTGAGATATGGACAGTTTCTGACAATGTGTCCATTCTCACCGCACTCAAAGCATGATCTTCGCTCAACAAACCTCGGAGTATCATAACTGTAAGAACTTGATGATGAACTTCGTGATCTTGAGGTACTTGGTCGTACATCACAACCGTTTGTGTGTTGTGTGTAATTGTTTTGATTGTTTCTTCTCAAAATTTTAACTTGTTTAACAAAATCCGTGTTGGATTTGTTTTCAAAAGTTTCAATTTTATCAGTCCCTCTTGATTTCACGAAGGTTACCTTCTAAACCTTTTTCTTGTAACGAGTTCCCTTTGTTTCCACCGTCGGTTGTGAAACCTTAGATTTTTGAGCACGTTGTTCCTTTTGTTTACCTTTAAAAGCGATAGGTTGTTGCTTTAAAGGTAATCTTTGATTTCCAAATTGTCTCCTAACTTTAGCTTTTGGAATAGGATCACACTGAGTTACAGAAACTCTCGGGATCGCTTTTCCCAAAAACTTACTTGTAGAATCCTCGAAAACTTTATCAATCAAAGATTGATTGACATTTTTGATTGGGAAATCTATATCTGAATAAATTTTAGCATCACCGACCAAAGTATACAACACATTATTACTCTTAATGGCAGACACAAATTCCTTCACTTCCTTGACAGGATCTATCACTTGCTTGGCAACAGGTTGCACAGCAGGAGTAGGAGGATCACAAAGAATATGATTCTCAATTGGAATTTCTACTCCTTTCATCTTATCAAGTGATTCATCCTGATCACTCACATCTGATTCATCATCAGACGAATCATAGTCCTCAATAATTGGAGCACTTCGATGCGTCGATGTTGAAGTTTCTGTTCCTTCAGATGAGGTACTCGAGGAACTGTCCGATTTGAACCCTAATCCTGTAGTAACTTCCTCATAATCAAGAGGCACACTAGGTTCAAAACGAGGCATTTCCTCTTCATCTGGCATTTTGGTATAGTTGTGTCTCAAAGGGGGCGGACACGAGTTATACCCAACGCCTTTCTTGTTCCCTTTCAGTTGTTGAGCGTCTATGATATGATCAAGCACATATCGGGAGTTAGAATAACTCTCCAATTTGAGCTTGATTGCATCATGCTCGCATTTTGCCACGGCTAGCTCTTTCTTTGTTTCCTCAATGATATTAATGTAGTTATTAATACCCATTTGTTTGTTGAAAACAGTTTTTGTTAATTCGGAAACACTTTTCTTTAAAGTTTCGATTACTGATTTGAATTCCTTTTCATTTCGAGCTAAAGCCATGTTTGCCTCTTTGCATTTTGACAACTCAATAACCAAACTTTGATTGTGACTATGAATCGTTTCAGATTCATGTTTTAATTTAGCACATTCATGTTTCATATCAGCACAATCACTACATATACTAGGAGTTTCAGATTTTACCTGACTTGTAGAAGCTGTGACATTATCCGTAGTGTTATTCTGGCAAGAGAAAGATCCATCTCCAGATATGAACTTCTCCATGTCATTCGATGCTGTAGCAGCTTTCTTGATCAAGTAAGATTTTTGACATTTCATCTCCTTGGCATCATTCGACAAACTATCAGCTTCAGAATCCATTCCCTCCTTCACGTCCGATTCTAAACTATAATCACTCACATCTGAGCCATCTTCATCAGTACTGCCACTATATCCTGAATTGTCATCATTTCCAGAAGATTCACCATCATTGACATTCTTGACAATTTCAGCATAAAACGCAGTTCTTGTTTGATAACTGTTTCCCAACTATATGGCCGGACCACAATCGACAGTAGGTTTAGGAAAATAGGCACTTGGATCAAACTGAGGTTGAGTTGTGGAAACTTGAGGTGGAGGTTGGGGTTTAGGGAGCCAGGCACTCGGATCGAGTTGAGGTTTTGAAAATGCGTGGGCTTGAGCAATAACATGCGCTGGCGGAAGATAGGCACTTGGATCGAAAACCGGAGGAGGAGTTGATTGGGGAAAGGGAAAGGAACTTGTATTGGACACTAGAATCCGTTTAGCTTTTCGGATTCCTT
The DNA here is from genome assembly GCA_030545235.1 of Helianthus tuberosus. Taxonomy (NCBI): domain Eukaryota; kingdom Viridiplantae; phylum Streptophyta; class Magnoliopsida; order Asterales; family Asteraceae; genus Helianthus; species Helianthus tuberosus. Next base: position 47,519,198 of record CM060376.1, read on the forward strand.
CTTTAACTTTGTTCTCTAGCTTCTGAACGAATTCATAAATGCTACTCTCATTCAAAACACCAGTGTGCTTCAGCAACTCAATGAATTGATTCCACTTAGGAGGTAAAGCCTTAGGAAAATGCATAACCATCTCTTGTTGTGATGTGTTGACCTTGTATGAGTACATCTTACTAATCAAATGATAGAATCAAGTAGCCATGTCATTTAATGTTTCATTTTCCTTGAACAAAAACCCTTCAAAATCTTTCTTTAACAGATCATGTTGGACCTTTCTTGTTGCTGCATTTCCTTCTCCTCTGGTTACCGAGATGTCCCAAAACGCTTTCGTGTTTGTACAATAAGCGAATTGATGATAGATATCCTTATGAAGTGCTTGCGTAAGGATAGCAAATTGTGCAACCCTCATAATTCCATGTATCCGTACAATTTATTAATGATAATTAAAGTGCTTGATGACTGTGCTGAATCACTTAACTGCTTTCTGATTACTGTGTTATACTTACATGTGCTTGTTAACATACTAGTAGTATACAGAAAAGTTACTAAATAGTCCGGTATGCTTTCCTGAGTGTTGAAAATTAAAAACGTTACAAAAATATATATGTAGGACACTTTACGGATTAATTAAGCACTTTAACGGAACAACACCGAACCGAACAACCGGACTTTACCCGGAACACTAAAATAATGCTAGAAGCATTGTTCCTATTTTTCTGAGCTAGTTAGGGTCCCCGAACACCCTAACACGCTTTATATTTCATCACACACCATAACACACAAACTAGAACATTTGATTCTAACTAAACTAGTAACCTTACCATTGAAACCCAACCCTACACCCCCCCTACTTCACGGTTACAAGGGGTGGCTCCACACCCTTGTTTTCTTGAATTATTTATTAGACATGTCTTGTACTAATGGAACATTAAACCTAGGGGATAAAGGGATGTTGGAAAAATCTTCTATTTAACCACAAGACCTTAATTCATTCTTATCTACACATCACCTAAACACTTTCTTCTTCCTTCCTTCTTTGGTTTCGGATGCCCCCTTCACCCACACACCACCCATATTCATTTCAAGATCAAGCTTTTCAAGAGCATCCATAGGTGTAAGAAGGCGAATAACGAAGCTCGGTGTGTTCGGAAGTTGAAGGACCACTCTCATCTCCTTTTATCCACCACATTTCCTCACTTGAACTCTCCTAGCTTTAAGCTAGTGGTAAGTTTCTTAGATCAACTCATTTCACATCCTATGGAGGTGGTTAAAGTATGAAACATGATGGTATATGTGAAGAACTTCAAGAACACTAAAGAACATAAAGTTAAAACTAAAACATAAGCTTTAAACATGAAGAAATAATGTTAATATGAAGTTGTTTTGATTCTTGTTGATTATCTGATGATTTGATTGTTAATATTGATGTTTGATGTTGTTGTGATCACTAAACATGTTAACGGAATCAATCGAACACGAGTTAGAAAGCTAAAAGCTGAAAAACAGGAGTCTGATTGGTGATTACAGCCAACTTCAGTTGGCTGTAACAGGACCTTAATAAAACGAAAAATGAATTTTCTGAAGTCTAGATTTATGTATTATGAAATATGGTTCTGATGGCACTAGAATCATAATTTTTGGACTTCGTTTACTATTTTTAAAGTGTCGTTTTGTAACAGCAGCTAGAGCTGCATTTTTACTGCTGAAAGTATGCGTTCTGTTTTCCGTCATAACTTGAATTATGTGTAGAGTTAGATCATGAAATTTTTACTGTAGATGACCACCGATGTATTTGTAATTTTCTCACTGGAATTTCGTAAATCGGACTCTTGATGAATTTTAAATAAATTATTCTGTGGACTGCAGTCAGAAAAAGATAAATCTGATTTCAGTCCGGAAAATGATTTTTTACAAAATATTGGTAATGAACTGGACCCCGATATTTTTACACATTAATATTTGGATCGTTTAAGATATTCTGTAAAAATTTGGGAATTTTTGGAATAAGTTAACTATTTTATTAAAATACCCGAAACATCCCAGTTTTGGATATTTAAGTTGAAATGACATAAGTAGTAATTTGCGTGTCTAAATGTCGGGTATGTTATCTGTGAATGATCTAACATGTTATATGTGCAATATCATATGCTTGTTCTTGAATAGCTATAGGTGCAATGTTTATATGAGCGTGAACTATTAAAGTGAATGCATGTTATGTAGTAGATACGTGTAGGAACTTTGTGCTCTATTTGAAACCACTAAATGACTAACTGGTAATCATATTAGGACGTGATTGACCAACCTTGACTGTTAGCTATATTTGAGAATCTAACCGAGCAAACCAAAGTGAGTTCACACACTTTCTAAGGCATTGGATTTCCGGTGGATGGGAATGGGTTAAAGAAATTAAAACAGGATCTACATATCCTCCTTGGGTAGGATATGTACGGCCATCCTCCAAAGGTAGGATGCCAATAATAAATTCTGCGTATTCTCCGTGGGTAGAATACGTGCATTCGTCCTCCTTGGGTAGGACAACACCCTTAAAACTTACTAGACAAAACTCTATCATTAAGTCCCTCATTATATATCGACTTAATCGCCGAGGCCGATGGTGAGCGGGTCATTAGTTAATAGCGCTATTAGGTTTAACAAACCTCACACCGTGTCGTCCGAACGGGCATGTACTAATGGACTATGGCAAACTATCAGTGATGATAGACACTGATGTAGGGCACAACTATCGTTCGTAGTAGTCGGTATCATACCGTCTAGTAGTTCACATGGGGAAGCCCCCACTGATTATGGATATGGTTTGGGTAATGAAAAGGAACTGGTTAAACATACTTTCAACTACGGGGTAACCCCCACGGCAAATAAGCCAACGAAAGTCAAACCACGTTTTTCAGAAACAACTTAAAACTAAACAACCAAACGTGAACTCACTCAACTTTGTTGTTGACTCGTTGTTACATGCCTTACAGGTCGCTAGATGTTTATGGAGTTTGCGCGAGGAGGAGGTTGTTGTGGGATACGGACTGTTATGTTCCGTGCTTAATATTTAAGTCCTTATGAACTTATTAAACCTATGTTTTGGACTTTAAACTTATGAACTATGAACTTATGTTTTACGTATTATGCTTCCGCTGTTAACTTAAGTTGGTTACCTTTAGGTCACCAATTATATTGTGGTTTGTTTAAATTACTTAATTATGTTGTTCAATATGATTGGTGGCACGATCCTGGTCATGTCACGCCTCCAAGCGGTGACGCTCCGCATGGTGGATTTTGGGGGTGTGACAGATTGGTATCAGAGCCATTGGTTATAGTGAACTTGGTTTTAAAAAGGGGAAAAGGCTTTTTGATAAAACCGGACTACAACCTGTACAGTGCTCAACGATCCACAATGACGCTTCGCTCCACGTGCAAGACTCAACACTATAGGTAATATGGTATATGTTTGTATTGCCTGCCTGCTAGTTTAAGTAGCGCATTTGATCATGGTATGCTTAGTTAGCGTAACAACTATTGCTTGAAAACCCTATGTGTTTGCTCCCTTCTGTCACTCCACACTTACGCACTTTCGTGACACCTTTCTTACCTGTGTTTTCCCTCGATGTGAAGATCATGAGTGGATGCCTCAACTTGACTCAGGATCAGCTGACGACCTTGATTAATGAACGGGTTGCTGAAGCCTTGGCAACCCAAACAGGGAGTCAACCCATGCACCCTCAAACGCGCATAGGCACCCTCAAGGCGTTCATGGAGTGCATACCTCCCACGTTCGACGGCACTGGAGGGGAAATCGGCCTTCTACACTGGACCCGAAGAGTCGAATATACATTCGAAGAAAGTGAAAGCCCTGCCAGCAAACGAGTAAAGTACGCTACTGGCATGTTGCAGGGGAAAACGTATTCTTGGTGGAACGTACAAGTTCAGATGCTCGGGTTGGCAGACGCGAATGCCACCCTCTGGAGCGACTTCAAGGATTGGATTAAGGAAGAATTCTGCCACCTGGACGACATTCTGGAACTGGAAATAGAGTATTATGGTTTTAAGATGGAAGGATCAGATATTGAGGCATACACAAAGAGGTCCAACGACTTGGCTGCCTTATGTCCTAACATGTCACAACCCATATCTAGACGAATCAAGCTATACGTCAGAGGCTTAGTCCTGGAAATCCAAGGGTCTGTAAGTGCGGCCAACCTTCCCACAATCCAGCAAGTCGTTCGTTTGGCGCACCAACTCACCGATCAGGCAGTGGAAGAGGGCAAGTTACCCAAGCGTAACTCTTCCAATGCAAATGCCATTATTAGTAACAAGTGTAATTGGGGTGATCACCAAGGAGAGGGTCCTAGCTCTATACGACAGGAACCGCACAGGAAACTCGGGCTGAACTACCAAAATCAGGGGGGATACCTAGGGAATAAACCGAGATGCCGCAAGTGCCCACGGCACCACAGCGGGTCATGTGCGGGATCGTGTTGTCATCGGTGCAAGAAGTTGGGACATATGGCTAGAGACTGCAGGAGCCCATATCCTGCAAACCGGAACCAGCAGCAGCAGGGTAGAAAAAAAGGGTGCTATCGATATGGAGCTGAAGACCACTTCAAGAGGCACTGTCCACAGCTGGATCAGAATCAGAATCAGGACAACAACCAAGGAAACGGGAACAATAACGGAGACAATAAGCATAACCACCGGACTGGTAAGCGTGAGTTCCCGAATAGACAAGGAGAAGAAAGAAACAACCCCAACGTTGTGGCGGGTATGTTCCTACCAGACAATTTCTTTGTTTCTATTTTAGTTGATTCGGGTGCCAATGTTAGATATATGTTCCTAAGAGTTAGTCGGGTGCTTAAGCGTACCCCATTACCCTTAAAACACCAAACACGTTGTAGAACTAGCTAACGGTAAAAGTCTTGAAGCGACACACCTAGTTAAAGGTTGTAACCTCGTCTTAGCTGGTCATACTTTCTCTATCAATCTTATTCCTATCACACTTGGTAGTTTCGACGTCGTTATTAGGATGGATTGGCTATCTCATCATCAAGCGGAGATTATTTGCAAGAAGAAAATTGTCCGCATTCCTCGTTCTGGTGAAGAACCTCTCGTGATTCGTGGCGACAAGAGTGGTGCTGTCGTAGGCATTATCTCTTTCCTTAAAAGCCCAGAAGTGTTTGCGAAAGGGCCACACTACCATTCTAGCACTCGTTACTGACACATCAACGGAAGAGAAGAAAATTGAAGACATTCCTATTGTGCACGATTTTTCTGAGGTATTTCCTGAGGAATTGCCTGGTCTTCCGCCTCATCGCCAAGTCGAGTTTCAAATCGAGCTCGCTACTGGAGCAGCACCAATAGCTCGTGCACCTTATCGACTAGCTCCGTCAGAACTAGAAGAACTGTCCACGCAATTACCAGAACTCTTGGAAAAGGGTTTCATACGTCCAAGCTCTTCGCCTTGGGGAGCTCAGTACTATTCGTGAACAAGAAAGAAGGTACTTTCAGAATGTGTATTGACTATCGCGAACTTAACAAGGTGACCGTGAAGAATCGTTATCCCTTCCCACGTATTGACGACTTGTTCGACCAGTTGCAAGGGTCGAGCTATTACTCTAAGATTGATTTGAGATCGGGATACCATCAGCTGAGAGTCCGAGAGGAGGACGTCTCCAAAACTGCATTCAGAACTCGTTACGGCCATTACGAGTTTCTAGTTATGCCTTTCGGATTAACGAATGCACCTGCGGCCTTTATGGATCTCATGAACCGAGTGTGCAAGCCTTACCTGGATAAGTTTGTCATAGTATTCATCGAGGAAATCCTGATCTATTCTAAGAGTCAGGAGGAACACGAGCAACATCTGAGGCTTATTCTGGAACTTCTTCGAAAAGAGCAGTTGTATGCCAAGTTTTTGAAATATGACTTCTGGCTTCGCGAAGTCCACTTTCTAGGCCATGTGGTAAACAAGGATGGAATTCATGTTGACCCATCGAAGGTAGACTCGATCAAGAACTGGCTTGCACCCCGTACACCAACAGAAATCCACCAATCCTTGGGTTTGGCAGGATATTACAGAAGGTTTATTAAGGATTTCTCAAGGATTGCGCAACCTCTCACTTCACTGACTTAGAAGGGTGTCACCTGTCGTTGGGGTGATGCACAAGAATCTGCATTTCAGCACTTGAAAGATAGACTTTGTAGCGCGCCTATCCTCTCATTGCCTGAAGGCACAGATGATTTTGTGGTTTATTGTGACGTTTCCATCCAAGGAATTGGTTGCGTGTCGATGCAATGTGACAAGGTCATTGCCTATGCATCGCGCCAGCTTAAGGTTCACGAAAGGAACTACAGTACGCACGACTTGGAATTGGGAGCAGTCGTCTTTGCGCTAAAGATATGGAGACATTACCTGTACGGTACCAAGTGCACCATTTACACCGATCACAGGAGTCTCGAGCATATCTTCAAGCAAAAGGAGTTAAACATGCGTCAACGCCGATGGGTTGAGCTCTTGAACGATTACGAATATGCGATCAAGTATCATCTGGGCAAAGCCAATGTTGTGGCCGACGCCCTCAGTCGAAAGGATACTATACCTAAGCGTGTACGTGCTTTACATCTTACCATCCAATCCAACCTTCCCGCTCAGATACGAGATGCCCAGGTTGAAGCGTTGAAAGCAGAGAACATCAGGGTTGAGTCCTTACGAGGATCAAGATAGCGGCTAGAACAAAAGGAAGATGGTGCTTACTACGTAACAGGGCGTATTTGGGTTCCACTCTATGGTAATCTATGCGAGCTTGTGATGGATGAAGCGCACAAGTCTCGATACTCGGTACATCCTGGTTCGGATAAAATGTTCCATGATCTCAAGACTACATACTGGTAGCCTAGCATGAAGGCCCACATAGCAACCTACGTCAGTAAATGCTTGACTTATGCTAGGGTCAAGGTTGAATACCAGAAACCATCAGGCCTACTCCAACAACCAGAGATACGTAAATGGAAATGGGAGCAAATTTCCATGGATTTCGTTACTGGCCTGCCAGATCTCAATGCAGAAACGATACCATTTGGGTGATCGTGGATCGACTGACCAAGTCTGCACATTTTCTGGCTATCAAGGAAATGGATAAGTTTTCTACTCTAGCAGACATTTACCTAAAGGAAGTAGTATCAAGGCACGGAGTGCCAACCTCCATCATCTCTGATCGAGACTCACGTTTTACATCTGAATTGTGGCAAGCTATGCACAAGTCCTTTGGTTCTCGATTAGACATGACCACAGCATATCATCCGTAGACGGATGGGCAATCTGAACGCACCATCCAGACTCTTGAAGACATGCTTAGGGCATGTGTAATCGATTTTGGTAAAGGATGGGAAAAGCACCTCCCGCTAGTGGAGTTTTCGTATAACAACAGTTACCACACCAGCATCCAGGCTGCTCCGTTCGAGGCATTGTACGGACGTAAATGCCGATCACCTCTTTGTTGGACAGAGGTGGGCGACAGTCAAATCACTGGCCCATAACTTGTAGTAGATACAATCGAAAGGATTGCTCAGATACAACAACGAATGGTGGCAGCTCGTGACCGTCAGAAAAGCTATGCTGATAAGCGAAGAAAGCCACTCGAGTTCCAGGTTGGGGATTGAGTGCTACTTAAAGTCTCACCTTGGAAAGGCGTAGTTCGTTTTGGCAAACTCAACCCGCGATACGTTGGACCCTTTGAAATCATTGAGAAGATTGGCAAGGTAGCCTACAGGTTGAATCTACCTGAAGAACTCAGCGGAGTTTACAATGTTTTCCATGTGTCAAATCTGAAGAAGTGTCTGTCATTTGAGACCCTCATAGTTCCTCTCAAGGAACTCACTATCGACGACCAGTTGCGATACGTCAAGGAACCAGTAGAAATTACTGATCGTGATGTTAAGATCCTCAAGCATACCAGGATACCTCTTGTCCAGGTCTGTTGGGATTCCCGTCGTGGCCCAGAGTATACCTGGGAACGAGAAGACCAAATGAAACTCAAATACCCCCAGTTGTTTAAGAAAAACGCAACCACTATTGAGGCTGAAGCTACTGCAGAATTTCGGGACGAAATTCCAAATCAACGGGGGGATGATGTGACACCCTAGGAAAACCATGAAACCAACGCAACTTAACTAGCTTCCTCAGTAACCAGGTGCTAAATTTCGGGACGAAATTCTCTTAACAGGGGGAGAATGTGACAACCCTCATAATTCCATGTATCCGTACAATTTATTAATGATAATTAAAGTGTTTGATGATTGTGTTGAATCACTTAACTGCTTTCTGATTACTGTGTTATACTTACATGTGCTTGTTAACATACTAGTAGTATGCAGAAAAGTTACTAAATAGTCCGGTATACTTTCCTGAGTGTTGAAAATTAAAAACGTTACAAAAATATATATGTAGGACACTTTACGGATTAATTAAGCACTTTAACGGAACAACACCGAACCGAACAACCGGACTTTACCCGGAACACTAAAATAATGCTAGAAGCATTGTTCCTCTTTTTCTAAGCTAGTTAGGGTCCCCGAACACCCTAACACACTTTATATTTCATCACACACCATAACACACTAACTAGAACATTTGATTCTAACTAAACTAGTAACCTTACCATTGAAACCCAACCCTATACCCTCCCTACTTCACGGTTACAAGGGGTGGCTCCACACCCTTGTTTTCTTGAATTATTTATTAGACATGTCTTGTACTAATGGAACATTAAACCTAGGGGATAAAGGGATGTTGGAAAAATCTTCTATTTAACCACAAGACCTTAATTCATTCTTATCTACACATCACCTAAACACTTTCTTCTTCCTTCCTTCTTTGGTTTCGGCTGCCCCCTTCACCCACACACCACCCATCTTCATTTCAAGATCAATCTTTTCAAGAGCATCCATAGGTGTAAGAAGGCGAACAACGAAGCTCGGTGTGTTCGGAAGTTGAAGGACCACTCTCATCTCCTTTTATCCACCACATTTCCTCACTTGAACTCTCCTAGCTTTAAGCTAGTGGTAAGTTTCTTAGATCAACTCATTTCACATCCTATGGATGTGGTTAAAGTATGAAATATGATGGTATATGTGAAGAACTTCAAGAACACTACAGAACATAAAGTTAAAACTAAAACATAAGCTTTAAACATGAACAAATAATGTTAATATGAAGTTGTTTTGATTCTTGTTGATTATCTGATGATTTGCTTGTTAATATTGATGTTTGATGTTGTTGTGATCACTAAACATGTTAACGGAATCAATCGAACATGAGTTAGAAAGCTAAAAGCTGAAAAACAGGAGTCTGATTGGTGATTACAGCCAAATTCAGTTGGCTGTAACAGGACCTTAATAAAACGAAAAATGTATTTTCTGAACTCTAGATTTATTTATTATGAAATACGGTTCTAATGGCACTAGAATCATAATTTTTGGACTTCGTTTACTATTTTTAAAGTGTCGTTTTGTAACAGCAGCTAGAGCTGCATTTTTACTGCTGAAAATATGCGTTCTGTTTTCCGTCATACCTTGAATTCTGTGTAGAGTTAGATCATGAAATTTTTACTGTAGATGACCACTGATGTATTTGTAATTCTCTCACTGGAATTTCGTAAATCGGACTCTTGATGAGTTTTAAATAAATTATTCCGTGGACTGCAGTCAGAAAAAGATAAATCTGATTTCAGTCCGGAAAATGATTTTTTATAAAATATTGGTAATGAACTGGACCCCTATAATTTTACGCAATAATATTTGGATCATTTAAGATATTCTGTAAAAAATTTGGGAATTTTTGGTATAAGTTAACTATTTTATTAAAATGCCCGAAAACAGCCCAGTTTTGGATATTTAAGTTGAAATGACATAAGTAGTAATTTGCGTGTCTAAATGTCGGGTATGTTATCTATGAATGATCTAACATGTTATATGTGCAATATCGTATGCGTGTTCTTGAATAGCTATAGGTGGAATGTTTATATGAGCGTGAACTATTAAAGTGAATGCATGTTATGTAGTAGACACGTGTAGGAACTTTGTGCTCTATTTGAAACCACAAAATGACTAACTGGTAATCATATTAAGACGTGATTGACCAACCTTGACTGTTAGCTATATTTGAGAATCTAACCGAGCAAACCAAGGTGAGTTCACACACTTTCTAAGGCATGGGATTTCTGGTGGTTGGGAATGGGTTAAAGAAATTAAAACGGGATCTACATATCCTCCTTGGGTAGGATATGTACGGCCATCCTCCAAAGGTAGGATGCCAATAATAAATTCTGCGCATTCTCCGTGGGTAGAATACGTGCATTCGTCCTCCTTGGGTAGGACAACACCCTTAAAACTTACTAGACAAAACTCTATCATTAAGTCCCTCATTATATATCGACTTAATCGCCGAGGCCGATGGTGAGCGGGTCATTAGTTAATAGCGCTATTAGGTTTAACAAACCTCACACCGTGTCGTCCGAACGGGCATGTACTAATGGACTATGGCAAACTATCAGTGATGATAGACACTGATGTAGGGCACAATTATCGTTCGTAGTAGTCGATATCATACCGTCTAGTAGTTCACATGGGGAAGCCCCCACTGATTATGGATATGGTTTGGGTAATGAAAAGGAACTGGTTAAACATACTTTCAACTACGGGGTAACCCCCACGGCAAATAAGCCAACGAAAGTCAAACCACGTTTTTCAGAAACAACTTAAAACTAAACAACCAAACGTGAACTCACTCAACTTTGTTGTTGACTCGTTGTTACATGCCTTACAGGTCGCTAGATGCTTATGGAGCTTGCACGAGGAGGAGGTTGTTGTGGGATACGGACTGTTATGTTTCGTGCTTAATATTTAAGTCCTTATGAACTTATTAAACTGTGAACTTATGTTTTGCGTATTATGCTTCAGCTGTTAACTTAAGTTGGGTACCTTTAGGTCACCAATTATATTGTGGTTGGTTTAAATTACTTAATTACATTGTTCAATATGATTGGTGGCACGATCCTGGTCATGTCACGCCTCCAAGCGGTGACGCTCCGCATGGTGGATTTTGGGGGTGTGACACAAATGCTTTCTTCTCGAGATCATGAGCCTTCTTATCACCTTCGGCCATTTCCGCCAAGGTAATTGGATTGGAAACTGCTACTTCGAGAGCTTCATTGAATGGCGTAGTAAAACACGTCCATAACTCTGTGTTTTGCCCTAGAACATAAGTGTGGAAACGACCTTTCCAAGACAGATAGTCGTTCATATTATTCAGCTTTGGCGGGCGATTGTTGCTACCCGTTTCACTCTTACTTAACAACAGATTCTGAATGCTTTGATTCTGGTTCGTCACGAATGCCCATTGACTCGAACTAATAGATTGTTGTGGCATAACATTCCTCATCCAAACGGCTGCGGAGGTCTGATCTTGACCTCGTCTTCGGTCCATGCTCCAATCCCATGGACTAGTACTCATTTTTTTATTGTCTTCGATTAACTTGAGATACAACTATGAACCCACTCTGAACCGTCTGAGACAGAACTGTGAACTCCACGAAAGACTGACCAACGAAAAATAGGTTTAATTTAAAAAACCCACAAAAATTATGTTTCGTGGTTTTCAAATTTCAAAAACCAAGTTTTCAAAACAAAAATTGTAATGGATGAATTTATTCAACAGTTCTTTGTGAGGTGGGTTTTTGGTGGTTTTCAACTTTTACCCAAGGATTATAATAGACAATTATTGAGGTGGGTTTTTGGTAGAATATATTTCGTGGAATGGAATGATTATGAAGACCCAATTGAGAGACATGCCCAAAAAAATCAAAACAGGTTGATTCTCATGAAGAATTTCAGGCCCAATCTTTTGTGAATAAAATGTTGGCCCAATGGAAGTCCACACAACAATCAATTTAAGAATTTAATTCCCCCCCCCCCCATTTTTTTAACAGCCCACCCCACGAATGAAACAAGTTTGGTGGATATGGGTATATTTTTTTTATATATATATATGATAGTCCCACTAAAATATCTTATCTTGACACAACCATACTTCTATTGACAAAATTTTCAAAGGACCATCACTTGCAGACTCAATTTGTCAAACAACATAATTAGAAAGACATCCCTTTTTCAGAACACCATACTTCAAAACCAATTCTTTTAAACAAGATCTTATCTTGAACAAGCAATGATCAGACAAAGAAGTGCACAGTTCTTCTCCACCAATATGTCATCCAATAACATTCCAGATCTAATAGAACTTTTCCGGTAATCCTTTCCGGTGACCAAGCTCCCCGGAAAAAAAATGGTGGATGAATTTTCAAGTCAAAACTCAAAACAATTTGTAGTTTCGATAATCTCCAACGCTTTTCAACAAGTTTTGAACAAAAACAACACCAAACAACAATGATTTTCGAGTTTTAATTTGTATTTTCAGAGAAAAAAGAAACTGGGTTTTTGATTTTTGTCCAAGAAAAGCTCAAAACCCACTCGAAAATTGCACCGGAAACTCGGTTTTCTACAAGAAATCGAGCCTTACGCTCTGATACCAATTGTAGGTCCCGATACGGATCGACGGACTACGATAATTTGTTGGTACACTTTATGTGGACGCGACTCGGCTCGGTTCGACTTGGTTCGGTTCGACTCGGTTCGACTTGGTTTGGTTCGACTTTATGTGGTGAAATCCCTGATTTCGTCACACATGGTTTTCGTCACATGGGTTTTCGTTTATGGTCAGTATAAATAGCTCAGTTGTTTATCAGTTTAGTTATGAGAGCGCTGTGAAACTCCATGAGATTATTGTGAGACTCCACGAGAACAGAGAGACTTGTGAGAGTTTATTATACAAGCATTGTTTGTATATGTTTGTGAATGTTCTCATCCATTTAATCGAAGTTAATCTTTGGTTACTTGCTGTTGTTATTTATCTACTTTGTTCAGTTTGCACCGTCACGGGGATTCCGCACCCGCGATTGTGTTTGTGATAAACAAGGATACATTACGTATCGGATCCTCGAGAAAAACGGACCTACAAGTGGTGTCAGAGCCGTGGCTCTTTTCCTTGTTTAAAACCAAACATTGTTGTGTTATATCAAGCTTGTTTTAAGTGATTTTTAGAAACTGTTCTTTTGAAAAGTTTAAATATTTTCTGGAAAAAGGTTCAAAAATATTTGAAAATCTTGTGTTTTTGCTACTTGTTCTTATAAAAATCTTGTTAAGTTTTATAGGATCGTTGTCGGACCCGAATGAGTCAATCAGAAGAGTTGTTTATCCGATTCAAAGGCGGAATCAATGAATATGGACGCTCAAACTAATTATAATGCCTCTTGTATTGATTTAACAGAGATTACAACCTGAGAGCAATTTGGCAGCACTTTGTTACAATTTCTGAATCGTGCCAAATGAATGAACAGTGCACCTATTTATACTTGACCAGATTTCGCTTATATGACCATACCATATGAGCGAAATCACTCCCTTAACTCCTAAACATCGTTTCTCGAACCACGTGCACTGGTTATTCTAACCTATCCTATTCTATTACATGATACAAGACGAAGTCAATAGACGTAATGCACCAACAGACTCCCCCTCGGATATTGACGAAGTCTTCAGTGTCTAGTCTCTGTTATGACACCTCTTCTGTCTTGATCATTCTGCCTTCTCGTTCAGATTGTAACATTGAAAGCATCTTTCAATCTTTCTCTTTGATCTGCTTCTCTCTTTGACTCTTACACCAGGATCTCATCACTGGCTCTATCATCAACAGCTTTATCATCAGCAGGCTCCCCCTTTCGTCAAGCTTCCGTGCTTTTAGGGATCGACACCTCTCTTTCCATCTACAAGCTTCTCCTAACTTTCAGCTTGTCTTCAGACTCCCCCTTAGACTCTGCTCTCGGGATCGTAGTCTGGACTTTTCCTGCAATCACTCATACAGCTATAAGTAACAACATTTTAATCTTCAATTTTCCAGAAATTGTAATCTGGCAATTCAAACCTTCTAAACCACTTCTCATGAATTTGGCAGTTTCATCGAATCATATCGGAAACTAGCTCTATAACAATATAAGCATCCAACTCCCCCACAGTTAATCATCCAAGTCCAAACTAATGACCTTGGAGATATCACAAACTGTTTTTGAATTTTTTTTTAAAAGAAATTCAAGTTTCAATTTAATGAACTTGTTTTATTCTCAGAAACACAATCAACTTACTTAGATTTTGAAACTCAGCATCTCAAATATCAGTTGTCGAAAATAAAGCAGAAATCAAAATCTTTTTGTATCTTCTGAAAACATAAAGCAGTAAAGAAATATGTACAAACATATTTACAGACAATATTTTTGTTTGAGTTTGCGTTAGAGGATCATATCAGTTTATGACAAGTCACAAGTACCGTTGAGCTTAGTTACACATTCAGAATTAAACAATTCACTTAGATTGTCGATATACAGATCCACTTAAATTTTCATACAAATTTCAACTGATTCAGGATACGAATTAGGTGTTTTAAGAACTTTAACTCATTCATGTGTCCCACCTCTTGAATATACTCCCGTATCCAGATCCCAATATTCAGTCTTACAGGTGAGTATACCTAGATGATATCCGTAAGGGGAATAAATTATAGTACGAAACCGTGAGAGCTCAGGTCAGAACTTCCGTTCAGCAGAGAGATGACGGCTCGACTTTTGGTGTGTCCCCTTTAGAGGATCTTTTGAATTACAACAGCAATGACTATCAATTTTATTGTTTCATCAATTTGCTGAGGGCTGCGCTATGTTTCAAGCAATGCGAAAAGTATTATTCAGAGACTAGGTCAGAACTTCCATTCAGCAGAAGTCCCGGAATAATACCCCAGATATCACTAAGCATAAAGACCTAGTATCTCAGAAAGAGGGACCTTTCAAACGAGATTTCAGGGGTTACCTATATATCCAAGTAGTGCTCCCCACGAAATAAGCAAGTGTTTGAATTTAGGTTTATATCCCGAAAAAGTTTACTAAGTGTATAAAACCTATCGACATATCATCAGTGAGTCTGTTTAACGCTTTTTAATTCTTTACAATTCTTTAGCATACTGTAACTGTCTACTGATGTACTATCATTTCCTCTTTTTACGCAAAACTCAAATTTTTAAATTTTTATCATGTTTTTGGCTTTTTCAAATTTTCTAATGTTTTTGGATTTTCTAATGACAAATTTTTCTCCCCCTAAAATGCAAAATCATTAAAAAATTTGACAACATGATACTAATAGCTTTGTCTCGCCATCCATATTCTGCAACTTGTGAATTGGATTACACTAAAAGCAGTAATTACCCCCATGATTTACAACACATTGATTTTTACAGTTTGAAAACCGTTTTTCAATCTGATGAAAGTAATCATGTTTGTTCAGCCGTGAGGGTTTCGGTGTATTCAATCAACATTTATTCAAACAAAATTGAAACCAACATATTTTTGGTTTTTCAAATTTTACCAAACTAGAAACATATTTTTGGTTTTTAATTTTTCATATTTTTAGGGTTTAGAAAATATTGTTTATTTATGTACAGAAAACAATCAAACTAAACTCACTGTTCAACCAAACCAGGGTCCTGCACCTCTTTCTGTGTCAGGCTGCTCCAACTTCCCTTTTCACAATCTTCAGCTTCGTTGAGCACCTGCACGTTCAACAATTTGATCATTTGAACAACCCAAGCCTGTTTAGACTCAGGTAGTTGAACATGAATCTTTCCAGTTAAAACTGGATAGTTTCTTTCATTTTTCTCAAACACATTATCAATGTTAATCTCAACTTTTTCATCTTTTACCGAATTATCATTTTTCTTAACAGACCATGTTTGACCCGTCGGTGTTCCTCGTTTATAAAAATGTGATTCTTCTTGAACACTTTGTTTCTGAACAACAATTGGTTTCCAAAACTGTTGAGGTTTTATCATATCAACTGATGTTTTCCAACTTTGTGTTGTTCTGAATCTGGGTGTGTGAGAATTCCAGGTTTGTCTTGAATCGAATCTTTTCAAGTTTTATTTAAAGAAAACTTGTTTGTATTGTACCTCCAAGTTTGTTTCAAATCAAATTTGGTTTACCTTGGTTTCACATCCTCAGATTTCTGTTTTTCAACATCAAGAGGCTTTGGATTTGGACACTTTCGTGCAACATGTCCAATCTGATCACATTTAAAACACACTTTCTTTGAAATGTCCTTGGCTTGTTGTTGTTTCTTTTTCATAGTCTCAAACTCCTCATCAGAATGCTGTCCAAATTTAAGTTTTTCCTCTTCTTTAAAACTTTTTCCTTGAACAAAATTCAATTTTTGTTGCGAATCCTGTTTTTCATTTTGTTTTCGATTCTGTTTCTTTTTATAACCCAAACCAGCCTTCATGTTTTTCTTCTTAAAACCAGGTTTGTTATAAAGAGATTTATGACTTTTACCAACAAACTTTGAAATTTCCGACTTCTCAATCTCAACCATTTTGAAAACTTTATCGACCTTCTCTGAAATCACATTCTGAATCGGGAATACAACATCTAAGAATAGTTTGTCCGATCCAATCATGGTATAGACCAATCCCTTTGAATCATCATCCAAATTTTTCTCGGATTTTGTGTTTTTCAGATAACCATCATGAAAATTTCCTTCATCTTCATCCTGTGATTCAGACTTACCTTTTGTAGACTCATCTTTCAAAACTCTTTCAACAACCTTACTTACCACCTCTGAATCATTAGCATCATCGGATTTGGAGTAAGTCACATCGATACTTTCAGGTAACTGGTCAGCTATGTTCAAACCCTTTGCCACCTTTTCCTCATCATAAAAAGTATAATTGTTTCTCAATGGTGGTGGTACCTGATGAAAGTCTGAACCAATACCCTTTTTGCAATTGTCAGTATCTTTGTTATCTGGTGTGATGTTGAAAATGCGTTCGAGAATGTATGAATAGTTATGATAACTTTGAAGTTTTGTAACAACCTTTTCTTTTTCAGCCAAGACTTGTTTAAGATTAGCAATTTCATCAACACATTTGTTTAATTCAATTTTCTTTTCTTTAAACTTTCTTTCATACATTTCTTTAGTGACTAAAGTTTCAGATAATCTTTGATCAAAACTTTTGACTTGGCTCTTCAAAGTATCATAAGCTTCTTGTACTCTCTGACTCGACCATTTTAAAGAATCATACTGTTTTCGTAAATCTTGAAATTTAGATTCTTTTTCAATACAAACAACACATTTAGCAGTACACTTTTCTTTCAAAGTCTTATTTTCTTCTTCAAGACCATGACATTTCAGTGTTAGCTTTTCAACTTTTAATTTTAAAATTTCATCTTTGTCAATCATTTCTTTACATTTCATTTTGAAAATATTTTCAAGTTTGTTCATTTCAACTTCTTTTGTTTTCATCAATTCATCTTTTTCAGTACAAGCTCTACATGTTTCCATGCATTTCTTGCATTGTTCAGTTGATTTCAAGATTTTAAAATCAGAATTTACCTCAGTGATTGGCACCTTGGTGTTTTTGGCTGCCTCTGTCTGTTTCAGCTCTTGTTTCTTCTCGTCACAAGCACCATCATCACTAACATACTTCAAATTCTCAATCTTTTCTTCAATCTCTTTCAGCACCGGTTCTTCTTTCTTCTTCTGTCCTTCTTTAGCTTTCTGTTCATCTTCAGCATCAAGCTTTGTGACAGTCTTTACTTCTTCAATCATCTTCTTCAATTCTTCTTCTTTTCTCTTCTTCATTTCTACCACCTTCGGTAGACTTGCTTCACAAACCTCTCTTATCTTCTTCTCCAAATCAGGCAGATATGCTTTATCAGATAACCTTCGTGTGTTGAAAGTAGCCTGCCTTGGAAGCAAATTTGTTACAGCTTCGAAATCCACTTTTGATGGGTCAACAACTGGATTACCCCGTGGATCCATGTAACATTCCAAATCAGCATTCCATCGTTTTGCTCTCTGGGCTTCTTTGAATGATTCATTTAATTTTCCGATTTCCCATCTTGCATAGTCTGCTTTCCACCATCTATCAGGATCAGCATCAGCCACAAATGCATATCCAACTTCATCTTCTTCAGGGCAAACCTGACTCCAGTCATAACCTTCATCGTCAGCATACGCATTTCTTCAGGCTGTTTCAACCTTGGAGGCTCAGACTTGTTCTGATGGTAGATCGCTTTCTTGTAATAGTCTTCGTTGAACGGATTTTCAGAATCATCAGCATACGCATTTTTGCACTCGTGCTTGAAATGACCTTTTTGTTTACATTTAAAACATGTCACCTTAGATTTGTCAAATCCCAGTTTGGTAAATGGTCCACCAATTGACTTTCTCCCCGTGATCTCCATGAACCGCTGTGCCCGACGAACAGCACTGGCCATGCACCATCTTATATCCATTAGTTCCATCTCCTTGGGGTCTAATTGATCATAATCTTCTTTCGTCAAGTTGGTGTTGCCAATCTTCCCTGCAACAAGGCTTTCATACGATTCAAGTACAGATGCCAGGAAAACCATCTGTTGTTTTGCCGACTCTTCGCTGAAATTCTACCCATTCTTCAGATCCACTGCGATATTACACTGAAACAAATTCTTTGAAGCAGATTGGTCTGAAGCTGTTGAAGAAGATCCACCGTGAAAACCACTGTGAAGACTTTCATTTTTTACTGAACTTGAACTTTCTGCAGAAAACACTGTTCTTGGAGACCCAGCCTATGGTACATTTCCTTGGTAGTAAAGCTCTACATTCTGCTGGTAAGCTGGATTGTTGACTTTAGATCTCTTTATCTCCAACTCATGACTTTCAAGTCTTTCGATCAGCAAATCCACTTTTAAATCTTCATGCTTGATTGTGTTTTTCAACATTAGAGCGAAGTATTGCCACTCTTGATCATTTGGCAATGAATCAAACAATTTATCCACCAGCTCCTCTTCAGAATATGTGATTTCATGTCTGGCCAGCTCCATTTTCAGATGTCCAAATCTCTCGATCATTTTACAAACAGATTCATTTTTCATGCAACTGAATAGATCAAACTCTTTACGCAACAATTTCTTTTTGTTTTTAACAATTTCATTACTTCCTACACACTTTCTCTCTAATGCTTCCCACAAACTCTTTGAAGTTTTCTCTTGTTCAAGTAACGAGATAATATCCTCTCTCACTGACTGTTTGATTAATGTGATCATTTTATATTCAGCCACAACATTTTTATGTCTATGTCTGTGAAATCTTTCGCAACTATTAACTCTCCTCCCTCTTTTACTGGTTCAATATATCGATTTTTCAGTTTTAACCAGCTTTCAGGAGCGAAAGCTTTTACCCAACCCTCAAATCTGTTTTTCCACCAGTTATAATCTTCAACTTTCATTAGCTTTGGTGGCTTCTGTTGGCTTCCATACATGTTCTCAAACTTCAAGTTCTCCGAAATCTCTCTTGAATATTCTATCATCTCAGATCTTCTATCTGTTGATTCGGAAGTGAACGCGTTGTAGAATGTGTTGTAAAACTCTTCACCGTTGCTTGACATCTTCAAACACCTGAGAGCAAACAAAACAAACACAAACAGTTTAAACAATATCCAATAATCTGAAATAAACCAACACTTGATTGTCGTGAAATGATCTTGACGCGAAAAAGTTCACTTTCGAGCGAAATCAAGAAATGATACTTTGAGCGAAATAGCACACAAGGTACACTTGAGCGAAATCAAATTTCTTTGTGACTCAAAAGCGAAATCATGCTGACATTGAAGCGAAATTAGGGTTTTGGTTCACAAAAGCGAAATCAGGTTGACGTATGAGCGAAATCACATGTGTCTGTATAAGAGAAATCACCCTAGAACCTTATTAGCGAAAGCCCTAAGACCTAATCAACGAAATCCCTTCAACATATGTACACATGAGCGAAATTATATGTACTCTGGAACGAAATCCCAAGAAATTATGTTCACTGGAGCGAAATCATGTGCACCTAAAACCGAAATCATACATTGTCCGTAAAAGCGAAATCAACTCGATGTCCATTTTTGTCCATTTTTAGTCCGAATTTAGATATGAAACTTTCAAGGGTTTATCTATGTCCAATTTTACACAAACTGTGAAATTTTGATCTGATTTTGACCGGTAGATTTTGTTCTGTTGAATAAAGCAGGAGTAGAAGACAGAAATTTGATGCAAATGAGCTAAACTCTTCCTCCTGTGCTCTGATACCACTTGTAGGATCGTTGTCGGACCCGAATGAGTCAATCAGAAGAGTTGTTTATCCGATTCAAAGGCAGAATCAATGAATATGGACGCTCAAACTAATTATAATGCCTCTTGTATTGATTTAACAGAGATTACAACATGAGAGCAATTTGGCAGCACTTTGTTACAATTTCTGAATTGTGCCAAATGAATGAACAGTGCACCTATTTATACTTGACCAGATTTCGCTTATATGACCATGCCATATGAACGAAATCTGATGTTTCTGATTTCGCTTATATGTACATGTACATATGAGCGAAATCACTCCCTTAACTCCTAAACATTGTTTCTCGAACCACGTGCACTGGTTATTCTAACCTATCCTATTCTATTACATGATACTAGACGAAGTCAATAGACGTAATGCACCAACAAGTTTTCATTTATACATGTTAAGGAAGGGTTTTTATTGAACATTTGTGCAAAAATTGTGTTCGGAAATTTTTCAAGTGGCGGGTAAACTCATATATTTCACCGGAGTTCTTAAGTGTTCATATAGTTCTACAAAAATATTCATAGTTTCTGGATATTTTGTTTTGAATTTGCATTGAAGAATTATTGAAAAGTTGAAGTTTGATCATTATATTTGTTGTTGTTTGAATATTGTGTACTTCAAATGATGTGTTGTTGAAAAACGAACCATCAACAGTAGGGTGGTTTGAAATTTGTGGCCTGTTAGTTTGAAAATTGTGTCACCAAGTTATGCTTGTGTCAAAGATAGGATAAGTTTTTGTTTTAAAAAAAAATCTAACCCAACATCACCTTATCTCTTTGATTGACGAATAGTGATCGAGAAGTGGTCATCAGTCAAAGGTTTCGTCCATAAAAATTCAAACAAGTTTCGTCGGTCAACATCATTCAAGGGTGTTCGTCAAAACACAATTTTCGTCAAAGGGTCTTCGTCAAACACCCATCAGATTTCGTCACCCATCATCTTCGTCACACTCAAACAGTTTTCGTCGCACACGTTAATTTCATCACCTATTTGGATTTCGTCACCTATTTGGATTTCGCTTTGGATTTCGTCAACCTCCATTTTCGTCAAACACAATCAGGAGTGTTCGTGACCCATCATCTTCAAGGTTCTCGACGAAATCTAATTTCATCCAAGGTTTCTCGACGAAATCTCTTAGTTCGTCATCAAGGTGTTTTAACCATTTGTTTTTTAAGTGTTTAATCAGGTTTTCACTTTCATATATCAATCATGAGTTGTACTAGCGCTTCGGATTGGAGCATGGAACTGAGACTAGGTGAAGATCAGACATCCGCAGCCGTTTGGTTAAGGAATGTCATGCCTCAACAATCTATTAGTGCAAATCAATGGGCATTGGTGACGAACCAGAATCAAAGTATTCAAAATCTGTTGATAAGTGAGAGCGAAACGAGAAGCAATAACCGCCCGCCAAAGCTAAATCACATGAATGAATATCCGACATGGAAAGGTCGTTTCCACACTTACGTTCTAGGGCAAAGTACCAAAGTATGGACGTGCTTCATTTCACCGTATAATCAAGATCTAGAAGAAGCAGGTTCAAGTGCGGCGACATTGGCGAATATGCTAGAAGATGACAAGAAAGCGTATGATCTAGAGAAGAAGGCGTTTGCTATTCTCACGCAAGCACTCCACAAAAACATCTATCACCAATTCTCTTATTGTCCGAGCACGAAAGCACTATGGGATGCCTTGGTAGCAAGAGGTGAAGGAAATGCAGCGACAAGAAAGACACGTCATGATCTGTTGAAGAAGGAATTCGAATCATTTCATTTCTTAGAGAATGAAACCCTAAGTGATATGACTACTCGTTTTTATCATTTGATTAGTGAAATGTATTCTTATAATGTTCGTCCAACTCAACAGGAAAAGGTTGCAAGGTTTGCTGATGCTCTACCTCCAAAGTGGAGCCCATTCATTGAGCTTCTACAGCATACGGGCGTTCTAGATGCTGTCAATATCTATGAATTCATTTAGAAGTTGGAACACAAGAATGATGAAGAAATCAGGAAAGCTAAATGAATTCATGTTCCTCAAAATACCGAAATATACCTTGTAGGTTTTAACTCTTTAGATAGTTCCAGTTCCAGTTCAGTTCAGCAACCGAAGCTACAGACGGCGTTTATGTCGAATACAAGCTCTTTTCCGTTTCCACAATCAGCTCCACCTGAGGTTTTCGATCAAAGTGCTTATCATCCGCCAGCGCATATGATTGCTCAAGCTCATGCTTTCTCAAAACCTCAATTAGATGCAAGTGCGTGGCTACCTAAACCCCAACTTCCACCACAAGTTCCTCCCACTCAACCTCAATTTGATCCAAATGCATATTTTCCAACACCATCACAAGCCCAACCACAACCACAACCTCAATCAAACAGCCACAAACAAACTTATCCAAAGTCAATGTGGAAACTGCAAGGGAAACCATGGAACTTCTTAACACCATGGTGAATGCCTACTGCGGACTAGTCGCAAGTCATATTGGCAACATTAATTTGACAAACGAAGACTATCAGCAGATAGACAGGAATGAAATGGAGTTAATGGATATTAAGTGGGCATTTGCGAGCGCGGTTAGACGAGCGAAGGATTATATGAGGAGAACCGGGAAGACTAGCTTGGAAAGCAAGCGGGATAAAAAGTACGGTTTTGATAAGGATGCCGTGACGTGCTTCAATTGCGGAGAAAAGGGTCACTTCAAACGTGAATGAACGCGACCAAGCAAACAAGGCAACCAAAATCCCTTCCAAAATCAAACAAGTACTTCAAATCAAGCTAACAACGAAAGAGGGATAGTAGCCAATAACAACCAACCAAACCAGTCAGGGCCATCTAATACTAATCGAGCATTAGTGGTACAAGCCGATGAGGGATGTGATTGGTCCGTACAGTTTGGAGGAGGAACTGCATGTTATGCGAAGATCATCAGTCACATCAAGCACGTGCATAAAGAAGAATTCTCTGAAGATGATGATAGTTCGGGATACAGTGGCAGTTCGGATGAAGAATCAGATGTGAATGAGAGAACTGGTTCTGAAGGTGATAGTTTGTTGAATGATGCTGAGGAGGTAAAGTGTCAGAAATATGTCTTGATCAAGAAAGCTGATGCTACATCAGAAGAAATGGAGAAGATTCTCACTGAAGATGGATCTTTCTCTTCTCAGACTGCCTTTATGGCTAATGTCTCAGCTTCTACAAGTCAGGTAAAATCTTAAACTCCTAGCATATGTAATGATTGTGCTGATATGAAACATGAATGTGCTAAATTAAAACATGAATCTGAAACGATACATAGTCACAATCAAAGTTTAGTTATTGAACCGTCAAAATGAAAAGAGGCAAACATGGCCTTAGCTCGCAATGAAAAGGAATTTAAATCGGTAATTGAAACACTCAAGAAAAGCGTTTCTGAATTAACAAAAATTGTTTTCAACAAACAAATTGGTATTAATAACTACATTAATATCATTGAGGAAACAAAGAAAGAGCTAGCCGTGGCAAAATGTGAGCATGATGCGATCAAGCTCAAATTGGAGAGTTACTCAAACTCCCGATATGTGCTTGATCACATCATAGACGTTCAAAAACTGAAAGGGAACGTGAAAGGCGTTCGGTATAAGTCGTGTCCGCCTCCTTTGAGACACAACTATACCAAGATGCCCGATTAGGAGGAAATGCCACGTTTTGAGCCAACTGTACCTCTTGATTATGAGGAAGTTACAACAGGCTTAGGGTTCAAAACGGACAATTCATCGGAGGGCTCATCTGATAGCAAGGAAAAGTCATCATGTGCATCAAATCAAAGTCCTCCAACCATTGAGGACTATGATTCTTCGGATGATGAATCAGATGTGAGTGATGAGGATAAATCTCTTAATGATAGAAAAGGAGTAGAAGTGCCTTTTGAGAATCACATTCTGTGTGATCCTCCTACTCCTGCTGTGCAATCAACTGGTGCTAAACAAGAGATATATCATATCACTGAGACAGTGTCTACCATTAAAAGTGATAACGTGTTGTATACTTTGGTCGGTGATAGTAAAATTTATTCAGACAAAGATTTTCCAATCAAAAACGTCAATCAATCCTTGATTGATAAAGTGTTTGAAGATAATACAACTAAGTTTTTGGGTAAAGCGATCCCGAGAGTTTCTGTAACTCAATGTGATCCTATTCCAAAAGCTGAAATTAGAAAACAATTTGGAAATAAAAAATCACCAATGAAGAAACAACCAATCTCTTTTAAGGGTAAACAGCAACAACAGCGAGCTCAAAATTCTAAAGGTTCACAACCGAAGGTTGAGACCAAAGGAGCTCGTTTCAAGAAGAAAAACAATGATGTTAAATTTGTAGCATCCAAGGGTACTGACAAGGTGGAGACTTTTGAAAATAAATCAAACACCGATTTTGTTCAAAAAGTCAGAATTTTAAAGCGTAACGCTCAAAACAATTACACCCAACACACAAACGGGTGTGAAGCTAGTACCTTTGGGTCTACAACTTCAACATCAGGTCCTCGAACAGAATCTCCTAATTTTGTTGAAAGGAGATCATGCTTTAAATGCAGGGAGTTTGGCCACATTATCAGAAATTGCATAAACTCTCCGAAACCAAATTTTGTAGAAAGAGCCACTTCTGAACAAGGTCACCAACAACGTCGTCCTGTGTCACCAAAAACTGACAAACGCACTGTTAAAGAACAGGAAACAAAACAACGACGTAAAAATGTGAAGGTAATCGAAAAGGCTGTAAAACGGAAGTAAAATCTGTTAATAGGAAACCAATTTTGTCACAACCGTTAAAACCGGAGATTTCTAAATCTGTAAATAATACACAATTCGGTAAACGGAAACAGGCTTGGAAACCGAAAACAGGTGAGGATTCAGGGGGAGGCTTGTAATTTAAGGACCTTCAAGAAATTGAAATTACATTTCTTGACTCTCAGGGCTACCCAAGTCTATGAAGGCTTGGGTCCCCCTCTCCAACTAATCTCTGAGTGAGTGTGCATGATGTTCCAGGAGGAACTATCGATAGTCATCGGATTGTTGATAGTGGAGTGTCCATGCACAAGATCGACGACAAAGAAATTGTTGCCCTTGATGGAGAGAAAAAGAAAAGAAGACAGAATTGTCTGTCGAAAGAAATTGAAACCCTTCGACAAAATGGAAATCATACCAAAGTTTGATTGTTAAAGGCTTTGATCGGGTCCCCGGGATAGATTCAATCAAAATGTACGCACCTGCAGCACATCTGATGTTCAAAATCAACAAGATGAACGTGCGGTGTATATTTCTTCGCGGTATGATTGAAGAAAATGTGTTTGTTGAACAAACCAACCAGGTGTGCGGATTCCTTGGCATGGATTGAACAACCACACACTACTTCTCAAGAGAAAGACAAAGACCTTCGCTGGTGCAATGTGGAAGACCAGCCGGACCCAAAGGTTTATTATCTTGTTGCTGTGAAGAGATTTCTCAGTAGCTACAAAATCGACTTTGAAATCCACACCGAGTGGATATCCAGTTTGGGAGAGTACTCAGATTCCTTGCAATGCATGAAACAGTTGCAGGATACGGTTTTGATTTTCTTATCTCTCCTTTACTCGTCGATATTTAAGCTGCTTTATGAATTATTATCATCTCGTACAGCACTCTTTGGCCAGACATGTTGATCTCGAATATCACCTCACACGTGATTGTTTCACTATGAAACTCATTAATGTTGTCATGGTCCGCACCGCTTACCGACGTGCCAACTCATTTTTCCAAAATTCGATAAATCATTTCTGATTAAATTAATTTTGGTAAACGGCATTGAGGTAAAACATGAGTTAACCGACATCGGGAAATCCTTTTTGTAAATATCTTTGTGTCTTTTAAATTTATCTTAGTTTGTTGATTTTAGGGGGAGTAAATCCAAATTTTAAAAATTCAAAAACATCGAAAAATTTCAAAACTCAAAAACAATAAAAAATCAAAAATGAGTTTCCTGGCGAGAAAAAGAGAAAATGATAGTACATTAGTGGTCTGTCGAAATCTCTTTAAAATGGACTTAAAATGGAAAAACGATAAGCAGCTCTATATAAGATGTATCGGTAGGCTCACAATCATTTTAAAGTGTGCAGGGTGATACAAATCCTTAAATCGACTTAATACTAGGTGGGAACCACACATTGGCATATGGTCTTAGTATCGAAATTTCGTTTGAGAGATTGCCGAGGTTCTGAGATATTCGGTCTTTATGCTGTCTTATCATCTGGGTATCATGGTTGTTTCTTTTACCGAAAAATAGCGGAGACGGAGTCTAGATCTTCCATGATATCATACATACGTGTACATATTGCATTCGACCTCAATAAGTGATCAACAATCACATGTCCAAACAAAATAAGTGATAATATATCACAGCTTTTTTGCGGGAGTCAAGTTCGTCTCCTTGCTGTACGATGTACTGACCTGTTCACGGACTTGCTCCTGTGCCCTCATGCATATGAAAATCAAGTTCCTCATCAATAAGTGATTCTATCACATAGGGCTTGTTTTCAATCAAAATTAGTGAGTTTCTCACATCTTTTATACGGTCAAACAGATGATAAACGGTATACTCACCGATAAGATGAACTCTCGCGCATACCTTGATACGGGAATGTGTCGTGTGTGGATGAACATCGGTCGGTAAGTATAAATCATACCTTAACGTATCCCCTAAACATGATTACATCTGATAAGTTGAGCTTATGTGGACAACAATACCGATAATTGCTATAGGATGCTTATCTAAATGTTAACTAATTGAACAACAAGAGCGTTTTGGCGTGACCGTACACTGATATGATTCTCTTACCCTCGAAACTCGCAAAAAAAATGTTTGTAAATATTTGTTTACTGCTTTCGTTTCTCTATCTCTGTCTATATTTATTTATTGCTTTCCGTCTTTCCATTTGAAAAATGAAAAATTCCAAAAAGATTTTAGGTGTGTTTTAATATAAACTTTATAAAAGCCAAAAAGATTTTACTTTTAGTTTATCTTAGACTGACCGATGTTGGAACTCGAGTCTATCCTACCCAAAATCTTGATTGTAAGCCGGAAAACAATTGCACCTTCATAAACTGTCGAAGTTAACAAATTTTGAAAGTTAAAGGTTTAACGTTGATCAATTTTTAAACTTTCAAACTATTGTCAGTCGGTGTTTAAATGAGAGTTGGTCTCATATGTGTCATGCGCTTATATTGTTTGACGTCACTTCTTAGTAAGGTTTTCATTTGAAAACTTTCTTAGATTGATTTTATTCTTCTCGGTTGTTCTCATTACGTTTTTAGCTCTGTTGTATGTGCAGATGGTGCATTTGAGCCAGCTAAAAGTGAAGAGAACATGTCAGATGACAAGCCGTAAAGTGAAGACACGATAGTGATGCAATCTGAAGATCAAGATGATCAAATTGCAACTGACCACTTTTCAACACCACAAGGATCTAAAGTATTGAAGATCAAAAGATTCACGAGCAACATTCAAGGGGGAGTTTGTTGATTCACTCCCTGATTGTGTCACGTGAAGACTTTGAAGATCCTTCGACATGAAAGACATGGAAGACGAACCATCACGAGTAGCGTCCAAGGGGGAGTTTGTTGGTACACTTTATGTGGACGCGACTCAGCTCGGTTCGACTTGGTTCGGTTCGACTCGGTTAGGTTCGGCTCAAGCCCGACGTAGCGACATTCCTCCGTCGTGCGCCCCAGAGATCGACACGTGAAGCACGGAGAGTCGCGACCTTTCCCGCCGACACATCACCATGACATCACTTTAGTGATGTCATGATGATGTCAATGAAAATCTTCATGAAACATATGACGAACACTCCTTGTGTTTTCGTCAATTTATGCATGGCGAACACTCCCTGTTTTCGTCATTATGTGTGTGTGGTGAAATCCCTGATTTCGTCACACATGGTTTTCGTCGCATGGGTTTTCGTTTATGGTCAGTATAAATAGCTCAGTTGTTTATCAGTTTAGTTATGAGAGCGCTGTGAAACTCCATGAGATTATTGTGAGACTCCACGAGAACAGAGAGACTTATGAGAGTTTATTATACAAGCATTGTGTGTATATGTTTGTGAATGTTCTCATCCATTTAATTGAAGTTAATCTTTGGTTACTTGCTGTTGTTATTTATCTACTTTGTTCGGTTTGCACCGTCACGGGGATTCCGCACCCACGATTGTGTTTGTGATAAACAAGGATAGGTTACATATCGTATCCTCGAGAAAAATGGACCTACATAATTTCTTGTTTCGGGTGCCGAAACGAGTACGGAATCCTCGTTACGACACAAACCGAGCGAGACAGAAACACAACACAAAGATTCAACGTTTAACGTTTGTATATTGAATATCAACGAGTTTTGATACAAGATAATATGATAAGAAGTACAATAAAACTCTCTGATATACACTTTGTTCTCCCTCTGTGTGTTCTCTTCTGTCTTGTTTTTGTCTTCGGTGCTCTATATGTAGGGACAGTCGACGAAACTCCTTCAGCCGGCGAAAGTCCTCGACGAAACACCAATGTGACGAAACAAAGTGTGTTTCGTCACACTTCCAAGTCGACGAAACTTGTCTTGCTTAAACAAAGGTTTCGTCAACAGCACCTGCACATGTTTCGTCGCTGGCTTCAACAAATGTTTCGTCGACAGCATCAACTAGAGTTTTATCACAGCATGACTTGAGCAGGAGTTTCGCCAACCAGTTGATGTATATCTTTCGTCATGCAGGGGATCATAGTATCGTCAACACCATGAGTATGCACAACAAACAATATAATTAGTTTCTCAAAGAAACTTCAAGTGAACATGGCACCTTTTTCATTTATCATTAGGAGATGACATCATCATGGCTCTTCGTGCTTCGCGTGTCGAACTCTGGGGCGCACGACGGAGGAATGTCGTGACATCGGGCTTGAGCCGAACCTAACCGAGCCGAACCGAACCAAGTTGAACCGAGCCGAGCCGAGTCGCGTTCACATAAAGTGTACCAACAAATCTCTCACAATATTTAGCGTTCTCATTTAAACCCTCCCCTATATATATATATATATATATATATATATATATATATATATAGGGTAGGGTTCCAGCGTAACAACCTCTCAAGAGTGAACTGCGTGAACAGATATGGACCCTTGATTTTCTTTTTAGTTGTTAAGGGTAGGATTGTAATTATATAATAAATTAGATTTACATCATTATTTTAATAATTGAATTAAGTTACACCTTTCCTAATTTAAATTCATTATCCACATTATGTTTATTTATTAATAAGATAATTATCAAAACAAACAACAAATCACCATATTTCAATTTTAATTTTTATTTCAGATTTCATCATCAGAATTCAAATTTTGATTTTTAAGATCCACGTAACCTTCATATTTCAACGGTATACACATGTGCACTTGCATATAAATAGAACAGTACACATGTGTACTCAGCATCGTACATATGTGTACAGTAATTCACAGGTGTACATCAACATTCAATACAAAAAAAATTCTGAGATATCACAAAAACAGACGATATACACATGTGTACATCGCATTAAAAAGAGGGCAAAATCAGAATACACATGTGTACATCGCATTTAAAAAAATAATTATTTTAATAATTGAATTAAGTTACATCTTTCCTAATCCTTGATTTGATTTGTGAGAGATTTATGCAATCAATTTAAGAGGATAATTGATTACTTGATTTTTGAGAGATTTATGCAATCAATTTAAGATTGAAATTACACATATACCCTTTTTGTATTTAATTAAATGGAAAAATTAACCAAATAATTACCATCATGCCACTCACTTTAATCTTAAGATCATAAAAATCCAGTTCAGTTCACGCAGTTCACTCTTGAGATTTTGTTCACGTTTGAACCTAATCTATATATAAAGTAAATCTAATCTTTTTAAGAGTAATCTAAACTAATTCTAATTCTACATCATTGTCTACTACAAAACTCAAATCCTTGACCTTTAGAATTTTACATTTTGATACCGTTAAACCAAAGTCCAAATTAATTCATTAAAAAATCTCAAACTAAACAAAAAAATAGGTCTGATCTAAAGCACGACTTTAGGTCTCCTCTACAAAAGCGATGCTACACTAGCAAGCCAATTAGCCAAAGTATCATATCCACTACAAGAAATAAGGGTAATAGCGGCGACGTTATTAGCGGCGACACGCAATATGTCGCCGCTATTGGTCCAATCCGCAATCCGGTGTCCTGTGTTCAACCATAGCCACACGATTGTTTATATCATCCAACGGCTGCAGATCGTTTTCAATAGCGGCGACATGTACCTTTAGCGACGACGTATAGACCTTTAGCGTCCAAGATTTAGCGGCGACTCAATAGCGGCGATATGTCGCCGCTATTTCCTTTTTGCGGCGACATATGGGACTATTAGCGGCGACATTTGTCGCCGCTACTGGTCGACTTTCTTGTAGTGATTGGATATGATAACATTCTCCCATTAATATTATTATATTATTGTTAGTGTTTAGAAAAAAAAATGTATAAAGGGATAGCCTGGAAATTTTTTTAGAAAATGAAACCAATTATTACAGAGCAATAGAGGGCATACCCTCCTAGACTAACTGGTCTCTTAATACATGCTTCGCAAAACTACCAGCGTGAACGTACGCAAAAAGAAACCAAAGAAACAATAAAGAGAAGCATGCTATTAACTCTATTAAACTACTTAAACCTTATGACATCAGCAGGTAGAAAATCACAGAATCCATAAGCCATATTTTACATATTAATAGCATAAACCTTACTATTTACGACTGAAATTTTACAACGGACAAGAAACCCTAGCTAACATCAGTGACCGTAACAATTGCTGGGAAGGTTACAAGGGCTATTGCGACAGTGACTGCCGTGAATGGCGGTTTTATAGCATTGATAACCATGACAGAAGCCTTTTGGCATGGCTAAAAGAAAAACCATTCTAGCAAAACCCCAGCTACAAGGCAAAGATTGTGATTTATGAGTTAAAAAACCATTTAAGATTTTGGCTTATATATAGCCTATGTCTTTCATTTTCAGATTGTAAACGAAAGTTTTGTCAATAACTGTTGTTTTTTTCCAACTGGAACAAGTTAGACCAAGTAAGTGACGCGTTGGCTCAAGCGTATTCATGAGTTGTATCCAAAGCTAGAGTTTCCACAGGCTCAAAACTGCCTTCCACATCCGCTGTCCGGAGGAACCACACATTGCCTTTGTCATATATAAAAGTACAGCTCATGCCCAAATTGATGAGCATATATATATAATTATAATCAAGTTGAGCATTTAAAGAAACCAGCAACTTGCAAGATAATTCCAAGAATATTAATTATTATATATACACCCGGCCCAGAGAAGAAGTTTATTCATCCATATTTCATCATGTATTTTCCCTTCATATATCTCTTACCTTTGGTTACACTCTTTTGTTCTCTACATGCTGCTACGGTTTCTTCTTCACAAAGTGTTTGTACCTCACTACTAGAAAATGGAACTTTTCAACGTGTTTTTCCGTCACAAATCCGTTGCAAATCTGAATTTGCGACGCATTTGTCACAAAAACCGAATGTTGGAAAAAGCCCCGTGGAAAACTTTTTGCAACGCATTTACTACACAAATTTCAACTTATATGCAACGAAAATATTGTGTTGGAAATTTGTAACGCATTTCCTACTATTCCCTAATTACGGAAATATGGCATTAATAATTCATTTGCAACGCATTTCCTACACATCCCCTAAAGAATTTGCAACGCATTTCCTACACATCCCCTAAAAAATTTGCAACGCATTTGTAACGAAATATTTATTTAAAAAATAAAAAAACTGGAAAATTTAATTTTTCTTGAAAAACCTGTTTTTTTTCTCAAAATTCCATGAAAAATCACCCAAAAATATACAAAAAATATTAATAAACCTATTTTAAAATCACAGTACTCGAAAATAATACATTATGCAATTTCTAGTGTTTTAAACCACAAAACTAACAAACGTTTAACGTGCGCTAACTAGTGACGAGGAGGACGCCAATTCTTCATAAAGTCTTGTAATTCTCTTTTGTGGTTTTTCGGGCCCACGGTCGGTTCTTTGGGGACACCCGATTAGCTGAAAACATGCGGTTTTCTTTTTCGGGCTCGGGTTTAGGGGGCGAGCCCGAAACTTTGAAGTTAATGCGCGATATGGTTCTTTGAAGTAATGGGGAGTGCGGTTCGGCTCGGATGATCTGTTTTTCCCTCTGTCGACGCGCTCTAAGCTCAGTGGTTTCCGGGTTTATCCTCGACTTCCGCCGCGAATCCGTAACAGGAGTTTTCGGGTCGGCTGTGGTGGCGGTCACCACGATTTCTCTTGCGAATCGGCTTGCTTGGAGTATTTCGCCCAATGTTTCGCCTAATATCATCGCGGCAATGACATTCTCTTCCATTCCCCTTCATTAAAACGATCACCAAAACTCAGAAATTAAAATCATACCGTAAAAAAACACCAACAATCAACATCGATAATGGTTCAGTTTTTGTTCTAAAACCGATTAACTAAACTGAAACCGAAAATTACTAAAATGGTTCAGTTTTTGCTTTCTGAAAATAAAAAACTACGGTTCAGTTTAGGCTACATCTTGTTCCAAAAACCGAACCGAAACTTATGGTTCAGGTTTTTGTTTGAAAACCAACGCATGCACACCTCTAAAACAAACTTACCAGTTTGTGTGGGTAACTTTCCAGGTGAGGTTTTCTGACCATTTCCATTTCTAAATCCAAAATAAAAAAACAAAATCATATTCAAACCTTAAAATCAAACACCCATTTTACGGATGAACGTGGTATCGGTACCAAAATTCCTCAAAACTGGGTACTGGTACCGGTACCAGTATTTGAAGGTAAAATTCGGTATTTTACCGGTACCGTACCGAACTGGTACCGATACTGAAAATGCCAAAAAGTGGGTACCGGAACTGAAAAAATTCGGTACGGGAAATTTGGTCCCGGTACAGTACGGGACCGGTACGGTACAGGTGCCTAGTACCAAATGTTCATCCCAAACCCATATCATCAATTTCTCATTAACAACTCACTCACCTGGATAGTTCTCAAGTACCCTCTATTACTCTTCGGACTAACATTCTCGAGCTCTTGCATATACTGTGGGAAAAAGCACTGCAAAAACCAAAAGACAGGTTAAGTTTTGAGTTATGACAGTAAAAA
This sequence comes from Helianthus tuberosus, assembly GCA_030545235.1. Lineage (NCBI taxonomy): Eukaryota > Viridiplantae > Streptophyta > Magnoliopsida > Asterales > Asteraceae > Helianthus > Helianthus tuberosus. Next base: position 47,552,743 of record CM060376.1, read on the forward strand.
AAAGTTAAAATTATTTTTAATGGCATTCTTGCTTACCAAACAATAAGAACTAGGATTTTGCTACCTCTGTTCATATGATTAGAGATGATATGTCACCCTTTGTGAAGAAATCCTAACCTCCGTCACCCTTTGGAATGTCGGATCTGGAGCTCTTCGGCGGATTCGTTCAACATGTCGTCATCAGGCCCAAGTACCGTGGTTGCGCCGCCTCCTGACCCGTCTGAGCTCGTCACTGGAAAACCATGATGTCCTCTAGCCTCTAGGGCTTCTTTTCGCGTCTGTAGATGGAATATAAACTAACAGGTTGCGTTGGGTAAACGACTTAACTGGTCAAATGAGAAATCATAATGCATACAAATCTAACATAATTTTCAACCAATTGACAAAAAATGGTTTCTATACACTCACCATTACCTACTGTAAACACTTCAAGCCATCAGCATTATCACTATCTTAACAATAGAAGGAGATCAGTTTTTTTCTTTTTTGTGCAACAGTGGGTATAAACGACAGTTGTGTAGTTGAGAGATTTATAGCGACGACAGTATTGTTGTACCGTCTGGATTTTTAATCTGGTTGATTGAAAAGGAAGACTTTAAGATGGTATTGTGTTGAGATAGAAGTTTGCTGATGTTGTTACGGTCGAATAACATAAAGTTGTATCGAAGAAGATGAGCTGGGCTGTTTGTGATCGCATGTATGATCTGAATTGAATAGATTTTGTCGAATTTGGAAACTTTCGGCGAAAGTTTTTGTGATTGTTCGGAAACCGACATATCATAAAGAAGCTCGGATGTGAAACTAAGTGTTAATCTGCCACTATAAAACTGAGTTTGTACGAAGAAAGAAGAGCAAATCAGTTTGTATTTGCGGCTGTTACCAAAGCCTATCTTCAAAATTTGGCTATTTATCCAAAGCCTAACTAAATGAATCTAACCATAACTATACACCTACAGCATCTAGAGATCAGAAAAAACCTCATAAGCTCCTATTTATACTCGAACTCAAACTTGACAGAACCTCGAATTTAACATCCATTGACAACAGTCACAATTATCACACTTGTTCAAAAAGTAGACAAACTAGTTATTAGGTTTAAGATTTGTTCATCAATTCCAAACATATTTCAAGAAAATTGAAAACTTATAAGCTCATATTTGTACTCGAATTCGAACTCGATCATACCTCATATTTATCATCCATAAACAATAGTCATACTTATCAGTTTTTCAGAAAGTAGACAGACTGGTTAAAGTCATACTTATCATTATTCCAAACATTTTGAGAAAAAAAAATGATAACGAATCTAAACTTCACAATAACCATTCAAATCAAATGATATCAGTTAAACAAACTACAAACCTAAATCATACACCTAAAAGGCTAAAACTACTCGATCTAATACAACAACACACGACAAGAGTTCATCGAATACATACATACCTACCTAATAATAATAATCAAAAACTTCAATTCGAACGAATAATCTGAACGTTTTCAAACACAATTACGATTCAGATCGAACTAATCTCGAGAATTCAACCGGTTATCGTGAATGCAGATCAATCGCGTAACCTAAATCCCTAACAATTATCAGCAAACAAGGAGAAACTAAACATGAATTGAACAATACAAACGGAAACAAATCGGTAACCTAGATAAATGATGAAACAAAATTGGATGAAATTACCTGATTGAAGGACAAATGGTGAAGGAGAGAGAGTAGATCTGGATGATGAAACCCTAGGTTGCGAGTGGTGGAAGAAAGCAATCAGATCTGTATCAAATGATTCAAATCCAAACGCAATTTCATGAAATCGAAGTGTGATTTGAGCTAGGGTTAGAGAGAAAGGCGATTGTGAATACCTCGAGGATTTCGGGATTTTGGGGGTCAGAGGCTAGGGCTTCATCAAGAGCAGCGATTGTTCTCTTTGTTGATCAAAAAGGAGAAAAGAGATGACATACACTTATTAAGTTGGGAGTATACGGGGCTGTTTGGTAGCCTCTAAATGGTCATTAAGAGGCTACCTCTTAATGGAACCATTAAGAATTTTACCAATGAGAAGGTAGAAAAATGTGACATGTGATGATTTACCATTCAGAGGTTACCTCTTAACCATTCAGACTTGAGGTTACCTCTTATTCATTAAGAGGTTTTAAACCATTAAGAGGTAGCATCTGAATGGTCATTAAGAGGCTACCAAACAGCCCCTACGTCTTTTTGGATGTCACGAAGAAAAGTAAAATTGTATTTGATAAAATACTAAATTATTATTAAGTTAATAATTATAACAAAATATTTCAGCCACATTTGTAACAAAACTGTAACACAATCAGGATTATTTTTGTTTTTGTTACTATTGTGTCACAATTTTGTTTAAAAAACTTGGGGTTTTCTTTTGTCAAAAACGCGTTGCAAAGGTGTCGGAATTTGTGACGCATTTTTTTGCGTTGAAAATTTCCGTAACAAATAACCATTTTTCTAGTAGTGCCTATAGCCTTCCTGAATCCGGAAGTACGTGCACGTGTATGAATGGGTACAAGGCGAAGAACCACTCGGATTCGTCTTTTGGTTGTGAACCTACATTTGATGTTGGTAAACATCCTGAAAACTATGAGTTCATAAGGCTCCCTTTCGTAGAATTTTACGGATTTGATTCTCATTGGTCACCAAGATCCACTTTCAATGAATGCCAAAAGGCCTGCTTGGATGAACCCAACTATAAAGCTTTCTAGTTCAGCTTTTATCAAGATCAATTTGGCGCTTTTTATTGTTATGTCAAGACTTTGTTGTACAATGGCTTCTACAAGGGTACAACTTTCAACACTTACCTAAAGCTACCTAAGACTGATGTATTGTCATACAATTAAAAGGTTACAAATGAGTCCAAATTGGAGTGCTCAACTTCAATAATATAGCTTAAACGTCCATATGATAAAAATAGTGCAAACGGGTCCCCCAAGTTCATGTTGTGGTTTAGCATCATCCTAGGTGGAATTGAAGTCTTATGTTTTCTATTCTTTTACCATATCACCAAAAAATCCTCAACCAAAACCACCCAAGCCTACCTTGCAATTGCTACCGGATTCAAAAGATTCACATATGTTGAAATAGTGAAAGCTTCTCGTAAATCTAGTGAGGAGATTGGGCGAGGTGGTGGTGGTATTGTGTACAAAGGAAAACTGTCGGACAATCGAGTGGTGGCAATTAAGGTACTCCACGACGCGATCCAAGGAGAGGTAGAATTTCTAGCAGAGATGAGCACAATTGGAAGAATAAATCACAAGAACTTGGTAGAAATGTATGGTTATTGTGCTAAGGGAAAACATAGGATCTTGGTGTATGGGTACATGGAGAATGGCTCATTGGCTTGCAACTTGTTAGGAGCTAGCCAGCTTGGTTGGAAGAAGCGGTATGAAATTGCAATAGGTGTGGCAAAAGAGCTAGCTTATTTACATGAAGAATGTTTGGAGTGGGTTTTGCATTCTGATGTTAAACCACATAACATATTGTTGGACGTTGATTTTAACGCAAAGGTGGCTAACTTTGCTGAAAGGGTTTTGCTTTGAATGAATATTATTGATACAGACTAAACAATATACAGAGATACAAGTTACAAATAAGGACCTAAAGAATTAAAGAAATACATATAAGACATACAAACTATCTAACACCCCCCCACAAGTGAAAAGGTGGCGGACCAAGGCGAAGCCATTTTCTGAGGACAACAAACTTAGAGGCAGGAAGACTTTTGGTGAAGATGTCTGCCACTTGAAGTTTGGTAGGAACAAATTTAGTTATCAATTTGCTAGAGGAGACCAATTCACGCAAAAAATGATAGTCCAAATTAATATGCTTGGCATGCTTGTGTGAGATAGGATTCTGTGTAAGAAATAAAGCACTTTGATTGTGACATAATATAGTAGGCCTAATCGAAGGGAGCGCATGTAACTCTTAAAACAGATGGGTGAGCCAAACAATTTCCGCAGCAGTGTTAGCCATAGCTCTATATTCAGACTCACAACTTCACCGAGCAACAGTGGGTTGCTTTTTAGCACTACAAGATATTAGATTTCCTCCCAAAAAATAGAATAGCCATAGGTGGACCGCCGAGTTTCTAAGCATCTAGCCTAGTCTGCATCAGGGTAGCCCAGCAGAGACGTATGCTCGGGTTGACTGTAGTGAAGCCCATACGCAAGAGTGCCCTTTATGTAACGAAGAATGCGTTTTACCGCTTGGAAATGATTAACAGTTGGAGGATGTAAGAATTGGCTGACTTGATTAACAGCATACGAAATTTTAGGTCTTGTGATCGTGAGATACTGAAGTGCTCCTACAATGGACCGGTAGTAAGTGGTATCTGAAAAAGATTCACCTGCAGAGACAAAAGAGACATTGGTGCTTAAAGGTGTTGGAGCAGGTTTTGCATCCAACATTTTGGCACGGGTTAGAATATCTAAAGCATATTTTGATTGATTTAAAAAGAGTCCATTAGATGTGGAGGTAACTTTCAATCCAAGGAAGTAGTTGAGTTCTCCCAGATCTTTGATAGCAAATTCATTATGAAGACACGAGATGAAGGATTTGAGAGCGTTAGGATCATTGCCCGTTACAATGAGATCATCAACATAGACAAGAAGGTACATGACACAAGAATTGCGTTTGAGGATGAACAAGGAAAGATCAGCACGACTTCACAGAAAACAATTGTTGGTGAGGAAAAGACTTAAACGTTGAAACCAAGCCCGTGGGGCTTGTTTCAAACCGTAGATGGCTTTATTTAATTTGCAAACATGATTAGGAAATCGAGAATCAACGAATCCCGGAGGTTGTTCCATAAAGACACTTTCGGTGAGATGTCCATGTAAAAAAGCATTGTCGACGTCTAGTTGATGTAGGTTCCATTTATTTATAACTGTCAACGAAAGAACTGTTCGCACAGTTGCGGCTTTAACAACGGGACTAAACATGAGAGAGTAGTCAAGTCCCGGTATTGTGTACAAAGGAAAACTGCCAGACAATCGAGTGGTGGAAATTAAGGTACTCCACGACACGATCCAAGGAGAGGCAGAATTTCTAGCAGAGATGAGAACATCTGGAAGAATAAATCACAAGAACTTGGTAGAAACGTATGGTTATTGTGCTAAGGGAAAACATAGGATCTTGGTGTATGGGTACATGGAGAATGGCTCATTGGCTTGCAACTTGTTAGGAGCTAGCCAGCTTGGTTTGAAGAAGCGGTATGAAATTGCAATAGGTGTGGCAAAAGGGCGAGCTTATTTACATGAAGAATGTTTGGAGTGGGTTTTGCATTGTGATGTTAAAGAACATAACATATTGTTGGACGTTGATTTTAACGCAAAGGTGGCTAACTTTGCTGAAAGGGTTTTGCATTGAGTGAATATTATTGATACAGACTAAACAATATACAGAGATACAAGTTACAAATAAGGACCTAAAGAATTAAAGAAATACATATAAGACATACAAACTATCTAACATCCCCCCCCTCAAGTGAAAAGGTGGCGGACCAAGGCGAAGCAATTTTCTGAGGACAGCAAACTGAGAGGCAGGAAGACTTTTGGTGAAGATGTCTGCCACTTGAAGCTTGGTAGGAACAAATTTAGTTATCAATTTGCTAGAGGAGACCAATTCACGCAAAAAATCATAGCCCAAATTAATATGCTTGGCACGCTTGTGTGAGATAGGATTCTGTGTAAGAAATAAAGCACTTTGATTGTCACATAATATAGTAGGTCTAATCGAAGGGAGCACATGTGACTTTTGAAGCAGATGGGTGAGCCAAACAATTTCCGCAGCAGTGTTAGCCATAGCTCTATATTCAGACTCACAACTTCACCGAGCAACAGTGGGTTGCTTTTTAACACTCCAAGATATTAGATTTCCTCCCAAAAAAAATAGAAAAGCCATAGGTGGACCGCCAAGTTTCTAAGCATCTAGCCCAGTCTGTATCAGAGTAGCCCAGCAGAGACGTATGCGCGGGTTGACTGTAGTGAAGCCCATATGCAAGAGTACCCTTTATGTAATGAAGAATGCGTTTTACCGCTTGGAAATGATCAACAGTTGGAGCATGTAAGAATTGGCTGACTTGATTAACAGCATACAAAATTTTAGGTCTTGTGATCGTGAGATACTGAAGTGCTCCAACGATGGACCGGTAGTAAGTGGTATCTGAAAAAGATTCAGCTGCAGAGACAAAAGAGACATTGGTGCTTAAAGGTGTTGGAGCAGGTTTTGCATCCAACTTTTGGCACGGGTTGGAATATCTAAAGCATATTTTGATTGATTTAAAAAGAGTCCATTAGATGTGTAGGTAACTTCCAATCCAAGGAAGTAGTTGAGTTCTCCCAGATCTTTAATAGCAAATTCATTATGAAAACACGAGATGAAGGATTTGAGAGCGTTAGGATCATTGCCCGTTAGAATGAGATCATCAACATAGACAAGAAGGCACATGACACAAGAATTGCGTTTGAGGATGAAGAAGGAAAGATCAGCACGACTGCACATAAAACAATTGTTGGTGAGGAAAAGACTTAAACGTTGAAACCAAGACCGCGGGGCTTGTTTCAAACCGTAGATGGCTTTATTTAATTTGCACACATGATCAGGAAATCGAGAATCATCAACGTATCCCGGAGGTTGTTCCATAAAGACACTTTCGGTGAGATGTCCATGTAAAAAAGCATTGTTGATGTCTAGTTGATGTAGGTTCCATTTATTTATGACTGTCAACGAGAGAACTGTTCGCACAGTTGCGGCTTTAACAACGGGACTAAACGTTAGAGAGTAGTCAAGTCCCGGTATTGTGTACAAAGGAAAACTTCAAGACAAACGAGTGGTGGCAATTAAGGTACTCCACGACGTGATCCAAGGAGAGGCAGAATTTCTAGCAGAGATGAGCACAATTGGAAGAATAAATCACAAGAACTTGGTAGAAACGTATGGTTATTGTGCTAAGGGAAAACATAGGAACTTGGTGTATGGGTACATGGAGAATGGCTCATTGGCTTACAACTTGTTACGAGCTAGCCAGCTTGGTTGGAAGAAGCGGTATGAAATTGCAATAGGTGTGGCAAAAGGGCTAGCTTATTTACATGAAGAATGTTTGGAGTGGGTTTTGCATTGTGATGTTAAACCACATAACATATTGTTGGACGTTGATTTTAACGCAAAGTTTGCTAAAAATGTTTTGCTTTGAATGAATATTATTGATACAGACTAAACAATATACAGAGATACAAGTTACACATAAGGACCTAAAGAATTAAAGAAATACATATAAGACATACAAACTATCTAACATCCCCCCCCCCTCAAGTGAAAAGGTGGCGGACCAAGGCGAAGCAATTTTCTGAGGACAACAAACTGAGAGGTAGGAAGACTTTTGGTGAAGATGTCTGCCACTTGAAGTTTGGTAGGAACAAATTTAGTTATCAATTTGCTAGAGGAGACCAATTCACGCAAAAAATGATAGTCCAAATTAATATGCTTGGCATGCTTGTGTGAGATAGGATTCTGTGTAAGAAATATAGCACTTTGATTGTGACATAATATAGTAGGCCTAATCGAAGGGAGCGCATGTAACTCTTGAAGCAGATGGGTGACCCAAACAATTTCCGCAGCAGTGTTAGCCATAGCTCTATATTCAGACTCACAACTTCACCGAGCAACAGTGGGTTGCTTTTTAGCACTACAAGATATTAGATTTCCTCCTAAAAAATAGAATAGCCATAGGTGGACCGCCGAGTTTCTAAGCATCTAGCCCAGTCTGCATCAGGGTAGCCCAGCAGAGACGTATGCTCGGGTTGACTGTAGTGAAGCCCATACGCAAGAGTGCCCTTTATGTAACGAAGAATGTGTTTTACCGCTTGGAAATGATTAACAGTTGGAGCATGTAAGAATTGGCTGACTTGATTAACAGCATACGAAATTTCAAGTCTTGTGATCGTGAGATACTGAAGTGCTCCTACAATGGACCGGTAGTAAGTGGTATCTGAAAAAGATTCACCTGCAGAGACAAAAGAGACATTGGTGCTTAAAGGTGTTGGAGCAGGTTTTGCATCCAACATTTTGGCACGGGTTAGAATATCTAAAGCATATTTTGATTGATTTAAAAAGAGTCCATTAGATGTGGAGGTAACTTTCAATCCAAGGAAGTAGTTGAGTTCTCCCAGATCTTTGATAGCAAATTCATTATGAAGACACGAGATGAAGGATTTGAGAGCGTTAGGATCATTGCCCGTTACAATGAGATCATCAACATAGACAAGAAGGTACATGACACAAGAATTGCGTTTGAGGATGAACAAGGAAAGATCAGCACGACTTCACAGAAAACAATTGTTGGTGAGGAAAAGACTTAAACGTTGAAACCAAGCCCGTGGGGCTTGTTTCAAACCGTAGATGGCTTTATTTAATTTGCACACATGATCAGGAAATCGAGAATCAACGAATCCCGGAGGTTGTTCCATAAAGACACTTTCGGTGAGATGTCCATGTAAAAAAGCATTGTCGATGTCTAGTTGATGTAGGGAGCGCATGTAACTCTTGAAGCAGATGGGTGAGCCAAACAATTTCCGCAGCAGTGTTAGCCATAGCTTTATATTCAGACTCACAACTTGACCGAGCAATAGTGAGTTGCTTTTTAGCACTCCAAGATATTCGATTTCCTCCCAAAAAAATAGAATAGCCATAGGTGGACCGCCAAGTTTCTAAGCATCTAGCCTAATCTGCATCAGAGTAGCCCAGCAGAGGCGTATGCTCGGGTTGACTGTAGTGAAGCCCATACGCAAGAGTGCCCTTTATGTAACAAAGAATGCGTTTTACCGCATGGAAATGATCAACAGTTGGTGCATGTAATAATTGGCTGACTTGATTAATAGCATACGAAATTTCAGGTCTTGTGATCGTGAGATACTGAAGTGCTCCTACAATGGACCCGTCGTAAGTGGTATCTGAAAAAGATTCACCTGCAGAGACAAAAGAGACATTGGTGCTTAAAGGTGTTGGAGCAGGTTTTGCATCCAACATTTTGGCACGAGTTAGAATATCTAAAGCATATTTTGATTGATTTAAAAAAGAGTCCATTAGATGTGTAGGTAACTTCCAATCCAAGGAAGTAGTTGAGTTCTCCCAGATCTTTGATAGCAAATTCATTATGAAGACACAAGATGAAGGGTTTGAGAGCGTTAGGATCATTGCCCGTTAGAATGAGATCATCAACATAGACAAGAAGGTACATGACACAAGAATTGCGTTTGAGGATGAACAAGGAAAGATCAGCACGACTGCACAGAAAACAATTGTTGGTGAGGAAAAGACTTAAACATTGAAACGAAGCCCGCGGGGCTTGTTTCAAACCATAGATGGCTTTATTTAATTTGCACACATGATCAGGAAATCGAGAATCAACGAATCCCAGAGGTTGTTCCATAAAGATACTTTCGGTGAGATGTCCATGTAAAAAAGCATTGTTGACGTCTAGTTTGTCACACCCCTTTCTGCGGCGGAAGCACGAGGTGTGATCATGAAAGGTTCTCATTGCATACGACGAGTAAACATGCTACATGCTCATAAAATAACATCAAATACCATGATTTGAAAACATAAGTTTAGCGTTTACATCGCTAGACAGCTTAAAACATTGTCTTAAAAGTTTACAACTTTATTTAAAGTTAAACACAAGCGACATCCACAAGCATAAGCAAGACCGCGCGCACATCCATCCTAGTTACCTGAAATACATGTGAGTTTTTGGAAAAACGTCAACATAAAGTTGGTGTGAATTCATGCAGTTTTGTATTTCACGTTTGTATACTTTGTATAAAACATAGTTGTGAATAAATCAAGTTTTTCTTGAGTACTCCACGTACTTCAAGTTATATATCAATCTTCTTAAGTACCCCACGTACATCAAGTTATATATCAATTTTCTTGAGTACCCCACGTACTTCAAGTTATATATCAATTTTCTTGAGTACCCCACGTACTTCAAGTTATATATCAATTCTAGTATGGTATGAATTTTATTTAAATACAGTATTTCTGTAAATATCAGGATTGTTAATGGGTTGCAAAGCCATTAACATGTGACATGACATAGGAAGTCACCAAACCTAAGGCATTTAATTGGTATATTCTGAGACACAAAAGCACTACTCGATTCTCTCCATCACCGAGAGTGTGGCTGCCAGGCACCCGTTAGATCTAACCTTTTGTTCTGCGGTCTAAGTATGTACACGATTAATGGTGCTTATGTACCCTATTCGTGACACTATTTCTCATAACGCATCCTACTTGGTTCTCGTCCTCACCAAGCGCGTTTCTTTTTATCATTTCTCATAACGCATCCAACTTGGTTCTCGTCCTCACCAAGCGCGTTTCTTTTTATCATTTCTCATAACGCATCCAACTTGGTTCTCGTCCTCACCAAGTGCGTTTCTTATTATCTTATATTTTGTCACACTTGGTTCTCGTTCTCACCAAGTGTACTTCTTGTATTTATATCATACCATTTATAAATATTGTACTTTTGTACATGTATTTCACCCCCGAAGTTATAAAAACTGAAAACAGTTAAAAGAAAAGGGGGAGCATGAACTCACAACTTTGCGTTCCTTGCGTCGTAAACTTCACCGGATTTGCTTAATTAACGTCGTAACCTATACGCGTTTTCTTAAACTTAGTCACTAATCTTGCGTCGCACAAGTACAGTCACTCTCTTTTGTATATATTCTTGTGTTAAAAATATTCTATATTTTTAACTACGTATCTTACTTATATTATTTTTTCTAAAATTAATATAAGTATCTCGTGTTTTGCACTTTGCACCCGAATTATGTATCTTGTATGCGTATTTTTATATTTATATTCCTCATGAGTATTTAGTGTATTTTTAAATCTTAATACACTAGCACGTATAACACATACTATATACACCTAACACACAAGTTGGTGATCAAATAATATATATTTTTCTCTCAAAAATATATACTTACTATCCATTTTTATTTTTGAAGAAATCCTCATTTCTAATCACCAAAAATTAGGGAAACCTTGGTAATACTCTTAAATACATTTTTAGGGAATAAGTTTCTTAAAAACTTATATTTTCTAAGTGTCAAAATTTATAAAAATTTTGACAGAGTTTCCCTTAAAAATGGAGGTTTCCCATGTTTTCAAAACATGTGTTTATTTTCTTTTAAATCGTCAACAATCATCAACAACAATTATCAACAATACTCATCAACAATAATCACTAATTTCTCCATTTCATGAACTTGAATATTTACAAAAATGTGTAGTAACTTACTAGCACATTTAGTAAGTCTTGTTATCTTTAAAAATAAGTTTAATTTCTTAAAAACTTTATTTTTAAAGAATATGAAGTTTCACAACTTCTAGTCAAGGTTTACAAAAATATTTCCTTGTTGAACTTCCTTGTTACACAAGTGTTTACACACTTGTTTATTTACTAAAAATATATTTAGTTCATGTAAGATCCGGGTTTTAAACAAAACTAATATTTTTGCTTGGTTCTTCCGAAAAACCACTTGTAGATCTTTAGATCTACATGTTTAGAGTCTTATTTTATAAGGAAAATTATGTTTACACAAGTTCATGTTCATGGTGAATGATTTCATCATCTTTTATATTTCTAACACTTAACATACTACTAGTTCATGTTCTTGGACATGAACTAGTATGCGTAGATGATGATCCATCTCACTTTTAATGACAAACAACATCAAATAATAACAACCATACAAGATTCACATGATTTACACACATATCTATTCTTTATCCAACTAGTTTATCTTTCTTTCAAGACTTTTAGTTTTGATCTTGTGTGTGTTTGATTTTTAACCATTAAATCATCTATTAACCACCATAAACAAGAACAAGATGAAGATTTGAAGCACTTACTACTAGCACAAGGCTAGGGAAGTTCAAGAGTATAAATGTGGTGGTTAAAAGCAAATGGCGAAGGTCCTTCAAGATCCGCTTGCACCGAGCTTCGTTAGAGACCTTCTTACACCTAAATATCACCTTGGAATGGATGGAAATGGATTGAAAATGCAAGTGTGGGTGGGTGTTGTTGGAGCCGAGAATAAGAGAAGGAGGAGGGAGGAGTAGTTTGGTGAAGATCAATGATGGTTATAACCCTCCATGCTTTCTTATAACTCACATTTCCCTTCAATCCATTGGCTAAAGTGTTGGTGAAGGACTAGACAAGATCTAGTAAAATAATCAAGAAATCAAAGTGGGTGTACCCTTTGTCTAGGGCCGGTTATGGGGCGGGGGGTATATTGGTTGGATTCCAAATGTATAGTTAAGTGTCTAGTTACATGTTAAGCACTAGATTTAGGTGTTTAAGTGTATTATGAAATATATAGTGTGTTAGGGTGTACGGGGACCCTAACTAGCTCAGAAAAATAAAAACAATGCTTCTAGCATTATTTTGGTGTTCCAGGTAATATCTGTAATATCTGGTGGTTCGGATAGATACCGATTCGTTAAAGTGCTAAATTACACTTTTTAGTGTCTTTTAAGTACCTTTCTTGTACTCTTTCAATTCCCAACACTTAGGGAAATATTCTGGATAATAAAACGACATTTCTGCATAATATTTATATGTCTAAATGCTTATTTATTGCTGAATTATATAAATTCTGCACTTAAAGTGCGTTTCGGGTGCTTTTTAGTGCTTATTTTTGCTTTCGTATTGCATATATATTAACCCTTGTATGTACTCTTGGGTTTTAATGCATTCTTGTTGTCGGACCTACACCTAGGCTCCAATTTTATTGTCTGACTGCTTTCTGCAATTATGTTGACACATTGTGTCCTACCGGTGAGTTTACTTAGTATTTGTGACGCAACGCTCTCGATTATGCATAAAGCAATATTTTGTGGTATACAACGTGCATGAATTCACTTGTTTAATCATGTGTTCAGACATTGCTGACAATTAAGCATATAATTGCAGTCAATAATTAATAATTAAAGTGTACGGAAATTACCGGTTTGTGCCAATTGTCACAGTCTCCCCCCGTTAAAAGAATTTCGTCCCGAAATTCAGGCTGACTAACTCTCGCTGGAGTCTTCTTGAATAGGTGGGGATACTTTTCCTTGAACTGGTCTTCACGTTCCCATGTGTACTCGGGTCCGTGCTTAGAGCTCCAACGTACCTTGACAAGTTTCACACTGCTCCTCCTGGTCTTGTTGACCTTCCAGTTGGTAACCTCGACGGGTTGTTCCGTAAATCGGAGGGCTTCATCAATATGCACTTCATCCATCGGGATGATCACGTTTTCTTGTGTTGGACTCTTCTTCAGGTTGGATACATGAAACGTATCATGTACTCCATTAAGTTCTTCCGGTAACTCCAACTTGTATGCCACGGTACCAATTCTCTTCAATATTCTGAATGGTACGATATATCGTGGATTCAGCTTTCCACGCTTTCCAAATCTGACTACGCCTTTCCAAGGTGAGACTTTCAACAACACTTTGTCTCCCACCTTGAATTCTACTGATTTTCTTTTCGGATCAGCGTAGCTCTTTTGTCGATCTCGAGCCGCCTTAATGCGCTCTCGGATCTGCGCAATCTTGTCGGTTGTCTCTTGTACAAGTTCAGGACCAACCATACGCTTATCTCCGGCATCTGCCCAACATAGGGCGATCGGCATTTGCGGCCATACAGAGCCTCGAACGGTGCGGCTTTTATGCTCGTATGATAGCTGTTATTGTAGGAAAACTCAACTAAAGGTAGATGAGTATCCCAGCGGCCGCCTAGATCCATGACACATGTGCGAAGCATATCTTCTAACGTTTGTATAGTCCGTTCGCTCTGGCCGTCTGTTTGCGGATGGAATGCCGTGCTCAGATCTAACTGAGATCCAAAGGCTTCCTGAAATGATTGCCAGATTCTTGAGACAAAGCGTCCATCTCTGTCGGAAATGATTGAGATTGGCACTCCATGACGTGCCACAATTTCTCTTAAGTATATTTCAGCAAGCTTCCCAATGCTGTCTTTTTCTCGGATCGGTAGGAAGTGCGCAGACTTCGTTAATCGATCAACTATTACCCATATCATATCGTGCCCTCTCGGGGTCCTGGGTAATTTCGTTATGAAGTCCATCGAGATTTGTTCCCACTTCCACACGGGAATCTCTGGTTGTTGTAGTAGGCCTGACGGTTTCTGATATTCGGCCTTAACCTTAGCACAGGTTAGGCATTTTCCAACATAGACAGCAACGTCGCTTTTGAGTCTCGGCCACCAATAGTATTCTTTCAAGTCTTGATACATTTTGTCCGATCCTGGATGGATCGAATATCTCGATTTGTGGGCTTCATTAAGGATGACTTCTCGTATGCCACCATAGAGTGGAACCCAAATACGCTTCTTGAAGTATAAGGCTCCCTCTTCGTTTGGCACCATGTATTTCAGCATACCCCGTAGGTATTCAGCTTTACGGTTCTCTCCTTTAAGGGCTTCTTGTTGTGCATCACGAATGCGTGCAGTGAGGTTCGTTCGAATCGTCATTTCCAATGCTCGAACCCTTAGGGTCTTAACCCTTTCTTTTCGGCTCAACGCGTCCGCTACAACGTTTGCGTTTCCAGGAAGGTACTTAATCTCACAGTCATAATCGTTCAGCAGCTCAACCCAACGTCCTTGGCGCATATTCAATTCCTTCTGATCAAATATGTGTTGTAAGCTTTTGTGATCTGTGAAGATTGTACATCGAGTACCATATAAGTAATATCGCTAAATCTTCAAGGCGAATACCACTGCACCCAGCTCTAGGTCGTGAGTGGTATAATTTCTCTCGTGAACCTTCAGTTGTCTTGAAGCATAAGCGATGACTTTTTGCGTTGCATGAGCACGCAACCCAAGCCTTGTCGTGAGGCGTCGCAGTATACCACGAAGTCTTTAGTGCCTTCGGGTAATGATAGTATCGATGCATCGCAGAGCTTGTTCTTAAGTAGCTGAAAGGCTTCTTCCTGTTTGTGACCCCAGTCGTACTTCTTGTCTTTCTGGGTAAGGGTCGTTAGCGGTTGAGCTATCTTTGAGAAATTCTCGATGAATCGCCGATAATAGCCCGCTAAGCCCAAAAATTGTCGAACTTCAGTTGGGGTCTTGGGAGCTTCCCAATTCTTTATTGCTTCAATCTTGGACGGGTCTACATGAATGCCCTTCTCATTCACCACGTGACCAAGAAATTGTACTTCGCGAATCCAGAATTCGCATTTCGAGAACTTTGCATAAAGTTTCTCTTTCTTCAGTAGTTCCAGAATAGTTCTGAGATGTTGCTCATGCTCTTCTTTCGTTCGCGAGTAAATCAGGATATCATCGATAAATACAATCATGAATTTATCGAGATATGGTTTGCATACGCGGTTCATTAGGTCCATAAAGACCGCTGGCGCGTTCGTCAATCCAAATGGCATCACAAGAAATTCGTAGTGCCCATAGCGTGTTCTGAATGCAGTCTTTGGCACGCTTTCATCTTGGATTCTCAGCTGATGGTATCCAGATCGAAGGTCGATCTTGGAATAGTAGCTTGATCCTTGCAGTTGATCAAACAAGTCATCAATCCTCGGTAGCGGATACTGATTCTTGATCGTGAGCTTGTTCAGTTCCCTGTAATCGATAAACATCCGCAGTGATCCATCCTTCTTCTTCACGAATAATACTGGAGCTCCCCAGGGCGAGAAGCTTGGCCTTATGAATCCTTTATCCAACAACTCCTGAAGCTGTGTAGATAATCCTTGCATTTCGGATGGCGCAAGTCGATAGGGTGCCTTGGCTACAGGAGCAACTCCCGTAACCAAGTCTATATGGAATTCGACTTGTCGTTGCGGAGGTAGTCCTGGCAGATCGTCAGGGAACACATCAGGAAATTCCTTCACCACAGGAATGTCTTCGAGTTTTGGCTCCACGGCCTTCTTATCTACAACGTGTGCTAGGAAAGTAACACATCCTTTCCTTAAGCACTTCTGTGCCTTCATACAACTGATGATTCGTAGAGGTGCGTTTCGTCTTTCTCCATGTACGATGAGAGTTTCATCATTCGTCAGAGGGATGCGAATGATTTTTTCATGACAAATGACTTCAGCTTTGTTCTTGGACAACCAGTCCATCCCGACCACTACATCGAAGCTACCTAATTGAATAGGTAGGAGGTCGATGCTAAAATTTCGTTCGCCAAGTTCCAGTGTGCAGCCTCTAACAACTTCGCCCGATTCAACAAGTTTACCATTGGCTAGTTCTATGGAATAAGGAATTTCTAATCTACTAGATTCTATTCCGAGTATGCGTTTAAATTCCACAGACATGAAGCTAAAATCGGCGCCAGTGTCAAATAATATGGATGCAAAGTGATTGTTAATGAGAAACGTACCGGTGACCACGTTAGGGTCCTCGCGTGCGTTCTTTGCTCCAATCACAAATGCTCTAGCCTGAGCATTGTTTCTCTCTGGGCAGTTCTTCATGAAATGATCATTGCTTCCACACTTGAAGCATCCTTGGTTCTGCCCCTTCCCGTTGCCATTCTTGTTACCAGCACCGTTTCCATTTCGGTTCTTTCCTTTTCCCCAACAGTCTTCTGTTTGATGACCCAATTTACCACATTTGTCGCACCTTGGAATGCGACAAGCTCCATCATGATGATACTTACATTTTTGGCATCTAGGTATGGAGCCTTGGTATGCTTTGGTTGCATGGGTTTTCGCCTCCTGGGACGGGTTAGCGTCACGCTTCTTGTTGTTGAAACCCTTATTGTTACGAGTTGCTTGGTTCAAACTTGTATGCTTTCTCTTTTTGTCACCGGACGACTCAGCATGTGTCTCGGTCTTCTCTGTTGGGTTCAGTGATAGCTTCTTCATACGAACACAATCTTCAGTAAGGCTGACAGCCAGGGTTACAGCCTCAGTGATTGTTTGTGGTTTGGCCGACGTCACCATGCCACGAAACTCTGAGGCCAGTCCCCAAATGTAACGTTCAACACGCTTGAATTCAGGAGTCACCATGTAGGGAAGCACTCTGGACAGATCGTGGAACCTTCGAGTGTAACCATTAATGTCAGCACCTTCCATAGTCAAGTGCCAGAATTCCGTCTCCGGCCTTTGGAGTTCAGCGCGAGAGCAATATTTCTCTTTCATTCTTTCCTTTAGTTCCTCCCAAGTTAGGCCATAAGTGGCATCATCACCCAAGGTTTGGACTTGCAGGTTCCACCAAGTCAGAGCTTCATCGACGAATAACCCAGTAGCAAGGGTGACTTGCTGACCCACGGTACACTTGCTCATGCGGATAGTAGCTTCAGTCTTCTCCGTCCAGCGCACAAATGCTACTGCACCTCCTGTGCCATCATAGTCCATCGGCTTGCAGTCGAGGAACTGCTTGAAAGTGTAGCCTGGAATTAACCCAACCAATTCACTTATGAGCAATCGAAGAAATAATGAAACAAGGACCGTTCATAAATTTCTTCATGCTTAGTAAAATGTTTTAAGGTTACCTTGAACTGCGTTTCCTCCAGACGAATCTCCATGCCCGTTACGTCTAGCATTGCTTGGTCCTCCACTGTCTTGAGTACGGTTCGCCTCGTATTGGGCGATAGCAGCGGAGATCCTTTCCTCCAGTAGAGCGTTCAGCTCTTCAGCAGTTCTTGGCAATGGGGGAGGTGGAGGTTGATCATCATTGCGAGCATTCACAGATTTCCTTGGTGCCATGTTCTGACAGAACATAACACAGCAGGGTCAGGCATTTGTTTGTTATCGTCCTACTAGGCAGTAGTAGTATATATATTCACAGGTATATATACCACATAAGTGACATCAAACAATTACTACTCTAGCAGAGTACTTAATAGGCTTGCACTGAGGGAATCTATACGTGACAAGACTTGCTGTAGTTTCTGTGCACTGAATTCCATAATTATGTATGCATCCATAATTACGTAACTCCTTGCACAGTCAGCACAGTTCGTTTCATCCTCGTACCTCTTCCTTCAGATAGGCCATTGCTTTTAGGTAGAGTCACGTATACTTGTGACATTCTACTTCTAGTACATGCTAATTATCACACATAATTGCAAGTAATTTCTCAATTAAAGACAAGTGCTACTCATGTGCACCCTAAGTCTCGTAGTGTCTTTTCTAGACTCTTGTAGACAGTTTCAGGTAGTGGATGTCGCGGGACGTTTTATGCAATGAAAACTCTTTGAAAATTGTTTTCGTGAATGGATCCTAGAGATTGTAGACTAGACTCGAGAAGGAATCCTGGTTCACTACAATCGCAGCTCTGATACCAATCTGTCACACCCCTTTCTGCGGCGGAAGCACGAGGTGTGATCATGAAAGGTTCTCATTGCATACGACGAGTAAACATGCTACATGCTCATAAAATAACATCAAATACCATGATTTGAAAACATAAGTTTAGCGTTTACATCGCTAGACAGCTTAAAACATTGTCTTAAAAGTTTACAACTTTATTTAAAGTTAAACACAAGCGACATCCACAAGCATAAGCAAGACTGCGCGCACATCCATCCTAGTTACCTGAAATACATGTGAGTTTTTGGAAAAACGTCAACATAAAGTTGGTGTGAATTCATGCAGTTTTGTATTTCACGTTTGTATACTTTGTATAAAACATAGTTGTGAATAAATCAAGTTTTTCTTGAGTACTCCACGTACTTCAAGTTATATATCAATCTTCTTGAGTACCCCACGTACATCAAGTTATATATCAATTTTCTTGAGTACCCCATGTACTTCAAGTTATATATCAATTTTCTTGAGTACCCCGCGTACTTCAAGTTATATATCAATTCTAGTATGGTATGAATTTTATATAAATACAGTATTTCTGTAAATATCAGGATTGTTAATGGGTTGCAAAGCCATTAACATGTGACACGACATAGGAAGTCACCAAACCTAAGGCATTTAATTGGTATATTCTGAGACACAAAAGCACTACTCGATTCTCGCCCTCACCGAGAGTGTGGCTGCCAGGCACCCGTTAGATCTAACCTTTTGTTCTGCGGTCTAAGTATGTACACGATTAATGGTGCTTCTGTACCCTATTCGTGACACTATTTCTCATAACGCATCCTACTTGGTTCTCGTCCTCACCAAGCGCGTTTCTTTTTATCATTTCTCATAACGCATCCAACTTGGTTCTCGTCCTCACCAAGCGCGTTTCTTTTTATCATTTCTCATAACGCATCCAACTTGGTTCTCGTCCTCACCAAGTGCGTTTCTTATTATCTTATATTTTGTCACACTTGGTTCTCGTTCTCACCAAGTGTATTTCTTGTATTTATATCATACCATTTATAAATATTGTACTTTTGTACATGTATTTCACCCCCGAAGTTATAAAAACTGAAAACAGTTAAAAGAAAAGGGGGAGCATGAACTCACAACTTTGCGTTCCTTGCGTCGTAAACTTCACCGGATTTGCTTAATTAACGTCGTAACCTATACGCGTTTTCTTAACGTTAGTCACTAGACTTGCGTCGCACAAGTACAGTCACTCTCTTTTGTATATATTCTTGTGTTTAACTACGTATCTTACTTATATTATTTTTTCTAAAATTAATATAAGTATCTCGTGTTTTGCACTTTGCACCCGAATTATGTATCTTGTATGCGTATTTTTATATTTATACTCCTCATGAGTATTTAGTGTATTTTTAAGTCTTAATACACTAGCACGTATAACACATACTATATACACTTAACACACAAGTTGGTGATCAAATAATATATATTTTTCTCTCAAAAATATATACTTACTATCCATTTTTATTTTTGAAGAAATCCTCATTTCTAATCACCAAAAATTAGGGAAACCTTGGTAATACTCTTAAATACATTTTTAGGGAATAAGTTTCTTAAAAACTTATATTTTCTAATTGCCAAAATTTATAAAAATTTTGACAGAGTTTCCCTTAAAAATGGAGGTTTCCCATGTTTTCAAAACATGTGTTTATTTTCTTTTAAATCGTCAACAATCATCAACAACAATTATCAACAATACTCATCAACAATAATCACTAATTTCTCCATTTCATGAACTTGAATATTTACAAAAATGTGTAGTAACTTACTAGCACATTTAGTAAGTCTTGTTATCTTTAAAAATAAGTTTAATTTCTTAAAAACTTTATTTTTAAAGAATATGAAGTTTCACAACTTCTAGTCAAGGTTTACAAAAATAATTCCTTGTTGAACTTCCTTGTTACACAAGTGTTTACACACTTGTTTATTTACTAAAAATATATTTAGTTCATGTAAGATCCGGGTTTTAAACAAGACTAATATTTTTGCTTGGTTCTTCCGAAAAACCACTTGTAGATCTTTAGATCTACATGTTTAGAGTCTTATTTTACAAGGAAAATTATGTTTACACAAGTTCATGTTCATGGTGAATGATTTCATCATCTTTTATATTTCTAACACTTAACATACTACTAGTTCATGTTCTTGGACATGAACTAGTATGCGTAGATGATGATCCATCTCACCTCAATATGTGGGTGGGTGTTGTTGGACATGTTCTTGCACCGAGCTTCGTTAGTGACCTTCTTACACCTCAATATCACCTTGGAATGGATGGAAATGGATTGAAAATGCAAGTGTGGGTGGGTGTTGTTGGAGCCGAGAATAAGAGAAGGAGGAGGGAGGAGTAGTTTGGTGAAGATCAATGATGGTTATAACCCTCCATGCTTTCTTATAACTCACATTTCCCTTCAATCCGTTGGCTAAAGTGTTGGTGAAGGACTAGACAAGATCTAGTAAAATAATCAAGAAATCAAAGTGGGTGTACCCTTTGTCTAGGGCCGGTTATGGGGGGGGGGGTATATTGGTTGGATTCCAAATGTATAGTTAAGTATCTAGTTACATGTTAAGCACTAGATTTAGGTGTTTAAGTGTATTATGAAATATATAGTGTGTTAGGGTGTACGGGGACCCTAACTAGCTCAGAAAAATAAAAACAATGCTTCTAGCATTATTTTGGTGTTCCGGGTAATATCCGGTGGTTCGGTTAGATACCGATTCGTTAAAGTGCTAAATTACACTTTTTAGTGTCTTTTAAGTACCTTTCTTGTACTCTTTCAATTCCCAACACTTAGGGAAATATTCTGGATAATAAAACGATATTTCTGCATAATATTTATATGTCTAAATGCTGATTTATTGCTGAATTATATAAATTCTGCACTTAAAGTGCGTTTCGGGTGCTTTTTAGTGCTTATTTTTGCTTTCGTATTGCATATATATTAACCCTTGTATGTACTCTTGGGTTTTAATGCATTCTTGTTGTCGGACCTACACCTAGGCTCCAATTTTATTGTCTGACTGCTTTCTGCAGTTCTGTTGACACATTGTGTCCTACCGGTGAGTTTACTTAGTATTTGTGACGCAACGCTCTCGATTATGCATAAAGAAATATTTTGTAGTATACAATGTGCATGAATTCACTTGTTTAATCATGTGTTCAAACATTGCTGACAATTAAGCATATAATTGCAGTCAATAATTAATAATTAAAGTGTACGGAAATTACCGGTTTGTGCCAGTTGTCACATAGTTGATGTAGGTTCCATATATTTATGACTGTCAACGAGAGAACTGTTCGCACAATTGTGGCTTTAACAACGGGACTAAACGTGAGAGAGTAGTCATGTCCCGGGATTTGACTAAACTCTTAAGTCACAAGTCTGGCCTTGTGTCGCTCAATAGATCCATCCGAATGATATTTGGTTCGAATGATCCATTTGGAACCTACTATATTTGCTTGTTGTGGTCGAGGGACTAAGGTCCATGTGTTGTTTCGATGAAGTGCGTCAAGTTCCAATTACGTGGCACGCACCCATTTAGTGTCTTTTAAAGCAGAACGATAAATTTTGGGATCGGAAGTGGCGAAAAGAGCATGATGAAGAGGAAGTTTTTGAGTGTGCGCCAAGTCGACCCAGTGACGGGGTTTGAAAATGCCTGCTTTAGACCTGGTGGTCATGGAGTGCGATGGTGGAGGAGGGGGTAGGGAAGGTGGCGAGGGTAATGGTGATTGAGAAGGTGGTGGGGACGGTGGAGGAGAGCTAGCCGGTGTTGTTGTTTCGGAGGTAGATGTGGAGGTGGTAGGGGTCGATTGATGCGGAACTATTGGTGTGGTTGATGTAGTAGTAGGGAAAAAATATGTGTTATGGGATTGATGCATGATGTAGTGGATGGAATTTGATGAGGAGTAGGTTTAGGTTTGACATGTGAGGTGAGAGATGGTATGGTAAAGGATGCATCGAGAAAAGTTGTTATTTCAAGTTCATTTATCGGTTTGGCAGTGGAAGTGGCATCATAGGGAAAGTAGGTTTCATCAAAACGTGCATGACGAGTTATATAAGTACATGAGCTACAAGGGTCTAAACATTTATACCCTTTGTACTTGAAGCAATAGCCAATAAAGTTACATGGTAAGCTTCTTGTGGCAAGTTTGTTTGGGGCATAATCACGTAAAAAAGGATATACACGACAACCAAATATATGAAATGAAGCATAATTGGGGTTTTAGTATATAAAAGTTCAAATGGAGATTTACCATTAAGAATGGGTGTAGGAAGGCGGTTGATAATATATACCGCGGAAGAGAATGACTCAACCCAACAGGATGCCGAAAGTTTAGCATGAAATAACATTGCCAACCCAGTTTCAACAATATATCGATGTTTACGTTCAACCCGTCCATTTTGTTGAGGGGTATATAGACAAGACATTCGATGAAACGTGCCATTGGATTCAAACAAGGCACGAACCTTATGGTTAGTGAACTCGGTTCCGCCATCACTTTGAAACGTTTTGTTTTTGTGGCAAATTGTGTTTGAACAAATGGCATAAACACACATATAGCATCAACAAAGTGTAATTTGGCCCGTAAAGGGTATAACCATGTGAACCGAGAAAAATCGTCTATAAAGGCAACATAATAAGAAAAATTATAATTCGATTTAACCGGTGATGGTCCCCATAAATCACAATGGATTAACTCAAGGGGTGAAGAAGCCCGTTTATTATTATTAGAAAATTGTAGCCGTTTGGATTTGGCTAACTCACAAGGGGAGCAAAGTCCTGGTTTAGGTAACAGAAGTAAACGACAAGTGTCCATTATTTTTTAACATAGTAATAATATCAAAATTTGTATGGCCTAGACGTGAATGCCATAACTCAAAAGACGATTTAGGACACGGAGAGGTAGAAATTAGGGCTTCATGATTATTGCGAAGAACGTAGAGACCGTCTTCAAGACTTCCTTGAGCTAGGACTTGTTTGGTTCCCCGATCCTGAATGTAAAAGTGAGGATATAAGAATAGAACATCAACAAAATTATCCTTAGTTAGTTCGCTTATTGATAAAAGATTTTTTTGTGAGATTAGGCACAACTAACACCTCATTTAAATTAAGAGAGCCAAGGATTATCGTGTTACCGATATGTGATATTGGCAAGGAGTGACCATTGCCAAAATAGACACGTTTGCTACCTTGGGTTAGGAATCATGTGATCAGATGCTTTAGTGTCACAAGTCCAGTCCGGGATGGTAGGGTTCAAGCCACATTGAGCATGAAAAGCATGCGCAAGTTGTTCTTCATTGGGTGCCATGGAAGTAACAAAGGTAGCAAGTTTAGAACACTGTGTGGCATAGTGACCTTGTGTCCTATAGAGTTGACATGTTGGAGGACGTCGACTGCAGTTTTGATTACCATTAGAAAACCGGCTTGGGCTGCGAACATTAGTGGAGGAAGAGTTGGAACGGTTGGGCCTTGACTGAGCTTGAGAAGTAGGTGAGTCACGCAGGGATAAGGAACGGTTAGGGCGACTGGTGGACTGATTGGGAGATTGAACCGAAAAGGTGGCCCTAACAAATAGTTCATGGCTTTCTGCTCTTGCAAGAAGATCCGCAAAACCAAGAAGGGGACGAA
Organism: Helianthus tuberosus; assembly: GCA_030545235.1. Lineage (NCBI taxonomy): Eukaryota > Viridiplantae > Streptophyta > Magnoliopsida > Asterales > Asteraceae > Helianthus > Helianthus tuberosus. The sequence continues at coordinate 47,576,753 of CM060376.1, forward strand.
CGGATCTGACCGAGGTTGAAAAACTTTCGAATATAGGACCAAGTCCACACAGGAACTAGTGGAGTTGATCCACTGGGTCAACTGGGTGCCCGATCGCATAAAGCTGATCACACAGAGCTTTGAAAGTGCGACCGAATTCAGAGACAGATTTTCACCTTTTTGGAGATTTTGCAGATTATAACGAAGATTATGGATGCGTTCAATAGAAGAATTGCAGAAGGCATTCTCGAGAGCAAGCCATATGGCTCGAGCCGTGGGGAGACCAACGGTCACAGACAAGGCTTCTTCAGTGTGAGTAGCATTGAGGAGAACAATAGCCTTCTGTTCATCCCGAAAGACATACAAACTATCTAACATTTTCCTTGTCTAAGTTATTCCATCAAGATGTAAAAGAAGATTCCGAAGTTTCAAGAATAAGAGGGACTAGAGGGTATATGGCTCCAGAATGGGTGTTTAATCTTCCAGTTACTTCGAAAGTGGATGTTTATAGCTACGGAATGGTAGTGCCGGAGATGATAACAGGACGAAGTCCCACATGTGATCAAGCAATTGATTATAATGAAATTGTTGAGCAAAAAAGGTTAGTAGACTGGGTGAGGGAGAAGGTCCATGAGGCTTGCAAAATTTGACAAAAAAAACAAATCATGGAAATATTGGATCGTACGATGAAGGAAGAATTTGAAAATGTTCAAATGAAAAAACTTCTTAAAGCGGCTCTACGATGTGTTGAGGAAGACAAAGATGATAGACCAACCATGAGCGAGGTTGTGAAGATGCTTCTCGACTTGGGCAAGGACTATTAGCGCGAGTCATGGCTAACTATTTTTGCATTTTTCGCTCTTCGGAACTCTTGGTTAGATGACTTTAGAATTTAAATTATTTTCTTGCTTTCGCAGCTTTTTGTAATATCTATTGAATGTATATTATGCAAGGAATAAACACATCTTTTTTTTAGCATTTCAAATTACTATTTGAGATAGAATAATTATGAAAGAAAAGAACCACAAATTATATATATTTATATCAAAGGATTCTTCACACACTACAATAAATTTGAGTATTTGGAGCGACCTCATTAGCGACGAAAACGGACATGTCGCCGCAAATGCTCACAATCTGGTGTGCTCATGTGAGGGGTATTAGCGGCGACATGATTATTCCCTCTTCCCTCCATAATAACATAGGCAGTGAAAGAGCGCATGAAAAAAATAGACATATATAACATCAAGAACAATCTATAAACATAGACACAAGAAGAGAATCACATGTGAATTCCACTTAACGTGCAAGCAAAACTAAGTCCCTACAACACACCTAAAACACATTTGTACCCTTCCCTAAAAGTTCTTAACCTTAATCTTACGTCTCCACGAACTGCTTTCATGCACTACTAGAAAATATGGCTTTTGACACCGCATATTCGGTAGCAAAACGGTAGCAATTGACCGATTGCCACCATTTTGTAACAAAAAATGTGGTGGCAAAAACACCCGTGTCAATTGCCCTATTGCCACCAAATAGCCACCACTTTTATACTTTGCTACCAAATTTTTGCCACCACAAAAACGGTCAAAACCATTTGTGACCGCTCCATGTTTGCTACTCGATTGCCTTGTTTGCTACCAAGTTGTGACCGTTTTTTTGCCACCATTTTGGTACCATTTAGCCACCAATGTTGCATCCATTTAGCCACCGTTTACATTGAAAATTTACTACCATTTAATGACATATTTGCTACCATATCATTAAAAAATTTGCTACCATAGCGGTTTCTCTGTTTCCAGATTTTCCATTTTCCATGCTATTTTTATCATAATATATATCTATAATATTACAAATTTATATAAAATAATCAAATAAAATTACAAAATCCCAAAAATATATAAAATTATAAAACATTCTAATATAAATGCCAACTAAAACATCAAATTACCAAAATTATCCTAATATAATAAACATCAAAACATTCAAAACCAATTGTTTATAGACTATCTTCGAACCATAGCGATTAACATAACTTTATTTGTGACATCCTATTGAGCATGACATCTTTGTCCACCTTATCTTTTTCTTTTTCAACCAACAAGCCAGCAATAACTCCATTTAACATTTCTTTTTCTTTATCTTTTTCCTTAACGAGCTCCTTGATAACCAAGTTCGACTTTTCAATCTACAAAACAAACAATGAACAAAATCAAGAAGTCAGAATCAAAGAAAATGTACAAATTCACATAACCAGATGAAAGAAGTCAAGTATTGGTGAGAAATAAGGCGCCTATGGCCATTGTTGACAGCCTCTTTCGAAGAATCCCAATTCATCAATGCAATAAACAATCTTAGAATGATCATCAAACAACCTCTTTCGAAAATTCATCAATGCAATAAAAAATCTTAGAATGATCATCAAACAACCTCTTTCGAAGAATCCCGTGTTTTTCATCACTTTCTTTGTAATCTCTTTGCAATGATATTTGCATCGCCAACAGTTCCACTTCAAATTGTGAGGCAAAAACATGGGAAAACAATGATACCATATTCAGCTTTCACTCTTTTTGTAAAAAAAAAAAAGATCTTTCAACTTTCAGTTTTAGTTTCAGACCCTTATGGTCCACCTTGCTCTTCTCATAATCCAACTCATGCCTAAATTCAACAATAACACAAACAATATCAAATAAAAATGAAAAATTATCAATCAGAAACATAATCAAACCCAACCCCACATAAAAATATAATGCTTTGGTAAAGTATACAGCATTACCAACTCACAAATTTTTACAATATAAATTTCTCAAAAGATAAGTATAGGGAGGGAAACTTCAAATCGCAAATTAGCAAACTCATCGGCTGACAACCGTAAAAGATGGGCAACAGTCATGGCGGCGGTGGTAGTAGCATAGGGTGGTTTCCGGTGTGAGAGGTGAACTCATGATGGAAGAGGGCAACAAAAGATAAACTTATCAACACTTGAATAGTTAGTCTCAAACAAGCATATAATCAGTTCTAAAGAAACAGGGTCTCAAAGAGCTTCTTGAAAACAGCCTTTAAAGTTCACAAGCATAAATAGTTTCACTCTACCCAAAACACTCGAAAGTGTTTATTAGTTGCGTCGAAACGAGATAAGTTGTTTAAATAAGCAATCCTAAACGCTTCGTATATACTTTCTAAACCTATCAACCCCGCAAATGAACTCAAAAACTAAGTTATACTACATAATGGGTCAGATAAAATGACATTTTTATTAAATAGGAAAGAAAAAGGATGAACCTTTTCCCTCATACGTGCACTCCAAACATCATTTCTGCTGGGATATCCTGAAAAAATGTTTACGTTTGATTAGACGATGCATCCGAAACATGTCGGAAATGAAGGTGTAACTCAGAGAACCTACTGATCTCACAAGTTCTTGTCGGATTCTGTTACTTTGTTCAATAGCAGCATTCTTCTCATCGGTCAACTTTGAAATGAGAGATCTCACTTGAAAATACATGAGCACGTTAATCCAACTCAATCCTTTTGTGGGTCCACCGATGTAAAGCGGGACCCACAAAATTGTCCTCGGTATCCATGTGGAACTCATAAAATGAAAGCATAAAACAGCCAAACCAGACAGATAGTGTCATGGCAACTACCAAAAATATTAAAACACTAAAAGTCATGAATTGTGTATGCAAGTTGCAGCAATACAAAAAAAAAAAAACTATTTTATGTTCATATAATAACAAACCAGAATTGACAAATTAAGTACCAGTGATCACCGTACTTTTCTTTATACTACAACTAAATCACTGTTCTTGCCAAAAAACGGAAAAGAGCAAAACAACACAGCACACATACACATTGACTCACCTCTGAGGATTTGTAAAGAGAATCCACATGCATTCTTGAACCCTGCAAGCATCAAAAATGAAAAAAAAAAATTAAGAATTTTAATGAACCAAAAAGACTAAAAAAGCCTCAAGTGACTCAATATTTCCTTATCTTAGACCGTGGGGTATGGTGGGGCGGGGGTTTGGGGCATGGGTTGACACGTGGACTTCGAGGGGCACCGCTGGTCAGTTGCATGTTTGGTCGGTATGGCGGGGCGTGGCTAGCCCGCGTGGGTTGGCCACGTGTTATAATTTTTTTTTCAATTATTATAAAAATACACACAAAATTATAAAAAAAAGCCTAGCCACCTATAGCCTAGCCATCCCAGCCAATGAGAGCCGGCCACGGAAGACCGCTAGGCCTGCCCAACGCCCGGGATGAAACCCCTGCCCAAGGGGCCACGCCGAAACCCAAGCCCACCCGGGGTGGTGACTTGGGCGTTTGTACCCAACCCACGCCCCAACCCCTGCCCCATACCCCATAGTCTTACCCCTGATCCTTTAGGTGAAAACACTTCCTCTGCTCCTTGAACAATGGTTGAAGTTGACGGGATTGGAGGAAGACATACCACTCTTAACTTGCAGTCTTCCACTTTATTCCCTGAATCCTTGGTAAACTGTAAAACCATTATAATTATTATTATTATGGCCAAATTTAAATAAATAGAAACTAATATCATATAATTTCTACATTCGTCACGGGACTTCAAAATTGTTTTTAAAACCACTGTATTTCAAAGGGGATGTGATATAACTACAAATTTACTGTCATTATCAGTGACTTTGTTCACAGAGACATTTTATCGAACAACTTGCCTACACTAATCTCACCACAAATTTACACAATTACAACCAAACATATTATCATCAACTACTAGGGGTGGCAAAATGGGTGGGTTGGGTAGGTTTGGGTAATGGGTTAGGATGGGCATGGGTTAGAATGGGTTTGGGTTAAGATGGGTTTATTAAGAGATGGGTTAAAATGGGTTTAGGTCAAGATGGTTTTTTTGTCAAAAAATTCAAAAAAAAATCAAAAAATTCGAAAAAATTCGAAAAAATTCGAAAAATTTTAAAAAAATTAAAAAAGTCAATGTGTAATAGTTCCAAGAATAAACTGGACTATACCAAGACTGGAAAAATTAAAACTTTCTCACCATGTGGGAAAAAAATATTGACAGTACTGACTACTGAAGGAAAATTTCCAGGAGGCATAGTTAACACAGCAATACTAAACTCTAGAGGTAAAGATGCTATAATGTCAAACATTGAGGTCTATTACGTCGTTCATACATTAACCCAGGGGCACAACATGAAACTTTCAGGACCAACATGTTGTTGTCAGCGTTACCACCCGTTCATTCTACTTTTACAGCTTTCCACTTCACATCATCTTTTACAACTTTCACCTTCACCATTCTCCGCCACAACAACCACCACTGCATCCACATCTACCACAACAAACCACCACCTCCGATCTATAATCTCACAAACCTTTCACCTGTTTCAAATTAACCAATCTCAAATCACATGATTCACAAGTCTCATCCCTAATTTTCCGGAAAATGTGCTCCAATTAAGTTACACGATCTATTACTCAATCAATCGATCTGGAATCTATGATATGGCTGAGAGTGAATCATCTTCAAAAGGAGAAAACTACAGCAGGAGTAGTAGTAGTGATAGATGTTGAGATCAGAGCTACAGTCTCAGTGCTGACGTCAGCGAGTCTGAAAGCTCCACCAGTATCTCCGGTCGCCGTTCTGTTTCCGTCGCCGGTTGTGTGTTTCCGTTCTCCTTCCCGCTGTTTGGCGGGAAGGATGATGACGTGATGGTTTGGGAAAATCACTGGAAGCAGCTACGAAGGTAGACAGAAAAGATTCGTTTGAGAGCTATGAAGATTCGTTTGAAGCAGCTATGAAGATTAGAAAGGATAATCGCTGGAAGGCAGCAGGCCAGCAGGATAATCGTTTGATGCGTGTTTTAGGTTTAGAGACTAAAAACCCATCTTCACTGTATTTCAAAGGGGATGCGATATAACTACAAATTTACTGTCATTATCAGTGACTTTGTTCACAGAGACATTTTATCGAACAACTTGCCTACACTAATCTCACCACAAATTTACACAATTACAACCAAACATGTTATCATCAACTACTAGGGGTGACAAAATGGGTGGGTTGGGTAGGTATGGGTTAGGATGGGCATGGGTTAGAATGGGTTTGGGTTAAGATGGGTTTATTAAAAGATGGGTTAGAATGGGTTTAGGTCAAGATGGGTTTTTGTCAACAAATTCAAAAGAATTCAAAAAATTCAAAAAAAATCAAAAAATTCAAAAAACTTCGAAAAAATTCAAAAAAATTCAAAAAATTAAAAAAAAATCAAAAAAATTCGAAAAAATTCGAAAAATTTTAAAAAAATTAAAAAAGTCAATGTGTAATAGTTCCAAAGACTAAACTGGACTATACCAAGACTGGAAAAATTAAAACTTTCTCACCATGTGGGAAAAAAATATTGACAGTACTGACTACTGAAGGAAAATTTCCAGCAGGCATAGTTAACACAGCAATACTAAACTCTAGAGGTAAAGATGCTATAATGTCAAACATTGAGGTCTATTACGTCGTTCATACATTAACCCAGGGGCACCACATGAAACTTTCAGGACCAACATGTTGCTGTCAGCGTTACCACCCGTTCATTATACTTTTACAGCTTTCCACTTCACATCATCTTTTACAACTTTCACCTTCACCATTCTCCGCCACAACAACCACCACTGCATCCACATCTACCAAAACAAACCACCACATCCGATCTATAATCTCACAAACCTTTCACCTGTTTCAAATTAACCAATCTCAAATCACATGATTCACAAGTCTCATTGTCACACCCCAACCGATGGCGGAATCATCGGGGCGCGGCACTAAGCGAAACAGATTGTCCAGAAGTTTCCATAACAACTATCATTACCATTCAATTTAAGTTAACATGTCCCATACCATGTCTCAAATAGCAAACAAGTTATTACAGACAAAAACTAAACAAATATTCTGTTCCGACAACTTAGATTTAAACATAACAATTTATTCGTTGGTTTCTAGGACTCCAGTTCCTAGCTTCGATTTCATCACAGCCCGAGAAGCATATAAACAACCTAGGCACCTGTCACATACGTTTAAAATAATGTCAATACATAAAATGTAAATGTGAGCATACAAGTTTGATAATAGCATATAGAGTTCGAATTCGTTTACGCATAACCAGCACGTACACATAGTGAAATGAAGCACGTTAGTTATCGACATAGATCCATCGATACCAATGACTGCGGGTTGACTGCCCGAAGCAGTTCGCAATACACGATTACCACTGTAATCCATGCAAGTAAAAGATCCTTAACAACCCCCGTGTGAACGGGTGCTGAGTCCAAACTATAGTACTATCGTTGCTAAGGCAGGTAGACAGCATTCCATGTGTAAACATAACAACAAGCATTCATAAGCCACGTATAACATGCATTATTGGTTAGCGTTAAAATAGCTTGAGTAGTGTGATAGTTGTAGTTTGAATAGTTGTAACGTATGTAACACCCAAAAGTGCTAAAGCAAAAAGGGTTCGAGTATACTCACAGCGATTGTGGATTGAAGGGAGCGCTTTACAGCGAGTACGGTTAGCCTGAATAGATTCGATAACGTAACGATAAGTGTTGCGTAAAACAGTACAAAGTGTGAGTGGTTAGGATGGCTGTTCGTGTGGATCAGCTATCCGTGTGAGGAAGTCATCCGTGCGCATGACCTGTCCGTGCGGATGGTGATGCGTGCGGATGGTGATCCATCCGGATAAGCTATCCGTGCGTACGACTGTCCGTGCGGACGAGTTGTGCGTGCGGATGATTTATCCGTACGGTTAGGCTGTTTATGGGGATAAACGTTCAAGTGGATTGTTTCTTCCTAAGATGTGTTTGTGTATGATGGCTTGTACTTCGGAGTTTTCGTTGTAGCATTTAGAAACCACATAAGTGTTTCTACCTTTCAAGCCGGTCGCGCGGACGACGATCCGTGCGTATGGTAATCCGTGCGGACAGCCTGTGCGCGCGGGTAGAGACAATCCGTCCGGATAGCCTGTCCGTGCGTACGGCTTGGTCGTGCGGATGAACATTGCTTGATTTTCATTTTAGGCCTTAGTATCTCATGATCCGAAGAGTAATCCATTCAGAGGTCATCCGTCCGGATCGCTCATTCGTCGATACTCAAACCTTGTTTAGAAAGTGGGTCCCAAGGGTAGCTCGTCCGGGTGACAACCCGTCCGGATGACCTGTGCGTGCGGATGGCAATCCGTGCGCACAGCCCGTCCGTGTGGACAGCTTGTCCGTGCGGACAGCCGGTCCGTGCGGACGACTGGTCTGGTTGTTCCGTTCGTCTACACTTGGTTTCTGTTGTCGTTTATCGAGACGTTCTGATTACGTGGCAACCATTGGGAACAGTATTCTCACCCGCGTGACTAAACCGGTAAGGAACCACCCTAACTCGGCCTGTCGGCGACTCAGAACGGTAGTTCCGGTTGGCCCCGAAATCAGGTGTCTTGCGGTAGAATTACAGATCTAGGACTAGTGCATCACTATTATCGAGTAGAGACTAGAACCGATCAGATTCGTACCGATTTTAAGGGAAAAAGAAGGAGAGAACTTAAGTTTATTTCTTTCAACTCTTTTATCCTTAGAAAAGTTTAGATCTAGGTGAGGTTATTGTGAAATCTTATAGAAATCGTTTAGATCTGAGTTATTCTTGGTGGAATGAGGTCAAGTTTGAAGTTCATAAGAACCTCACGATGACGTCACCCGAGAATACCTCAAATCCGGATGATTTCATGGTTAAAAGTGAAGATTTGAAAGATGGAAATGTGTAGAATTGTGTAGTGATCAAAGATGTACAAGAATTAGTACAAGATCTTACCTGGTTTGAGAGAAATCTGAGGAAAAGTGAAGAATGCGTGTGGTTCGGACGTCACTTGCCAAAAGTGGAAAAAATGGAGAGTGACCCGTGTATTTATAGGATGCCAAAAAGAGAAAGGATGAGCCGTGCGCATGGCACGTACCCGGGTAGGCTATCCGCGCGGACTGGTCATCCGTGCGGATTGGCAATCCGTGCGGATTGGCCATCCGTGCGGATGCCGCCTGCCTTGGTGGGTTCGGCGCGATGTCGCTTGGGTTTCGATTTGCGAGCGATTCGATAGGGTTTCCTAGTCAAATTACTCTCAGTCCCAACTACTTCTTATAGGGTTCGACTCGAAATTCGGGTTCGGGTTCGTTTACGTTTGAGTTAGACTTCGAGTTCGATTGAGTTTGCTTGATTACCACAACATAACATAAAAGTAAACATGCACAGGTAACACGTAAGGCACACACACACGTATAACGAACAAGTAACATGTACAGTTCGAGTTACGGTTCGATGTCGATTTGATTAGCATAGCTTGATTAACTTTATCGCATTGTTACTTCCTATTCTTCACAGTCGTAGGTCGATTGAAATATGGTAAGCATGATTCGATTATTGTAATGTACGACATCTACTCCACATAATATAATTAAAATAGAAACATTTCTACGAATCAAGTCGCGCGAAATCGGTCGTTGACTTTGACCTTGACTTTGACTTTCACTCGTGAAATCACGGGGTGTTACAGCCTCCCTTTGTTTAGGGAATTTCGTCCCGAAATTAAGCTGGAAGCCGTAACTAATCGTGGATCACATGTGAGAGTCCTGCGTTCGGACCATCGAAAATCGTCAAATTAATCGGGATTTTACGGTTAAAAATTGATAATTTTTGGATATGGTATGCGAAAACACCTAATCTAAAGGCCTATAAAGTTTTAGATTTCGATTCAAAGCCGTTTGGAAGAGATCTTGATTATTGTAGGTCTGGGTTTGTCTCCGATTCGATTGCGTAACGACACGTTCAACGTGCGGAAGTCCGCGAACGTGTGTGACTAAACATAATCGTAACGGTGTCGAAACCGATCGTACAAGTGGTATCTGAGCAGGTGCTTGGTTGCGAGGATCATTCGCACTTAGAATGTATTATAATTGTGACTCTATTGGTTAGGTTCCGGATTGATCCGTTTCGATTGCGATCCGACTCGTACGACGTGCGGAATCCGTGCACGAGCAAGATTGAACACACAAAAACGTACAATTTTAACGTGATTCTATTGATATGATGTCGCATACAATGCCGAGAATCACACGAGATAACTTTCTCTCTCTGGTTCCTCTCTTTCTAGGCCCTTATTTACATGTATGCCACCTTGCCTTTCCTAATTGGACATTACTCTTTCGTTAAACAGCTGTGGATACTTTGCCTTCATGTCGCTTTCGAGTTCCCAAGTGAACTCCGCGCCTCGTTTGCCTTCCCATCGGACTTTCACAATAGGAATGCGTGAGCGCCTGAGTTCTTTGGTTTGACGATCCATGATTTCGACAGGCTTCTCCACGAAGTGTAATGTTTCGTTCACTTGTAGATCGTCTAGAGGAACGTGTAGATCGTGGTCGGCGATGCACTTTCGGAGGTTTGACACGTGGAAAGTCGGGTGGACATTGCTAAGTTCCTCCGGTAATTCGAGTCTGTAGGCGACTTTTCCGATCCTTTCCAGAATCTTAAAAGGTCCCACATATCGAGGCGCGAGTTTCCCCTTTTTGCCGAATCGGACTACACCCTTCCAAGGTGATACCTTTAGGAGTATGTAGTCACCAACGCCATATTCACGGTGCTTGCGCTTTTTATCGGCGAGAACTTTCTGTCTATCCCGAGCTTTCGCTAGGTTGTCTCGAATTTGGAAAATTTTGTCTGTCGTTTCTTGTAGCAGCTCCGGACCGGTTAGTTGCGAGTGACCGATCTCGTGCCACACAATAGGCGATCGACATCTTCTTCCGTATAGGGCCTCGAAAGGTGCCATCTGAATGCTAGCCTGGTAGCTGTTGTTATACGAGAATTCGACTAACGGAAGGTGTCTATCCCAATTACCACCGAAGTCTAGAACACACGAACGGAGCATGTCTTCAAGCGTACGAATCGTTCTTTCAGTCTGACCGTCGGTTTGTGGGTGGAACGCAGTACTTAGATTAAGCGTTGTACCGAGTGCCGTTTGAAACGTTTCCCACAATCGTGAAGTGAACCGAGCATCACGATCAGAAATGATGTCACGAGGCGTCCCATGTCGACAAATGATCTCGTCGGTGTATATTCGGGCTAATCGTTCTACCTTGTAGTCTTCTCGTATCGGCAGAAAGTGAGCTGATTTAGTTAAACGGTCAATAACAACCCAAATGCTGTCGTGACCTGATGACGTGGTTGGAAGCTTGGTTACGAAGTCCATAGCTATGCTCTCCCACTTCCACATGGGGATTGGTGGTTGTTCGAGCAAGCCAGAGGGTCTTTGATGTTCAGCCTTGATTCTAGCACAGGTTAGGCATTTTCTGACGTAGAGGGCGATATCTCGTTTCATACCCGGCCACCAATATCTATACCGAAGGTCATGGTACATTTTGTCAGCACCGGGATGAATAGAGTATCGGGATTTGTGGGCTTCATCCATGATAATCTGTCGTAGGTTGGTTCGCTTGGGAATCCAAATTCGGTCTAAGAAGTGGAATATCCCATTCGATTTGCTCACAAGCTGGGCTCCATCGTGGTAGATTCTTTCTTTCTTCAAAGTGCGTTCGTTGAAACATGTATGTTGGGCGTTGCGAATAAGAGCTTCGAGGTTGTGCTGGGCTTGAACATTACGAGTGCTAAGCAGATAGCTCCGTCTGCTAAGTGCGTCGGCAACAACATTTGCTTTGCCTGGGTGATAACGGATCTCACAGTCATAATCGTTAAGAAGTTCTACCCATCGGCGTTGACGCATATTTAGTTCCCTCTGATTAAAGATATGTTGTAGGCTCTTATAATCGGTGAAGATCGTACACCTTGTACCATACAGGTAGTGTCGCCAAATCTTTAATGCAAAAACAATTGCGCTTAACTCGAGATCGTGGGTTGTATAGTTCTTCTCGTGGATTTTGAGCTGACGAGATGGGTAAGCTATGACCTTGTCTCGTTGCATTAGGACACAACCGAGACCAAGGTTGGAAGCATCACAGTAGACAATGAAGTTATCGTTTCCGTCGGGTAGTGTGAGAACAGGAGCATTGCAAAGCATGTATTTGAGGGTTCGAAAGGCAGACTCTTGTTTGGTTCCCCAGACAAAAGGCTGGTCCTTATGAGTGAGAGAGGTAAGCAGTACAGCAATCTTCGAGAATCCTTCGATAAATCATCGATAATAGCCCGCTAGCCCGAGGAAAGAGCGGACTTCAGACGGGTTCTTAGGCGTAACCCAGCTCTTAACAGCTTCAATCTTCGCAGGATCGACGTGAATACCTTGACTATTTACGATGTGACCCAGAAATTGAACTTCCCCCAACCAAAACTCGCACTTGGAGAATTTGGCGTAGAGTTGGTTCCCCTGGAGCAACTCGAGAACTAAACGTAGATGTTGCGCGTGTTCGGATCTCGTTTTGGAATAGATCAAGACATCGTCAATGAATACGATGACGAAACGGTCGAGATATGGTTTACACACTCGATTCATCAGATCCATGAAAACTGCTGGTGCGTTTGTTAGGCCAAAAGGCATGACAACGAATTCGTAATAGCCGTAACGAGTGCGAAACACGGTGTTGGGTATATCCTCCTCTTGTATACGCAGCTGATGATATCCTGAACGTAGATCGATCTTCGAGAAACACGTAGCGCCTTGTAGCTGATCAAACAAATCGTCGATTCGAGGCAGAGGATAACGGTTCTTGATAGTCAACTTATTCAATTCCCGGTAATCGATGCACATCTGGAACGACCCGTCCTTCTTTTTGACGAAAAGGACTGGTGCGCCCCAAGGAGAGGTGCTTGGGCGAATAAAGCCTTTCTCAAGCAATTCCTGGAGTTGGGTTGAGAGTTCGCGCATTTCAGACGGCGCGAGTCGATAAGGAGCTCTGGCGATAGGATTAGCTCCAGGAATGAGATCAATGCGAAAGTCAATATCACGCTTAGGAGACAGTCCGGGAAGATCCTCTGGAAAAACTCGAGGAAATTCTCGAACCACAGGAACGTCTTTCACTTCCTTCTTCTCTTTCTTTTCCTTCTCCGCTGCTACAATGTTAGCCAAGAAAGCTTTGTATTCCTTGCGGAGATACTTGCTAGCTTGGAGGCATGACATAAGCTTGAGACCCTTCGAAGTAGTATCACCATAAACGCACAATGAATCACCATTTGCGAGCGAAAAACGAATCATTTTATCGAAGCACACAACTTCGGCATGGTTTTCGCGAAGAAAGTCCATGCCTATTATGACATCAAAGCTTCCTAGTTGCATTGGAATGAGATCGATGGAGAAGATGTGATTGTTGAGCTCGAGAGTGCAATCACGAATAACAGAGTTTACAGTGACGGTTCTTCCGGTAGCGACTTCAACATCGAATGCAGAGGAGAGTCGGGAACGTTTACGACTAAGGAGTTTCTCAAATTCGATCGACACAAAGCAATTATCGGCTCCAGTATCAAACAAACATGAAGCATAAATACCATTCACAAGGAACGTACCATTGACCACGTTGTTGTCGGCATGGGCTTGACGCGCATTGAGATTGAAAGTTCTGGTGCGTGCTGCCTGTTGTTGCTGTTGCTGCTGCTGTTGCGGTTCTTGTTTCACCACCCTGTTCGGGCACATGTTGGCGAAATGGTTCGGGTCGCCACACGTGAAGCATGCTCTGGCTTTGACTGCGGGTGCCGGAGGAGCTTGTTGACCCTGTGGGGCAGCGAGTAGAGCTTGATTGGCAGCAGCTTGACGAATACGGCAGTTGGCAGTAAAGTGGCCGTAGACGTTGCAATGAGCACAGAAGCGGCATTGAATAGCAGTCGGGTGATGATAGGTGCAAGTAGGGTAGAGTGGGTGTGGCCCAGTATATACACGCTTTGCAGGAGGTGCATTGGCCACAGGCGCCGCTACTTGACGCTGTTGGGCAGGTACAGCTTGGATTGGTGCAACAGTGATCGCACAGTTCTTGTGGGTGGAGCTGTTCTTTCTCTTGTTCTTTCTCTTGTTGCTTGATAAGGTAGGTTCAGCAGTTGGTGCAGTAGTGGTAGCTTGATGCAGATGCTTGGAGGTCTTATCCCATACCCTAGCCTTAACCCTTTTGTCATTGATCTCAGCGGCCAGCAGATAGGTTTCTTCGATCGTGGTAGTCTTAGCCGCTTGCACGAAATCAGCGACGCAGTCGGGCAAAGCTTGAATGTACTTCTTGATGGTCATATCGGGAGTCTTGACCTGGTCAGAACAGATAATGCTGAGTTGTTTGAAGCGAGCGGTGAGACCAGCATTGTCTCCATCCTTCTGATGTATGTGCCAAAATTCATCTTCAAGCTTTTGACGCTCGTAAGGAGGGCAGAATTCCTCTAGCATGGCTTCTTTGAGTTCATCCCACGACAACCCGTAAGCTGCATCATTCCCTCTCTTGTTCCTCTCGGCCGTCCACCAGTCCAAAGCACGGGACTGAAAGACGCCGGTAGCGTTCAGAGTTCGAAGGTCATCAGGGCAACGACTTTGTCATAGAGTAACCTCGATAGAGTCAAACCAGTGGAATAGAGCAGTAGGACCTCCTTCGCCTGTGAATTCTTTCGGCCCACATGACTTGAATTGTTTGAAACTGAAAGGTCTTGCGACAGCTCTAGGACCCTCAGTCCTCGATTCCTCGGATGATTTGCTGGCCTTCTCACAGACATCGCTCACTGCCTTTGCTACAGCTTTCGCGACGATGGAAGCAAGGCGTCTGTCCCTCTTTTCCTGGCGAGTGAGTGAATGACGGGATCCAGACGACATTGTCTGCAATAGACATCGCCATGGAACTCAACACATGTATTCGAATCTCACCTCACACGTCTACTACTACTAAAGCTCAGTAACACGTACCATGTAAACGCATATAGTCACAAAATCACAGAGTAGCACAAAATCACATAATCACATAGAGCACAATACTCCTAAACACGTAAGCATAATAGCAAGAACACATATAACTTAATCACTAAAGTAACTACAAACATACAAAGCATCTTGACTGCTTCTATTGTTGATTCGCTAGTGATGAGTTGTGTGGGTTTTGTGTTTTAGCAGGAGCAATAGTGTTGGGTCGAAATCGATAATACCTCAAAACGTTAACAAATAATAGAAAATGCATAAAATTTTCATAAAGATCGATAAATCGAAGGTAGATTGTCTGTGGCTAGTAGACTTCGACTAACCCAAAGTGGCTCGACTATTCGCAAGGATCCTGCACAATTACCTCCAGGACTATGCCTCTGCCTCGATTCTTGGGCGTTGGCGCAATTCCCATTGGTTATATTGTGCCTTTAGATCATCGGAGTCCATCGAACTTTGGTGAGAGTTTTTGTATAAAAGCGGGACGAGTCGTCAAGGTTAGGGTTTCACCCCTATCTTGCAACTTTCGTCCTTGTTTTTGATAAAAAAAATTGAGGAGATTATTCATCAAAATATGGATTTCACTCCTGATTTGGTATGATTCTTCTCGTTTGTAGCTAAAACGTAGGTTGATTAGGCAACTTTAGTCGAGAGTTTGCGGTTTTCACACCTATTCTCGGCCTCATTACCTGTTCACAACCTGAAAATTCGAGTGTAGTGCTAGAAAAGAGTAAGTGATAGTGGCGAGTTTACGCATACGCGCGAGTTGGTCTGTTGGTTCTTAACTATAGACTAGGTCTCTAAGACTTCGACCCGGACTAGGTCGAGTCTTGCCTAATTCCCTATAGTTATGGCTCTGATACCAATCTGTCACACCCCAACCGATGGCGGAATCATCGGGGCGCGGCACTAAGCGAAACAGATTGTCCAGAAGTTTCCATAACAACTATCATTACCATTCAATTTAAGTTAACATGTCCCATACCATGTCTCAAATAGCAAACAAGTTATTACAGACAAAAACTAAACAAATATTCTGTTCCGACAACTTAGATTTAAACATAACAATTTATTCGTTGGTTTCTAGGACTCCAGTTCCTAGCTTCGATTTCATCACAGCCCGAGAAGCATATAAACAACCTAGGCACCTGTCACATACGTTTAAAATAATGTCAATACATAAAATGTAAATGTGAGCATACAAGTTTGATAATAGCATATAGAGTTCGAATTCGTTTACGCATAACCAGCACGTACACATAGTGAAATGAAGCACGTTAGTTATCGACATAGATCCATCGATACCAATGACTGCGGGTTGACTGCCCGAGGCAGTTCGCAATACACGATTACCACTGTAATCCATGCAAGTAAAAGATCCTTAACAACCCCCGTGTGAACGGGTGCTGAGTCCAAACTATAGTACTATCGTTGCTAAGGCAGGTAGACAGCATTCCATGTGTAAACATAACAACAAGCATTCATAAGCCACGTATAACATGCATTATTGGTTAGCGTTAAAATAGCTTGAGTAGTGTGATAGTTGTAGTTTGAATAGTTGTAACGTATGTAACACCCAAAAGTGCTAAAGCAAAAAGGGTTCGAGTATACTCACAGCGATTGTGGATTGAAGGGAGCGCTTTACAGCGAGTACGGTTAGCCTGAATAGATTCGACAACGTAACGATAAGTGTTGCGTAAAACAGTACAAAGTGAGAGTGGTTAGGATGGCTGTTCGTGCGGATCAGCTATCCGTGTGAGGAAGTCATCCGTGCGCATGACCTGTCCGTGCGGATGGTGATGCGTGCGGATGGTGATCCATCCGGATAAGCTATCCGTGCGTACGACAGTCCGTGCGGATGGTAATCCGTACGGACGAGTTGTGCGTGCGGATGATTTATCCGTACGGTTAGGTTGTTTATGGGGATAAACGTTCAAGTGGATTGATTCTTCCTAAGATGTGTTTGTGTATGATGGCTTGTACTTTGGAGTTTTCGTTGTAGCATTTAGAAACCACATAAGCGTTTCTACCTTTCAAGCCGGTCGCGCGGACGACGATCCGTGCGTATGGTAATCCGTGAGGACAGCCTGTGCGCGTGGGCAGAGACAATCCGTCCGGATAGCCTGTCCATGCGTACGGCTTGGCCGTGCGGATGAACATTGCTTGATTTTCATTTTAGGCCTTAGTATCTCATGATCCGAAGAGTAATCCATTCAGAGGTCGTCCGTCTGGATCGCTCATTCGTCGATACTCAAACCTTGTTTAGAAAGTGGGTCCCAAGGGTAGCTCGTCCGGGTGACAACCCGTCCGGATGACCTGTGCGTGCGGATGGCAATCCGTGCGCACAGCCCGTCCGTGCGGACAGCTTGTCCGTGCGGACAGCCGGTCCGTGTGGACGACTGGTCTGGTTGTTCCGTTCGTCTACACTTGGTTTCTGTTGTCGTTTATCGAGACGTTCTGATTACGTGGCAACCATTGGGAACAGTATTCTCACCCGCGTGACTAAACCGGTAAGGAACCACCCTAACTCGGCCTGTCGGCGACTCAGAACGGTAGTTTCGGTTGGCCCCGAAATCAGGTGTCTTGCGGTAGAATTACAGATCTAGGACTAGTGCATCACTATTATCGAGTAGAGACTAGAACCGATCAGATTCGTACCGATTCTAAGGGAAAAGGAAGGAGAGAACTTAGGTTTATTTCTTTCAACTCTTTTATCCTTAGAAAAGTTTAAATCTAGGTGAGGTTATTGTGAAATCTTATAGAAATCGTTTAGATCTGAGTTATTCTTGGTGGAATGAGGTCAAGTTTGAAGTTCATAAGAACCTCACGATGACGTCACCCAAGAATGCCTCAAATCCGGATGATTTCATGGTTAAAAGTGAAGATTTGAAAGATGGAAATGTGTAGAATTGTGTAGTGATCAAAGATGTACAAGAATTAGTACAAGATCTTACCTGGTTTGAGAGAAATCTGAGGAAAAGTGAAGAATGCGTGTGGTTCGGACGTCACTTGCCAAAAGTGGAAAAAGTGGAGAGTGACCCGTGTATTTATAGGATGCCAAAAAGGGAAAGGATGAGCCGTGCGAATGGCACGTACCCGGGTAGGCTATCCACGCGGACTGGTCATCCGTGCGGATTGGCAATCCGTGCGGATTGGCAATCCGTGCGGATTGGCCATCCGTGCGGATGCCGCCTGCCTTGGTGGGTTCGGCGCGATGTCGCTTGGGTATCGATTTGCGAGCGATTCGATAGGGTTTCCTAGTCAAATTACTCTCAGTCCCAACTACTTCTTATAGGGTTCGACTCGGAATTCGGGTTCGGGTTCGTTTACGTTTGAGTTAGACTTCGAGTTCGATTGAGTTTGCTTGATTACCACAACATAACATAAAATTAAACATGCACAGGTAACACGTAAGGCACACACACGTATAACTAACAAGTAACATATACAGTTCGAGTTACGGTTCGATGTCGATTTGATTAGCATAGCTTGATTAACTTTATCGCATTGTTACTTCCTATCCTTCACAGTCGTAGGTCGATTGAAATATGGTAAGCATGATTCGATTATTGTAATGTACGACATTTACTCCACATAATATAATTAAAATAGAAACATTTCTACGAATCAAGTCGCGCGAAATCGGTCGTTGACTTTGACCTTGACTTTGACTTTCACTCGTGAAATCACGGGGTGTTACACTCATCCCTAATTTTCCGGAAAATGTGCTCCAATTAAGTTACACGATCTATTACTCAATCAATCGATCTGGAATCTATGATATGGCTGAGAGTGAATCATCTTCAAAAGGAGAAAACTACAGCAGGAGTAGTAGTAGTGACAGATGTTGCGATCAGAGCTACAGTCTCAGTGCTGACGTCAGCGAGTCTGAAAGCTCCACCAGTATCTCCGGTCGCCGTTCTATTTCCGTCACCGGTTGTGTGTTTCCGTTCTCCTTCCCGCTGTTTGGCGGGAAGGATGATGACGTGATGGTTTGGGAAAATCACTGGAAGCAGCTACGAAGGTAGACGGAAAAGATTCGTTTGAGAGCTATGAAGATTCGTTTGAAGCAGCTATGAAGATTAGAAAGGATAATCGCTGGAAGGCAGCAGGCCAGCAGGATAATCGTTTGATGCGTGTTTTAGGTTTAGAGACTGAAAACCCATCTTGACCCATCTTAAAATTTAGATGGGTATTTTAAAACCCATTCTAACCCATCTTGATTAAATCATCAGCCCAATCTGACTTATTTGTTTTTTTAAAGAGGCCCAAAATAACCCAAATGATCATGGTTGGGTTTTTTTGCCACCTCTAGTTTTTATCATGTTTCCCACCAATTCGCTACCGAAAATTTAAGGTAGCAAATTTTGCCACCAGTTTGTTACTAAATATGTGTTGTATGTGACCTTTTTAAATTTTGGTGGCAAATCGGTTGCTAATTTTGCCACTTGTTCTCTCGGTGGCAAATTTTGGTCACAATTGCCCAATTTTGTAGTAGTGATGGATAATGTCCTCAGAGAAGTGCAACCCTAGTAAATCTGATGCGTGCGAAGTGTCGTATATTTTAGGTGTCACACCCCTAATTTCCACGTGTCACCGGTGGGCCCGGTGGGGGTATCGTGACGTAGTTGGTATCATCATAGACAAACAACACAATATGATAATGCACAGCGGAAGCAAAAGATAGATTCGTTTCAACTTTAAATAGAAATGTAATATTAATTATCACAAGTAGTCGAAACGGATCCACAGGCGGATCGAAAAATAAAATAGGATAATTGTTCAACAGTTTAATGTCGCCCAAGCTGCGTGACTTATTGTGGACGCTCTAGAAGCCTGCCAGCCTATTTCGTATAGTACCTGCACTTAATCTTTTGGGAAAAATACGTCAGTTTACACTGGTAAATACAATTCGACTGACTCATTTTGAAAAGGTTGAAAATTGATTTAAATGCACAAGGCACAAAACATTTTTATTAACTTGGGTCAATTATTTAATATAATAATCATGTGAACGAATTACATGTTACTTGCGTTCAGTGGCCCGGATCTAGTCCGGGCTAAAGATCAATGGACACACCACATAAGCGAGTTATACACTGACGGGTGCACGCCTACACCCCGTGCTCTGGTCGTGGCCATCTCGTAAGATGATGCCAAGGATATCCGGGACATGGTCATTAACCCCCCAAAGGCTTAAAGTAAGCAAGACTGTTTAAACGAGCCGCACAAATTATTCAAACTAAACACCCAAGGGTGTAGGATTTAACGCTCGATCAAGCGGTATTCTATATACCGTAACCCAAGCCCGTATAGGGAAAATAAGCCAAAGGGTATTTACCTGCGTATAGTATAAATTCACAAATAGCAGTGGAGATAGCTTTTACTGGTTCTTCTTATTCTGGAACAAAAGGTTTATAATAACCTATTAGATTTCTAACGGGTCTTTATTTAAGCCTAAGCCTAGACCGGTTAGTTTTAATGACGATACGGTTCACGCACGATTAAGCGAAGACCGGATGGAATGTGAATTTGACCCGACAAGTTTGAAGACTTGTATAATATGGGTTTACTAAACACATTCTGGATTTTGAGACAAAAAGGATAATGTTTGTCCCGTTTCGGCCAATTTATGCAAACTAGTTACATAAACCGAACCGAACGCGAAAAGTGCGTTACGGGTATCCAAAAGAGTTATATGCAAGTTCCCCGAGTTAATATGCTCTAAATATGATATAATATCAGTAAGTTATTTTCTATTATGCCCCAAATAGATTTAAACACGGTTTATGCCCCATAAGGGCATTTTGGTCATTTAAAAGTTTATAAAAGTGTTTATTTATGAATCTGAGTTACAAGTCTGGTCCATACAGTAATTATATTTAATTTTACATATTATAACAGTAGGGTATGACCCGTAAGTGAAAATTATCATTTAAAACAAAACTATGCATCATAGGGGCATTTTGGTAATTTCACAAGGGCTAAAAATGCCAAAACTGGAAATCTGAGTTTATAATATTGTACTTACTGTTTTTATATGAAAATATGCTAATTACATCAGTAGGTATAATTCTTATATGCTTGGTATGGTTATAGTATATACTATGCGTTAAAAATGCCTAAAAAGGCGATTTAGAGCCGTTTCCGGGTTTGTAAAAGAAAGCTGAGATTTTTATACTTCCAGAAGGTTCAACATACTTTATTTAATAAATAAAATCAGTAGGAAGTGGTTTGGGGTCAATCGGATTTATAAAACTCGTTTTATGGCCAAAAAGGGCAATTTCGGTATTTACCGAATTAAGCTTAGAGACCTATGATACGATCAGCCAAAAATTAAATAAAAATCTTTAAAAATCTCAAAATATTATATAACATCAGTGTATAAAAAGTTTGATACCAAAAAGTGGGTTAAACTAGTCTACGCGCTAATTACGCTATTTATGTAACATAAAGCTTGTAATTTACGATATTGAGCATATCTCTTAAACTAGGCCACAAACTGATATGAAATTTTCGGTGCATGTTTATAAATCAGTAACAAAGGATTTTACTCCTTCACTTTTTCAAAAATCACGTTTTATATCAAAAAGGGCAAAATAGTCATATTTAAGCATAACCGGTACATGCATATGAATCGGTTAAACATGGAACCAAGATGTAAAAATTCCAGAGGGTTAAACATATATGAAAGTTGGTCTAAAATATGCTCTAGTGCAGATCTTAACATGCATGTACGGATCAGAACCGATAGTCAAAGAAAAAGTCCATTTATGAGACTTTCGGTTCCGATTCGGGTGAAATACAGAAAATTGTCGACTTGATCATGAAGAAACATGTTCTTACATTATTTACAAAGTTATTTTGATGATCAAACAGGTTGCATGTAGCCTACATTACTGATTATGCTTATTTTTGCAAAAACTCATTCTGTTGACTTTTTATGAAGAACTTTGACTCGACAATTAGCATGCTTAGAGTGTGAATCTGAACATACCCTTTTAGGGGTTTGTTATACTCATAAACACCAACGTATGGGTACTTTTAATTTGAGAAAATACTGAGCACATTTCGTTTAATCGTAAAGTCAAACCATATTTACGATACATTTGACTTTTAGTAAGAACACTAAGCTAGAACGAATTTGCAAAGGATTTGAACACTTACAATAGTCCTAATAGAGCTTAGATATCACTAGGAAGCAGCCTTGATGTTCAGAAATGCTCCAGAAAAGATCTCGTGAATTTTGAAGTCTCAAGTGCTTGAATGTTGCAACTATTGTGAACTTTAAAGGAAGTTTTGATCTGATTTATGCATGTTTCAGATGTTTTATGGATGTTATATAATCAGTCCAAGGTCTCAGATTGCATGAAAATCGATTGGTGAAGAGCCTGAGTCGCAAACAGCTGGAATCCACTCGCAAAAAGACTGACTGACACCTGTGCATAAGTTTCTGTCGCTGGCAGTTGGTCGCGCCACGCGAGACCCCCCTCGCGCTACGCGAGGGCTTGGTCGACCAGCATTCCAAGTTTCTTAAATGTTACAATTCAGCCCCCCGATCTTGTGATACGTGTTTTGTTCGTTTATTTGGCACTCTAGACCCTCAAATCTGGTTTTTAGGAACCTAGGGACTTTTATAAACTTGGCAAAGTTCTCGGTTCACTTTGCGCTCACCCGAAAAGTCACGAAATTCACGATTACGTATTTAACCTTTCGTATACGGTTTTAATCATAACTTTCTCATACGTTCACGAAACTTCATGAAATTTTTATCACATATTCTCATGAGTATATTTTATCATTAAAAGGCTTCGGGGCTGCCAAAAGATCACTCAGAGGTATAAATTCAACATGTTGACACTTTTAGTCCCTGTAGTTTGTAATTACTCACTTTCGTGCATTTTCCGCTTCGTATGATCCATGATCTATCCGTTTAGGGTTATAAATACCATGTAGTGTTATTGTAGGACTTATTTATCCATTGTTGACACTTTGAACCCTTGAATTTACATAGTTTCACCGTTTGTCAACTTTAGTCCCTTTAAAGTTTGTTTTCACATATTCCAAGTCCATGACACGTGTCAGTACCTTATTGGACGTAAATTTTCGAGGTGTTACATCCTCACCCCCTTAAAAGAAATCTCGACCTCGAGATTTACTGAAACAAATGAGGGTATTTTTCTTTCATCGTGGATTCTACCTCCCATGTGTATTCGGGACCTCTACGGGCATCCCATTTGACCTTAACAATAGGTATGTGCTTCCTTCGAAGCTTCTTTACCTTTCGGTCTTCAATTGATAACGGCTTTTCCACAAATTTCAAACCTTCATCTATATGTACATCCGTATACGGTATAACCGGTGGTCCGTCAGCGGAACACTTCTTCAAATTACAGATGTGAAACACATTATGGATAGCGCTAAGTTCTTCAGGCAAGTTTAACTTATAAGCAACTGACCCAACACGTTCGATAATCTCGAAAGGTCCTATGTATCTCGGGCTTAGCTTGCCTTTCTTACCAAATCGCATCACCCCCTTCCAGGGTGATACCTTAAGCAACACTTTTTCACCTACTTCGAAGTGAAAATCTTTGCGCTGTGGATCCGCATAACTTTTCTGCCTTTCCCTGGCAGCTCTCAATCGTTCACGGATTTGGACAATCTTGTCTGTTGTCTCGAAAACAATTTTTGGTCCTGACAGTTGGACCTCTCCAACTTCCGCCCAACAAATAGGCGATCTACACTTTCTACCATATAAGGCCTCAAAAGGCGCAGCTTTTATGCTGGTGTGGTAGCTATTGTTGTAGGAGAATTCAATTAGGGGTAGGTTCTTGTCCCAACTACCACCTAAGTCGATCGCACATGCACGTAGCATGTCTTCCAACGTTTGAATAGTACGCTCGCTCTGACCGTCAGTCTGTGGATGATAAGCCGTACTAAAATTCAAACGAGTGCCCAATGATTGTTGGAAACTTTTCCAAAAATGTGACGTGTATCTAGTATCTCTATCAGAGATAATAGCTACAGGTATTCCATGCAAAGCTACAATCTTATCAACGTATAATTGGGCTAGCATATCGGAGCTATAAGTTTCCTTGATGGGTAGAAAATGTGCTGACTTCGTCAGTCTATCTACTATGACCCATATTGTATCATTTCCTTTTCTTGTCTTTGGTAACTTGGTGATGAAATCCATCGTCACCATTTCCCACTTCCATATGGGAATTTCAGGTTGTTGTAGCAAACCTGATGGTTTCTGATGCTCAGCTTTGACTTGCGCACAAGTCAAACATTTAGCTACATAAGCAGCTACAGACTTTTTCAAACCAATCCACCAGTAATTTGCTTTTAAATCCTGATACATCTTGTCAGCTCCAGGATGAACAGAATATTTGGAACTGTGGGCTTCCTGGAGGATAACATCCCGAAGTCCTCCAAAAATTGGAACCCATATTCTTCCATTTAGTCTAAGCATTCCATCCTTGTCATGAGATAACTGCTCCTCAGTTACTCCCAACTTTTCTTCAGGATAATTAGCTTCCAGTACAGCTTCCTTTTGTGCAGCTAATATCCTTTGGTTCAAATCATTCTTGATTTCAATGCGCTTAGCATTGATTCTTATAGGCTTAACCCTTTCTTTTTTGCTCAAGGCGTCAGCAACTACATTCGCCTTGCCTGGATGGTACTTTATTTCACAATCGTAATCATTTAGGGTCTCCATCCAGCGTCTTTGCCTCATGTTTAAGTCCTTCTGATTAAACAAATGTTGAAGGCTCTTGTTGTCTGAATAGATCACACACTTGGTTCCATACAGGTAATGCCTCCATAGTTTCAATGCAAATACAACAGCACCCAATTCCAAGTCATGGGTGGTGTAGTTCTTTTCGTGAATCTTTAGCTGTCGTGAAGCGTAGGCAATGACTTTTCCTTTCTGCATGAGCACACATCCCATACCAGTGTGCGACGCATCACAATACACCACAAATTCATCTATACCATCGGGCAGTGTTAGTACTGGTGCATTGCTCAACTTGTTCTTCAGAATATCGAAGGATTCCTGCTGCTTAGGGCCCCAACCAAACTTAACCTTCTTGCGTGTCAATGAAGTAAGGGGCGCAGCAATCCTTGAAAAGTTTTCGATGAATCGCCTATAGTATCCTGCTAAACCCAGGAAGCTACGAATTTCAGTAGGCGTCTTTTGCTCTTGCCAGTTCATCACTGCTTCTACTTTAGCGGGATCTACTTGGATACCACGCTCGCTCACTTCATGTCCAAGGAATTGGACTTCTCGAAGCCAAAATTCGCACTTCGAGAATTTGGCGTAGAGTTTCTCTTGGTGTAGCAGTTTGAGAATACAACGAAGGTGTTTCTCGTGGTCAGCCTTGCTTTTTGAGTAGATAAGGATGTCGTCAATGAAGACTATGACGAATTTATCTAGATAAGGTTTGCAGACGCGGTTCATGAGATCCATGAACGCGGCTGGTGCGTTGGTGAGCCCAAAAGGCATCACTAGGAACTCGTAATGTCCATAACGAGTCCTAAACGCTGTCTTGTGTACATCTTCATCCTTGACTTTCAACTGATGATAGCCTGACCTTAAGTCGATCTTTGAGAAGTAGCTTGCCCC